>CM033627.1:9363087-10794473 GCA_019453435.1 Rhinogobius similis | reverse complement strand
TTCTAGGGCCGTTGCCATAGAGATGACCAATTTTAAACAAAATATTATATCTTTTGAATGGGGAAAAAGTCTTCAATATGTTGCATATAACAAGAAGCCTCTGGTGGTACGCTTGGCCCACTGCACTTTGAGTATCACTTTAATTTAGAGACAAATATATGAATGTTTTTGTCCTGCTTTGGCTTTATTCATATGTATAATCTCTATCTCTGAACCTGGTTTATTTTAAGTTTAGTGCTGGTTTAGCCCAAAATTAGACCTGATGTTTAGATCTGGTGATACCTGCAAAAAGCAATTATCTGCGGTCGTATGTGATGAGAAAAGTTTGAGTACTACAGTGTTTGACTATTTTCACTGCCTCTCTAATGTCACCTCCTTAAACAAAGCTGGTTACAAAGAGACCACATTTTCAGATTTTTAAAACCTTGAAAAGCCATTTAAATTTGAGCAGCTCCACAATGATTGAACTGGTTTCAGTGTATCAGAATCAGAATTACTGATTATATTTTGTTAGAGATATGCAACCAACTAGCAGAACAAAATAGAGGTTCAAATAAGACTAAACTTGTCAAAATAATAAACTGAATTAAAAATCAAGATCTCAATAGAAGAATAAATAAAATAGATCTGTTTTATTAACTAAACCCCCAGTATTAACAATTTACATTTTACTATTTTATTAGCCAAACCCCAGTATGAACAAACAATTTACATTTACTTAAATCTCCCTCACAACTTATTTACATTTTTACAAGGTCGGTTTAAACAAGTGTTACTTGATATCACACAATAAAGTGGACAATTACATAATGTTTAATAAAGTGAATTTACAGCGCAGAGTGTCACAGTTTAATGTCGACAGCAGGAGTTATTTCTTGTGTCTCAGTGGAGCAGCAAAGCAGTAACAGTCTGTAGCTGAACGAGCTCTTGCAGTCGACCAGCACATTGTGGAGCGGGTGGAGGGGAAAGCCCAGAACAGTCACAATTTTGGACAACATCCTCCTCTTCAACACGACAGTCAGAGTCCAGCTCCTCCACCACAACATGTCCGGCCTTCTTGATGATCTTACTGAGTCCAGCCCAATGTTAAAGGTCCCATATTCTGCTATTTTGCCCTTTACACAGTCTATTCTAAGGGCTTTGTTGATAAAATTTTGCGTTGTGCAATATCCATAACATAACAGTTTCCAAAAAACACCCATCTCTTGGACTGGCCCCCCTCCTTGCAAAAGCAAACGGCTCACTCTGAGATCTGTCCCCGAACAGAGAGCAGGCTGCCTCCCCCGCCCAACTCGCGCGCCCCCCCCCCCGCCCAACTCGTGCCGAAGCCTAGAGTGGAGATAGTGCATGCGCCGTGTGCTCCGGTAAACAGCGATACACAAACACGGGAATAAACCTTTTATCCGTCCTGACGGTGCGTCGTGCTGAGTCCTACGTCCTGGATCTGACCTGGAGTTTGACGTTTGGTAAATAACAAGCTAACTCTTCGATCTGTCGTATCCATCGTGTAATTACTGTGTAGCATTAGCATTAGCTGTGTTTATTCTGCGGCTGCGCGCTTCCCGGAGGCATGGCTTAAACACCGCGTCATCCATGGAAAGCCGCGTCATCCATGGGATGAGCCCCCGTCTGCCTGCTCAGCCGAGGGGGACAAAAAAAGACAGTTCTCTAGCGAAAGCATGCGGGAATCAATCCAAAAACCACTTTGGGCACACATACGAGGCCCAAATAGCACTGTAGGAAGGTTAAAACCTCTGAAAAGTCGATTTTGCATGTTATGGGACCTTTAAATCAGTGGAGGTTTTAAGTTGCTAAATACTGAACTTAGCGTTAATTCAAAAGTATTCTAACTCTAGCCAGCAGACCCAGCAGTTTATCAGGTTCTTCCATGGAGTTTTTGTTCACTTTTTGTACATTGTTTTGATTCATGTTTTTCTATGTAAGTTTATGACAACAACAGCAAACCGCTGTTTTTTGACGTTCTGTCCCGAGCTCTATGGGATTGTTAAGTGATGATGTCACACACGGCATATTTTCTCGCGTCTGGGTCCTTTGCTTCTGTCGCTGATTGTATTTTTTTTTTTTTTGTTTCCATGTAATAAAGTAAAATCCATGTTGTCCCAGCAGATATATTGTAAAAGCAACTGTGTGCCGTTTGCATCTAATAATTGCTAATCTAATAAATGCGCTGTTAGCATGCTAATTTTTGTTCACTTTACTGTAACGGTAAACTCTGCTCTGAAAGTTGTGAAAAGCACTTACTAACTCATCAGAGTTAATAATTTGGATGGTTAGACTGAAGTAGGTGGAGCTCTGGTTTTCATAATTTCTAGTAACGAAACAGTAGCTAATTACATTGTAATGCACCTTTAGCAACGCCGTCTGCCTAATTCTTTCTTATAAAACTTAATAGTACCATATCTACAACGCTTCTCTGTCCAGGCCTTTATTCAAGAGTAAAAATAGTTAATTAACGTTACTACAGATAAAACAGCTGTAAACAATAACCGTACATCAACTCTCATTATGTATTCAAGACACTTCTTTTTTTATTCTTATCCTACGGAAATCAATGAAAGAAAAGCTTCTCTGTCCTGTTTGTATTGATTGCTGAGCCCAGACTGTGGCGTAGTGCTCAAAACAAAATCAGCTGAAATTGCCGTGGCAGTTTAGACCTTGGAAGTGAGGATTACACCGTGACATCATACTTAATAATCCCGTAGTGATTTGATGTTTGCCTTTCTGAATGTCATGGTTTTGTCTCTTTTATGTGACAATGTGAGACCATCATAATCTAAAGCCTTGTCTCTTCTATCCAGACGCAAATTGGAAGAAAAAGCCAAACTTTACGAGCAAATGTCAAAAGGAGACTTACCAGGTAGGTGAAGCTGCATGTTCTGGATCATTTAAGCTATTACCGTTTAACAAATAATCGTGTGTCTTGTGTCAGATGAGGAGACAGAGGGGCTGTTTCTGGTCGACTTCACTCAGAAGATCATTGACAAAAAGAAGGAAACTCTGTCACAGCAGGAGGCAGAAAGAGAAAGACAGCGGGAGCGAGAGAGAAAAGAGCAGGAGGAGGAGGATAGCCGGAGCACGTCACCGATCCCCGCTCCCGAAAACCCAGACGAGGAATGGTGAGTTTATGCTTTTGAATTTATTCATCAATAAGGGCTGCACAGTTTTACTAAAAAGTCTATTACAATTAGATTTGCAATCTATTTTAAAAAGTAGGATTCTGTTAAAAGTAAACAACTGCAGGAGCTTTAAAGGTGCTGTACCTGATTTTTACTGTTGTGACAGAAAAAACTCAACTAGTCCATGTTTCAGATTATTTTTTCTTCATTTATTTAAGTAAAATTTGTTTTGTCCCAGAGCAGATATATTGTAAAAGCATCTATTCGGGTGAAAATGATATGACAGTGTTTTCTCTGCATCTATTTATAGACAGTATTCACCTTATTCTGCCCCGCCCACTTTCACCGCTTTTTGCCACAGATACGCACTTTTGTTGTAAACACACTTCTGTTTGACGAGAACTCCGTTAAAGCTAATGACGAACGAGGGAAAAGTCTCGCCGCTAAAATGTTACATAAAGTAGATTGATTTGTGTAAAATGTTTAATGAACACGAGCAACAACAAGTCAACAATGCACCGATTTCCTGGTCAGTCTGAAAACGTCTTTTTAGTCCGTGTAGAACTTATTTTCTGTTGAGCTCGTCTGCTCCATGTAAACCATGGATGTATTAAATGAACTGGATAAGGTACGCCCCCTCTGCCTGTGGTCCCAGATTGATTAGTGGCCGTGTGA
Source organism: Rhinogobius similis (assembly GCA_019453435.1). Lineage (NCBI taxonomy): Eukaryota > Metazoa > Chordata > Actinopteri > Gobiiformes > Gobiidae > Rhinogobius > Rhinogobius similis. The sequence goes on along the minus strand of CM033627.1, from coordinate 10,790,661 downwards.
GGTACTGCAGCCTCTTGGAACCAGCCTTTTTCTAAAATTGCTCATTATAATTGCAGACAGTACTGAATTATTATCGGTATTTAAATAAAATAGAAGGAAATGTTCTTTTCTACCGTTTCTAAAATCACCGAAATTACCGTTTTTATATGAAGTGGGGGATTGTCGTCACGTGGCGCCCTAAAACAAAGATGGCAGCCTCCGTTTCAGGAAGTAAAACAAAGATGGCAGCCATCGTTTCAGGAAGTAAAACAAAGATGTCAGCCTCCGTATCAGGAAGTAAATGCGGAAGTAAGAAACTTTTTTGGGGTCATGCGCCAATGAGCACTCTCCATAGGGATAAACAGGACGGCCATCTTGGATTCATCTTCCAGGTTTTATTATAGTTCTATGATGTAAACTAATACAACGGAAACAAGATGGCGGCGCGTGAGGCAACTTCCGGAATATGGTGAATAAGAGAAGCAGGAAGTGCGCTGTTAGCATGCCAAGTTTGTTAGCTTTACCCGGGACGCTCTGGGCTCAGAGAGTCTTTAAAGTAGAACAAACACTTTCACCTTATTAAACGTCCATGTGGTGGTTGGCTTGCAACTTTCCTGATGCAGGAGCAGGGGGCGCTCTGTCGCTGAAGTTACTGAGTTCTGCTTTAAACTGCTTTTAATCTGCTCATAAACTAATCTCAGTGAATATTTAGGATGCTGGAACTGCATTAGGAAAGTGAGAGATACATGTGACTGATGTGAAGACTTTAACATGAACTAGATCTGTTTTCCACTTTTCAAAACAGTAAAAATCAGGTACAGCCCCTTTAACTGATAATGTAATACAAGAATCCTCAGGACATGTTTGCAGAGATCTAAAGTAAAGTAACAATAAGATTTCTCTATAAGAAGACAGGATAACAACAATAAGAAAGAAATCTGTTTACTTGAGAGTTCAATCATCCGAGAACTCCACAAATCAGATCTGATCAGATTGTTAAAGTAAACAAAGCCACTGTTTCAGTTTTCTGTGCGCCACCTTCAAATACTGCACGTGTGTGTTGTACATTATCGCCACCTACTGGACATTTGTGGGTTCTACAGTGCAGTCCAGCTTCACATTTATCTTCATCTATTCATCAGAACAACCAGGAATCTTTAACCACAAATAGCTGGAATGAAGTGTGATCCGAATTATTTATTTTTATTCATTGTGTCCAAAACGTAGCAGAGATCAATAACATAAGTTATGATTGTTTTTCTTTTCCATGTGTTTGTTTCTTGTTACATGCAACATTCGTTAGGATTTTTTCGACATTCAAAATATATAATCTTACATTTTAAATTGTTTTTCTAAATGCTGACACTTCAGTAGAATGTTTCTGTGGTAATGGACTTAATTTGTCCTTAATTGTTGAAAGGCATTAGCGTGAGGATTTAGCATAAATGGAAGAAGGTACGCAGCAATTAAAATAAATGCGCAGCAACAACTTCACGGTGTCTGCGGTGTAAATGTAACATCAGCGCTACAATGTTCCTCTTTAAGTACATAGAATTTCCTTTGACAGACAGAGGGGGGTGCACCGTTCCTGGAGATACTGCAATACCAGGTCGATGCGTGGAGTGGACGGAGCAAGCCCCTATTCCATCTCCCTGTTCCAAAAATCAATTTAATATATGGTCCCCGGGTAGGGGACGTATCAGATATTAAACTGATAAGAACAGATACTACACTTGATCTTAGCCAAAAGGCCGAGAAGCGATAACTCCAGAGCGGCAGAGTGTGGGAGGCCGTTCTCCTGCACGTCGGACTCACTCACGGTGCGAGAAACAGCGACATTAAGATTACGATTGTACGAGTTTAAATGAACTCAATGTGAAGACGTGAACTTAACACATCGGACTCGCCCCATCGAAACACAAATAGTTAACAAGAAAAGGCGCTGTTTAAGATTGTTAAAATAAAGAGGCGTGGACTCTCAGTATCTACGGGTCACGTGGTACGCGGTTATCCAATAACATTCAAGAGCATTAAATAACCTACAAAGACGGAATTGTTTTAATAAAGCGGTAGATTACTCTGGATTTGTCAGTCAGTTTCTATTTAAATTGTTATCGTCGTTTTGGTGCACGTGGTTGTCTTTTGTGCCGATGGATTTGTGTTTCAAATGTGTTTCACGTGGTTTTCAAGAACGTGTGGTAGGCGCCCCCTACCGACCGAAATGCGTTACTACTGCCATTGTACTGTAACCAATGAAACTTGAACCGACTAAACAGCAGTTGGTTGCTTTAATTAAAACCCAATAAGATATGTTAAAATTACATTGCAAATTAGACAAACTAATCATTGATCGTTCCCTTTATTTCTGTGTTCAGGGTGGACTATGTTGATTCTTTGGGACGATCTCGAAGATGCATGAAAAAAGACCTGCCCAGTTTCCAGAGAATGGACTTGGATTTGAATACAGGGTATTTAATTAAGATTACTACACAAGTAACACTTTGTGATCAATACAAAAGACCCCAAGTATTGTCAAAACGAAGTATGTTGGTATAAAATGTGTATACTTTTGCTTCTTGTAAAACCTAGGTTCTAGATATTGTGTATAGTTTTGTAGTTTTTGATCTCTGTTGTACTAGAAAAGTTCCTGATGATCAGAAGACGCTTCTCTCTGAAGACATGCGCCGAGAGCTGCAGAGAAAAGAGTGGGAGCGAGAGGAAGAGGAGGCGATGAAGAGGCCGGTGGGACCCGTCCACTACGAGGACATCCGAGCACAAGGTCTGAAATGAGGTTTGAACAGCCGCCTGACCAGCCCAGAAAACGTGCTCCAATACTTTACAGAGAAGTGTAGTCTGGACACAGGATTTATCTCCCAGAGTTCAGATTGAGTGACTGAGGGATGGATTATTAGGAACACGCGTGGTTTGTCTTTATCAAAACAAACATGGCGGCTCACGATGAATAAAGAGGAAAAAAACACACTAAAACATTATGTTTAGAGCTGGACGATGTGGCAAAAAAGGATTATCACAATTTTCTTGGGGCCAGATCATGATTTCAAATTTATAACGATTTGTGTTCACTTTGTATTTTCCTGTTGCCTTTAACAGAGCGGCACGATTTAGGAAAATGTCTAATTGTGATGTTTCAGTGCGATTGAGATTAGATTTGTGATTTATGTTTTAGGATTCTGTTCAACTTCATATTTTAAACATTATTTTGTCACTTTTAGTCCCATTTTTGTCACATTCAGTTGTGTTTGTCACATGCAAATGCGTCTTTGTTGTTTTTTGTAGCTTTTAGTCACATTTTGTTGCATTGAGTCGTGTTTGTTGCATTGAGTCATGTTTGTTTGTAGAAGTGTTTTTGTCGCTTTTGAACGCATTTTTATCGCTTGTGTTTGTACAAATCCAAAATACAGTGTTAGCAGTTTTTATTCATATCAAAGCAAGACATTTTGTTGTTTGTGGAAGAAACTATTGCAGTCTTTGCTATTTGCTAATTGCATTAAAGAGACAAACAGTGAATCACGATACAACGATTTCACAAAAATAACAGATTGTCACAGGGACGAGCTCACAGTTCGATTTTTATCACCGTATAACCCAGCCCTAACTGTGTTCTTCTGTAGAATAAATGAGTGAAACACAAAACACTGTTGATCTGAGGCGTGTGAAGTTTGATCTTGTTCTAAAATTATAAATGATTAAATAATTCCTCCATTTCTCACGTGTCACTGACAAGTCTGACTCGAGGCCTAGAGGAAAAGTTTGGTTTGGTTCTCTGATTTGAGAAAAGTGGGCTGTTTTGTTAGACGTACACTTAAATATTCATTCTTAAAGTAAAAGTCCCTCCGTGTCAAACAAACCGCTTTCTTGTGTTTTGCTGCAGAGGCGAGAGATCTGGGCGTGGGATATTTCGCCTTTTCTCACGATGAAGAGGAGCGACGCAAACAGAGGGACACTTTGGACATGCTCCGAGACCAGGTGAGCCAGAGCGAGAGGTACGGGGCGAGAACGGGTGAGTCGGACCACGCGAGCCGTGAACCGGTGGAGACAGAAAAATGTTCGAGTGGATCGTTGCAACGCAGGGACACTCTGTACTGCAGTGTTTCAGAAAGTGTCGCCCTTCCATCGCCGAGCAAACCAGGAATTCTGTCGCCTTGACGTGTGGAGCGTTTGAGTTCGACACGTGAATCAATCTGGAAAGGCTCAGGCGATGTGTGGGTCGACCCGTAACCCACAGAGCCGGGTGCAGGTTGACAGTTACGTGTGTATTTTGTACAATCAGGAATAAAGGCTGTAGCACAGTTATCTTGTCTGAATCATTGGCAGATTCAACTATTATCTATTTATATATTATCTCGTCTATTTCAATGTTTTGTGTGAGTGTTAAACATTCCCACACGCACTTGTAGCTCAGCTGGACGTTCTGGAGGCGAGAAGAAACAGACTAAATGCTCTATCTTGTTTCTCCACAGTGCAGCTGTAATTACGTCTATTTGTTTATATATATTTATTTTTTTTAATTGCAGGTGGGTTAGGGTTGGGTTGGTTTTGGAAATCACATTGTATCTTTTCAGGTCGGGCGGGGCGGGTCCAGTTTGAATTGGGTCAGGCAGGGTGGGTCAGAAAAAAGCCGACCCGCATCACTATCAGGCGTGCGGACAGGTCGAAACGGAAGAAATAGAAAACTCCAAACTGCATTAAATCCAGTGGAGTGAAAAGCACAGACACATCCCGTCCTCAAATACACGAAGGGCCTCTGTGTGCATGTTTGAAAAACATATACGACAAAGTTACCGGCGCTGCCATGTTTGTTTGGTTTGTTTGGGTGCATTTGGCTCAGCGAAAACCAAGATGTTGCGCTGTGATTGGTCCAGTCCCTATCGCGTATCAGCAGGAGATGATCAAGATACCGCCATCTTTTTTCCGTTGTATTAGTTTACACGGGGCAGACGAGCTCAACAGAAAATAAGTTCTACATGGACTAAAAGCTGTTTTCAGGCCGCCCAGGAACTCGGTGCACTGTGACTTGAGCCTGACCTGAGCATTAAACATTTTACACAAATCAATCTAGTTGTAACATTTTAACGGAGAGAGTTTCCCTGGTTCGCCATTTGCATGAACAATGTTCTCGTCAAACCGGAAGTGCTTTTACTACAGGAGTGCAGATCTGTGGCAAAGATAGGCAAAAGTGGGTGAGGAGGAATAAGGAGAGTAATGAGGAAATGCTTTTTGTCTACCGGCCACTCGGTTTGGCAAAGGCACTGCATGCCCACTCTGCCCACAAATGCAGATGTTTTGGCCTGATGGTTAAGCCACATGAAACCAAAACTGGTTCAAGGCAGAAGTGGGTAATACACCAAAAGTTCAATGTTTACTGTATGAAAAATATGAAAGGACCAATAAATACCAATGTCCTTCCAATTACATGAACTTCAAATTATGAATCAGTAGTAGTTTCCCCAGGTACCTTTGGCCACTTGGACCACTAGTTTGTACTTCTATATGAGTAATAATATTTTGAAGTAATGTCACTCCTACTTGAGTTTGGCTAATCTCCCGACCTCAGCAGCACAAATGAAAATAGGAAAAAGGTTTTGTTTAAGAATCTGGAGAACCAACACTGAACACAAAATGATAAACGTCTAAAATAAATTGTACTAAAACTGAATGTCCCTCTGCCCTCCACCTGAAATGATCACATCATCCAGTTGTATATCGTGAGCACAAGCTACTTTGAAGCTCTAGTTCACACAAGATGTCTGTGTTTCCAGACGACGGATCAGCGAAACAAACGTGAGCGTCTGAAGGAGAAGAGGCAGGCGATGCTTAAGGCTCGACTCGCCAAAGTCCGACAGAGGAAGAAGAAGAAGGCCAAACTCGACGGCACCGAAGACGAGACCAAGGAGGAGGAAAATGAACGTAAGAGCAGATGATAATATCATGTTTGCCGGATGAAGTAAGAGGGACTCGTTGTTCTCTTCTCTTAATAGAATTCTACTTCTATTTACTATAATTGACTTTTTGGCTGAGCTGTGTAGAGGGGCCTTTTAAATATGTGATAATACAAATACAAACATACTCAGGGGCTGCACTAGTTATGATTTTTAGACATAATCTAGTCATTATTATTTTAACAGTTACTATCCAATCCTATTAAAAACATAAGATTATGAAGTGTAGAAATATCAGTCAGATTTCATAGTGGCTTGCTTTGAAAGTTTGTGTTTGTTTTGTGTCCTGTTCTTGTCTTAAGTTTAGTTTAGTCCCAGTTGACTGTGGTGTGTGAATGCACCTTTATTCACCAGACAATTTGAACTGAACAAATAAATTGTCTACAATATACTATAATTTCTGAACACCAGTAGATACAGTCGGCATCCAAGGGAACGCTCATTAATTGACCTCTGTGTGGAGTGCAATCCATTTATTTCAATGTAGAAGAGCAGCTCTTTCACCAACTGTTCAACTAGAGCAAGAGCAAACGCAGACTTTAGTAGTTTTATTCTACCAAATACAGACACAAAGACTTGGAGAAGAATAAAGTGGTCCAATGGCCCAAATTTGTTTCAATATCCCAGAATGCAAACGTTAGCTGCAGGCTAAATTCTACCGCGGTGCTAGCACAGCCTGCAGTATTTTAACATCAACAGAACAGCTGAAAAACCAGGTCAGCAACGTCTGTTAAGACTCAGCTATGTCTCGGCTTTAACTATTTGTGCTTAAAACAAACATAATTTCCAGGAAACATCTTAAAGGAGTTCTGACCCACAGCAGACCACGCCCTAAACATGAAGCCGACTGTATCTCAGCACTTCGTGTTGTACCAACATCATGTTTGTTTTTCCAGAGGAGGAAGCGGAGGCCGAGGCGTTGGCTGAGGACGTCCCGGAGGTGAGCATCTTGAAGAAGGTGGAAGTCGAGATCCAAGAGCGAAGAGACACCAAACCTGGAGTGCCTCACGTCCGAGAGTGGGACAGAGGCAAAGGTACGCACTTCATATTCTACTACAATTACAAAACAATACTTAAAGACAGAGTGGAAACAAAAGCTAAGAGTTGCATTTTGTGTATCAGACTTAAATGTACACCAATAATAATAACGCAGTAAATATAACTTACATTGGGACTGAGACCTGAAAATTGAAATTGAATTGACCTGAAATTGAATGAAAACCTGAGAAATAATTCATAAATAAGTAGAATAGTCTTGGTAGTACTAAAAATATATGATACATTTTTCAGTCAGATATTTACAAATTCTTTTTTTTTTTAGCTTTTTTTTTACTAAAATATTTTTTTAAAATATTTTAATAAAGTTGTACAATCAGAAAAGTCCAAAACTATATAATATTTGTGTGTGTCTGTCTTGTTGCAGAATTCATGTTTGACGAATGGAAAGATCGTCGCCGCAAAGAGCGCGACACTGAGTTTGCTCCGCCGTCTGCTTATTTCAACGAAGACGCCAAGAAGCACCGGCCAGGAAGATTCCAAAAATTTGACAAACCGCTTTACAAGTCGACGAAAGTGCTTTACAAGTCGACCAAAGACGAAGAAGACCTGCCCGAAACCAAACCGGAGGCCGAGTTAAAAACGACTCCACCTCCAAATCCACCAAAAGCACAAGATTTCCTGAAACAACCTGCAAATGTTTCTATACCACCACCGAGTTTTGCACCGCCAAGATTTGCGCCAGTTCCTCCTCAGAGTTTCCCCTCGTCCGAGCCGCTCCCTCCTGGGGTTTCAGCTCCGGTCGACGCTCCTCAGATGAACTTCCAGTATCAGCGGGCGCCATTTTGTCCTCCTTTCCCTCCTCCGTTTCCTCCTCCGCCTTTTCTACGCCCAAATATGCCGTTCCCATCTCCAGGGCCAATGTTTGCTCCGAATTATCAGCAGCAACAACAACCTCCGCCGCCGTCCAGTGAGAAAGAAGAACAGGCGACACCCGGGAATCCACAAAGCAAAGAGTCTTCAGCGAGTTTAGACGATATGCTGTCGTTCTATAGAAATCTGTAAAACGACGACTAGGTTTAAGTTTTAATTCTCACGTTAAAGGTGTAGGCCTGTCACGATTACACATTTAGAAGTATGATGTAGTTCGACAGAACGATTAACGAAGATATTGAAACTGCTTTATACAACCGACACTATGAATCTAAAGCAGAATAACCTTTTTCCAAGTGAACATGTTGTAAAAAATGTGTCAGGAATAAATAAATGGCACGATTTAACACTTTAGTAGTTGCTTCTAGTATCTCTAATAATGTTAATTATTCAACAAACCACAGTCCAAACATTATCACAGAGCCCAAATACCACAAAAATATGAAAAAATCATTAGTCCAAAGAAAAAGAAAAAAACATTGCTCTTTCTTTCATATATCGAATGATAAGTCAGTAAATATAAAGTATAGTTATCGTGACAGGCCTACAAAGGTGCACCATGGAAGTTTTCTGTCATCTGTTTATCTCATCAAAAAATATTGAATGGAATGTTTCACAGTCTGGTATAAACTTTCATGTATTCATTAACAGGTGTTTTATGGCCAGAAAATACTTTTGTTTAGTGTATTTCATTGCTCCAGATTGAATTATCTAAGTTTTATGGCATTTTGTGGAACATTTCAAGCAAAATAACATTTACATTGAGAAAAGAAGGTTTTTAACCCTCCACCTAAAAATGTACATTGCACCCCTTTAAATAAGACTCTAGTTTAATAGAATTGTTAATTCATTCAATAAATAATAATAATTACCACATGCTGCTGTTACCATATTTTCTCTTCTCTTTCATTCAAAACATTATTGAACTGGTCAACAATACATCTGGTTGTGGTCGTCTGCTCATCACTTCGTCCCATAGAAAGCAAGGAAGTCAAAGAATAGTTCAATCACTAGATGGCGCTATTATCAAAAGAGCAGATTTCTGCAGAGCACAGATTTTACTTATGTAAGAAAACATTTCATTGAAAATAACAAGTACAAAGTAGTGGTCCAAGTAATTACTCAAGAGCAGGGCTGTAGTCGACTAAAGAAATTCTTGGTCGACTAAAGACCTGCCCAATCGACGATTAGTCGACTAGAAGCGGGTGTGGCAAAAATATATAAAAACTATTAAGTATCTCCATGTATTTGCACGAAACTGCACTTAAAAGAACACAAACGCACAGGAATTCATGCTAAAACAACTATTTATACAGAAAAGTACAAGGACACAATGTATTTATATATTAGACTCCCACATTTTCAGCAAACTCACTTCATATCATTTCGTTTTTGCTACATATATGCTTTGAATCTTAAATTAATTAGTCGACTAATAAAAATCCTGGTCGACCACGACTCTATCGACCGATTAATCAACTAAACGACTAAAGGATTACAGCTCTACTCAAGAGTAAAAGCTATTTGGGGAAACTACTAAAGTAAAAGTAATTGTAAGAGCTGTCCGGACGTGACATTATTATTCCTAAAGTAAGAGTAAAAGTATTGAGTCTGAACATTACTCTGAGAAGTACAATTTATTACATAGTTACTTTAAAAGTTCTCATAAATGCAGCTGCTGTGCCTTTGTAAAACAGAAAAGTCCAATAACGACTTGTCCATTTGAGTTACATTAGTGCTGGAGATTAAGTTTTATTGTAGTGACAGTCACACCGCGCACACAGAGTCAGCAGGGGGCGCTCTGGTCCCTGCACACTCCAGGGATAATGGACCAGAACTGATACTAAACTTGTGGGTCAGGAGACAAAGTGGGCCGTTTAAAGGTTATGTGTTTCAGTGAGTAGATTATTCAAATAGTGCACAAATAGTGAAGTGCAAGATGCATTTTCACAATTTTTTTTCTTTCATTTTGTAAGTCAAGAATAAGGCTGACAAAAATCATCAATTAAATCTTAAAAGAGTTAAATAATTGACGAATTTCGATCTTAAAATGTAAAGACTAAAAAAAACCTGGTAAATCCATTTAAAAAGTTAATAATCTGTAACATTTACTGACCCCTAGTGGCAAAAGTTTATATCTTGGCTCTCTAAAGTGACAGTATATAATATCCTGTCAGTTTAGTGTTTAAGTCTATGGTGGAAAAATTCTAAAATTTTTGAACCAAGTTACAAAATAGAAGTCAGAAAAGCTTTCATCTGGACACTGTTTGTGAAATTGACTTTGAATAAAATTTCAAAAACTGTCCACAAACTGAACCCTTCTCTACCACAGACCATTAGTGAACGAATGAGGCCTTACACTGAGGTGATCGAGCTCTCTGTCACGGGCCCCAGACTCTGGAACAAACTGCCCCCCGATAAGAGAACCACCACAGACTTTGGCCTCTTTAAATCTACTGGATTTGACTGACTTTTAAAACACTTTATTTTCAGTATAGTGAATGTATTGTATTATGGTTTTATGCTTTTTTATTTTTTTTTTAAAGCACTTGTGTAAGGGGTTCTATAAATAAATAAACATTGATTACACCTAAACATATTATTTTATACAATTTATAGAGTATAGAAGTGATTAATTGCCTCTATTGATAAAAAAAAAAATACAAACAAAATAACATATAGTTACTTTTTTCTTTTTATTACAAAGTATAATAGAAGCCTTAAGTATAATTTGTTTTATCAAATTCGTGTTCAGCTTGTTTTTAGAAGATGGGGGGAAATGGGGGCCTCACTGCTGTTATTAACGCAAATTCAGCTTCAAGCTACACCCTTTAACATTTTATCATTACTAACAAAATGTCAAACTATACCTGACTTGCCTGAAATGTAGTTTTGATCACATATAAATAGAATAAGGTCTTAACGTTTAGTTACAGTGTGATAATATACCATAGATTAGAACTATATAATATACTATAATGATTTATCTCAATTCTGTTCATCTTTAGTTAATAGTATTACTTCAGCCAGAAGAGTTTCAATAAAATTATAAATGCAAATAATAACTATAATGTTGTGTTAGATCCATAACTCAAGCTTATGCTCACTTTAATTTGCTGACTCACAATTTTCATGTTTTAATTAGTATTTTCTGGGACAGAGGGGTGTGTCCTGTGACTGTCCCGCCCCGTCACACAGGAACAGGTGAAAAATGATTTGTGCATCTGGAGCCGGCAGTTTTAATCTGACTCTGGAGGTGCTCAAAGGCTGCAGTGTTTTCATAAAGTGGAATAAATGACCCGAGGAGCAGAGCGGATCACGGGGCTCGTTCAGGAGGATGTGGTGATGCTGTGAATCTGATTTTTAAAGGTGCAACAGTTGGCCATTCCTGCAGATTACAAAGGGGTTTGGTCATAGTTGTAACTGTATTAATGCTGCTAAACTTTACAGCCCAATAAAACTTACAAATCTAAGTCCAAATGATCAAAAGTAGTGCTTATCACTGAAAAAAATCTATCAAAACCTAAATGTTATAGAGACCTAACATTAAAGAGGGGGTATTACACTTCTATGAGGTATTCATTTTTTAAACATTTTATTAACACAAAGGTTGCCATGTTTCCTTTTGTTGGTTTGAAAATACTATATTTGCAGAAAATAATGTATTAAAATGTTCAGTTCCTGCTAAGCTTCTCCTCCTCCTGCTGCTCCCCGTGATAAGCCCCTCCTTCTGGAAAAAAGCCCCTCCTCCTCGTGCTAAGCCCCCCCTACTTAGCCCCTCTCCCTCCACAGTGTCAGTACAACACAAGCACAGGCAGGTTTATACATACAACATACAGGAGAGCATATCAAACAGAATTATCTGCGTGCAACGACCCCACTGCACACTGCAGCGTTTACAGGACGTAACCTCAAGAAACCCAGTGTCAATGAGAGTGGCCACAGTGGCAGACGAAGCAGAACGTGCGCAGATTGTCTCTGGCTCTGCGTTTTCATGGGAAAGCTGATGTGCGCATGTGTCAATGCTGCAGAACATCACTCCAACTTGTGTTAAAACGATATAAACATTGTATTTTTATCTTGAGGGGAATACAAAAACTGCTTCCCAGCCTCGATGAGCGTCCCATCATCCATCGGTGCAGAACAGAAGTGCACGAGAAAAGTTTGCGACGGAGAGGATAGTCACGTGCCTATCTTGTTAAATGGGTCGTGGAGAGATAATGAGGTGTTCACGTTTATAGAGAATACAATGTTTTATTTGCTGTCTGTGTACTTTGAGTGGGATACGCGTCAAAAAATAGGATGGTTTCTATTTTCTGAAATCTATGGGTGTATGATGTGCTGCTCCCTGCCGTGTCTTGTCTCGTGTGGCCACTCCCACATTCTCCTTTCATTCTGGCTAAATAAAACGCGTGAAAAACGTGTCCGTTTTACGTGTGCAGTGAGGCCTTGGCATTACTCACCAAACGTCTCTTTATTGTTGGGTAGAAATCTTTGTTCAGAGTTTGTGTTTTAGTTTGTTCATTATCAAACAAGCGTTTGTCGAAGAAGCGATAGTCCTCGGTGAAATTGTGTAACAAAGCAAACAGCACACTTTCTCTGATGTTAGCCTGTCACTGAAACAAACTCTAAGCACTTTACACAGAGTTGCCTCGTCCCTAAAAAGCGTGAAAAGAAGCTCGTCTTCTGTCCATCCAAATGCACTTTCTGTCTGGACACATTTTCCATAAAAAGCCTGATAGAAATGCAGCGTAAATAAGTCTGTGTTGTAGCTGTTTAGCCGCTGTCCAGGAGCACAACACCTGAGGGAGGGGCCCGATCATAGAGAGCGCTCCACCCACTTCCTGGTTACGTAAGGTGTGGGCGGGGCAATGTCGCAAATCGAATAGTTTTCGACTAGTGCACAGGAGAGAACCGAGATAACTCAAACAAATAAAACCACGTCAGCATGTTTTGATGAGGGTTTGAGAATAATGTTACAGTAGAAAGCTCCAGTTGTGTGATCTAAACAGCAGCACATAAACAGCCTTCAGCTTTATGATTCAGACTATTAGCTTCTCCCCGTTTTCATTCTGCACTGTCCATATCTGGCCAGAAAAATACATCTTAAAATAAAAATAAAAACAACAACATGATTGATACAAATGTTAAACACGGTCTTTTGAGGACAAGCAAAAATAACATTCCTATTTCTGTTTTTGGGCATGAAAACCACAGTTCATCGTAAAATTTTAAATACCGCTTTATTGGGTAAAAGTTCAATGTTTAACTGTGCTGCTTGCTGTGTGTTAACGACTTAATCTAATTACTCTAAACTAAGGTTGTAAATCCGCTCATTTATTTTACGGTTACTGTTGGTAAATTAAAAACGCATCCTCAAGACATTGTAAAATTTAAAGTTTAATTTTAGTCTCAGTCTGTGGCGTAGTCTCTTTATTTATTAATGAAAACAACAGAGAGATGGTAAACATATTCACTGACCTTTTCCATAATAATAATTTTGGACTTTTTCAGAATACTCAGTTACTTTACCATAAATGTAGATATGTTTTTTTGAAATGTACTGCTCAAAAACAAATAAAATTACCAACAGCAAAGCCCAAATAACAAATAATATGAGTTTAAAAATGTATAGGTTGATACAGACTATAGACAGAGGCGGGCACAGGCTAATCTCTGTTTTTTATGGACACTTTTGAGAAAATAGAAGGGGGACTTATCGCCCGCAAGGACAAAACCGCTTTGAGATCAGTGTAAAACGATCAATGAGCTAAATCCTCGTACTCTTTGCTCGAAAATATACTGCACTAAGACAGGTTTTACAGGCAGGCGTTTAGTGAAATCAGTTAAATAATAAAACAAGGAACACACACAATATATATAATAGAATAACTTTATTGTTTGTCCTGTGTAATGATGGCAGACATTTGTGTTTGTGTCGCTCATTCACACGTCACAGTACAATACACACTATAATAAAAACACATTCAAAAGTTCAAACACAACAGCTAAAACAGGCAGGAGTTTATCTTACGTGTGAAGTCTGAATCTCTGCCCCGATGGATGGATGCCCCCAGTTTGGCAGTTTTTTAGGTTTAAAATTTTACTTCCTGGTTTTATCAGACAAAGAAAATCTGCAACTGTTCCCTACAAACTGCCGCACACTGAGCTCCTCTAACGCCGCAGAAATTGTGATTTGACAAATGAAAATATATGAGAACAGCTTTATTTTGCTGAATTACTGTTTAAAATAGTCAGAAAAATTAGTTTCTTGTGAGTAAATTGTCCCAAACGTTTGGATCTTACACTGTGATTTCTTCATGTTTTAGAATTCTGCTGCACGTCTGTCATTTTCAACAAATTTTTCAACTTTTCTTCACAAACAATTGTTGTGCATTGTTGCTGCACAACAATTATTTAGATTTACATCCACCAAATAAAGTAAAAACTAGAAAATCATACACTACAGTCTTGATAAAGGACTGATTTCCTTTCCTTGTACTGATTAAGCACAATTAGATTTTATTTTGTCTTATTAAAAGACAAATGAAATGGTTTTCAATAAAATCTTCTTGTAGAGTTATAGTGTGCAATACTCAGTTCACTCGTAAAATTGTAATCATGTAAATGTGAAAATATGTTGTGTTTTATAGTAATTTTATACATTTATTTTCTTCATACCGAAATCTGGCTAAATAAAAGCAGATTTATTGTATTTTATTACATTCTGACACTGATGTTTAACTTTGTTTCTTATTTTGTAACAAGCCTATTCTTATTTTGATCACCTCTGCTGACCAGTGGCATGTCTGTAAATAATTCCCCCTTGAGGATGAATAAAAGTAATTCTTATTCTGATTCAGTATAAACATAAACAATACAGACTTTCAACCTTTGCCATTTAACGCAAAAATTAGTCAACTTTCTTCTTCCAAAGTCTGAATTCTGTCTCAAACAACCCGCTTTTACTGTCTGAGGATTGACATAAATTGATCATTGACGACTAGAAATAACTCAATCACAAGTCATTTTTACAGTAGAATAGTGTAATTTACCCACTTCACTAAACTACAAAGGAAAACGACTCTTTAGTTCTGAATCGGTCACTTAATTGTGTCATTTTTCATTAAATGTCGGCTATTTAAGAGACAGTCAGAGTTGGTTTTAAGTCCACATTAATCTTGTCGGAGCACATTGAGATTCAGTGCAGTTTTAAACAGCCTCTGGATCAATACGTCCACAGACAGCGACAGCATCAGGCGGAAATAAAAACACTGTCCTGTCTTTAATCTGCAGCTCATTTAGGCTCAGTCACTCACGCACAAATCAACGTCACATTCACTGCAGAGTCTGGAGATAACAACACAAGGAATAAACCCATGTGTTATGCCTCGCAATCTTTACAACTGATGCTATAAATGACAGTGTAATTACTATTATTATAATTTTAATGGTATATGTTGATGGTCATGTGAATACTAAACCTTAAGACTGGATTTTATCATTCTATAATCTATTCTTAACAAGCGTTTTCTAAATTTTGGCAGGATTATTATTCATTTAAACTGTTCGAATGTAGAAAGACTAACTTTGAAGGTTATCAGAATAAACTTTTCTTTTTTTGTCCTAAACTGTGAAATAGTTCAACTTTGATTTACCAGAAGACAGAAAACAGAATAAATAATAGAATAAATAACAGTTTTAAAGAGTTTTAACAATTTCATTTTAAAGGTGCCAAATCGGGCAATGATAGCTCACAAATCTTCAAATCAGGAAGACAAAAAACAAAAATTAATATCTCAATATATATTTCAGATTATCCCGATAACGATTCTATGTCAATCCATAAGAAATGTGTTAAAACATGTCTTGAAATGTATTGGTTAAAGTTTATGTAACAGACAAGTGGGGAATACCTGTAAAAGTAAACACAAAAGTGCAGAAATATCACCATATGCTCTTATTTGAAAGAATACTGAAACATAACTTTTTACATTTTTAATCAGCTCTTTCTAGCATTTTTTACTATAAACGAGTTACTGGATAAAACAATATTCACAATGTTCTCTAAATTGTGATATATCGCCCACTTCTACACCTGAAAGCATTGAGTCACATCACTGCTCATTTGGTGGCCCTTTTTCTGACCAACATCATGAATATTTAGGGCAGTGAATGGATCATTGAATAAATCCTACACTGGAGCAGTATTTTTCTAACTTTCTTGAGTCACAGCACACTTTTTTTTTTTTTTTGGTTGAAAAGCTCCTGTGGCACACTTCCAACTAAAATAAATCATAACTGTTAGGAACTCTGCTAAAATGAAGTTCTAGCTGAGTTAAAATGTCTTGATTTCAGGATCTAAATCTTAATTTCAGATGTTTTGACTAGTTAAGATTTGATAGAACTACATGTTTTAACAGTTGATGTGTTTCAATACATTATTTCTTACTCCAAGCCAAATTATCTGCCAATGTGTTCATTGAACTTACTGCATTGCAAATTAATTTTCTTATTTTAAGCTGAATTATTGCAGTCAGAAATACCATGAAACCAGTGAAATATTCCGCATTATTCAATCTCATCGAGTCATATCTACTCAAATCGAGATAAAAATGATAAATTCAAGTCATTTTAAGCTACGCTACATAATTTTTTTTTTCCTTTAAACAATTAAGTGTACGTGCCACTGTCTGGTTCTTCAAAATGTCTCTGTTTTGCTTTTGTTTTTATTATATTTTGAACGTAAATGCAGCAGAGAGGGGCTCATGTCTGAACAAAGCCAGAGCACGTTTGCTGGTTATTCTGGTCCGTGGTTTGGTTTGTCCATCTGCCGCTGAGTCGGGTGTCGTGCTTCAGTGGTGGCCTCAGTCTGTCTCACACGAGGAGGTCCTGCCCCGCGCTGTGGGGGGCGCCGTCGAGCAGAGGCCCAGACGCCCTGCAGAGATCACTGCATCTGCTGCGGGTCCAAAGGCTCGAGACGACGGCGCAGACTCTGTTCACCGATTTACAAACGACACTACAATGTTCAGTGAAGGCAAGAAATGATCCAGACTGAAATATGAGCTTTAAATATGAGCATTAAAGGAGACGTATCACGCAAAATCAACTATAATGAGCTTTGAACTTGTTACTACAGTGTTTCCTCATCAAAGTTGTTTTTGATTGATTCCTGCATGGTTGAAAAATCCGATAACACTTTATAATAACTACACTTATTCATGCCTTAATAAAGCATGAACAAAGACATAATTCATAATCAGCAAATAGTTTATTAAGAATGATTCAGGCTTAGTATTTAACAAATATTCCAACCCCAGTTTCTAACCTTAACCTTAAATAAGAAGTTACTAATCCTTTATCATGTTTAATAAACTAAATATTCATTACTATTTAAGTCTTTGTTGTTGTTATTAAGGCAAAATAAGATGTAGTTATTATAAAGTGGTACCAAAAATCCTGTATTGGGCACCACTTTATAATTATAAACTACATCTTATTTTGCCTTAATGAAGCATTAACAAAGACTTAATTAATAATGAATATATAGTTTATTTAACGCGATTCAGAATTAGTAACTACTAAATACATTTTTTTAGCACACATATCTGTACTTTTATTTACTAAAACTGAGTACTTCTTCCACCACTGACATTAATCAAGGTCTTTATGTGTAAAAAGAACACAAAAAGGCCACACAGAAGAGTAGACTCAAACAGGGCCTCTGTTGTGGTCACTGCTGACAGAAGATGTAAATCATCAATTAACATTTAACTATGCGGTGAAAATCAAACTGAACTGAGTAATAAAACAATAAACTTTTTAATCTAGTGGCCCATCTTTCAATCAACAAGACAAACTCCTGCAGAGCTCAGTCGCTGATCTCAGCACAACAAACACAGACTGAGCAGGGAGTCCGTAACACTCAATTAAGAGTTTACAGAAGTGCTTATCTGTCAAACAAAGTGTAATAACAGGCAGATAATGCTTCTATATTTATCTAAACAGACATTCGTGACACGTCCACGGTTTTATGTGGTCACAGTCGATAGATAAAGCTTGGCCTCACAGTTTTTTGAGCGAACTTTCTACTTCTTTTGTGTCCTCGATCTGTTGCTGTCAGTCAATCACCCGATGTTTTTTGTCCATGAACCAAACACGTCTGCCATAGATTTGTTGCAGCAGCAGAACCATTAGCAAGCACTTTAGTAACAAATGTACTGCACTTCAGTAAAAGTTTAAGGTATCTGTACTTTACTTAAGTACATTTTAGAGTGGATACTTTCTATTCACTGCATGAGAGCAGTATCTCTACTCTGTTACATTTATGAATGAGACTAAAGATAAAAAGTACTTTCTCTCTGGACTGAGTATATTTTAGGACCCTGCCTTGAGGTTTTGCTTTCAAATCCTGGCTTAGAGCACACACAAAAAATCTGATTGATATTCTTTATCAGAATCAATACATTTTACTTGAATATTTTTAAAATGGTAATAGTACTAATACTTGTGTGCTTCGATTTTAGCTTGCTTCTATATCTGTTTACTTGTTTACTTTTACTTAAGTAACACAATGTAGTACTTCATCCACCAGTTGGAATAATGTCAACTTTTAAAAGATAAAATTGTAGTATAAGTATAGTATTTGAAGATATAAATCTGTACTTTGTAAAAGCGTAATTCCCTCACAGGTTTTTCAGAATTTTGGACATATATCATTAAACCTGGATAATACAATAGTAACATTTTACAATAAACTGATTTATCCTCTGAGTCCGGAGATTAACCTGGCTCAGAGTGATAAACATATCACTCTGAGCCAGGTTATTAGGAGATACTCAGAGATGAAGAAAAGGCTTCGAGAACAACTACTCTAATCTATTCTATTCTTAAAATGTTTAAGTAAAAAATCTTGCATCTAAAATTTTCAAAACGTGTCAAAACGTTTTAAAACTGACATCTTAAACTGGCATTTAATGGGCTTTGAATGTTTTAACAGTGTGTCATCATCATTAACGTGTATTTCAATAGTTTCATGTTTGAATGATCCTGTTGTTCTACATTTGAGCTTTGAGTGCTGAGATCATTTCAGTTTTCACCTTCCCCCTGTCTCCGCCCACTCCTCTGTGTTCACATGGGATTATTTTTAAAAGAAATCAGACTCCCATAATATAAAGAGCTACATACAGTCTGGACTCTACATCTGTCGCTGCGAGACAAAAGTCATGCCTTTGCAGAGGTCTAAGCTTTCCAAGTGCTTGTGTTTTGTTTTCTATTGTCTTGTCGTTTTACAGCAGGCTGTCGTTAAATTCCATTGTCTCTTTTCTTCACAAACAGTGTCCAGCTGCGTGTTCCTCCGTCGTGAATCAAAACGAGCTAAAATTACCCTCCTGTTCCTGAACTTCACTAAGTTTTATCTGAGGCGCGACGACAACAACAACCTCCAGGAACAAACAACTGCAGGGCTTTTATTTTCACTCACTTTGGGTCAATTTTACACAAATTTTGGATGAAATTGTATGGTTTTTTGTTTGTTTTTTGACACTTGGAAATTGAGCTTCGGGAGTTGAATCATCGCTAATCTGCTCAAAAAATGTTGTTGTTCCTTTTCCTTTTTGTTTACTCTTGTCCCTTTGTTTTAGTGATGGGCAAATTAATACCAAAATATCGATATATAAATTGACTTAAAATTTGTCATAAAATTGCAAGTTTCATTAATTTCTTTTCATATTTATTTATATTTTTCCATTGTAGTTCACCTGTGCATGTTTTTAATTTTCAAATAAGTTCAATTTGCGTTGGAGCAAAAAATACTGATACAAGCCCCTAAGTATAACTATATTAATCATAAATCAGTTTCACCATAAAGTCATTAGTATCGGTATCAGATTCTGATTAATTATGCAATATTTGTCATAGTATTGCTAAATATTTGGCAAAAAAATGTTATGGCCCGTCACCATTTATTTGCAGCTGTTTAAAAAAGTATATTTTTTGTTATTAACTAAATAATCATCTGTATGTAACAAAAATACACATTCTTTCTAAAAAAAAAAAAAAAAAAAAAAACACACATTAAGAGTTGGTTGGTTTTGTTTGGTCATGCTGTTTTTTGGTAGTTTTTGTTTTTGTTTTGGTTCACTAATGGATCCCTTGTTTTGAGCTAAAATAAAATAAATTCTAAAACAGAGCAAGAAGCTGAAAAAAGTAACAATTAAAAAAATGTAAAAAGTAAACAACTTTTCTCGAACCGTTTGCCTCCTTTTGCCTGTTATTTATACATTTTCATACTTTCAATTACTGACTTTTCTGACTCTTCCGTTATTTTGTATTATTAGTTTTTTTTTTCCTCAAAGACTATCTTAAAAATTAGACCAGTGCACACTTTCTGCATCTAATTATAAAGTATTTAATGTCTTGTCGATCTGGAAGTAAGAGCTGAACGCTGCGCTCTGATTGGCTGTGCTTGGGGCGGTCACACAAGTTTCAATTTGTTGTCTGAAAAAGCTGTTCTAAAGCCGACACCACACCTGAAGATTAATGCTGGTGGAAAAGGTCTGTGAGAGCGAAGAACTTGTAAGACAGAATTTTATTGACCCTTTGCGTGTGACGTCATGGAACGCCCACTTTGCCATGACGGACGGCGGAAGCGCTGTTTGTGCGAGGTAAAATGATCGAAATTTGCCCTAAACCTAACTATTAGTAAGCTAACATTGATCAATTTTACACGTAAAATGGTGATATCCTGTTGTGCGGTTGGCTGCACTAACAGGCAAAGCCGTAAGTCCAATGTAGCCTTTTATCGTTTACCTGTTTATGAAGACAGAAGACGGCGATGGGTAGCAGCAATAAATCCAAAGAACTGGAAGCCCTCCAAGTACTCACGGATTTGCAGTGAGCACTTTTTACAAGTTAAGTCAATGCCAATGTTACAAGTGTATGACATTTTTCACGAAAACATATCTGAATATGTGAAACCGTCAAAGTTATGCGGGGCACGGCGTTAGTTATCCAGCCAAGAAATTAACTTGTATGTATGTATGTATGTATATAGACTCAAGCCTGCAAAATGGATAATACATATTACATCCACAAAATTATTATTTGTGAATAAAATATATTGATTATGATGATATTGACACAGAGAGACAGAGACATTGACAGACAACCATTCACTCTCACATTCATTCACTAGGGACAATTTAGAGTTCTCAGTTACCCTACACAGTCATGTCTTTGGACGGTGGGAGAACCCGGAGAGAACCCACGGTTGGCCACTGTCCAGGGTGTACCCCACCTAAGGCCAAAAGTCACTGGGATAGGCTCCAGTCACGGGAACAAGCGGTAGAAAATGAATGATATTGACGTTTTGATTAAATCGGTGAGCATGGCAGGAGGAAACAGGTAAGGGTCCGTTTCTAAGCTAGCGATCTTCACTTTCTCAAAATACCGCGCTTTGTGAGCGCGTAAAAGTTGTCCTGCTTCCACTGACAACTGAACTGAACATGAGTTAGAAGTAGCCATCGCTTAAAAAGTGACAAAAATAATTGCAATCACTGTGAGTTTGTTACTTTTGCGCTCCCCGTAATTCTGCGCTCGCATACTCTTGCCGTCCATTATGGTGCACCCACGTGATCGTGTGACGTAGGTGCAAAGGGTCAATAGCAGCTCCTGGTTTTGCCGTTTGAAAATTAGGTGCCGCAGCTTTAAGTCTCTGTTTGTAAAAAAAAAAGAAATCCATAACAAACGTAGAGATATTAAAGATTGCCTCTAAAACAGTGTTATCTTGTGCTGGTCCCGCCCTCGCACTCCAGACTGGACAGGGACAGGAAGCAGCAGACGAGGCGGTGGGTCCTTTTTTAAACGTCGTATTGTTTTTGCTTGAGACGCCTTTTCTCGTCTGACGCACAAACAGGAAACACAGAGACAGGGACTTTACAGCATCTCGGACAGAACTGTAAATAAGAGTAAACATGACGGCTGGAGAGGAGAGCGGAGCATATGAAGCTACATCGTGACTGATCTCGGAGTCCAGACATGCTTCTATTTATTTATTTCAGATGTTAAGGTGGTCCATGATTAAAGAAGACATTATATCATTAGTTTTTAATTTAGCCATAAACCAGTGAATAATGGACAGTAAATATGAAGAGAGGACAATAACACAACTACAATTAATCATATTTTTTCCAAATGAAATGCTTTGTGTCCAGTTGTGTTGTTCATAAAGTGCTCTTTGAATAAAGTTGGATTGGATTTATTTTGGATTTTTGGATTTCGTCAAGTGGCAGAAGACAGTGACCTCTTTGTGCCGCTCAACCAAAATCAACCTCTTCTCGATCCTGATATTCTCCATAAAAAACCCGACAAGTGACAAAAGCTTTACATTTACAAAGTGAAATAATTTCAACATTTGCGTTTTTTGCACTGCTCCTTTAGATTAGTTAGTTTTTTCTCAATTTTTTGTCTGTTTTCTGAAAAATAATGTTTTATTCTTCTGATTACATTAACTTCTAATAACAAATCTGATTATTATTCAACACTCTCAGATACTTTTACTTGAGAAGTAGTTTTCGCAAATACTTTTTACCGTTATTTGAGTAATGCTGCGTTCATGGGTTTCTCAAAAACTCGGGAAAATGTGTTTCAGAGTCGATAAACGCACTTGAACACTTGCACTAGTTTGTAAAAAAAAAAAAACAACTCAAATCGAGTGAGAAGCTGCTGCTCAGTTTCAACACTTTACATCACCTGCTGTGGAGACAGAGGAAAATCAGTGTTTTTATCATATTTGTAACGTTGTTACAGTTAGAGGTTTACTGTCAGTGATTTATTTCATAAAAGTAACAAGTTTGTGCCAGAAAGACCCACTGTAATTACCAATGAAATGCTGGCTAGCAAAATATGAGAAGATTTTTTCCAAAACAAGCGTTTAACTTTATCTTTTGGACAGGCTAACGACAACAGATCTCACTGTTAGCTCTGTTAAACTCTGTTAAAGACAAGAGGCAGTGATTTTATTATTGGTGACATCAAGATCCCGAGACAAAAGCAAATACTGTAAACGCAAACAGGTCAGAAATACAACATTTCATTTCAGAAACCCTAGT
Source organism: Rhinogobius similis (assembly GCA_019453435.1). Lineage (NCBI taxonomy): Eukaryota > Metazoa > Chordata > Actinopteri > Gobiiformes > Gobiidae > Rhinogobius > Rhinogobius similis. Next base: position 10,767,683 of record CM033627.1, on the reverse strand, counting down.
CAAGGACCAGTTGAACGCATCTTATTTTCTTGGACACTACTGTGTACTTCTACTTGTGTAATAATGATATATATAATGATTCAGGCTTACTTAATTAAGGACGATAGGGTGTATCAATAAAATAATTAATAAGACTGAATCATTCTTGACAAACTTAGAGTGAATTCTCTCTGGATTTAACAGATGATTTAATATTAATGTCATAAAATGTTGAATAATAAATATAAATCGCTATAATAGGCCTTTGTGTAAATACTCTGTGTGTAATCTGTGACAATCCAGAACTGCATTCTGACAGTTATTGACTTGAATCGTTTAAACATTTCTCCTTCAGTTCATTTCCAGCTGGTTCAGAGTTTGTGACTTCACTTCCCTTTGGCCCAAAACGCCATCCTCTTCCTCCTTGAATTTGTTTGTCATTATTTCCTCCACAGCTCACCTTCCTCCTCGATTATTGACTCAAATGAAAACACGATTATTGCACGACAAAGAGGGGTCAAAACCAGCAAAAAGTCTGTGAATGAGTTCAATCAAGCAACAGCGTTAGGAAACAAGAAACAGGGAAAAGTCTAAATCAATGTTTCTCAAACTGTGGTACGTATACCACTGGTGGTATGCAAATTTCTTCTGGTTGTACAATACCAATCTTCAATTGTAATGTTTACTTCATTTAGAGTACATTTTATTCACATCTTTTGCTATTCCTTTGGTAAATCTGTAGTTTAAACTACAGAGGTATGTTGTTTTCCCACTTAAGACTTGGTTTATCCCTAATTTAGACCTGAAATAGTCCAGTAACAGACCCAGTTTAGATTTGGTCGTACTCAGAAAGCCAAATCTGTTCTTTGGTGGTACTTGGGGTAAAAAGTTTGAGAACCAATGGTCTAAATGTATTTTTTTTAATCAAAAAACTAAATAAAGACAAGTATTGTACAAATCGTGACTCTAAAATGTACCACAAATTGCAAAAATATCAGTTCATAAACAAGAATTTAGATTTCAGTCACTGTCTCCTCTTGAGTCTCTGGAGCTCCAGTGGACTCTGCTGAGGTGGTTCTTCTGTCGTCAGATTTTCTTCCTCTCTGACCTCCTCTTCTTGGTTCTTCTCCTCTGAAGTTTGCTGTTGATTTGGAGCCTTTGGACAGGTGGCGTGTGAAAGTTCCTCACAGCTTTGTCCTGAGGAGGTCTGCGTATCTGTGCCTCCTGAACTCATGGAAGCATTTTTGGGAGATTAGTGTTGGGGTCGTTGTCCAGACCAAAGTCCAGGCTGCTGTGGTGTGTGGTGCGCTGCCCTTCAGGTGTTGTTCCTGGATAAAGAGGTGGACTTTGTCAGATGCTCCAGGACCAGGACACAAGCTTAGCATCGTTCCTGTTGGGTCCAAACGCAGATCCAGGCTTTAAATAAATACAGACATACAGACCAGGAATGACATTTGAGGAAAGTATGAAAACTTAACTTCTAAACTAATCCAACAATCTCATGTATTTCAGGTCCTAAATCGTGTGACTGAAGTGTTTGTGTTGATAGATTTATGGATTTCCTTGTTGCACTGGATTGACTTTGACCTTGTGGTGTGAATGATACAAAATATTAAAAAACAAAGAACTCTGGTGAATGTGGCACAAAGCTTACCATGAGCCTCTTGCCCAATCCCCAAATATTGTGATTTAAATTGTAATCTTACGTCGTGGCGTCTCCATAATGCAACAGCCATTGATTTTAATCTCTTGTGTGCACAGATTGCTGCGCATGTGTTTAGTGAGCCGGTGTCATAAATCTTGTGCGGCTGAGCGATAATGGAAATAGGCCGTAGTAAGAGCCACACGCAGGGGTTAAATGTGAGGGTTTGGTCCATAAATTGCGGAGGATGTGAAGCAGGAAGCAGAGAGAGCAGGTTCCTGTTATGTAGAGACAGACGGCAGAAAACAACGGCAGGAAAACACATCACAAACAGGTCTATTCAGTGACACTTCACGGGACACTACTGTAAACAGCCAAATGTCAGCCAGTTTAAGCCTTTCTGTGTGGAGTTTGCATGTTCTTCCTGTGCCTGGGTGGAATTCCTCCTGGTTCTTGCTTGGGTTTCCACCATAAAACAAAAACGTGCCCAAGTATTGCCCAAAGTGAAGGTAAAAGGTTAGCATTGGTGGATGGGTCAAATGCTACCAGTAAAGTGCCCATAGCAGGTTGGACTACTCAATTAACTAACATGCAGGTAACATAATTATTCAAAATTTGGTAAAAAAAAAAAAATAAAAAGATTAAAAATTATAATATTCCAGTTCAACAGTTGTTTTAGCTTTGTAATTTTACTTCCTGGTTGTAAATGATGACATGTCGCTGGACTAAAACTCTAATTTCACAGATTTTTTAGTTGGACAAATCAAAATATAAAACACCTATATTTTGTTGGGGGAAAAAAAAGGATTAAAGGGTCAAAAAAGCAGATGTAGTAGTAGTCACACGGACTTAAATATCGCAATTTAATTTAATGCAATAATTAACCAAGCTTCTCCATCTGACATGTATACTGTACTTTTAAGAGGAAAAAAGTTGAAAAAACATTATTTTTATTGTGATTTTCCAGTCGAAATGAGCTTTTTAGTTTCGGTTTTATCACTGTTACATTTTTATTCAGACGAAATAGGCTACTATAAGTCATAAACATGATTATATTAACATGATAACTCAAATATTTGTGTCAAAAAGTTGTAAAATATCGCAATATCATCATCATCATCATCATCATCATCATCACACTCATATCAGAAATCACAATCATTTCCAAAATCATTGCCTTTAAACGCCACAAAAAACATGGCACCCAGGTATCACTTTAAAAACTGAACCTTTCAAGATCTTGATTACAACACAAGTCTTTCTTCTGACATCCACAGCTTGTTTCGAGTATTTTCCACAAAGCGTACACTACTCTGTTACACTAAACCAGCCTCAGCACGTGTCTAAATTTACCCGGTTTCCTGCGCTCTCCGTCACACCTGCTGCTCCCGCTGTGATCCCGGACCCGGACCCGGACCCCCGCCATCGCGTTTCCTCGGGACCCGGAGGAGGAGGTGCGCGAGGATCAGCTGAGCAGCCCCCCTCGCGCGCACACCGACAGTCACGGAGCGGCGCGAGGAGGACACGGCTCGCTATGACACTCCTTTTCACCGCAAATGATCCCAGAGAGTTTACGCCAAACCGCATGTGGATGTGAGCGTTTGCGACATGAGACGGACGAGCGACTCAAAATGAACTCCGGTAAGATCAGGATCGCTTTTCTTCTTTGTAACAGCAGTTTCCCTGTCACTCCATCAATCAAAATGAGATGCAAGGGATTATTACAATTTGTGCCGGTTTGCTTGTGGATTTGTTCTTGAGAAAATACACCGGAAGTTCGTTTGGGTTAGACTTCTCAGACAACACGTTTGAGAGCTACAAAACAAGTAAAAAGCTTATTATTCCAAAAATAAGATAAAAGAAGTCAAGATACCAAGATTTTAAAGATAATTTAGTTTGCTGTTAATTCAATGATTTTAATTAAAGGTTCACTATGTAACTTTTCTGGTGAATATTCCGCCACCTGTTTGTCACCATGGAGATATCCCAAGAAGATCAATATTATTATACAGTACACATTATTTTTTCAGTATAAAGTCCTGTAATTTAAATAAAGAAAGATTTGTAGTTTAATGCTACTTTGTGGAACATTCTTGTCAAGGCACCACTGAGACAAGCAGGTGGCGAACCAGAAAAATGACATAGTGCAGCTTTAAATGTGTTAAAATGTGTTTAAAAATGTGTTATGTAAAGTATCAAGCGTGTCCTCAAAACGCATTTTAAGATGTTATAAACTGACTCTATATAGTAAGGAAATATGAAGCTTGTTACTTATTAACTTGGTAATTAGAACAAATTATGAAAATACGACCCTTTAATTCATTTGTTCGTTCGTTATTGTGTGTCATTTTGAGTGCTTGCCCTTTAGTTGTAGCCTCCATTCTTCTCAAGTCCATAAAAGCAGTCGAGAGCTCTGTCCAACTTCAATCACAGGAAGTGAGTCAGGGAAATCCCTAAATGTAATGTATTTTTTTAGCCTGGACAATGGGACACATAAATATGAAAACAGGCCTGTAATGAGGTTAAGATGGAGCTGGATTATACTGTATCGTGACTCATACAACTATTCAAGTAATCTTTACATTTTGGGATAGTTTAAATGTATAAAGTCATAAAATAGGTCTGTAATGAAACATAATTGGTTCACTTATTTATGTATTTTCCAACTATGGACTTTGAACGTGGACAAACCAGGACGAAACCAGGATTAGAACCAGGCCTTGGGGGCAATACTGAAAAAAAACAATCATTTCAATTATTTGTTTCTTTATTTTTTGCATTATCTCGATAACAATATTTACACAATATTTTAATAAAGCATCAGGAATGTGTTTAAACGTGGCTGTAAATGTCTCGGTTGAGGTTCAAGGGTCACACAAAACGTCAACGGAGCATACAATGAACCACAAAACATCACCTCTATGAAAAATTATACTAGACAGTTATGTTTCTTTTTGCTTTTTGTAAATTTTTAGTTTTTATATAAACAATATACTCTTTGTTCTGATTTTGTTTATCTCCAAAACACAATCTCTCACGTCTAGCCTTGAGGTAACAATGCTAACCAAATCAAACATGGATTAAACAGTGTGCTGAACCCAAACTGTGGGGTACCTGTACCTTGGCCAGACTGTAATGGACTAATATTAGCAAATAAATCCCAAACCAGGCGTTATATCTACGACTAAACTTGGACTAAAGTAAACAAAACACAACCCGAGGCATGAGTGGCCTTTATCAGCTAATTATAAAGAACACAATACGACTACAACCTGCTTGTGTCCAGTTATTGCGTTGCCTATAATGTCAACAGTATGTAAATGTATCTATCACCATGGTAATAGGCAGTGATAAGCTCCACCAGGTCAGATCTGTGGAGAGGCGCTCAATGTAAGAATGCATGTTTTTAAAAGTCTGTCTAAACAGCATAAACACCTGTGATAAAAATGCTAGATATATCTGTTAAATGCCATATTATATTACAGTGTGGAACATTCCAGACAAAGCAAGAACATCTCCATAGAAACAAGTAGCCACCAAGACTGTGACTACATGTCGAGACAAAACAACAAATGACTAAACCAAGACTAATTCCGGGCAACAAGTGTGATATTTCCCACCTACGACTCGAAAAAAATGCCCATGAACACCGCACCCACTGGTACATCCTACTGGTAAATCCTACTGGTAAATCCTACTGGTACATCCTACTGGTAAATCCTACTGGTAAATCCTACTGGTAAATCCTACTGGTAAATCCTACTGGTAAATCCTACTGGTACATCCTACTGGTACATCCCACTGGTAAATCCTACTGGTAAATCCTACTGGTACATCCTACTGGTAAATCCCACTGATACATCCTACTGGTAAATCCTACTGGTACATCCTACTGGTAAATCCTACTGGTACATCCTACTGGTGAATCCTACTGGTTAAATCCTACTGGTTAAATCCTACTGGTAAATCCCACTGGTACATCCTACTGGTAAATCCCACTGATACATCCTACTGGTGAATCCTACTGGTACATCATACTGGTAAATCCTACTGGTTAAATCCTACTGGTACATCATACTGGTACATCCTACTGGTTAAATCCTACTGGTAAATCCCACTGGTACATCCTACTGGTAAATCCCACTGGTACATCCTACTGGTACATCCCACTGGTACATCCTACTGGTGAACTGGAGCTGGTCGAGGGTCTCCCACTTCACGTGTTACAACAATGAGAATAATCACAAATCGTGGTCTTGAGTGGTTTACCTCCACATAGACAATGTAAACATTAGTTATAATTTAAATCCGGCAATATTTTGATATTCAACATTATGAATTTATTTTACTGTTACATATCTTTAACCTACATTAACTGGTTACATACTACCCTGTACGTACTTCTGTTGGAACACTGTGAAGTCAGAACTTGTTTTGTCCAAGTGGGAAAGAATCTACTTTACAGTTGCCTGGAATGTAGTATAAATTCATAGACCAGGAGTAAATCAGCATATCGAGTCCAAGTAAACCAACTCTTGATCAAGCATGGAACTTATTAAACCTAAATGTATTCTATGGATGCATTGCTTATTGACCACATCAAAATTGGAAGTCTAAATTTGAAACTAACCAGGACACATCAGGACTAAATCAGGACTAGCACAGGACCAAACCAAGTCTACATCTGGACTAAACTGGACTCAAACCAGGACCAACAATGACACGTGTGAACGCACCCTATATCTAGGACTAAACTATGTGTAAAGAGCCTGAACCTCCGAGTCTAAACAACTGAGGCACAATACGAATGACCTTAAGCTATTTTAAAGCCCACAATCTTACAGTTTCCTTTTTCCTGTTGTTGTTTCAGACTGCTCCAAGCCTTCTCCGGTGCTCAAACCAGGCCTTTACAGCCCTCACTCCCCGCACATGTCCTCAACCCGGGGTCCCAAACCGTCTGTCGCCCCTAAGCCCAAAAAACTCATCAACGGGACGCCACCAAACCAAGAAGGATTCCCCAACGGCAGCTTGAAAGGCAACTTCATTGACAACAGAAATGCTCTCAAAACGCAAGCTGTTGTGCAAATAGTCTTGAAGAACGGCGAGGAAAACAGAAGCAAAATAGACGAAGATTGGCGGTTGAGCACTTTGACGGAAAAGACGGATTCGTTGGAGACTTTGGATACTGTCGAAGAAGTCGATTCAAATGAGGATGTTGTGGAGGCAGACGTTTGCGATGCTGGGGAAGCAATGGCAGACACTGATGGAATATCAATGGGCGATATTTCGGTGAATAGTATTGACCCAGAGCCGGAGGACAAGATGGAAGACTTGAAAAAGCAGCCTGAACTTGAGCTAAATAACCGAGATCAAATGGAAAATGTTTCACGAAAAGATTTAAGCCTCACAAACAATAATGCATCGCCAAAACTTATTAAATTTCAGCAAAATGTTTACAGAAAACATGTGCAAAAGCTATGCAATGAAGACAGTCCTGATTTGACCCAATCTATACTTGAAACAGACAATTTAAACGTTGATAGCAACAAATTAGCACAGGTTATGGGGAAAGATTTCAGCATAACGAACAACAATGCGTCACCAAAGCTTGTTTGCGTTAACATCGAAAGAGTTGGATCGTTCAACTCTCAGAGAAATACTTATGAGAAAATGCAAAGCAACATCAAAGAACAAGGTTTTAATCATACAATTCAATCCGAACTTGAAATAGGGGATGCAAATTCAAATGCCAATCAACGAGAAAACATGACGAGCAAAGATCTAAACTTACAGAACAACAATGCATCGCTAAAGCTTGTGTCTGTCAACGTTGATAGAGTTGGTTCGTTCAAATTTCATTCAAACGCTTACAGGAATGCGTTGGGAAGAGGAATGGACGAGTCAGACTATGTTTTGACTGAGGAGTATGTCGAGATCGGTCAAAGAGATAAAACCAGCGATTCGAACAAGTTCAGCGCATGCCAGGACAAGAATTTCGGGACAGATAAGCAACAAAGAGCGCCCATATTGGAGGGTTGCTCAAACAGTCCAGATTGCCAGCCAAGATTCAGACTCGTGTCCATTTCAAAGGCAAAGGAGACACAGCTATCGTCTTCACTGTCTGAGTTGCTCTTCCCAAGCGACTTATTCGACAAACTAGACTCCCCCATCGCACCGTTCGACATGGATTTTACCGAAGAGCACGTTTACGACACACCGGGACGCAAGACATCGATAGGAGCTCGAACCGGATCGATGTCGCAACGAAGTAACGATTTCAGAAGCTACAAAAGCGGTATTGTTGGACTTAACGGCAGCCCGATGCTAGTAAGACATGCGGGATATCAAAAACCTCATTATTTACCATTATACCCGAGGTCTTTGTCGATAGAGGGGCCGGAGATGCAAGGGTCCCCGATGCGAAACCGTGCAATGTTCGCAAGTTATAACCAGAATTCGCCTCTTTCCACTCCAACCTCGGTAGTGGATATACCGCCGCCGTTCGAGCTAGCGTACATCACCAAAAAGCCTATCACAAAAAGTTCACCTTCGCTGCTTATCGAAACGGACTCTTCTGAGAAAAATAGAAAGAAGAAATCCTCCTTGAAACGATTTTTGATGTTGAAATTCAGGAGGAAAACTGACAGCAAGCAACCGGCAAATTCGACTGCAAGTAGATTGACGGATTTGGATACTCGAAGCTTGACCGACTCGCCAAATCTTAACTCACGAACGAGTCAACCGCAAGAGCCGGCGTTCTTGCTTTACGACAATAAGAAAAAAGGAGGTTCAGTGTCTTTTTTGAATCGTAGCGTTGTCAGAGTTGAGTCGTTCGATGATCGTTCTCGTGTGCCTTTCGCGCCTCTTCCTCTCACTAAACCCAGGTCCATCTCGTTCCCGATCACGGATAATTCGGATTACGAAAATGTCCCGGCATTAAGTTCGGATTACGAGAATGTGCAGGTCCCGCAGAGGAGGCCCATGAAGCAGTTTCCCTTCACAGAGTATTTTGAGCGCTCGAATCGGCAAAAGGCTACAGGGAATGACACGGATGGATATGTGGACATGAGCAGTCTCCCGGGGTTTGAGAAGAAAGTGCAACCGCCGCAAGAAGAAACTGAAAGGTAAGGCGCAAACTCTTTAAATTCTTACTTTGACGGTGCACTGGGGTTTATTTAGAGACACATCTGTTATTGTTTTTGTTGTCATTTGGCTTAATTATTGTTCAGAACTTCCTTATCTATGGTTTAGTCTCATTTTACACCATGTTGAGCCTTAATTCAGACCTGATAAAGTCTGTGTTTAGACCTGGAAAACCAGAAAGTTATGTGGTGCTGTGAACCAATGCACCATGGCATTAAACTTATCGATCAGTTATACTTTTAAAAAAAACACATATTGTCTTCTTTTCAATAGCAACAATATTAATAGCATCGACAACAAATGCAAAAAAAAAAAAAGCTTTACTAGCCTGTCAGGTAAATAAATGTTTTATTTTTGGTTTTGTTTTGTTGTGTTTTTGCATAGACTGTCTCGTCAGAAGAAAAACACAAGTTGTTATCTATCATGTCTATCATGTATTTCATTACAGTGGCTTGTACTGCACAAAAATACCTTGAAAAACATACATTATTTTGAGCGAGGTCCCCTTAAGCTTCGTCTCACACTCAGAGTACCTTTTAACTTGAGTTTCTGGCAAATAAATGGGTTTATAAGTCACAAGATACTTCAGAAAGATGCTAAATTTACAACTAATAACTTGTATTTATTCAGATAAAAGTACATTTCATCATCTTTTAAAACTTGAAACCATTCCAAGTACCCCGTTGGTAATTGCTCACCTTGTGGTCCCCGTACCCCGAAACACTGGCTTACTCCACAGATCTGATCAGTGACCCAGTGGCACCACCTGCTGTTCTTCATACAAATTGAGAAGTTTAATGCAATACTGTGGAACATTATAAGTAAAGCTGTAACACCTTCACCAGAAAGGTTACGTAGTCCACCTTTAATGAGCATTTGTTTTTGCTGCATGTAATTGTTCTGACTCTGAGGTGACGTTGGCACAGTGGGTGTAGAGTTTGCCCTCAGATCAGTTTACTGCTTGAACCCAGCTCTGACTGTTCAAACGCTTACACCAGTGCACATGTGTGGTGTGTCATGTGGCGTGTGAGTGAAGCGCTGGTGATGGGTGAAGAGGTCGATGTTGGCGAACAACAGCTGCAGGACAAGTGTGGTTTGTGAAAAGTCAAGTGGATGAATAATGCAATGTGTAGCACTTTGATTATCGTGAAAATTGCTTTATTAATCCAAGACACTGACATATACTCACACCAAGAGGGACGAACCAGGACAAAACCACCACGTCTCACCAAGTTTTACAGGCAATACTCTCGTCCAACATCAAGCAAAGTGTATTTATACAGCACCTTTCACAGACAACGAGGTGCTTGACAACAAAAGAAAGACTAGTGTCAGGATTCTAAAATGTCCAGCTTGATTATGATACTAAGGGAAAAACATAATCAATTACAATCTTACACGATTACAATTTGTACACATTATTTAACAGACATAATATCCACTGATATCCTACAGTGCTATCTCCATATTGTGATCCTATTTGTATAAAATATAATTTAGCCAAAATTTATGACAGCATTCTAACACCTTGGTCCAGATCAATAGACCAGTCAAATGCTAATGAGGCAATCAGTAGTGAGGAGGGAGCAACAGCCAGCTATCAAGATAACAATAGACCTTTAGACACAGGTGAAACTAGGTGAGGCCAACCATTAATCAAACAAGATAGACCAATTAATTAAGTCCCAGGTGACAAACAAACAATTTTATAACAAAGACATGAGTTCAGTGACTCCTCCCTGGGGGCTGGACTCCCAGTACTTAGAGTAGCATATAAGCCCAAGCTCCCATACCAGCTCTCTGATTGACAATGACTTTTGGATAAAAGTCGAAACGTCTCGATCTTTAAACGGCGTCCGGATGACAACCTCTGAACCCCTTTCTACGATATAAAATATAATGTCATTTTCCACACAGACCGTTATAGTTTGTTTTGCCATGTGATCTTCTACTACAACGGTATCTAACACACAAACAGTTGTTTTGTTCAGCAGGTTGATGCCTGCAGGAATAAAAGAAAATGTACTTCTGTTTTTGGAGCTTAAATCTCCGGCATTTATTTCAAATCTCCTTAATTTACTTCATGCGGCTCAAATTAATTCCACAAAATATTGCAGTTTGAATTGCCAGCTATATGTTTATCATGTGGAACGTCTCAAATCTTTACCTCTTTAAGTGCTGCTTGTGCTTCACTAATGTCGCCGAACATGTTGCTGATGGTCATTGCCACATTTACACAAATTACTGCTGTTTTCTATTTGTGTGGAGTTAACTATGTTCCCTGGAAAGAGGATTTACAAGTGTTCAGGCTCAGATGAGGTGAAGGAGGAGCGCATTAGACTCGTGCTGAGACACAGGGCTTTGCAGTGAGTTGATGATTCCCAAACTTTGAAGTGAGTTCCACCTCAAACTAAAGGCTTTTAACGTAATGTTGTTCTATTTAAGGACATCATATTTGTCTGTGCAAGACTAAACCAAGACAGATACTAAAATCAAGGCCAAGATTTATCGCAATCAAATCGTAACTGTTCATGAAATCGCATACATTTAGTGACATAATTTCCTCTGCAAACTAAAAATCTGTTCTTTTTATGTATAAAACCTGCTTACTGTACTGTAGACCTTTTCTAACATGGTCTGAAATACATAGAATTCTTGATTTAGTTTATATGTCAGTATTTTCTCAAATGTTAATGCCCCTGGACATGTTTAAAATGTAATATTTTGCCTCTTTTTGCCACAGATACACACTTCTGTTGTAAACGCACTTCCAGTTTGGCGAGAACTCTGTTAAAGCTAATGGCGTACGCCTTTGAAATAACTTATTCCTGATTTAATGAAGGATGAACAAAGACTTTATTCATGGTGAACAAATAGTTTATTAAGAATGATTTTGGCTGGGTAACTATTTAACTTACACTCTAACCCAAATTCCTGATCCTAACCTTAATTAAATCCCTAAGCCTGTCTTTTTATGCTTTATTGAGACAAAATAAGTGGTGGTTATTATAAAGTGGTACCACAACTTTCTTTATTAATGTGCATCCTCAATTTAGTCTTGGTTTTGCCTCTGGTAAGTATTTAATTTGACAGAGTTTGTCAATAAAAATCTCTATAAAGCTTGATCAATACTTGCCAATAGAACGTGCCCTTATTAGCTTTTATCACTTATCAGATAATTTGTCTAATATTTATGAAAAATCTTCATGTGTAAATATGTAAGTATCATTGTTATAAATCTGTTGTCTATTTCGGAAAAAGCTGATTTGTAACATGAATAATGGTTACAAATAATGGTGAACCCCTTGCTGGATTAAATAACATGATTGATTTGTATCGTATTTTATTGCCTTTTTAATAATCAATTAGTATTTTAAGCTTATTGCCACATATGTGCTTTATAAAAAAGAGCCCGTACAGTGTTTGTGCTCATAAATCATCCGTGCAGTGTTGGATGTGAAGTGTAATGCAGTGTGCGCTGAATGCAAAGATGTTATCTGCTTGTGGTTTGTGTCGCTGGGGAAGAACGATGAGTCCAAAACGCTCTCACTATTAATCACCCGAGAGAGGTCTGTGTGAGCCCGGACCACCGCCACAACGAGGAGGAGAGAGAGGGAGAGAGGGGGGAGACGAGGGAGGAGTGCAGCTAAACACTACAGAGCCGTGTAATTAGTCGTAATTGTTGTATGAGAAATGCAAAGTTGGAATATCGAAAATACGGCTGGGCGATATGGAAAAAAATTATCATGATTTTCTTGGGATAGATCATTATTTAGATTTTTATTCCCTAAAATAGAGCTGCACGATTTAGGAAAAATATCTAATTGTGATTTTTCTGACCAGTGGGATGTACATTTGCGATTTATGTTTTAATAATAGGATTCTGTTCAAATTCACAATTTAAATACAATTTTCTCGTTTTTAGTCACGTTTTTGTCACGTTCAAAAACAGGATTGACTCAGGATTAAACAAAAGTGTGACACAAACCAGTGACAAAGCAGGTCTAAAACAGGACTAAATTAAGACTAAACATAGACCAGGACTAAACACAGGGTGAGTTCGCTCTTGGCCTGGTTTGGTCCTGGTTTGAGCCCAGTTTAGACCTGATGTAGACTTGGTATGATCTTGTTTTTGTGTTAGTCTAATGCACATTTAGTTACAGGTTTGGTCCCAGTTCGCTTTTAGTAGTGTTTTTGTCACGTTCAGTTGTGTTTGTCATATTTAAACGTGTCTTTTTCACTTTTAGCAGCATCGTTGTCATTCTTAGTCGCAATTTTGTCACATTCAGTCGCGTTATGGCACAGTGAGTCGTGTTGTTGTTGTTTGTTGGTGCGTTTTTGTCGCTTTTGAATGCATTTTTATCACTTTTGGTCGTGCATTTGTCGCTTGTTTCAGAACATGTTTATACAAAGCCTTTTTATTAAAAAGCAAAGCAAGACATTTTGTTGTTTGTGGAAGAAATTATTGCACTTCAAAAATTGTATCCATTAAAATTGTGATTTTGTGTTGATTTCGTTGAATTGTGCAGTTCTAGCAGATAAGAGGTAAATAAAGTCATCTGCTCAGAGGAGAAAAAGTGTGTTTGAACAGAGAGCTGCATTAAAGAGACAAACAGTGAATCACGATTCGACGATTTCAGGGACAAGCTCACGATTTGATTTTTATCACCATATTGCACTGCCCTAATCGAAAATATTGTGTAAAACTATTAAAAAGCCCTAAAAAGAGACAGAAATGTCCAAAATCTCCAAAGTACTTCAATGTTTAATGCTACTATTTATTTGTTGCAATTTAGGTTTTTTGAAAATATTTTATGTTTAGAAAAGGAGTTGATGTAATAATGTAATTTCGATATTATCGTTAATTGTGATATTTTTCTGTAACAAAATATCGTCCGTCAAATTTTGTTATGGTGACAGGCATATTTCTAAGTGTCAGTAATATCCTTGGGTCGTTCTGATCAGGGTGTGGGTTTCAAATTTTTCACACCAAGTACCACATAAACATATTTGACCTGCCGAGTACAACACCAGATCTAAACCAGGTCTTAACATCTTGCTATCAAGATGAAAAGAATTGGAGACTGCCTCAATAATAATGTGCAATTGTTTTTAATCACGCTAATTTCATGTTTTTTGTTTTTTTTTGTATGTTGTAACTGTGTTTAACTTTGCCTCTTGGTCAGGCGTCCTTTGGAAAAGAGTTTTTTGATTTAAATGAGTCTCTCCTGAAATAATGGAAGAATAAAAGAATATCGCTGCACTAGATAAAAAAGACTCACCCAAAGGAGGACAAAAATGTGGATTAAATAGACTCTAAATTTTGGAACTATTTGAATTCCAGACAAAGACGCTCGAGTACCATTAACGGTGCACTTACCACAGTTTGAGAACCACTGGTCTGCAGACAATTATCTGTAAAAGCAAGTGTCTGGATGATGAAACTAGAGTTTTTGTGTTACATAGTCTGTTGTTTGTGTTCAGCAAAGTAATTTTGAAAAGCCCCATTGGTTTTTCATTCATTCATTCATTCATTTATTTTCTACCACTTATTCCCGTTAGGGGTCGCGGGTGACTGGAGCCTATCCCAGTGACTTTGGGCCTTAGGCGGGGTACACCCTGGACAGTGGCCGACTCGTCGCAGCTGACACAGAGACAGAGACATTGACAGACTCACTCTCACATTCATACACTATGGGCAATTTAGAGTTGTCAATTAACCTGCACAGTCATGTGTTTGGACGGTGGGAGGAAGCCGAAGAACCCGGAGAGAACCCATGGTAACACGGGGAGGACATGCAGACTCCACCCAGAGAGATCGTGTGATGTTGGGGTGGTCCGGGATTCGAACCCACGATCTCCTTATTGGGAGGCAGAAGCTCTAGCCGCTTTGCCACCGTGCACCCCCCCATTGGATTTTAATAACACATAATAAAATGAAAAATCAAGTTGACCACAAAGTTCAAAGTGCACAGAAAAACATTAAAAACAACCACATGAAAAAACAATGATCGATCAATACAAGAAAAACCTCATGATTAATTATTCTTGCTGTATGGATTTACCTGCATCACAAGCCACAGATTTATGGATGAATCTAAACATTTTTTTTACTTACACTTGAAATGTAATTAAATAGTTTAATTAAATTGAGTTATATTTTGACTCATAAATTTGTTGAATTTACATTGAGATCAAGCCATTAGACAGAATTATATAAGTTTAACCACCTTTACAAAAGCAGAAATAAATCTATAAACTGTGAACCTGAAATAATCCACACTGCATTTGAAGAGGCAATTTCTTATGTATGAAAAAATTGATACAAGAAAAGAATATGTTCTGAATCTCATTGTTGAAACTATTCCATAGCAATTACACAATTTTCCACCCCTTTTATTATTGTTTACGTCGGTTTTCTCTCATATAATTTGCCAGAGCCTAAAGGGACAATGTTATTGCACACTTCATTGCTTTCTTCTGCAAATTCTTACAATAAATGTGTGGCAAAATGAATTCACTAAATCTCTGGTCTATGCTTAATTTGCATAAAGTCAAAAACATTTAACTAAACCAGTGCTTTACCAGAACAAACGAGGACTAAATAGATAGATAAAACAGGACTGACGCAGGTTTAAACAAATGTGTAACGAAACCAGTGATAAAGCAGGTCTAAAACAGGACTAAATTAAGACTAAACATAGACCAGGACTGGTCCTGGTTTGAGCCCAGTTTAGACCTGATGTAGACTTGGTATGATCTTGTTTTTGTGTTGGTCTAATCCTGGTTTGGTTACAGATTTAGTCCCAGTTTGCACATTCACCGCATCAAAATTGGGTCTAAACCAGGACTAAACATGAAACTGAACCTGGACTTGACCAGGACTAAACAAGGATCAAACCAAATCCTAATCCCAATTTAAACTAAACCTGAATTAGATCATGCAGGACTAAACCAGGACTAGAAAAAGATTAAACCAAGGGTGTATGAACACTTCCACAAGGATTAAACTGGATCTAAACCTGGAACTAAACATAAACAAGACCAGAGATAAACCCTGATTAAATGAAATCTACATCAGAATTAATTTGGCCGCAAACCAGGATCGAACAAGTACAACTGTGAACACACTCCACGTTTACATCAGGACTTAAAGACACACTTGCACATTTACCACAACAAAACTTGGTCTAAACCAGGACTAAACCCAAAACCAAACCTGGACCACCAAATAAAAACTACACAATGACGAGAATGACTAGAATGACTAGACTAGGACTCAAATCAGGACTAAAATGGGCTTAATTTAGGACCAAACCACAACAAATGTTAACAAACCCTAAAACCTAACCTAGACAAGACCAGGACTAAACCAGAACTAAAACCAGCACCAAGTCTACATCAGGACTAAACTGAGCCAAAACCAAGACCAAACCGGGACAAATGTAAATGCAGCCTAAAGGTGATTGCGCTTCATAATTGGGACAACATTTGGTAAACCTAGAACAAGACCTGAACTACACCAGAACCAGAAGAAGATCAAACCAAAATATTAAACTAGAACCAAACCATGTGAACAAGAATAATCCGGTGCCAAACCAAGATCAAAACTGGACTCAAGCCAGAACCAAACCAGGAACTGTGAACACCTAAGTAGACTTGGTTTGGTCTTGTTCTAACCCTGGTTTAATCGTGGTTTAGCTTGAGGTTTAGTCTCTGTTTAGTCCCAATTTTTAAGGCTAAACACACCCTAAATCAGGGCAAATTCAGAACAAAACCAAGATTAAACCAGAACCAAACCATATCACTTTACACATGTCCTTCTCGCAGCTTTCTACAGAACAAATGAAGTGAAATGAATTCTCTAAATCTCTTCCTTTTGCCTCTGGTCATCCATATCCAGAGTGTGACAGTGGCCTTGATATAACACTGCAATAATATAGAAAGCTGTGCGTGTATTTGTCTTGCAGCGTCTTGTTTTGCATATATGACGTTTGAGAAAGTGCGCGCTAATGATCCGTGCAGCCTAAACGCGTCTGATGCAGAGAACTGAATTGAGCCCATATGTTGTTCTTATGTGGCTAATTCCCGTCTCAGTAGGGCTGCGTCCGCCGTGAAACATGCCACGAAAAGAACGCATCGTTATTGTAACATTAAACTTTTTTATTCTCACTTTCACTTCCCACAGCGCTGTAACGATTAGCATTTTCATTTGGTGCATAAAGAAGAGGCAGGAGACATGTTTGGGTTCAGGATGACACTACAAGGGCCTGTTTATTGGACTCTGGTGGGAGCATGTGTTTTTGAGTGGTAGAGTCAGAGATATTTCAAAGTAAAAGCTTAAATGAAAGCAAGTACAGCCTGATGCAGAGCTGAAATGAGAGGATTACGACTGCATGATTGAATTGTGATTAATCAATTTAAGTGTTCAAACCAAGGTTATGTGGTGTAGATGGTATAGGTGTAGATGTGAATTTGATGCTGTAAAGTCTTAATCTTGTTTTGCGATCATGGCATCCTTTTACAGAGACTAGAAGACTGGGTGAGCATAATTTGCACTGCCCTGAATTGGTTCAAATCATCCTGTCTAGAAGAAGACAGGGAATACTTTGTTGACCTCATGGGCTTGATCTGTGGGGTGCCCCAAGGGTCAATCCTGGGACCCCTTCTGTTCAACCTCTACATGCTGCTGTTCGGTCAGCACAAATGTGTCTTATCACAACTACGCAGATGACACTCAGATCTATGTCTCACTGACAGCAAGTGAATATGGACCAGTGGATTCACTCTGTCACTGCATCCAACAGATCAGTGGTGGATGCAAAACAATTTTCTTCAGCTAAACTCAGACAAAACTGAAATCATCGTTTTTGGGCCGCAGAAACAGAGACCAAGTGTCAGCAGTCACCTCCAGTTTCTCGCTCTGAAAACCAATATCTACAAATCAAGTTAGAAAATCTCGGGGTAATAATGGACTCAGACTTGAACTTTGACAGCCACATCAAAACAATAATATCAGCAGCTTTGCATGCATTTGCATGCATTTGTCTCCAGTAGATTAGACTACTGAAATAGGCTAGTCACTGGCCTCTCCAAACGAGCTGTAAAACAGCTGCAGTACATCCAGAACGCTGCTGCTCAAGTCCTGACTAGAACCAGGAAGTACGATCACATTAGTCCTGTGCTCAGGTCTCTGCACTGGCTTCAGGCTCAGAATAGACTTTAAAGCAGCTCTGCTTGTGTTCAAGTCTCTCCACGGCCAAGCACCAAAGTACATCTCTGACATGTTAGTGCCATATGAACCATCTCGCACTCTGAGGACCTCAGAGTCCTGCTGGTGCCAGAGTCAGGACTAAACATGGGGAATCAGCGTTTCAGTTCTATGCAGCTAAAAACTGGAACAATTTTCCTGAAGATGTGAGACAGGCCTCAACTCAATGTTCAAATCCAGGCTAAAAACAGTTCTGTTTGCTGTGCATACGGTTGAAAGATTTATCTGCTCTCTTCTCTTTTAAAGTACATATTTAATCATGATTATTTAGGTCTTTGTCTGTTTTGTGATTTTAATGCATTTCTTCTAATTATTCTGTTTCGTAAAGCACTTTAAATTACTTTGTGGATGAATTTTGCTCCACAAATAAACTTGCCTAAAACAAAAGCTGATTAACAAGAACAATGAAAAAAGTGACGTAGTAAACTTTCCAATAAGGGTGTCAGGTGATATTTCTGCATTTTCATAATCCATTTTAAAGATATTTCGCAATTGTCTGACAATTAAACCTGTGTTTTTAATGTAATGTAATCATAATGTTTTTAAAGGAATGTTTTAACACATTTCTGTTGGATTGATATAATGTTGTCTGACTATTGTTATCGGGATACTCCAAAAAATGTCATTATCACGACCGTTAAGTCGTGATATTGTAAGTTTCCATATGTTTTGTAATTTTCCGGTAATTTTCCATATGTTTTGCCTGATGTTTTGCTGTCCTTTGTGTCTCAGTGCCTACACAGAAGCGTACACAGTGTGCTCTGTAGCTGTCTCTCCAGTGACAGACGAAGAACAGGGACGCACTTCAGACGAAGAAGGCTGCAACGCAGATGGCACCTACGAGAGACAGGTGCCCTGGGCTTATGTGTTCAGATTCATCTAAAAATGTTTTATTTTGTGTTTGTTGGAGCAAGAAAAACATGATTCAGATCAATCCTTTGCACAAAAAGTCTCAAGTTAATGCTGATACCAATATATCAGATTATGGTTCTTTATTTTCCCCAGGAAGAAGTTTGCATTTACAGATTCCATCAATACATAAAATACACATATTAAAGTAAACAGACAGAATAACACATAAAAAATTTAGTTTTAATGGCATCTATCTCCCGTCTTTTATCTCAAAGCATTGTTTCGGTGTGATTCTTCCCCAGACTCCAGACTTTTGCTTTGGCGTACACCTGGCCATCTTTATCATATATTCTTTGAAGCTTCTTGATAACTTAGTGCATGATCAATAATTATAAATGTCCTACAACATTGACTCTCTATACATTATTTTCAGCCTGACGGTCACTCCAGAGCGTACTATGTGGCTAAAGAGCTGCTGGACACAGAGAGACAGTAAGTAACAATCTTTAACTATATATTGAAATTAGAATAATGAAACTGAATTCATTTTGGATGTGACTAATTGTTATTTTAATATTTCTACAGACACGTCAAAGTTCTCAAGCTTCTTAACGTCGTAAGTCGTATGTTTATTTTTATGTTAACAAAACTTGCCTTTCTTTAAATTTAAACAAATGGTCCGTAGCTGTTTGATTCAGAGAAGCTGCTGTATCTGTTATATTTATTAATATTTTACTCTCTTCAGTTCAGTTCAGTTACTGTAGTAGTAGTAAGCTTATATCGTCACCAGTGAAGTCTTAAGTCATTTGACTTTTGTACTATTGTTAAATTGTTTATATTTGTGGAACAGAAATAACCTAAAAAACTAAAATATAAACATTAAAATGTATTTTGAGTGATAAATTTGGTCCGAAACTGAACTAAGACTAAAGAAAGACTACAACAGTTTTAAACCAGGACTAAGCAATAGAGCTGACAATATTTTGAAATTTAGATAATATTATCAATGTTGTTTTGGAGAAAAAGCTAATTTGATAATTTATATTAAAAATTATATAAAAAGAGCTGCTTAAAAGTTTAAAATGTTAAATTGTAAACTTTTAAATAAGGGCATAACGTGATATTTTTACTCTTTTGTGATTAATTCTACGGATAGTTCACATTTGTTTGAAAATTAAACCTCCACAAATACATTTAAAGACATGTTTTAACACATTTCTGTTAGACTGACATAATATTGAGTGAATATCATTATCAGAAACTCCAAAACGATGGCTAGATATTAATGCTTGTCAATGTCGCTCATCCCTAGTAAGATAACTGTGTCTAAACCAGGTCCAGGATTAAATCAAAACCAAACCAAGATTAAACCAGGACACATCACGCCCTTCTAAATTCGGTAACATTTTATAATAACTACACTTATTTCTACCTTAGTAAAGCATGAAGACTTAATTAATAGTGAACAAAGAATTTATTAAGAATGATTCAGGCTTATTAACTACTTAACTAATATTCTAACCCAAATTCCTGGCCCTAACCCTAACCCTATCCTTAAGTAGTTACTAATCCTGAATCATACTTAATAAACTATTTGTTCAGTATGAAATAATTCTTTGTTCATGCTTTGTTAAGGCAAAATAAGGTGTAGTTATTATAAAGTGGTACCTTAAATTCTTTTTACAGAACAAGACAAAACTGAATTCAAACTAAACCAGTGCTAAACCAGGAGTGAAATGATGTGCTTGTGATGATATTTGTGACAGACTTGACATTAGATGCTCGGCTGAAACCCTCTGTGGCTGAAACCCAGTGGTTAGACTCTGAAGATAAACGTCTGTTGTTGGTTTGACTCAGGACTTCCGTGAGTCTGTGCTGGCGGCGCTGGACGGAGAAGGGAAGCCCGTCGTGGAGGAGGAGAGACTCAGGGAGATTCTGATCGAGTTACCGGACGTTTACAGCCTTCACCGCAGGATCCTGAGCGAGCTGGAGGGACGCGTCCGACTGTGGTGAGAACTTTATACGATCAGCAGCTCGTTGACTTTCATGACTTTAGCTGTGCATTTTATTCATTCATTTTAAGCCAGAGGTGAAAGTTGTATATGGAAATTATAAACATGATTGTAAAGTAATATCAAATTCTACTATTGATTTGAAATACTGAACGATAAATAAAAATTAATAAAATGACATAAGACTTAGGTTGTGCGATGTAAATCAAATTTGATAGAAATTTCTAATTGTCAATGATGTCAATGAGCGTGTGGTTTGGAGCTAATTATTTAAAAATGATTCTGTATGTCTTTACGTGCTTTTAATGTCATTTTTTCCTGTTATGTAAAGCACTTTGAATTGCCTTGTGTACGAATTGTGTTCTGCAAATGAACTTGCCTAGCCAGAATACAGACTTTACAGGAAGAAATCTGCCTTTTTGTGTTAAAAGAAAATGTTTTTTGTCATATCGCCCAGCCCTATATAAGAAACAGAAAGTTGCCACTTCTTAATATAGTAAATTTGAAATCAATAGATATATTTGCAGGATCTTTTTTCTCTTGATTTGACTTTGTTTACTTTGTGGCTTAATGAATGCTGAGTTTACCCCTTAACCCTAGTTCAAGTTCTCATCTGCGCTCAGGAACTTTACAATTGCAAGATAAAGACTAATGCCTTTGTGAAGGTCTGAAGTCACTTCCTGTAGTTTTAATCCACACTTCTCTGTTTCCTGCTCTGTCCTCTGATCAAGAAAGCCTGTAACGCTCAAAAATAAAGTTTAACAACATCATGAAATCAAACCCATCATTTCCACTTGTCCCATCGTTCTCAATGAACTGAATAACTGCATCTCACTGTTTGTTTCTGTTTTTACAGGAGTGACAGTCAGAGAATAGCAGACATTTTCTTGTCGAAAAAGCCAGAGTTCTTGGTGTTCACCACGTTTATCGGACATTACGACCGCAGCGTGGCTCTGCTGGAGGAAAGCTGCAGGACGTCCCCGGGGCTCAGTGCCGCGGTGCAACAGTTTGAGGTGTGACGTCACTCATCGTTTACACTCGTCATTTTCTTCTAAAACTCTGTGTGAGAGATTTTAAAAGTTGGATCTTGCTGAACGTCTTCTCGAGTCATCTGCAGTTCTAGACTTCATTTAGTTCCATTTATTCGTGCATCCATCCTGCTTTAATTAGAGTTTTGTACCTTATAGCTGTGATTTATTCCTGTCTAAGAACTGATTTAATCTGGATTCAGTGTTTAGTTTAGATGAATATGTTTTGTGGCTGATCTGTACTTTATATGGATACAAGTTTGTTCCTGACAATTACACATGCAGTGGGTACATTGGACAGTAAAAAAAAAAAGTAGATAATGATTTTGACAGGTGTTTGTTCACTCAAGAGTAATCTGTTGATACCTGTGTTTATTTGTGGATTTTGAAAGTAACTGTTGTATTTGGAATGGTTTTAATATAACTTTGCTTGATTAGTTTGCCTTTTTTGTATATTATTCCTTGTCCATACTTGCACAGATTACTCACATCAGATGAGATGATGATATTTTTCCTTATCATACTCCTATTTTATGTACAATACAGGCAGTAATTGAGTAAAACACACACATCAGCCGAACATATCAGCAGAGCTTATCGACTGTCTGCTGCTCTTGTTTCTAAATCAGTATCACTATCGGCCGTGAAAGAAACCTTGGTCATTAGAGGTGAGCAATATGTTTAGATAATATAGTGAATGTTGTTTTGAAGAAGAATATTTTAACATTGAGTTTATCATTTATAGTTAAAAATGCTATAAAAGAGATTATTGATAAGAGATAAGAGATGAAAAAAAAAAAAGTTATGTTATAAACTGTTAAATAAAGTGACATTTCTACACGTTTTTGATTAATTTTACAGATATTTCACTTCACATCACACACGTCCGATAATAAAACCTCAACAAAGACATTTCTGATTGACAATATAATATTATAATATTGTCGATATTTCCCATCCATATGGGTCAATCTCTAACAATAAAACTACCTCTCTGACTCTAACTTGTGCTCCATCTGAATGAGCACACGTTAGATATGAATAAAAAGCGGTGTGTAATATTTCTTATCAGCCCTGCAGCCGCACATACAGTGGGACATAACATGCATGACATTAATATCTTACTGATACCAGGATGTAGATAACTTTACCCGCAGAGAATATAGAATCTGTGAGGAAGGAACCGCCCTTGATTTGTTCTTTAGATTTGTCTTTTGACATAAAAACAGAAAAAAGAAATTTAATTATTGGGTTTTCATTAATTTTTCAACAGTGAGCCAAGAAATTGAAATTGTTTATAATGTTGTGCTGATTTATTGTCTAAATCTAGAGCTAAATTAATTCTCTGTTAATCTAATAGTAATCCAGTGGAAGGTTTAAGATTATTTAAATTCATTGGGTTGTTAGGATATTGACAGAAATGAATATCTCAGTGTTGTTTTGGAGTTGCCTGATAACAATATTCAAATGATGTTATGTCAGTGCAACAAAACATGTATTTAAAGGCATTAGCCGAGGTTTAATTATCAGACAAATGTGAAATGTCTGTTAATGTCACCTTAAGCCTTGAGTTGAAAGTGAAAGTCTATATGACAGATTAGACCACACATTTCACTAAAATGTTTACATTTAAGATTTTACTAAATATTTTGCCCATTTGTCCCCAGTATGATGTTTTTTTTTTTTTTTGTGAAGTTTAAAATTGCACTTCCTGGTTGGACATGAGCAGCAAATATGACACAGGCTGTGTTCGAATGTCCACACTGTCCCCTGTAGAAATCACAATTCATCTTGAAAAGTAGTGTCCAGCGATGGTTTCTCTTTCTACCTGTGGTACCTCGAGGCAACTGTTGTTGTGATTTTGGGCGCTACAAAAATAAATTGAATTGAATAGAATAGACCGGCCAATATTAACCACGATGCATTATGAGAGTCGGAAAAACTACAGGTCACAACAACTGAATGAAAGAAAGAGGAGCTGTTTAAACGATTATAATTAAATATTAATATTAAACTTTTTATGAAATTTCTTCACAAACTACAACTTCACTGATTTAAAACAGTGATAAATGTTTACTACTGGTGCCCTCCCACCAAACTATGTAATCATTTGGAATTTATCAGAACCTGTCATATAGACTTTAACAACTTTTTAAAATCATTTCTTTTTGTAGCATTTTTTTTTTTTTGCTATAAACAATAAACTCAATATTAAAACATTTCATATCTTCAGAACAACATTCACGATATAATCTACATTTCAACACCTCTAAATGTTCCATGGCTTTTCTGTTTACACTTTTTAAACTTTGAACACATTTAATTTAGCTTTGTGGGTCACTATGTCCAGCATTCGCTCCTGAACTACACAATCCCTGGTTCAAGTCTGGGACCTTTATGATTACAACAAATGAACAATGCCTTGGTGGAGGTCTGAAGACACTTCATTCTGTTCAAGTTTTACTTCAACAACAAACACTTAACAATTATGAACTCTGTAGTGGCCAATAAATTATATTATGACTTCCCAAAACACTAGAATAATAAAGTTGTTTTGAACTAAATACTTTATGGACAAGTTATAATTAGCCTGAATTAAATGAGGCCACAAGACGCCAGTGAACGATTGAAGCTACAACCCACGATGTGTTACAAGAAACAACTATAGTGATGATATAATCCATGTTTGCCTCTGTTTGGTAACACTTTATAATAACTACACATTAATCGGTTCATGCCAACATACGGCACACATCAATAATAGTTGCAACTGAAATATTATTTATAATTCATATTTAGTGCAGTATTACCAAACACACGGATGTTTCTGTTGTCAGAAGATTTCTTGGGGTCCATTATGTTTGACGTGTTGCTAATCACCAATGATAATCATGTATTTGCATTTTCTACATAAGTCTCTGCAACAAAGCCACATTTAAAATGCAGATGTATGTGTCATCAGAACTAAAGCTGACAGTAAAGTTTAGGACTGTGCTATTTGTGCAGTTTATGCAGATTTTCTTTGGAATTTACGTTTGTTTACGTTAGGACTAGAAATAACCCAGAAGACCGCCGGCAGGAACTGATTAGCTAAACGTAAACTTAGATTTAATTCATAATGAACTGGGGTAGGCTCCAGTCACCCGCGACCCCGGGAATAAGGTAGAAAAAAATATATATATATAATTTCACCTGTATATCCAGTGATGGGAAGAATACTTTGACAATGCATTCCATTACAGAATATCGAATACATGGTTTGAAAAGTATTTTGTAACGTATTCCATTTTCATTGCTGTAATCACGTTACAAACGTGTTTATTTCACAGAGTTACGCTGAATAGTGAGGAAAACTAAAGTTCTGAATGATACCTACGATTAGGCTGTGGTGGTATTAGCTAAATAAATGAAGGTGCCGGTCAAAGAGAACATTTTCTAAGAAGGTCTGCCTCTCGGCACGAAAAATGACGTCAAATGCACTATGCTGCTGCTGCACGATAGGTGGCGCTGCACGATAGGCGGCGCTGCACGCTGCCAGGCAACGGGCTAAACCAATGTGTCAGAATAGAAGGGGTAGATCGATTCTGTTTTAGACTTTCAGACTTATTTAATGACAGTGAGTTGTGTGGAGACTGATATAAAGATAGGTTTACAATAATTTGCTACTTTTATTAAGTTGTATGTGAGGAGGGAGGAGGACACTGCGAGGGGAGAGGGAGACACTAGGCAGCAAGGGGGGGGGGGGGGGTCCGGTAGTTGCTCATGTACCCCTTGAGGTCCCCGTACCCCTGGTTGGGAAACACTGGAGTAGACGTTAAACTTTCATGTGGATAAATCCAGTAATTACAACGATATGAACTCAAAACCAGCGCAAAACAACTGCATTTTGTCATTTTGCTGATTCACAACAATTCTTAGCGACTCAATTTTAAACTACAGGCTCATTTTAAACTATAGGCTCCTTTAATGCTGTAATTTTACATAAACCCAGTCTGTTGTCCATTTACTTTGACTTTAATAATCCAAAATGACCAGCTGCAGAGAGCATTGTCCAGCTGTCATCACACATACATTTTCTTTGTGTTTTCCTCTTGTGGGATTTCTGAATGGACAGATTTCTCACATTTCCACGGTTCATTTCAGCGCTGTGTAATAACGCAGGCGGACGGCAGAACACGCAGTGACACTTTGGCTCGGTTAAGGCCCTCGCGGACAGAGCGCGCAGTATTTCTTGTTGGTTTTTATGGAACTCGGAGGAGAAGGAGCGGTCTCTAATTTAGGACAAGCAGAGTTTAAACGTCCTCAGATTCTCCTAAACACAAATTACTAATGCAAGACCCTTTGTCCAGAGTTTAGTTTTAATTTCAGACTTGACATATGAATGTTAATATACTGGTCGTTTCCAAAAAGTGGATAACGCAGTTTGAATAAAGTACTATCTCATAAAAGTAGTATCTCATTAAGAAGAGAGGGATATTGAGATTGTTGTTCTTGAGCTTTGCAAAATTACTATAACGAGCATATCACTTTTAATTTAAATGATTTAAAATTATCTTAAAAGAGACAGAACATGTATAAAGTGTTAATTCTGCTCTTTTCTGTTTAATTTTATGTTTTTATGTTGTTTTTTGCAATACTTGAACCTCAATAAAGACATTTACAAACACATTTTAGCACATTTACAAGATATTGTTTGAATATTGTTATTGAGGTAATGCAAAAAAGAATATTGAGACAGACTTTTTTTTCCAATATCGCAATAACTACTACTTTTAATTTAAATCTTTCACTGATTAAAATTAGTCCAGAGCAGGTTCATACTGATTTAGTCCTAGTTTTAACCCCTTTTAGTCCGGATGTGTGCTCGGTTTTGTGGTTTAAAGCAACAACAAACCAGTTTAAACTTAACCTTTGAACTCAAGTTTCTCACTGTGCAACTTTCCATTTGATAATATCCCACAATCTTAAAGAGAAAACTGTATTACATTTTATTTTATTTCATTATTTATATATATATAAAAATAAAATGTATATTATTATAACAAAAATAATTACCCTTGATAGTATGGCTGCAACAATAAATCAACTTATCGTGACCGATTGACTATTTAAAAAATAATCATAGTCATATTTGACAATCATAATCGTTATCTAGAATATACAGATTTGTAAACACATGCACATGCAAAAAAACATTTTTATAACATATAACATTTAAACATTGTGACATTATTAAATCAAAATGTCAAAAAAGAATAAACAATTTCTTATTTTCATCAAAAAGACACTTTATTCGTTAACTTTCTCTGTTTAGAAGCCTTCAGTCACCATATTTCAACCTATATTTGGTTGATAATGTATTTAAAAAGTGTCAGTGTACAATAGAAGTCAACTATCATATAAATATCAGTTGCAGCCCTCTTTTTCACTCTCTACATCTCTCATTTTCTCTTTGATTAGATTTCTGAAAAGTCGTCCCTGAAACACCAGCTGCTGCAGGTGATTGTTCGCGTGGCTCAGTACAGAATGCTCCTCACCGGTGAGTCAGAAAAACCTACATTTACTCTTTTAATTCAAACTGTTTGTCTTGCATTGTGTTATTTCTGTGTTTTTATTCTCAGATTACCTCAACAATTTATCCCCCGACTCCCAGGAATACGAGGACACGCAGGGTATGTTACTGTTGTTACTGTTGGCCGAGCGCGGTTGAGTTGTGAGGACCATATTGGGCTGAGTGTGCTGCAGAGCCGTATAAGTCACTTTAAACACTCTTCTGAGCCCATACTGTCTTTGTTCTCTTGTGCAAGACACTAGCATTTCATTATCCATTCATGACTGTTACAGCGTCTGACTTAACTCTTACTACAAGGGCAGATTTTTTCCAAAACTTCTGATTCAAACTAAAGCTGTTCTTGAACCCTTTGGAGCACAGACTATTGGCTGGACTCTTTGTGAAGCTGAGACTCTCATGTCTGATTTACTCTGATTATAAGTGTGAACAAACTCTGCTCAGAGGAATATTAGATTTTCAATGCTGCCTTGATTTTCTTCACTAGACTGAGCATTTGTTGAGTTGTGACACTTCCTCTTTCAAAACGGAAGCTAATTTGACTAAAAATGTGTTTAGGGACTTGTAATAAAGTGAAAAGGTCCAGGTGGGAGTCATATTAATATATATATATATATATATATATATATATATATATATATATATATATATTTTAATTGTAGGGTATTTTTGTATTCGTTTTTGAGTACAAGCTGACTCTGATTCATCCCAGAATGGCTGATTTGACTGGAAATAAGAGGGTTACAGCTTTCTTTTTATATTGAATATGTCCAGCAGCTTGATAGTTTCCTTTTATGAGATTAACACAAAAAGGAATATATTAAGAAAAAGTCTGACGTCCCAGCGGTGGGACGACCTCATGGTGACAGGTTTTAAAGTGTGACATACCAAAGTTTAAAATACGCCAGGGAGAAATGCAAGAACAAAAAATACCTTTGTAACATATGACCATGTACTGTTTTAAAGGCACTGCGCCTGATTTGAACTGTTTAAGAAAGTGAAAAATATAACTATTTTTGATCTGATGGCAAGTTATTCCTCACTTTCTTAATTATTCCTGGCATCCTCATTCACTGCAAGGAGTTTATAGGTACTTTTCACAACCTTCAGAGGCCTGAACAGCGCACATCCTGAATTTCTGAGAGTCAAAATAAAATTAGATGCAGAATGGTCTCATTTTGACTCAAATAGCTGCTTTTATAACACATCTGTTGGCCTACTGGAGCAAAACAAATTGTGCTCAACTACATAATGGTTAATGTTAAAGGAGCTGTACCTGATTTTACAGTTCTGAAATATGAAAAACAGACTCGTTCATGTTAAAGTCTTTACATCAGTCACATGTATCATTCACTTTCCTAATGCAGTCCCAGCATCGTAAATATTCACTGCCATGAGTTTATAAGCACTTTTCACAAGTCTCTGAGCAAATGGCGAGTTTTGTCGTCCTGAGTAAAGCTAAGAAACATTAGCATGCTAACGACACACTTCCTGCTTCCCGTAGAATAAAACACTTTATAAATAGATGCAGAGAAAGCGCTGTGGTCTCATTTTCACCCGAATAGATGCTTTCACAAGATATCTGTGCTGGGGCAAAACAGATTTTACTTTATTAAATGCCAAAAAAAAAAAAAAAACAGTAACATGAACTACTTCTGTTTTTCACATTTCAAAACAGTAAAAATCAGGTACAGCTCCTTTAAGGTGTATATTTTGTCCCTAGAGAAACATTTTTCCTATATCTAGAATTATAATAAATCACTTTTTACATTGTATTTATGAATATCAGAAAGAAAATTCAAAAATTCCCCTTTTCCACTTTAGGGTAGGGGGATATAAAGCTGGATAACACCATCTGTACCAAAAAATGCAAATTACCAACAATGATTTGACCTATCCCCATTTCAATTAGACAGTATAGACCTTCAGAACATTGTGATATCAGCAAAATGATCTGTGTCCTCCCCATAATGCTCCTCTGCAGCCTCCAGCTGTACCTCTGCGATGGACACAGTCACTAAAGAAAATCCCCGCAGACTCATAGAACCCACTGTTTGTTGTTTTGTGCTGGATTTATTTGCACTCATTTGACACGAAGCAGCGATCTCGGAACAGCCGATTTAGCTCATCCCTCGCCCTCCGAGCAGTCATTTGTGCTCTTATGTGTACGCTAATGTTTAATGCATTAGGGGACACCTGCACTATCTCTGTCTTATGTCTGATCGGGGAGCTGTATGAAGCCCATGTGTGCGTTTCCTGTGTTCTGACTTTAATTAGTTACAACACAAGCCTCTAACTCACGGTGTTTCTGGTTCATTCAGCTGCTGTGACGATCGTGTCCGACGTCGCAGATCAGGCCAACGACAGCTTGAAGAACGGGGTGAGTTGAACAAAAAGAATCCACATTTTCTTGGGGCCAGATTCTGTCACATTTAGTATACTCAACATGTTTTTCTATTACCTTTAAGAGGTAAAGTCATCTGCTTTAAAAGGCAGTGTGGGTGAGAAAAAGTGTCTGCTTTTAAAAAGACAGCTGCCTTAAATAGAAAAGAGATGGTGAATCATCTACATTTTGTGAAGCCAAACTTAACTTAAAGGGGCTGCACTTTTCACAAGTCTCTGAGCCCAGAATGCATTTCGCCATTACAGTAAAGCTAGCAAACATTAGCCTGCTAACGGTGCATTTCCGCCTTCTTGTATAATAAAACGCTTCATAAAAAGATGCAGAATGAGACCTCATGAGACTCATTTTCACCCGAATAGCTGCTTTTCAAGATATTCGTACTGGGACAACGCAGATTTGACTTTATTACATGCAAGAAATTGGGCACACAAACTAATTCTGTTTTTTAATGTTTCAAAACACTAAAAATCAGGTACAGCCCCTTTAAGCAATTAATGCCAAAATGACATGATAAAGTCGATGATCCAAAACCTTCTAAATACAATCACGAAAAAATAGTAAGTACTTGAAAAAAGTATAATATGTCTCTGTTAAACATTTTTATTGCCATTGTCAGTGATCAAAATTCACAAACATAGGAACTTTCTTTGGCGTAAGGTGCAACATAAAACAATGAATAAAATATAATAAAATATATAAAAATGTGTCGATCTGCATCAATGACCGCTCCATCAGACCTTTTTTATTAGACCCTTTTCATCTTTTGTGTTGCAGGAAAACTTGTTGCGTTTGGTGAATATCGACTACAGCGTCAGAGGCCAGAGTGACCTGCTGCAGCCGGGACGGGTACGAACCAAAACAAGACGCCTCTGTCTGTCCCTGTTCTACATCCAATGAACTGAATCAAAATAAATGATTGTGTGGTGTGTATTTGTTCTTTTCGCAGGTGTTCATAAAAGAGGGAACGTTAATGAAAGTCAGCCGGAAAAGCCGACAGCCTCGTCACTTGTTTTTGGTAATTTCATTCTTCAGTTTATTTAATCTAAAATTTGAGTCAGTTTTATTAAAAGCTCTGTCTTAAACGCCTCTATTTAGCTCTAACAACTAATATTAGTCTTTTGGTAACATGTACTGTATCAAGTTATTTTAGATTAACTCCCATTTAAGAGCCATATTTTTTCTCTACTATCTTATTATGGGTCAGACATTTTGGGTTTAGGCCTCTCCTCGTCCGCTCGGTGGGGTTTTCCTGCAGGATGTTTCTGAAAACTCTTCCTGTTCTCTTTCTCACACAAAGCACTTGGAGGTCAGACCAACATCACAGGACTTTACAGACACCTATTATTTCAGTTCAATTACACACATAGAGCTGGATATGAAGTGCAAAGAAACATTCAAACTTCTGACAAACTGATCCACAAATGTTGAACCGGATCATTATTTGTTAGAGAATGGCTCCACAAACCTGTCATATTCATCTTGTGGCTTAAAGTCCTTTCAACTGACAACAATCACACCTTTGGAGCTGAATAATTGCACCACTTTCTGAAGCTACAGTGAGAAAAGTACCTCACTTTTGTTTATTTCTACTGTCAGAGAAGATGTTAAACTTTGTGCCCGTTTTTGTTTCATGTGGATAAGCCCAGTAATTATAGAAATAGAAATATTAAACATAAACCAGGTCAACAAATCTGCAATCTGACAAATAAACAGCAAATTCTACAATCGAAATCTGACTTGTTCTCCAGCTTAAGTTGAAACTACAGGAATTCTTGAATACAAAAAATAAATAAAGTTAAAACTCACCTCTGGAAATCTCTACGGCGCTTTACCAAAGTTTCAAACCAAAGTGCTAAATTATGTAACTTTTTAAATCTGCTGCACAGGGATCAAAACTAAAACAAGGTGCTATTATAGTCTGGTTTGAATTTGAGGGTTCCCTTTGATAAAAACCTGCATTTAAAGTAAGTTACAAATACACCCTGTTGCTGTAAAATATGTTGTGAAGGCACAGTGCCATCTAGTGGACAACTAACGTACACACAACAATATAATGGTGTGAACTTTCAAGAAGTCAAAAGTG
Source organism: Rhinogobius similis (assembly GCA_019453435.1). Classification (NCBI taxonomy): domain Eukaryota; kingdom Metazoa; phylum Chordata; class Actinopteri; order Gobiiformes; family Gobiidae; genus Rhinogobius; species Rhinogobius similis. Next base: position 10,735,700 of record CM033627.1, on the reverse strand, counting down.
ACAGGACAGATCCTTTAAAATAACTTTGTTTATGGAGGCAATATGAAGTAAGCCATTACACATTTTCATTTATTAACCAACATCAGGTCAAAATGCTAACGGTTTTAAGTGTTTTTAACAAAAAATAAGCAACACATTGAAATTCCAGGAGAGGAATGTCAGTTACTTTGCTTTTCCATTGCAAAGGATGGAAAAAAAATACTATTTGCTAGCATCTAAATTGTATTTGAGCCTCACATGAACTTATATTTGTGGTAAAGTATGTAATTTATATGTAGATAAAAAAAACAACAACTAGTATTTCAAAGTAAAAACAAAAAATCTGGATTGTGCCTTCATACAAAATACAATCTCCTATTAAACAATAAATCATGTAAATACAATAGTAAATAAACATTGTGTTCCACTTCACTTTTGCCTCCATTCTACAATTTTTTTTAGAGATTTTAAATATAGAATCTAAATATACCTTAAAACCAAAAAACTTCAATAAACCTTTAATTTTTATATGCATTTTGTTTTTGCTAGCCATAAGAATTAAGTAATGTTTATCCTTGCGTACAGTGCTGTAGTTAAAAGTTGTAGGAATGACTTTCACACATACACTTTTATGTTCAATATTGCAATTTATTTCTACATTTTCAGATGAATGACGTTCTACTTTACACCTTTCCACAACAAGATGGAAAATACCGCCTTAAAAACAAGCTTCCTCTCACTGGACTCAAGGTCGGTCTACAATATTGCAAATATTTAGCTCCCTGAAACTTAAGCCTTTCTTCAAAGTAACTCCTGTTGAACACCTACATATATTTAGTATTGTGATGACACTTACTCTTGTATTTGCAGGTGAGTAAACCCATCGTGGACGATGTCCAAAACGCTCTGAGGATCGAGTCAGAGGATCTCTCCATCACGCTGTCTGCCAGGTTTGTGTTTAAAGTCTATTACTACATTTAAACTCAGTGATTTCTTGTTGTAATCCATTCATCTTTATCACTCGTCATGTTTAATTGTCTTTTTCCAGTTCGTACATTGAAAGGGAGGAGTGGTTTTTCACTCTGAGTCACACAGTCGGTGAACACACTCGAGGTTCAGCTCCAAACAGTCGATCTGATGTGAGTAACTGAACCTGATAAATATAAACATGTGTTCTGATGCATTTTACCATAATAGTAAACCCCAAAAGACAGACAAAATTCATTACCATCGAAACAAATCACATTTTGAACTGTCACAATTAGCAAAAAATATCAGAGGCTGCAGTGAAGAGTTCATTCGCAAAAAGTAGATATGATCCATTTAAAAAAAGTCATCAGAGGCTTTTATTTTGATCAATGCTTTCAAAAGCCGATGTGTTTTTATTGCAATAAAAATATATTCCATCCCTGTTTGATAAATCCACTTATTTTCATTGATCTGTAGAAGATGGTAACGGTACTTTGTGACAGTTTTTAAATTAGAGAGAACTGTTTTGCATTTGAACTCTTTATGAACTCTTTTTGAACTCTTCAGTTGGTTGTCAAATGTCATGTCTTCTGCAGAGAACAAAACGCCCCTGTGTCTCCATGTACGTGTTTTGATTATCGTGTGTTTATTTCTACAGTCCAGAGAGCCTCTGTGGTCGTCTTTGGGAGAGAAAGCTCCCACGTTTGTCCCGCTGTCGGAGGTGACGATGTGCATGAACTGTACGTCAGACTTCAGCCTGACGTCTCCACGGCAACACTGCCACAGCTGCGGGATGGTACGACACCTTTAACTCTGTGCTACACACGTCCTGAGAGTTTGGCCGGTCACCAGGGTCGCTGGGCTGCAGCAGCCAAACCCGGCTGCATTTTCCACTGTTTTTATTAAAGTAAAAGTAGCGCTCCTCGGTGACACAGACCTTCCCTCCTCTCTCTCACGCTCAAGCAGAAGCTCTACAGAGCGCACATGGCTTTGCATATGAGGAGTTGTCACTGATAATCCGGACTTTCATTAGGTTTATTCCAAAATTAATATATTTTACTTGGAAAATTGCTCTGGTCAAACCCACAGACAATATTTTTGACTCTCAAAAAGCCGCCCAATTCCACGTGAAAATCATGGACCTGGCAACACACCTGTCACGAGAACACATGAAGTGTGATATATCAATACACAATATTAAATATAAATGATAATGTTAAAAATGCTTTATGCAGACATGATCCTTAAGCATGACAATCCCTTGTCTAAATTTGCAATATCATTAAAAACATGAGCTGCAGTAAATATATTGCAGAATGAAACAATTAAGTAGTTAATTAGTCTTTGAAGTTATTTATTTTAGCCTCTATACCTCAAAAAAAAAAAAATCAAAACACACTCAATAAATATTGAGCCCTCAATCATTTATTGAAGGGTAAGTTGAGATATTAATTATCGTGCCAGGTTCACAGAGGGTTTGATCCATAATATTATGTTTCAGGTTGTGTGCAGAAGCTGCTCCAAGAACAGATTTCCTCTGAAGTACATGAGGTATCGAATGGCCAAAGTGTGCGACCGCTGCTACAACGAGCTGAAGAAGAGAGGTGAGAGATAGAAAAACATTCTGTAATAAATAAATCATACGAATAAATCATATTATTGACTTAGATATATAATTTAACAAGCCGCTCAGAGCGCTGCTGTAGTCCATTATTCATTCACTGCACACAGCTGAGATGAGGTGCTAATGAAACGGATGGAAATGTGAATACTATTGCCCAAAATGGAACTCAGTCTGATTTGGTACGTGTTTATTCTGTCACTGTGATGCTCCATTTTCACATTAATCAACAATTGAAATTTATAATTTAATAGATTTTGAGCAAATATTAATCAGTAAAACACTTTATATTCCAAGAGCAACTTAAGCTAAATACAACTCCAAGTATGTATTTGATGACAGAACAATGTTATAGTATGAATAAAAGCTGAAAAAAGTCCATTTTCCATAATGTGTGTCCTTTAAAATCTAGTGTCCTTCACAAATTCACAGTGTTTTGAACAGAGTTGCGGTCAAACTGAGGACCAATAAACAATGTCTCTTGGGCCTGAGCAGTGCACTGATGTGAGTCTGACCTGCAGGTGAAGACTCGGCCCCCGGGGCAGACAGTCCTTGTGCGTCCCGCTCCAGTCGTCCTCTGTCTGCCGTGTTTCAGAACATTCACGCTCCCAAACACCTGTGGAGACACCGCAGAGGGACGCTCTCCTTCAACCAGGTCAGAGTCACACGTGTTCACTGTAGTTCACCAAAGCTCAGAGTCACAGGGTCAGAAGGTGAACGTGTGAAAGAACAATCACACTCACGGAGGATTGACCTGAACTTTGGAGAAATATATTGTTTGATTTGAGAGTGAGCGATGTAATGTTTCAAATGTAAAACTGATAGTCCAGGATGAATTTGGGGACAGTTAATTAATGTATATTTACATAAACTGTGAACGTTACTGGTAGTTGACTTAAAAAATCAACTGTATAATAATAATAAATACTACTCAAGTTTAAAGTGCATATAACAAGTTAGACCAGACATTACATTAAAGCATAGTTAATTTGACAATACATCTAGCCTAGTTTTCCCTAGTTTGACCATTTTAGTTTAAAACGTAGCTTCTACTTGTCTAATTTACACAATAATCTATTATTTGATGACAAAAAATACATGAAATCACCTTTATTTTGTTAAACTAATGTTTGAATTGTCAAGGCTCCTTGCGTGTAAATTCTCTCTGCATTTTAGATAGAATTTTGTTTATTGAAGATTTGTAGAAATCACCTTTACTTCCTGTAGTTTTCTCAACTTTTCTTCATATACTGCCACTTGAAAGATATAAAACTATAATATATTATTCTACCAAACCAGTTAAAACCTGTCATATGCCCTGATGTTTCAATTGTAATATTATTGAAACTTTTTTAAAACTTTTTTTTCCATGTAGGACCCCAGAAAGATTATTTAGTCAGTTTTGTTGAAGTTAAAAAACAGTTTATAAGGCTTATAATTTAGTCTTTCTCTAGCAGTGTTTTCAAGAGCCGAGTCTATTTGTAGGTTTTGTCTGGTTGACACTAGATTGGGCTTTTTTTGGATTTTTGACAATTCCTCTTTCAACGCTGAAGCTGGTTTAACTAAAAATGTGGGACTTGTAGTAAAGTAAAATAAATAAAGTAATAAAGTTTTAAAAAGTCAGTCAGTCCAGGCAGAATACATACAAAAGTCCTGTTAAATTTTTCAGAATTTTAATGTATTTTTTTTATTTGTACATCTGGAGTAAAACCTGACTCTAATTCATGCCAGAATGGTTGTTTTGACAGTAAATACAAGGGTTTACAGCCTTCTTTTAATATTTAACATGTCCAGCAGCTGATAGTTTACTTTTATCAGATGTGGATAAAAGCGAATAGTAACAGGTTGTCCTTTAAGTAAAAATGTCTTGCAGATTATTCATGTAAGCAAAATGTTGAACCTTTATAAATATTCCAAATTGTATGTGAAGTTTATGCTCTTTAGGGAAATGTACTCATGAATAGTAATATTACTGTAAATCAAAACAAATGTGAGTAACTCTCCTCCTCGTCCTCAGGTGCTGGTATGTGAGGAGGGCGCGCTCAGTGGCACTTTACAGCGCAGTAAAACCAAGAGGAACTGGAAGCGCCTGTGGTTTCTGCTCAAAGACAAGGTGCTTTACACCTACAGAGCTCGAGAGGTGAGGGGGCCACACCTCCCCTTAGACCTGAGACCCTTCACAAACCAGTGCAGACGTGCTATAACAGTCAGGGGCAGGACTTTAACCATAATGTGCAAGTTACTGTGTCAGAGCTGCTGAATTTAACATAAAACACAATAAGAATGTCATAGATATAAATGCTGCACGCTGTTCTTGTGTCCTTGGGCAAGACACTTTATCCAAGAATTTGCTTATGTAAGAGTTTTGTGTGTGCGTGAGTCACAGGTGAAGGAGATTAAATACATATTGCATTGTGCAGCTATGTATTAGCTATATATTAATTTGTATAAAATTCATATACATTTGTTTTTCATTTTAGCAAGGTAAAGAAACAAAATTTGATCTTTGAAATACTGAATATATTTTCTACTTTGCACTTGGTATTATAGAAGACCTTTTTGTGCTTCTGTCTGTTATATAGCTCTAATCTACGACACACATGGATCATTTTGTCACTTTTTGAACATTTTAAATTGCTATGTGTTGATCTAAAACGTCTTGATTACAAAACAAGTCCTCTAACTGTGTTGAAATCTGCGTCAGTGATTTGTGCCGGTCCCTTTGTGTTACGTTGCCTTTGAAGAGCTGCATTTTTTTCATTTGTGCCAACATGGCTATACAACGCTGACCAACCCCAGAGTTTAAGTTTTCAAGTCGCCAAATATAAAAAACGAGAGCCAGGGTTTCTCTTGATAGTTCGGGTCGGTGTTAGGAAATGTTGTGGCTGGTTTTCCACCCAAAGACAGCAGGGGGAGACGGTGGGGGCTTCAAACGCCCCGAAAATACATTTGCAACCACCACATGGACGTACAAAGGTGTTTAATAAGGTAAAAATAATGTTACTTAGTTCTGCTTTAAAAACATCTGAAATGTAGACACCAGAGCCGCTGTCAGTGGGAACTGTGTAGTTCCAAAGTTTAAAGCATCTTCAGGACAGTCTAGTTTCTCCTTTAAGAGGTGTAGATTGTGGAACTCTCTTCCCGTCTCTTCCTAAAACTACAGACTGATCCAGTGGCGGTTTTATATTCTTCTAGGGAAAGACCCCCAAAACCCCTTGTTTAAAGCTGTTTTAACTATTACACATTGCAATTAGAATTTTCCTATAGTTCACTTACCACCCCAAAATTATGAACCTGTATCACCATACGACACAACGACGATACAAAAGCTTCCTTTCAAGAACAACTGGACAGAAAAGTTTTGGAAAATCCCACTTTTTATGAAGAGGGGCCTGTACTTAATTTTGCCCTGGGTCTCCAAATTCCTAGGTCCGCCCCTGCTGACATCGACATGCTCAACAGGACTCTGAAACTGAGGTTAAAGTCGAGCCAGAGCTGCTCACATGTTTGAAATGTGCCTTGTTTCTGTTTCTGTCTTATGTAACGTTCTACGTCTGTGTCATTTTTAACATTTCTTTCTGGACTAATCCCTTGTAAAAGCCTCTATGGGCAGGTGCTGAAAATATCACTTAAAACATGCATCTGGTGTCGGTCTAGGTCCATATCAAATAAACAACATAAACAGACGTAGCCGTGCACTTAAACCGTTTGGCTTTAAAGTTGTTGTTTGTGTCTGTAAATGTCTCAGGAGAAGGTGGCGTCGGAGAGTTTACCTCTGCTGGGCTTCACGGTCAAACTCCCCGACAGAGTTCAGGGCGACGATGAGTCCACGGAGTTCCAGCTGTACCACAAAAACACACTTTTCTACACGTTTAAAGCAGAGGACAACTTCACCGCTCAGAGGTGAGAGGGCGACGTGTGACACTGGTATTTAATTCAATATTTAATGTGTACTTTATAATAACTACACTGTTTAAAGCCTTAATTGAACATGATCAAACTTAAATCATAATGAACAGTAGGTTATTATGAATGATTCAGGCTTAGTTAGCGCTCTAAGCATGAGTCATTCTTAATAAACTCTTTGTTCATTATGGATTACGTTTTTGTTCGTGCTGGATTACTTTATGACTGCCATAGATCGTCAAGTTTCCCTGGGTGTGATTTTTCATTTTGCTGCTGTTCTAGTGTCATTTTTAGGACTATAATGTTAATGTTGTGCATTTATACAACCCTCACACTTCAAATTACAGCAATATATTTTTAGTAAGACCAAGTTTAATATTTGAAATAGTTTCACAATGTTTTTCAAACCAGATACAAGTTTCTATCTGTTATACTTTCTGAGATATAATTAATTCATTAATTTTGTTTAAGAAAGTTTTATTAATATTAATAAAAAACAAAAAGTCTATATTTGAAAATTCACTTTGCAGAAACTGAATAAATTAATTCAAAATAAGAACTAAATCATGAACTGGTTAAATTCATGAATTCAATACACTTTTTTTTTATTTTTTAAATCATTTAATCAAGTTAATTCATTAAATTTACAATTTTTTTTTTTTTTTTTTTTACAAAACTGTAACATTAAAATTGCATTGTTTAAAGTGGATTTATGTGTGCACATTTTTTGTGGAAAATGTAGGCAACAAAAAAAAGCTTTTTAAAGATACTTTTATCCATTTTTATGTGCAAAAAAGAATAATTCTCTATATTTATTAGTTTATTTTTTGCAAGTTACTTAAAATAAATACAAAAAAAGGTTAAGGCGGATTAAGGTGTAGTTTATATAAAGTGGTGTCTCGTTTTTTTGGCCAAACGTTACATTTCAGTGATAGCCTGTGTTAGGATGGAAATAGCACAAAAACTAGATTTCAAATGATGTTAATTCCGTGATAATTACATTTCAGTATCTAAAATCTCTATCAGAACTTCTTTTAATCTGAGCCAGGGAAAAATGTGTATTTTATCATTGTTCTGAGCAATAATGTCTTTTAATTTCAAAGTACGGTACATTGTGCACAAAAAATATCACAATAAACAAAAATATTGAAACGATTTCTATTATGCAACAACTCAAAAGCTCGACATTCCCAATAAATCCTTTTCTTAATGTATAATATTGTTAAATAAATGGGATACATAAATAGCAGAAGGAAACACTTAAATACTAAAATGTTATTTGTCATTGAAGTTTGATGGTTTGATCCTCTAAAATTTAAATTTGTCGTACAGCAAAACAATAAATAATAAACAAATTAATAAATTGTTTCTGCCGTTATTTATTGAAGTCAATGAAATGACATTTAAGCTTATTTACTGTTTGGTCAATTGACAATTTACAAAATAATCAATCAATCAATCTCACAACAAAATTAACCCCTGACCAGTTCATGTAAAAAGAAATGACATCATGTTTATTTCTAATGTACCTGCCGCTTTGTTGTTGTTCTTGCACAGATGGGCCAACGCCATGGAAGAAGCTACAGTTTTATAGAGACCATTTTTATTTTGTGGTGGCACTTAAAATGTGGCTGCCTCTGCACATTTCCTCATCGGACCAAAACGACTCTGGGGAGTGTTCCTCTGGGCCTGCAGCAGGTGGGCCGCGGAGAGTGGCCCAGATACTCTCCACTGCAGTCTGACCTGTATTTCTGCAACTGGTTCACACAGCTGCTTCCTCTGAATCATGGGAAATATTGTAGATTATTTTTACAGTCGACAGAGAAATGTTTAATTTATAATTGTACAGAGGAGATACACAGATCCTGGCCACTTCAACAGAAGGTACATGGGTTTGTAATGTTTCTCTGCATCGATTCGTAGTTTGTAGTTAGTTGTTTGTGAATATATGACACATTTACTGGCATTTATCACTTGCCCAAGAGGCTTATTTAATGCTTGACCCATTCATGTTTTTGGTCAAAGGCTTTACAACTTTTATAAGATGTTACAAGCCATCTACAAATGTAAATGCCTTAAGTAGTGCTTCGTAATGCCTTATAAATACTTTGTTTATTCTTATTTTAATGCATCAATATATTAAGTGAATATTATGCTAACTCTAACGCACATGTTGTAACAAGTTAGCTCATTACAGTTGATTTTGCATAGTACGTCTTAATATATTCATCTCAGGACTTAATACACAAAGTTGCTGCCATCTTTGTTTTTATTTTAGAAACATTTAAACGCATGTACCTAATAATGTGGCCTCTGTCAGTCGTTATCTCCAGCTCACAAACGCCTTTATGCAAATGTCATTGCCTTTAATTTAGCCTGCGTTCTTCTTCATGTGTGGAGTACTTTTATATCACATGTAACACTGGTGGTCGTCCTTCCAGTTAAATATGCTTTTTTGCACTGATTTAAAACAAAAAAAAATCTATATCTATCTATAAAAACATTCTATTATATGTAAAACCAGCTCATAGTCTGAACTCTTAAAGGTGCACTTAATGTTTTATCATATTTTCAAGACCAATTTTATCTAAAGACTCTTTGGAATATACTGTATTACAAAACTTCAAGTGTATTCTGTATTATATTGAGATAACTGTAAAACGTGGCTTCAAATACAGACAGTTTTATCAATACGTCTTGAGTCGTACTTGTTTTATTGAAATATATGTTGTTATGAAGGTCTTAAGCCTGCGATGAGGAAAGAAGTGTCTGGGAGTCTGTTTTGTGCGATGATTAATGATCTGGATTATCAGACGACGAGTGCAGAAGTAAACCGTGGAGTCTATTATCGCACATTAACTCGGGGTGATGTCATAACTCCAGCCTCTTTCAATGTAACGTAACATTTTGTCAGATTTTAACCAGATCCTGCTGCGGTTTAAACCGTTTGACTGCACAAAACAATCCTCTGTAGGCTTTTTAGACATAAAGGATTGTTTTATAATGTAGGCCTGGAATGAAAATGCTCAAAGGTGCTCCATGTAAGTTTGTCTCTGTTTAGAATGGTTTTGCCCAGAATGTTCCACAGCATGGCATTAAACGCATTTCTTTGTTGAGAAGCAGCTGGGTCTAAGGACAGTTATACATTTGCTGATTTCCAGAAAAGAAAAGAGCACTGAACATTTGTGCTCAAGTAAAAGTACAGTTATATGGTTAAAAATACACTCAATTACAAGTACTTTTTTACTAAATTTAGATCAGTCTTTTATACAAAACTTGATCAACTCAACAGTTTAAATTAAAATGCTTAAAGTGACAGTTTTTTATTATCTTCTAATTTTGACTTTATTTAGTGTAATGATACTTCTTGTAAATATAAATTATAGTTTTACACCAATTTGTGGAGAAAAGTTGAAAAATCTGTTGAAAATTGACGTCACACTGGGGATACAAAGGTTATGCGTAATTTACACAAAATAAACTTATTTTTTGACCCTTTAAACATTGATGTGTTCATAAAGGTGTTCACATGTATTTTTCTTTGTCAAATGATAAAAATCTGTGACATAAAGGAGTTTTGGTGCACTGTACAGGATGGTTTCTAAGCAATTTCCCAGCATCATGTGATAATTTACAACCAGGAAGTAAAATTTTTAAAACTGGGGCATGATTTAAAATATTTATCTTAACTGCATTTTAGTTAAATGAGCAGTCCAACCTGTCAGAGGCGCATTAAATCAGTTCTTCTTAAACCACAGTATGCTATTATTGACCATTGACACTTTAATTATGATTTTCTGACTTTTTGTTGATAAAATGCTGTAGCTCAGAGGCTCAAGCGCTCTTCCACCGACCCTGCCCTGTCGTCACGTCCACAGACACTACACCCACAATGCCGAGAGTGAGAGGATCGTGCATGAATGATCGTGTGGAGTGGAGTGTGGAGTGATTGAGTCATGACAACAGTGTATCCTTTGAGAGACGGTAAAGCCAAGTATAAGACATTATTATTTTAGACATTATTATTAACTGCTATAGTCATTCTGGACTTTACAAAAATGTATTGAATTAAAGACAACACGTTGTTTTGTCTCAGCAATTAAATGAAACGTTGCATAGTGATCCGTTTAACATGGCATGTCTAAACTAAGGTCCGGCGGCCAAATGCAGCCCTCAGACCAATTTTTCTTGGCCCTTAGGCTTCCTGCTAAATTGGCCCACATTGTCCTCAGAAGTACTTTTACAGCAATTTTCAGATTTTCTACAATTCTAACCTAAAAAACTAACATTCTGGCGCAATACAGAACTGCATTGAGACTTAATATAGAGGTGATAGTACTTAAAACATCAGATAAATGCAGCTTTTTTGAACGTTTCACGATTGATTTGTGGCCCTCCGCTTGGTCTGTATTTCAATATGTGGCCTTTGATGGAAAATGTTTGGACACCCCTGGTTTTAACAGTCAGTTTAGTTGGAAAATGTGTATTATTCAGGTCTAAACTGTCTTTTGATATGTCTTTGATTCATCTGGACTTGCAGTGTGCATTTCTCCTTCTGTCCACTATGTTGTTGACACAAATTGTAGGAGAAACGCTCCCAAAAGTCATCTGAGGAGGAGGGAAGAGACTGTTAAACGTGACGTCATGGGTCCGACACTTGTGAGCTTCTTCTTCTTCTTCTTCCCACAGTCTCCAGTGACACAAACTGGTGAGTCGTGTTGTTGTTGTTGGTAAAATCCAGCCTGCTCCTGCCTCTTACGTAAGAAAATCACAGTTTTGCCTCCACAGCTGCGTCGCCATGTGCCGTGTGGCCTATTTGAACCAAACCAACTGTTTCACACCTCACTCGGAGCTGCTGCCGGCGAAAGGATGTCAAGGAGGTAATTGATTTTGTACAATAATAGATGGCAAGACAGAAGAAAGAAAAAAAAAAGATTTAATATACAGTAAATTGTCTTGTTGTGTGAAGGAGGAAAAGAAAAGGCGCACAAACTTAATGGGTTTCAGCTTTGTGTTCATTTTGACGACTTTGTACCATTCAGTAGATATAAAATGTGGTTTTAAATTATTAATTGTTGTGGCAACGGTCTTCATTTGTCATCATTCTGAAACCCATTCTGCTTCAGTTCAGTCCTGGTTCAGTTCAGTCCTGTTTCAGTTCAGTCCTGGTTCAGTCCTGGTTCAGTTCTGGTTCAGTTCTGGTTCAGTCCTGGTTTACTCCTGGTTCAGTCCTGATTCAGTCCTGGTTCAGTTCTGGTTCGGCTCTGGTTCAGTCCTGGTTCAGTCCTGATTAAGTCCTGGTCCAGTCCTGGTTCAGTTTTGTTTAAGTTCTGGTTCAGTCCTATTTCAGGCCTGGTTCAGTCCTGATTAAGTCCTGGTTCAGTCCTGGTTCAGTCCTGGTTGAGTCCTGGTTTGGTCCTGGTTCAGACCTGGTAAAGTCCTGGTTAAATCCTGGTTCAGTTCAATCCTGGTTCAGTCCAGATTAAATCCTGATTAAGTCTTGGTTCAGTTTTGTTTAAGTTCTGGTTCAGTCCTATTTCAGGCATGGTTCAGACCTGGTTCAGACCGGGTTCAGTCCTGGTTCAGTCCTGGTTCAGTCCTGGTTCAGACCTGGTTCGGTCCGGGTTCAGACCTGGTTCAGTCCGGTTTCAGACCTGGTTCAGTCCTGGTTCAGTCCTGGTTCAGACCTGGTTCAGTCCGGGTTCAGACCTGGTTCAGACCTGGTTCGGTCCGGGTTCAGACCTGGTTCAGTCCGGTTTCAGACCTGGTTCAGTCCTGGTTCAGTCCTGGTTCAGTCCTGGTTCAGACCTGGTTCAGTCCGGGTTCAGACCTGGTTCAGTCCGGTTTCAGACCTGGTTCAGTCCTGGTTCAGACCTGGTAAAGTCCTGATTAAATCCTGATTAAGTCTTGGTTCAGTCCTGGTTAAGTCTTGGTTCAGTCCTGGTTCAGTCCTGGTTAAGTCCTGGTTCAGACCTGGTTCAGTCCGGGTTCAGATTCAGACCTCACATTTGAACACATTACATTAAAAGTGCAGCTCTTTCCAGATATCATTTTATCATTATGGGGAATAAAGGATCATACAATGTTTTAAAATGTTGAACAATCATAAACAGTGTCCCGCTTCTCACATTTTTGAAGACTCAGATTTGACATCACAGCTTCTTTGTGGATCCTGGAGAAATGCAGTGACTGAGTGGGTTTAAAGTCAGTCCACTCTCGCCCCTGGAGAAGTTTTGACCCCAATATCTCAAAGTTTTGGTTTTATTTCTGGGGCTTCTGAAAAGTTGCCTTGTCCTACATAAGGGACACATCATTCATCAACCTCTTCAGACCCACTTCTCCTGCTCCTCCCACTGTGCACTTCAAACACAGCTCTGCACATGAAGGTAGGAAACCACTGCATATTTATCATGTTTATATTCATTTTACAGGTGACTATTTTACAGACTTATAAAGGTAAGTACACTTTATTTTAGCCGGTCCTCTGTATTTGACTCATTCTGTACAACTGGTACAATTTGTGGAGCAGTGAACTGAGGGTTTTCTTTAGATGTTGAGACAGGATCTCAAAAGTGCAGGACTAAAGGTCATTATGCACAGGTAGAGTTAAGTTCAGGTACACTACTGTTCCCGTGGGAGAATATAGCCCCTGCATTTGACCCATCCTTCAGTGCGGATGCCTCTCTTCAGGAGCAGGGAGTGCAGCGCCCGGGGACCGTCTGCAGATCTTGAGCTCGTCCTGGTCAGGACTCCTGTAGCTGGACTTTGGTGCATGTTTTGGGTTGATGGGGGCAACCAGAGCACGGAGGAAACTCAGCAAGACACGGGCAAAAACATGCAAACTCAACACAGACCTGGGAGTTGAACAGGACACTCATCTATCTACAGGGAAAACGTGCAAACTTCACAGAAAAAATTCCAGCAACCCAGGAGTCAAACCCAACTGTGAGCAAGGATAGGAGTAAGAAGTATTGTAATTGCTTGTATTTTTGAATTTTGAGTGATTTGTACTTTTTAAAAGTAGATTTAGTACAATTTAGTACAATTCTAGCAAATATTGTACATTTTAAATCATAGAAGTTACTTAGTGCTGTACAAGTCCTGATCCACTGCTGTCTCACTGCTGTATGCAGTGGCAACAGGCCTTTGGGCCCCCGACCTGGAGGGGCCCCAAATATTTGATACATTTTTATATTAGTATTTTTATGTGTATTTTATATTTTAAATAATTTTGTTATTGACTACATTTTTAGTCATGTAACTGCACTTTTACTTGAATCAAAATTGTCACCAATCTTTCCTCTGCATTGTTGGATTCCCACCCAGGCATCTAATACTTTACAAGTTACAGTAATAATTGTAAGAAATTAAAACACACTTTCCTTGTGTGAAGAGTGAAGCAGTTTAAATCAGGCAAAAAATTAACTCTAATCTCAATATGCTGTTGATTAAGAACCAAATTTGCCGCTGCTGCAACAACAACAAGAACAACAAACATCATCATTGGCCAGAATCTCAAAAAGTATCACTCGATCAACATTTTCTTTGGAGTTTAGAATAATCATAAGGCCAGAAAACTGTCATTGTTCCTTTTGCATTCATTCATTTTATCGGCTCGTCTTTTGGCTCCAGATCTTATGACCACAGTGTTTCTGCTCGAGGCGTTTCTCCCACATTCCTCCCAAATGGTGTTTTTGTGCTCTCGTCTTTGCACCTGTTCCTTCCCACAAAGTCCTTCTGCTGCTCGAAAAACTCCTCATTCTCAAGCTCAAACCGAGATGACGATGATCTGCTGGATCTGGTTCAGCTCCGAGGACAGAAGGACGGAGAGAGGGAACACCGCCAAGAGTGAAACTACAAAGAGAGCCGCATTCTCACTGACGCATCTTTTGTACCAAGAGACTCCGAGCTGTAAAAGTGATCATCGAAACAGCAATTTAATCGTCACAATTTACAAATCACTCGGCCAATATTTAGGTCAGTGTTTCCCGACCAACAAGCTCTTACAGGAGGATGGTTTCAGATCATAAAGGAAAATTTGAAAGATATTTGAATAAAGAAATGTTCCCGCTACCTTTTTGGAGGATTTTGGACATCAATATCATTAAACAAGAAAATGTAATAGTAATATTTAGAATAGAATATTTAGATTAATAATTATTGATTATGATTTATCTCTTGTGTTGTTTTAACTTTCCAAATTGACTTGTTTGCATGTAGCAAACGGAATGAGAAGTGCATTATAAATACAATCTGCAACACTTTATTTGGGGCCTATTAAAGGATGACCATAGACTTTAATAGTTTAGTTTATCTTAATTAATAGTTTATTAAGAATGAGTCACACTTAGTAACTTAATTAATACCCTAAATTACTGAAGGAGTGTCTAAGCCTGAATCATTCTTAGTACTATTTTATTAAATCATGAATAAGGGTTTGTTCATACTCTATTAAGACATGAATAACAAAGTGGTACCATAAAATCTATTATTAAACAGATTAGTTTGTCCAGTGTCCGTGTCAGGAGCACTCTGAGTGTGAGACAAAACTGGAAACAAAAAAAGCTGGAAACACAAATAAAATCCAAACCATAAAATATAGGATTATCAAAAGAATCGGTCCTCCAGTTTAGACCTTTCTTGTAAAGTCTCTGGAAATATGATTTTGGTACCACTTAGTAGAGTAAAGTCTTTATTCACGCTTTACTAAGGCAAGAATAAGTGCAGTTATTATTAAGTGTTAGCATGATTTTGAATCTTATCTTAAGCTTCAACTCAAGGTTAAAGTTGCACTATGTACTTAATAGTTGCACTATGTACCATTGACAATGACTTTTGGATAAAAGTCGAAACGTCTCGATCTTTAAACGGCGTCCGGATGACAACCTCTGAACCCCTTTCTACTATGTACTTAACTTTAGTGGTGGAGGGTCAGCCACCTGCTTGTCTCCATGGAGATATCATTGCTTTGCCAGGAATATCATTAATCTCATCTATCTCCATGGTGATAAGCATACATACATTATTTGTAAAGTTCATTCATTTTCTACCGCTTATTCCCGTTAGGGGTCGCGGGTGACTGGAGCCTATCCCAGTGACTTTGGGCCTTAGGCGGGGTACACCCTGGACAGTGGCCAACTCGTCGCAGGGCTGACACAGAGAGACAGACAAGGACAGACAACCATTCACTCTCACATTCATACACTAGGGGCAATTTAGAGTTCTCAATTAACCTGTACAGTCATGTCTTTGGACGGTGGGAGGAAGCCGGAGAACCCGGAGAGAACCCACGGTAACACGGGGAGGACATGCAGACTCCACCCAGAGAGATCGTGTGATGTTGGGGTGGTTCAGAATTCGAAACCACGATGTTGGGGTGGTGCGGGATTCGAACCCACGATCTCCTTATTGAGAGGCAGAAGCTCTAGCCGCTTTGCCACCGTGCACCTTTATTTGTAAAGTATTTTTTAAAAATACATTTGCAATACAAACAGCAAAAGGGATAGATACATGACATCTTGTGGAATATTCTACAATAACATCGCCATAGAGACAAGCATGGTGGACCCTCCACCAGTAATGTTACATAGTGCACCTTTAGATAAAATATCCCTATACAAACAAAAACCCTAAAAGTTTAACAATTTCCTTGAAAATTCTTAGAGAAAAACCATTTGACCATTTGCAAAATGTTCTGAATAAATCAACACATAATATCAGTGTCTGACCTTAAAGAGCCACAGCCTCTGGCACAAACCGATGCAGAGACGGGCAAAGAATCAATTAAACAAACAGTGCATCCCTGTCAATAATGTGACATACTGTACATATTGAGCTGATCAATGCTTTTAATTCAATTATAGACAATGACACCAAATGTATTCAACAACACTGTCGTTGTGAATGTACATTTTATACAGTATCTTGTTCTTAAAGTTCAGTCAAAGGCTTGTGATATTACAGTGACACAGCCCTTTATTCTCCTGTCCCACCTATTGCCTCTGAATTGTATAAAAATATGCAAAATTCATGTTTTTAAACAAAATCATATACATTTCCCTGCATAAATCTGCATCCACACTTTTTAGGTGCACCGACTTGTAACATGTTGAAATCTATTTATAATCCAAACTCACTCCATGTTCAGGTTAATAAAAACAGAAAATAGGTGTTCTTGCATTTCCTCAGCTTAAGCTTGTCCTGTCCGTCCTTGTCCCACATCACACAAACTGTCCCACTTTTGCTTAACTTAAGGTGGTCAGCCTTTTATCCTTGAAGCTTTTTATTTGCACTGACCCTGACACGGACAGTGAAGCTTCTTTGATTCTAACTTGTTGGTTTATTGTGCAGCTTCTTGTTATATGACACAACATATCCAACTTTTTCCCCATTCAAAAGAGATATTTTAGATTGTTTATCGCTATGGCAACTGTCCTAAATTATTCTGAAACCCATGGATAGGCAACTGAGATTTATTGCTTTTTATAATATAATGTAATAATGTAACTTCACTTTTAACATGAATAAATATAACATGAATAAAGACTCAAAATTAACGAATAGTTTATTAAGAATGATTCGGGCTTGGTAACTACTTAATCAACAGCCTAACTGCTTAATTAAGTTACTAAACATGAATCATTCTTAATAAACTATTTCTTTATCATTCAGTACAGTCTTTGTGCTTTATTGGGGCTATCATAGGTATAAGTGTTGTCATCATAAAGCGTTACCAATTATAAAGCAGCTTCAATTACATTTTAATTAGCCTTAATAAATATATACAAAGACATTAATCATATTGAACAAAACTTGAACCATTCTTAAAAAACAGTTTGTTCATACTGAATTAATTAAAGCAATAAAAGTCTAATTTTTATTAAGTGATACCAATTTATTCACCTTAGATTTTTTTCCATGTTTTTCCTGGTATTTTTAAACTATTTTTGAAACACCCGTAATGGAATAAATGCAAATACAGGATTTGTTTAATGCCATACTGTGGAACATTCCAGACAAAGCAATAGACGTTATGCACCAACATCATGTTATTTGAAAACTCAAGAATATTAAGTACTAATAAACACTAATAAAATGTGTTTTTGGGCATTGTTTGTTTTTGTTTGGCTCAAATTTACTTGTAAACTATTAGAAATGCTTAAATGTAAACTGAAAGTAGTTTCTCCGTTGTTGCTGTGACTATGCAGAGCTTAGCTAACTTGTTTGCTAATGGCAATTTGAGATAAAGGACACTTTAACTGCGCCACAACAATTCATTTCCTCAACAAAGAGACTCGGAAACACCGTGTGTAAAGGCAAAAAGTTACATAATGCACTTATCATCCATCATTAAGCGTACGTATTTAATTTATATTTATCTATCGTTGACAACACAACAACACCTTCATATTAATTCTTTTTGACCTATTTTCTTCTGGGTCTGAGAGTGTATTCTGTGCATGTCTTGTACCTTCCTCAGTGAGTGGGCACAGGCTGGAGGCGTTACATAACAGGTGAACATTTACATAGAGGCAAAATGGAAATGGGACGAAGGGGACAACGCGCTTCTATTTTAACACATCGCCGTTGACGTTTTTAGGTTCGTACTTTGTTTTTAACCACCTTCAGAGAAAGAGGGAGCACTGCGGATACGTCCGGCTCTTCTGCCCCAGTTTGAAAGTCTTTTATTCACCCACACGGTCGGTCGATGGTAGTCCACCTCTCCGCGGTTTTAAATAGAAACATGTTCTTCGGACAAACAGCTCCGACGCTCGCACCAACTTTAATATCTTTTGGATAAACAGAATGAGTTGGCTTTCAGTGCAGCAATATTTCTAACTCCCAAGTCAATGGCACGAGTCCAAGTCAAGTCAAGTCCAAGTCCTCTAATTAAAGTTTCAAGTCCTTTCAAGAGTTTATACCACACTGCCAAACACAACTCATCAAAAGTCATCAAAAAATGACTCGTTTGACTCAAGTCCAAGTCACAACAAGTCCACACCTCTTTGTACTCCACTCTTCTAAATTTCAGCCGGGTCAATATTAAGTGGTAGGTTGGGTCCTTGAGCAACACACTTCTCTGCCTTTCCCAAGACTGAACATGTTGTGAAACTTTCAGAAGAAGTGTCTGCACGTCCAAGTGAATACAATATTGCGTTATTACTTTGTGTCATTCAATACAACGACCAGGACAAGTCATTTCTGGTGTCCACTGTCCTTTGGAGATTATGAGATGCATGATTTGTTAACACTAGAGCTGCCGTCGTAAATAATTCTTGGTTGACTACAGACCTGCCTTATCGACCGATTAATCGACTAAAAAGGGTGTGTGGCAAAACCATGAAGTATCTCTGTATCTGACCCAAACTGCACCAAAAAAACACAACTGCACTGGAGTTCAGGCAAAAAATAACAATTTACAGTATACAGATTTATAAATACAATGTTCCAGGAAACATTGTATTTATATGTATATAAATTAGATTAAACTCATTATTCACTTATTCACATTATTAGCTAACCCACTCCATACTCATTGCCTGGCAACCAGATCACTTCCCAACAATCCAGCACTAACCAAACCAAAAGTCATGTTTAGTGCAACTTTAAAAATGTTTAGAAAAAGAGACATTTTGGTTCAAGATTGTTGCACTTGGTGAACTTAAAAAAAAAAAAAAACTTCTCTAAAACCACGAGAGAAAAACAAGGTCTGTGTTGGCTTCATAATAAATCTGATGCATAAAAACATATAGATTTGATGCATCCTCCCACTCAGACCAGGGGCTTCAAACGGAGGGGATTTCTATTGAGTCGGTCTAATTTTACCTCCGCCCGCTGCTGCATATAGGCTACGTCCCACATGGATCTGACAGAGCGCACAGACACCAACTCGACCTGTTAGTCAGAGCGAGAGGAAACAAGTGACGAGGATTAAGTACATGTTGGTATCAGCCAAAGATTTAGGGTTTCTTAAGGCGAGACACTGCAGGTGAATAGGAAAAAGTCTTACATTTAAAGATATCAATTTGAAACTTGTCCTGTAGTTTAATCACATAAATGTGATTAAATGTACATTTTGTGCCAGTAATTTGTGTTCATGTCCAAAAATGGTGAAAAAGAATAGAAATACCACATTGTCGTCTTCATCTTCTTCCGCTTTCGCGGGGATGGTAGTCTAAGCAGACTTCCCTCACCCCAGACACTTCCTCTAGCTCCTCCGGAGGGATCCAGAGGTGTTCCCAGGCCAGCCGTGAGACATAGTCCCTCCAGCGTGTCCTGGGTCTTCCCCGGGGCCGCCCCTTGTGGGACATGCCCAGAGTTACGTTGCATGGATTGGCGTCCCGGGGCCCCCCCCTGGATCCAGGCTCGGGGTGGGTGACTGAACGCGAGCGCCTGGTGGCTGGGCCTTTCCCCACGGGGGCTGGCTGGGCACAGCCCGAACGAGCGACGTGGGGCCGTCCTCCCGTGGACCCACCACCTGCAGGAGGATCGGTAAGGGGCCGGTGCAGAGAGATCTGGGCGGCGTCGAAGGCCGGGGCCTCGACGACTGGATCTCAGGACATAGAAACTAGCAATTGCTAACCACAACTGTGCAAATTGCTTATAAAAATAGAACAATGAAATGCGCCTGAGGCTCTGGTACGGCTGGTCAAAGGTGGTTAGACAGTTACATTTGCTCAGTTTACTTGGTAAGTTTTTGACGAAATACTTTAATAGTTTTGTACTTTTATTTCTACTTGAGTATTACATTTGACAGTGTTACTGACGCTTAGTTGAGTAAAAGTCTTGAGTACGTCTACAAACAGAAGCGTCAGACTGTTTCAGACAAGAAAATACATTTTGTTTATTTTCTTATTGTAATTACACATTTTGCGATGTTGAAATTGGTCTGGTATTTATTGCAAAAACAAACAGTTCTGCATCACAAGCTGGGACTACACAAGATGTCTTTAAATCAGTGAGTTATTTGTTGTTGTATGTAACCAGGGTGTATATTCTGGCAAAAGTGAATGAAAAAATAACATCAAAAATCTGATTTCCCAGGATAAATAAATCACATACAAAATGATGTATTAGGGGCCCACTGAGGTGTTTTGTACCTGGGGCCCTGTGCTACGCCCCTGTCTACAAGTGGAAAAAGCTTTATGCTGACAATATTAAATTATTTGGACATTTGCTTTACTTGAACCACTCGTTGAGATTGATTCATTTTTTTCTTTTTTGAAAATACCAACGTTTGTGCATCATTTATTGTTTTGTTCTTCATATTCAGAACATTGATCAGGTGTTACAACCAGTGACAGTCGCTCTCACTTGAGTTATAGTTTCTCCAAGTAATTTTTGGAGCACTACCTTGACTTGAGCGATGTTCTTTTGAAGTAGCGTAACTTGAATTTAAGTTTTGGCTACTTTACCTCCCTCTGTTAATGATTTACACTGACATTATTTCCACTTGTCTGAATGTCAAAACTCACAAAACACGTCCTCATTTGCATTTGTAAGTGTTAAGCGACGGTGGAAACAGGCACAAACCAGTCCGCTGAAGGTGTGTCTCTGTTACATAAGGACTGACTCAGAAGGAGCCACAGGAAGTCTGCAGTGAAGGAGGCTCGCTGTGCACCATGGGACATTTATCCAATATCCGACTGGACTCACAGACATGGGAAAAATCATGGAAAGTCTAGAGTTACACACAACCTCTGACACAGCGCGGCGCCTCGGTAACTTGAGTTGCACTGCTTGTCTCCGCGTGGATGTTATTGCTTTTCCTCTGTGTGAAATTAAACTGATCTCCATGGAGACACAACTATAGGCCACGTAACAGGTCAGATCTATGGAGACACGACCTGCTCAGAAGAATACATGTTTTCAGTGCAAAGGTCCCTGCAACTGAGCAAATGCAAGATAGATGCGTTTAATCCGATAACATCTCCATGGAGACAAGAAGGCAGTGGACCGTTCATAGTGCACCTTTAAGGTTTTAAAGGGGACATATTGAGACTTTGCAGTGACATCACACTGGGGGGAACTGCATGTATTTCAATGAAGGAAAGTTCGACTGATCACACATTGCACACATTAGCACAGTGTTTTTTAACCTTCTTCTAGTTGCGGCACACTTTCTAGGTTTAAAAGATGCCACGGCACACTACGTACAACAAAAACACGACCAAATCAGACCATTTACTTAATAAAATATGGCATATAATGAGTCAAATCATGTCTGTGCTCCTGTCTGGTGCTTTTTGGTGGTTTTACGCTCTTTTTTTGGTGCAGACGTTGCTCAGAACACTCCAAACAGGTAAAATAGTTGTTTACATCCACATTTGTGAACCTGTCAACTCAAATTGGACATTTTTTCAAGGCACACCTGGCTAAACCTAAAGGAACTCTAGTGTTCACCGGCACGCCAGGTTGAAAATCAAGGCATTAGAAAACACAGCCTAAAAAAAAAAAAAAAAGTCAATAAATTCTCTGAAAACTAAAGAAAAAATACAAACTGGATAAAAAAAATAAAAATAAAAACAAGAATAATTCAGGCTTATTAAACAAATATGCCCTCAAACCCTGAAGAAGCTGCCTGGGAGCAAAAGTGTTGAGTATCTAAAAGTATCTAAAAGTAAATCCAGCTGTATTTGTTTAACTCTTTTGAAATAAACAAGAAGCATGACATAGAGAGAACGTTCAGACACAAATGGCACAAAACATCTCAAGTCCTAAATATGACGAAGTTTGTCCCAATTGGTTCAGAGTCTGTCGAGAGTCTTGAGTTGAAAAGTTCCAAGTAAACTTCAAAAGTCTTTTTTTTTTCTCCATTTTTACCGAACGTTAATTATTATTTGTGTCCAGTCTTTGGCTCAGTTTGTGTCATCCACTTTTTTGTGAAGGATTTATTTTT
Source organism: Rhinogobius similis (assembly GCA_019453435.1). Taxonomy (NCBI): domain Eukaryota; kingdom Metazoa; phylum Chordata; class Actinopteri; order Gobiiformes; family Gobiidae; genus Rhinogobius; species Rhinogobius similis. The sequence continues at coordinate 10,713,327 of CM033627.1, read as the reverse complement.
TTGCTGGATGTTTGATTTTCAGTCAGCTTCAAAAGGTTGCTGAAGCTGACTGTCACGTTATTTAAAACAAAAGCACTTGTTTAACAGAACGAATCAGCTCACTAACTCAGTTCTTTAAAGTCTATATGACGGGTTCAAAAAGATTTCCAATTCTGACTTAGTTTGATGGGATAGCACCAGTGACAATTATTTATTATAGTTTTACATCTGTGAAGTTGCAGTTTGAGAGGAAATCTTAAAAAAATAAAAGTTTAAAATTACAGGAAGTAGTGCTGAGTTCTTAAACTGAATCTCTCTACCTGTATGTCATCAAAAAGTGAAGTACCGTTGAAAATACAAAGACAATTTACACAACTGACATAACTTTAGTTTAAACGGTCATTCAACAAAATAAAGTACTGTCAAACTGGGGACAAACAGGCAAAATGTTTAGTAAAATCTTGACCATGTTCACTACGTTTTGGTGAAATGTGTTGTTTAATCTGTCACTTTAAGGTCAGATTGTGTTAAAACAAAGCTCAGATTAAAGTCTAACTTGAGCTTCAGACAGAGCAGTGCCTCCAGTAGCTTCACGCCTTCAGTTAATTGTGATTTAATTATATTAGCTTTTAACCATGTTAGTCATTTACCTTCTTGTTTATCCACTTGACATTGTATTTTGAGTGAATCATGTTTGAGTAATCTTCATTCTCCTCAGGCACTTGTCATTGGTAAATTATTTCCAAAAACTATGTTATGAAGTTATGGTGCTATTTGTTCATTTTAATACTGGCAGTCTGCTTTTGCAAATAGCTGAAGTTTACTATAAAAAATCTGCGATGATGTCCATGAAATGACGCAAATCTTCTTTTTTTCCAGCCAGTTAGTTAAAAATACCTAACTTTGTTCTTCTCGTTTTGGATCAGTTCCTCGAAGCTCAATTATTAGATTTGCATAAATAGTGTGTGTAGGCGAGGCGCAAGCAACGCCTTCAAATAATTGATATGGGACACCAAAATCTGAGCTTTTTCATGTTTAAATATAATAATATCCTCTGGCAAGAAAACCCAGTAATGTCTTTATTTCCCACTCAGAAGTCCAGCCCTTTTTGCTGAAATAATTTTCTTCCTCTCCCCTCCACAGTGCGACGCTGATCTGAGTTTAATCATGGAATTGTTTTGTTGTTTGTTTTTCAGTAAGTTGCACATGAAGAGCACCGATGCACCAGGATTGGACAAAGAAAAAGTGTTTGTGATTTATACACAAGGATCCATCATGAAGAAAATGTTTTGATGCATTTTGTTTATTGTTCATTTGCCTTTTGCTTTTGGGAGATTGTTAGAAAATTATACTTTTGTAAAAAAAAAAAAAAAAAAGTAATTGGCCATGGATTGAATGTTTTGCACATTACTTATATTTAGTTGTTTACCTAATTGATGTGTGTCCTTGAGAAAGACACTGAAGGCAAAGTCAGAATAATTTTTAACATTGGGGGTTTTCAAATCGGGAAACTGCAGATTACATGTATTTAAATGGGTTGCTTGTGCTAATGTTTTTTTTCCCTCCAAAACCTCATATTTTTTTAAAGGTGCATAACTTGTCTCCATGGAGATAACTGCTTTGTCTGGAAGGTTCCACAGCATTCGTATCAATCTTGCATTTATTCCAGGTGTTTTTATTATTTGTATCATAAAAACCACCTTGAAAAACATGCATTCTTACTTTGAGCGTACTCGCCTCTCCACAGACCAGACCTGTAACATGACTTCATGGAGATAAGTTAAAGATGACACTGCTGCATCGTGCTGTACATTTTTATCCACGGTTTTTCATTATGACAAATTAGGATCGCTGTCATGGTGAGGCTCCTCCAGGTCAAGTACGAGTCAGGTTTGTGGAGAAGCAAGCACATTCACATTCAGGACACATGTTTTTTTAAGTTTTTCAGTGCAATAAAATCAAGCAAAATGAAAAAACAAACCTGACATTACACCTGAAAAGCGCAAAGCGAAAAAAAAAAATAATAATAATAATAATAACATATAATAATAATAATAACTAAATTACGTTTTGAAAATTTTATTTTATTCTTAATTTTATGCATGTCTTCTTTTATATATTTGCTACTATTTTATTCATTGTTTTATGTTGCACTGCACTGTCAAAGCAAGTTCCTAGTTTGTGAATTTTGTTCACTGACTATGGCAATAAACCTTTCCTGATTCTGATTCTGAATTGGAAAACGGACACGTTTGAAAGACTGTGGACCAAATGGGACTTGTATTACGGACAATATGTACCTTCATTTTTATTTTATGATGTCTTCTTTCGCCTTTTTATTTCTTTTTGTTTTTTGTCCAGTTTTCTCTCCGGTCGTGTTCTGTTCAGTGTTTTTTGTTTAATGTTATAAAATTGAAAAATAAATAAAATGCATAAATAAATAAAAAGAAGAAGAAAAGAAATAAACATGCTTGTGCTTTTGTCTACTTTTTTTGTTGTTGCTAAAAAGTTATGTTCAGGGGCTTTAATTGTCACGTTTTTCTCGTCCCCCTCTTGCTCCCACGTTAGCCCTCCCCTCACCCCCCGGCTGTGCGTGCCCGTGCGTGCCCGTGCGCGTGAGCAGGAGCAAAACGTCACGGGCTGGTCGTGTGCGCGCGCCGTACTTCCTCAGTCGACGGAATCAGAGAGCGAAAAGCAGCGCGAGAGGAAAGAGGCGAACGTCAACTTTCAGCGAACCGCGGCGTAAAAAGAGGAAAAAAAGCGACGCGAGCGGGTGAGTCTTTCATTTGCCACATCTTTTTTCGCGTGGATGTTGCGGTTTGAGTCCAAAAAGTTCAGGAAAATTTAAGTACGAAAGGCTTTTTAACGCGCTTTTACTCCGATGCCAGCGCGTAACGAGAGACTACTTCTTTCACAAGGCAACGCAAACTTGCATTTTACGCAGCTGTTTATGTTTGCACGGCGCGTTAAAGCGTGGGTTTTTTTGATCATGGAAAAAATTGCAGTGAAACTTGGAGTGCATCGTGAACGTGGCGGTGTTTCCCCTCAGAAAGCGGGACCAAAAGCCATACCTGCTGCTGCTGAATGGTTTGGACAAGGTGTGAAACGTAAAAGTGGTCCAACAGTCGTGAAACGCGTCGAAAAACACCCAAACACGCGTGAAATGTTTGGGGAGTCGTGTGCAAGTGGGGGTTAAAGTTGCAATATCGATGTACAGAAGAAGGTGAGCGGTGGATTTGGGCAGAAAAGTGAGTATTTCGGGGCGGAAAGTTGGCATGTTGTTGAACCAGCGGCGGAGGGCGGTAAACCACATCCGACCCGCGCAGAGGCTTTTGGAGCGAAACACTACATTTGTGTGAGAATAAGTGTTACCTGTGCCATGACCTGCATGAGCTGCACTGACACACAAACGTGCCCTGTTTGAGCCAAAAAAAGGGACTGGAAATGACTAATGTGCAGTAATTACAGGTTGACCAGGTGTGAATAGAACATTTGAGTGACGTAACATTTGTGTATTATTTGTGTCAAATGAATTATAATGTGCTATGATCATCATCAGGGTTCAATGATTGTTAGAAATAGGGCTGCAACGATAAATAAAATTTGTAATCATATTCTGAACTCTACAGACTCTATAACCCATACGAAAATACAATTTTATAACTAGTACAGCGGCATTAAATTAATATCGCAAAAAAGAATAAATCATTTCTGATTTTCATAAATAATTCACGTTTTGATTTCAGCCTTTATTTAAAAATGTTTTTTTTAAAAGTCTAGTCGACGAGATATGTATGTATGTATGTATATATATATATATATATATATATATATATATATATATATATATATATACATATTACTTGAGGACTACCACAATAATCATTATTTGCAGCTCTAGTATGAAAGTATTTGCTTTTCTTAATTATGTTACATTTTTACATGGATTTTCTTTGGAAAGTCAACTTCTCTTTTACAGCTGCTGTGTCATTAATAAATCTGAGAATATGAAATGTATTATAAGTTAGGGCTGATATGACAAAACAATAGAGCAAGATAATTTTTCTCATTGATCAGTCTCAATATTCAATTAAATTGTATATTTTCTTATTAAAAACAAACTTTTAATCTTTGCCATTGACCCAAACCATTGCCAAACGTCTTCTTCAAAGTCTGTATTTTGTCCCAAACTAATGTTTTCACTGACAGAGGATTGAGTGTGAGTCTCTAAGACCCAAACTGATTGACAAGTAGAAATGACAGAATCTCAAACTTGATTCTAATTTGATTCAATGCACAGCTCTTGTCTAAGGTAAGAGTTTATGTTATATTCACTGTCAATAAGCAAAACATGTTACAACAAAGCCTTAAATAGACCAAATGCGAACAGTGTGTACATTTCCATATGCAGTAAAAATCAGACAGTAATCCGATTCCCCAATAATTTGATTTGATGAGTGAGAGAAAAGACATGTGACAGTTAATTTGTCTTCAACTATCTAAACAAAAAAAAAAGCTTTACTTTTTGTCTTTGCCACAGTAGTGTGCCTCTTTTTGCATCTATTTCCCATCAATCAGATTACTCATATCGGATGAAACTGTTTACATGACACTTAAGTAACCTTTTAACTCCAGAAATCAGATTAACTTGACTGGAATGCACAGTCGCAATGTCTTAAGGTTCAAGTCTCTGCATCCCGTCTTGTTGGAAATAAACGTCTCCTCGGTTAGAACCCAAGCTCGTGCCTCTTCATTCAACTCTTCCATTTATTCCGCAAAGTAATGTGCTCTTTCTCTCACACGAGGACGTAACGGGCGACAAACGATTATTCATGAGTAAAAGCATGTGAGAGCGGCCGGTTACACAGCACCAGCAGCGCAGACTGTTCGATGAAATGGAGTGGACAAATCAAAGCTGTGCATGAAAAATCAATGCCTTTCGCCCTTGGTTCCACACGGACATCGACAGACTCTCAAACCCGGAGCTCAGAGCAGCACTGCAGCCCGAACAACCATCACGAGAGGAAACTAATGCTCAAATCAAATGCATTCACCCCGTGTGGCTCTGTACGGTCCCCTCTTTAGACCAGCACTAAACCAGAGCCAAGCCAGGTCTATCCCAGTACTAGGGCTGCAACCATTAATTGACCAATCATGACTTGTCCAGTATGAAGAAAAACCAATCATATTTTGATAATCATTATAGTTACCTGGACTATTCACCTTATTCCAGAAGTTGCCGTGGGCGCCGCCATCTTTTTTTCTGTTGTGTTAGTTCACACAGGGCAGACGAGCTCAACAGTAAATAAGTTCTACATGGAGTAAAAAGCCGCCTTCAGGCCGCCCAGGAAATCTGTGCATTGTTGACTTGTTGCTGCACATGTACGTTAAACATTTTATACAAATCAGTCTACTTTGTATAACATTCTAGCGGTGAGAGCGGGGTTTTCGTCAAACAGGAAGTGTGTTTACAACAGGAGTGCGGATCTGTGGCAAGAAGAGGCAAAAGTGGGTGGGGTAGAATAAGGTGAATACAGACTCTAAAATGTATACAAAAAGACAATTTTAGAAGAAAAACTGTGGCATTTTAAAATCAAAATCTCAAAATAGAAATAGATCAATAATTGACTTTATTTGTAAATATTGTATTTCTTTAGCATTCAGTCATCATATTTCAACCTTTATTTGGTTAAAAATGTATTTAAAAAGTCTGAAAAATAATCGTTTGACTAGTAGACTAATCAAAAATATTATCGCTGACTAGTCGACTTTTAAAATAATCATTAGCGACTTCCCTCACCCAGGACCCCGTCAGAACTGACCCAGGATTAGGCCAGAACTAAAGCAGCGCCTCACGATTCTCAGACCACTATTGGAATTCCAGTTCGATTTGCAGTTTACAGAATTTTGTTGTTAATTATATCTGAAACGATACTTTTCCCTCTTTTAATACATTTCCTGGTGAATATGTGTATTTTAAGCTCAACTAATTCAGGTCAGTTCTTCTGTGTGTCTTTGTGTCTGTATTTGGCAGAATAAAACTCCTAAAATCTGCGTTTGCTCTTGCTCTTGTTAAACAGAGGGTGAACAAGCAGCTCTGACACATTGAAATGAATGGATTGCTTCCCCACAGAGGTCCGTTTGTGGGCGTTCCCTCAAATGCCGACTGAATCAATAAAAAATAAGCCAAAGGAAACATGGACGATGTGTTCATGTTTAGTCACAGCCTCGCAAGCTACACCACGGGAAAGTTTATGTGAACATCATTGAAAAGGCAGACTAAAACACAAATATGCTGAAGTCATGATTTAAACAGATCATACTTTGACTGAACGGCTCTGATGTCTGAGCCAAGCAGCGCCCGAAGAAGATGTGGCAGTTTAGGGCTGCAACTAATGATTATTTTGGTAATCGATTAGTTATTTGGAGCGCGAAAGACCCTTGAATATGAGAATTTGACAACATTTTACCCAAACAAAGCTGAAGTGAAGGCGTTTGACGACATCCCGGTGGAGAATATTTATAGATGAACATGGATTTTAGTCAAAAACACACAATTTACATGTTTACTGTGTATTTTTTCTGTCATTCCTGCCCTGTCTAAGTGATAAAATCTCTACTTTCAGCACACAGAATGTTTTGGAGACCAGTTAACAATTACTCGATTATTTAATTAGCTGACAACCATTTCTGTTATCGATTAGTTGCAATTAATCGATGAACTTGTTGCAGCCCTAGCGCAGTTATATTTAGTGGTTCAGACATATTTGAATTGTGCATTTTTAAATATTTTCAAGGAATAACCAGCATAAGATACATGTTTAAACGCTACTCCTAAAAGAAACCTGAGCTCTTTAATATCAAAGAACACCAGCAGGAGTTAGTTTTATGTCTCTCACTCTCGCTCTTCTGTTTCACAGCAGCTGAGGTTTTGTCTGATTGGTCAAAGAGTCGTCGGCTTATCTTATTCTGGATCTTAACCTGTTTCAGAGCAGGTTATGAGTTCGGTGCCTGTTGCCATAGAGATCTGCCCCGATGGAAAGTGATCCAGCCGATAGCAATTGTCAGACGATATTATGTCAATCCAACAGAAAAGTGTTAAAACGTGTTTTTAAACACATTAGTTGAAGGTTAATCATCAAACAGATGTGAAATGTTTGTACAATTAATCAGAAAAGTTCAGAAATATCATCTTACACCCTTTTTAATTGGCTCTTTTTCTACCATGTTTGACTGTAAGACAATAAAAATTTGCATATCTTTACAACAACGTAAACAATATGATCTAAATCCAAATAGAGCTGCACAATTAATTAAAATCTAATTGAAATCACAACATTGATGGACGCAAATTGCAAAGACTGCAATTTTTGAAGTTCCATAATTTCAAACAACATAATATCCCGTTTTATTCTGCAAAAAAAGTAGTTTAGATCTTCACAAACATGCTCTTAAATACATGTGATTCTTTTATCATTTTGTCAGTTTATATTGCAGTCTTTTTGTCAATTCTCGTGGTTGTGTTTAAAATGTGAACTTTGAACTGAATCGTATCAAATCACAAATCTAACCGCAATCACAAAACTGGTCAGAAAAATCAAATCTTCAGCTTTATCACCAAACCAAAGGAAACCCTCTAATCCAGTTCCACAGGACTCAAGACTCAGGCAGGTCTAAGGCAGGTCTAAGGCAGGTCTAAGGCAGGTCTAAGGCAGGTCTAAGGCAGGTCTAAGGCAGGTCTAAGGCAGGTCTAAGGCAGGTCTAAGGCAGGTCTAAGGCAGGTCTAAGGCAGGTCTAAGGCAGGTCTAAGGCAGGTCTAAGGCAGGTCTAAGGCAGGTCTAAGGCAAGTCTAAGGCAAGTCTAAGGCAGGTCTAAGGCAGGTCTAAGGCAGGTCATTTTGGAGATGCTCGGATACAGTCAACTACTCAATTCGGAGCTTATCGTAAAAGATGATGATGCAGTGTGAAGCTGACAGGAAACCTACAAAATCAGAGGCTGCTTCTCAGTCGCTCTGACAAACCACAAACTACCGATACTTTTTCCACAACTACTACAGCAGAGTTTTATCTCCACCAACGCTGGAGCTGCACCGTTAGGGAAATATATACACAGTGTAATGGTTAGGGCTGTCGTCTTTTAGTCGTTTAGGCAATTAATGGGTCGATGGTGTTTTAGTTGACCAACATTTTTATTAGTCGACTCATTTTTTAATTGTTATTAAAAGTATTTATACAGAGGAGGATTAGCCAAAGATCTTGGAGTGAATCATAAGTTTAATCTAATTTGAATACATATAAATACACTGTTTCCTGGTACTTTTCTGTATAAATTGTAATTTCTTTGCATGAACTCCAGTGCAGTTGTGTTGTTTTTTTTTTTTTTTTTTGGTGCAGTTTGGCTCAGATACAGAGAGACACTTCATAGTTTTGCCACACACCCTTTTTAGTCGATTAATTGGTCAATAAGGCAGGTCTTTAGTCAACCATTAATTTTTTGAGTAGACTATAGCCCTAGTAATTGCCTTAGATTTACTTATGATTATATTGGTAAAAGTGATGCATGTTTTCAGTGTTTTCTTTAGCCGATCGTTGGAGCCCTTCGTGGTCATTAATCGATTAACCGGTAGCGTTAACACAGTGCTTTCTTGTTGTAGTTTTTTTAAGCTTTACGAGTCAAAACAGACGTCAGTACGATATGTCATAAACGCAGAGCTGCACGACAGCAACAGGTCTTTGCTGCTGCTGTGATGCTTACCTTTAGCTTGTGCAGGTAAAAGAGCGATAATTTTCCATCTGAGGCAAAAAGCTGTCTGTTTTCTCACCAACGTGAAATCCAAGTTAAATAAACCATGTAAGATTAATATTAGTTCATGAATACTGCAGTGTCTCGGGTTTGCTCCGTCTTTATGGGATAAATAAATTTGATGTTGTTAGCGTTTTTTTCTCTCAGACGTCACATTAGCTTGAGGTGCTCTCTCGGGCGCCCTCTGGTGGTGCAGTGTATTACAAGATAGTAAATAAAGCAAAAAATGAAACGCAAGACGTCTTCACTCTTAAGCATTTAGTCACGGTTAGCTGGCTAATTGACAGTTGATTAGCCTAGCGATTTTTCTTTCGATGAATCAAATAGTTGTTTATAACTCAAAAGGACTGTGAACATGAGACTATTACCTTCTGAATTGCCTTCTGTTCAGAGTTATGAGTGCAGCCCTTTTGCCTCAGAACCTGGAGCAAAGACACTTTTCAAAAACATTACTAATAAATTATATTCGGTCTATACTTTCTTTACAGAATAATTTCAACAATACAGTAAAGTAATTGTTTGAAATAATCATAATTTCATTCTTGCGCCAAATAATCGTGATTTATAATGTTTGCCATTATCGAGCAGCTCTTATTTGACCCAGATACAGCTGAACTGAATCTGTCTGAGGACGTCCTGATGCAGAATGTTTACAGACGAAAGAGTTTTCATCAAAAACACAACATGTATGAATTTCTAGTGTCATTTCTGTGTGATTCCTGCTCTGTCTAAATGATAAAACCTCTTCTTTCAGCTTGTGACATAGTTTGGAGTCCATTGACCAGTTAATGATTATTCGATTACTTAATTAGTTGGCAAACATTTCTATAACCGCCCCAATTTGAGATTTACACTTTGAAAAAAAAAACAAACTGATTCTGTTCAAAGTTCACATTTTAAACGCGTCTAGGAGACTTGCAACCTAATGGAAGAATCACATTTTTCAGAACATGTTTGTACAAATCTGAACTGCAGGGTTAGCCATGTTTATGCAGAATAACACAAAATATCTGATAAAGAGCTAGAACATTCTAAAACTATTCAGAAAATGTCAAATTTTGTCTTATTTATGTACATTTTTCAGTATTGATAACTGCTCAGAAGTACTTTCGATAGTATTTGTGTTGACATTTCTGAAAACTTAAATATAGAAAAGCCACTTGTAGCTCGCGTTTCTTCATTCTTCATCCCAATATTCTACTGTTGCCTACACAAGTCGTCCCACGGTCTTGATTGTATTTCCCTTTAGCTTTGTGTTATCTTTTGGTCGTTTTCCTGCCGTGTTTCTCTCTCTGTGGCGGTTTAGTCGTCGTGGGCGTCTCTGGATTGAAGCGACTGTGAATACCAGCTGCAGCCTGTGTTTAGACTTCAGACGTGCTGCGACTCGCTGCGACTCGGCTTCAGGCAAAAAAAAATAAAAAATAAAACGAGAAACCACGGATAGAGGAAGAAACAGCCGGTGTGTAAAGCCAAGTCAAAATAGTGTGACTGTAAAATTGTTGTAAGTGACAAAGTGGAAGAATGTACTCTTTTTCACTTTGTTGAAGTTTAAAATGCACTTCCTGCTACAACAGCCATTTCTGAAACCATTAAAGTCCATACGACAGGTTCTCAAAATGTTCTAATTATAACTTCGTTTGGTGGGAGGGCAATTATTACTGTGGCAATTATTTAGTATAGTTTTGCATCTGTGAAGTTGCAGTTTGTGAAGATATTTAGAAAAATAAAAGTTTAAAATTACAGGAAGTGATTGATTGATTTTTTTTTTTCATTAAATCATAACATTTTACAAAACAGGATAAACAGAAAATACGTTGAATTACTCGAGGCGACGAGAAACTTAGAGAAAATTAGATTAGGAGTGATGTTTACAAGGCAGTACAAATCATAATGACAAACAAGAACAGTGAAGTCAGGCATCAACTTTTCATTTGGTATTTTTCGATTATTTTTAGTTTCTTGGGGGCTTTTTGGCTTGATATGTTCTCTAGTGACATCAAAAAGCGACGTGCCGTGAAAAATACAAATACAATTTACACACAACTGACACAACATTTTGATACTTTAAAGTGTCATTCGACAAAATTAAGTTGTTAACATTATAAGGAAGTAACATAAACATTATAAGTAACATTATAAACATAAGTAACATTATAAACATTACAAAAAACAGGAAGTAACATTATAAACATTACAAAAAACGTCAAACTGGGGATAAATGGGCAAAATGTTTAGTAAAATCTTAAATATAATCATGTTCACTATGTTTTAATGAAATGTGACATCTAACCATCATATAGACTTTAAGTACTTTCCACTATAACAGTTTAGTACGATTACTACTAATATTACGACTACTATTGCTGCTGCTACTTCAGAGAATCAGTTTTTGGAAGAAGTACTCAATTGCTTAAGTAAAAGTACAGATATATGAGTAAAGAAATTACTCAAGCAAAAAGTAAAAATAGCATAAAAATTTACTTGGGCACAATGTAATTTGCTGATGGAGGGAATGAAACAAGCAATCTTATGGGCATTAAAAGCTATTTTAATTGGTTAAATGAAACATCTATGAGTTTATATCATGCTGTGGAACTATTTTAGGAGAAACTCAGGTGACGGACCTCAACTAGAAAACTTACATAGTGCACCTTAAGTTCAAGTTTTGAAGTACTGAAATGTAAAAAAATATCTTTGAGTAAACAGTTGTTAAAGTATTAAATTGAGAGGTTTTGATAAAGATTTGTTATTTTTTGGTCAATATTTGCAATTCAATTTATTTGTTTTTCTAGTTAACGGTGCATTATGTAAGTTTTTTGTTTTGCCTGGAAGGTTCCACACCGATATAAAGCCATCTATGTTTCATTTATCCAGTCAAAGGAGTTTTTATTGCCCAAAAAGTACTTGGTTTGATGCTTGTCTCCAGAAGATGGTTTGGTTTTATTCCATCTCCAGGACACTGTTTCACACCCTCCACCAGCAAACTACACAGTGTCCCTTAAAAAAAATTTTAATGCATATTTTTTTTGGTCAAAATCAGGACTTGAACTTAAAACCTTAAAGGACCTGTACCTGATTTTTATTTACTCTAGTTAAGATAAATTCTTTTTACATCACACACTGTGTGATAGAAGCAACTTCATGGAAAGACATTGGGTTTGTGATGTATAATCTGTGCATATTATAAACATACTTTGTTAGGAAAGAACTAGTGCAGAAGCATTTGCCTGCGTCACCTCTTTTCTGCCAATCAGGCGTATTTTACACTTTGAATCATGAGAAAATAACTGCTTGACACTGTCCCAGACTGTGATTCTCTGTCATGGTGCAGTTTCAAAAGTGCTAAAAACTATTTGTAAGCAGAGTTGGCAGGAACTATATGAAAACAACTGCATGAGAATATTCCAGAGTGAAAGGAAGGACTATGTGGGCGTGGCTAACGGTTCAAACAAAGACATGTTCCTGTCTCGTGGTTCAAAATCAGGTACAGGCCCTTTAAACAGAATCAGAATGTCTTAAAACATTTTTTAATTATTATTTCATTGAAAGTACTTTTTACTTACTTCTCTTCTGTCCAGTTCAAAAGTAGAAAATACAGATACGTGTTCTCAAATTATGAAATAAAAGTACAAAGTATCCACTGTACAAATGATTAAGTCAAATACAGATTTTATTTCAGCACTTTTACTTTTGTACTTGTTATTTTCACATGAATTGTATATGTAAATGTATGAATGTGTGTGTGTATTTTTGAGTGGGACTAGTTTTACTAAATACGACGACTGGATGAGTGGCTGTATATTGCAATGTATACATTTATTGTATTTTATTGGCATGTGGCATGTCCAGGGACTCTACGTGGAAATTAGGAATTTTTCTATAATCTGGTCAAGCATCTTTCCTCTTTTGTGTAGATCAGTGTTTTTATGTGCATTGTGCCTGATAAATACACGACTAAAATGAACTGAACTACAGAGAATAAAGTTTACAAACACACAGGGAGCGTTCTGCAGCTAAAAACTGTGCCACTACTACACCACATTTACCATAATCTTAATCTACTACGATTATTACTCCTAATCACTACAACTGTTGCTTCTGTTAGTTGTGTCCAACCTCAGACAGGAAGTTCAGGGCGGGCTGTGCCTGAGGTTAGTGTGATTTGAATATACACATGTCACATTTCACAAACTGAACATTAACCCTAAATGTTCTCTTCAAACGCTGGCTTTCTTACACACTGCATTTGAAACTACTCCAGGTATGCTCTTGTATTTAATTATAGAGATGGCAGTATATCGACTGTACCACCTTATAACATTATTTGAAAGTTTGCAATGTAACTTTTTAATGTTAATCAGCTCTTTTTCTGGCATTTTTAATCTCTAAACGAAAAAATTTGTCATGCAAAATTTGCATATCTTCAAAACAACATTCACAATATTATCTAAATTTTGATATATTGTCCACCTCTACTTCGTTGTACCACCAATTAGGGCTGAAATTGAATTTAAGTCGCAATTTTGATGGACACAATTAGCAAATTGCAAAGGCTGCAACGTTTTGAAGTGCCATAATTTCCAAACTGTCCTGTTTTATTCTGCATAAAGAACTTGTAACCCTGTAGTTTAAATTTGTACAAACCTGTTCTGAAACACATGTGATTCTTTTAAGTTTGTCAGGTCACATTTCAGTCTTTTTGTCAATTCTTCTGGTTGTTTTAAAATGAGAGCTTTGAATAGAATCACATTATTAAAGCATAAATTGTAATTGGATCCTCTTCCCAAATCGTGCAGTTCTAATTTTAAACGGGCAAATGAGAAGAGAAAACCGTGATAACATTTTAAAAGGTCTTAAAGTCTATTTTGCATAATCTTTTAATTCTGTTTAGATTGATTGACCCCTGATCTGTCCTGGTCAACTTGATTTAAGATGAATTAATTTAAAATGTAATGTTTCAGTTACATTTTGTCCTGTTTAAAGCCTGGTGGTTTAGTTGTGTTTTTACTCTTTCGTTTTATCTCTCATTTGAGGCAGAAAGGCGGCTGTTTTGAGGTCGTGGTTAGGACTTGGTGCTTGTTCTGCTATGATTGGTTTTGATCTGGAATTTGTCAGGTTTTCCCCCAAATTAGTTCTGGATTAGTTTTGGTTGAGTCATAGTGAGACGTAGTCGTGCTTTTGTGGCCTGGATTTAACCCTTTTGTCATTTAGAATAAGCTTATGTTAATCTCTATTGTAGGAACGCTTAATTATGGGAAAAAAACTGATGGTCGCATTTATTTGGGTCATGCTTCGTAATTAGTTTAAACAATTAAGAGTTGTCAGTTTCAAAAGATTCAGGCTGGAGGAATAAATTGTTTTATGATTCATGTTTTAAAAGCCACTGCAGGTTTTTGTGGGACAGTGATATTTACTTTAGACTTTTCTGACGTCGTAGGCCTACTTTTCCTCCAACTTGAGTCATATTTTTGACAATATAACAGATAAAAGTCTTGATTCATCTTTCCAGTATGAGTAACAAAAGCTTGATGTTGACAATATTACATTATTTGAACATTTGTGTGTCCCCTCATATTTGTAATCAGTCAGTTCTGCTTCATCTACCGTACTTCCTACTTGAGTTGTAGTTTGGTCTGGGCGATACGGTGATAACAATCAAATCGTGAGCTCGTCCCTGTGACAATCTGCTAGTTTTGTGAAATTGTGGTACCGTGATTCACTGTTTGTCTCTTTAATGCAGCTGTCTGTTCAAACACACACTTTTTGTCCTGATGTTTAGCCTCTGAAGCCTCTGAGCAGATTTTTTATTTACCTCTTATAGACCAGAGCTGCACAATTAAACCAAATCAACACAAAAATCAATCGCAGTTTTAATGGATGCAAATCACAAAGGCTGCAATTTTTGAAGTGCAATAATTTCTTCCACAAACAACAAATGTCTTGCTTTGATTTGAATAAAAACCACTGTAGTTTGGATTTGTACAAACATGTTCTGAAACGAGCGACAAAAGCACGACAAAAAGCGATAAAACTGCATTCAAAAGCGACAAAAACACTCCTACAAACTACAAACATGACTCGATGCACCGTGACTCGATGCCACAAAAACACGACTAAAAACACAAAGATGTGACGACAAGTACAACTGAATGTAATAAAAAACATGATTAAAAGCGACAAAATTGTGTTTTAAAATGTGAATTTTAACAGAATGCTATTATTTAAACATAAATCGAAAACCTAATCGCAGTCGCACTGGTCAGAAAACTCACAATGAGATATTTTCCATAAATTGTGCATCTCTGTTATAGGTAATAGTAAAATACAAAGTGAACATGAATCATGATAAAATCAAAATCATGATTTGGCGCCAAGAAAATCGTGATAATGTTTAGCCGTATCGCCCAGCCCAAGTTCTAGTTTCCACTAATACTTTTTTTACTCTGACTTTTACTCTTTACATCTTAAAAAAAAAAAGTAAAGACACTCGTTTTGTTGCAGTTGTCCAAACGTATTCCTCACTTTCCTAACACATTCTTACCGTCCTAATTATTAACAGCAGTGATGTTTCATGGAGACCAGAGCGTGTTTTGTCATCACGGCAGAGCTGATCGATTATGACAAAAATTATAATCACAGTTAATTGGCACATAACTGAAATCACGAATATTTTGAAAAATTACTTAAATAACGTAAACATGATTCTGTTGAGAAAGGATAGACGGAATATATTTTATTGGAAAAGTGCCTTTGCTCCAGGTTTTGAGTCAAAAGGAGCAAAAGCATTTGTGATTCTGCCATTAATTGTGTTTTCAATCACACTATTTTTGTAATTGACCAGAGTAATAATTGAAGTAATGATTTTATGTACGATTAATTGCACAGCCCTACATCGATAGAGCTAACAAGAACTAGCATGCTAACTGCAGACTTTGAAGAAGTTTGCGGACGATAGAATGCTTCATAATTAGTTGCAGAGAGCACATAGCGGTCTCTTTTTGATCTGAAGAGCTGCTTTTACAACAGGTCACATTTTTAAAATTAAAAATGTGATTTATTTGAGTCTGTATTACGCGACAAAACTGTAATGCACTGCACAAATAGGGAAGTAAAGATGATTTGGTTAATTGATAATCTGATCATAAGAACTAAAAATAATAGTTGTGACTCTTTTAGAAGCTGAATTAAGGCATCTGTAGTAAAATTGTGATGTTTTTTTTTTTTTTTTTTTTTTAATCAATAAACAAAACATTAAAAGTTGACCTTGTGACATCACTTTTGCCTAGCCATGTTGGTTGTATTTAAAAGCAAAATATATTCTCACGTAGCACTTAAAGGTGGGGTACTTTATTTTCGTACTGTGGAACCTGAAGTGGGCGTTTAAATTTATATATAACTTTTATATAACTTGTCCCTCACTCTCACAAACCACATCGTTAAAACTCACATGCCTTCATTTTTGGTCCTGTGCACAGCTTTACAACTGTTTTTTTCAAACAACAAAGTGAAGCTGTGGAGGACCACCCCAGCGCAGCCAATCAGAGCGCTGCTTTTAGCTCGTATTTCAAGACAAAATACTTTTATGATTAGATGCAGACAACCGACAAAGGTATCATTTTTGTCAGAAAGTGCTGCTTGTACAAGATACTCTTTGATAGAAAACGAAAACAAATTTACACCCAAAAAAGTCAGGTACCCCAGCTTTAATATATGGAGAAACTGACCCAGATGTATGACTAGGAAACATGGATGTAACAAATTTCCTTGGTTCTGCTTGTATTATGTGACGTGAATGCACTGCACAAACTGAAAAGGCTGCGACGGCTGTAGTTAAACACATTTATCCACCGTGTATAGGACTTTAAACACATTTGTCACAGTGTAGGGCTTGTGCAGCAGCTGGTGATGGCTGGGGCTGTATTGATCCCAAAGCCACATGCCATCATCGCCTCCATGTCTTTCAACACTCTGAAAATCCATATTTAACACAATCCAATAACAGCAAAAGGGGTGAAACTTAGCCCACCGTGTGATGAATTTACACAACACATAAAAACATCTGATTTCAGTCTCTCAAAATCATAAACCTCAAACATAAATCATGGACGACGGTTAGAATCTCCCCGTAGACTGTATATAACAAGTTTATACAGGCGGCTATGGGTGCGATCAATGCCAGTGTTCTACAAGGATATTGATTTCACCCCAGATGCCCTCCCCAATGCAACCAGCCACACACACACAATTGTAAAGTACAATAGGCTAATCCTCCAGCTGGGAAATCCTGACCAAGATCCTGGTTCAGATTAAGGGCGAGCTATATTGACAAAAAAAACCACATTTTGATAGAGATAACAATGGTCAAGTATCGTTCAAAATGTGAATCTACCGTAAAATAACCACATATATATCCTTGTTCAGAAGATTACACTTGACACTTCTGTTTTTTTTTTGTGGTTGTTTTTGTAAATGGTAGTGTGGCAAGTCAAATGTGTAAATTTAGACCTGTCAAGTACAGTCACATCATATTTTACTCTAGAACTCCACAGCAACATGAAAACTTTCAAAATAATACATTAAAGCTGGGATACCTGATGACAGTGGAATGAGATGGTTTTTACATTTATCTAACATGTTCCTAGCTCTCACAGCCCGTTTGGCACATCATTAGTTTTCACATCCATGAATTTGGCCACTAGCACAGCTTTAGAACAGCTTTTTCAGATGGAAAACTGAAGCAGGGTGGACCACCCTCTGCTCACGTCCCGACGTGTCAGATAGTGACTCACAGGCCTTTCTTACAAGTTTGCAATGGATAAAATGTTTACTTGGATCAAGACGGCATGTAGCGGTTTGATTATTGAATATAAGATTTACAAAAACGTTAAACTCAGACAATATTAACATCAAGCTCCTTTGCCTAAACACACCGTTTCACTGCAGCGTCTCTGACACAAATAAATTATCTTGTGGTTTCACACATTCAACACATCAAAATACTGTAGGGGCTAAACCAGACTCGACCAGAGACCAAACCTGGACTAAATCAGAACAAAACCACAAAAGAGTGAGAGTCTGAAGTTTGCACCCCATGATCCTTTGCTCTTCTTCAGTGCAGACAACATAAACAAATGTATTCGATGTTAACCATTTCAATCTTGTGCCGCCTGGTGGTCGAATGGTTAAAGCAGAAGCACATATGCCAGATTTGATGCCCTCGTGGTCGTCAGTTTGATTCCCAGCTCTGAGAATTTGCTGAATGTCCCCCCTGCTCTTACTCCCATTTCCTTCTGCACTATCCTGTCTAATAAAAGCCTACAGGCCAAAAAAAAAACAACAAGAAAATAAATTGAATTAACCTGTTGTAATCTGATACTACTGTTATCCCTGATTTGCAGATTCTAACCTCATTTCCATGTTTTGTTCACGGCAGGAGCCGGTTTTCCTGGTGACGCTGATCCAACATGGCTCCTTTCCTGAGGATCGCCTTTAACTCCTTTGACCTGGGCGTCCTGCCTGCTCTCGACGACCCGCCATTTTGTGCCATCAAGATGAAGGAGGCTCTGACCACCGGTGAGACACTACCCACCCAAAGAAAAGTTGTTTTTCTGGATGCATATTACTCACATTATTTGTACTGTGATTTTGTGCAATTAATGAGAATTAATTGGGAATGAACACTTTTTGTTTCTAATCAAGGAGTTCTGTGCTTTCACAATCACAACATAAAGTTGTCATTGCCAGAAGCGACAACTGGGGCTTGATGAGGAGGAAGTTTTGGGCATCCAGGCCAATGATTATGGCATTTAAGGAGATAAACTTGTTCCACCAAGTGTCACATGGTGTTATATTTGTTGTCTCTGATGATCAACATCAGTCACAGCTGAGCATCATCATTTCTCTGTGATTACACACAAAACATATGATATTTTGGTGAATTTGGTTAAACATAACATAAATCACGATAGAAGCAGGTGGAACGGTGACCTTAAAGAGTAAATGGTTAGGACTGAAGTCACTGTGGGTGCGGTTATATAATCCATCAAACACATTTTTATAATTCAAGTAAGTAATCAATGGCCAAAGTCACTGACCAACATTTGGCAAAAAAAATCTACAAAAATGTGATGTTGTGTAAAGCCTTTTGACCATTTCATATTTTTGAATATTCCCAAGATTCTGAGTTGAAGTTCCTGTGAAAAGTTTTCTTGACATTTTCTGGGAATTCTCCGCTCTTGTGCCTCCCTAGACGCCTCTGATATTTTTTCTCTGACACTTTTTAGAGCGCGGTAAGACCCTGGTGCAGAGGAAGCCCACCATGTATCCTGCGTGGAAGGCCAGTTTCGACGCACACATTTACGAGGGCCGGGTCCTGGAGGTGCTGCTGATGAAAACTGCAGAGGAGCCTCTGGCCGAGGTCACTGTGGGCGTGTCTGTGCTCGCCGAGCGCTGCAAGAAAGCCAACGGCAAAGCGGAATTCTGGGTAAGAAGAGCTTCTGTAAAACAGCACAGATGAGGAAATGACTAGAAGTTCACTGTGGAACTTTAAGTTTAATTTTGTCTCTTTATAATAGGGAACTTTAACTTTGCTGTCTTTTGTGACCTGCTGATGATCAGAGACTCTAAAGTGCACATCAAAAGAGCTTTTATAGCAAAGACAGCTGAATTATTGAATCAAAATATTAAAAAAAAAAAAAACGTCAATGTATTATTTTCAATAACAATACACAGTTTTCGATATTCTCTGTCTAAAAGACTTCAATTCTCTTTATTTAATCAACAATGTATAAAAATAATCAGTTTTTTTTTTCAGCCTGAAAAACATCAGGCTCAAATACTGCTAGTGTTTGTTTGATTTTAGAAAAGTATTCTGAAAACCATCAAATGAAAGTAATACAGTTACAGTTACTCAAAATAAAATTTTGAATATGTATTTTTGGTACATGTAATTAGTTACTTACCCAACACCATGCCTGTAAAAAGCCTGCACCTAACTTTTGATTTGAACTTTCTAGTTCATGCGCCTTATTTTTTGCATGTAATAAAGTACAATCTGTTGTATCTGTTCCCCAGCACGGATACAATGTAAAAGCATCTGGGTGAAAATGAGACCACAGCACTTTCTCGGCATCTATTTATAGAGCGTTTTATTCCACGAGAAGCAGGAAGTGCTAATGTTTGTTTGCTTTACCTGGGGCGGCAAAACTCGCTCTGGACTCAGACTCATGAAAAGTGCTTAGAAACTCATGGAGGTGAATATTTAGGATGCTGGGGCTGCGTTAGGAAAGTGAGCGATACATGAGACTGATGTAAAGAGTTTAACATGAGCGTCATGAGTTCTGTTTTTCAAGTTTCAAAACAGTAAAAAGCTACAGCACCTTTAATGAGGACACCACAAGAGGAACAGAGACCAGGGGCAGTTATTTTGGCCTGTTTGACCTTCTTAAAAGGTTCAGGTTCAGATATTTTCAGTAGTGATATTGTTTGTGAGAGTGAACTTGTTTTCTTGTTCCAGGTGGATCTTCATCCGTCGGGGAAAGTGATGATGGCGGTGCAGTACTTTCTGGAAGGAGGAGACGCAGGTAAAACAGATCAATGTAGAGTCTCCTGCTGCTGCTTTTATTTAAGACAAAGACTTCAATGAACTCAGACTCCTTCAACATGTTTGACTGAGGCAGCATATTTTATATTTTTTCCTCTGACGTCACCGTCACAGGCCTGTGACGGTGACGTCACATCCGGTGAGTCTATTCTGCGTTTGCGAGTTGATCGTTCTCCACACTTTATTGTTAATCCACGAATTATACAAAACTATCTTACCCTCCTACACATAATTGAAAGTTTAATTGCTCCCTAAACAACCCGGAGCCTCATTTAGCTCACTTTGTTCAGTACTTCGTGGATTAAATCCCCCCCCTGCCCGCTAGCATCAACCGGAGCTAGCCTAGCCGACTAGCGCCATGGCTGGCCCGTCCTCCGCCTCTTTCGCCCTTACCTGTTCAAGTTGTCATATGTTGAGTCAGAACCCCGCTTCCTTCACTGACGACAGGGAGAGTTGCGTGAAGTGTAGCGTAGTGGTAGCTTTGGAAGCCAGGGTTACAGAGTTAGAAGCGCGGATCCGCATTGTGGAGGAGCTAAAGTCTAGCTATAGCCAGGTCGTAGCATCAGGTTTACCGGACCGCGCCGCAGGTAGCAGTGTTAGCATGGTTAGCAGTGTTAGCGGTAGCAAGGCTAAGCCTCAGGATAAGACCAGCCCCCCAGCGCCTCCCGCGCGGCCGGACCAGACCAGGAACAAGACAGGGATAGATTTGTGACAGTTCGGAGGGATCGATGCGCTAAACGCCAGCCTTTAGTGCACCATAAGCTTCCCGTCTGCAATAGGTTTGCCCCACTCGGCGATCACACGCCCGCCCAACGTGACACTCTGGTGATTGGAAGTTCCATAGTCAGAGACGTGAAGCTGCCAGCAGCCTCAGTTAGGTGTTATCCGGGGGCCAGAATGGGTGACATCGAAGGAAACCTTAGGCTTTTAAAACAGAGTAGTCAGAGGTTCCGTCGTATCGTGATTCACGGAGGTGGTAATGACACCGGCGGAGACAATCAGAAGTGCTCAAATTGCAGGTTGGAGCGGTGTGTGAATTGGCGAAGTCGATGTCAGACACCGTAATATTTTCTGGTCCCCTCCCCAATCGGGTCAATGCTGAAATGTACAGCCGCTTTTCAGCATT
This sequence comes from Rhinogobius similis, assembly GCA_019453435.1. Classification (NCBI taxonomy): domain Eukaryota; kingdom Metazoa; phylum Chordata; class Actinopteri; order Gobiiformes; family Gobiidae; genus Rhinogobius; species Rhinogobius similis. Next base: position 10,691,818 of record CM033627.1, on the reverse strand, counting down.
CAACTGCTGGTTGTCTAGTTGGTGCCCCCAAAACAACGTAGTCTTTGTTGACAATTGGAGTGCGTTCTGGGGAAAGCCGGGCTCATACGCAGGGATGGCATCCATCCGACTTCGGAGGGTACATCACTTTTAGTTCGAATTTGGCCGATAGCCTTAGTCGCCTAAAGTGACGCTCTAAATATGAGTCCCGGTGCAGAGTCTCTTCTCTGTCGCTAAGCTCTCGCCGCTGTCACAGATCAAGTGTTCAGAGTCAAAGCAAATAGAGACTGTGCGTGTCCCTCGTGTAAATAACGCCAATAAGTCAGATCCAAATACAGATAATTTAGGTGTCAGACCAAATAACTTAATACAAATAATCCCTACACATGATACAAATAAACTAATAAATAAGCATGTAAAATGTGGATTGCTAAACATTAGGTCAATTTCCTCCAAATCACTTTTAGTTAATGAATTAATTAACGATTATAATATTGATCTTTTAGCTTTAACTGAAACTTGGCTTCAACAAGATGATTATGTCAGATTAAATGAGGCCACCCCACAGAGTCATGTTAACTTTCAAGCTGCCAGGAGCTCAGGCCGGGGAGGTGGGGTGGCAGTAATTTCACATTCTAGTTTACTCCTGAGTCCTAAAATTAACAAAATTAATAATGAGTCTTCCTCATTTGAAAGCCTTATCCTATCAATCACCTGCCCAAACTGGAGAAACCAAAAAGCTGTTCTGTTCATAATAATCTATCGACCTCCTGGTCCTTATTCATTGTTCTTAACAGAATTCTTTGACTTCCTATCAAATTTAGTATTAGACTGGGAAAATATCGTGGTGGTTGGGGATTTCAACATTCATGTGAATGAAAATAATTGCCTCAGTAATGCCTTTAGCGCTTTATTAGACAGCATTGGTTTCACTCAAAATGTAAATGAACCAACCCACAGTCACCAGCACACTCTGGACCTGGTTCTAACTTATGGAATAGAGATTAGTGACCTAAATGTCTTCCCCAAAACCCAATAATGTCAGATCACTTCCTAATTACCTTTCAGTTTATTCTTAAGGACTATCCAGCTCCTCAGACTAAAACTATAATGAAAAGGACAATATCTGAAAAATCTATTTTAAAGTTCAGAGAAATAATAGAACCAATATTTAATATTACGTCATGTGATCCTGTCGTTAACAGCGCCAGTCCCAGTGCTATTGATAACTCTGTTGACTCAATGGTCAACTCTCTAAAAGCTGCTCTTGATGTTGCAGCTCCACTTAAACAGAAAGTAATCAGGCCAAAACGAGCCTCCCCCTGGTACAATGAAGAACTACGTTCTCACAAACAAAGGGTAAGAAAACTAGAGAGATCCTTACGCCGCTCCCACACAGAAGAATCCCTAAAAGAATGGAAAACTTGCCTTCTGTCTTATAAGCAGGCTCTGCGTAAGGCTCAAACCAGATATTATTCAAATTTAATAGAAGTAAATAAAAATAACTCTAGATTTCTCTTCAGCACTGTAGCCAGGCTGACAAACTGTCACAGCGCAGTAGAACCCTCAATACCAGTTACTCTAAGCTGCAATGACTTCCTTCTATTCTTTAACAGCAAAATCACAACTATTAGAGATAAACTAAATGCAATTACTCCCACTATCAGTACTGAGCAAGCCCAGACTGCAAAGCTAGTGTCCCATACAAATCCTTCAGTAATACTAGATAGGTTCACTGCTGTTGATCAGGCAGAGATAACTTCAGTCATTATGTCCTCCAAAACATCAACTTGTATTTTAGACCCAATCCCAAGTAGACTCCTCAAAGAAATTCTCCCTAATTATAAATCCCATTCTTAATATAATAAATACTTCACTAGAAAGCGGTTATGTCCCTCAGTCCTTCAAATATGCAGTGGTTAAACCACTTTTGAAAAAGCCTAATCTAGACCCCGACATACTGGCAAACTATAGACCTATTTCTAATCTGCCCTTTGTCTCTAAAATCCTTGAAAGAATTGTGATTAAACAGCTTTGTCGCCACCTGCAGGACAATAATTTATTTGAAGTTTTTCAGTCAGGGTTCCGGTGCATACCACAGCACTGAAACTGCACTAGTTAAAGTCACAAATGATCTGTTATTAGCTGCTGATGATGGACAGGTCTCAATCCTGGTTCTGTTGGACCTCAGCGCAGCGTTTGATACCATCGACCACAACATTCTACTGCAGAGGTTAGAATGTGATGTAGGTGTCAGTGGAACCGCCCTTAGCTGGTTTAAATCCTATCTATCTGATAGGTACCAGTTTGTTAATGTAAACCAGAGATCTTCCCCATGTTCTAAAGTAACCTACGGTGTGCCGCAGGGTTCAGTACTCGGTCCAGTTCTGTTCACTCTTTATATGCTGCCCTTAGGTATGATCATCAGAAAGCATGGCATTAACTTCCACTGCTATGCAGATGACACTCAGCTGTATTTATCAATGAAACCTGATCAGACGCATCAAGTAGACAGACTTAGTGCCTGCGTGAAAGACATAAAAACTTGGATGACTCTTAATTATCTGCTCCTTAACCCTGAAAAAACCGAGGTCATTCTGCTGGGCCCTAAGCACCTGCGAGACTCCTTATCTGACCAGATAGTTTCTCTGGACAATATCACTGTAGCCCCCAGCTCTACTGTAAGAAACCTTGGGGTCCTATTTGACCAAGATCTCTCGTTCAAAGCTCATATAAATCAAGCCTGTAAAACAGCCTACTTTCATTTGGCGTAACATAGCCAAAATTAGAAAAATCCTGCCCAGAGATGATGCCGAAAAACTCATCCATGCATTTGTCACATCCAGATTAGACTATTGTAACGCTCTGCTTACAGCGTGTCCTAAAAGCTCTATAAGAAGCTTTCAACTGGTTCAAAATGCAGCAGCAAGATTATTAACAGGTACTAGAAAAAGAGATCATATTTCACCAGTGTTGGAGTCTCTTCATTGGCTTCCTGTTGAGTTTAGAATCAAATTTAAAATCCTCCTCCTGACTTATAAAGCTTTAAACAATATGGCCCCATCCTACCTCAAAGATGCAATAGTAGCGTACCATCCAAACAGAGCTCTTAGTTCTCAAAATGCTGGACTATTGTTAGTCCCCAGAGTCTCTAAAAGCACAGTAGGAGGTCGATCATTTAGATACCAAGCTCTAAGTTATGGAACCAGCTCCTGTTCATGTAAAAGAGGCCGACACAGTCTCTACATTTAAGACCAGGCTCAAAGCGTTCCTCTTTGAAATAGCTTATGGTCAGGCCAGTTAGGAACAGAAATAAAAACCTACAGTTTTAGCTACGCTGCCCTTGGAGCAATTCTGCTGGGGGAAGTATGGCAGCTTGAACACTATCCTCTGGTTCTTCCTACTTTATCTATCAACAATATTTAATATTACTTCAACTGTAGTCTGTTCATTGCTGTTCACATGTTTCTCTTTCTCTCCACTTCCCCCGGGGAGTGGAGACTGTTTCAGACACTGCGGCGGCTGCTCCAGTGGCGTCCCCCCCCCCCCCCCCCTGTCTGGGCGATCTATGCGCCACCCGCCTGGACAGCTGGATTAGCCACACCTCGTCTGCCTGGACGAACTCCTTCTACTTTAGATGAACTGTTCCTCATCTCCTGCTGGAGGGATCTCTCTACACTGGTGGACTGCTCCTCGTCCGCCTGGAGGAACTCTTTAAAGCCACCTCCCTCTTGAGTGGTTCTGGCTCCACAGTCCAAGTGGATGCGTCAGTCCTAGTTAATCTGCAGCCTGTCCGTCCGTGGGAGTAGGATCTCTCCTTCACTGTGGTTCTCCCCGAGGTTTCTACTTTTTCCCATGGGGTTTTGTAGTTTTTCCTCGCTTGTGAAGGAGGGTCAAAGGACAGGGGCATTCTGGGACAGTTATCTGAACTGCTTTTACCTGTGGCCCATCGAGGCAACTGTTGTTGTGATTTTGGGCATTATAAAAATAAATTGATTTGATGATTTGATATTTGTGATAATTAAAGTTAGAATAAGTCTTTTGCTATGTAATTGTGAGAAATTAAATCTGTTTTATTACTTGCTTTTGTGTGATTGACCTGGTTTAGTCCCAGTTCTGTCCTTCTATATCCGTAAGTCTAGTCCTGGTTTGGAACTACTTCTTCTGTCCTGGTTTAGTACTCAGACTTGGTTTAGTCCTGGTTTTAGAGGTGCACGAGTCGACTTTTCATTGTGTGACTCTCACTATTCACTAATTTGTAAGTTTGTCAGTGTAGAGTGTTGTTCAGATTTTGGAGGAAGAAATTTCACTTATTTTTGTGTTAAATGGTTCTGATAAAAGTCTAGCCGTTAGTGGCAGAGCTAATTGAAAGTTGTTGTTTTTTATTTAATAAAAGATGTAATTGCATAAAAAATGAAGGAGGAAAAAATGTTTTGACTTAAATTAATGTAATGTAGGTTTTGTCCTTGTTTAACAGATTCTGTTCTTCTTTAGTTTTGTCCTCGTTTAGTCTTGACTTGACTTATATGGCCTCGTATGTTCCTGGTTTAGCCCTGGTTTAGTACTTGTTTAGTCCTGGTTTAGTACTTGTATGGTCCTACTTTAGTCCTAGTCTAGTGCTAGTTTAGTCCTAGTATGTTCTTGGTTCAGTCCCAGTTTAGTCCCAGTTTAGTCTCAGTTTAGTCCTAGTTTAGTTCTTGGTTTAGTCCGTGTGTGTTCTTGGTTTAGTCTTAGTATCTTCCTGGTTTTGACCTGGTTTAGTCCTGGTTCAGTCCTAGCTTAGTCCTAGTTTAGTCCTGGTGTAGTTTTTCTTCTGATTCTCTTCGTATTCATTTGTCAGAGAGTAAGCAGCTGCCTAAAGAGGAGGAGGTCCCGACTATAAACCGCAGACGAGGCGCCATCAAACAGGCCAAAATCCACTTCATCAAAAACCACGAGTTCATCGCCACGTTCTTCCGACAGCCGACGTTCTGCTCCGTCTGCCGCGAGTTTGTCTGGTCAGTCCACAGTGTACACCATCCCGTTATATAAACATCTCCTTTCTGTCTAAACATAAGACCTGTAGTTAGACTTCTGTCAACCTGTTCTCAAAGTCTGATTATTGTGTTGGTTTAGCGGTTAATATTTTAAAGTCTTCAAATATAAATGCCTCTGGGGATGTTTAAAGTGGACATATTATTCAAAATGTACTTTTATAGAGCTTTTTATAATAGTTTTCCCTCATTTGCTGAGAGATCTTGGATTGTCCTGCGTGAATTTCCCCTTTGGAGATGAAGAAAGTAATTCTGTTTCTGATGCTCATGTGCTCGGAAAAATTTAGTTTTCACCTACCCCCATCCCCGCCCACTGCTCTGTACTTACGCGTTTCAGGCATTCAGATATTTCCCACTTTAACGTTACGAGTTCTGATTCAGCTGAATGAACTCGTTTGTAAACAACGTGGCTAACGCTTAGCCGCTGGTTCACCGAATGTAAACTATGTTTCTAACCTGTTAAAGATTTGTGGTGCAAACAGTCCAATTCACTTTGTGCTTGTCATTGTTATAGTGTATATAATCGCAGGTGGGAAATCGGAGGTGGGAAAATCCCAGTTGTCTGTAACACACCATCCACTTTTTGTTCTTATTACTTATAATAGATATAATGCAGTTTTTAATATATATATATATATATATATATATATATATATATATATATATATAAAAGAAATACAAAAAATGACATATTTGTCATGTAATTTAGTCCACCCACTGAAATTACAGCTTTGTCTTAAATGTACTGACTGCATTATAATTACTGTCTGCCTGTGTTTTATTCCTCACAGCTGCAGGAAGAGGCTCAAAAATGAATAAAAAAGCTATACATTAACATGACTTTCTTTAAAAAAAAAAACTTTTTGATACTTTCATAACATTTTACAGTAATGGCAGTTTAATACTCAGGTGTTCAGTCATGAAAGCACAAACAAACATGTGCCTGTGTTAATGCACTACATACTGTACCTTTGTGTTAAATTATTAATTATTTTCTTTTCTTCTTAAAGGGGTCTCAACAAACAAGGCTACAAATGCAGGCGTGAGTCTTATATAGTCCTGTGTATTTGTGCACATTGTTATGCATTATTCATTTGATGCTTGTATTTCACACAGGCTTTATTTTTATTTTTCCCAGAATGCAATGCAGCGATCCATAAGAAGTGCATAGATAAGATCATCGGCAGATGCACTGGAACTGCAGCCAACAGCCGCGACACTGTGGTACGTCACACCTTCAAATGAGTCCGAGCTCGTTAAAAACAGCTCTGTTATGAACATATCATCTATTTATGGTCAAGTTTGAGAAGTGGGAAATAATCTTTATGACACATCTTTGTTGAGAAATATGACAAATTATTCAAGGGGTGGTCTGAGAAGTATTTCTCTGTAGATGATGATATCCTATTTTTTAAAAATGTTATTTAACAGGAAAGTCCCATTGATATTACTAATCTCTTATTCAAGGGAGTCGTGGCCAAGAGCAGCACAGATCAGTCATAACATCAACTCTTTAGACAATCACATAAAAAATGTTCCCTAAAACAGTTATTAACTAAAGTTCTCAGTTCCAAACCTTTCAGCATTGATTTAAACTATTTAGTTTGTTATTGTGGCCAATATCTGACATTTAGATATATTTACCAGTATCAATAATATTATTTATCTTTTATTTTATTTTATTTTATATATATATATATATATATATATATATATATATATATATATATATATATATATATATATATATATATATATATATATATATATATATATATATATATATATATATATATATATATATATATATATATATATATATATATATATATATATATATATATATATATAGCAAGGTCCACAAATAGTACCAAAGTTGTCAAAGTAGCTTCTCTAAAAAATAAATATATTTACTTTAGATATAATTTGATGTATTTTTAAAGAAGATTATGTGACCATGAAGCTGCCTCTGCTTTGTTGCATTTCTATTTGAACTCATAGTTTGTTTATAAATGCTCAGTAACACTGAACAGTAACACTGTGACACAAAAGAGACTGGAGCCGCTTAGAAAAAAATATTGGCACCAAATAAAGGGGAATATTTCTTTAAAAAATCCCAAACACCAGCAAATCATTTCATAACAAGTTAAAGTTCAGTATAGGCAACAGGATGATAAAACTTAATTGTGATCTGAAGCACGTCCTAATCATCGCGTTGTGATTTAGTGCTGGAAAAACAAGTGTTGTCCCAACGAGTCCTCGAGTTGTAAAGAGAGGCGGGACACTCTGGAGGTCTGAGGCGGGAAACGTTTATTTTCCTTTCTTCACAACTTGTTCTGCTTAAACACGGATAAGCAGGAGATGCCTGTGTGTCTTTAAGAAGAACAAGTTGTGAATAAAACTAAAGAAGACATGATGAACTTTGTTGGACTAAGTTTATTTTCCATCAGTCTGGACCCGGCGCCTTGAACACTCCACACATTGTGCTAGTATTTGTCTGTTCAAGCCTGACTCTGCTCCACACACAGAGGTTTGAATAGTAGTAAGAAGGCCAGCTCGAGACAATGAGAATGCATAGCATACCACTTCTCGGAGACAAGTTGACCAAGGAAACTGAGAAGGACAAATTCCGTGACAGTGGGATGGCGCCCGTCGTAGATGGAGCTCACCACTCAGAAATGTCAACAATGGTACAAATGGAGGTGCCCTTGTTAAGACTGCACAAGAAAATTCTATAACAAGTGCATTTCTTTTCGTGCTTTTTCTTAATAAAACTTTCTGTCGTGCTCTGAGTGAGCGACAGATGGATTTAACCGATCGCAATAAAGTGTGATTTTACAGAAGTAGCAGATGGTGTAGTTTCCTTTCAAAGACATTAAAAATGTAAAGGTGAAACTTGTTAAAATCGATATTGTAATATATTATCTTAGCTTTGGAAAATTGTGAAATATTGCTCAAGCTTAATTTTGATGTAGACATTTTGTTGGAACGTTAAAATTGCAAAAAACATAAAGCATATGTTTCATTTAAAAAGCATTCATATTCAGTGACAATCTTGTTTGACACAGTTACATTTTGACAGACGCAGATTGCCCCAAAGACTGGGTGAGAAAAGCAGATGGGTGAGATTGCTGAGCTTTATTGAAGTGTAAATGGAACAACAGCGACAGATTACAGATAAAAACGTGTGAGAAAGTAATGTTAGCAGCACAAAAGGTTTTTCCTCACACCAGAGACGCGCCGTTTGGATTCAAGTTCATTATAACATTTTACTGTCGGGACGTCACAATTTCAGAAGAAGAAACATTACGATTTAAGTTATTTATGATAATTGACACCATGACAAAACAAAAGCGCAACCTCTAACTTTCCTTTTTATAGACTACATTACCATTCATGAAAAGACTTTATGAGCGCAAACCTCTCTTTTAGACTTAATTTTCGCTTCTAAATTGCTCAATTATTTTTCAGTTCTTACGATTACATTGTGACCAGACTAGACACAATGATAGATGGATCGTTTAATCCTATGACAGGTTTTTATGGGTTTATAATTTTGACTTTATTTTTGTTAATGCCTGTTTTAAATATAAATTATAGTTTTGCACCCATCAAGTCTCAGATTTTGAAGAAAAGTTGAAAAATATGTAAATATGGAAAAATATGTTGGAAAAACCTTAGGAAATCACACTAGAGAAACTTCATTCAAATGTTGGGACAATTTACAAACAACAAACACATTATTCAGATCTTTTAAACAGTAATTCAACAAAATAAAGCTGTTAATAATTTAATAAAAAACATGACATGGTTGTTAGGTAACGGTTGCAGAATTTCTTAGTGTGATGTCGTCATTTACAATCATGAAGTAAAATTTTAAACCAAAAGAATAGCCAAACTTGTTTTTGTTGTATTTTTTTTTTTTTTTTTATAAATCTTAAGTATAATTTAAACTGTATTAAACTGTGTTTTAGTAAAATGAGTAGTTCAACCTGTCATGGCACTTTAATCTTGACATACTTATTGCACAAAGTGGACTTTGTCTTTAATTTTAATGTCCAAGTTAACGTTTATGTATTTCTTTTGGGTATTTCGTTTTTTTTTTTCTCTTTTTTTATGTTTCAAGTAGACTTCTAACAACCTTTACACCACATTTTACCTTTACTTTAAAGCTTGTTGTTGATCTTTTTTGTTAATTGTTGTTTGCAGTTTCAAAAGGAGAGGTTCAAAATCGACATGCCTCATCGTTTTAAGATCCACAACTACATGAGTCCCACTTTCTGCGACCACTGCGGGAGTCTGCTGTGGGGCCTGGTCAAACAGGGGCTCAAGTGTGAAGGTAACGGGCTCAAAGCGGCGTGTGCCAGTGCGCTGAGGATGAAGAAAGCTCTGAAGAAGATTACTAATAACTTTGTTTGCAGATTGTGCCATGAATGTCCATCACAAATGTCAGGACAAAGTTGCCAATCTGTGCGGAATCAACCAGAAACTGTTAGCGGAGGCGCTCAACCAAGTCAGCCAGGTGAGCTCTTCAAATGTCTGTTCTCTTATTGCACTTTACTGTGTTGAAGTATTAAATAAATAAAAAATAACACATTATATTTTAGTGCAGGGCTCGAGCAGGCCCGCCATACATCTTTCAAATATGTTTATATTTAAAATGTTTTGTTTTTCACTGGTTTATTTCTGGGATAGTAGTAGTTTAGATATGGTTTGGTCTTGGATTAGTTTATGGTTTAGTCTTTTTTAAACTCTGGTTTAGTTGGTATCTAGTCTTGTCCCATTTTATTTCTGGTTCAGTTCTGGATTTGCCCTGTTGGTGATAGGGCGGCACAATATATCGCTAAAGTATCGATATCACAATATTGTATGACGCAATAACGTTATCACATAATAAACAATAGAGCATTTCTGATTTTGCTCATTTATACACTTTATTCATAAATATTCTCTCTCTAGAAGCTTTCATTCACAATATTTCAACATTTATTTGGTTTAAAATGTTAGTTTATTCTAAGTCTCAATCTACAATAGAAATAATTGCTAAAACAAGTTTAGTTTCAGCTTTAGTCAAAAAGTTAATTTAAATATTGAAATAATATCAATATCTCAGATCTTAATAGCCATATCACAGTAATTTCCAATATTGTGCAGTTCTAGTTGGAGAGCAATGTTTGTAAAGCATTTTGTATCTAGTTTTTCCTCTAAAATCTAATATAGTAGCTGTTCTTTTAATCCCTTTTGAAACAGATCTAGGCCCTTGGAAAAATACGTTGAATAGCCCTGTTTTATTGTATTTTCTGCTATTTATTTCTGTCAGAAATCGTCCACTCGTCGCTCAGACCCGGCTCTGCCCGACCTCTCTGACATCGGCATCTACGACGAGATGAACAAACTGGCTGGACTGAACATAAGCGGTCCGTTTTTTACAATACAGTGTTGCAAGTCTTTTGTCTGGAGTTGTATTTCACCCTGACTGAAGGCACTGAATGTTTCCCGTCGCACAACTTGTAATACACTGAGGTTCATTTTTTAAAGGGAAACTTGTCTTGTATCTCTTAGATGGTCCGTACGGGCGGCTGTGGGAAGGCTCCAGCCCGCGGCCCGTGTCCAGGATCAGTCACCTGACTCGTATCAGCGTCGACAACTTCATCTTCCACAAAGTCCTCGGGAAAGGCAGCTTTGGAAAGGTACAGACTAAGCCCGAATTTTTGAGTCTCATGAGAGATTTGGCCCGATGTTTTGGATTAGCCGAACTAGCCCCCATTCAGCCACAAAAGCCATCTGCAGCTTTGCCAATTTGGAAATACCATAACATTAAACCTCTAGAATCCAGTGGCTGAGTTTGAGACTCCACACATCTATATTTGATCACTAGACGGTCGTCCCACTGGTCGGACGTGGGACTTTTTCTTAATTGAATCCTTTTTATCTTCCATCTGATAAAAGGAAACAATCAAGCTGCTGGGCATGTTCTACACGAAAAGAAACTGTAACACTCTAATTTCCTGCCAAATCAACCATTCGGATGTCAGTTTGTACTCCAAAAGCACAAAAAAACCCACTAAAATTCAGAAAAATCTTTAACAGGCCTTTTATATGGATTCAACCTGGACTTCTAAAAGCTTTTTTTTTTTTGGGTCAAATTAGCTTAGTTTTTGAACGAGGATCTAGTCTCAGTCAAACCATCCTCCAGACGCCAACTTTACTCCTTCATATATTTAAGAAAATCTATGCAGAATCTGATATTCCTTTGTGCAGAGCTGCTTTCCAAGTGTAATTAGAGTAAATCAGACATCAGAGGCCAAAACTTCAAAGTCTCCACTTCATAAAGAGCCCAGCCAATTGTTTGTGCTCCAAAGGGTTCAGGAACAGCTTCAGTTTGAATTGTGGCTAATTTGAGTCATTTTGGTTAAAGTTGACTTTCTATCACATATCTCCTTTAATAACCCTTCAGTATCCCTCCTCACTCGTCCTCATTTCTGTGGCAGGTCCTGTTGGCGGAGTTGAAGGGCCGCGAGGAGTATTTTGCCGTCAAAGCTCTGAAGAAGGACGTGGTGCTGATGGACGATGACGTGGAGTGCACCATGATCGAGAAGCGCGTCCTAGCCCTGGCCTGGGACAACCCCTTCCTCACTCACCTCTACTCCACTTTCCAGACCAAGGCAAGTCCTGATCCCCTCCGTCAAGTTTAATCCCATCCGCCCTGCGCTGGTGTCGGGTTTCAACGTGCCTTTAACTCGTTCACAGGAGCATCTGTTCTTCGTGATGGAGTATCTCAATGGAGGAGACCTGATGTTTCATATTCAGGAGAAAGGACGGTTCGAGCTTTACCGAGCCACGTAAGTCACAGAAAACACAGCAGTGAGCCAAAACATTATGACTGCTAACAGACGTGGGCAATATGTAGAACTATACATACGATCATGAATGTTGTTTTGAAGATATGCCAAAAAAGAGTCTCAAGTATATAGTTTATAATGTCTTCTTCATGCTCCAGTTCATCAATGGGTAGTCTTCATTTAACCTGGCCCTGCCGTATGAATTCTCGTGATATTTGTGAGTTCACAAACTCCTGAGAATCCATCTGGGCGTGTGCCGCTGTTAGGGCAGCACTGGCTGCTGTGTTGGACCAATCACAGCACTGCATTGTGGTTTGGGCGGAGGTCAAATAGACGACCCTAAACAAACATGGCAGCGCTGATGGACGTACGTCGGCTTAGTTCAACACATTTATGGACTAGTTTGCGTTTGAAAATGTGTAAAACTAATTCAGAATTAAAGCCGCAAAGCGGCGATGGTGGCCCTCGCCCGGCGCGCGACCGCCTTCCCAAGCGGCCTCGGCCGGTCCCAAACCGCCCCGGGGCACCGTCCTCCTCCTCTGAGCGTCACTCGGGCCCCCGTGACCCCCCCCTCCCCCGCTCACACCGGGTGGCGTCCCTATAGAAGTGCATTGGCGGGCACTGCTCTCCAGAAGTGGCAAAACCGCTCAAAACCTGACTTCAATGTAATTGACTTTTTCGATCGGAATGCTCTAAATAATGCGTCTGCCGAGTTTCACAGACTTTGCTCGAAATAATTTTGGCCTCTCCATAGACTTGTGCCATGTCTCATAGGAAATGTATGGGGAATATGCATGGCCCCCCAGGCCAAACGATCCAAAATAGGACATAGGTGTAAATGACTTTTTTGCACCTGTTGACGCTTAAAATCAGATTGCAAGATTTTGTGGAAATCAGGAAATGTTGGTACTTGTACATTACTTGCAGGGGGCGCTATAGTGAAAACTGTTTATGTGCTCCTGAGTCTGTTCTGTTTAATATTTGATTCCACATCTGTGACTACACTTTGTGCTCTGTACGGCAATACCTGTGGCTTGGAGAATAAGTTTAAGAAACAGGAAATGAAGGCGAATTCTGATAAGTCATGACTAAACCGAATGAGACAGGCCAAAAATGTGGTTTATTATAAAATTTCAATGCGTCCTGATCAGGAGCGTGTATGTAAGACTGATCTTAGCCCAAAAACCTAGGACCCTTTTGCAATGGAAAAAAAAAACTTAAAGTGGCGTGTGAAATAAGAATCAATATGGCCGCCATGTTGTTGGTCTGACGACTGAGCACCAATTATGTCTTAGGGTGCTTTTTATGTGTACTATCACTGTGCCAAATTTTATGGGCCTCCTCCAAAGTAAATGCGTCTCCCTCTCCATAGGCCTCACCCAAAAGGTGGCGCTGTAGAGGCTGTTTATTAGTTTCATGAAAAATACAGTTCTGACCCATTAATGTCCCTTAAAAGGAGTCACTGTATTGAGTTTGGTGGCTGTACCACAGGTTTTAGTTGTTTTTTATTGCAGCCTTGTATGAAGAGTGTCCGACTCCCATAGAGAATGAATTGGAGCTCTGGAGGGCTCTAGAGGCAAAAGTGTGAAAAATAGGCCATGGGTCCCATTGACTTTTTTGCATCTTATATAGCAAAGAATCATGTCCCAAGATTGGGTGTCAATCGGACAATCTGGACACTTTTAAGTGAACTGTAGGGGGCGCTATAGTGATTAGTGGTCCTGTGCTCCCTGGTCTATTTTGTGTAATATTCAATTCTCCATCATTGGTGGCAATTTGGGCTCTGTAGGCACAGTCCAAGTGCCTCTAAGGGATAAGCACAAAAACAGGAAATTATGGCGATATTTGACAGGAAGTCACGCGCAAACCCTAAGAGATATCTCCAAAAATTGTTTTTTTATCGAATTTCAATGCGTCCTGATCAGGAACGTGTATGTTAGACTGATCTAGGCCCAAAAACCTTGGACCCTTTTGCAATGGAAAAAAAAAAACTTAAAGTGGCGTCTAAAATTATAATCAATATGGCCGCCTTGTCGTTTGTCTGATCACTGCGCACCAATTATGTTTTAGGGTCGTCTTTATGTGTACTATCACTGTGGCAAGTTTCATAGGCCTCCTCCAAACTAAATGCATCTCCCTTTCCATAGGCCTGACCCAACAGGTGGTGCTGTAGAGGCTGTATTTGACTTGCATGTAAAACATGGTTATGAACCATTAATGTCTCTTATATGTAGACATTGTATTAAGTTTGGTGGCTGTTACTCACTGCTTAGTGGGTTTTTGCTGCCTCTTTGTGTGAGGACAGTCTGACTCCCATAGAGAATGCATGGGAGCTCTGGAGGGCCCTAGAGGCAAAAGTGTGAAAAATAGGCTATGGGTCTCATTGGCTTTTCTGATTAGGAGGCCGTCTAGGAATTGTCTGCAAATTTTCACAAATAAAAGTCAAAGTAATTGTTTTTCTCCCCATTGTAATTTAGTGCCCTCCTACAGATGGCGCCGTAGGGTTGATTGTTATTGTGCGCACATAAATGGATTCAGCTGCTTGACGTTTATGAGTGTTTCAAATTTCATGTCGATCGGAGAATGCATGTGCGTGCAGGAACTATTTAAATGATTTCGTGAGTACTCTTTGCGCCCCTGGTGGCCAACGGTGATAAATGCACCATATCACTAATTCAGTTTTTTTCATGGCGCCCTACACTGGACATATTCCCCAAGTTTGGTCAAAATCGGACAATGTTAACTTTTCACTTAATAGGTAGGGGGCGCTAGCGAGTACTTTTTATTTATTTTTATTAGTGTATTACATTCAGATCATAATTACGCACTCGTGACTGAAATTACAGCTCTGTCAGTCCAAGCGTGTAGCTGTGACATGCGATCGGATAAACAGGAAACGAAGGCGTTCTTCGATGGCGAGCCGCGGCGAAACCATTTGAGATATCCGAAAAAAAGTGGATTACTATTGAATTTCAATCCATGTAGATTGCGTACGTGTATGCCAGACCCATATCGGACCAAAACCCTAGGCCTGCTGTTGGCTCAAAAAAAAAAAGTCAAACTGGCGTGGCGACTTCGGTCCAATATGGCCGCCGTGCGCTTGGTCCGAGGGCCGCGCTCCAATGTCATGTTTTGCTCGGTTCACTGTTCTCTATCACTGTTCCGAGTTTCGTGTGCGTCGGGCAAAATTTGCTCGTCCCATTTCCCATAGGGGTCCGATTCGGGCCGGTGCTGCTCGTTCGGTTCGGGTCGGACGTTCTCGAGACGCGCGAAATACGAATTTTTTTTCCGGGCCGATCGCGACTATACCCCCATTGAAGACTTTTCGTGCATGTTTACTGGGTCAAAAAGGGGCGCGAAGAGTATGAAAACGACAAGTATAATAAGAATAAGCAATAAACGGACGAAACACAATGTCCCTCGCCAGTTTACTGGCTCGGGCCAATGATACACATATCAATCTGGCGTGAGCCAGGTCTGCATTATGCTAAAAGATTGAAAGAACTTTATAATTACCCTCAAAAGTGCAGAAATTATATTTCACTTTTGTGTGCTACTTAATAAACCTCAACTTATGCGTTTAAACACATTTCTGTTGGATTGGCATTGTCTTAATAATAATAATAATAATAATGTTCACATACGTCCAAAATATGAACAAGTCTAATAATGTCTTTTCCTGCTGATTGTGTCATGGAGGCTTTGCCTGGAAGAGTGGAATGCTGGCACATTAGTTAGGGCACTCGCCTCACAGCAAGAAGGTGCTAGGTTCGACTTCCAGGTGGTGTGGGGCCTTTCTGTGTGGAGTTTGCATGTTCTTCCTGTAGGTTTCCTCTGGGCTGTGGTTTCCCTATACCACTAAAAACATGTACAATGGGCCCCTCTCTCTGGAGCCAGGACTTCCCTGAAAAAGAGATTCTAAATCTCTGTGGGACTCTCCGGTTAAACAAAGGTCAATAAATAATCTATTTCCAAAGAGTCAAACAGATGATGCCACAGGACCAAGTTTCTCAAGATGCAATAAAAACGACTGCAATTGAATTATAGCAAAGTTTAATGTCATTCTGTGGAACATTCAAGGCAATAAAGCAACATCTCCACAGAGGCAAGCAGGAGGCGAGCCACTATCGAGAAAATGATAAAAATGATTTACAATTTAACTATCTTGTATTTTTTTGAGAAAATGAAAATAAAATGCAGAAATGATCTTCAAACCCCCAAATATTAAACCTGGCCATTAATTTTAGTGACAAGGTTTATTATCCCACTATATTTAACCAGACTTATCTACATTTTAACAATTTAAGAAATATTGTCTGCCTCTTTTGAATTAAACAAAGGCCAAAACCATCACATTTATCTATTACCCGGTCAATTAAACTGCCCTCAGATTGAAATAGTTTCCGCTTTAAACACTGCAGATATTTAAAGTTGGCCTGCCCCTGCTCTTCTTTCCTCCCTGTAATAAAGTGTTTATTAATCTCACCTCCTCGCGCTGTGTGAGAGCTTGCTCCGGTGGCTTCACGTCGGCGTCTGCTCTGGATCAAACCGTAAAAGGAGTCGGCGCTGATCCTCCTCCAGAGATCGCGGCTCCCTCCAAAACACAGAACAATAGCTCAGATTGAGTCGAGAGAAAGGACTGCATTTTTGTGAAGATGGAGGTGTTTTGTTTTGTTTTTTTAAGATATTTTGTAACATGGAACGGTTGTGGGCAGAAGGACAAAACACACAGCAGCTTGTTCTACATTGTTCAGGATTTTGGACACTTTGGTTTTTCCTGCCGATCAATTAATTCAGCGTTTTTCAGTCTTTTTTGAGTCGCAGCACACTTAAATACTGCAGCACTAAACATCAAATGACACTCATAAGAGAAAGTGTTACTGTTTTTGCTCTTGGTGTTTTGTAATAGAGCAGATTCAAACGTTTGCTCAGGACAGTTCAAAATGACAAATGATTACATAAATATTGCGCAAAACTATTTTCAAGGAACACCAGGCAATTGCTCAAGACATACTAGAGTTCCTGGGCACTCTGGTTGAAAATTGAAAACACATAAAACACAGCAAAATCACACCTTTTTAAGAAATGTCTTTTGAATAAGTTAACAAATATTGGAAGTGCCACTGCCTGATTCTTTAAATTTAGCCGTGGTGATTGTTTTGTTTTCTCTTTTGAATCAGAAGTTGGCCTAGGACACTCCAAAATTGCAGCTTATTTAATGAAATCCATATGTGAATCGGCTACACTTAATCGACTAAAAACCTCTCAAAACTATTCAGTATCTCTAAGATCTGATTGTGTCTGACCCAAGCTGCACTCAGAAAACTGTGACTGCAGGGGAGTTCATGGAAAAAACACTATTTATACAGAAAAGCACAAGGAGACATGTGTTTTTATGTAAAAAGGCAGATTAAATTCATGAGTCACTGTCAAATATTCAGCTCACTCCCTCCATATTGTCATCCTCCTGCTTTTGTCACGCATAAATCCATATAATTGAAATAAAATAATTGGTCGACTAATGTAAGTTTTGGTCGACTAAGACACATCGATTTAAGGCTGTCAGTCCTAAAAGACTCAAATTACACCTGCTGCTGCACCAAGATTAAAGTTATTTAAACGAGGCTAAAACAATAGCTGCTTGATTCAAAGCTGAGATGCATCTTGGTGAAGGACAAAAGTGTGTGTGGATTTAAAACACAACGTGATGTCATTGTCAAAGTAATAATGACATCAACAGAGCCCTGGAAGTTGAAGACTTAAATATTCAAGAATTCAAGAAAAGAGCAGAAGACTCGAAGGTTTTCACTGCCAAAACCAATGGTTTTGAATCCAGAGCAGACGATTGATGTTTTGAGGCCGGTGTAAAAGGACGATTATGATGATTTCCAATGAGTTTTATGATATATAATAAATATAAACTCTGTTAGACCAAAATTTTACTTGATTTCAAGACTAAGGAGTGTACTCTGCTCTCGATACTAGTTCTGATGAAGCTCAAGATGATTCTAAAACTGTTCACAAGAGGCAGAATTTGGTCCTGTATTTTTTTTATTTGGATGGATACTTGCTCAAATGAGTATCTAGTTTTGATTCTAGTTTTAATAATCAGTATCTGATTTCCAGCTGCCAAGATCCAAAAAAGTGCAAATATTGACCCGATATATTGGTCTATTTCTACCAACTTTCAGATTTGAGTGTTGATTGTTTTGTCAACTTCAATATACCTTCAAAAGTCTTTGTTTCTCTTTGTTTTTGGCCGGCTGCTTATGTAGACTTTGATCCACAAGGGAAACCCTGACCTGCAGCTCACACATTACAAAAGAAGTTCTTAGCAACAGATGGCAAATAAATTGGTAACAAAACTGAATGATAACATACTTTTACCGTTGTCTCTAGAAATCTTTTTTTTAATTTGACAGAGACCAGATGTTCAGATCATGCTTTGTGTAGAATAGAAACTGTTAGCACGACGACCAGACCCCTTCTTAATGCCCTCATGTAAACGGCAGCAGAACAGTTTTTCTCCTGAATTGATGACGCGACAGGCTCAGCTCCAGACGCTTTCATTTCTGTTTAAATGTCACCACAGACTACATCGTTTGAGGTTAAAGGGCCTGTACCTGACTTTGAACCATGAGACAGGAACATGTTTCTGTTTGAACCGTTAGCCCCGCCCACTTAGTCCTTCCTCTCTCGATATTGCACGACTCAACAACTGTCTGGAATAGTTGTTTTTTCATATCGTTCCTCTAACTCGCTCTTGTTGGTGTCAAGCTGTTATTTTCCCATCATTCATAGTGAAGAATGAGCCTGATTGGACGAATACCGGTGACCCTGGCAAACGCTTCTGTACTATGTTTTCTTCCTGTTTCTTTCCTTACAAAATGCATTTCTTATATGCACAGATTACGTATTACATACCCATTGTTTTTTATGTCACTTACACCAAACAATGCATTATTTTAACTAGAATGGATTAACATCAGGCGCTAATATCAGGCACAGTCCCTTCAAGTCTGGACTAAATGCCAAAAAACATGATTACATTCAAATACATTAAAGCATTGTGTTTTTCTTGAGGCTGCAGTGAATTCGATAGTTTACATGACCCTGGTTTTAGAGCCTTGAGCGACCATTAACCCTTTGACCCTCCGTTTAGAGCAGCGTCGTGTAACAGAACACGTTATGACAGCATCGAGATAGATTTACTCTGTTTGAACTGTAATAGCACAAAAAGGTCGTTTGACTCCACGCAACCATCGCCTCGACATGTGTGAGGTCTTTTTTCAATGATAATTATTTTTTGTTTTCAGTTTTTGGTTGCTCCGTTTTTGGACTTTACTCATTTTACAAAACATTAAGCTCGGAATGGACTCAAACTTCAGACTTTTTTTGTTTACTTTATAATACTTGGCTGTGTATATATGTGGGAGATGTAAAACAAAAAAAGGGATAATATCACAGTAGTTGTTTTGGAGCTATTGGTATTTATATGTTGCTTGTCACATTTCTGCACTTTGCACTGCATTTTTGAGTGACTGCCTATGCATAGGCAGTCACTATTTGTTCTTGTATTTTCCGGTTTTTCGGCACGTTTCACAGGCCACAGTTTTTAAATTCTTTGAATTTTTTTTGCATTTATCAGTAGTTCCTAGTCTTCTAATGTCTGCTATTACTTTTGGTACATGTACCTTTTGTAGTTTTTTCATAATTTGCCGCGCAATTTTTCCCTATCTTTTACAGTGGGAGCCTTTCTGTTGGTCCTCTGCAGGAAATGTTGCTGTTTAAACTGTTTTTGGCAGGTGCACGGTGGCAGAGCGGCTAGAGCTTCTGCCTCCCAATCAGGAGGCCGTAGGTTCAAATCCCAGACCATACCAACATTACACGAATTCAATTGCGCAGTCACTCGCAATAGCTTCAGCTATTGCAACAGCATCTAGTTATAAATTACCTCTACAATTATTAAAAGTTTTAATTGAGATCATGGTTCAGTCATTTCTAATCGTCAATGGTTTCTTGGATCTTTTTAATCAAGAGGTTCACGGTCCTGTCCTCTGTCAGTAAAAGTGTGTGGTTTGGAGCAGAGTTCAGGTTTTAAAAGAAGAAATGTCACAACGTTTTGGGGAAATTAATATTTAAAGCCAATTTTAATTGTTTTTAAAAGGACTAAATACAATTAAATAGAAAAATTGTGATTGTTCAATATAAGGAAAGAAAATCATAATCATTTTGTCCATTGATGTTTTGTGCAAATATATAGCACTTTTGAGCACATTTTTGATGGATTGTCAAGTCCAGCGATTAGTCTGTGATTATTATTATTTATTTATTTTTTTTATTAGTCGACCTGTCAAACAATTTTCCCATCGTTCACTGAGACTTTTTAAATACATTATCATCCAAATAAAGTTTGAAATATGGTCTTTGAAGGTTTCGACATAGAGATTTATTTATGAATACGTTTATTGTTGATGAAAATATGGAATTGTTTATTTATTTTTTTGACATTTGGATTCAATGATGCCTCTGTCTGATATGGGTTTATGGGTTTTAGAGTCTAATCCATATAACGATTACGATTATCAAAATACAACAATTAGTTTGTTTATTTCACGATTGGTCAATTTAACGTTGCAGCCCAACATAATATTGTTTATCTTAATTTTGTGGTTGTAATAGTTATATTTAAAAAAAAAAGTCAATATTACCCCCGCACGCCATAAAAAGAGCTGCAATCTGCTGTAAGTATGGAGAGATTGTAATATTGTTCTTCTGTTCAGTGCAGTCTACTTTTCCAGACTCCGCCCTCTTGTCTGTCAGCGTCCATCATGACATGAGTGACAGGTGGATTTAACCAATCACAGACAAGTGTGAACCCTCAGAAGAAGCATTAGTTAACTTCTAAAGACAATATAAAGCTTGTAAACACACATACAAACCAACACAATAAGATTTTCAATACAGTTTTCTTCTGTGTTGCCCAGTGTTGAATCAAACTGTCCTTCCTCCTCAGCTCATCTCCTCTTCCTCCTCAGTGTTGTTTCTGTCAAAGCGGAGCAGAGAAGCAGGTCAGAGAAAGGCTAATCTTTCAGCTCCGCTCCGGTTTCACATTATGGGACCGTTATTCACCTGTGTCCCGCACCAAACAAATGTCCCACTCAATAATTCACACCAGATGAGTCTGCGCTGACACACGACACGCAGCAGTAGTAACGGCACAAGTACAAGTGCTACTCGTGTCTGTAGTGGAGTAAGAGTGTCATTACACCATCTATCTATCCATCTATCTATTAGGGATGTCACAATATAAAAGTTTAGTGATTAAAATGACTGAATAAACATCACGGTTTAATGATTGTTGAGATTGTGACCGCCAAACAACAACTTTAATGTTCTTTTCTGTTAATATGGACCCTATAAAAGTTTGTAAACAAAAACATTCTGAATTCTGAATGGAGGCAAAAGTGCAACGTAATGTGATTTCACTGGAGAAACTGGGATTTAACCTCAGAATATCACAAAATATTAAAAATGAAGAGGATTTTGGAAAATGAAAAGCCTCAGACACATGTGAGTGACATCAGAGCTGCTTTAAACACATTTATTATTGTATTTTACATTATGTTTTAGGAAATTTAGCATTTTTGATGAAGGAACAATCCAGATTTTTGGGTTTCACTGGAAAATACTCACAGAAATGTTGAGCCCACAATCATTTTTCATTTTATCTAGAAATATATTAAATACTGTACCATAAATTTGATTCTTTTGAAGCTAAAACACAATTTTAAGGCTAGAAATTCTATTCTGTCCATTGTTTGTTATAGAAAAGTAACTGACCTTTCTACCCTGGAAATTCAAATGTGTAGCGTTTTCCCAACACAAACACTTAAAACCAGTAGAATTTAGATTTTACATGAGCCAATCATTGAAACATTTAAAGTCAACTTCGTTTTGCCTCCAATCGCCTGCACTCCAGAATGTTGATGACGTCACATTTTAAAGGGTTTATTCCGTAACTTTCTGAATGACAAAATAAAGTTAATGTGACCAAAAACAAAGACTAAGTTATTTACATTTGATGCATTTTTTGGTCCATGGACTAAATTTTTCTTCTAAAATTGTCACTATTATTCTTTTTTTAGTTCTTACGTTCATGTTGTGAATAATCACAATTATCGATCAAATGAATGATCTTTACATTCCAATGCACGACCTATTAGGGATGTCACAAAATTAAGTTTTAGTTTCTACGATTATTGTGAGAAGAAACACCACTTTATCATGATTATTGACAAACAACAAAACAAAAATGAAATCCTTTGACTTTCTGAATGCAAAACTAAAGTTATTGTGATTAAATGTCAATATTAAAAGCCCTTCATATTCAGGTGTTTCATTTTTGGAGCACAGATTGAATAGATATTTAATTTTTCTTCTTAAATACGACTTAACGACTTACAACCTAAAAATTGACATCTTTAATACTGATAGTTGTAATTACAGATCAGCTATCAAAATATTGTGATATTATTCAACTAATAATATATATTTTTTAAAAGTAATGTGCCATGTGCCGAGAGAAGAGGTTTAAGGACTGAAAATGATGCAGAAGTGTGTTTATTTAATATTTTTGAAGCAGAACCCATTTAGTTCTTTAAATAAACTCCATCACTTAAGCTTTATCTGGGTCAAATTGAGTAAAAATCTCATTCACTGGCCTAGATTAAAGACAAAAGCTTTAAAATGTACTTGAGTAAATATATCTAGCTGGACGATATTGACTAAATTTATGTACATCTCAATTTTTTTTTTTTATTATAACAATTGTCAAACGATATTTTGCCAAACTGAAGAAACATTTTAATTGAAGTGTAATCATCAGACAAATACGAAATGTTTGTAAAATGAATGACAAAAGTGCAGAAATGACATCTTTTACTCTTATTTGAAAGTTTATGATATAACTTTTTTCAATTTTTGTTTTTTAATCAGCTCTTTCTGATGTATTTTTTTACTGTTAATGTACTTGATAGTCAAATTTTGTATTTCTTCAAAGCATCATTCACAGTATTATCAAAGTTTCGATATGTTGCCCACCTCTGCCCACGGTTAACTTAATCTGATGATGATTACTAAAGACTGTTTGGTGTTTTTTCCAGGTTTTACTCGGCGGAGATCGTCTGCGGTCTTCAGTTCCTTCACTCCAAAGGAATCATCTACAGGTCAGGCCTCAGACACAGCCGTTTACAGCTTTTAATGAATTCAAACCACATTATGTTTTATGTTTTTCCGTCGGCTCGGTGTAGGTACAGTGTGAAAATGCGATTAAACGTGCGGTTGGGCAATCCCACACTTTTAACACCTTTTATTTTAATATTCATGTGTGTTAATGTGATGACTGTGTCTGTGGTTACTCTTCAGGCTTTATATTCTGCTGCCCACAAGAGAACACGAGCAAAACAAACGATTATCATGTTGTAGACGAAGCAAAACCAAGTATTCAGAGGCGTGTGGGGTATATGAAACTTGAAGTAGGAGTACGGCATTACTTGGGTTAATATTGCGCAAGTAAAAAGTACTCATCCAAAAATTTAACTACTTTAATACTTATATTTGCTGTTAGATTTAGTATATAGTATTGATGAAACCTGGAAGACAAAACAGACAAATAATAAACAAATTCTGGAAAGAAATACGAGTAAATGTCTTGCTAAACCATACAAGAACAAAAAAGTTGTAGGTAAGCATTTGCAAACAGATTTACAAACAAACAGAAGAAGAATATAAAGTAGGGCTGCACTATATATCACAAAAGTATCGATATCGCAATATTGTCTGACGCAATAACTATATCACAGTAACACCAAAGTCTTCCATCTGATAGAAATGTTCTGTTTTTAAAATGAAAACACTGAAATAAATCCAGCTTTTTCAAACTAAATGAGCAGGAAAAGGACAAAAAAAGAATAGACCATTTCTGATTTTCCTCAATTATACACTTTATTCATAATTATTCTCTCTAGAAGCTTCATTCACAATATTTCAGTATTTATTTGGTTAAAATTTTAGTTCATTCTAAGTCTCAATCTACAATAGAAATAATCGCTGACTAGTGACTCCAAAAATAATCGTTAGTTTCAGCCTTAGTCAAAAAGTGTATTTAAATATCGCAATAATCTTGATATTGCAGATCTTAACAGCCGTATCGCAATAATTTCCAATACTGTGCAGCCCCGATGTAAAGTAAGGCGTTTATGGTGCTGTTCAAATGAAGCTGAGTGAAATAATGCTTGTGCTGTTGGAAATAGTTTGGTGAGTTGTAATGTTTATGTTGTGATGTCCACAGTAACTTTGAAGGGAAATAACTCTGACTGGAGCGGACAGTATGGACCGTTGATTCTGGTCAGAGAATCAGAGGAGACAGGATTTCCTGAGAATGTCCTTTAATTTGGCTGTGAATGTAAAGTATGTGTTTGTGGCCCCGGTGTGTGGTCTGTGAACAGAGAAACAATGACTGGAGGAATAATGTAAACTAAAAGGAAACACAAGGTAAATCATATTGCACATTATAATTCATAGAAACAGGGTTACATAAGTAAGTGGCAGATGCTGGTCTATTTTTAGCACAAACTAATTGATGGAGAAACAGCGAAAATAAAACCAATGAATTCAGAGAGCTGCATAAAGTGTATAAACAACTGACAAAACAGATAAAGATAAACAATATGTAAGTGGGCAACATTTAGCCCAAACAAATACTACTTTTATAACAAACAGTTAGCGATAACAGTCAAAGGGGCACGTATGGAACTAAACTTTGGTTCCCCTCAGTCTTTCTGACGCTACTTTAAACTATAAGTAGTTTATACAAAAAATATATCCATTGGTCTTAAAATGATTTCCATGTTGTGTTTGTGTTGTTTTTGCAGAGATCTGAAGCTGGATAATGTGATGCTGGACCATGAGGGACACATAAAGATCGCAGACTTCGGAATGTGCAAAGAAAACGTTTTTGGAGAAAATCGAGCGACTACTTTCTGTGGAACTCCAGACTACATTGCTCCAGAGGTACCAAAACAACAAGAAAACAACCAGCACACAAATAATCTGTCTTAATCTGACCCTCGCTTCTTCATCCTCTGCCCCCTTCATGAGCCATATTCACAAAAAATATTCACTTAAGTCCTAAGACATGTTCTTAGGACTTAAGAATGTCCTAAGAACATGTCTGTGAATGTTCAAGTATTGCAAAATGTTAATGTATTAAACCAGGGCTAAACCAGGGCTAAACCAGGGCTAAACTAGAGCTAAACTAGGGCTAAACTAGGGCTAAACTAGGGCTAAACCAGGGCTAAACTAGAGCTAAACTAGAGCTAAACTAGGGCTAAACCAGGGCTAAACCAGGGCTAAACCAGGGCTAAACCAGGGCTAAACCAGGGCTAAACCAGGGCTAAATCAGAGCTAAACCAGGGCTAGACCAGGGCTAGACCAGGGCTAAACCAGGGCTAAACCAGGGCTAAACCAGGGCTAAACCAGGGCTAAACCAGAGCTAAACCAGGGCTAAACCGGGACTAAACCAGGACTAAACCAGGGCCGAACCAGGGCCGAACCAGGGCCGAACCAGGACCAAACCAGGGCCAAACCAGGACTAAACCAGGGCCGAACCAGGACTAAACCAGGGCCGAACCAGGACTAAACCAGGGCATAAAAAGGGCATAATTAGGAGCAAATAGAGCTACATTAGAACTAAACCAGATCTCAACATGGACTCAACCAGAACTAAACTAGGACTTAGAGATGGCCTGTATTTCATTACTGGGTCAAATTCTAAATTGGTCTAAACCAGGACTTGAACTGTAAAGACTCTCGAGTGTTCAAAAAATCACCTCTCATTTCCCCAGAACTTAACATTTCATTAGAAGTAACTAGTCATTTTAAGATTTGCACCAATGTTCCTCACAATTCATTCTCACAGTTATTTAAAAACAATACAATCTTAGTGTTTCCCAGAGAACTTAAGTGACACAAATATGTTTTTATTTTGATAATTATTGTCTCTTATGTACTTTGTTGAATATAAATGTCATTTATTGCCTATATTTCATATTTAAGCACTAGAGGTGGGCAATATAGTGAACTTGTAGTGAAGTGTGCGACAGGTTATAACGGTTTTCAAATGTTTATTTTATTTGGTATATTAATACTACCCTGTAAAGTAGTATTAGAAGTAAAAAACTGATCACACCAGGGAGACTTATTCCATTCAAAGGTTATCCATAATTTACCCAAAATTAAAAACCTTTTTTACTCTTGAAACATTAATTCAACAAAGTAAAGGTTTTCACATATATTTTGACCTGTTACATTAGATGAGTTTCAGCACAGTGCAATTTCCCGGTGTCATCATTTACAACCAGGAAGGGACATTACAAAACTTTAAAAATTGCTAAATCATGATGAAATGTATATATTTTTTTTAGTAAAACTTTAAATATATATATCTTACCTTTGTTTTAGTTACACGAGTAGTCCAACCTGTCAATGGCACTTAAAGATAATGTCCTGAAAATTGCTTTGAACAAAATTTGAATATTGAATATATTGAAAATGAAACAAAAAAACGGCTGATTAAAAAAGCTGTGTTGTAAAGGATATAGGGTGATAGTGCTGCATTTTTGTGATACATTTTGTAGATATCTACAAACTTTTGTAGACAAATTTTGTCTAATAATAAAACCTCAAGTAATACATTAAATAATACTACACATAATTCATTTGCATTTTGCAAAAACATGTACAATATTTATTTTTTAACTATTAAATGAACCATATTATGCTTGTTATAATGATTTTCCCCGATGGACTCAGCAGCAGTCGGCTAAGCTAACGGATTTTCACAGCTAATGCTAACTTTTATCAAAACAAACTTTTTAAACAACCAATTAAAATATAAGGGAAAAAGTACCTGATTGTTTTTATTCATAGATTACTTATTATTTCTATCTTTATTATACCAGTGCCAGTTGTCATGTTATTGTATTTAAATCATGTGGTTTAGGATGAACAAAGTGAATATAAAGGAAGCCCTGGTCTTAAACAGTGAGTACGTTGTTCCTTCCAGATCCTGTTGGGGCAGAAGTACTCGTTCTCGGTGGACTGGTGGTCTTTTGGGGTTCTGCTGTACGAGATGCTGATCGGACAGTCGCCTTTCCACGGAGACGACGAGGACGAGCTGTTTGAGTCGATCCGGATGGACACGCCGCACTATCCACGCTGGATCAACAAAGAGGCCAGAGATCTGCTCGAGAGGGTCCGTACTGAAGACCGACCTGTACAGCAGAACGTGTAGATGTAGATCAGGGGAAAGAATGTTTAATTACCAGAGTGAGGATAAAATGCACTCTTTTTAGACAATAGAAGGTATTTTTCACCACAATTTAATTACAGTTTTAAAATTGTCACATAGTCTTATACTAATTCCAAAAAACAGCGTTCAGGAAAGGTTCACATCCATTTATCTGTTTATTTTTTTCTTCCTTTCTTTTTTTCTCCACTTGCTTTGCTATCAATTAGTATTTGGGGTGGATTTTTTCTTTTCTTTTTTTTTTACAATCTTAAATAGAAGGTGGTTTGAATATATTTCAGTGTTATATATTTATTAAATTCATTAGTTGTGTCTTTTTTTTTCTTCAATTCTATATTGTTGTTTAGATTTATACAGGAATGATTCATATAAAAGCTGATTCTTTTTCTACTTAATCTATGTTTGGAGTGACATTCATTGAAATGGACACGATATATCATTCAAAGCAAACTTTATTTCTCAACTTTGATTAACATCATTAAGTGATAAACTGTTGATAAATCCATAAATCCAGATTAACTTCTTATTATAGACTAGAAAAAGTATTCACATTTACTTTTTGAAGTATCCCATAACAATATTCAGACGATATTGTGTCAATCCAGCAGAAATGTACTAAAACATGTCTTTAAATTGCATTAGTTGAGGTTTAAATGTCAGACAAATATAAATATAGTTTAAAATTGTACCAGTAATAGTGAAGAAATATCACTTTATTCACTTTATTGAAAGAGTACAACCTTTTTTGCAGCATTTTTACTATGAACTATATACACAATATTCGAATTTTACTTATTTTCAAAACAACATTCATGATATATTACATTTTTTGATACTTCTGTGTTGCCTGATGTAAAGTTCTGTGTTGCCTGCAGTTGTTTGAGAGAGACCCCAGCCGCAGGTTAGGAGTCGTGGGGAACATCCGTCTGCACTCGTTCTTCAAGAGCATCAACTGGACCAGTCTGGAGAAGAGGGAGATGGAGCCGCCGTTCAAACCTAAAGTGGTATGTTTTTGATCCGCGTTAAAGACGGGGAATGTAAAACTTCTGTGCCGCGTTCTGTCATGAAGCACGGATCTACAGCTTCAATTTATGAAAGCAGGATTTTTAAGAGATTCTTGAATTTTCTAATCGTCAAAGCACAAAGACGTTTGCTTTTGCATCTTTCAAGTCTAATTATACTTCCATGCTTTCTGTGCATCTTTAAAAATCTTAAAGGAGACACGCACTTGAATGAGTTTTAACCTTGTTTCTTCATTGTTATTTTGCTCAGAGTTGTATTGTGATTGATTCCTGCATGTTTGAATAGTTCTGTATGGTCCTGCAACTGAGGCTCGAGTGCTCAGAAAATGTCTGTTTTCACCTGCCCCCTATCCCCGCCCACATACCTGCACTTAGTTGTGATTAATTGAAAAATTATGGCTCGCAAATGAAAAAAAAAATCTCATTCGGACTTAAGTTGGACTAGGACAAACTTGGCAGACTCTGGATCAAATGGGACTAGTTTGACTTGTTTTATTTCAATGTTTTTTTCCCTTATTATTAATTTGGTCTCTGTGTCATGTTCTGTGTTTTTTGCAAATGCAACTATTGCGTTGTAATAACTAGAACGTACAGTATATCCTTGATTTTCAACCAGTGTGCCGGGGAACACTTGTGCGCCTTGAGATTTTGCCAAGTGTGCCTTGAAAAAAATGTCCAGTTCGAGTTAACAGATTCACAAATGCGGATTTAATGAACTAATTTACCTTTTTGGAGTGTTCTGAGCAACATTTGCACCAAAGAAAGAACGCAAAACCATCACTATTACCAAATTTAAAGAACTAGACAGTGCCACAGACATTATTTACCTCATTATATACAATATTTTTAACTGATTTGGTAATGTTTTAGTGGTAGGTGGCGTGCCGTGGTGGCTTTTAGACCCAAAACATGTGCCACAACTCAAAAAAGGTTGAAAAACACTGCAGTATATGATCGTTAAGTGGTTAGTAACATTTTAGGTTGTGTTAAATGATTTTAAATAGCTTTATTTGATCAAATCTGTCGGTCTTCAGAGGTAAAAACAGCGGCCCGAGGAGCGAGACAACTCTAAAGTAGTCTATTTAACCAAATTTATGTCACAATTAACTGTTATAATAAAGTAGAATTACAAGAAACAAAACAATTTTCATAGCCTTACTGTCATAATCCACTTTTGCCGGGAGTTTTCTGAGTAGATTTTGCAGCACGAGTCGATGATGCACCTGCAGCGGCGCCTCTGATGGACTCGCTCCTGATCGTGTTCACATTATAATCTGTATTTTCCTGTTTTGTTTTTTACAGAAAGCTCCAAACGACTGCAGTAACTTTGACCGCGAGTTCCTGAGCGAGAAGCCCCGCCTCTCGTACAGCGACAAGAACTTCATCGACTCCATGGACCAGTCGGCGTTCGCTGGGTTTTCGTTCATAAACCCCAAAATGGAGCAACTGATAGAGTAATTTTAAAAAACAACAACTCCTTGCTGTTACTTGCTGTCAACGCGACGGGCAAAATCTCGAGTCAAAATGGGTACTTTTAGATGTCGCAAAGTAGAGCAGGCTCTTTGTATTTGTTTAGACTGATATGCTCATGTTTGTGTGCATGCATTAATTGTCCTGAATGTAAAAAGGCCTGTTTAATAATTAGAGTGAGAGGTTTTGTCTCCACTTCACTGCTACAGTCGTCTTTATTAGTACCATGAGTTGCCTGGCCAGCTGTCAGTGTCATTTTAAAAGACTCGAGATGTAAGTATTTGATTCTATGATCTGGATATTCGTTTAGATAAAAAAAAGAAAAAAGTTCTATTAGGATGTTTTAATTTAGAGCCAGTTTTTCGCAGTGTAAATTTCCCTCAATTAACACCAGTGAATTTGCTTGTACTTGTGCAGAAAGGAGTGAAATACAGTCAGGCTGCAACGATTAAGCGACTAATTGTGTCTTGTCGACTATTAAAAAAAATATATTAGTCGTATTTTGATTATCGTAATTGATATCTGGACAATACAGACTCTAAAACACATCCAAAAAGACGTTTTTATAACCAAAACAGTGGCATTATTAAATTAAAATGTCAAAAAATTACTAAAATAGTTCAATTTTTCCTCAATAATACACTTCATTTGTAAATCTTCTTGATCTAGAAGTGTTCAGTTGCCGTATTTCAACCTTTATTTGCTTAAACATGAACCAAAATGTCTCATCGTACAAATAGAAATAATTGTTTTACTCGTCGACTACTAAAATAATCGTTACGTGCAGCCCTAGAATACAGGTTGTGTAATGTCCTTCAATAGTAACAATATAATAGAGGTTATGCAGAGACATTCTTTTAGTTGAAACATTCTCCTCAACATTTCGACTTGTGTGTGGCACAAACTGATAAAATGTGTTTCTTTGCTTTTCTTTGGCCTATTTTCTTTCCACGGAGCTTTTGTTTTGCTCAAATCAACTTTATACGGTAAAATGTAAACTGAAAGTAGTTTCTCAGTCGTTGCTGCGAGCCACTGTGCAGAGCTTAGCTAGCTTGTTTGCTAACGGCAGTTGAAGATAAAGGACACTTCAGCTGCTGCACAACAATTAATTTCCTCAACACTTGGACTCAGAAACATGTTATTTAAGGAGAGAAATGTACTGAGTTCAACTGTGTTTGATCCCAAAGTCTGTGTCAGTTATAAATGTGAGCAGCTGCAGTGTTCTGTTGTTTATTTGGTTTTCTACAACAGTTTACTTGAATTTATTTTTATTTTTTTAGATGTCGGGTACAAACTAAATTTTGCAGAGTTGTAGACCTTTACATTTGTTTTCAGACTTTAGCAGCTTTCGCACATTTTAGTTGTGTTTTGAGCTTTTACCAGAGAAAATGTCACCACTCACCATTGACTTCCATGCGTTTTTCTCACTCACTGCTAAAATTAAGAATGTTGTGATGTCGTCTGCATAACCTCTAATCACATTTATGAAGTTGAACAATGAGTGAGTCTGGTATATGATAAAGGAATGGCATTAACATTTTCATGCAGTGTATAGAATGAACTTCAACCTAAAAAAAAGTATAAGGTATGGAGGGAAATGATGGCGGTTCATTTCATTTAACTTTGAGAGCTTTGTTGAATAGTTTACGGAGAAAAAAATAAACACATGGCTGGTCAGGCTACCTCATCTTGACAACACGGGATAAATACATACAACTCTACTTCAATCTATGTTCACTTTAGTCGTTGGTTGCATGTTCAGAACCTCAAATCAAGAACCTTTTCATCTCTTTTTCACAGCCTGTAAGATTTTGTGTCTGAAACAGGAAGAATCGTGGCTGGATAAAATAGAGAAGTTGTGGTTTTGAGGTTGACTTAACGGTGCCATAATAAAGAACAAAGTATAAAATGGGCCAAGGTTCTTGACTGGTTAAAGTACTGTTAAACTAAAGGTACAATTGTTTTAAAAGTGTTAAAATGACATAGCATCTGTATATAGACATATATATGTATATGGTTTCACTGTCTAACTTGTATCATGTATATTGGTAAGATAAGGATGTACTTTTTTACTGTCTGTCTTTTACATCTGATTAAATAACCATTCGCACCCAAATCTCAAAGTTTTTTTTTTTTGTTTTTTTTTCAATTATACTTAAGAGCTGTAAAGTTTCCATTACACAAGGATTAATTTGTTAAAGAACACATACTATACATTTTGATCTCCGACAGATCATTATTTTACATTTTGTTAAATATTGATCTAAAATTGCTTAAAGGTCCCATAACATGCAAAATCGACTTTTCAGAGGTTTTAACCTTCCTACAGTGCTATTTGGGCCTCGTATGTTGTGCCCAAAGTGGTTTTTTGATTGATTCCCGCATGTTTTCGCTAGAGAACTGTCTTTTTTGTCCCCCTCGGCTGAGCAGCAGACGGGGGCTCATCCCATGGATGACGCGGCTTCCCATGGATGACGCGGTGTTTAAGCCACGCCTCCGGGAAGCGCGCAGCCGCAGAATGAAAACAGCTAATGCTAATGCTACACAGTAATTACACGATGGATACGACAGATCGAAGAGTTAGCTTGTTATTTACCAAACGGCAACGTCCGTCGTCGAGGTCCTGGAGCACGTCAAACTCCAGGTCAGATCCAGGACGTAGGACTCAGCACGACGCACCGTCAGGACGGATAAAAGGTTTATTCCCGTGTTTGTGTATCGCTGTTTACCGGAGCACACGGCGCATGCACACTATCTCCGCTCTAGGCTTCGGCACGGGTTGGACGGGGGAGGCGCGCGAGTTGGGCGGGGGAGGCAGCCTCCTCTCTGTTCGGGGGGGTCAGATCTCAGAGTGAGCCGTTTGCTTTTGCAAGGAGGGGGGTCAGTCCAAGAGATGGGTGTTTTTTGGAAACTGTTATGTTATGGATATTGCACAACGCAAACATTTATCAACAAAGCCCTTAGAATAGACTGTGTAAAGGGCAAAATAGCAGAATATGGGACCTTTAATAATAGAAATGGGTCCATTGACTTCCTGTTCTAAACTGTAGAACTGATAAGCTCTGCCTCTTTATAGTGACATTTTACCAAAACAAGCTGCAGATTGTCATTTACATATTTTTTAGTTGTGAAAAGTGTCTGTGACGTTTCAGAACTTTACACGTGTCACTCAGAATCTTAATTTGTCACACACAAAAAAAGAAAAAAAAAACCCTCCTTGAACCGCCACCTTAACGTGGTGGAGGGGTTTGAGTACCCGAATGATCCTGGGAGCTATGTTGTCGGGGGCTTCATGCCCCTGGTAGGGTCACCCATGGCAAACAGGTCCTGGGTGACGGGTCAGACGAAGAGCGGTTCAGAAGCCCTTATGAATAGCAAACAATCAAGGCCAGTTACGTCGCCCGGATTGGCGTCACCAGGGCCCCACCCTGGAGCCAGGCCTGGGGTGGGTGCTCGGCCGGCGGCGCCTGGTGGCCGGGCCTTTCCCCGGGGCCCGGCGGGCCCAGCCCGAGCAGTGGCGTGAGGCCGTCCTCCGTGGACCCACCACCCGCAGGGAGGATCCATAAGGGGCGGTGCGGAGAGATCTGGGAGGCAGTCGAAGGCGGGGACCTCGGCGACCAGATCTCGGACACAGAAACTAGCTCTGGGGACATGGAATGTCACCTCGCTGGGAGGAAGGAGCCTGAGCTTGTGCGGGAGGTCGGCGTTTCGACTAGATATAGTCGGCCTCACCTCCACGCACAGCCTGGGCTCTGGAACCCGTCTCCTCGAGAGGGGCTGGGCGCTCCATTTCTCTGGCGTTGCGCGGGAGAAGCGGCGGGCTGGTGTGGGCTTGCTCATAGCTCCACAGCTCAGCAGCCACCTGTTTGAGTTCACCCCAGTGAACGAGAGGGTCGTGCCTCTGCGCCTTAGGGTGGGGGACAGGTCTCTCACTGTTGTGGCGGCCTACGGGCGAACAGCGGTGCAGAGTACCAGACCTTCTTGGAGTCCCTGGGAGGTACTGGGCGGTGCACCGCCTGGGGACTCCGTTGTTCTACTGGGGACTTCAGCGCTGCGTGGGCAGCGACAGTGACACCTGGAGAGGGTGTCGGGAGGCGGCCCCCGATCTGAACCCGGCGGTGTTCAGTTATTGGACTTCTGTGCTAGTCACAGCTTGTCCATGCGAACACCATGTTCAAGCACAAGGGTGTCCATCAGTGCCGCGTGGCACCAGGACACCTAGGCGGAGGTCGATGATCGACTTTGTTGTCGTGTCATCTGACCTTGACGGCGTGTCTTGGACACTTTCGGGTGAAGAAGAGGCGAGCTGTCAACCGATCACCACCTGGTGGTGAGTTGGATCCGCTGGCGGGGAGGAAGCGGACAGACTCGGCAGGCCCAAGCGTATCGTGAGGATCTGCTGGGAGCGGCTGGCAGAGCCCTCTGTCGGCAGGGTCTTCAACTCACACCTCCGGGAGAACTTCTCCCAGATCCCGGGGAGGTTGGAGACATTGAGTCAGTGGACCATGTTCTCCACTTCCATTGTCGATCGCGGCTCGTAGCTGTGGTCGCCAGCGTCTCTGGTGCCTGTCGCGGCAATCCCGAACCCGGTGGTGGACACCGGAAGTAAGGGATGCCGTCAGGCTGAAGAAGGAGTCCTATCGGGCCTTGCTGGCTCGTGGGACTCCTGAAGCAGCTGACAGGTACCCGGCAGGCCAAGCGTACTGCAGCCGGGCTGTCGCAGAGGCAAAAAGCTTCGGGATTGGGAGGAGTTCGGGAGGCCATGGAGGAGGACTATCGGTCGGCCTCAAAGAAATTCTGGCAAACCATCCGGCGCCTCAGGAGGGAAGCAGTGCTTCACCAACACCGTTCTGGTGCGGGTGGAGAGCTGTTGACCTCGACTGGGGATGTTGTCGGAAGGTGGAAGGAATACTTTGAGGATCTCCTCAATCCCACTGTCACGTCTTCCGAGGAGGAAGCAGAGGCTGAGATCTTGGGCGGACTCGTCCCATCACCCTGGCTGAAGTCACTGAGGTGGTTGGCAAGCTCCTTGGTGGCAAGGCTCCGGGAGTGGATGAGATCCGCCCTGAGTATCTTAAGTCTCTGGATGTTGTGGGACTGTCTTGGTTGACACGTCTCTGCAACATCGCGTGGCGGTCGGGACGGTACCTCTGGACTGGCAGACCGGGGTGGTGGTCCCTCTGTATAAGAAGGGGACCGGAGGGTGTGTTCCGCAACCACAGGGGGATCACACTCCTCAGCCTCCACGGTAAGGTCTATTCCAGGGTACTGGAGAGGAGAATCCGACCGATAGTCGAACCTCGGATTCAGGAGGAGCAGTGTGGTTTTCGTCCTGGTCGTGGAACACTGGACCAGCTCTATACTCTCCATCGGGTGCTCGAGGGTTCATGGGAGTTTGCCCAACCAGTCCACCTGTGCGTTGTGGATCTGGAGAAGGCGATTCGACCGTGTGCCCAGGCGCCTTGTGGGGTGCTCCGGGAGTATGGGGTCGGGGCCCTTTGCTAAGGGCTGTCCGGTCCTTGTATGCGACCGAGCAGGAGCTGCGTTCGCATTGCCGGCAGTAAGTCAGACCTGTTCCCAGTGCATGTTGGACTCGCCAGGGCTGCCCTTTGTCACCGGTTCTGTTCATAATTTTTATGGACAGAATTTCTAAGCGCAGTCAGAGCGTGGAGGGTGTCTGGTTTGGGGACCACAGGATCTCATCTCTGCTGTTTGCAGATGATGTCGTCCTGATGGCTTCCTCAAATCAGGACCTGCAACATGCACTGGGTCGGTTTGCAGCCGAGTGTGAAGCGGCTGGGATGAGGATCAGCACCTCCAAATCCGAGGCCATGGTTCTCGACCGGAAAAAGGTGGCTTGCCCTCTCCGGGTGGGTGGGGAGTCCTTGCCTCAAGTGGAGGAGTTTAAGTATCTCGGGGTCTTGTTCACGAGTGAGGGAAGGATGGGCGTGAGATTGACAGGCGGGTCGGTGCAGCGTCTGCAGTGATGCGGGCGCTGTATCGGACGTTGTGGTAAAGAAAGAGCTGAGTCGAAAGGCGAAGCTCTCGATTACGGTCAATCGTTCTACCCTCACCTATGGTCATGAGCTTTGGGTAATGACCGAAAGGACAAGATCGCGGATACAAGCGGTCGAAATGAGCTTCCTCCGCCGGGTGGCTGGGCGCTCCCTTAGAGATAGGGTGAGGAGCTCAGTCACCGCGGAGGAGGCTCGGAGTAGAGCCGCTGCTCCTCCACGTCGAGAGGAGCCAGCTGAGGTGGCTCGGGCATCTGTTCGGATGCCTCCTGGGCGCCTCCCTAGGGAAGTGTTCTGGGCATGTCCCACCGGGAGGGCGGCCCGGGGTAGACCCAGGACACGCTGGAGGGACTATGTCTCTCGGCTGGCCTGGGGAGCCTCAGGATCCCCCGGAGGAGCTGGAGGAAGTGTCTGGGGTGAAGGAAGTCTGGGAGTCCCTGCTTAGACTGCTGCCCCCGCGACCCGGCCCCGGATAAGCGGAAGAAGATGGATGGATGGATGGATGGAAAAAAAGAAAAAATATCAGGGATGTGAGTGGGGATAGAAGGTAGGTGAAAACAGGAACAAGAAGTCAAGGACAAAAATTAGATTAACTCAAACATGCAGGAATCAATAAAACAGAACTTTGATTAAATGAATGATGAGGAAACTTTTGTAACAAGTTTAGTTTAGTTGATTTTGCACAATATGTATCCTTTAACTTGGCTTGAGTTATAAAGGAGTTCTTCACTGTATGTTTCTTTTCTTTTTTTTTTTTTTCTTTTTTAAATTTTATAACATTAAACAAACATAAAAGAGCGAAAACGGGAGACAAAAACAAAAAAGAAAAAAATTAGACTTTTTTTTTTTAATGAAGATACATATTGTCCGTAAAACTAGTCCCATTTCTTAGTTGTTTATTCTAACATTTCGAAATATATAAATAAACAATACAATTCATTAAAAGCTAACATTGAAAATAGGAGCGTAACGTAGGAAAATAAAAATAAATGTCGTTAAATTAAATAGTTCTCTGAAGAGGTCACTAGAATTGTCTCATTTGATCCATTTAAATGTTCGGTTCATGATAGACTTGCTAAGCTTATTGGCGCCCTCTAACGGCACGCTGGAGCACGTTGACCTCTGACGTCATCTCGCACAATGGCTACGTCACCACGCACCACTGTGTACGGAAGTAGCTTCGAATTCGGCATTCATCCGCCGACAAATGGATTTCAAAGCAGTTTACGTGTTTTATTGACTTTTAATGGCCACGCTGATATGGAAGTGTTTGTCAGCTGTTACGTTTTGTTGTTAGAATTACAAAGTTACCATTGTCTGCAAAATACGTAGGTTTTTAGTGTGAAAAAAATCTAAGAAATTCAACAAAATGAGCACGGAAGATGTTTTGAAAGACGCGTCAACTTTAGCGTCCTATAATGTATTACTACAGGTAAGTACATGCTCTTATTCTTATTAGAAGATTACATGCTTAGTTTTCTCTATTTATCTGATTTTAGGTAATGTTTCGTGTGCTGACATTTTTGCTAAATGCTTTCACGTTACGATTCGTCTCCAAAGAGTTGATTGGAGTTGTCAATGTCAGGTAAACAGACGGATAACAGCTTCAATTTACTGTCAATTATTTCTGTCTAATATGATGTCCTTTGTGTGTGTGTTTAGGCTGACTTTACTGTACTCCACGTTAGTATTTCTGTCCAGAGAAGCCTTCAGAAGAGCCTGTTTAAGTGGAGGATCAGGGACAAACCACAGCTGGAGACAAGTCATCAACCTGCTGTGGCTCACGTAAGAAATACAATTATATTGACGTTATCTTTTAGTATTGACAGACTTATTATATAAGTTTGTTTATATCAGTATTTATAGAAAATCAAAGCATAGCAGAACTGTCCTACTACTGGTTGTTCTGGTTTTACAGGTTTTAATTTCATGTTTAGTTGTCAAGATATTGATTTGGACTGACTTTTATCTGGTTTGTTTTAAAGGTATTCTGTATTTTTCTTAATTTATTCCCTTCCAGCTGAGAAAAGGGAACTATTGACAGGGTTTATGTGGGGAATTGAAAAGTATTAAGCCAGTATATACTTTTTTTTTGCAAAAAATAAGACCTTAAGATGCATTAAAAAGCAATAATTGAACCCTCATTGGCATTATATATAAAAAAAAAAAAAAAAAAAACATGTTTGAAAAAAAAGATTTATCCATCAAAACCATCACAATAAACATAATAAAATAAGAACAAATAATTATTGCAGCATTTTGAATCCCAGATGTACTGGATTAGCTGAATCTAGATATTAATAGCTTTGATCAAATTATCTAAAAAGTAAAAGCTTGGATTCAGAACATACATGCATGGTGTGCGTGGTTTAAATTTCATGTTCAAAATTAGCTTTTTGAACATTATAAAGTAGTTTATTATATTCTGTATTCTGCTATCAGATGGAATGGTTATAAGACAGTAGTTTTAACATGAAAAAATTGTAAATGTCTTGTTCTGACATTGATTATGGCATTAAAAATCTTGAAATGCAGCATTAAAACACATTCAATTTGATTTGCTGAAACCTGCATAAATCCTGTATTGAGGTCCTGGGCATCACATCTTAAAGGGAAAGCTGTAACCCACATATTTCCAGTTAAATAAACCTTTCTGGGATGAATCAGGACCAGACTGTACCAAACCCACAAGCTTGTTTTCGTTGAATCATAGAGAGTTGAAAGATTAATTTATCATTTATGTGTTTCAGCCTCTTCTTAAAAACATACAAAGACAACAGCAAATAATAAAACACAGCTACTTGATTGTACAGAAATAAGTTAGGTTTTGATCTGGTTACGTCTTATGGACCTTTATAAGCTTGTATTCTGCCTAAGCTCTAATAATTAGACTTTCCCCCTCAGGTTACCTTTAGGTGCACTATGGGCCGTCCTCCTCGTCTGTGTGTGGCTGTGGCTCCTGGAGGTCCCGGACGCCCGCTCGGTGCCCTTCTACAGCCCCGCTGTGGTGCTCTTCGCTCTGGGGGGAGTCCAGGAGCTGCTGGCTGAACCGCTCTGGGTCCTGGCTCAGGCTCATATGTTCTTGAGGCTCAAAGTCATCTCTGAAAGCTTAGCCATGATCGCCAAGTGCAGCGTCACCGTGGTTTTAGTGGTGTTCGCCCGAGAATGGGGGTTGTACATCTTTGCCGCGGCTCATGTAAGAATGTCACTGTTTTTATCGCCGTATTCTTGATTATGAGAGTGATAATAATTCGCTTGTGTTTTCAGTGTGTTTATACAGGATTTCTGGTTTTATGTTACGGCGTCTACTTTGTGCGGTTCTTGGGTTCTAAAGAGGCGTCAGAGGAGGGTTTTCCTCTGCGGAGTGTCAGAGAGCTGCTTCCACAAGAAACTCACGGAGAGGTAAAACAATCAACCGTCCAACAAGTACACATAAATCTACATAAATATCCAAAGGTTTCCTGGGTCTCAGAATGATGAAAATCTTGGACTGTTGCCATAGCGATTAACAATTAAAGCAAAATATTATATCTTTTCAATTGGAAAAGTCCTCCAAATGTTTGAGG
Organism: Rhinogobius similis; assembly: GCA_019453435.1. Classification (NCBI taxonomy): domain Eukaryota; kingdom Metazoa; phylum Chordata; class Actinopteri; order Gobiiformes; family Gobiidae; genus Rhinogobius; species Rhinogobius similis. Next base: position 10,652,522 of record CM033627.1, on the reverse strand, counting down.
ATCAGGAATAAGAAACTCAATAAGTTAAAATAATATAATATGTGGTTTTACATCGCCATGGTAACATCACTATCATCATTATTTCACTCATATTTTCTCAAGTGTGCAATAAAATCCAGAACTAATCTAACTAATCACATAAAAATACAGTGATAACCTCAATTAAGATTTAACAAATGTAACTGAATTTAACAACAAAACATCTCTTGATCATTCAGTCATATATTAAGCTTTTTCTGGATTATTATTATTTTACTATTATTACTTAACATTTTCTGTAAACTGTAAAATTGATCTATAACGGCTTACTAAGAACTGATAAGCTCCGCCCCTTGTGCCGTTTCATCGTGACAAACAGCAAAGGTTCATCGTCGACTTGTTTTCATCGTAAACAACTGCATTTTTGAATCCTACATCTTTGACCAGAGTCTGAATTTTTGGAATAAGCGCAAGTAGGAGTGGGCAATATTATTACGATATTATGTCAATCCAACAGAAATGTCTTTATACATGTTAGTTAAGGTTTAATTATCAGAAAAAATGAACACAAACATGCATTAATCAATCAGAATACAACTTTTAGTAAGATAATGAGGAGGAAACACTGCTATTACATGATTAAAGCTCATAATAGTTGGTTTAACATGATATTTATTCCCTTTAATTACAAATCTATACCTGCATGCATGTTTTTAGGTAACATACGGACTTGTATTCCTCTCTCTTCAGCCTCTGGTCGACTGGACTCTGGCCCGACTCACCTGGAGTTTCTTTAAGCAGTCGTTCCTGAAGCAGATCCTGACGGAGGGCGAGCGTTACGTCATGACTTTCTTGAACGTCCTGAGTTTCGGGGATCAGGGAGTGTATGACATCGTCAACAATCTGGGCTCAATGGTGGCGCGCTTCGTCTTTCTGCCCATCGAGGAAAGCTTCTACATCTTCTTCGCCAAAGTGATCGAGCGAGGCAGAGACGTCCAGAGCCAGAAACAGGTCGGACACAAGAAAAGTGCAGAGATGTTCAAATGTGTGGGGACATTTAGTATTTATGAGTATTTTAGTGGTTTTATTGGACAAAGAAAACAAATAAACAAGATATGATGTAAATTTTATGTATAATTTAATGTTATTTAGAGATTTTAGTTTAAAGCAACAGTATGCAACCTTCTGACGGCTGTCTCTAACGATTATTTTAATAGTCAACTAGTCAGAGATAATGTTTCAATTACTGGACCAGTCAAATGATTATTATAAATTGAGACCATTAAATACATTTTTAGCCAAATCAAAGTTGAAATATGGCGAGCAAAGACTTCTAGATAGAGAAAATTTACAAATAAATTATGTTATTGACGGAAATCAGAAATATATTTTTCTTTTTTTAGACTTTTATTCAATGATGCCACTGTTTTTCTTTAAAAAGCCTTTTTATATGTGTTTTAGAGTCTGTACGTCATGATTAGTCAAATAATTGTTGCAGCCCTAATGATTCCATGACCATAGAAAGTTAAGATTATATGTCAGTACCTTTCTCCACTGAGATAGAGAAGTTTAATGCCATAGTGTGGAATATTATTGTCAAAGGAACCACATTTCTATGGAAACAAGCAGGCGGCTCCTCCAGGTCAAGTACGAGTCAGGTTTGTGGAGATGCAAGTCTGCTCACAGCCATGAAGCATGTTTCTCAGTGTAAGAGACAAAACAGGTGAACAAATATAATATAAAAAAAAACATGCTTTATTTTATTTATTTATTTTTTTTGCTAAAAAGTTTGGATCTTTAGTTTAAAGTCAACTCTATCACGATTTCACCAGCATTAGCGCACAGCCATGGTCAGAGCAGATGCAACTTTACTTGAGAGTTAGTGACACAAAATTTAAAAACTGAATGAATAAATAGTAGCCAGAATATTACAATTGAATACAAATAAACAAAGTCATGAACCTTATCTAAAGATTTTGACAAAAAATCTACCAATTCATGGGTTTCAAACTAATTATTCCTTCCTGATTTGTGATTTTGTGAGGACCTTTCCCCATTCGAAAGATATAATATTTTGCTATTGTTATAACAAGATGTTGTTATACTGTGACTTCCTCTGTCATTTACGTCATGTGGTAATAATAATGTAATAACAGACAGTGCTGTTGTTGTTTTATTGCAGGATGAAATGGCGATTGCGGCGGACGTCCTGAAGTGTCTCCTGAAGCTGGTGCTGGTCATCGGTCTCATCATCACGGTGTTTGGATACGGATACTCACATTTGGCTCTGGATGTTTACGGAGGGTCTCTGCTCAGTAATGGATCAGGTGAAAGAACGAGTGACTTTAATCCTTTTGTGGGCTGTAGAGCGGCCAAAAGTATCAAAAAACACATAATAAATTGCACAAAACTATTATCAAAATTAGATATTTGTTATAAAAAGTATTGCTACTAAAACAAATCGTATAAAATCTGATCTTTCCTGAATAGTTTTAGAATAATCTTGAGGTTTATCAGATCTAGTGTGAGAAAGTGCTATTATTTTGTGTTGAAAATGACAGTCTATTGTCCAAAAGAATAAAAATAATGATAATAATTCTAGCATTGTGGTGTCAAAATCGGTACCAAGTCAAGCCTTTTCCTCAGCATCAAAATACTGCAGTTTTAAATGTCAGTATCGTAACAACACTAGAGGCTGGACGGACCACGTTGAAGATGATAATGATGATAATAATAAAGAATACATTGGTTTTATGACGTGCTTTTCAGGGAAACTCAAAAGTGCTTTACATAGTTACAACAAACAACAAGGAAAAGACAAAACAAGATATTTCTGTGATCGTTCAGCCTTGTTGTTCTGGTCGTTGTAGGTAAAGTTCATTCCATTCTTTTTTAATCACAGTTCTTCTTCTCCAGGTCCCAGTCTGCTCAGGTGCTACAGCGGCTACGTTCTGCTGCTCGCCGTCAACGGAGTCACGGAATGCTTCGTGTTCGCCACCATGAGCCAAGAGCAGGTCGACAAGTGAGAGCAAACTCGTCTTTAACAAGAAAATTATGATTAACTCTTTAATTATTAATGTTTACTCTTTGCTGTTAAAATTGTGTGTTGGTTTCAGAGTAAATTAGCTCCTCCCTTCAGACAGATATAAGGCACAAGCTACAGCACTTGGATGAGTGTTCGAACTTTTAAAACTTTTATCAAGTTGACAGAATTTATTTTATTTACTTACTTACTTTATTTTATATTCTCTGTTTTGATTACACTTTTAAATGTAAATGTTTTATTATTTTATTATTATTAACCTTTATATTTAATCAGGTAAGAACCCATTGAGATCAAGATTTCTTTTTCAAGGCTGATCTGGGGCAAATATAGCTGCGCACAAATCATAAAAATATTACCCAATGAAGAAACATTTAGGAAACTAAAACCAGATTTTACGTTTAAAAGCACAGTCAATTTTTATTTAAAGAAATAACAATTCTTTGCTGTTAAAGTACAATATTCTCAAAAAATCCAGTGTTTTTTTTATCTTTGTGGTATCGGTTTAAAGTATCGAGCCTTTTCCTTATTATCAGAATCAAGTATGTAATTGTAGTATCCTGGTGTCACATCCAAATGAGGTGGACAATAGATCAAAATTTAGATCATTTTGTTGTACAGTGATCCCTCGCTATATCGCGCTTCATCTTTCACGGCTTCGTTGCTTCACGGATTTTTTTTACAGTGCGGATATTTTTACAGTGCATCCACTGAACTTCAGCGCACGGCACAAGAACGGGACCCTTTGATGAGTCGTTCATTGCAGTTCTCAAATATAATCGAAGGTGGCATATCCGTTTATAGAAATCTTCTTGCTCAGAAAAAGAAAGAGCGCCAACAACTGCGCCTTCAGTAGAAACAGAGGCTACAGCGGAGCGGAGTCAGGACGAAGAGGCACAGACTGTGAAATACGCGAGTGACAATGTTTACAACCTTGTATTACTATATTAAAATTATTGTTTTAAACACATTTTGGGCTTTAAAACAGGTTTTGATTTTTGGTTTCATTCCATAGTTCAGTATTGCATTGTAAAATAATAAAAAATAAAGCTGTGACTACTTCACGGATTTCACTTTTCACGTGTTATTTTTGGAACGCAACTCCCGCGATAAACGAGGGATCACTGTATTGTGAATGCTGATTTAAAAATATGCTTTTTTTTCATATTGAATTTAGCAATTTTATAGTAAAAAAAAAAGAGCCACAAAAAGAGGCAATTTAAAGTTAAAAAAAATAATTAATTATAAAAATTAAAGTTATATTTTAAATGTTCTATTAAAGGAATTATTTCTGTACTTTTGTGATTCATTTTACAGACATTTCACATGTTTCTGATAATAATTTTCAACTGACACATCTAAAGACCTGTTTTAACTCATTTCTGTTGGACTGACACAATATCATCTGACTGTCGTTATCGGGAGACGACTCTTTGTCCATGTGACCCTCCCATGTGTGTGACGACATGTTTTTGCAGCTGGTGGTCACTGTGTTCTGTCTACAGGTATAACGTGGTGATGCTGGGCCTGTCCGTGTCCTTCCTGCTCCTGTCCTACGCTCTGACCTGGTGGGCCGGGGGAGTGGGCTTCATCTTGGCCAACTGTCTGAACATGGGCCTGAGAATCCTGCACAGCGTGGTGTTCATCCGTCGCTACTTCAGCCGCAGTCCGTGGAGGCCTCTGCGCGGCCTGCTCCCGTCGCCGCTGCTCGTCCTGGCTCTGCTCGTCAGCGCCGTCGTCACAGCGTTATCAGAGGTGAGCAGCGGGTCCTGGTGCTCGTTAAAGTCAGACGCTCAGGACTAACCCTTCATCTGATACGAGCCATTTTGTTGCATCTACAGTAGCGTCTTAAACTGAGGTGTGTCCACATTTATTTCTATCAAGCTGCTGGACATGTTCAACATAAAAAGAAAGCTGTTATGTCCTGTCAAATCAACCATTCTGGGATGAATCAGGATCAGTTTGTTCTAAACCCACAAATAGAAAAATAGCCCTTAAACCAAAAAAAAAGTAAGACTTTTATTCACGTTATTCCGGACGTTTCCATGAGCGCTGCCGTCTTGTTTCCGTTGTATTCGTTTATATGGGGCAGACGAGCTCAACGGAAAATAAGTTCTACACGGACTAAAAAGTTGTTTTCAGGCCGCCCTACAGTGTTGTTGACTTGTTGTTACTCGTGTGCATTAAACATTTTACACAATTCAGTCTACTTTACATGATGTTTTAGCCTTTAGACTTATCCCTCGTTCACCATTTGCTTGAACGGGGTTTTCGTCAAACAGGAAGTGCTTTTACAGGTGTGTGGATCTGTGGCAAAAAGAGGCAAAAGTGGGCGGGCCAGAATAAAGTGAATATGGATTCTGCTTGGACTTTTTTACTTTATTAAAATGTAATAAAACTAATATTTAGTGAAATTAGCTTCAGTTATTGAAGAGGAAGTCAAAGTCGAAGTTCAAACTAGTGTCAATCAAACAATTCCTACAGACATCGGCTTTACTCCTCCTTATTTTTACCAAAGAAAATCTAGGCAGAATTTAAAACCTGATATTCTTCTGTGCAGAGCTTGAGCCAAAGCTACAGAGTCTCAGCTTCAAAAAGAGTCCAAAGATTTATCTCTTAAAGGTTCAGAAACTGCTTCAGTTTGAATAAGGGCTCATTTCAGAGCCCTTATTCAACTGCAGGTGTCAACAGCGTTTGTTGAAGAACAAGCTGTTGTGCCCCTGAACACTGTGGTTTGGTCTTTGGAACCACACTGACTGAAGCAGACACAGGGTGCTTTAACCCCTCGTCGTCTGCTCCGGCTCTGACATGAGGACATCCTGCTCATGTTCATGTTTCTGTCTCTGATGGAGCTGCAGTGCTCGTGTTGGTGCTTGATGTGTCTGTAGCTGCTCGGTCCATTTGAACAGACCCCCACACGTCCTCGATACAGCTTTGTTTATGAATACATCTGACCATCAGAGTTTTCAGCCTAAAAGAATCAAAGCGCCCGGTTGTGAGTTGAGTCCACTGCAGCTCTGACCTGTCTTCCTCTCGTCTTCTCTTGCAGTTTGCGTTCTGCTGTGAGCGCGGCTGGTTCTTCAGGCTGCTGCACGTGTCCGTGGGAGGCGTGTGTCTGTGCTTTGTGCTTCTCACTGTTTACGTCACAGAGACTCCACTCGTTCAGTTCGTCCAGACGCAGCTGGTGCCTCGATACAGGAAGAAACATCACTGACATGTATCTGGAAATGGACTGAAAAGTTTACTGAGAAAGTGGGTAATACTAATGTACATGGGGTTATCAGAGACTTTCACTGACGGGATCAACGTTATGAATGTGTTTTAATTTAACAAATGTTTATACCAAGCAATAATGTTTGTATGATCAGTAAAAACATTTATATAAGAAAAAGAGTCATTGTTTTGTTTGTGAAGTTGCCTAGAACTGAAACAATGCAAGTTGTTTTACGAGGTCCTGTTCTAGAAGAAATTTGATGGCAAAATTTCAAGTTTGAGTTTCAGTTTAAGATGAGAGGTCAATATCACATCTGTTTGTCTCAAATACTAGATTTCAGAGTGATCAAATAATAGCACACTTGCCATAAAATTAACAAGTCAAAACGAAATATTACATCTTTTGAATGGTCCTAAAATGTCAACTATAAACATAATGTAGCTAATCTCAAAGTAAAATAACAGACGGTTTGAGAAACACGATTGGACTCTGGTTTTAAGAATGCAAGATAAATATGTTTATGCCATACTGTGATACATTCCTGGCAAAACAAAACAAAGGCATCTTCATGGAGACGAGCAGTGACTTTTTCCTGGATTTAATTTAGGCCCCTGTCCTTCGTCCCACTTTTAACAATAACATATCTCTTCAGACTGGCTTTTAACACACGTTCAGTTGGGCATTCACCTTTTTGTGTGTTTTTTACGTATACAGTTTGGGATTTATTATGTGACTGAACCTTTGAATGAAGTGTGTGTTTTATAAATTAAGCTTGACCTTGACTTCATTATATAATGTTCCTCTTTTTCTCTGATGACTTGATGAATTGTATGTATAAAAAGGTGAGCGTTACATAGAAAACATGATCTATCTAGACCAGACATGTCCAAACTCAGGCCCAGGGGCCAAATGCGGCCCTCAGACCAATTTTTTTTTGGCCCTTAGGCTTCCTGGTGAACTGGTCCACATTGTCTTGATAAGTACATTTCAGATTTTCAACAGTTCTAACTTAAATAACTAACATTTTGGTGCGATACAGACCTGATATTAAGGCACTCAGACTGAATGTAGATGTGGTGGTGCTTAAAACATCAGATAAATGCAGCTTTTTTTAATGTTTCATGATTGATTTGTGGCCCTCCGCTTGGTCTGTATTTCAATATGTGGCCCTCGATGGAAAAAGTTTGGACACCCCTGATCTAGACTTTTTGGGTGTGCACTGGCTTTCTGGGCTGTAATATAATGGAACCTATTGCTTTTCCGATCTCTCTTAGTGCTTTACAGTTGATAAAAACTGATAATCATGTAATGTTACTGCGGTTATAATCAGTGAGTTTCAATTTCCAGGTTCCATCCATATTTTTCTACACTTGTGGCGCTCACTGTCTGGACTCCAAGCAGGTGCAGAAGTATGTTGTAGCAGTTGTTTCAGTGATTTCCATTTCCTACATCTGGTCTTGAGGCAGAGATTGGCACAGCGGCCCACAAGAATCCCAGAGGAAGAGGAACGTAGGAGGAGCATGTCCCGAGATTACATCATTTGTTAGACACTTTTATTGCTCTGAGACAGTAAAACTAAACAAGCTTCCTACAAGAGCAGTGAGCTTTGCAACGCCTGACACACCCAGCGCCTTAAACCAACCATGTCACAAGTGAGTTTCACATCTTTTTGGAATAAACTGCGACTTTTAGCGAGCGGTAATAATGTGGGGTTTCTCTTTTTGTAGCAAGAAGATGAACAAGTCCAGCGTCCGGAGTTGACGGAGGAGGATCTGGCAGAGGGCAGGAACAGGCTGGGACTGACTGGACCGGCTAAAAGCAAAACATTTGAAGTAATGGAAGAGTGCGGTGAGTCCAGAGTGAGAAGTACAATGCAAATACCGTGTGTGGTTTAGTATGTGTGAGCTGAAGGTCCCTGGAGACTGGGAGGAAGTTGGAGGCATGTTGTTGCTGTTGTTGGTGGACAAGTTTCCAGTCCATATATAGAGACAAGAGAAGAAGGGTCTGAACGCTGATTTGTCAAGAAGATGCGTGTTGTAGAGTTTGGGTGACCACATGTCCCTTTATATTTTAGTTCTCCTGCACAACTGTTTAAATAAGTAGGAACGGGGACAGGGGTTTAGAGAATGTCCCACTTTTTCATTAGTACCACATGAATTGTACAAAAAGAAACTGAAAATCACACGGTGTTATTGCAGGTATTATCTGTAAGCTTAAAGTCTATCCAAAAACAGTCCAACATCAACAGCTAAAGTATTAAACAAAAGAAATCTAAAAATGTGAGGCAAAAATTGTGAACTGAACCAAACGATCTATTAATTATATATTATGTCATGTACAAACATGTGAGATCTACATAAAAAACAAAATGATAGGTTAAAGTTTCCTCACATTAAATCACCATGTTTTAGTGTATAATATGGTCCTCTAGAAGTCTTTATAGAAAGCTTATATTTCCTATGATATGGCATAACGTGTATTTTAGGTAGTCGTCCTAAAATCAGTGGTTACAACTGTAACTATGGTTCTGTGAATCCCTACTGACCACTAGAGGTGGTGCTTCAAACACTGGAGGATCATCACTGTAAACTCAAAGATGATCCTCCAGTGCTTGAACCCTGCTCTGGTGGATGAACTAGAACTGTAGTGACTCTAAACCGAGGGGAGGGTCATGGAGACGTCTTAAAGAGACTGACAACTACCAAGACTTTCCTCTGTCAGTTTATCTCGGGGCAGCTGTGGTTAAAAAAGTAATTTAACATCACTGAGTTTTGAGTGAATGAATAATGCAATGAACAGAACATGGAGTTTGTGACTGACTGTTAATTTCTTCTTTCACAGAGAAAATGGGTAAAACTGCTCCCTCAGTGTTCAGTAAAGTGCGCTCAGGAGGAGAAACGGTCCTCAACGCACGGCAGACTCGACCAGCAAAGAAATAGAAGAGGATTCTTCTATCACAACAATAACGTTAAAGAATGTAACAGCTCACTGCACTGTGTTGTATTTAACTTGAAGAAAGTGCTTTCACACGACTACAACTATAGTTTGTGGTGATATTTTGCTAAAATGGAATAATATTCTTGAGTAAAGAATAAAAAAATCTATTGATTTTCAGTTGCATAATTTGGTTTACAAAATCAAAAAAGTCAAATAAAGTATTTTTGTATTTTATTAAGAATAATTTTCCCAACTGTAACAAATAGAGCTAATTCAACAAAAAAACAGATGACAGTTGACAGAAACGTTGTAAGTGATGACGAGTTGCATAAATAAATGCAGAAAAATACTTTGACTGTTGCTTCAAACGTAAAGTGGAGTGGTGTTCATTTCATGAATTTATGTTGTTGGTCCTGGAGGATTTTAGCTGAGGATTTTGCGTCATAAAAAAGTTCGTTGATCTCTTCGATTTGTTCTCGCTCCACGTTCTCTTTTCCCTGAACTCGGCCCAGAAGGCTGGCCGGGGTCAGCAGCTGCACCGCGTATCTGAAGAAACAAGGATTTACAGTGAGTAAGTCAGATTACAGCGTCAAACTGGACTTCTGTCACACTTAACAGGAACTAGAGAGTCCCCCAAGAGGTTCTTTGTAAGAGACAACATTATATTCAAGCAAAGGGTTTAAGACGACAGTTTGAGGTTTCAGGTCGTTACCGGAGTGTGGTTTTTGAGCCGATCTCTGCCAGATGGGTGAGCGCCTCTTCACTGATGTTGATGCCTTCAGTCTGAGCACGGATCTTAATAATCTGAAAACACATGTGTCGTTAATACAAAGTGATACAATGAAAATACTCCCAGATGAACAGCTGGTGACTCGCCTGCTTCATCTCCTGCGGCGTGTACATCATGGTCCTGATGATCATGACTCTGTCCAGCAGGTCCAGAGGAATCCCATGAGGAGAGCTGATGTCCTCCGTCCCTCTGCAGAGACAGGAAACTGTTCATTACTCACAAATATACACAAAATGTCTTACAGGTAGTGCGGCTTTAAGGTTTCCTCAGATTTTATTTTTATATTTAGGGATTTTGAAGAGATTTAATAAGAGACAAAACAACAAACAAACCCGACCGCAATAAAGTCAGTTAGATCCTCGCATATCATCACCTAGAGGTGGGTGATGTAAAAACAATTGATACTAACGTTATTATTATTTTGGAAATATACTTAATATTCAAATTTTGAATATCATCTATAATTAAAACTAATAAAACTATTACCACAAAAAGAGATGTAAATGTCTAGTATAATCTCCCACACATAAAGGATATATATGCTGATTGATCGATCGACAGTTAGATAATATCACTCAGTATCATCCAATAAATGGTTAATTTTAGGGCTGCAACTAACGATTACTTTGGTAATCGATTAGTCTAGCGATTATTCCTTCGATGAATCGATTAGTTGTTTAGAACACGAGAGACCCTTGAATATGAGAACTGTTACCCACATAAAGCTGAAGTGAAGGCGTTTGACGACATCCTGGTGGAGAGTATTTATAGACGAACAAGTATTTTCATCAAAAACACACAACTGACATTTTCCTGTGTGTGTTTTTGTGATAAAACCTCTTCTTTCAGCACAGAGAATGTTTTGGAGCCTATGTATACTTATATCTCTGCATTTTTACGACAACCATTTATATAATCGATTAGTTGTGATTAATCGATTAACAGACCTAGTTAATTTAGTCTTACTCCATGAACTTGACTTATTTTATTGATATTTTGGTTTAATAAAAGCTGACTCAATCTAGTCTGGATAAGTCACTGAAAATAAACTGAGGATTTTTCTGTTTCCGGCTTTTTCATAGACTCAGTAATTATAAATGATATGTTATTGTTTCGCCTCACAATAATTGCAACACTATTATGATCATTTAACATCCCTAGTGTGCATTTTCACACACATTCAGGGAAAAAAAAGAGTGGGTTTATTACAGTGACAAATGCTGTATCATTAGTTAACTACATGAGAAACAGGACTTTTGTTTTTCCCGAGGGCGTTTTATGAGTTGTTCCTGAGGTTGTCACTCGTCACCTGATGAGGCAGTTTCCGCGGTTGGAGGCGAACACGACGATGGGGGCGATGGTGCTCTCCAGCGCTCTGTGAAGGTACGTGAAGCACTCGATGTCCAACATGTGAACCTCGTCCACAAACAGGACCCCGGGAACCAGCTCTGCCACGCCCTGGTCTATGTACCGGTTCACCACTTTGTTTATCTCAGCGCGGAGTTTGTCTGAAGAACAGAAGAAACGCTGTGAGGCTTTGTGAGGATTTTGGAGAGAAAAACTGGAGCTATAGCAATAATTTACCTGTAATTTCTGTCTTTTTGGGCTTCATTAATTGTCCCATCATCGAGAGAATGTCCTGTCCTCCCTGAAAGAAGCATTTTAGAGCGGTTCAGAAAGTAAAACCTTTTCTCAACTGAAAGAGTGAAAAGATGATGACAATGATCAGTGATGGCAGCTGCTCAGGGATAAAGCATTTGTCCATCAACTTGAAGAGATGTTCAAGCCCAGCTCTAACCAGAGCACACAGTGTTGTGTCCTTGAGCAAGACACTTCCGCTTGGCTGTGCGTGAATGTGTTGTGTGAGTGGAAGAATGTCATTGGCAGTTGGTTCTGGCTCTGTTTCCATCAGTTTGACTCTGAGCAGCATTGGCTATTCATGGGTTTCAGTTTTCTGTTCAAATGCAACCTTTTGTTAACTTTCAAAAGAAAATATTTTAGTGTTTTCCTTCCAGGGAATACTTGGAATGATTTGTGAAGTTGAATTGTATTTGAATATAAAATGTTCTTTAAATTGCATGTTACAGGACAATTATGGACGTCAACATCATTTAAACAAAACAAAAAAATAATAATCATCATAGAATTAATTGTCAGTAACAGACTTTTGGCCTAATCGTGGTTGTGTTTCCGTTTTCACTCACGAGTCTGTTCAAAAAGACAAATCTGATGCACTGAAGACAATCTAGGGACGACACCAAATATTGGTTGATTTTTCGTTATGGGCCAAAATCAGTAAATAACAATACTGGAACTTCTCATCTTGGGGTTTGTTCTTAAAACCATGGAACAAACTATCTCGCCACCACTGTGTGTCAATGAAGAAAAGCATAGAAAATGTTATTAAATGAGTTATTATATGATGACATCACCTGAGGCCTCGCGTTGGCCACATCCAGATCGTGAAGCGTCACGTCTTGAACTATTTCCTTCTTCTTGTGGACGTCTCCTTTGGGCAGCGGCACGTACTCCTCCGCCTCCAGGTCGAACTCTGTCGCAAATGTGTCACAACGACCTTGTCTCTAAAAAGGACAAAAACAACCCCAAAAATGAGCCCGAGTCTGAGTGAGAACAAAGGAGAGCCAGTGCAGAGGGCGCAGGTGTGTGGCGACCCTGTGCCAAAGCCAGCGCAGGATGAAAGCCGGAGCATCGGGTTATGAGGTTGTCAGCAGTAACAAATGTGGCGGGCCTCGTCTTGCTGGACTCTTGAATACAGGGCTTTTGTGCTCGCGGCCCACCAGCGACGACGAAAGCGTTTTTTATGGCAGGTTTTCAACGCGTGGCACAAGCCCCGGAGCAGCAGGAGATGGAGAGATACAGAGATGTGAGGAGCGGCAGGAATGACAGGCTTGTGCTGCGAAAGAGGGAATGTACAGCAGCGGCGCTCACAAAGAAAACACAGACGAGGGCCACAGAGGACAGAGAGGTCACTGACATTTACAGGACTGTGACTCTTTATTCCAAATAATTTTGCCATTCTGAGAAGATTAAGTATTAAATTGGTGCTCACATTATAATATCATTCCCAAATAATTTTGTAGATGTTTTCTTGTATCTTAGGAATATATTTTAATAGATTCAATGATTTCCAATTGTCAACGATCTGTAGCTTTTTAAATCCAGAGGTCCACATCTGGTCCAATCCTCTGTCAGAAAAAGCATGTGGTTTGGAGCAGAGCGCAGACTCCTGTTCATGAAACTAATACTGAAAGCAATTTTTATTGTTTTTTAAAAAAGAAAGATGGAATAGAAAATTGAGATCAATCAATATGAGTAAAAAAAACATGAGATTACTTTTTTGCCACATTGATCAACCCTACTTTTATATCTTAATTGTGTTGTAAAAGTATTGGTTCTATATAGATCATTTAAACAAGTACTGATACTGAAATAATCTGCCAGAACAATTAAGTACAGCCTCGACTGAACAAACAGATTTGAAGAGGTTTAATACCTTCACAGCTCCACTGTTTGCTTCAATGTAGATGACGTCTCCCACTTCAACTCTCTCCTTTTGAAGACTTTCATAAATGCTGGGATCGAGCTGAGAGACAACAGATTCTTGAAAACACTGAGGTCTATGAATGTCTGATTATTTGCATTGAATAAATCCTTACCTTGAGCTGCTTGGTGCCTTTGGCGGTCTTCAGGCCAATGATGACGTGGCTGATGGTTTTGCCGTATCCGCCCATGGGGTTTTCTGTCTCACAGGGCGTCAGCTCCGTCACTTCTCCTTCGTACACTTCCTTCGTCTCTTTGATTCGCAGGCCTAGAAGTGCACACACACGTCAACACAAATGATTAAAATATAAACTTGAAATTGAGTTTTAAAAGTCTGAGAAGTGGGCCATATATAGCAATCATATTAAGATAAAAAATGCTGGCATCAAGTACATGGTCGGCAAAGAAAGCAGCAAAAAGTTTATTTGAAAAAAAAAAAAGAAATAAAATGAACAAACTTGTTCATTTACATGTTTGAGCACATTTCTGATGGATTAAAAAATGGCATTATTGCCCACACCAAGCCTAAGAAATACATTTTAGGTTCCCATAATAAATAAAACACACAATCTTCAATTTGATTCAAAATGGCATCTGTTAATGTAAAAAAAAACAACAACAACATCATGCCATCTCAAACTCAACAACTCATTAATTACAGAAAACAAAGTGCTTTAAAAATGATAACCTGCACAATTATGAGTAACCTGACCCGGCCTGATGGATGCACACAGGTGGCCGATTCATATGGACCTTTTCTGGACAAGGCGATGACAGACTCAGAATCAGCCCCTAAACGTCGGCAGGTCTGGTTCTATGGGAGGAGCACAGACCCCAAAGCCCACAGAGAATGTAAAACTGTATTTCCTGCTCTGTGACGGGAGCTATCAGCATCTCCCTCCTCCTCCTCCTCTCTCTCGGTCCTCCTTCACTGTTCTGTCTCCCAGCAACAAAAGCTTTACTCAACAAATATTTAGACCTTCCCCTGAATGGACTGATGTGGGTTACCAATTTATAAGCGTATATACAATTTTATATAAAATGTAATGGAGTGGCATTCCCCATTTTCTTTATTGTAAAATTTGTGATTTTTAGTGCATTCAAGTAATTCAAGGCTTTGTTATGTTTGTGTAATATATTGTTACCTCAATTTCAAACTCAGTTTTGATATTAACAGAAAGGCTTGATACTCGTTACCATAATGATAGCATCTTTGGAAACTATCTTTGCTTTGCTATAATCTGGCATATTTAACTGTAACTGTTCCACAAGTTCATTATTTGCACTGTCCATACCAAATATATAAATAAATAATTAAAACATTATTTGCTTAACAACAAAAAACATAATAGTAGTTTATTTAAAATTACCAGATGGCATTTGATCTCAAGCAAGAAAGAATATTCTATCTAAAAATATATATTTTAAAACAACTTGAGTTGATTCCACTTCCATCAATTAGTATCTGGGTTTTGATACTATTCATTAGTTTAAGATCCAATATTGTCGTTATTACTTGTAAATATTGTAGAAATTGGACAAGTGGATAAATATTTCTTAAGATTTAGAGCAACACAATATTTTGATTGACTGTATTAAAGCCAAACGTGGAGACATAAAACACTCACCAATGGCTCTTCTGAAATTCTCCATCAGCACTTCTGTCTTTTTGATCTCTGAGGAGTAAACTTCGCTGCCAACCATCGGACAGAAAGGCACTTTGTTTCCCAACTCCTGTGCTACGGCCAACGCTAAAGCGGTCTGGAAAATTAGAACACAAAAAGTGCACAATATTAAAAACAACGTCACAAGCATTCTTTAAAATTGAGCTAAATGTACTCAGCATATTTTTTGTACATTACCTTTCCTGTGCCTGGTGGCCCGGCTAATAACACTGCTCTTCCAGCCATCTTCTTTGAACGGATCAGCTCCACGATGATACCACAGGCCTGGGCGCAATAAAAACACGTATTTATCTAGGTACACTGAATGGCATGAAGCTAGAGTGTCACATAATCTGGGAGGACTGGTTATGATTCAATTGGAGCATTAAACTTTCAATACTGAAATCCATTGAACAATGTATTGCAGGGCTCCAACTAACAATTTTAGTAATGTTAAATTAGATTAGAGTTGACATTTATAAGATACATGTTTTACAAAATACGGAGAGGATTTGGGAAATTTTATAGCATTATTATAGTATATATTTAAGAATAAAGTGTACTATTTATAAATATCTGGCATAGTTTATCTTTTTGAAATGTTGATTTAATATTACCACTGCCTTGTCATAAACAGTGTTATGGCATGTATTTTAGAATCTGCACAATCCAGTTAACAATTACAATGATCGAAATACCATTAAAATAATTTAAATAATCGAACTAGTCACTAATCAGGTACTGCGATTAATCGTTGCAGCTTTCTTGACCCGGTTAGAAAACAGCGACCCCACTGTCGATGCTAACATAATTAGCATGTAGCATTGTCTTGTCATTGTTGGGTTCTATTCGCTCATCTCGCAGATGAAACCGGCGCTCCAATCATTCATTAAATAAATCACATATAGTATACAAGCAAAAAAAACACTCCTGTTACCTCTCTTGCAGCCTCCTGCCCCACCAAACCACATGCTGACTGCTTAGCATTACCGGCCTCATCCAGCCCGAGTCCTTTGACGTGACTGTGAGACGCGATACGTTGGGTTTTCGTCGTGCTCTTCACCTCCTCGATCTTCATAGCTGTTGTATCTATGCAAATAAGCCCGAATAAAACTACAAATTATCCCTAAAAGTGGATAAATAACCCACAAAACCGTAGGGACTATCCTGCCTCCTCAAAAGCCGCCGAAACTCAAAACACAGGGAAATCGGTTACCATGTGGGTTACTAGGGAAAGTTAGCGGAAGTGTTTCTCATAGATCCCGCCTACTACATTTTAACTTTTTAAAACGAAAGCGGAATTAAATTATTAAACTGCTATATTATTTTAAATTAATGTAGTGATTAAAATGATTCATGCATGCATTGCATTTTACTTTAATGAAAAATACAATGTGCGTTGTCGTTCAAGACCAGCTCATTCATTGGCTAAAATGTGTGACAGTCAAGCTCTTATCCCCGCCCATTTACATGTTCACTTCCGCGTTTGTCTCGTTTGTCGGTCTCCTGCTAGTAGAAACTGCCAGAAACTTTGTGTGAAACAGTGAGTAAAATATATGGTAATATTAGCGGAAAAACTGAATGTACCAACGTATAAATTTGCATAACAGTTTGATGCCACACCAAACCTGCCATTACAACTTTATGAGGACGTTGATTGGACATTTTAACGAAGTTAGCATGCTGTCGAGTCTTTTGGAGCAGAGTTCAATGTCCAACTCAGCGTAGGATAAAGTATTATTTTCCTTTATCGCCTTAAACTGGTGTGAAAATGTCGGATCAATCAGATTCCCGAACCAAAACATTAAATTTCAACGTGGGAGTGCTGGGGCATGTTGACAGTGGGAAGACTTCGCTGGCCCGGGCTCTGAGCAGCACCGCATCCACCGCTGCTTTTGACAAGAATCCGCAGTCCAAAGAGCGGGGCATCACCCTGGACCTTGGCTTCTCCTCCTTCACGGTGGAGCTCCCGGATCATCTGAAGGAGAGCGCGGGGCAGCGGTATGACAGCCTGCAGTTCACCCTGGTGGACTGTCCGGGGCACGCCTCCCTCATCAGGACCATCATTGGAGGTGAGTGGGCACATGTACACGGCTTGTAAGAAAATCTTCCTTGTCAAAACTTGCACAGCGCACATATGAACGATCAGAAAGAAAGCAGTTTAGTCAGATCAGTAACAGTTCACGTAACATTTCAATAATTCTGATTACTCCAGTAATTAGATTATAATCAGATTTTTGGTCAACATGGTAAAGATAGCCATGAGTTAATTGAGATCAGATTTACCACATATATGTTTAAAAGTAAGATTATGTCACATTTTAAACAACTCCAGGAGCATCTAAAATACTGCAATATGACCAGATAAACCAATACAAGAATGCCTTGAATTTCAGAACATCTGAATATTTTAATTATAACTGGACTATACAGACATCAGCATTATTAAATACAAAAAAAAAAAAAAATCATCAATAATAAACTTTATTCATAACTATTGTCATATCAAGCCGGTTACCATATTAAAATTTTTATTTGGTTAAAATGAATTAACTGTATAACTTGTTGGACTAGTAATAATTAAAAATAAATCACAAATTTGTTAACAACAAAAAATATTGTAAATTGCAGGCCCATTTATAAGATGCTGAGATGGGTAATGATGGTCAGATTATTTTACTTAAAAAGAGTAAACAAAAAATACTGGACATAACATGCATTTTTGGGGGGATAAATATGATTGTGACATGTCATCAATAGATATGCAAACTCAGACTTCAAATAATTGTAAAATTAACAATGTTTTTACGTAGGGTAAAAGCATTAACTAATACCTTACTCAAAGTGGGATTTGTCAGATACAATTCAGTTTAAAAGTGTGGTCTGATAAAACTCACAGAGGACCAACATAGGTCAGTATCTTAGTTTTCAAACTTTCACGTTAAAAAACATTCAAGACATTTGTTTAAAAAAAGCCTCTGAGCTGTGTGCCTGTTCTGACTGCTAATATCCACTTATTGAACCTCCAAAATTTCAGACAACATCATGAATATAGAATTAATAACTATATTTAAACTAAATATTGTCCGTGCCACAACAGTCGCAAGCATCGCTGCCTGTATCTCATTTATAATTCTTATTTAACCATGCAGTCAATATCAATTTCCAGTGCTTAAACTCTTAAAGGTGGCAGCAGGTGTCCCTCCACAAGTGTAAATGCATCATAAATAAAGCTTTGGATATTTGATCACTATCCCAGAGGTCTGTGTCAAGCTCACGGCGATTACTTCAATTAATTAGCTTCATTCAAAACCCGCTTAAGCTGTTATTTTATATTCTGCAACACTGCCCTCTCATATATATTTATAATGACTCTATAAAGACTCCGACACACAGCCAAGTGTCAGGGGAGACCAGTCGTGCTCATACGCCCTGTAACTGAAGAACTTGATGTCTCAGTTTAATCAATAAAAACAATTCAATTAATGTGTGTTTCTTGAAATTCATAAAATTAAAATTAAAATGTGAAATCTACTTTTTAATGCTGGAGACAAGGAATGTGTGGCTTGTTGTCCAATGTCTTAATTTTGACTCATCCAGCAGAGGGCACTGTTTCTCTACAGCACAGTGAGACAGTAGATTGCTCGGATGTTTTGAGGATTTAGATGTTTGCTAACTAAATGTACAATGTCTCGTTTCAAATTAATAAATAATACAAAATGTGGAAGGTATATCAAAATATTGATAATCTTGCAGTTGGTGGTGTGAATATTTACAAAATTAGAATATAAAGTAAATTGTCTCGTCTATAATTAAAAGTGTTATCAAGGACCTCCAAAAGAGACATAAATGTAGCGTAATCTTCTAAAAAATGTGCAAAGTAATATTTCTGCCCTTTTGTGATTCACGTAAGATTCTATTGACATGTTGTGCGATACTTGAACCTCAGCCATTTTAGCACATTCCTGATGTTAATTATCTGAATATTGTTATCCATATAAGGTAAAAACATATTGAAATCACCTCTATTTACACTGCTATCTATCATAAAACAATAAGTACTTGTATAATAAAAAAAAAAAGAAACAAAAAGTGTGAATAGTGTCTTTATTATGTATTGTTTTACCGTAACAAATAATAGATTATCAAAGATGAGACGAGCTTGTATTTAATTATGAAAATATAGGAAGGACATATTCACACATATATCAGTGTTATTGACTTGACCACCTCAGTCCCATACAATGTAAAAATACAATAATAATACAATAATTAAATTAGTAAAATATGGTATGTAGTATGAAAAAGCCATTTTAAAAACAAGTTTATTTTTTCAGTGTGTAAGTTGCACATTTGCAGTCTGTGGCATGACACAAACTCACTAGACTGAGTCCCACCTGAAGTCCACGGTCTGGAGGTGGCACATGCTGTGGATTAAGCAGGAAGGAAAGTGTGTGGATCGGAGTTTGTTTTAAACTTCCTCCGGAGTCCCGAGTGAGGAGCTCAGGAAAGAGACGCAGCCAAAAGAGGACCCAGGACTCAGTCCCGGAGCAGATCTGGTTACAGCCCTGGTTCTTGAGGCTCCTTCAGTCCCAGTGTTGTCTGAGGACCTCGGCTTTAGTTCTTGTTCTTGTTTGATTGTTTTTGTTGGAGAACTCTGTCTGTTCTGACTGTTTTGCAGTTTCTTCTGACAATGTAGTTGTTTTAAACCGGCCGTGTGACGCCTCGGTGTCCTGCCTTTATCACATGTTACGTTTAGGTCAATTAAGATTTCACAGTATTGTAACTGATTTCTGCAATTTTTCAGTCATTTTGATCAGGAAAAGACAAAAATCCCAAACGCTTATGAACAGGGCTGTCACTAACAATTATTTTTGTAGTAGTAGATTATTTTTTCAGTTAGTTAACTTGTCAAATGATTATTTCTATTTTACATTTAGACTTTTTAAAGGCTTCCAGATGGAGAATATTTATGAATAGCATGTTTTGTATGAAAAGCTGAAATATGAATATTAATTTTTAACATTTTGATTCACTAATGCCACTGTTTTTGTTATTTAAAAAAATGTTTCGAATGTGTTTTATTTTTATCAAACTACAATCATGATTATGTTTTAGTCGATTAGTCACAAATAGTTGATTAATTGGTGCAGTCCTGCTCATGAAGTTTAGTCAATGGTGGCTGGAATCTAACATTTGGAGGAAAAACTGAAGCAAAGGCACTCCTCACGTGTTTAAAATGCTTTTGTTTGACTGGGCTAAATCTTTATTTTAAAAGCACATGCTAAGTTTTCTTTCCCACGCTTCCCACAGCAGCCTTCTTCAGGGTGTAGTTTGCAGCTCTTCCCTTTTTTATAATCAGTCGATGTTCTTCTCCCCAAACATACAATAATTCAGTTGGTTTAAAAAGTCCATTGAGAGCATTTTAAAAAAAAGTAAAACGCAAATATAATTTTTGTGTTTTGGGCACTTTTGGTTATGTTTTCATCAATTAAACATAACATTCGAACACTAAAGAAACCAAAAAGGATTAAAATATTTTCCTATGTTAAATAAGTAGTGACGGTAGACCTGGGCAATTCATAAGAAATTGTTTTATTTTTTTTTAAAAAGCCTCAAGGAAGTCATAATTATGACATTTAAAAGCTAGACTTTAAAAGTCAAAATTTTAGGTTAAAACTTTTAGTTTTAAAGTCAAAATGTGGTATTTTTTAATGTCAAAATTTCAAGTTTTAGAGTTTATGAAAAAGTTTATGACTTTTAAACCCATAATTATTATATTATAGTGTAAAAAAAATCTTTTTATGGCTCGCGGTTTTATATTTTATTTACTGGCGGAAATGGGCTTTCATACATCTCTTTGCTGTGAGCTGAATTTTACAGAAAAGCACTAAATCATCTCTTTCATAATCTTCTTTCATAATCTTTCTTTCAGAATCTTTCATAAATTGCACATTGTTAACAGTGTCAGGTCACAATTAGATGTTTATCAGTTCATCATTTAGTGACATCAAGGCTTTTCTACACTGTGTTTAAATGTCCTTTTAAACGGTGTTCTATTTTCCAGGAGCTCAGATCATTGACCTGATGATGCTGGTGGTGGATGTGGTGAAGGGCGTTCAGACTCAGACCGCGGAGTGTCTCCTGATCGGCGAGCTCACCTGTCAGCGCATGGTCGTCATCCTCAACAAGACCGACCTGCTCCCCGAAAACAAGAGGCAGAGCGCCATCGACAAGATGACCAAGAGGCTGCACAAGACGCTGGAGAACACCAGGTCTGGACCTGTGCTGGGGCTGAGGATTTTTAGAAGTCAAAATAAAAAAAATATAGCAGAAATGAAATGTACACAAATGGATAAACATTCTCATATGAAAAGAAAGAACATTAAGGGATAAATATTATGCATTGACTTTTTTGAGTTTTCAAGGCAAGGCAAGTTTATTTGTAGAGCACAATTCGTACACAAGGCAATTCAAAGTGCTTTACGTAACATTTTCCATAACATTTAACCATTTTCCAACAACGTTCCGTCATCAAAAACACACCTGGAGTTGCATTTAGCTTCATTCACGCTGGTTTGATGAATCCTGGTTAGAAAATCCTCTTCCCTCCGACCGTCAAAAACATTACATTCTGAATCCCTCGATGTGTGACGTTTTTTGGTGTGTGACGTGGCTCTGAGCATTTCTGTCGATCACTACAGCTGCATTACAACTGTGTGACTACTCAATAACACGGCTATCATAACGAGCAATGTGTTTTTAAAATGTGTATCTGCAGCCGGTAGAACTTACTTTGGCGTCTCCCAAAGCAGGGATAAAGTTATATTGTTCTTTGCAAAAACATACTATTTTTAGTTGTAAAATATGAGATGTCAAAGTAAAGATACTCAAGAGCAGGTTTAAAGGCAAATGTCAATTAAAAATAATGCATGATATCTGACCTTTAAATCATCATGTAAATAGTGTTTATTACTGGTCAAGATCCTTTCATTGTAAACATCTTAAATTATGTGAGTAATGAGTGGAGACAAGCTCCACTTCGCTCCAATCCAAAACTCAAAGTCCAAGGAAAACGTCTTAACATGTCGCATATAGAAAATACAATACCATTTATCTGAGTTAAAATAAGAAATACCGGTCGATTAAAACTACTGTGTTATGGATTTTGTCGTCTAAATTATCATGACATTTTTGTCGACTAAAACTAGAAATAAACTACAAAGAATAATTCTACTAAATCTTAACATAAACAAACAATTTAGAAAGAAAATGTCAAAAGCCTAAGCTTACGTTTCTTAAAACTTATTCAAATGTGTGTGAACAGTTAAAGGAAGATCTGCAAAATTGACTTAAATGATCTTATAACCATAATATAATGTATATTTGCATAACCTTTAGTCTCCTGTCACCAGTTTAAAATGTCCAAAATATAACATTTTGACGCTTGGGCGTTCTAGATTAGAACTATATAGAAGGAAAAAAAAACACGCCTTCTTTAATAGTAGCTAAATGGTCAAAAATATAATTAATATTTCACTTCTTTTCCCCAGATTTAAAGACTGTCCTGTGATCGCTGTAGCAGCGAAGCCCGGGGGCCCAGAGGCTCCAGACACAGAGGAACCACACGGCGTCTCAGAGTTAATCCAGGTAAAGGTCCTTCAACACAGCACCAGGGTCTAACCCAAGAAATAATAAAACCACCACTGTACCACTGTCAGTGAGTTTACTGATGTTTTTTGCAAACCATCTCAAATCTCTAAACGGTTTTAAAATACCTGCAAAAGTTATAGGATTGTGAGGCTACCAATGACTAAACCTGATGTGTTTTTAATGTTCTGTGGAAAAACTGCTCCAAGCTGGTCAATGATAATTCATCTGTGATTGTATCCTGTCTGAAGTTAGAGAGTTGTTTATGTGTAAACTCACACTCGTGTTGCCTCAGCTCTTGAAGAAGCAGACGTACCTCCCTCAGAGAGACGCGGGCGGAGACCTCCTGATGGCCGTGGACCACTGTTTCTCCATCAGAGGACAAGGCACCGTCATGACCGGCACCATCCTGCAGGGGGCGCTGGCCATCAATGACACTGTGGAGATCCCAGCGCTCAAGGTAGTTGTTGTTTTCATGTTCTTGATGTTGTCTCTCTCTCAGACTGAGCCTGCTTTTCCCCCCTCCATTCCCCATTAAACTCTGAGGCCTCTCATGGGGCCCCGGACCCTACTTTGGGACTAGGGCTGTCACTAACAATTATTTTAGAAGTCGACTGGTCAAACGATTATCTCTATAGTATCTGAGACTTTTTAAATACATTATCAGCCAAATAAATGTTGAAATATGGAGACTGAAGACTTCTAGTTAGAGAACGTGTATGAAATGGCAACAATTTTGCTGTTCTAATAAAGTATTTTGACATGTTTTAGAATCTGTATAGTCCAGTTAACAATTATGATTATCAATTATTATAGTCAATTATTTTTTATACTCGACTAGTCAAGATTAGTCGATTAATCCTTGCAGCTCTATTCCCCTTATTCCGGAAGTTGCCGTGGGCGCCACCATCTTTTTCCGTTGTAGTTTACACGGGGCAGAAAATAAGTTCTACAGGAACTAAAAAGCCAGTGCATTGATGACTTGTTGCACGTGTACATTATACATTTTAGACAAATCAATTTACTTTATGTAATATTTTACCGGTGAGACTTTCCCCCTCGTTCTACATTTACATGAACGGGCTTCAGCCTTTTGTCTCCAATTGAGTAAAAATCTCATTCACCGGTCTTTCTCGTTCTAAACAACTAATATACTGCATTAATTGAAAAAAATAATCCTAGTCTAATCGATTACCAAAATAGTAATAAATCAATACTTCTCTTAAACTCTTTGATCGTTAAAAATGTTATTAAACAATTAAATTAACTTGCAAATACAGTCGCAATACTAGAAAAATTAAATAAAATGCAGTAAAATATTTTCCCCAAATCCTTGAGCCGTACCAAACCCAGCAGTAGCTTCACAGAGCGGTCGGTCATAACCTTATATTTACACTCATGTCCCATTCCTGAATATATTTGTACAAGGACGGCGGGTTTTCGGATGTTGGGAGGAAGTGGGATGGCGAGAGGCTTCGAGGATGTGTCAGTTTAATGTAAAGGGCTCAGGGTCGGCGGCAGAGCAGAGGCGGATAATCAGGAACACATGGGAACGCTTGGAGGAGAAGCTGCAGGGGCCGTTATGTCCTCTGGGTGGCAGCATACGGCAGGGGTAAGAGTTATTACTAGATTCACCCTGACAGTTTCATTTGTGTGCTGTGGTTAGTGCATTTTTATTAACGTATTTGTTGAAACTGCTTATGCTCTTGATGTGAAGCACTTTGGCGTTCTTTGTGTCGTCAAGTGCTCTATGAATGACATTAGATTAAGTGATTATTTTACTACAATACGACGCTTGATTTTTATCATTGAAAGCGAATGTCTGACCCAGTTGCATCCCTGACACGCAGCATTCGTGACATAATTTATTTGCAAATTATTGTAGTACAGCCTTTATGTCACGTGCTGTGTTTTAGTTTCTATATTTTGATTAATTTATTGTAATATTTAATCTGCACTACTTAATTTTTTACTCTTAAGGGTTGCATTGTGGAAACAAAAGTGAAATGACCTAAATTGTTTTCAGTCTGATCTGTAAAATAACATACGGAAGTCTGCATAAGTGGATTTTGAAAACATTTTTGAACACATTTCAATATTTCAGTTCAGTTTATTTAGGCATTTGTCATAAGAGTCATACAAACAGATTTGCAACAGATGGAAATATATATAAAACAAAAGCTCAAGAGGACTAAGCAGAAGTACAAATACTTATGAACGCTCACCCCCACATTATAGTCAATAAATACAACTATTGGTAACTGACAAAACATTTGACTTCACATTGTATGACTTCAAATAATATACTGTATATGTACGGAAAACAAGATCATTTATACAAGCACTTATCTTAAAAGTTGAAGGCTCAAACGCTGGCGCACTGAAGTGTTAAACCGTTTTAATCAGGCTAAAAATAATAGCTATTAACTTCAAAAATATTTGTAAATTGAAGTGGTAAAAAGAGTGAGCCTGGTGACAGTGAAAACACTTTAAAAACGCTGATGTTGTGATGTGAGGGAGGGTTGGGCGAGATTGATAAAAATGAATATGTAAAGATTTTTTGACTATACTAGTTATGACATTCAGACAATTAGGGCTGTCGTCGACTAAAGAAATTCTTTGTCGACCAAAGACCTGCCCTATCGACCGATTAGTCGACTAAAATGGGGTGTGACAAAAATATATCAAAACTGTAAAGTATTTCCATTTATTTGAACCAAACTGCACTCAAAAGAACACAACTGTAGAGAAGTTTATGCAAAAACAACTATTTATACAGGAAAGTACGAAGAGACAGTGAATTTATGCATTAAGACTCCAAAATCTTCAGCTAACTCACTTCATATCTTCTCATTTTTGCCATATAAATCATTTTGTAATAATTTATTGTAAATAAAATGATTTGTCGACTAATAAAAATCTTGGTCTAATTGGACTAATTGACTAAAGGACTACAGCCCTACAGACACTATTCATCAATGTTCATCAGAAACATTCTAAAATGTGCCTGTACATGTCCTGGTTGAGGTTCAGTTATTGCAGTAACGTTAAAGACCAATACAAAAGTGCAGAAATATTATTTAATTTTCTTGTTTATGTTTTTAATTCTCCTTTTTTGCTGCCTTTTAAACACGTGTTTATAGCTGTTTAATTTCATTTCATTTTATTTGTTCTGTGGGAATGTGCGACATAGTACGCATTCCACATAAAGAACAGGAATAGGATGAAGACAAATCATGTATATTTACAAAACAGCAATTTAGCTATTTTAGTTCTTATACACTGTTATACATATACTTTTAGCATGTTTAAACCCTCAAAGACAGGGGTGTCAAACTCATTTTAGTTCACGGCTCTCAATTTCAATCTTGGCCAGGGGCTAAACATAATGTAGTTTAAGAAATACTAATTAAATTGTTATTTGCTGTAGAATTAGTATGACATGCTACACTGTATTTGCACGTAAAAGACATGAGACTTTTTGGTTCCAAACTGTAGCAGCAAGGTGCACGAATGGACAACCTTTTTTAAGCCTTTTCTATGAAATAGTGAACAGTGAAAGAGCTGAACAAATGAGCGCTTCACTTTGTCATGCAAATGCTTTATTACACTCTGCAGTGACAATATGAGAAATGACCTGTGTAAAGTCTTTACCTGAAGCTCCTGATACGTCCAGGTATTGTACTTTGGATGTTCGGCTCACACAGAACGGTCATCACAGAACTTTGTGTTCTTGTTCATTAGCTCCAGTTTAAGTCTGTAAAGTTTGGCGCTCGCCTCGGCTCTGAGAAGACAGAGGAGCGCTGTTCAGTGGCGTGGACAAAGGGCGTCGTGTCAGACCATTGTGGGACTCGTAGTTCTAGCTGTGAAAAATCAATTGGAAAGAATAAATCAGATATGTTCTGTGGGCCATATCAAAACATAAGACGGACCAGTTTCAGCCCTCAGGCCGTAACTTTGACACCCCAGCGCTCAGAAGTCAGTTTAGCATTATACTGGATCTAAGGCTACAGCAATCAATCAACTAATTGTAACTAATCAACTATTTTGAATGTTGTATTTTATTATTTGGACATTAAAATACATATGAAAAAACATAACAAAGACAGCGGCCTAATTAAATTTTAAAAAAGTTTATAAAAATAATACATTAATTAGTCATTTAGGGCTGCACAATATATTTTAAAAAATCAATATCGCACTTGTAATTATCGTAATATGCATATCACAAAGATGCACGATCATTTCTAATGGTTAAATGCAGTAATCCTGCATTTCTTGTGTGCCTGATCTTGTTTTTACTTTTGACCAATCAGACTTAAAGGTTCACACCTAAAAGTGCCGTTTTGCTCAGTACAGACGCAGCAAGTGAATGTTTTAGTGATTTATTTTTAAAGCTCTTGCTTCAAAATCCTCAAAACGTTTTCGACTATTTCATACAAACAAATGAAGCTGAATAAAATGTCTGAAATGCTTAAAATGCCTGCCCATATTTGAACCAAAGCTACTATATTTTAAGGTAAGAGTTGAGTTATCCTTTATACCTAGAAAAGAAAAAAAAGGTGTGCAAATGAGGAAAAAAATCACATTAATATCATTATCGCAACATATGACACTCGCATAGCAAATCATACTAATTTCCCATATTGCAGTGCAGCCCTCATTAATTTGTAAATATTCTGTATCTAGGAGCCTTCAGTTGCATCCTTCAGCCTTTATTCACTAAAAAATGTAGAAAAATCAAAATTACCCACTTAAATATGTAAATTAATTGTTTGAGTGTTAATCAAAAAATTAATAGCTAACCAGTCGACTTCTAAAATAATCTTTATAGTTCTATATTGTATGTCGTTGCTGAGAATGTATGTCTCGTTTGTTTCAGGTGACCAAAAAGGTGAAGTCCATCCAGATGTTCCGTAAGCCCGTCTCCACGGCGATGCAGGGCGACCGCGTGGGTGTGTGCGTGACCCAGTTTGACCCTAAACTGTTGGAGCGGGGCGTCGTGTGCACCCCCGGCTCCCTCCGCACCCTTTACGCCGCCGTCATCTCCGTCCGCAAGATCGGCTACTTCAAGGGCGCCCTGTCCACTCGCGCCAAATTCCACATCACCGTCGGACACGAAACTGTGATGGCCAAAGTGTCATTCTTCGGACTTCCACCGGGATCAATGAACTCAAATCCGCCAGAGCCAAATTCACTTGAAACGCCTTTTAATTTCGATAAAGAGTATTTCTACCAAGACGAATATGTAAGTGGTCCAAAGGAGGGCAGCGCTGGGCCGGAGCTGGAGCAGTGGGCGCTGTTGGAGTTCGAGAGACCGGTCACGTGTCCCTCGTTGTGCCTCGTGATCGGTTCAAAGCTGGACACGGACATTCATGCCAACGCGTGCCGCTTGGCCTTCCAGGGACGACTGCTGCAGGGGTTTGAGGATAAAAACTACACAGAGACGGGGCTGCCCAAACTCCGGATCTACAAGACCAAACAGAAGGAGGGGCAAGTGGAGAGGGTAAGTCAGGCGGCCTTACTTTCAACGTGGAAGTATAATCAAAAATCAACAGATCTGTTGTATTGGTTTGAATGCTTGCGCTCATTGGTGTAAGACGTTTTATTTAGCATTTACTTACTGCGTGATCAGTTCTGACCAATCAGTGCAATGGAGGCTTGCACAGAGCTAGCGAGGGCCCACGGGCTATGATAAATCTTCAGATCTTCCTTTTAGTCCCTGAAAAAAATTTTTTTTTTTCTTTAAAGTTTCGATTGTGAAAGTAGAGAGGAATCTCTTCAAAATGCGACCTGTGGGTGTCCTGTAACACGACCAGTTTGAGTCATGGACGCTCTATGCAGCTGCAATACCGCAGAGTGGCCACTAATCAATCTCGCTTCAGGACAGAGCAAGGCATGTCTTGTCCAGTTTATATTATGAATTTATGGCTTTAGAACAGCTTTTTCAAATGTTAAAATAAAACAGGAGGCATTGCTGGCTAATTTATGAGAATAAAGTGGGGTACCCCAGCTTAAAACAGTTTATTTGCTATGATTTGGTGTCAGGTTTTGAAAGACAAGAAATGTTTAGTGTAAAGTGTAACATGCAAAATAATATGTGTTAATGAATGAATGAATGAATGAACGAATAATACATTTTAGAAGCAAAAAAGGAACATCACAGTTCTATCTTTTAGGGCTGTAGTCAACTAAAGAAATTCTTGGTTGACTAAAGACATGTCCTATTGACCGATTAGTCGACTAAAAGGGTGTGTGGCAAAACTATGTCTGTATCTTACCCAACTGCACTGGAGTTCAGGCAAAAAATAACATTTGTATTTTAGATAAATTAGATTAAACTCTTGATTTACTCCAAAATCTTTAGCTAACCCACTCCATATCTTTTTCCATATTTTTTTCGTATAAATCCTTTTAATCGAAATAAAAAAATTAGTCGACTAAAAGAAATGTTGGTCGACTAAAACACTGGTTCTCAAACTTTTTCAGTCGTGAGCCCCAAAATAACAATAGTTCACATTTCCGACCCACAAACACAAAAAAAAAATCTAATGTTTGATTTTATTTTGAGAATATAGACGTAGAAAAATGACTTTGATTGGCCAACAAATAGGAATCTACATTTACAACTGCATTTGAAGGGTGTCAAGCCTTTTTAAGACTATTGTATAAATTTTCGCCACCATTTGGGGACCCCCGGAAATCATTACCCTAGTTTGAGAACCACTGGACTAAAACACCATTGACCGATTAATCAACTAAACAACTAAAGGACTACAGCCCTACTATCTATACTCCAAAATGTTTTCATAAAGACTAGAGAATGATAATCTATTGGGCAATTTTAGTGAAAAAGAATGAAGGATTTCACTGTTGTTTGATCTTGACGTCAGTAATCTTCTGTCTCTCTTACAATGTTTTATTTTATTTTTTTTAACATTATAAGTCAGTCAGTTTTTGCTTCATATGAACCTTCTGAGTAATTACAAAAGTATTAACTCTTTGCACAGAAGTCGATGTAATCCCTCATTGGTCCAGCAGTGTTCCATCGTAGAAAAGCGGTCGTCATCCGGACAGTCAGAAGTCCACACCTGACGCACACCTCACCTTGTTATTGACCTGTAGACTTCTCTTTACCTCGTGCTCGTTTGTACTTCTCTGGATGTTTCTCATTTCTGGTGGCAGTCGGAGCGTGCCTCAGACAGAGCCCTTATTGTCCTTTCATAAACACACACACGTTCTCACAAACAGGCCGCATCAGAGGCTGGTCGTGCGGAGGAGCTCTGCAGGATCAGGCCGGGGCGAGGTGGTCCATGCTTTGGCGGTGCGATGGGGGACAGGTTTATGTGGGCCGGGTGCAGAGTGTGTGAACCCGGGTGCGTGGGTGGCCGTCCTGACGCCACTGTCCCGTCTCCTGAACACAGGCTGGCGCTGTTTGGACACACCTGACTGCCACTGGAATAATCGCCTGTAGTACAAGAGGAGGAAGTATGCAAAATATGTCCTGAACCGGGAGCGCTGCATCGGCTAAATCGGTTGTGCAACTAAAACTGGCGTCAGCAAATTTACTTACATTTCTTAGATTTTTTGGAATTTCACAATGAGGTCTACAATCTGACACTACACAATAGACTATGTCCACTACTGCTCCTTCAGATTTAAGGCTCAAAGATTGATTGCAATTGCATAAAAAATTGCTATTTGAATGTAAATTGCCTTCCAATAAATGCCCTAAACTACAATATGACATGACATCTTTATGAGGTTAAACTATACATTTCTCTAAAACATAGAGCACACGATTATATCTAAGATTTTACTAAACATTTGGCCTTTTTGTCCCCAATTTGACAGTTTTTGTAAAGTTTATAATTGTTCTTCTTGGTTGAGCTGCAAATGACACAGATAGAGGTAATTCTACAACTGTTACCTAGCAACCATTTTGAAAACAAGGGCCAAAATCCATATAAATTACTCATTAGTTATGATTTAACAAATAATTATATTTTATAATGTATTTTATTTTGTTGAATTACTATATTATAATAAATATTTCCCACAGATGCCCTCCCACCACACTAAGTCATAGTTAGAATATGACTAGAACTTGTCACATAGACTTTAGATGTGCCCACATTCACCGCAGCATGCCTCTTATTCTTCCTGATTTATGTTTTGGTTTTGGTCATGCCTTAAGTCTTTATCTGATCAGCTTTTCCAAATCACAGTCGTCAGGAACATTAAGCGGCGTATGTTTTGACTTGGATGTAAATGACCTGCGAGTTATTATTACTTTCTCAACAACAGCAGAAAAATGCAATTATTTTACCATCACAAAAGAATGAGGATATGTTTTGAGGTTACTCTTAAATCTAAGCTTTTTTGTGGGAATATTTTCAGAATAACAAAGTCTAAGTAGATAAGTTGAATTACTTGTCAGTTCTTTACTTCTGTGCTGTTCTTTACTCAAGTAGAAGTTTAAAAAGTCAACATACTTATATTCCTTTTTAGAACACTATTTACAAGTAAATCGATTGAAATAAGTGCTTCCTCATTAACATGCATGACATCATAAAAAAACCACAATATATTTATGTGTGTGAGTCTTGGTGTGATTGCACTTGATATTGTGCACCAGAATTTTTCTGTTAAGAAAATAATACATAATTTCCTACATTCGGGTGCATTTTATGTGTAATATTTATAATGTGGCCACCTGCACAATAATGTCACCTCTCCTGGGCTTCCTTTGGAACATGAGGAGGATTTAACAGAGCCCAATGGTAAAAAAGACTAACTTTGGTATTCCTTAAATACTGGACACTGTTTTATTGTCCGGAATCAGAATCAATATCCAAAAAGTTTCGTTGCCATTGAAAAGACAAACTAGCCTCGATGGTAAGGTGCAACAGAAAGCAATGTATAAATAGTAATAATAGTAAAAGAAAAATAGTATAGACTACCGGTATGCTAAAATAAGTGCATGCAAAATAAAATATGTGTAGAAATGTGTAGTAAATATAATACATCCCCGAGCTCAGAACATTTGTGCAAACTAGCAGTGAGCACTTATTAAAGTAGAAAGAAGAAAGACTTGTTTCAAAATGTTTCTGCCTCGTTTCAATACATTAATTCTTACTTCAAGCCCAGTTACTTGAAGAAAATTGTCCTTACTACATTGGCATTTTCTTTTTCAAATAATCTTTTAACCAGTCAAAAGGGGCTTGACAGCAGTGAAATATTCAATGTCACATAAACAATCAAATCTCATCCAGAAAAAACTACTCAAATCCAGATTAAATTCTGAATTCAAGACATTTTAAGCAATGCTAGATATATATTTTTTTTGCAGCGTAGCATTGGGCTGTCACTAACAATTATTTTAGTAGTCGACTAGTCCACGATTATTTTTTTGATTAGTCGACCAGTCAAACGTTTATTTCTTTTGTATATAAAATTTTTGTAAATACATTATCAGCCAAATAAAGGTTGAAATAGGGGACTAAAGGCTTCTAGATAAAGAATACTTATGAATGAAGTGTATTATTGATGAAAATCAGCTATAATCTATGCTTTTTGACATTTTGGTGTAAAAATATGTCAGTCTTTTACAGCCTGTTTAGTTCAGTTAACGATTAGGCGATTAGTAGTTTTTATTGTTTAGTCACTTAGTCATGATTAGTGCATTAATTGCAGATGCAGCTCTAGTGTAGAGTCCACCACAGACTGTTTTAGAACAGAAACACGCTCCTTTAACACACTTTTGCTGCACAGCGCACTAAGCATGACTTGGCGCCCTGTTGTGGGGTCAACGTCAGGCTAAAGGTGAAGCGTGTGAACTAGCTTCCTGCCGTTAGCGCTCGGGGCTGTCGACAGCTCGGCCTCGGCAGAACAGTGAGTGCCGAGGTCATTAACTGGTCGTGTGATGCCTCCACCAGAACGAGACGCCTATGTTCTGAGGATTCCTGAAGCTAAAGGAGACACATAACTGGCATTGTTGAGATGTTCGTCAGCCGTGTGTAAACCGCTGTATTTGTGTCTATCGCCGCATCGGTCACGGTCGCGGGCGGGTCAAATGTTCAGGCATGAATGAGGACGCGGGTGACTCGGAGACAGAGCGGTGCCCTCGCTGTTATCAGATTAGCAGCGGGTTAGCGATGGACGATAAGCAAGAAATACAAACAAATGTGGCATAAAATGTGCAGGAGGTTGAAAGACGGTTGAGAGACAGACAGGCGACAGGGCTAACAGAACGTGACCGACTCAGAGCTCAAACACACGAGGTTTCACATAAAAGAGGGGAGATGGGAAATATTGTCTTTCTCGTCTGAATATAACTGGAAAACTGACAAATTCACATCATGTTTCTGTTCAAACTCCAAACTAAATCTGTCATGATAACAAATGCTGAAGTGCGATAAATATGATGATAAGCGAAAATACTGAAACTACTCTAAACCACGGACACAATAATGTGCACAGCAGCATCTGGCTACGATAACCCTTTCTCACACCTACACGGCAAGTTTATTTGTAGAGCGCAATTCGTACACAAGCCAATTCAAAGTGCTTTACATAACAGGAAAAATTGCATTAAAATCACAAAACACATGAAGACATCTAGAATCAGTTAAAAAATGCTTTAAAAGAGAAGAGTGCAGATAGATCTTTCAGTCGTATGCACGTCCAAACAGAACTGTTTTTAGCCTGGATTTGAACATTGCCAGAGTGGAGGCCTGTCTCACATCTTCAGGGAGACTGTTCCAGATTTTAGCTGCAAAAAACTGAAATGCTGATTCCCCATGTTTAGTCCTGACTCTAGGCACCAGCAGGAGGCCGGTCCCTGAGGTCCTCAGAGTGCGAGATGGTTCATGTGGCTCTAACATGTCAGAGATGTATTCTCTGAGCCACAGGAAGCCAGTGCAGAGACCTGAGCACAGAATGTGATCATACTTCCTGGTTCTTAAAATGTAAAGTAAAGACCACCTGATTGTTTTATGAATAGATTACTTAATTTTTTTTAGTTTTTTTTTTTTCTTTATTATGCATTAGCATTAGCATAGACTCACAAACTCCTCCATTTATCATCACAGTCATCACCGGGGAAATGTTCATCCATGTTGTCAGTGACATCCACCTGCAGCTCACTGTTCACTGCCTGAACATTAGTCTATATGGCTATATGACACACGGAACGACACATTTCACTAAAATGTTGTGAACATGATTATATTTAAGATTTTACGAAACATGTTGCCTATTTGTCCCCAGTTTGACAGTTTTCGTAATGTTTATATTTGTACTTCCTGGTTAAACATGAGCAGCGAATATGACATATAGAGCAACCAGACTATATTAAGGGTCAAAATCCACATAAATTACACAATGGTTATGCTTTGACAAATAATCATTCCTGATAACAACTTTCCTTTGTTGAATGATGGCTTAAACTGTCAAAAAATGGTGTCAGTTGACTGTAAATCGTCTGCTTTTTCAATGGTACAGAAGGATTCCGTTTTAGACATGTTTAACATATTTCTATTGGATTAACTTAATACTGTGAAGGGAAAAAAAACTATTGAGATTTTTCTTTTTTCAGTATCACTCACCCATATTTGTTTTAGTTTTTTTTTCTGGAGAAGAGAAACTTGTTTGTGAAATACAGTTGAAGTCTTTACAGTTTTGATAATGAAAATAACAACTGAATCAAAGATAGCGCTTGTGTTTTTAGAAAGTACTACTGTTTAATTATTTTACTTTAATTGTAGGTTAAGTTTGAGTGAGTCGGACACAAGTTCACTGTATATTCTAGTTTATATTGGTTTGTGAAACGAATCACACACGAATGGCAGAGGATCCTCATATTGTTTATTTTCTTAATTGCATAAGAGTTGCTTCTTCAAACTCCTGTTTATTGTTTCGACTTGTATTTATTTATCCAGCCTAATCCACTTGTAGATAACTGCACATGTAACGCTGCCTCATGTTCCCGCTCAGGTCACAGACGACTTCACCGTGATCGGCCGCAGCCTGTTCAAGAAGGAGACCAACCTGCAGCTGTTTGTGGGGTTAAAGGTCACGCTGTCGACGGGAGAGAGCGGCGTCATCGAGGGCGGCTTCGGCCAGAGCGGCAAGTTCAAGATCAGAATACAAGGTAAACACGGAACGGGAGGAGGGAAAACACTGGACAGAACACACAAATGCAGGGTTTTTTGTCTTTTAAAATATATTTATTTGTTTATTTTGAAATGTTTCCACGTCGGTTGGTGCTGACCTTTCGCTGCTGCTGTCTATAGTTTAGCAATTAATTGTTGTGGAGTAAATGGAGTTTAAAAGAAGATGCTGGAGTTTAATCACAGGAGAAGTTTATTTCTATCAGTACGGGACCCGAGACATGGACCCTAAGACATTGTGAATGTGTGCATTCCACTCCAGTCTGGCGCTGCTTCTGCTTCTGCTGGACGACTCCTGTACCTCTGACGTAGACAAAGATACAGGGGAGAAATACTATTTTCGATTGTCATTTTAGTAGTAAACTAATCTGCGATAAATTTTTCCGATTGGTCTTTTAGTCAAAAGATTATTTCTGTTTTTCATTAAGGTTTTTTTTTTGTTTTCTTTTAACATTGAACCATATAAAGTTTAAAATAAATGGTGTCTGGAGGCTTCAAGATTAAAAAAAAAATCATCAGTAAAGTGTATTATTTATGAAATTCACAAATAGTTTTTACTTTTTAAATGTTTATTTAAAATAACCTTATAATATAGGTCACTGTCTTGGTTATAAAAGGTCTTTTTTTTTTTTTTTTTTTTTTTTATAAACCAGATAACAATCAAAATACAGTAGTTGACATTGGTTACAATCATTCTGACTAGTCGTTGTGGCCCTGTCCCTGCTTGAGATTTCACACGGCTGCTCCATGTGTGAGTCACTGCTTTTACATAAACACCAGCTAAGTTGCCCAGTCCAGTTTAAATTGATTGTTCAAAGTGCATGTGAACCCGGGCACGTCGACTGAGAGGCCGTGGATCGATTCAGCCAAAACCCCCGGGCGCAAATGGTCCCGACGTCTTTGAATCGATTTACTCTCTTGCACGTGAACTCGGGTGAAACTGGTCCGACCGGTTTGGATGTAAACTAAGTGACTGTGGGATGTTTTCTTTGGATAACGAGATAGTTACGAGCCCAGTTTAACAGAAGCACAGGTACAGTAGTTAACCTCTCTCTCTCTTTCTCTATCTCTTCTCGCCTCTTTTTCTTCTTTCGCTTGCTCTGTCTTTTCCTTTTCTCTCCCATTCCCTCTCTGTTGCTCTTTCTCTTTTCTGTCTCTTTCTTCTCTCTCTCTCTTCTTGCGCTCTCTTACTCTCCTCTCTCTCTCTTTTTCTTGTGCTGTCTCTTCCTTCTCTTCTCTTCCCTCTCTCTTTCTCTCTTGTCTGTCTTGTTCTGCCTGTCTTCTCTCTTTCTCTCTCTCTTCTCTCCCCTCCTCTTTCTCCCATCTCTCTCTTTCTCTCTTGCTCTGTCTTTCTTGTTCTCTTTCTCTTGTTCTCTTTCTCTCTTCCTCTCTCTTCTTTCCCTCTCACTCTGTCTTTGTTGTTCTCTCTTGCTCTCTCCCTCTCCCTCTGTCTCTCTCGCTCCGTGCTCCCCCTCCCTCTCTCTCTCTCCTCTCTCTTCTTCCCTTCCCTCTCCTTCCCTCTCTCCGTCCTCCTTCGTCTCTCTCCTTCTTTCCCCCTCTCTCTCCTCCTCTCTCTCCTTCTCTCCCCCTCTCTCTCCCCCTCTCTCTCCCCATCTCTCTTCTCCCTCTCTCTCTCTCCTCTCCCCCCCCCCCCCCTACTCTCTCACCCCCCCCTCTCCCTCTCTCCCTCAGACAGTGTTCAGGATGTGGTCAGATTAGGCCCGAGGTCTCGCTCCACATTCTCAGGATTCCTCGGGGAATGGCCCTTGTTCCGGGGGAAGTCTGTGCTGTTTATTTTACCTTCTGTTGCTCCAAACCCACCGCTCCGCTCCAGGAGGGACGAGAAAACAAAAACATCTAGAAACAGAACCTACATCCTCTCTTTACATTCAACAGGCTGATGTTATGGTTTTAACACTTTGAGAGGTCCATCGGGCTGCAGACCACTGAGTGCTGAAAGAGGAGGGCAGTTTTAAAGTTCATCGAAATAAGAAACATTCCCCAATTAATAATTCTGTAAAATCAAAAACTTTCATATTTGATTTGGAAGTCCTGCACTTGAAAGGTTTGCTGTTTGATCCCAGTTACAAAGATCACATTGCAGGATGATATTGACTAAAATGAATATGAAAACTGAACCACGAAAGGGCAGAAGTATCACTTTATTCTCTTGTTTGTCTCTTTTTGCCATCATTTTTAATATATAATACACTTGACATTGTAATTTTGAAAATCTCTAAAATAACAATTATAATGGAATGTTGGCTCGAATATCCTCTCCCTTCCGACCGTCAAAAACATTTCCTGCTGAACTCCCACAATCAGTGACATTTTTTTCATATTTTATAATTCATTTATCTGAGAATCTTCTGCCATTTTAAGTGCTTTAATCATCGCCAGACTCTTCTGAGCATTTCTGCCTCTAAACACTGCTGCTGCTTTCTTGCAGTGCAGCGTCTCTAAAGTTATAACTAAACTGTGTAAGCACTAGGCGCAGTCTACAAACAATGGCTGTAAACAAACCGGTCATGTGACCATTAGACTCTTAAGTTTTCCTTGTGCTATTTGTATTGCATGTTGTAATTTTGTATGTGTTTGCCTGCCCAGGGACTACGGATGAAAACTAGCTTTGTGGCTATAATCCGGCATATTTACATCTGTTTTACACTGATGTTCATTAACATGCATTGTCCCTATCAAATAAATGCATACACACGGTAAGTGTCAGGGTAGACAGCAGAAAATTTAGTGCATAATAAAAAAATTTTTGTTTCAAAACATGAGATGGCAAATTTAAGGGACTCAAGAGAATGTTCAAGGATAATAACAATATGAAAATGCAGAATATTTTTCCTTTGATGTTATCGACCTTTATTTAACCAGCCAGAAAGTTGCACGTGTTCTACTGTGACCAGAGCACCCCTGAATGAATAATGCATGGAACTGTCTGTGAATATGTCAATGTTTTTATTTGGTTTCAAATGCTTCATGGTCAAATTTAAGTCGTTTGTTTTAGGGCTGTCTCTTGTGCCACTATCTCTTGTTTCTAAGATTGGGCCTTCAGTCATTTCTACTTTTCAATAATCAGCCTGGGTCTTTATAATGGAGGTAATAATGGATTATTATATTTTTATAAGCCAAAATAAAATAAAAAATCATGATCAATCCTAAAGAGGGATAAAGAGTTAAATGTCTCTGTCATATTGTCAGGCACCCATTCGTGAATATTTATGTACAAAATCAATAATATTAGACATTTGAGAACAAATACTGTTGACATAATATTGGCCTATTAAATCATATTATAAAAAGAGGTTTCGTTGCTAATCTGTGTGTTCTTGATCCTTTCATACATCTCAGAACACACATATATTTTAAGTTAAATCTGAGCTCTCGTTGAAAGCACAGCCTTCCTCTGCCGTGTCCTCCGTCTTAGAAAGCTCCCGCTCTTGTCCCTGGAATGCGAGCTTTAATGATTTGTTTACAGCGGAGTCACGCGTACATGCAGGTTTGGTTTAGATAGGTGATAACTTGATGAGCTTTTCTGCCGTTAACCAAAACAACCCTCACAGTAACTCCAGAGATAAGACGGAGGAACGAAGGCACCGCGTACGTGAGCGCCGTCAGACACTGTAAAAACATTAAAAACACTGACATTTCCTCCCATGAGCAAAATGTCATGAAGAAACGGCTGCTGGATTCTCTCAAACGACCGAGAGAACCATTTTAGACAGATTTGTTAAAGGTTGAGGTGAAACAAAATGCTAAATATGACAACACCAATACGATTTAAAGGGTGAGATTTGAAGGGTGTTTTTTTAATTGTAAGATTGCAGAAATAAACAACAATAACAATAAACAACTTGTTGATTACGACAATTGCACTATATAGATTGAAACGTTGTGTATTTTTTATCTTTTTAAATTGTACAAAATGACATAATTGCGTGAAGAAAAGGTAGATTTCCTCGGTGTAATAAACGAGAAATGAATTATACGTAGAATGGAAAAAAGCATTGAAAGTAGGGCTTCAGAATATATCGTTACAGTAAAAAAATATAACACAATGAAGTACCGTTTTTAAAATGAAGACATTAAAAAGTTAATTTTAGTCATATTGAAAGCCTTGTTTTTTCTTGGGCTGGGAGTCACAGAGTCGCGCACGATTCGATAAAATATACGGCCCCCGATACGATAATATCACAACATTTCGATACGTGCAGTAATTAAAAACTGATTTGACAGACATCACTACTTTTTCTTTTTTAAACCATTACCTGCACAAACTTAATATGAAATACCCCCATTTTAATCACCAAAATATGTCTAATATTTTGCTCTGAACAAGTCACAACATTGTAGCGCTGCTGTCACAAAATAATTCAGTTAATTATACTAAAAATTAAAAATATATTGATAAAGCAGCCCACGATATCAATACTGTATCACCACATTTAGTTTGATATTGATATTATTTTATATTTTTGAGCACCTGTAGTTTTGTTTGTGTATTTTTATTTATTTTGACTAATAAAACACTTAATTATCGCAAAAATGTCCAATATCGTGCAGCGTTATTTTAAAGAATTCTGTTAAAGTTGTAAGCCCAAATCAGAATTTTAAAAATGCTGATGGGTAAAACTTAAAAAAAAATATATTATTAGCAAAGATTTCCATTTCAAGAGATCTTAGCATAAAATTGTTTCTTGTCAATTTACGTCTAAACTTTTTGTAAATACTAATTCCAGTGTATTAGTTTCACATTAATCCACTTCAAACACTGTTACAAAACTCTCGGTGGTTTCTTGAAAATGAATAAACGCTGAACTATTCTTAACACTCGGGACGGCTCTTATCTCCGATCAATGGACACATAACGACAAACAATAGACGTATGACACACCGATAGAATCTAACGAGAGCTTAACCTGAGAGACAGAAGCACAGAGTTATCTAACGCTTTACATAACGCACACAAACTGACCCATAAAACAAGTTGTGTCATTGGGAAGAATCAAAAATCACGTCAGAACGCTGCGATAAGTTGCATAAACCACATTTACATTTTCAGTTCATCATAAAAAAACAGTAAATTGATGATGAATTTGGACGATGCAGCGACAAAAATGTTAAAATGTTGAATGAAAATGCTTAATTTAAACTTTTTGTCAGCTTTTTTGACTTGCAGCACTTACTTTAATGTTATTTCTGTTCTCAAATGATCTTTTTTATTATTTAATTATTGCCATATGGTTAATCGCTGACAGTATTAGCTTATTTGTTAGAAACGTGACATGAATAATAATTTCCAGCAGTAGTCTTTACATTAGAATACATTTGATTATTTGTCGAAAAGGAGTTTGTGATCGAGCAAATTATTAGTCGTTAGTAGCTTCACAATATATCGCAAAAGTATTGATATCACAATACTGGTTGACACAATAATAAATATAAGAAAACATATCCATTGCAATAACATCGAGGTTCACAATTTGACAGAAATGTTGAAAAAAGCTGATTTCATTCATGATTTTCCTCATGTAATTAGCTTTGATTTAGTGTCAGTTTTGTCTCTTAAGTTTTTCTCTGGCCACAGTTTGACAAATAAATGAAGACATGTGTAGTTTAGTTTCAATTTAACTCAAAGTATTGTGTCAAAAAGTGTATTTAAAGTATGGCAGTAATATGTTATTGTCTTACTTAACAACTTAACAGCCATAGTGCAATCATTCCAAATATCGTGCAGCTGTAATTTATTTTTTTGTGTCAAATAT
Organism: Rhinogobius similis; assembly: GCA_019453435.1. Taxonomy (NCBI): domain Eukaryota; kingdom Metazoa; phylum Chordata; class Actinopteri; order Gobiiformes; family Gobiidae; genus Rhinogobius; species Rhinogobius similis. The sequence goes on along the minus strand of CM033627.1, from coordinate 10,611,737 downwards.
TAGATGCTGGGGCTTTGCTAATCAGTGGAAAAAGTACTTTTATCTTAACGAGGAAGGAGATATCTAAAAAAAATGATAATATATATTGCATAGGGCTCTCACTAACCATTATTTTAGCAGTCGATTTGTCAGCAATTATTATTTTGATTAATCCACGAGTCAAAGGATTCTTTCTTTTGTACATTGTGATATTGTTTAACTCGTTTTTAACCAAATAAATGTTGAAATATGAAGACTGAAGACTTCTAAACAGGGAATATTTACAAAAAGTGTAAAATTGATTAAAATCTGAAATAATGGATTTTGACAATACCCTGGTCTTTGTTATGAAACATCTTTGCATGAGTTTTAGGCTTTGTATTGTCCTGAAAGTGAAATATGATTATTTATTCATGATTAATTGATTATTGTTGCAGCCCTAATATCAGAATTGTTGTTCTGGAGATGTCCAAAAGTTATGAATTTGAAATAAACTGTCTGTTATAAAACTATTAGCAATGAGAGCAGAAAGAGATGACTAAATATAAGTGTTGTCACGATACTAACATTTCAAAGTCGATACTAAGAAATGTACTTGATTCTCTATACCAATTTCGATACCACAAGGATAATTACAAATGATGGCGGTTTCAACACTAATTAATAGCACTTTATTTATTAAACATTTCAGTCTTAGTTCTTATAAAGCTCGAGATCATTCGAAAACTGTGCATGAAAAGTCAAAATTTGTTGTGTAAAGGGATTTTTCTTGTATCGATACTTGCTCAAATTGAAGTTAAAGTATCAATCAGTATCTGATTTTTTTTTATACTTTTGACAATGTTAATAAAAATAAAATGAATGTAATCTTCCAAACAAGGGTTAAACGAGTATTTTTTGAGGTAAATTTTATGTTCCCTTCACGTTTTGTGCCATACTTGAACCTCAAGACTTTTACGACCACTTTTTACCACATTCATTATTCTTTGTTAAAATATTTGAAAAAAGACAATTTGACAAAAATAAATCATGATATTCATTTTTCTCAATAGTGTCCAGCCCTATTGTTCAGTTATTTAGTTGTTATTTTTTCATTTACAACTGAACAATAGGCCTGGACGCTATTAAGTAAAATGAATATCTTGATTTATTTTTGTCAAATTGTTGTTGTTTTTTTCAAATATTTTAACAAAGAAATTTGTTTTTTGAATACATTTTGACACACACTGTACCCGTCTTTTCGTCCTCTAGAGGGCCTGCTCCCGGAGACAAAGCAGCTGCTGAACTCCACGGCGAAGAAGAAAGGTAAATCTGGAGCTAAAGGACAAGCAGGTGAAGAGGAGCCCCGAGCAGAGTCCGTCCAGCCTGTGTCCATTCACCTGAACTTCAAACGCTACGTGTTCGACCCTCACAAGAAGATGGTTCAGTCCTGACACCAACACTCTGACGTCATTAGAGCCGTTTTATAAAGACAAGAGATCTTAAAGGTTTGGGCGAAAATGGAAAAAAAAGAAAATGGCTGCCTCTAAAGTCTGTATTTTTTGTACAATGTGCCTCTTCATCTCAACAGACCCTTCCAGGAGTGTCAGAGCAGTGGTACTCATCTAAACCTTCTACGCTATTAAAGTGCCCATGACAGTTGGACTACTCATTTAACTAAAATGCAGATAAAAGATAAATATATTTCAAATTCTGCTAAAGTCTTTACACATTGTACCCGAGTTTAGCTATTTTATTAGGTTTTTAATTTTACTTCCTGGTTGTAAATGATGACATCACACTAGGAAATTACAAAGAAACCATCCTGTACAATGCACCAAAACTCATCTAATGTTACAGTTTTTTTTCTTCATTTGACAAATTGAACACCTTTATTTTGTTGAATCAACGTTTAAAGGGTCAAAAAAGTAGTTTCTTTTGAGTAAATTATGCATGACCTGTGTCTCCCCAGTGTGATGTCATCGGTTTGTTTACTACCTGTAACTTTCAACATATTTTTCAACTTCAGGCCACAAACAGCTGCCCGATTGGTGCTAAACAATAATTTACACGAGATATTAGTACACTGAGTAAAGTTAGACAATGATAAAAACCTGTCATACGCACTTTGAGGCAGCAACCAAAAAAGTACATTTTATTATCTGTAAACACTGCAGATAAATTATTGTTGTTTTAGTACTTACAGTCAATATCCAAAAAACAAACAAAAAAAACCTCAATTTTCTAAAGTTTACTTGATGAAACAAAACAATAATTTCCATGTCAAACAGTTGTAGCCCGCTATGTTTTTGGTGCATTATTATCCAGAATAATACTCTATTTTAAAAAATTTCATAACGTGATTGTTTTTAGCATCTTTGCTAGTTTTGGCGCTATTTTTTTTATTTTGTTGACCTTTATTTAACCAGGAAAGTCCCACTGAGATCTCTTTTAATCGGTAGGTCAATAAATGAAACTAAATGGTGCTACACTTGTTATGTGTCTCTGCTCTGGTGTTACTCTCGTATGTTCGAGTGATTGTCGCCAAAGCAGCCCGTCTGGAGGCTAATGCTAACTCCTCCAATGAAAATGTATCAGAGCTAACTCATGAAACTGTAGCCGTCTCTAGAATGCAGATGATCTGTTTGCCACACAAACACTACAATGTTTATATTTTACAGTATTTTTTTTTCGCAGTAAGGGTAAAATTAGGATTAGATTAGATTTAGGAACAGTTCATGTGTTAAAGGTCAGGGTTTAAGAACTGCGTCATTCTACCACCCAGGTCTGCCTAACCCTAACCCTTGACCTCTGAGAGCAGGTTAACTTCCCAAATGTCCTGAACTTTACCAAATTATCTGTTCCTAACCCTGCCCTAATTGTGAAAAATTATATTGTTAAAAATTAAACTTTTTCTAGCATTACAACCAGTGCAAAGTGGCCGTCTGTTGCACAAGTTGGTTTGGAAAAAGCTGTAAGAGTCTTGACAGAAGCTTTAAGGTTAAAAATGACTTCTCTGTTCTGTTTACAAACACTGCTGGAAGGGTCTTGGCTGTTAAATGATTTGATGCATTTCATTATTTGTAAAACATAGACTGAGATGGACGACGTGACGCTGATCATTTGGAGATAGTTGTCAGTTTAATGCAGCTCTCTCGTTGCTCAGAGTGAGGTGGGAAGTTATATTTAGATACCTGTTAAAAGCAATAAAAATGTGTACAAGAATTATGTTAAATCTGAAATCATGATAGGGGCTAAGTCATTACTTTTATTTTTTGTGACAGATCGTCCATCTTTACTCCGTTGCCAAATGTAATGTGAAATAAATCAGCGTTTCATCATCGTTTATTGACTTTATCTGAGAAGAAAAGTGATTAAAATCTAAACCCTGGCGATCATGTTTTTGTGCAGTTGCCGTGTGCAGAAGGACTTGCATTTTCCTCAGATTCTCGTTGTGAAAGCACATTCCTCGAGCCTTGAGTCACGTCATCGTCCCATAATCGTGACATTTAAACGTGTCAAGTCCCAGCAGATCCATTTTCTGACCAGAATCCATTGGTCTCGTCCACACCGCGATCCACTGCGTCTCCAGCAGAAACGTGCGCGAAACTGAGAGCGGCCCTGGCCTTTAATCGAGTCAGACTGTGCAAATATGTCGAAGCAATGCTACCGTATACCGTATAACATCTTGGAACTCCTCGCTGTGTTGAGTTTGTTTGTTGACCTTCATGAAGTCGACCGAACGTGCGTTAAATGTATTGGTTTATTTCATGTAAATGGTAGTATTTTAAAAAGAATGCCATGTAACCTTAATATCTGCTTAAATATGTGAGGACGGGAGTGTTCATGTGAAAGCCCCTCTGCTCTGGTTAACATCAGAAGAAATGTAAGTAAATTTGATTTGTAAAACGCTTTTCAAGTCACAAAGTACAAGCTACAAACAAACACACGTAATGAGTACAAATAAATTGCAATAACATTTACAAGATTAACATGAATTGGGCTTTGGGGCAAAACACAATTTGAAAAACAATGAGACAAGACAAGATTTTGACATAATGACCATAATATATAACAAATAAACCGTGTGGCTCAGTTCACTATTTTTATCTCACATTTTTCGTTTAATTCAGTACTTTAGCTGTAGCATTGCTTTCTCACAAGATCTTTTTCAGTTTTCCATTTGTGTGTAGGTTTAGAGTAATTCTTCGTAGTTTTAAGGTGAAGTAAGAAGATCTCTATGGAGACAAGCAGGTGGCAGATCTTCTACCTGGACGTTTACAGCTCAGGTTTGTGGAGAAACGAGTCTCTTCAAAGCAAGAGTGCATGTTTTACAAGGTATTTTAGTGCTTTAAAAACACCCATAATGAAACATGCATTTATTTTGGTATTTTTATTGAAATCCTGCACTGTGGGGCTTAAAGTTATTTAAATGTGTCTATATGAAGGTTCTCATTGTTTCTAATTATAACTTAGTTTTGTGGGAGGGCACCTGTGGTACATTTTTATCATAGTTTTACATTTGTGAAGTTGCAGTTTCAGAAGAAATTTAGAAAAATACAAATTTAAAATTACAGGAAGTCGAGCTGAGTTCTGAAATGGAATCCCTCTGATGTCATCAAAACGTGACGTGCCGTTGAAAGTAAAGAGACAATTAACACTCATCCGGTACATTTCATTCATATTCATATTTCATTCGGTCAATCGACAATATAAAGGTGTTATTAGAAATTATTTACTATTTAAATTATTCGTTAAATCATAACTATTTAATCAATTTTTGTCCCTTGTTTTCAAGATGGTTGCTAGGTAACAGTTGTGGAATTACCTCTAACTATGTCACATTTGCTGCCCATGTTCAACACTATAAATATTATGAACATTGTCAAACTGGGGACAACAATAGGCAAATTGTTTAGTTAAATCTTAAATATAATCATGTTCAGTACGTTTTAGTGAATTGTATAGTCTAACCTGTCAAAAAGTGACATACCGTTGAAAATAAAGAGACAGACACATTTTTCTGACAGTTTAAATCATCATTCAACAAGACTAAGGTGTTATTAGGTATTATTATCTGACAAATCATAACTATTGCGTAATTAATGTGGATTTTGGACTTCGTCTGGTTGCTAGGTAACAGTTGTTTAATTACCTCGATATGTCATATTTACTGCTCATTTTCAACCAGTAAGTACAATCATAAACATTACAAAAACTGTCAAACTGGGCACAAATAGGTAGAATGTTTAGTAAAATCTCAAAAATAATCGTTTTAGTGAAATGTATAAGATAAAAATATATAAAAAGGGCAGGAACAAGGCAGTAAATGCTCTTGTGAGGTTTGACCTGGCATTCCTCTGGTTTCTAACCCACTACACCGCTCTTCTTCTTCTGGCAATCAAGTTGGAAATTAAAATATAACGAAAAGAAAAAAGTTCTTTAGTTCTTGTAAGTTCTAAATACAAAAGCTGATCAAACCACTAGGGACTCTGTTAACAAAACGACCAGTAAATCCACGTCTCCGGAGCCTCTAGTTGTACCTAATAAAGTGTCCGTCTTGTAACAGTGTTTTGTTTTGTGAGGGTCTGTGATGATGTCAGCCTGCTCCTCTGAACCGCGGCTCTATCTCGCTGCAGATCTGTGGAAATTGGAGAGACTCGGAGCAGCAGACGGGAGCAGCAGGAGGAGGAGGAGGGGACACTGCGCGGATTGTTCCTCTGAGTGACAGTCCTTTTAGCCTTATCTCTCCTCGTTCCTCTTATAGAAAACCAGACGCAGACCAGAGAAAAATCACTGTTTTTTTCTTTTGCTCCTGTGTCTCTCCAATTTCTCATCTGCCGAATCCACCGCATCCATTTTGGTTTGGGCTGAAATTTGGATTTTTCTGGTTTCGTAATACAGTAGATTCACGCAATACGTTTCTGCAGTTTTAAGTAAAGGTCATTTATGTTTTGTGTTATTTTGTGGTCCCCGTAGTTAGGATTTGTGTCAATCAACTGCATTTTGACTAATCTTGACTAATGTCCACAGCTCAAACGCTTTCCCATCACTGCAATATCTTGAAATCAATGAATCTCCTCTTTAAGTCAGTTTTAAAGGGGCTGTACCTGATTTTAATGTGAAAAAACAGAACTAGTTCATTTTAAACTCTTTACAGCAGTCCCAGTATCCAAAATATTCACAGCGATGAGTTTATAAGAACTTTTCACGTGTCTTTGAGCCCAGAGCAAGCTTTGCTGCGCTGCGTAAAGCTAACAAACATTAGCATGCTAACAGTGCACTTCCTGCTTCACATAGAATAAAACACTATAAATAGATGCTTTTACAATATATCTGCCACACACTTTTACTTTATTACATGAAAAAAATTGGATACATGAACTAGTTCTGTTTTTCAAGTCTCAAAACCGTAAAAATCAGGGACAGCCCCTTTAAGAAAATAATCTACAAAACACAAAAACACAGACTTTTTCCACTGAAACATTAAAACATTTGTACTTATAGCTCGAGGTGGGCAGATTATAAAAATACTGAAAATATTGGGAATGATGTTTTGGAGATGTAAATTGAGAAGGTTGTTTACCAAAATAAATGCTGCAAAAAAAGGAAAAAAGCTGCAGTTGTAAGCTTCTAACTAATGGTATATTTAAAGGCCCTGTACCTGATTTGTACTGTTTTAAAACATGAAAAAGCGCGTGAAACGTGTTTGCGCTTCAGCTCCAACATCTGAAATATTCACCACGAAGAGTTTACAAGCACTTTTCACGAGTCTGAGCCCAGAGCGTCACAGACCTTCACGAGTAAAGCTAACAAATATTAGCATGCTAAATAAATAGATGCAGAGTAAAAGTTGTGGTCTCATTTTGACTCGAATAGATGGATTTACAATATATCTGTGCTGGAGTTTACTTTATCACATGTAAAAAAAAAAAAATCTCTTACATTAACTATTCTGTTTTTCATGTTTCACAAAAATCAGGTAGAGGGTCTTTAACATTTTTGTATAATTTTACAATCATTTCACATTTGTCTGATAGTTAACCTGAACAAATGAATTTAAGTTTTAACACATTTCTGATGGAGTGACATAATATTGTTTGAATTTAATTATCGGGATACTAAAAGAAACATGAGACATTCATTTGTCAATATTGCCCACTCCTATCTTTAACAGAAAAGTTAAACAAAAATAATTGGTTGGTCAGTGAGTCGATTTATGTATATTATTTTTCATTTTATTTTATGCTCAGAAGCCATCTATAATTGTCCTATATTTTCTCACAGAAGCAAAAAGACAGTGTTGTGTGTTCATTTCACTAATTTGGGACATTCTCGCCTGCACGTTTCCCTCGGTGGATCTTAAACACGCGCGTTAATCCTGTTGTGTTTCTCTTTGTTTCAGACTGAGGCAGATTCATCTCAAACTAAACTGGATTCACTTTGTAATCTGCTTTTAAACAGCTACAGGGACTTTGTGCTCTGAAAATACCAACACGGGACATCACCTGGTCGTGTGTTCTCACTCTCACATCGACAGCTCAGTTTTAGGTTTTCTGGAGCTCAACAGTCCTGAGTTCAGAACATAGCCTTCCCGTTTTCCCCTCTTTGCGACTTTGTGACAAATTAAAATATTAAGAATTTGACTGAATTTGATATTATGCTTTGCGTCTCATATATAAAATAATTCAGAAGTAAATTAACAAGTTTCTCTGCTGCATGCGCTGGCACTTACTGAGTGAATGCCGCCAGTAAATGGAGCCTAGCGCTTACACAATTTAGTTATGTTAGCACTTCAAAAGAATGTGTGACATCACAACATTATCAGGCTAGCAAGAGCAGTGATCATGTTTTAGAGGCAGAAATGCTCAGAGTGAGTCTGCCGATGATTTAAGGACTTAAACCGCAGAAGACTCTTTTATAAATGACGTATATAATCTGAAAAAATGTCACGGATCGAGGGAGTTCAGCAGGAAGTGTTTTTGACGGTTAAAGAGGAGAGGATTTTCAAATCAACATTCTTCGAAATGGCTTGAATGCAGCTAAATGCAACTCCAGGTATGTTTTTGATGACGGAACATTGTTAGAACAGGGTTAAAAGCGCTAAAGAGTCGCTGTAGCAGAACATGTGTCCATAGCACTGTTGTTTTCAGTCCATCAACACATTTAAAACTAGCGATTTATGAAGTTTTAAAATAAAATTAGGTCTTGTGTCATACTACACGGCGTATTAGATCCCAACGAGCTTTCAAGCGTTTTAAAAATGTATTTATTAATTAAAAAGCCTATGCAAAAACGTATGGGAAATTTACCTCAAAGTGGACAGTCCCCAATAAAAGTTAGTTTCAGAGTCACATTTGGCCTGTTTGAACAACCCCGATATAAGCAAATAAATACTGGCTCCTCGTCATCTGGAACATGAAGCGAGGAACATCAACACGTCACGGTCTAAACGTAAAATACCGATGCAAAGACCTCTAAAATCCCTGAACCTATAAAGGCCTGTGTGAGCTTTAAAACGTGGAATCCCCTTTAGACCTGTTTAATATTCCGCTGTTGTTGTTGAGATAAGCTCGTCCCGATGGCTTCCCTTCAATAACGCTGTCTCTTTTTAATGCTTACATTTTCCTGAGGTCACGTCGGGGTCGTAAGGTCAAAGTTTGAGCTACCGAATGTTTACCCGTCGATGGGAGATAACAAACAGCTGATGGAAAGCAAAAGAAACAAGAAAATGGGGCGAGAGAGGAAGAAAAGAGTATGGCGCTGCTGGTGCATTGTGGGACATTGGATAATTAGCAGAAGCAAAAGGGGCGAGAAAAGGCTTCAAAATGTGGCTGAAAAAAGTAATTAGCGACGTTGGTCTGATAATGGGGTAGAGTTAATTAACTGTTTAACCAGTGGGGATGTATTTGCTGACGCAGTCTTATACTCTCGTCCTGGTTTAGACGAATACCTTCTCTGTGGTTTCATTTTTATATTTGACCATTATATACACTTCTACAGTCGTGTGTTTCACCCAGTATTTGTGTCATTTTAAAGGGGTCATATCGTGCTAAATCAACTTTAATGAGCTTTAATACAACAGTGTTTTCTCATCATTAATTCATTGTCTCAATGTTATATTTTGATTGATTCATACATGTTTTAATTAATAAAATATTGTCTTGCAACTGAGGCTCGAGGGCTCAAAAAAGTACTGTTTTCACCTACCCCCTATCTCCACCCACATCTCTGTATTTAGTTACAATTATTTGAAAAATGTATTTTCTTAAATGTCACTTAACCACTTTTCTAAAATAATAACACATTCATAAAAATGTGCTTGTTAAGAATGCTGCAGGATGGCCTAAAAGGGCCCTGTATTTTGTGTCTGAGGTGAGGGTGTGCCCTATAAAAGGACGGCCCGTGACGTGGGCCGACCTCTGACGTCGATCCAACATGACTCGGCCCTGTGTATCACCTAGTCACTGGCTGTGCGTAAAGCCTGGTGACCGCATAACCAGATGAAGCGTTACTGGGTTATGGTGCGCGTGGTTCCGATGTGGTCGTCCGCTCTGCTCTCAGGCCAAACACTGTCACTTGGTCAGCCTTGTTGGCACTGTGCCATAATTGCATTACTGCTCATGAGTTGACTTGATTGTGTGCTGTGTCTACGTAGCTAGCGCTGGCGCTGGATCATCTGGGCTCTGGATCTTGTGCTCTAGATAGCCTAGTATGGTGTGTTTCCAGGTGTTGGAGTATATTTTATTGCTAACTCATTATATCTAGGTTTTAATATTGTGCCGGTCTCCCCTTCTTTACCTCTTGGTTATGTGTCATGTGACAGAGATATGTCATCGTCGACGTTGGTAAAAGTTCTGCCTGCTCCTTGGACCGTGTGCACTGGGTCCAGAGAGTGGACCTGGACCGCTGTGGACCACTGGGAGGATTCAGACTTTCATTCAACCTGAAATATCTTGATGCAATAAAACTTAATTTGTAATTTCTTAAAATCTGTTTCCTGTCCAATTCAGTCCAACGAACCTGTGTGTCTTATAAAGGTTGATGTGCCGGACCCCTGAACCCTTATTCAGGGCGGCGTTGTTGATAAAGTGGCTGTATCTGGGTTAGTGAAGATGAGCTTACTACTGCTAACCCCCCTCTGCTCCTAATGCTACACAATGAAATGTTACTGTGAGGAGGAGGGGCTTATCAGTTCTGCAGTTTTGAAAAGAAAAACAATGATCTGTTTTTATTATTAATCTGATTTAAATCAATTAGTGGTTTACAATGAACAAAATGTAAAATTATCATCTACAAATGCTACGGTTCAGTACTGAGTACATGAAAAAAGCATAATATGTCTCCTTTAAGGTGCACTTTGATCCAAGAGTGAAGTTGTACTATTTCAAATTGCATTTAGAGATTTATGTAACTTCAAAGGCCGCTTTCTCAAAATGCATTTTTCTCATAACGACACAAAGATAACCCCTACACTTTGTTTGACAGATTTGACAAAATAATTGATAATAACAAATTAGAAGCCTAGTTTTAAGTTTTAACAAAGCTACTTTTACTCTTATTAATAAATAAGATCCTATCTTTAAATTATTTTTTATATTATCTATATGTCACAAATGTGGACTGTGGGCAATTTTTTATTTTTATTTCTTCTTTGTTTAACATAATGAAAAACATTTTTAATTTCAAATTGATACGGCTACATTTTTGATTGTATTTTCTTTTTCATATAAAGTGTCTGTAATCAGATCATTATTTTATTTACTTTTATACAGTAACTATCCCTTTACATAATAATGTTTCTAATTGGTAAAGGTCACAATGATCCTCAAATACTTAAAACGGAATCTATGCAAAAGACAATCCTGCTAATTAGGTCTCTTTGCATTTGCCAATTTAAATTTAATTCAATGTTAATTACCGAGGATGATATACGACTGTTCTTTGTGTGCATTTGTTTTTGTCATTTACACAGCCGTACATCAGGCCTAAACAAGCGCCGTGACGTCTGGATGTGATTGGTCGAGAGGAGATAAGGAGAGCAGGAAATGGAGAAGGGGCCCGCGGAGGTATTAATTAAACCGCGGCCATTTTAATCAGGACTAATTATATTTTCAGTGTTGGAGAAAGCGCTGGACTGATGCTATCTGCGGACGCTCATTAGGAGAAACAGAGCCCGTGTCCGTCACAGGAATCTTCAACACGAATCTAACAACAGCGAGAGAGCGGCGGAAAAACAGGTACGAATCAATACCTGCACCAAGAGTTTGATTGTAAACAGTGTAATTAGCAGTTAGCTTCCAGTGTTTGTGCGAAGCCAACTGTTTACAAATATGGATATTGGATAGTATTAATAATTCCTTCATTCACTCTCAGCCAGGCCTATTCAGGTTGCGGCCCAGGGGCTAGATCACGCCCGCCAAACGATCTGATCCGGCCGTGACTTCAAAATGTTAAAAAGTATTTTGCCTCTTGTTTACTGGTTTTACTCCAGGTTTAGTCCTTATTTAATTCTGCTTTAGAGCTTGTTTGGTCCTAGTTTAGACCTGTTTTGATTCTGGGTTTGTCCTGGTTCCAACCTGGTTGGTACCCAGTCCTAGACCAGTTCACATTTGCACTTAGACCACATCAAAATCTGGATGTCGTGAATCTGTAAGACCTTCGTCAACAGGCAATCTGCAAGTGACCCGCAGGGGTCCTGAACCGCACCTGGAGTCAGTGAACACACGGTGTTGTAGACGTTTATGGGCGCCTTGTTATTTTGCATTAAACTGAAGTTTGAGAGAGTCTTTATCCGACAGTATTTGAGCTCATGTTCAAAGTGCATATAAATCACGCCTATAAAACAGCCTATTTTAATTAGCGTAATATACCCAAAATCTGAAAAATCTTGCCTAAAAGTAACGCTGAGAAATGTATCCATGCATCTGTTTGTATATGGATGTCAGTCCTGGACCATCCGCAGTTTGTCCGGCCGTGGGAGTAGGATCTCCCCTTCACTGTGGTTCTCCCCAAAACACTACAGCTTTGTAATTTTGGCCTCTACAGAATTTTATTATTGGACTGCACTTTTACGTGAAGCAGGAATACTAAAGCATGACTCCAGATGTGTTATTGGGATGTTTGAATTTTGAATCAAGACACCTCAATTGTACTTCCCAGGTTACATGCGTTTTTTAAAAATCAGTTTGATTTGGAGGCTAGTCGTACAGTTTTCTGACCTGTATGTAAACGTAGTGACTGTAAATTTATCCGAAAACCCATCATTAACTAAATATACAATTCATTTAATGTAGATTTGACTAAAGTAACAAAATAAATAAAGGTAATCATTGAGTGAGTATGTAAACAGTTTAGATCATTACACCTGAAATATAATGACAATTTTGACAAAACGTGACTGAGAGGAACATAAGGAAAACATTATCACAGATTTTTGGCGAATTATCTCGTTTTCAAATGTAAACTTGTAACTTGGATTCCCGGCCCGCCTCCTCTGGCTCCAAAGACGTTTATATTAGACGTAAACAAGCGTGACGATCGGAGCCAGTTGACATCTTTTTGACATTTCCTACGAGGTTAACCTGAGCGGAGGGCCTTTTCACATGAACCCTTTACATCTCGAGAATCAGAGGTTTAGACCTAAAGACTCCTCGACAGTAACATAACGCTGCAGAGGGAACCGCTCCGGGCCGTTCCGTCAAATTTGTTATTTCAAGATAATCACTCAAACATTTCGGATGCATGAAAGCTCAGAGCAAAACCGAGCTAACGAGAAGTCTCCAGGTAAAATTGTTCGCTTTTAGATTTAGATAGGAAATGTTCAATCAAAACAGGAAACATGGAAATCAGTTTAAAAGTACGATTAAATTACGGTCTCTCCAAGCTTCATCATCTACAATCCTAATGAGTTTAAAGGTGCACTTTGTAATTTTTATAAAGGAGGCTCTGCACTGTAGATGTTTTTGCTTTATCTGCATTCCCCATTTTGATCTTGTCCGCCGTCTTCAAGTTGAAGGAAGGGCACAGTTAATGGGCACAATTACTGGTGGCACTTCCAGAATGAGATGAATCTATATTTCAGCTGATACAGACTCTTGTTTTTACCATTTGACTTTGAAAAACCCCTTTCTTCATCTGCAAAGGTGATGCTGCCCTCTGCTCTCTGAACCTTGTGACCTCAGTGATTGTTATTCTTTGCAGATCGGCTCCTGTCTTTCTCTGTCCGTCCAAATGCCATTTTCCCATAATGCACTGCTGCAGGACACAGTGACAGGGTGGACACAGGTCGTCAATACAGTCTGTTTAAAGGTGACAGTGATTTGCATGAGTTTGTTTCTGTGACGTGAATGAAACTGGAATAGATATTCAAACAATAAGACAACAATGTTCAGTGGAAAACTCTCATCGCCTGATTTTTGAAACGTGAAAAACAGAACTATAATAATGATGATGATAATAATTATGCATTATACTTATATATCGCTTTTCTGGACACTCTAAGACACTTCACGTTGCATTATTCATTCACTCCACACTCGATGATGATAAACTACTACTGCAGCTACAGCTGCCCTGGGGCAGACTGACGGAAGCGAGGCTGCCAATCTGCGCCATCAGACCCTCCGACCATCAATGCAATGTGAATGAAGTGTCTTGCCTAAGGACACAACAACATTTCCTCCTCCAGCGCCCCCCTGTGGCCCCTGGTGTTGCAGCGGCCCTGACCTGCTCAGCTTCAGGATTGAGTGTTGACAGGTACGGCCACTGTACTTACAAACTAGTTTATTTTAAAATATTTATAACACCTGCCTTTCCGAATGCAGTCTCAGCAACTTATATATTCACTGTGATGAGTTTATGAACACTTTAAATCTTTAAATGAATAATACATTTTGCCTTCGCAGGTAAACAAACATTAGCTAAGAGCGCACTTCCTGATTCTCGTTGAATAAAACGTTCTATAAATAGATGCAGAGAAAGCACTGTGGTCTCATTTTCACCTGAATAGATGCTTTTACTGTATATCTGTAATGGGAAAACACAATTTTACTTTACATGCAAAGGTTCTGTTCTAGATCTGTTTTTCACGTTTTAAAACTGTAAAAATCAGGTACAACCCCTTTAATTATTAGTTTTTTGTTGAAGAAAATGTAAAAAAAAAAAAAAAAAAAAATTAAATCCAACAGTCATCTGGACAAGAAGTCGGAGGCATGTCTGGCGAGCTTTCTTTTTTTATTGCGAAAACATGAAAGTGTCTTCTTCAGGGCAATACAGCAGGTGTAGAAACATCCCTTTAAATAGTTAGAGGTCACTGATTTTGTATAATATGTTTCTTTTAAGAATTGTTTTTGCCCACAGTTTTGAAGAACACCTGGTACTCCTGGCCCCCTTTCTTTCTTCTTTAGAATCATCAGGACAACATTTTCTTAAATCATAACCTTTTCCACCATCAACCATTCCTGGACAAATGAATGATTCTGCCGATTTGTTGACAGTAAATACAAATAGATATTTAAAATGGTAGAAGATGAATTAATCCACACACTTAATCGCTGTTGGTCTTCAAGTCAATGGCTGCTAAGGAAATGTGCACAAAGTATCAGCATACCGGATGATATATGGTGCACCACCTAATGCAATGTGAATAAAACTGTATTTTAGGATCTTTTGGGAACTTATTTTGTCAGTAAAATAGATCAAACATGTGATGAGGTGAGAATAATGTAGCCTGAACACATAGAAACAATTAAAAAAATCTCCAAAATGTTATCTTTCCCTTCATTGTACATCTTCACCAGGGTCTAAGTCATAAAACTAGTTCTCAGTCATTTATACATGTCAGTTTTAGTCTCTGCTCATTGAAATATTGTAATACTTAGAAATCTCTTCCTCCAAATACTGTTCTTCTTTAAGTTTTTTTGTGCCCTTTTCTCCCCAAATGTTTGATCCAAACTCGAGCGGAGCCGAGAACACTTGGACTAATCCTCTCCTTCTTTAATTTGATTTCTGGCCTCTGGTTAATGAGCTCTCGTCCCTGCAGTGCGCTCCAGATTCAGGCTGTTGACGCGAACGGCGCAGCCCCAAATCAAACATATTAGAAATTAACAGTTATTCCTCAGTCTATTGTTTCAGCTGCTCAGCCATTTTCAACATTAAGTGCTATTTCAAAGTACAGTTTCTTACACTCCAAACCGCCATAAGATTCATGTGTCTTTAGTTTTTGTTCATTTTGTTTATTTAGTATTTGGATTTTCTCTGAGTGAACACTATTTAATCCCCAAATGCACTTGCTTTACCGCTCACTACATGATAATTTACTTTTATGGGTTGATTTACTGGCCTCTTTCACTGTTATTGAAGTGTTTGTCAAAAAGTCACCAGGGTCATGTCAAATGCATGTTCAAGTTGTAATAGCTGTTCTTTTCAGTTTGTTTCTCAGATGTTCACTGTGCTGTCCAGCTTTGGCCAATAAAAGTTTACTTAAATCTGGGGTTTTTGAAGCCAGGGACCCGTTATCGGCCTTGAACTATCCCAAGGACCCACAATAAAATTCAGTTGTTCAAACCATGTTTATAACCAAATTTAGCAGCTTCATTTATATAACATGTTCAAAGTAAAACACACAAGGAAACAGTGGTAGACCAAAAAACACATTAAAAAATGAATAAATAAAAAACACATTTCATATTTTCCTATCTGTGCTCTGATATTGGATGACTCTCGGCCCGGTGGTTGGACGACTCATGGCATAAAGCCCAGTATGTAACTTTTAAGCCAAGAAATAGGCAAAAATAAAAGCATGTTTTTTCATTTTGGTTGTTCTTTATTGCACTTAATAATGTAGAAAACATGTGTCCTTACAGTGAGCGGGCTTATATCTCATAGTCCCATGGAAATGTTGTTCCTTTAGCTGTAACACTCCAAAGTATGCAGGTTACTTTGCACCTACAGTAAGTTACATTCTGTGCATGTTTCCATTTGCTCTTGGTCCCATCCAGTTTGTCCTTTCAAAACTGCTGGGGAGGTTTGATGTGGCCTGTTGACTGTATTGTTAACATCAATTTAGATATTTCAAAAACACTAACTTCAGTCATGTATTTTTTGTACATTTCACTTCAGTCTCCTCTTCTCTCTCTCTTTTCCCAAACTGGAGGAAAGTGCCGCAGAAAAAAGTTCACATTTCAAATATTCAAATTGTTTCTTTCCTTCTTTTCTCTGATTTTCCCCAGAGGCGCCGCGTTCTGTTTACTGTCTTTGATTGAACGTCCTGTAGCTCTCACTGCCAGCGCTAATTAACCTTCAAATGGAGAAATTATAGCCGCCACACATCTCTCTCCCCCTTCCTCTCTCCCGCTTTAGAACGCACACACTTTTGGCAAAAACAATTCAAGAGTTTAATTCCTTTCATCTCAGATCTCCTTCCTCAGTAATTTGAACGTGAAAGTGAATGTCTGTCGTTTAAACACTAAATCTACAGTCATTTTGAAACGTCTGTGAAACAACTTGACAGGAGTAGATACAGTATTGTGCATCGGTTTTAAGGATGTGCACAATAACTTTTATCTATTATTGCTTTGCCTGAAATGCTCCACAGTATAACAGAAAACATAAACCGCATTTATTCAGTTACAGGTGATTTAATTTCTAAAACGACAACAAAAAAACATGATAAACAGGATTGCGCACAGTCTACAGATCTGGGTTCTGGACTGGACCGCTCATTTCCACTTCAAGTTGTCTTTTTATAGACAGTAAACTTAAAGGGCTTGTACACCCAATTTTTTTCTGCCATAAAGTAAAATCTGTTTTTTCCAGAAGAGATATATTGTAAAAGCAGCTCTTATAGGGTGAAAATAAGACTGCTGTGTGTTGTCTACATCTAATTATAGAGTGTTTTTTTGTTTTTGTTGTAATCAGAAGCAGGAAGTTCACTGTTAGCTTGCTAATGTTTGCTAGATTTACCGTTTTTGAAAGTTGTGAAAAACAACTCATCGCGGTGAATAATTATGATACTCGGAATGCATTACGAATGTCAGCAATAAGGACTGGACATCTGCAATTGTTTAAAATGAGTTCTCTTTTTCATGCTTTGAAGGGAGTAAAAATCAGGTACAGCCCCTTTAAAAGAAAACGTTAAACACATTTGCACATTTGCCTATGCACACTTACTAAACCCCTGACCTGTAACTTGGCCATGAAGTGTCTCCAAATGGATGGATAAGTTAATGCCATACAGTGAAACATTTAGGGTAAAGCAATACGATCTCCATAGAGAGTAAAAAATAATAAATAGCCAAATGGTTTGTGTTGTTCCAGAGGTTTATATCTCGACTATTGTGAGAGAAGAGGGTTTTTGTTTACATTAAAAGAGCATTTCACACTAAGATCAATGTAGATGAGTTCAATGGGCAAATAATAACCCTATTAGAGATTATGCAGTGACATTCTTTTCATAAATGGAAAGTAGTTTCTCTGTTGTTGCTGCGACTGTGCAGAGCTTAGCTAGCTTATTTGCTAACAGCAGTTGAAAATTTAAGACACTTTGACAATTTTATTTTCCACGACAATTTGACTCAGAAACATCTTTCTTAAGGACATAAAGGTAATGAGTTCAACTGTGTGTGATCCAAAGTCTGTGTCAGTGATAAATGTGAGCGTAGCAGCAGAGTTCTGTTATTTATCTGGTTTTCTACAACTGTTTACTTGATTTTCCCTTTTTAAATGTCAAGTGCAGAGTTGTTAATCTTTGTTAGTTGTTGTCAGCTTTTTCATTTTAGTTGTTTCTTGAGCTTTTACAAGAGAAAATTGAATGACTCTTCATTGACTCGTATTTTTGCCACTCACTAAATCCAGACTGTTGTGATGTCATCTCTATAACATCTTTTTTTTCCTCAATTGTTGTTGTTTTTTGTGCTGGGACAAAAATATATTTTGACTTGACTTGTTACGACTTCTACCTTTAAAAGTATTTCTTCTACCACTGCTACTTATCTTGCTATAATCAATGTCAACTGTTTATCTCAGTGATTTCTCCCTTCCGTTCTACCTTGTCTTGTTTTGTTCAAATGACTGCTACAGCATTGTCTTTGTTGATTCACGCTCTCATTAGCGGCACACTTTAATTAAACATCTCATTCATATGAAAACACAGGCTGATGGAGATTATCGCTGTAGCAACAATCGCTAATCATCAGCAACTTTTATTAAAGAAACACAAGCGCCTGACGATGAAAGAGAAGAAGACGTGTGAGAACATCCTTTAGTTTTTAGACGATGACAAAAGCTGTTGTAGAAGGTTGATTAGTAAATTATGATATATTTATTTATGTTTTTAATTTAAAGGAGCAGCGTGTAACTCTTCTTGTGTTTGCCTCCTGCTTGTTTCCATGGAGATGTTATTTCTTTGCCAGCAAGAATACATATTTTTCCACTGTTTTTCTTTTTTCTTTTCCAATAATAACTTTAATAGACCCCCACCAGAAAAGCTACATATTGCACCTTTAAAAAAGAAAATGTCTCTCAATATCGCCACAACGACACAATTACAAAGAACGATGTTTTGGTGTCACTGTTTTACTATTTTTTACAACCAAATGTTTATAAAACCAAACTGAAGTGCTGCTCTCAGGGGCGTAGCAATGAATTCTGGGCCCCAGGTACAAACCTTCTCGGTGGGCCCCGAATACATAATTTTGTCTATTTATTTATTCCAGCAAATTCAGTTATTATTGTTATTTTTTCATTCACTATTGCTAGAAAATACACCCTACACTTAAAAATAACTCGCAAATTTATTGACATTCTGTGTAGCTATTTATCATGATACACTGTTTGTTTTTGCAATAACTACGAGACCAATTTCACAAAACCCTCGAAGAAAATACACCAACTGCAAATTATAATCACTAGTTTTATTAACAACTAAGGCTAATATGTGAACAATAATTTCAGTATTCAGTACAGTATTTTGTCTCTCAAGTTATTTACTCAACCATGATGCATTTTATTACAACAAAAATAGATTAAAGCGTTGAAAAATAGCACAGAGAAAAAAAACTATCACATACTTTTGAGGCCCTTCCCTGCCCTGGGCCCCCGGTAAACCAGTCCCCTTTACCCCCCCCAGTCTGACGCCCCTGGCTGCTGTCAGTCACAGAAACACTCGACCGGAGATTCTGTTTCTGCAAAAGGCGAGAGAATGTTTGTGTCCTTGGGCAAGACTCTACATACTCCTCTACATACACGGTGTGACTGGTAGTGTTCAGTAAAAAGGACAAATGACAAAAGTATATGGCTGGGCAATTGCAGACGACACCACCCTCATCGGACTCATCTCGGACGGCGATGAGTCTGTCTACAGGAGGGAGGTGGACCGGCTGGTGTCCTGGTGCAGCGACAACAACCTGGAGCTCAACGCCCAGAAGACAGTGGAGATGATCGTGGACTTCAGGAAGTCTCAACCCCCCTGCCCCCCTTGCCCTGACAGACTCTCCCATCACCACCGTGAACTCTTTCCGCTTCCTTGGCACCACCATCACCCAGGACCTCAAGTGGGAGCCAACCATCAGCTCCATCATCAAGAAGGCCCAGCAGAGGATGTACTTCCTGCGGCAGCTGAGGAAAGCCAAGCTGCCAGCGCAGATGATGGTGCAGTTCTACACGGCCATCATCGAGTCCATCCTCACCTCCTCCATCACCGTGTGGTACGCTGGAGCCACAGCCAGGGACAAACAGAGACTACAGCGCATTGTGCGCTCTGCTGAGAAGGTGATCGGCTGCAGCCTTCCATCTGTCCAGGACCTGTACGTCTCCAGGACTCGGGGACGAGCAGGTCGGATCACAGCTGACCCTTCTCACCTGGACACGGACTATTTGAGCCACTTTCCTCGGGCAGGAGGCTACGGTCCATCCGGACCAGAACCTCCACAAGAACAGTTTCTTTCCCTCTGCCGTTGGACTCATGAACACTCTGTAACACCTGCCACTTTAACAATATATTATGTAAGAACAATCTATTTGCACTACCACATTTGCACATTGCACTATCTGCCAACTGTACATTCTGTATATAGTCTCAGTCTATCTTAGTCTATTTTATTCCTAATTTTATGCATGCCTTTTTATATATTTTTTATATTTTATTCATTGCTTTATGTTGCACCTACGCCGAAGCAAATTCCTATGTTTGTGAATTTCACTGACAATGGCAATAAACCGCTTTTGATTCTGATTCTGATTAACTGAAAGCACGGATTGAGATTTCTTTTCAATTATAGACCCTTTAAAAGTTTGTGAACAAAAAAAAACAAAAGTGAAGTGCAACATAATGTGATTTCACTGGAGAAACTGGCCTTTAACCTCTGTGTCACAAAATATCACAAAACATAAATAATTGAGAGGATTTTGGAAAATGAAAAGCACTCAGACACATGTGAGAGCTGCTTTAAACATATTTATTATTGTATTTTAGATTATCTTTTAGTAACTTATGATAAACTCTTTGCATTTTTGATGAAGGAACAATACAGATGTATGTTTTTTACTGAACAAATACTCACAGAAATGTTGAGGCCACAATAATTTTTCCTTTTATCTAGAGATATATTAGATACTGTACCATAAATTAGACTCTTTTGAAGCTAAAATACTATTTTAAGGCTAGAAAATTGTATTTTGTCCATCATTTGTTGTAGAAAAGCAAACTGACTGACCTTTCTAGCCTGGAAATTCAAATGTGTAGCTTTTTTCCAACACAAACACTTAAAACCAGTAGAATTTAGATCTAATGTGAGCTCAATGAAAAATGTACAATCAACTTCATGTTGCCTCCATTCGCCTCCATTACAGCGCCATCTTTTTTCCGCTGTAGTTCACACGGAGCAGACAAGCTCAACAAATAAGTTCTACACGGACTAAAAAGCCATTTTCAGGCCCCAGGAAATCGGTGCGTTGTTGACTTGTTGTTGCTCGTGTGCATTAAACATTTTACACAAATCAACCTACTTTACATGATGTTTTAGCAGCAAGACTTTTCCCTTGTTCACTATTTGTGTGAATGGGGTTTTCATCAAACCGGAAGTGCGTTTACTACAGAAGGGCACAAAAAAAACACACACACACACAAAAAGAGCAACAGTGCGCGAGGCAGAATAAGGTGAATACTTTGTCAGGAAAACATGGGGTTTGGAACAGAAGTCAGACTTTGAAGGAAGAAATTATTATTTCTGTTGAATTGCTCAGATTAAAAAATCTTCATGAAATCATCACTAATAGCCATTTTTACTTTGTTCATGATAAGACCAAATAAAAATAAAATAAAACCTATAGATCGATGTATATGAGGCATATATTTTTTTTTAAACATACAACACTAACTAAAAGGCTCACATGCTCAAAAATGCATTCGTAAAAATATGAAAAGCCTGGAATGTGTATCTGTCTTGCATTTATTCATCTACAGGTATTTCCAAACATAAAACTATCACCTGAGATGTGGCCTGGTGGTGCATTCACGGCAAAGCAAGAACATCTCCATGAAGACAAGAAGGTGTGGAACTCTGCCCCAAAAAATGACATAGTGCACCTTTAAAGTAACCCTGGCCTTTTCATTGGGTCTCCTCGGGTCGCTCTGTACCTGCTTTGTCTTTCTCCCTCTCTTCATGTCTCATTTCCTCCTCTCTTTGTGCTGTCACCGCTCTGATAGGTTAATTCATGCAGTGTTTGTCCTCCACAAAGATTCCCATCAGCCCCTGCTCCACCTCGGCTCCTTCTGCTGCATTTTAAACATTCAGGTTTGTGTCCTTAGGTTCTCATCAGACAAAGCAGAGAGACAGCGAGGATGATGGGATGCAGTGATCAGTGTCATTTTTTTGTCAGAAATTGTAGGTAAATCACATAAAAAGTTGAAGTTTATTCACCTTATTCTGCCCCGCCCACTTTTGCCTCTTTTTGCCACAGATACGCACTTTTGTTGTAAACGCACTTCCGTTTGACGAGAACTCTGTTAAAGCTAATGACAAACGAGGGAAAAGTCTCGCCGCTAAAATGTTACATAAAGTAGGTTGATTTGTGTAAAATGTTTAATCAACAAGTCAACAACGCACAGATTTCCTGAGGTCTGAAAACGGCTCTTTAGTCCGTGTAGAACTTATTTTCTATTGAGCTCGTCTGCCCCGTGTATACTAATACAACAGAAACAAGACGGCGGCGCGTACAGCAACTTCTGGAATAAGGTGACTATGACAGGGTCTAATTTTTCTCTAACACTGACTTAGTTTGGTGGGAGGGCACCAGTGTTAAATATTTATCATAGTTGACATCTGTGAAGTTGCAGTTTGCGAAGAAAATTTAAAAATTAAAAGTTTAAAATGACAGGAAGTAGTGCTGAGTCCTAAAATGGAATCCCTCTGTGATGTCATCAAAAAGCGACATACAGTTGAAAATAAAGAGACAGTTGAAACTCAACTGAAACATCTTTTTGACAGTTTAAACAGTCATTCAACAAAATAAATATGTTATCAGCTATTATACTTTGTTAAATCATAACTTGCATAATTTATATGGATTTTGGCTCTTGTTTTCAAAATGGTTGCTAGGTAACAGTCGTGGAATTACCTCTATGTATTTGCTGCTCATGTCCAACCAGGAAATAACATTATAAACTTTACAAAAAGCTGTCAAACTGGGGACAAACAGGAAAAATGCTTAGTCACATCTTAAATATAATCATCTTCACTACATTTTAGTGAATTGTGACGTCTAATGTGTCACGTAGACTTTAAGTTAAAGATCCCATACTTTACTGTATTTTGTGTTTCATAGTCTACCCTAAGGACATTTATGATAATATTTTGCAGCATTCGTCTTTTAATAGTCAATAAATGCCACCATCTCTTGAATCTGTGCATTTATCCAGAAATAAAAAATCACTTTATCTTACTGTCTCGGTTTATTTCTCATGTTTCTTGCCGTCGCTGATTCGTGACTCGTTTCCACTCACCACACGGTTAAATCCAAGCGCTTGTGGCATCAGAAAGCGGTGTTGGGGAAAAATGTGTGTTCAAAGCAAAGCGAAGTGATAAGACTGTGGCGTCAGCAAGTTGAATGTTCCGTTTGTCCTCGTTTTTTTTATTACATTCATATTGTACGATACTGGACGGGAAACACAAGTGGAATTCTGATGTAAATCCTAAAATGCGTATGACAGTTTTTTTTTTTTTTTTTATTATTTTCTGGTTTTGACTTTCTTTGGTGGAATAAAACCTGTTGTAATATGATAGTTTTACACCAACCAAGAGGCAGTTTTTGAAGAAAAGTTGAAAAATATGTTGAAAATTACAGGAGAGTAGAGCAAAGTTATAAAACATGATGACATCACACTATGGAGACACACAAGGGACAATTTACGCACAAGAAGCACATATTTCTGATCTTTCAAACATTAATTCAACAAAATAAAGGTGTTCCCATGTATTTTTATTTGTCAAATAACAATTTCTGTGACATTTGAGGAGTTTTAACATGGTTGTTAGGTAACAGTTACAGAAATTCCTAGTGTGATGTCATGATTTACAACCAGGAAGTAAAAATTTAAGCCTAAAAAAATGCCAAACTGAGATGAAAATAGTAAATTTTTTAGCAGAATCTTAAATATAATTATCTTAACTGTGTTTTAGTGAAATAAAGACTTCAACCTGTCATGGGCCCTTTAATACAAACCATGGGCGTTTAATAAGATCTGAAGAGAGATCTGAAGAGAGTCACCACAGCACTGCGTCACATTTTGTTGTACGGCGGGAGCAAATGTTGGCTCTCCAGAAACCCTGCCTCACTTTTCAAATGATACATGCACAGATGAAGGAAATAACCACTTTGGGGCTTGTTTTGAGGTTCAAGTAACACTAATAACAGCTCACAAAAGTTGATTCTATAATATAAGACACTTAAATTAAGTTAAAACTACTATAAAAACTTCTCCTGTATCAACCTAAAAGTGTATTTCTCACAAGGACTAAACTTGGGGGATCAGCGTTTCAGTTTCATGAAGCTAAAGTCTGGAGCAGTCTTCTTAAAGCTGTGACAGGCCTCTGCTCTGAAAATGGTTCTGTTCAGTTGTAATGATGTGTTTTTAGTTAGTTATAATTTTGAAACAAACCAGTTTCTCTCTGCAAATACATATGCTTTGTCATTCTCAGTGAAACAAGTTTAATTCCAAAAATAAAAGAAGATTTGTTGTATTTCTTGTTCATTACTTGAAGATATTATAAAACCAACTGATTTAAAAGTCATTGTTTGGAATTACTAGAGTTTCAAAATAAATTTTTTTCACCAAATATCTGTTCATATTTTACATTTTCCTTCTCCTACTTCTCGTTATAATATTATTCTGAAGCAGCAGAACAGCTACTTGAGAGTATAATGAGCTTCACTAAACTTTGAGATGACGCAATTGGATTTCTTTTTATAACAAGCATTAGTGATTTACAACCACACTTCAAAAGAGAACAAATAAACCAAGTAATTGTGAGATCCAGATTATAAAAAGAAGAGACTGTTGGCAAAACGAGTCATTGCCGAAGTAAATCTATATTTTATGATACTGAGAATTTAATAAGTAAATATTTGTTATTTTTCCTTGTGAATTGTTTGAAACATGGTCACAAGAGTTGATAAAGATAAAAGTAACATTTTGCTCATTTTAATCTCAATAGCAAGACTCTTTAACCAAGTAATGTTTACAGAATATTGGGAATATTGGGAAATCTAATCTAATCTAATCTAATCTAATCTAATCTAATCTAATCTAATCTAATCTAATCTAATCTACAACTGTATCACATTAAAAAATAGGATTCCAATAATTAATTTCTGGATCTGTTGACTGTAAGATTGTGCTCAATGTGCACAATGGTGTTTTTTTTTACATTATAATGCAATTCTGTGTGCACTTCAAGGGTGTGTCCTGGGGTCCTTGATGTTTTCTGTGATGAAACTTGAGAAGTAAATTGATTTTGCTTTTGGTTACTACAAGTTATATATAAAGTTATCTCTTAAAGGGAACATATTCTACTACAGTGACTTTTTGAGCTTTTCACCATGTTCTAACAAAGTTCCTTCATCTAAAACATGGAGTTTTTAATGCTGGTTAGAAAATCCTCTCCCTACACACCGTCAAAAACACTACCTGCTGAACTCCCTCGATCTATGACGTTTTTCCGATTTTAGGCGTCCCTTAACCGAGAATCTTCTGATGCTTCCAGTCCTTAAATCATCACCAGACTCGTTCTGAGCATTCCTGCCATCTAAACATGATCACTACAAACTAACAAGCTCACTTGCATTTCCTGACAAACACATGTTTATGTTTTGTTCTAACATTTGAGAAGAGCATGTTTAAAGGCTCATGACGGTATAAAGAAAATGCATACTCTTTTTCCTAAAACATCTAGACAATTTACTTTTAATCCATCCACTTTATTTATGGAGCACATTTTATAAACATGACAACATAAACATGTTTCTAAAGCGTTACTCACGGTTGATTTAAGAAACGCAAAACAAAACAGTGTACTAAAATGTACTAAAATAATAATAAAATACATAAAACCAATAAATAACAGTAAAATAAGGTTGTAAACATTTTTAATAAAAAAAGACAGTAAATACCATATGATGTACAATAATCATTTAATTAAAATCTTTAATTAGAGTACAATGCTTGGGTAAATATGGCATTTTGTAATGGTTTCTCTGAAATTCCTCCCTTAATTGTTTAAAATTCTCTCTTGATTCTTGACTTGACTATTAAAAGGGGCTGTTTCTGTTTTAGAGCAATTAATGTCATAGTCCCATAATGTAGTGTTATCTAGTTTCACCTATAGACGAAGGAGTGCCACAGGGGTCCATCTTAGGGCCACTTATTTTCTTTTTATTTTCTTAAAAAAAATCTTCATCTCCGCCTTTACACTACAATACATTAGTTAAGGTTAAATTTGAAGAATAAGCGCTGTTAAATACAAAATAACAACATCACAAACACAGACTAATGGATTTGTTACTTCTCAATTTGTAAAGATCCGAGACTCACATGAACCGTAAGCCCCTGGTCGACAAACACAAGCCCAGCCCAGAGATCGTCAGATGGGCAGATACTGAGGTGAGGGCTGAGGTGGAGAGGTGTTTCTTTATCAGACGGGACAAAACCCGGATCGCAGCCGAGAGACGACTTTGATTTGTGATCCAGACGAAGAGATGGAGAAACAGCACGTAAAACAGATAAGAGCAAAGCCACACCAAAACAGCCCACAGTCTGCAGGTCTATTATGTCTCTGAGGAAGACAGCCAACAAGTCAGCAACTGTCGCTGTAGAAAACCTCATTAGACAAGGGGGACATTTCGGACAGTTTTACGAATAATTGCGTAACTGCTGAATTTAACCGCTTACAATGAGGGATAAAATGACTAAAATGAGCGTCAATTCACTCAACGCTGTTTTTGAATCCTTTGGAGCACAAACTATTAGCTGGACTCTTTGTGAAGCTGAGACTTTGTAGTTTTGACCTCTGATGTCTGATTTACTCTAATTATAAGTGTGAACAAGCTCTGCTCAGAGGAGGTTTTAAATTCTTCTGTGGTAATTATAAGGAGGAGTAAAGCTGGTGCAGGATGGATGGACACTATATTTAGCATTTGTTGGATTTTGACCATTTCACTTTCAAAGCATGAGATATTTCATTAAAAATTAGGTTTTGGGACTTGTAATGAAATAAAAATGAATAAAAAAATCAGACAGAATCCATATAAACATAAACCTAATTTTTATCTGTTGATCATTTCAGAACGGTCCATTTGACTGAAAATAACAGGGTTAAAACTTTATTTTTGTATTTACTGTGTCCAACACCTTGACAGTTTCATTTTCATATATTTTCATATCAGACGATAGACAAAAAGGACTAGATTAAGAAAAAGTCCAACATCCCACCAGTAAGACCTCATGGTTTAAAGGGCCTGTGTCTGATTTTCACTGTTTTGAAACGTAAAAAACAGAACTAGTTCAAATTAAAGTCTTCGCATCAGTCACATGTATCTCTCACTTTCATAATGAAGTCCCAGCATCCTAAATATTCACTGCCACGAGTTTATAATCACTTTTCACGAGTCTCTCCTCAGCCCAGAGCATATTAGCATGCTAACGGCAAACTTCCTGCTTCTCGTAGAATAAAACGCTCCATAAATCAATTCAGAGAAAGCGCTGTGGTCTTATTTTCAGCCGAATTAATGCTTTTACAATATATCTGTGCTGGGACAACACAGAATTTACTTCATGCATGGAAAAATTGGGAACATGAACTAGTTCTGTTTTTCATGTTTCAAAATAATAAAAGTCTAGTACAGCCCCTTTGAAACAACTTACGATTGTCAGAAATGTCACGTAATACCTGCCTTCTGTCAAAATCAATGAAAAACTCTTTTATGATGAATAAAATAATGAATATAGACAACTAAATTGAATAAAATACTACTTACTACTACTACTAATTGTGGGTAAAGTCATTATTCCACATCAGACTAATTCAGTGTCTTCATAACTTATATAAACATAAACCTACAGTACATTTGTCAATTATTCTTTGCAAACTGCAGGTGTTTCTCCAATAAACACTCCATTGCTTTGCTCTTGTTTCTGTGTAAACACATTTTCGCTACTGTCTTTGTTTCCTCTAAACAAGCCTCCATTTCAGATTTGGGCTTTGTCATCTGGTCTGTTTGATAAAATGTGTGGTAGATTTTCTTTCATATGAAGCTTTGGTCTCAGGTCATTACAGAAACATTTGGTCCACTCATTTGTTTGATTTCTTTTGTTCGTTCGTATTATTGACGCTTTAATCTTGTTGCTTTGAAATACATCTTTTAAGATTAAAACGAAACCCTCATTTGAACACGAGACTATCTACAACAAGTTTTTTTTCTCATCTCGCTCCAAAAAAGTGTAGTTTCACTCCATTTGTTGTTTATTTTATTTTATATCGTTTGACTAGGACAAACTTACACATTTGACAACATAATAATCAGTGCTAATGGTTACAGTTTGACCGATATGTTCCCCCTGTGGACATTTCTACATAAATATGAATGAATGTAATTTACCCCCTGTACATTTTGACTGATTTGAGGGTAATTTCTCCTGATCTGTCTGAAAACACTGCAGGCTAGTGCTAAGTGCTAGTGGCAGCTCACGCATTAATGCTCTTGTTGCTAATTGTGAGCTCAGAGAGACAGACACATGTGGACGTTTACAATCAACTGGACCAGCTTTGATCCGCTGTTCACGGCCTAAAGGCAAACCATCTGTTTTTATGAAGGTTTTCTGGTGGGTTTCTGTGTAATATGAAGTTTTAATGGAGTAATGTGCTGCTCCGTATTTGCTGAGGCCAACGATAGACTCATGATTTTACACATAATTAAGTCAATAATGTTGTGGTGCAGTGGTTAAGGCACTCTTCAACCAATCCATCAGTTGATCAATTGGTCCCACTTTATAATAACTACATCTTAATTAGCCTTAATAAAGTATGAACAAAGACTCAACTCATAATGAACAAACAATGAACTAAGCATGATTCAGGCTTAGTAACTTAAAGTGCTACTACTACTCATTAAACTAAAATGCATTTAAGATAAATGTATTTTGAAGTTTCCCTAAAATACTTTACAAATTTTATCCCGGTTTAGTTATTTTTTAGGTTTGTAATTTTTCTTCCTGGTTGTAAATGATGACATCACTTATCAAGAAACCATCCTGTACACTGGACCAAAACTCATCTAATGTCACTGATGTTTTTATTTGACAAAGAAAAATACATCGGAATACCTTTATTTTTTTAATCAATGTTTAAAGGGTCAAACAAAATAGTTTCTTTTGTGTAAATTATGTATAACCTTTGTCTCCCCTAATTCCTACCCCTACCCCTAACCTTAATCAAGGAGTCAAGTGACTCATTCTTAATTAACTATTTGTTAACTATGAATGAAGTCTTTGCTCATGCAAGTGTAGTTATTATTAAGTGTTGCTGATCAATTCCTGCGTGGACAAATGCGTATGGTTTTTATGCCCTTTTGCAAGACACGTCACCCACCTTGTCTAATGTGGTGTGAGAGAATGATTAATGGTAGTTTGATGAGCCAACAGAAACATTTATCTGAGGGAACGCCCACAAACGGACCTCTGTGGTAGGAAACAATCCATTCATTTTAATGTGTCAGAGCTGCTCTTTCACCCACAACTACAAGAGTGAACACCAGGTTTAGGAATTATATTGTGCCAAATACAGATACAAAGACATGAAAAAGAAAAAAGTGGTTGAATGGCTCAAATTTGTCAAGTTAACGGCACAGCTGTGGCTAATTAATACTGCGATGCAAAGGCTGCCTGCTGTATTTGAACATCTACAGAACAAACCGTATACTTTTCAGAGGTAATGCCAGGTCAACAACGTCTGGTAAGACTCAATTGTGGCTCAACTTGAATCAGTTGTGCTTAAAACACACATAATTCGCCAGGAAATGGCAAAGTGAGAAAATGTTGATTTCCTTATTGAATCAAAAGAGAGTTTCCCCCACGGCAGACCACGCCCCTCTGTTATGACGCACTGCAGACTGTATTTATGGCACAGGTTGGCAACCTGACTTTTTATTTATGTAGTTTATTGGTTAAATGGCTGGATCAAGGTATTCTTTGTTCCTCATGTTTGTACCTGCCTGTATTGAAAATCATACACACCAGACACGAGGGAATGTTGACTAGAATTGTACACAGTGTACACAATAGGCCTATAAGCAGATTCACAGCACACATTCACTTAATCTACTCAATAATACCTAAATTAATTTGAACACAAAGACTGAACATGAATCGCTATATTTGCCCCTTTGTTTCCATCTGGTCACCTTAATGCTCATGCTAGTGATTTGTCTGCGTTTACTGCGTGGGCCATATGTAGAGGGCACTGTCATTCCCCAGTTTCAGGCGGGTGGGTTGAACTTGTTTTTTGTTACTGTTCTGTGCAAAAAGTTAACTTTAAAGGACACATATTAAAATTTACCTTTTTAACCACATTATACGTTGTTCGCTCATCCAAAAATATACCTGGAGTTGTATTTAGCTTCACTTATACTAGTTTGACTAATCTTGTTTAGAAAATCATCGCCCCTTTGAGCGTCAAAACACTGAATTTTGGAGATATGTCAAGCTCAGAGATCTTCTGTGTTGTTTTTAAGTTCATAAATCCTTGTCATTCTGAGCATTTCTGCCGTCAAATCACGATTATTACAACTGTGTGCTTACATTAGCCTGTTCGGGGTAAGCTAGCTAGTTTATTTCACCTTTGTAATCCCCTCTGCAAGCTGTAGATGGAGCCAAAAGTCAATTCCTGTCCTTAGAAACACCAGAGTGTCACGAAATCATTTCTTTAAAGTTATAAAACAAGAAATACCAAACTAAATTTACTCAACACCGCATAATATTTGCCCTTTAAGTCTTATGAAATAAACTCCTCGACGTCTGTTACCTCTTTTACTAAGACGTGGAGCTAAGGAGCGGGTGAAACTGTGAGATCAATAGAGCCAGAATGGAGGATTGATTGGGCCTGTTAGATTGTGGAGATTAGCAACTCGATTAGACTCAAATACAGAGCCTTATTCATGCCGGCCTATAGCAGCGACAGCCTAATACTCATATAATTACATCCAAACTCCCCTCGTCCCATTGGAGGACTGGGCCGAGGACTGGGCCGAGGACGACTGGACCCGGTTTTGATCCTCGGTCGCGCCTCGGTCTTGATTAAGCTAGCTGCGTTTCTGTTTTTATTGGTCAGGCCCTCGACAGCCCCATTGTGATCTTATCAGGCCGGAGCCAGAATGAGTTTTCTGAACAAGTGTCTGTCCTGGACAATGGACGTCTGATAAAGATGGGTTTAAAAATAACATGCAGAGAAATCCATATGTCACTGAATTGTAAAAGGTTTAAATTAAGCTGAAATGCCACGTCTGGACCAGTGTTTTTACAATAAAATGTCAAACTCGATTGTGATACTAATGATTTTATGTTCTGAACCACTTTTGATCAGCTCTTTTTTACTAGATATTAGACATTAGTCATTTTCAACACAATATATTAATGTTTCTTTTAATATCTAGTTCAGACGGCTCGACTTTATCATGGCCATCGACACATTTTCTATTGAGTATTTAGTTTCAATATGATTTAAATATTGATTATTAGCTTCTTCTTCTTCTTCTTTTTTCTTTTTTTGGACAACCCTGCACTCTCGACAGTGTTTCTAAATATTTGTGGCCTGTCCTGAAATTGTTATCCAAAAGAACTATAAAAAAAATAAAAACAATTCTATGGCCACAACTGACGACCACTTTGCTAATCGATTAGTCTAGCGATTAGTCTTTTGATTAATCCATTTGTTGTTTGTGTGTGTGTTTTCATTAAATACACTAAATTTACACATTTTCTGGATCATTTTCATGCGATTCGTCCCATTTTGAGTCCTAAAGCTTATTTTCTCAGCTCATGGCATGTTTTAGAAGCAATGTACATTCAATAATGATCATTCAATTATTAAATTAGTAGACGATTATTGATAATGAACTTGTTGTAGCCAAAGTTACCATCACACATAACAACTGTCTATATGAGCTTAATAGTTAATAAATAAATAAATACATAAATAAAATGAATTAATTAAAACTAAAGAGATAAAAAGACAGCTCTGTTTGCTAAAAACTGCAAAAGCAATTTATGTTTAAAGCTGAATGTTGTGTAGCAGATGTTAAACTATAAGAGCTACTTCCTACATCTTCACTGTATAAGACGGACGTTTTATTGTGATGAAACATCTATTCATAACAGCCAATACATTTTACTTTTTTTCCTTCATCAAAATGTTTTTTTCTTGACGCCTAAATTAAGGTTAATTGAGTTAATGAGATGCAAATATGATGGGGCCTGAAGACAATGCGTGGAAATCATTTAAAGGCGTCTGTATTTGTCTTCTAGGGATCATATACTCTGGTCTTATCCCGCTCTCTCTGACGAGAATAATAGCTCAAAGCTGCAAAAATAATTAACTGCAGTATTTATTCATGTGCTTTAAATTGACTGAGGAGCTTTGTAAACAGTGAAAAGGCGTTCATCGTGTTAATTCTGGCTCCAAGTGCTGTTTACTAAATATCTGTGTTTTGTGGCTGACGGAAGATTTACCAAATATCATTTAATATAAAACATCAATAAACTCACATGAAGAGTGAAATGTGAGCTTTAAGCTTTTATAAATATATTCTCCATAAAATGATGTTACTTTTCAATCTCTTGATACTTGTTTAGCTTCTCTTCAGGACAGACCCAGATGTACGACAGTCAGCCACAGGGCAGCTGTGGCTTCAGAATAGAACGTCTCCAAACTATGGCCCAGGGACCAAATGTGGCCCTCAAACTAACTTTTTCTTGTCCCTCAGGTTTCCTGATGATTTGGCCCAAATGAGCACAGCACATTTTATTGCACGTTTAGAAAATCCAACGCAGAAAGAGTTCTCCTGAACACTGCCTTTTTTGCTGCTTGCAAGTGATTTATTTATTTAAGAGCAGTATTTCAGGCCTTGATCTGCTTGTTTTGCTGTGTTCTGGATGTGTACGTTTACTTTTAAAGCCCAAAATCAAACATTTTAGTGCGTTCTATTCAGGTTCTGAAGCTGGATAAAGTTCTTGTGGCTCAGTCTATTGTTAAACACATTTAAATTATTCACTGTATTGACACAGTACACTGCTCATGATCAGCTTTGTCTTTTTTAATATACGACCCTTGATTAAAAAAAAATGTGAGGAGGTTGAATGATTAATAGCCTATTAACAGCTTGTCACGTAAATCTAAGCTGCTGTTATTAATATTATGGGTCGAAGGACCTCACTTTACTCAAATTAAATGAAGCGTATCATTATTATACAATGCTTTCTGCTGCTTCTTCCAGTTAAACTTAAGTGTCCTGATAAGCGTGTCTGAACCATAACCTCCTCTTGTAGTAAAGTGCAGTCCGTCAGTCTGGCCCCACACGCGCTTTTTGGTTCAGTGTAATTCAATCAATTCACACCCCCCTTTCCTCCCCTCTTTCTCTCCCCCGTCTGATCACTGGGTCATGTTCGAGACGCTGGACTTTGGTTGTGTCTGGACTTGGTCTCTTTTGGGAACAGATCACTTCACTTTGAACTATGAACTTTGCCTGACTTTTCTCCTGAGACTTAACAACACTAAATGAGAATTAAAAAAAAGATCAGGACTAAATAAATCAGGAATAAATCAAGCCTAGGATTAAGTCAGGTCTTAGGCCATAAAACAAGACAAAAGTCCAAATCAGAATAGAAATGCTGCTAAACTAGGACTAAAACCGGGTCTAAACTGTGGATCAGGGACTGCACCATGTGGACTAAACCAGGACCAGACAAGGCTGTAATCACACACTATTTCAAATGTAAGCAAGGTATAAATCAGAGTTGAGTTTGGCCTAAACCAAGACCAGAACTGACCTAGAACTCTATTCTACTCATGGCCTAAACCAGATCAAAACCAGGTAAACTTTGAGTCAACAATATGCCATAAAGAACTCTACATATGCCGTAAAGACTAAACTATGACCATGCATACTAAATTCATCCCAGGTTTGAATTACAATCACAATAAAGAATAAACTGCAATACAATGCAAAACCAGGACTAAAACAGGACTAAACAGGTCAAAGCAGGACCAATGCAGGAAAACCGGTCAAAACCAGGACAAAAATAGGACTAATACAGGACTAAAACAGTGCAAAACAGGACTAATAGGTCAAAACCAGGGCCAAAATATATCAAAACAGATCAAAACCAGAACTAATACAGGACTAAAATAGGACTAATACAGTGCAAACCTAATAGGTCAAACCAGGGCCAAAACAGATCAAAACCAGAACTAAAACAGGTCGAAATCGGGGCTAATATAGGACTAAAACAGGTCTAAACCAGGACTAATACAGGACTAAAACAGGTCTAAACCAGGACTAAAACAGGTCGAAACCAGGGCTAATACAGGACTAAAACAGGTCGAAACCAGCACTAAAACAAGTCTAAACCAGGACTAATACAGGACTAATAAAACAGGTCAAAACAGGACTAAAACAGTGCAAACCTAATAGGTCAAAACCAGGGCCAAAACAGATCAAAACCAGGACTAAAGCAGGTCTAAACCAGGACTAAAACAGGTCTAAACCTGGACTAATGCAGGACTAAAGTAGGTCAAAAAGTATAGGACTAAACCAGGTCAGAACCAGGATTCAAACATTACGAACTTGTTTTGTCTGTCACTGCTTCTCTCCCTTCACTTTTACACTCTTTTTTCCTTCGTCCCAGGGCACTTTGTTGCCTGTATTTATTTTTGTATCAGAGGCGGAAATGGAGTCCCACCCAGGGAACAGGGAGCAGGGTGAACTCTGGGTGACTCAGGCGGGACAAACTGTGTGTGAACAGACAGGAGCCAGTGGAGCGCACAGCTATTTTTATTTTTATATATTACATTAGTCAATTTTGGGGAACAAAATTAATATATAAAGGGTATTTTTGACTGACTGTAATGCAATAAAAAGGCAAGCACTGTTAGCAGAGGCGCAGGAACAGGAACAGTAATAGGCTTAAATGTTTTTGTTGTGTGTGTGTTTTTTTTTTAACAATGTTCATAGCAGTAGGTCTTCTCGTAAGAAGATGTATTTTCTTTAAAGGGGGTGGTTTTATATTAAAGTTAAAAGTAGCAATAACACGAGAAATGGCAGCGGTGGTACATTGCAGCTGACCATGAACGAGCTCAACGATTCACAAAAAGACGTTCAGTAATTCTACGTTTGTGTCTAAAGCTAGAGTAAACAAGAAACAACTTCTGGTTTATCGTCAGCTTTTTTCACTTTTGAAATGTGCCGCTTCACCACATTTTCCAATATCTTTCTTTATGCACTGGAAGTATAATATTTTGGGTCTTGATGCGAGTGCCGTGCGACGATAAACAGGAAACGACTGATGCTAACGTGTGCTAGCTTTGTTTTACTAACTCTGTCAGCTCAACAAATAATGTGGAAATACGGCAGTTTCTTACAAGATCAAGTCAGTGTTTGGTATTTATATCTGCTTTTTGCTATTTCCTTTTCACTTAAACAACAACACATTTTACGAAAACTACTTTTTGCCCCCAGTTTTACAGTTTTTGTAAAGTTTATGTTACTTCCTGGTTGAACATAAGCAGCAAATATGACAGAGGTCGAGATAATTCCACAACTGTTACCTAGCAACCATTTGGAAAACATGGGCCAAAATCCATATAAATTACACGATAATTATGATCTGACAAATAATAATACATGATAACAACTTTATTTTGTTGACTGATCGTTTAAACAGTCAAAAAAATGGGTCAGTTGAGTGTAAATCGTCGTTTTTTACACTTTTTGATGACATCACAGAGGGATTCAGCTTTAGAAAGCAGCTCTACTTCCTGTAAACTTTTGAAAATTTCTTCACAAACTGCAACTTCTCAAATGTTAAACTATGACAAATATTTACAACAGGTGCCCTCCCACCAAACTAAGTCATCATAAGAACATCATGAAAACCTGGCATAGAGATTTTTAAGTTTTCTCTTGTTCAGTCATCTCGCACAAAAGCGCCCCGGGACCCAAAAGCGAGGCGGCTTGTACCTCTCACGGTCCCTTTCAGACCCCTTAAACCCCTTACTCTTCACCTACGACACAAGAGACACTTTCGGACCGTCCCAATTCACTCCAAAGTGAACCAGTCGAAACGTGGCTAAAGTTTTCTACAGGGACAATAAAGTGCACCATAACCCTAACTTTTTTCATGATGTTTTTTATTCTTATTATTATTTATTTTGCTAATTCGTAGAAAGAAACACTATTTATTGCAGTTTTGTATTGTATGAGCAGCATTTTGAGTTACAGAAGTGAGTCACATCCCTGTCCGGTGCATCCTCTCCTCTAACTTCACATCCTCCTTCACTGCATCCATTAAACTCCCCATAAATCTTCAATAACCTCCTGTTGGGCCCAGTTTGAGTCTTCAGATCTCAATGGTTTGTATGAGACTAAATCTAATCAGGAATCAGGGCTCCATTAGTCATTGTTGCAAAGCTCGACTTTATCGTGAAAATCTGGTGGTTTGAAAGAATGGCCAAGACGTTTTAGTGGAAAGTACCTCAGTTTCTCTCGTTATGACAACTTTTCAAGCTCTGACGCTGGACTTTTTAACACTCACTTCTGAACACGACTCACGGCTCCAGTCGCTGTTTCCATTATGTAGACTGTAAAGTGTTAACCATCGGAGGATAAACTCTGAGGGAAATGCATTTTTTCCCACCAATCAATACGTTTTCAACAATCAATAAAAGTAATCAGGTCAATGTGAAGCTGTGGATCATGGTTGTGTGATGTTCATTTTTGGATTTGAAGTTTTTGCTGTTTTTATTTTGTGTTTTGTATAAAATAAAAATCAATGAATGAATGTTTTCTTTCTAAGTTATATTTATATTTCTTTACTTTTTTCCTCTTTTTTTTTATATGTGCTTTAACACTCCATTAACAGTTGTTCCACTTGCAGAAGGTGAGAAAAACACAGCAAAAATATTACAAAAAGGTTATAATTTAAAGCTTTTGAGTTATCACAAGATTCAATACTTTTGAAAATAATTACATTTATTTATAAAATGCTCTGGTTAAAGGTGCCTGCCGGTCTCCATGGAGCTATGAAACGTTCCAAAGCCATGACATCTCCGTGGAGACAATCGGTAGGTGACAGGCCCCTCACCAGAAAAGTTTCATAGTGCGCCTTTAAATTATGTGTTGTGTCTTTATTCTGTTCTGCACAACACATTTTCAAGTTTGAGCGTTGCTGACTCTGTGGCTCTTAAGCACTTCCTGTTTGATTTAATCATAATCAGAGTTACTTTTATTCATCCTCAAGAGGAAATGCTTTTTGTTAGACGTTCAGCCGAGCAGCAGAAGAAATAAAGTGATAAAAAATAAAGTAAAGAAAACTTCAACTCTACATTATCTTCCCTTCGCCCTCTCACCGCCTCCTACTTTTTTGTTTACTCACTGTATTTTTATCAGTAGTTTTATTATTAATAGTACAAGTATTTGTTTGTTTTCTTCTGATTTATTTTATTTGTATTTACTTTTTATTGTAATTTAAATGTTGTTATTTATTTTATGTGCTGGGCATGCAGAACAAACTCATCAACACAATTCAAAAAACAAACAAACAAAAAACAGAAAAGAAAACTCAAACTTAAATTAAATATAAAACTAGAGTACCTTCCACACAAATTTCGATATTTATTTGCAATTTATAAATTAGATAAACATTACAGACTGGGAGGGTTCAATTTCTGGACGGCCAATGAAACTATTATGTATAAAATTGATGAAGTAAAGTTGAGCAAAAGATCATAAAGAAGTTTTTAGATTTACAACATGATTTACCAAAATATGTAATCTATGAAAACACCACAGCAAAGAAAATAGTAAAAATGATACTAATGATATTTTAAGATTAGATTTATATGGAAGCCCGTTTCCGCCAGTAAAAAAAAAATAAAAGCCCCACAGGAAGTCAGAATTTCGAGTTTAAAAGTCAGAATTTCGAGTTTTAAAGTCAGAATTTCGAGTTTTAAAGTCAAAATTTTGAGTTTAAAAGTCAGAATTTTGAGTTTTAAAGTCAGAATTTCGAGTTTTAAAGTCAAAATTTTGAGTTTTAAAGTCAGAATTTCGAGTTTTAAAGTCAAAATTTTGAGTTTTAAAGTCAAAATTTCGAGTTTTAAAGTCAGAATTTCGAGTTTAAAAGTCAGAATTTCGAGTTTAAAAGTCAGAATTTCGAGTTTAAAAGTCAGAATTTCGAGTTTTAAAGTCAGAATTTCGAGTTTAAAAGTCAGAATTTCGAGTTTTAAAGTCAGAATTTCGAGTTTAAAAGTCAGAATTTTCAGTTTAAAAGTCAAAATTTTCAGTTTTAAAGTCAGAATTTTCAGTTTTAAAGTCAGAATTTCGAGTATTTTCAGGTATAAAGCAGCAGACGCATTTGGGGTATTTACACAATGGCATGCCAGCTGGCAGTGCTGGCGAGCTCCAGTGACATAACAGCGGCTACAGTTCAAGTGTTCCCCCCACACTAGTGACAACCACCTCGGGCTCAAAGGTCTGGACTGCTTCGTGAGACGTCTGCGGTGTGCACTTCGTGGATCGTTCAGACGTCCACTGCAGTAGCGGTGCCACTGCTGCTGAGGAAACAAGCAGCATGTGCGGTCTAAACTGGACACTTTGCTGGGTTAACTGGCCAAGTCTACAAGCAAAGAGCTGCACGACTGCGGCGCATGCTGAGCTCAGAGCTCAGATCTGGACCTGATTTAGTCTTAGTCCGGACACTCAGTGAAAAGCCCGTGGACTTAGATTCCGTTCCCCGTGGCGCGTTCAGACTGGTTCAGACTGACAGCACAACAGCACCTGATCAGAAACACGGCTGATACCTGAAAAAACTCGAAATTCTGACTTTAAAACTCGAAATTTTGACTTTTAAACTCAAAATTCTGACTTTTAAACTCAATATTCTGACTTTAAACTCAAAATTCTGACTTTTAAACTCGAAATTTTGACTTTTAAACTCAAAATTCTGACTTTTAAACTCAAAATTCTGACTTTTAAACTCAAAATTCTGACTTTTAAACTAAAAATTCTGACTTTTAAACTCAAAATTCTGACTTTTAAACTCAAAATTCTGACTTTTAAACTCAAAATTCTGACTTTTAAACTCAAAATTCTGACTTTTAAACTCAAAATTCTGACTTTAAAACTCAAAATTTTGACTTTTAAACTCAAAATTCTGACTTTAAACTCAAAATTCTGACTTTTAATCTAAAAATTCTGACTTTAAAACTCAAAATTTTGACTTTTAAACTCAAAATTCTGACTTTAAAACTCAAAATTCTGACTTTTAAACTCAAAATTCTGACTTTTAAACTCAAAATTCTGACTTTTAAACTCAAAATTTTGACTTTTAAACTCAAAATTCTGACTTTAAAACTCAAAATTCTACGACGGAGTATAAGGGCCAACTGAAAAAAAAAATTGCGGACATTACGAGAATAAACTCGTAACATTTCGACATTAAACTCGTAATTGTATGACTTTTTCTGGCTTCGACTTTATTCTCATACAATTACGAGATTAAAAGTCGTAATATTACGAGAATAAACTCGTAATATTACGACTTTTAATCTCTTAATATTACGAGATTAAAAGTCGTAATATTACGAGAATAAAGTCGTAATATTACGAGATTAAAAGTCGTAATATTACGACTTTTAATCTCGTAATATTACGAAAGAAGCTATTTCTTCCAAATCCGTTTGGTTCTTCCGGTTTAAAACAAACCCAAACGCCTGCATTGTCGCTTCAAAGTCCTTAAACTAATGATAATGTGGTGATGCTGTGCTAAAAGACACAGTATTTCTTCGTGCGTAAACCCTAGTTCAAAAGTATAACCGCACAAAATGCTCCATATCTCCATAACACAGGTACTGGCTTCATACACATTTTCGACTGTATTCTCGTAATATTACGACTTTTAATCTCGTAATATTACAATTTTTAATCTCGTAATATTACGACTTTTTATCTCGTAATATTACGACTTTATTCTCGTAATATTACAATTTTTATTCTCGTAATATTACGAGTTTTTATCTCGTAATATTACGACTTTATTCTCGTAAATGTATGAGAATAAAGTCGAATCCAGAAAAAGTCATACAATTACGAGTTTAATGTCGAAATTTTACGAGTTTATTCTCGTAATGTCCGCATTTTAATTTTTTTCCCCCAAATGGCCCTTATACTCCGTCGTAAAATTCTGACTTTAAAACTCAAAATTCTGACTTCCTGTGGGGCTTTTTTTTTTTTTTTTACTGGCGGAAACGGGCTTCCATAGATTTAAGATTATAGCCTAAAGGAAATAATTTGAACGTTCAGTGTATTTATTGTCACTTTGAACTCAGCATTTTCCACCATTTTCTCGCTCCGACTCGTTTTAAACCGGTCCAGATGTCAGACACTCGTCATTCAGAAAACGCCTGCACAAAAACCTCATCCTTAAACTTAAAAATATGAAAAAAAACTCATGTGTAAAATGACACAAAGCCAAGAGGCCGCTGCGAGGAGATGTGAAGTGCAGATTACGCCGCGCGCTTCCTGCTTCTTCTTCTTCTTCCTGTATTTGACCTTTCCGTGACTTCTGGGGGAGTTTTTCGAATCGAGGACCCAAAATGGAGTCCGTGCCAGCGCTGCGTTAGCCTCGGAGCGCGCTATCTCCTCCATCTCGGCTGCCGGCTGCTCGTAATTGCACGCTTTTCATTTGATTTCAAAGCACTTTCGAATGTTTGGCCCCTGACTCCTGTCTCACGGTTCAAAAATCCAACTTGTCCTGGCTGTTGTCGGCCCCGAAGTGTAATATTTCTGCACAATTGAAGCTGAGAATGAACCTGATCGCGTTTGATATTTGTTGAAATCAAACTTTGTCAAGTTTGAAGAAAAAGAAACATGATACTTAAGCTTTTGATGTAAAAATATGAAATGAGTAATGATTAAAATAACAGATGTTTCACAAAGCACTCCAAAAATGTTAAATGTTGACCCTTTTTTATATTTTATGTCACCTTTAACAATTAAATGTGAGACAGGTGAAGAAAAAAATCTTACATTTAAAGCTATCAATTTGAAACTTGTCCTGTAACTTACTCACATGAATGTAAGAAAAAAGAAATAGAAATAGAAATTAAAGCCGCGAAGCGGCGATGGTGGCCCTCGCCCCGCACGCGACCGCCTTCCCACGCAGCCTCGACCGGTCCCAAACCACCCCGGGGCGCCGTCCTCCTCCTCTGAGCGTCACTCGGGCCCCCGTGACCTCCCCTCCCCCCACTCACACCGGGTGGCGTCCCTATAGAAGTGCATTGGCGGGCACTGCTCTCCAGAAGTGGCAAAACCGCTCAAAACCTGACTTCGATGTAATTGACTTTTTCTATCGGAATGCTCTAAATAATGCGTCTGCCGAGTTTCACTGACTTTGCTCTAAATAATTTTGGCCTCTCCATAGACTTATGACATGTCTCATAGGAAATGCATGAGGAATATGCGTGGCCCCCCAGGCCAAACGAGCCAAAATAGGACATCGATGTAATTGACTTATTTGCAGCTTTTGACACTTAAAATCAGATTCCAAGATTTCGTGGAAATCCAAAAATTTTGGTACTTTTACATGACCAGCAGGGGGCGCTATAGTGAAAAGTGCTCATGTGCTCCTGAGTCTGTTCTGTTTAATATTTGATTCGGCATCTGTGGTTACAGTTTGTGCTCTGTACGGCAATGCCTGTGGCTTGGAGAATAAGTTTAAGATACAGGAAGTGAAGGCGAATTCTGACAGGAAGTCATGACTAAACCGAATGAGACAGGCCAAAAATGTGGTTTATTATAAAATTTCAATGTGTCCTGATCAGGAGCGTGTATGTAAGACTGATCTAGGCCCAAAACCCTAGGACAAGTTCTCAATGGAAAACAAAATCTTAAAGTGGCGTTTAAAATGAAAATCAATATGGCCGCCTTGTCGTTGGTCTTATGAGTGAGCACCAATTACGTTTTAGGGTGCTTTTTATGTGTACTATCACTGTGCCAAATTTTATGGGCCTCCTCCAAAGTAAATGCATCTCCCTTTCCATAGGCCTGACACAACAGGTGGCGCTGTAGAGGCTGTATTTGACTTGCATGAAAAATATGGTTATGAACCATTAATGTCTCTTATATGTAGACATTGTATTAAGTTTGGTGGCTGTTACTCACTGCTTAGTGGGTTTTTGCTGCCTCTTTGTGTGAAGACAGTCTGACTCCCATAGAGAATGCATGGGAGCTCCGGAGGGCCCTAGAGGCAAAAGTGTGAAAAATAGGCCATGGTTCCCATTGACTTTTTTGCATCTTATATAGCAAGGAATCATGTCCCCAATTTTGGTGTCAATTGAACAATCTGGACACTTTTAACTGAACTGTAGGGGGCGCTATAGTTATTAGTGGTCCTGTGCTCCCTGGTCTATTTTGTGTAATATTCAATTTTCCATCATTGGTGGCAATTTGGGCTCTGTAGGCACAGTCCAAGTGCCTCTGAGGGATAAGCACAAAAACAGGAAATGATGGCGATATTTGACAGGAAGTCACGCGCAAACCCTACGAGATATCTCCAAAAGTTGTTTTTTTATTGAATTTCAATGCGTCCTGATCAGGAATGTGTATGTTAGACTGATCTAGGCCCAAAACCCTAGGACAAGTTCTCAATGGAAAACGAAAACTTAAAGTAGCGTTTAAAATAAAAATCAATATGGCCGCCTTGTCGTTGGTCTGATGACTGAGCACCAATTATGTTTTAGGGTGCTTTTTATGTGTACTATCACTGTGCCAAATTTTATGGGCCTCCTCCAAAGTAAATGTGTCTCCCTCTCCATAGGCCTCACCCAAAAGGTGGCGCTGTAGAGGCTGTTTATTAGTTTCAGGAAAAATACGGTTATGACCCATTAATGTCTCTTAAAAGGAGTCACTGTATTGAGTTTGGTGGCTGTCCTGCAGGTTTTAGTTGTTTTTTATTGCAGCTTTGTGTGAAGACAGTCTGAGTCCCATAGACAATGAATGGGAGCTCTGGAGGCCTCTAGAGGCAAAAGTGTGAAAAATAGGCCATGGGTCTCATTGACTTTTTTGCATCTTATATAGCAAAGAATCATGTCCCCAAATTTGTTGTCAATCGGACAATCTGGACACTTTTAAGTGAACTGTAGGGGGCGCTATAGTT
The DNA here is from genome assembly GCA_019453435.1 of Rhinogobius similis. Classification (NCBI taxonomy): domain Eukaryota; kingdom Metazoa; phylum Chordata; class Actinopteri; order Gobiiformes; family Gobiidae; genus Rhinogobius; species Rhinogobius similis. Next base: position 10,568,806 of record CM033627.1, on the reverse strand, counting down.
ATTAGTGGTCCTGTGCTCCCTGGTCTATTTTGTGTAATATTCAATTTTCCATCATTGGTGGCAATTTGGGCTCTGTAGGCACAGTCCAAGTGCCTCTGAGGGATAAGCACAAAAACAGGAAATGATGGCGATATTTGAAAGGAAGTCACGCGCAAACCCTAAGAGATATCTCCAAAAAACTGTTTTTTTATTGAATTTCAATGCGTCCTGATCAGGAAAATGTATGTTAGACTGATCTAGGCCCAAAACCCTACGACAAGTTCTCAATGGAAAACGAAAACTTAAAGTGGCGTTTAAAATGAAAATCAATATGGCCGCCTTGTCGCTGGTCTGATGACTGAGCACCAATTATGTTTTAGGGTGCTTTTTATGTGTACTATCACTGTGCCAAATTTTATGGGCCTCCTCCAAAGTAAATGTGTCTCCCTCTCCATAGGCCTCACCCAAAAGGTGGCGCTCTAGAGGCTGTTTATTAGTTTCAGGAAAAATACGGTTATGACCCATTAATGTGTCTTACAAGGAGTCTCTGTATTGAGTTTGGTGGCTGTCCCGCAGGTTTTAGTTGTTTTTTATTGCAGCCTTGTGTGAAGACAGTCTGAGTCCCATAGACAATGAATGGGAGCTCTGGAGGCCTCTAGAGGCAAAAGTGTGAAAAGTAGGCTATGGGTCTCATTGGCTTTTCTGATCAGGAGGCCGTCTAGGAATTGTCTGCAAATTTTCACTAATAAAAGTCAAAGTAATTGTTTTTCTCCCCATTGTAATTTAGTGCGCTCCTACAGGTGGCGCCGTAGGGTTGATTGTTATTGTGCGCATATAAATGGATTAAGCAGCTTTACGTTTACGAGTGTTTCAAATTTCATGTCGATCGGAGTATGCATGTGCGTGCAGGAGCTATTGAAATTATTTGGTGAGCACTCTTTGCGCCCCTGGTGGCCAACGATGATAAATGCACCATATCACTAATTCAGTTTTTCTCATGCCGCCCTGCACTGGACATATTCCCCAAGTTTCGTCCAAATCGGACAAAGTCGATGTTTGACTTAATAGGTAGGGGACGCTAGCGAGTACTTTTTATTTTTTTTAATTAATGCATTATATTCAGATCATAATTACGCACTCGTGACTGAAATTACAGCTCTCTCAGTCCAAGCGTGTAGCCGTGACATGCGATCGTAAAAACAGGAAACGAAGGCGTTCTTCGATGGCGAGCCGCGGCGAAACCATTTGAGATATCCGAATAAAAGTGGCAGATTATTACATTTCAATGTGTCCCGATCGCATAAATGTGTGCCAGACCCACGTCGGGCAAAAGCCCTAGTCCAAGTTCTCCGTCAAAAAAAAAAAGTCAAACTGGCGTGGCGACTTCGGTCCAATATGGCCGCCGTGCGCTTGGTCCGAGGGCCACGCTCCGATGTCATGTTTTGCTCGGTTCACTGTTCTCTATCACTGCTCCGAGTTTCGTGCACGTCGGGCAAAATTTGCTCGTCCCTTTTCCCATAGGGTTTCGATTCGGGCCGGTGCTGCTCGTTCGGGCCGGGTCGGACGCTCTCGAGACGCGCGAAATACGAAATTTTTTTCCGGGCCGATCGCGACTATACCCCCATTGAAGACTTTTCGTGCATGTTTACTGGGTCAAAAAGGGCCGCGAAGAGTATGAAAAAAGTGCGTAATAAGAATAAGTACGAAACGGACGAAACACAATGTCCCTCGCCAGTTTACTGGCTCGGGCCAATAAGGCATTTTATGTGGAAAAACAGCTAAAATTGCACATATTTTGGACATTTCAATCTGAAAAATGGACAGAACCAGGTTTTGTACATATATAGTTAAATAACAAAAACTGAACAAAGGGGATTTTTCAATTTCTTATTTAGTTTTTGAGTAAACTTGACTGAAAATTGGCCTAAACATTCAACTTTTGTAAAATGTGTTTGAGTTAAAACTTTAATAAATCAGAGTTAGAATTAGATACAGTACGTTATGTCAAAATCCTGTGAAGTACAAGATTGTAAAGCTTTGTGTGTCAGACTTAAAGTAGCTCCTACACTTTAAGGCTGATCTTTGTGTCTCTGTGAGAGAAAAATGAGAAAACAACCTTTGAAGTCACAATGTCCCAGAGAAATCTGTGGATGACGTGGTTTCAATTTAATAATAAAACAATTTAGTTTTTTGGTCTGTCAACATGATTGCGATTTCAATTCAATAGTGATCACAATCATAATGGAAGCAATTAGCAAATTACACAAAAAACAAAAAACAAAACAACAAAATATCCAGTTGTTTCAGGAGCATAACTCCTAACTCTGGAGTTTAGATCTTGACAAACATTCTGAAGTACATGGGATTCTTCTACAAATTATTTTTATTTATTTTTATTTATTTTTTTACACTGCAAAAACTTATCAAATTATCAAAACACCAATCGCAATTGCAATACTGGTCAGAAAATACAAGAAAATAGCATTACTTTTGGCATACAGTGAATTAGCAAAGAAACACCAGTAATCAATCTTTTGTTATCAGACTGAATTACTTGCACGTGAAAAGCAACATTAAGTGTAAAAACATTTCTTACAAATACAGACTTCCCTCACTTTTCTCTTTCACTGTTTTTAACTTTGCATTTCTCTTGTCCGTGTCTCAGGTGTGCTCCGTTATCTTTCTGCCCACTCTGATTGGCTCTTATCAAATTCCCTGCGCTCTGATTGGTCCCTTATCTCTGTGCCGCGCTGTGATTGGAGGATCATAAGCCCAGAGCAACAGCTGATAACGCACAACACTCACGCTGATAAAAACATGTGCACTTTTGTCAGTTTGAAGCAGAAAGTTTAATTGAATGTGACTGAACTTTACGTAAATGTTTTTCTTCCACTTCCACAACTAAGATCTTCAAACTGATCACTGCATTTGTGTTTCTATCGACAGTCGTGCACTTGAGAGGTGAGCGCGGGGTCAGACAAAGGGTAAAGTTCAATCTGGGGTCAGGAGATTTCCAAAGGTGGTGCACTTCTTAACTGTTCGTGTGTATCTCGTTACATTGGAGCGTGATAGCATCGCTCGCGATAATATTTAGCACATGCTGCGGCTAATGAAGCGCTAAAGCCGCGCTGGAAATGAGAACCAGCCCGTACACTGTCAGATACAAGTCGTTTATGATCTGCTTCAGACCGATGTGAAAAACACCCAAACGCGCTGTACTTAAAAATGTGAAAAAACAGGCCAAGTTCAAGTGTTTGCAGCGATCTAAAGTCACTTTCCAAACACTTTCAAAGAAATTGAATGGACTCTGTGCACAACAGCAGTGCCAAAGCTAACCGTTTCACACAGCTAATGCTAACTTTTATTAAAATGTAATAAATAAATAACCAATTCAAATGTGAAGTAAATACTACCTGATTATTTTCACTTAGATTACTTCAGTTTTCTTTTCATCTTTATTATGCTTCAAAATTAGCATAAGTGTTAGCATTCACCCACAAACACCTCCATTTATCACAGAAGTGTCGCCGAGGAAGTGTCATGTGTAAAGTCTTTAACATGTTGTCAGTGACGTCCACCTGCAGCTCACTGTTCACTGCTGAACTTTGAGGATTTATTCACTTTGACTCTGCAAAAACATCATAGAGACGTCATGGACAGGAAGTACTCTGTCGTACAACGAGCTAGTCATTTAAAAAATGCATAGCCAACAGAAATTCCATGCACAACCTGTGATGAGTTTATTTATAACTTTCAAAGGCCAGAGTGTAGTTTTGCTCTCATAGTAACATAGTAACAGTAAAGCTCTCTCTCTCTCACTCTCTCTCTCTTTATTAGCTTTATTAGCAGTCACTAAAGCTATGACCATGTTTTATCAGAAGAAGGTACATATTTGATTAATATTAATCTCATACACATTTAATAGCTGTACAATATATCTCCTATGTGTACTCTAAAGCTCTATAAATAAAGTATTGGTACCATTAGGTTGTATGTTTGTAGTTTATCTTAAATGTTGTCAGACTTGTTGAGAGGAAATAGAACCACAACATTAGAATCCTGTTCAACATTCAAATTACTGTAGTGTGGAGCTGCTAATCTTCTTTTTCTGTTTTGTGTATGTCACTCTATTTGAGAAGCCACTATCTGTGCAGCACAAATAGCCTTTGTTAACTTGGAGATTATCATTAGTATCAACTCAAAGTTATTTTTATCTGACCTTGTGAACTTGCCACATGAAACAATAGAGGTCTGATCACATATTGTGAGTTATTTCCAATGCAAATGTCAGCGTCAGTTACAGGCAAATCAGCTGCAAAGACTCAAACTCTGCACAAGTTAGAGATACTCATCAACAATAATAAATCCACCTTATCTTTTATCACCCACTCTGTTTGTTTAGTCAAATGTACAGTTTCTCCCAAATCCCAGGTCTTCCAGAAAATGTTTCATCGTCTAAAAATATAAGAAAAGATTCAAACTCATCTGTTTTTCCTACTTTCTTACAGAGCAAAGTATCCTCATTCTACTTAGGAAAGCGAAAAAAAAAAACCCCAAAAAACAACTATATATAAATATTTACAACATACAGCGTTGTCACTAACGATTATTTTAATAATCAACTGTCAAGCGATTATTTCTATAGTTTGATATTTTTCAGCCAAATAAAGGTTGAAATATAGGACTGAATAGAGAATATTTATGAATAAAGTGTATTATTGATGAAAATCAGCATTAATCCATTCTTTTCACATGTGGATGTCATAATCTCTGTCTTTCTCACTGTCTCATTATTTGATGTTTTGTCCTTTCAGTTACATTCACTTCATGTTACGTCCACACAGTTGGGTAATATTATTTTGAATATATTGCTTGTTTATTACTGCTTAGAGAGTTCCAAAGTGTGGCATTAATCACCATGGAGACGAGCAGATGACGTCCCCAGACCAAGGTAAAAGTCAGATCTGTGGAGAGGCGAGCTCAGGAGTACAGAATTTTCAAGGTATTTTAGAGAAATGAAAACACTTGTAATGAAATATCTGTTCAATGCGATTAACCTTTAAAAGTCTTAAAACAAAAACACTCTGAATTCCGTTATGGAGGCAAAAGTGAAGTGGAATACTAAATACTAAAAGAGACCTCAGAATGTCACAAAATTGGAAAAATCAAGCAACATGTGAGTGATATGAGATGATACACATTTAGTATATTTTACAGTTGTTGTTTTTTTCATTCAAAGGAAGACATATTTTATGAAAACAAAATCCTCGTTTTTAGGTTTTACTGAACAAATACTCATGTTTTTCAATGGTTTTTCATTTCACAATCTCACAAACACAAATTTTCCAAACCAATTTGACATTTCTACCCTGGAAATTCAAACTTGCATGTATTTCTTTTTCTTTTTTATTTTTTTTTTCAATTTTGTCATTAAAAAACACAGAAGACAGAAACATTACAAAATAAAATATGAAATAAAGCACATCATTCGACAAAACGAAGAGTAGAATAAAGTAAAATAAATAAATGTGACACATCTAACCCTATATTTGTCCCACCTGTTAGAAAGTCAGAATGTATTTTATTTATTTTTTTCATTTTAATTTCAGTCCAATCCTTTTTGGATGAATTTTGTATCATCCATTTTTTGTTTTGCTTATATTTCATTCTTTGTTCTCACTATTTTAAACATTCTGGTGACATTTTAAAAGGTCTGTACTGTGCAACATTTCAGTCAAATCAATAACACTCTCCTTTACGTTCCTTCCTCCTTTCTGCCGTTTCGTTTAACTAGAGCAGGGGTGGGCAATTATTTTGACGCAAGGGCCACATTGGATTTTTACACTTGCCTGGGGGCCGGACCATTTTACACACATACTACTACACATAGACTTAATGCCTAAAATACACAAAAATTACAACAGAATAGCAAAAATCATTACCTTTATTTAGTGGGAACAGTGCAGTTGATCACTCCTTTTATCCAATGCATCAAAGTTTGGTGTTCTAGTGGTGGCTGTTCTCAAAACTGATTTTTAATGAACAAGCAGCTGCTCAGGAAACTATAAAATGACAAATGCACCACACCTAACTCATACAATTTTTTATTGAATGCTTTGCGGGCCAGATCAAAATGCCAAAAGGGCCGCATGTGGCCCCCGGGCCTTAGTTTGCCCCCCTCTGAACTAGAGTTTGCGAGGTCACGTTACAGCTGCGAGCTCTTATTAGGTCCATAACTGTGCGTTTGAGTGAATTTAAAGTGCAAATGAGCCTTTAGATGGCGCTGATAACCACAGGCATCTGCATTAGTGGAATCAGAGGCGCATAAAAGCCACATTAACTACCGCGGACCACACTCGCTGCTCCAAGCTCACCGTCCAACATAAATGAACTTTTACGACCGCGCAATAAAAGGCCCGTCTTTGTTTAGCTGAAGAATCATCGGCGGCTTTATTGAGGCTGATTTGGATCCTTTTCCAGAGAGCGAGGAGGTCTGTAAAGAGGAAAGAAAGTGTGCGAGAGACAGAGCTGAGGGCAAAAACCACCTGCTGCATGTGAGGACCGACACAAACGAGAGGGATGTTTGAGTTTAGGTTTGAGACATTAGGGTTAAGTCACCAGCGGGACATCAGTGTAATAAAAGTGCAAATAACTGAAGGTAGAGGTATGAGCTATTGTGTTTAACGGTTTCTATTTAGTTGCAGTAAATTACCAATAAATGAGCAAGCAATATCTGACACAAACAATAGACTAAGTTGGTATTATAGTCCATGTATGCATTTTTATTTATTTATGTATTAACCTTTATGTAACCCGAGATCTTTTTTTATGTTCTGGAGTGTTTAAGAGGAGCAGTTTTATTACATGATTTGTTTCATATAACCTTTGTGTTTCTTTTTATGTATGCAAAGGGCTTTGTAAATAAAGTTTGATAGATTGAGATTTGAGGGGACATTGTTTCTACAGGACGCAACAGGAGTGTTTTGTACTTTTTATAAATGCAAAAAGGGTTCACAACGTAGGGTGAAAGCTGCTGGTTTTTGCAAACTAAAGTCTCTCTTACAGGGCAGTCAGGGCAAATATCGGGGATTTTGATCAGCTTTTCCTCAACTTTTTGCATAGACATTCATAAAAGCAAGCAGTAAAAGTTCAAAAATCACATAAAAACCTAATACATATTTAGTGCAGCATTAGAAAGTTTCAGACACTTACACCATGTTTCAGTTGTTCCATTACAGTCTGTTACAACCCAGCTCTGCTAAGGGTTAGGGGAAGTAACAAACAACCAAAGATGGGAAAAGGTTTTAAGTAAAGATACAATTTAATGAGCAGGGGTGTAAGGGTAAAGTAACAGAACTAAAACAAAATACAGAAGGTATGTCAGTCCCAAAATGCACGGGTCACACAGGCCTAACAAAACAAAGGCCCATAAACAGAATCGGGTGACAAAATAAAAAGAGACATGACAGACTAAACGAAACAAACACACGTGCCTCAAAACACACAGAACACAGGCGCTGCCACTGCAGCCCTGACAAACACAGGCACAAAATGGCATACTGGCCACACACAGGCCAGCAGCCTCGAACAGGTGTAGAGCGAGTCCTTAAGTACTGGGCGGACCCACAGGTGGACTGATTGGCCCTCCAATCAGTGGGCCAGGAGGCAGCAGCCAATCCCGTTCAGCGTGAGCTAGCCTTCTCTCTCCAGCAGGAACTCCACCGCCACAAGAAATAAAGACAATATTCAAAAAACACAAAAGGAGGCAGGATCTGTAGGCCTGGGGCCGTAACACAGTCCTAAATGCTAATCACCAATGCTAATAATTTATCAGCATTTTCTGCATAACTCGTTGCAACAAAGCCACAGCTGCATGTCTTGTTGTTTAATTGTCAAAACCACAGCTGACAGTAAAAATAGTTCAGATGTTTGAACAGTTTATGCAGATTTACTTTGGAGTTCACATTTGTTTACATTTGGACTGGAAACCAAGATGGCTGTCGGCGGCGCGCAGGTCACGTGTCTGGCAGTAATTGATACAGGTTATTCTAGATTAATAATGATAAATAAGAAACGATTCTGAGTCAGATTGCTCTCTTAAAGGTGCTGTACCTGATTTTTACTGTTGTGAAACATGAAAAACAGAACTAGTTCATGTACCATACAAATAAAGTGTGTCATTGATGAGAAAGTAAAATCTGTTTTACTCCAGCACAGATATATTGTAAAATGTGTGTGAAAATGAGACCGCAATGTTTTCTCTGCATCTATTTATAGAGCTTTTATCTTATGAGAGAAGCAGGAATTGGCCGTTAGCATGCTAATGTTTGTTAGCTTTGCCATGACGCTCTGTGCTCAAAAACTCGTGAAAAGTGTTTATAAACTCATCGCAGTGAATAGTTAAGATGCTGGGACTAGTTCAGTTTTTCCCGTTTCAAAACGATAGAGATGCGGTACAGGGCCTTTAACATACGTTTTCACACGGAGCTAAAGAAACTGTCCAATCATAAACCGCTGGGACGCACAGCGAGGCGAGCTGAGGGAGAGCGCGGATCAGGAGGATTTGTGGAGCGGCACGCGACCGGCCCCCGCCTCCCGTCGACCCCCTCCTCCCGTCAGCTGTGTTTGTGCAGCCACAGACCGCAGCGAGGCGAGGGGAGCGACGAGAGGCAGCGGGACGTCCTGTACAAAAGAGGGACAGAGCGTGTAAATCATCCTGACATCAGAGAGGAAGAGCCAGAGAAACAATGACGATTCTCTGATAGCGCAGGTGCTATGTGCGACACACACCGAATAAGGCCAGCTCTCTGTTCAGTGATTTGCATGTGGCCTTTAAACAACCAGCGGAATAAAAGATGGTATTTGAGAAGGGACCGAAAGGTTTATTTACTTTTGAGCTTCTTTTGTGTGGCGTTTATTGAGACAGTGACATTATTCAGACGCAGAAATCAGCTGCTCACTAAAGCTAATAACTTCAGAGCGTTTTTTTAATGCTAAATGTAATTACTGATGCAGGAACACTTCATTTGGGCTTGACATGAATGTAATTGAAATTCTCTTTCTAAAATGGCTTGTTCAATCAGTTCAGTCACCACACGTTTAAAAAGACAAATGTATAAAAGAAGAAAATATGAGTTTTTTGGTGAATCAAGAGTTGTTTCCACTAGACCGGGTCCCTCAGACTTTGGACCGTCTCATGCATTTCCCTGCAGAGGTCCAGGCTCACAGTTGACGTCACCCAAACATAACTAGAAGATAAGTTTTCTTCATAAATTAAATCTAAATCATACATGAATTACAGTTTTTTTAATGCGACCGAATTCCCCCATTCACAAAAAGACATTTAGTAACCCTTAGTTACTCTAAATGAATAGGTCTATACCTTTAAACTACCTTCAAAATGCTTGAAATTAATACATCCAAGTGTCTTCTCTGTTCTGGAAAATTGATTATTAACTACTGGAACTTTATTAATGGACTGATACAACAAAAATAAAACAAATGTTAATCAACTCACTGAATTGAACTTCTGAAACACAAGTTATATTGAAGTGCTTTTGTCTTTTCACATTTTTCAGAATATTTGCTGATAAAAATATGAAAGTTCTCCGTCCAATCGTTTTATTTTGTTGTATCTTATAACTTATTACTTATAAATGTCCTGTCTTCTTCATTCATATTGTATAGTATTGATTATAAAGTAGATGCGTGGAAACAAATCAGTCCTTTTCCTACTTGTCTGTGATTGACAGGCGTTTCGCTGCTGAGATTTACGCCTGTTTTGTCCCAAAGTTGAACAAACAATTTTTACGCGGCAGGTTTTCGAATGCGTCACCTTTGACCTCTGCTGCTCGGAGGCGTCTGCTGTTTGTCTGCCGTGAGTTAGGACACTATAAACCTGAAATCATTCACTTTTGTCATGGAAAGGCTCCACTGGTGCCTTTGTGAGCGACGCAAGACAAACAAGTGCCATTGTCGGACGTGTGCTGCTAAACGCACTTTAAACAAGCTTCCAAATGTCTCTGTGCGGATGATATGCTTAAAAAGAGGCTAAAATACAGATAAAAGATGCACGTTTTGAGTTAAATTCATTGCGATGTGATGCGGCTGTGAAGTTTTGGCAAACATTGTAAAGCATGGAGTCAGTGATGGATTACTTTGTCCAAATGCAGCTGTCTCCTTGTCTCCTTCTTGTCACCTCTCTGCTAGTTTCTGTTGTCCTTTCTTCTTTTTCCTCGCGCTCTTTTTTCCTCATCGCTCTCCTCGTCTCTTTATCTCCTTGTTCCTCGCTCTCCTTGTCTCCTCTACACTTATGTCCTCTCTCCATGTCTCCTTTACACTTATGTCCTCTCTCCTTGTCTCCTCTACACTTATGTCCTCTCTCCTTGTCTCCTCTCTCTATATTTAAGCCCTCTTCGTCTCCTCTCTCTTACTATACCCCGCTCCTCCTTCCCCTCTCACCTTATCTTCCCGTCTACTCTCTCCTTGTCTCCTCTTGTTGTTTCTTCTCTCCTTCTCTCCTCCTACTCTCCCCTTTCTCTTCTCTCTCCCCGTCTGATTGTTTCTCCCTCTCATCTTGTTGTTTCCTCTCTGGTTTGTCATCTCTTTCTCACCTCGTCTCCTCACCCCTTGTCTCCTCTCTCACTGTCTTCATTTTTCTCATCTCCTCTCTCCTCGTCTCCTCTCTTTACTTCTCCTTCTCTCCTTGTCTCCTTTTCCAATCATCCCCTCTCTCCTCTCTCCATGCCCTTTCTCACCTTCTTACCTCTTTCCTCGTCTCCACTCCCTTTCTCTCCTTCACACCTTTTCCCCTTTCTCTACATCTAACCTCTCCTCGTCTCCTCTCTCTATATCTAACCTCTCCTTGTCTCCTTGTATTCTCCTCTCTTTTCCTCCTCTCTCCTTCTCCCCTGGTCTCTTCTTGTCTCTCTTCTGTGTTCTGCAATTAAACTTGCCTTGTCCCCTTTCCCGCTCCTTCCTCTCTCCACTTGTATTTTCTCCTTGTCTCATTGTTTCTCTCTCTTTTTTGTCCCCTCTCTTCTTGTTTCTTCTCTACTTGTTAGTTGTCTCCTACTGCTCTTGTCTCCTTTCTTTCTCCTCCTCCCCTCGTCTCCCCTCCAAACTTCTCCTTCTCTCCTCGTCTCTTTCTTTCTCGTCTTCTCTGTCCACTTCTCCTTCTTTCCTCGTCTCTTCACTCTACTTCTCATCTCCTTGTCTCCTCTCCCCACTTCTAATTGTCTCCTCATCCAATCTCTCCTTGTCTCCTCTCTACTTGTCTTCTCTCCTCGTCTACTTCTCTCCTTTTCTCCTCGTCTCCTTGTTTCTTTCCGTCCTTCTCCCCACGTCTCCTCATCAACGTCTCTTTTTCTTCTCATCTCCTTGTCTCTTTCTCTACTTCTCTGCTTCCTTCCTCGCCTCCTTGTTTCTTTTTCTCCCTCTCTCCTTTTCTCCTTCTCTCCTCATCTCCTTTGGCCCTTCTCTTTCTCCCTTCATCTCCTCTCTCCTTGTCTCCTTCTCTTCCTCTTTCCTGCTCTCCTCATCTCCGCCCTTGTCTATCTCTCCCTCTGTCTCTTACTCTCTCTCTTCATGTCCTCTTTCCTTGTCTCCTCTCCCTCTGTCCTTGTCCACTTCTCTCCCTCTCAACTCATCTCTTTCTCTCCTTCTTCCCTTTTCTCCATGTTTCTTTCTGTTCTTCTCTCCTCCTCTGCTTCTCCCCTTCTCTCCCTCTCTCCTCTCTCCTTCTCCCCTTCTCTCCCTCTCTCCTCACCTTATCTCCCTCTCTCCTCGTCTCCACTTCTCCCCTTCTCTCCCTCTCTCCTCACTCCTCTCTCCTCGTCTCCTTCTCTCCTCGTCTCCTTCTCCCCTTCTCTCCCTCTCTCCTCATTCCTCTCTCCTCCCCTTCTCTCCCTCTCTTCTGACTCCCCTCTCCTCGTCTCCACCTCTCCTTCTCCCCTTCTCTTCCTCTCTCCTCACTCCTCTCTCCTTCTCCCCTTCTCTCCTCACTCCTCTCTCCTCCTCTCCTTCTCTCCTCACTCCTCTCTCCTCCTCTCCTTCTCCCCTTTTCTCCTCACTCCTCTCTCCTCCTCTCCTTCTCCCCTTCTCTCCTCACTCCTCTTTCCTCTCTCCTCCTCTCCTTCTCCCCTTCTCTCCTCACTCCTCGTCTCCTTCTCTCCTTCTCCCCTTCTCTCCCTCTCTCCTCTCTCTTCGTCTCCTTCTCTGGGTGAGGGTCTGGCAGCTCTCTGGTCCAGGGGGCAGTGCGCTCTTATCTCTGTCTCTCAGATGATAATCTCAGCTCCTGCCTGTTGCCAGTTTTACCCCAGGGCTCTCACTCTCCATTTAAATGCTCCCTTCACCCCCCTCACCCCCTCACCCACCATCAGTACTTCCTCCGCCTCCACAAACACACACCGTCCCACACATCGTCTCCCAGAAGCCCAAGTGTTCTGGGTGCAACATGCAGGCGAAAGTCTTCCCTTTTGGTGACATTATTGTGTCATTATGAACATTTACATTTGTATACTGTAAGTGACTCGGCGAAGCTGCAGAATTGTGGGGGAAAAAATACTTTAGTTTAAAATTTTGCTTAAATATAACGGTGCAAACGATGTAACTTTTCAGAAGGAGGGTCCACCACCTGCTTGTCTCCATGAAGACGCCATTGCTTCAGCTGGAATGTTTTATTAAACGTATCTAACAAAAATGTATATGAGAAAATGAGCATAGTTTACCTTTAATCTCTGGCGTTCTAAGTAAATATATCAGTTGGTTGATATATACTGGGTTGATATTTGCACTTTTCATTGTCTCAGACTTATTTTCTGTATAGACCCTTTTAGTTTTTAAAGGACAAACAGCTTTATTTAAACACTTAAGTCCAATGATGGCCCTGAACAAAATGTGATTACACCGCTCCCTTATAGGCCCTTCTGATACAACCCTTCACTCCCTGCTCCATTCATTTATTAGAGAATTAGCCAACTCTCGCTAAAATAAATCAATAATCAATTAACACCAAGCGGAGAACGATTAACAGATGAATAATCACTTGCAGCATGTTGAAACCTACACTTGTAAAAATAACACCACAAACTGAATATCCAATGTAGACTTTTATCAAGTTTGTCTATTTTATATTTAACTAATTTTACATCCACCTTTTACATTTTTATTTATTCTGGCAAGACTCGGCTAATTCCCACAGAAATGAAATGGAACGGTAAATGAAAATTCGCACATTTACGGCAACCGGAACTAGCCAAGCGCCATCGAGAAAAGGACCAGATCATTTCAAATCATATATTTTGGGAGAAAGTATGAAAATGATACTTTTTCGCCCAACATGTTGGCAATTTTAATATATCGGAATTGTTCATAAAAAACAAAACAAAAAAACATATTGATTGATCTTTAGTTATAAGTGATTAAAAACTCATACAACTCTGATCTTGACCTTACCTGCACTTGTCTCTTTTGCAAACGTCTTTCTCCGTGAAACCCAAACCTCTTTATTCCCATAGACCCGACCTGATGGACTCATGTCTGGGTCCTCCTCTGTCTCTGCTCGGTCCACAGTGTGTGAATGGGCATCTATTGTGTTCAGTGTTTGGGACGTCCTGGATGTTGACCCCAGCCCCCGGGGGTCACGAGGGGAGCGGGGCAGATGAGAGAGACCTCATAATTGTAGCGCAAACACAAAGGAAGCCAACCACAGGCCCCAAGATGACGCTCCTCAGCAGACAAGTGGTGATAAGCTCAACGCATTTCCTCAGCTTCAAACTTTCCCAGGAGACTGAAAAAAGTAGGGGGCATATATCAGATCAGGTCATGGCATTTTCCCCCAAACTATTCTACTGAAAAACACTGCAATCTTCTCTCACGATGCTAGTAAATTGTTTGTTTTATGCCAAACATTAGGAGAACATATCATCACGAACAAGAATATCTCTGGACCTAAAACTGAGCCTTGATGTACACCACTTGATAATAACGTTTGACTTCTTCAGCTCAAATAATGAAGAGCTTTACTTCAGTGCTAAAATAAAGGCAAATGCATGTATTTTAGTTTTGTGGGAGAACATCTCAACCAGGTTCTTAACAATGATTGATCATAAAAGTCTAAAAGTCCCCTCCAGTATTTTGATTTATTTTACTTTACTTACATGTGTCTATTCTATGGTTTTATGATTTTGCTTGGTTGTGATTTTACTGGTTCTACTGTTTTGGTGAGCACATAACTAATAAATGGACGATAGAGGGGAGACCGAGTTTTCACTGTTTTCACTTTACTTCACTTTCACTTTGTTGAGTAATAACAGCGAGGTGCTTGGTGGACTGTTCCACAAGATTATAGTTCAGTAGCTAATGTGATCAGTTGACAGTAGAATTTAGTTTATTTTTTAGCACGCAAAATCACAACAACAGTTGCCTCGATGGGCCACAGGTAGAAAGCAGATTAAATAAACAATGTTCAAGCGAATTTAGCAAGTGGATAAATGTCCCGGAGCATCCCCTGTCCTTGACCCTCCTCCTCGGCAAGAAAATAAAACAAAAAACCCTGTGGGAAAAAGTAGAAAACCTCAGGAAGAACCACAGTGAAGGAGAGATCCTACTCCCACGGACGGACAGACTGCAGATGGACCAGGACTGACACATCCATTATGACCAGAACCAGTCAGGAGGAAGGAAAGTGGATCATCTAGTGTAGGGAGAGTTCCTCCAGGCAGATGAGGAACAGTTCATCTAGTGTAGGGAGAGTTCCTCCAGGCAGATGAGGAACAGTTCATCTAGTGTAGGGAGAGTTCCTCCAGGCAGATGAGGACCAGTTCATCTAGTGTAGGGAGAGTTCCTCCAGGCAGATGAGGACCAGTTCATCTAGAGTAGAGAGAGTTCCTCCAGGCAGATGAAGAACAGTTCATCTAGTGTAGAGAGAGTTCCTCCAGGCAGATGAAGAACAGTTCATCTAGAGTAGAGAGAGTTCCTCCAGGCAGACAAGGGACATGTGGGTCTGTGTGTTTCTGTTGTGCACATTCAGTTCATATTTGAGCCGTCCCAGGGGCTTGTGTTGGTTTGTCTCTCATTGTCTGTGGTGTGTCGGGGCGGGGGGCAGGCGGGCGCACATCCGCACCTGTCCCACCCGTCCCGCCCCTGTCTGTCGAGTCTCTCCTGATACAAAGCTGTTTGAAGTCGGTCGGAGGAGAAAGAGCCTCATTCAGGCCCTGAGCCCTCCACACTGCGCTCTTCGGCCGGGACAGAGTGTTAACAGAGACTTGACTGCAGCTCAGAGAGGAGCCGTACACCTGCTCTTTGTTTTGTTTTCAATTGTATAAGGTGTAAATGTGACTCTTTTAGTTAAAGCCAATCTGTGTCATTGTCTTGGGGGAGTTTAACAAATAGATATAGTTCCTCTCAGTTCATAAAAAAACAATATTATTTTAAAGTATGATTTATCCAGATAATAAGCGCTTGAACGCATGCTTAAGGTTTTATACTGTATGAGTCAAATCCAACTCGAGGGTCACCACAGAAACTGATACATTTAAATATGGGTTCCAAATTCTATGAAATACTCACTCAATATTATGAATAAATTATTAAATAAACTAGAAACTGCAGCAACTGAAGCCCTTGCGAGTGCGTAAACCTGAAAATATTTTGGTGTCACTCGACTCGCCAATATTGACCACAATGCATTGAGAGAGTCGGAAAAACTACAGCGGACAGTGGCAGGTCTTTAACTGGACACAACAGACTGAATGAAGCAGAAAGAGCTGTTTAAAAGAACTGTTGAGATTAAGAACAAAACACTTTAAACAAACCTTTGCAGTAAAGTTGCTATCGTTAGCTGCTAACCTTAGCTGTGAATAGATCACAAATATCAGGCAAAAAGTTGAATAATCCAGTCTGTTTGCTGTTTCATGAGCAATCCATTATGAATAAAACTAGTGTGATGATTATTAGTCCATAAATATGTGTCAGATTTGACCCATAACTGACAGAAATAAATTTTTTCCGACTTTTTTTTCCTCCCAGACGCCAGAGTCACGTGACGAGGAGAAAGTATGAGCTGAGTGTCTGAATCGCTCCAGGATTGAGTCACTATTTAGTCTGCTCAAGAGCGCAGGACTATGAGGGTCAGGGACTGAGTGTGGATGTTCAGACACAGCCGTTGTCTCTGTATTTTCAATGGTACGTCACTTTTTGATGACATCACAGAGGGATTCTCAGCACTAAATAAATAAATATTTACCACTGGTGCCCTCCAACTAAACTATGTAATCATTTGAAATTGATCAGAACCTGTCATATAGACTTTAACATTCCAGGCAGTGCAACAACATCTAAATGGAGTCACGCATTTGGAGTACCCTCTTCTTAAAAGTTGCACACTGCATCTTTCTTCTGTGCGTGGTTCGGTGGCTCTTTCCTTCGCACAGATGTGGTGTGGGTCTATCTCTGGGATCAGGCGCTGACAGAAGCAGCAGTTTGGTTCCTGACCCTCTCACCAGCCTTTGTCCTCAGCCCCGGGACGCTGCAGGAATGTGGAGCAAACACAGGTGGAGCTCCTCAGCGCCGGGACGTCCACTAATACCAGTCTGTCACCTCTGCGGGCGCACCCTCCTCCTCCTGCTCCCAAACGCTCCGCTGCAGCCCGTCCCAAGAGTCAAGAGAGCCTCAGACATATTAGAAAACTATAAACGCCGCCCAGTATTTGACAATTCCAGGACTGACGTGTTTAGAGTCATTCATTTTAATGTGGCCGCAAATAAAAGCATTAATTATTACATTTGTAGGCCGTGCAGGAAATTGTTTATGCCTTTGTCACATTTACCACGGAGTATGATAAAAGAAACTGAATCTAACTTCCAGCTTCACTTCGCTAAGGAAAGCAGAATTTTTGTGGTGCTTAAAGAAACAAAGCTAAAATGTTATTTTTAACCGACTGTGGTCCGTTGTAATTTTGGTGCATTATTGTCCAGCATTTTGTCCAGCAACTTTGGTGATAATCGCTGTAAACTCAACACTCCTACAGACGATAACGTTCTCTAAAAAGACTGATGTTACGCCTGTGTGTTCTATGGCAGTGGTTCTCAACCTTTTGACCTTTCTCGATAGATAGAGTTTGAGATGATAGAGTTTTTTCTTCACAATCCCCATGGAGGTATGGTAGAATACTATTGAGCTCAATGGAGATTTTAAAATGCTAAATACTAAACTAAGCATTAATTCAACAGTATTCTAACACAATACATTGATGAATGTGTTTACCAGAAGTGGCCAGCAGTTTTTCAGATTTTTCCATGGATTTTTGGTTCACTTTTTTACATTGTTTTGGCTAATGTTTCTCTATGTAAGTTTAACACTGCAGCTGCAAACATGGTGGATTTCCATGGTAACGGCTGTTTTTTCAGTGTTTGTGAACAGAACAGAGTCAGCATTAGCCTGCAAACATCGTAAACTGTGAAAAAGAAGAGCTGTTTTGGAGACAACCAGTTGACTTTACAGGAGTTTTTCTTCAAACACTCACTTCTAACTCAAAATTCTTTATAAGTGATCGGAGTGGCAAATATTTGTGATCTGAAAGAAATCTTTTGGTTCTGCTGTTGGTTGAAATGTTGACACTAACGCTGTGTTTTGTGTTGTTGATGGCTGATGTGCTTCACCAACGTTTCATTAAACTTACTCGTATTCTCCTTCCCAGCGATTTTTTTCTGTCCTTAATTCTTCTTTACTTTATTATTTACTTTTTAGGGACAGCTTTTTGTTTATATGGGCTATTTATGCTTTTTTATTTATTTCACCAATTACAACGTACTGACTAATTATTTGAACGTGTAAATGACTCTCCAGTTTCCAGCTCATAGACAATCAGCTTTTTAATAATCCGTGTGTGTTTATGGAAGCAAAGGCCCCAGATATGTTTTCATTTTCCACGGTTCTTTCCTTCACTTTACCTTCAGTAAAATGTGTATTTTTATTCCGATTAAACTTGTAAAACAAACCTCCACAGGGATCTGAATGGAAAAGACAGTCCACTCTCCCTCTCCTCCCTCCCTTTACCGCCAAACTCTCTACCCCTCTCTCTCTCTCTCTTTCTCTCCCTCTCCCCCTTCTCTCTCCCCCTTCTCCCTCTTACTCTCTCTCATTCTCTCCCACTCCCCCTTCTCTCTCTCTCTCGCTTCCTATCTCCCGTTCTTTCTCCCTTAATGTCTCACTCTCTTTTTTTCTCTCTCCCTTTCCCCCCTTTTTTCTTTCTTTCTCTCTCTCTCTTTCTTTCTCCCCCTTTTTCTCACACTCTCTCTCTTTCTCTCTCTTCCTCTCCCCCTTTCTCTCTTTCTTTCACTTTCTCTCTCGTCCCCTTTCTCTCTCTCTAGTCTTTCTCCCCCTTTTTCTCACATCTTTCTCTTTCTCTCTCTTCCCCCTTCTCTCTCCCTCTTTCCCTTTCTCCCTCTGTCCCCTTCTCTCTCTCTTTCTTTCTCATCCTTTTTCTCTCTCTCTAGTCTTTCTCCCTCTTTCCCCCTTTCAGTCTCTCTTTCTCTCACTCTAGCTCTACCTTCTCCTTCTCTCTCCCTTACCTCTTTCTCTCTCACTCCCTCTTCCTCTCCTCTTTTTCTCCCATCCCCTCTCTCTCCCCTCCTCCCTCTCCCCCTTTCTCTCGCTCTCTCAGATCTTTATCGTCTCGTTCTTATTGCTTCCTGCAGAGGTCTGGCTCCCCCGTCTCATCCTCCCTCGTGTTTCTGAATACTTTGTGCCGCCAAATTATTCCTCCAACAACTCCTCTGACTCACTTCATTAAACAAGTCATAAACCAGAGTGACAATGTGCACAGGATTTGCAACTAAACTATCTATTTCAGCCAAAATACAGGTCGGATCACCCACAGTAAGAATGCATGGAAAGAGGTTTTTAAATAGAGTTTTTTTTTCCTGATTTCCACAGGTTTGGTTGCAGATTATTTACAAAGGTCTTGCCATCAGTTGACGAGATTATAAGGCAATAATTTGTGACGGACTTGTTGGAAATATGTGTTTTTCATTCATTTTCTTCTGCTTGTTGCCGTTAGGGGTCGCAGGTGACTGGAGCCTGTCACAGTGACTTTGGGCCTTAGGCGGGGTACACCCTGGACAGTGATCAGCTCATCACAGCTGACACAGAGACATGGACAGACAAGTATTCACTCT
Organism: Rhinogobius similis; assembly: GCA_019453435.1. Lineage (NCBI taxonomy): Eukaryota > Metazoa > Chordata > Actinopteri > Gobiiformes > Gobiidae > Rhinogobius > Rhinogobius similis. The sequence goes on along the minus strand of CM033627.1, from coordinate 10,549,649 downwards.
CACACTCTCACACACTTGCGATTTGGAGTTGGCATTTGACCCACACAGTCATGTGTTTGGACGGTGGGAGGAAGCCCGACCCAGAGAGAACCCTCAGTAACACAAGGAGAACATGCAGACTCCACCCAGAGAGAGCGTGTGAAGTCGGTCTGGTCTGAGATCCGAAGAACTGCTCTGCACCGTGTCCCTTAAAGACCTGCTGATTTGCACTGAGGCTGAATCCGCTTCTGAAAAGGTGACTATTCAATTATTTTCTGATTAAGGTTCTGAACATGAAATTCCAACCTATTTTGCTATTCTACTGTTATTCTACTGTTCTACTTTAATCTCAATAGGTTGTTTATGCATCAACTCTGTTGCTGTAAACATTATACTCAATATCAAAACAATATTCACTTATATTATCTTAATATCGATATCAAATCAAATCAAATCAAATCAATTTATTTTTATAATGCCCAAAATCACAACAACAGTTGCCTCGATGGGCCACAGGTAAAAGCAGTTCAGATAACTGTCCCAGAATGCCCCTGTCCTTATTATATATATATATATATATATATATATATATATATATATATATATTGCCCACCTCTAATTCTACATAGTGATGTTTTATTTATTTTGAGCAATCAATCAATCAAGTTTATACATTCTTAAAATGTACATAAAGACATTAAACATGACAAGAAGAGGGGGAAAAGAGAAAAAAATATTTGAATGTATCAGTTTCTTAATTATTTTTGCTCAAAAAGCAGTGGAATGAATTAATACTTGTGGAATCCCACCCCCCTCAAAATCAAAACTTAAATGTAGTAAGACTTTGATTACAAATTTCATAAACTTAATAAAACATAAATAAAGACCAAGAATAAACCTCATTGAACAAGAATGACTGTATGTTTTTCATATTTTTTCTTCTTATTTTGTCTTTTTGCCAATAAAATCCAACCAAATACAAGCTTAATGCCATATTAGCATCTTACATTGTGCACCTTTAATATTCAAATTATACAAATTAGCCTTCAAATTGAATTATTAGTGACAGTGAGTGATTCCAGGTACTCCCTTCTCTCCCCTGTCCCTCCCCCGCTCCCCCCTGGACCTCCCACTGTCCCATAATCCGATTGGTCCACACTTAACTCCATTATTTCTCCGCCGACCGCCACTTGATATTTCCACGTTGTTGTCGGTAATTTGGTCATATTAGCGGCTTTTACTGAGAATCTGCGGCCGCCGTGTAAACCGTGAGCCACGCTGGGTTTGGGAGTCATTTTTGTGAGTGTTTGTTAGGAAGAGAGATTGAATTAGTTAAATCTAATAAAATACACAGAAGTCTTGAGGGCAGTGACAGAGGAGAGTTTTGACAGATCCAGTTACTAAACCCAGAGACAGCGACGAAACAAAGAGGGCCGAACGACATAATAATATAATATAATAATGGTCAGCTTTTGGAGTGTAGTGAAAAATTTAATAACGATGTTGACAACAAATAAATGTTAAGTTTAATTTGATGATTATGATATTGGTTGATGAAAACTAAAACTTTTTGGTACCAGTTTACATTAGTTACATCTCCATTAGCCGTAATAAAGACTTAATGAAAGAATAAATGAATGTAAAGAATGATTCAGGCTTAATCTCCATTTAATTAATACCATAACTCCTAACCCCTTCATTAAGTGTTTATTAGGCCTGACTCACTCTTAAAGGGGCTGTACCTGACTTTTACTATTGTAGAACAGGAAAAACAGAACTAGTCCATGATCCTGATTTTTTTGCATGTAATAAAGTAAAATCTGTGTTGCTCCAGCACAAATATATTGTAAAAGCATCTTTTCAGGTGAAAATGAGACCACAACTTTTACTCTGCATCTATTTATAGAGAATTTTATCCTACGAGAAGCAGTAAGTGTGTTGTTAGCATGCTAATGTTTATTAGCTTTACCCATGATGGTTTGTGGCGCTCTGGGCTCAGAAACTCGTGAAAAGAGCTTATGAATGTCTTGTGGTGAATATTTATGATGGTGGGATTGTGATACATGTCACTGATCTACAGAGTTGAACACAAACTAGTTTTGTTTTCCATGATTCAAAACAGTAAAAATCAAGTACAGGGCCTTTAATAAACTATTTGTTCATTCACATAATTAAGATGTAGTGGTACCAAATTGTCATGGACATCTTTATTTATCCAAGTGATGTGACTCTGACTTTGTTAATTTTGCATAATAATATATAATCATAATATTCCTATGATTTAATGCGTTAGTCATTTCCAATAAACAACAAGTGCAATGAACGAAAAAGGGAGGGAATTCGGCCAAAAAACATTAGGTGGAATTACCGATGGAAAAAAACCCAGTCAAGATGATAAGAGCTACCAACCTCCCAACCCCTCCGACTCCATCCAGCCTCTCGAGGGTTTGGTCCTGCAGATGTGTGCGGGCGCCTCAGGGAACTCTCCATGTCCTGAGCAGCTGCAGAATCACACTGAGGACGACGCAGGTCCAAGAGCTGAGGACGCTGGCTGAGCTCACAGAGAACATGAGCGTTCTGGCCAACAGAAACATCAGCTCTTCTGCAGAATACAAGGCCATCGGGTGGAGGGCAATAATCTACCCAGTTGAGTTTGGATGCCATGGTTTTGCACGTCTTTCAGCTCAGCGCTTCCTGAGAAATGTGGGCCCCACAACAGGGAAACTGAAGAAAGCTGTCAAAGACCTTGCCCCAAGGAAGAAAAGGCCAGCTCTTGGCTTCGGCTGCGGAGAACAAAGTATGGGGACCTAAGAGCCACTTGGATGATAGAGTTAAGTCCAGCTGCAGGGGGCGTCTCTAACATCATGAGATGTTCTGGAGATTAACGGGGCAAAACATTAGTGAAGGACGGCTCTCAGCTGAAGACCCTGTAGTTGGCACTCGGCACCGATGGAGATGGAGGGTTTGCCACGCCAGTAAGAAGACCTACCTGAAATAAAAACTCCAGAAGTGGCTGCACATCAGCACCTACTGTGCTCCGAGCACTTACAGTCTCTCACTGACACATTCACACAAAGGCATTGTGGGTGAACAGTCCGCACCAGCAAGAGCCACTGCTCTTCCCACTAATGTTAGGTTTCCATGCTTTTTGTGAGCTTTACATTAACTTAATTTTCTGCAGATTCACTTTAGCCATAATCAATACTCGAAGAACTTTAACCCAAACATAAATTAGCCCATATCTCAAGTGTAATATCATTGATCTAATGTTGAAAGATGTACCTTTTGGTCCCTCAAATGAAAGGGTTCCCAAGTTTACAGATTTCAGTCTCCACAATGTGATGACCCACAAAATAGCACTGTGTAAAAAACGTTTAGTGCAGGTAATATAATCTGTCTTCATTAGGACCCATAAAACAGCTTCTCCAATTCCCTCAAATTCTCTCTCTCAAAGCGCGTCTCCCTGAAGTCCTCTCCTCGGCTCTGAGTGAGTGATCGGTTTATTTCCACAAGAACCTGGCCCGGACCATTAGACCAAAGAGAGCTGAGATGATTGAGGTTTTTATTGAGCACTTTTCAGGTTAAGGACGTGCAGTGCCGCGGCTCGTTTGAGGAGGTGAGGAGGGCGGGCCGTGTTTGTTTTTGTTCTGGTTCGGGACACACATTAGGCAGGAGCTGACCCCGGGGTCGCCGTAGAAACAGACGGAGGTCAAATGGGGCTGACGTCAGGAAATGTCGGAGTAACTCAAACCAGGTTTAACACTGCAGCGACACAAGGGTTCAAAGTTATAACCTTAAGTGACTTGAACTTTGATTTTCTATGTTTTAACCTGGAAAAGTCCGATTGCTAATAGCTCCGTCATATCAGAAGGATTCCTGCTCAAAGTGTTTGTAGATTATGTTTTAGTTCTTAAGATGACTGCACTCTAGAGGACAGACACAAGGGCATTTTGTGATGATTATTTGTCTCAAACTCACAGGACAGTAACACCTCACACCACTGTTTTCAAGAAAGATTTGACTCAAGCAGAGGACGACAAACGTGCACATGATCGAACAGAGAGCTAATGAAAACAAATCCACGAGGTGAGTGCCTTGCCGTGTGTGGATTAAATCTTGCTTGTAAAGACACAGGAGAGCACGGATTCACTGGAGCTAAGAGTGTTAAAGTCATTGCAGCTGTGATGGTGAAGGAAAAGGTTTGCACAATTTGATTCTATTTTAGAGCTGACAGATGTGGATCACAAACAACAGTCATTAATATCCAACATATTAGAAAACTACAGTTTGTTAAGAGCTGCAGCCTGAGAAATTGTGGTAGTAGAACTGCACTGACCTCACGTGGGGAGTGCACGACAGATAATTCGAGTTTAAAATTCAGTTGAAAGCTGGGGTACCAAAACCGGAAGTATTTAAATGTGTCTAACTAGTTCCTTCCTCTCACAAACCCTTTGGCACACTGTTAATATCTGGTAGCATTCATTTTTCGGCGTGTCTGCAGCTTTAGAACAGCTTTTTTCAGACGGCAAAGTGAAACTTCAATGTCATTGATCTAATGTTGAAGATGCACCTTTTGGTCCCTCAAAACAGGTTTAAAGTTTACAGATACAAATAGCATTGTGTAAAAACATTTAGTGCAGGTAATATAATCTAGAACAGATAATATAGTCTAGAACAGCTTTTTTAGACAGCAAAGTGACACACTTACGACAGCCCCAACAGCCATTCAGAGCGCTGCTTTCAGCTCTTATATCCAGGTTGATGAGACATTATTAGATACAGAAAGCTCACACTGGTCTCATTTTTGTCACAAATTCTAATTTTACAATATACTCTTTTACTCTTAAAAAAGTCAGGTACCCCAGCTCTGGTGTGCAGCTGGACTCAGTGGTTCACCAGCACCAACCCATGGTCTGGTTCTGGGGTAAATTGCTACATTGAGGATGAATTTGAAAATGTACCAGGGACCGTTAACAATGCCTTGGTGATGTTGAGGAATTATCCTTACACACTTCTCTCTCTCTTTCTATCTCTCCTCTCTCTGTCTTCTCTCTCTTTATTTCATTCTCTGTCCTGTCTCTTTCTCATTCCTTTTTTTTTCTTTTTTCTCCTCTCTATTGTCTCTTTCTTTTCTCTCTCTCGTTTCTCTCTCTCCTTCGTTCCTCTCTCTCTCTTTGCTCTGGTCCATTACTGTTAGTCCTCTTCCATCTCTTCCATCTCCCCTCTCCACTCCTCCCATTCCCTTCTCTCTCTCGCTCTTGTTTAACTAAATATACAGTATGTAAATACTTTAGTTTAGTTTTTGTTAAAATACCACAAAGTGTGAATGAAATGTGATGGCAACATACTTTGACAGACACAATAAAGCTCCATTAAATGTTTCTCTCTCTCCCCTCTCTCTTTCTTATCTCTAATCACCTCCTCACCTCTTTCTCTCCCTCTTCCCTCTTTCCTTTCTCTCTCCTCTGCTCTCTCTCTCCTCTTCCCAACCCTCTCCCTCTGGCTCTCCAAACTTCATTTGCGCAGACATGTTTAGCCAGCACAGGAAGCAACCCATGCCCTTAACAAAATTACTGTCCCGTCCGCGAGTGGGCCGGCGGGCTGGTCTGGAGGGACCAATCACGGCTCGCTCTACCATCCACCATTTCCTCTCTGAAAGCACGAATACTTTGGGCTGATTTTTTAATATCTCACCTCTCAGTAAAGTACTCCGTGGCCTCTCTAATAGACTTTGAACGTTGAGATGGAGCCGATAAAGGCGGCAGTGATGGTAATGGCGGCGGACGTAGATGTAGAAGTGCACAGATGCTATCGGAGCGGCGCCTCAGTCATTTGAACCGTATTAATGGACCTCTAGTTTCCTGGTGCTGCCTCGTACCTGTTTATGTCTGCTGCACTTGTGGTCCTTCATTTGGGGTCATTATTTAGACAGGAATATTACAGTGTTTATAATTACAGTGGAGAGAGTGTCGTTTGAGAGAGTGAAATTGGAGTCTGCTTCTAATGAGGTCAATAGACTTCAGTGTTATGAGCGGTTTTGTCTGAGACCTGACAGAAAAAAACTAGAAACAATTCAAGTGACTGAGGTGTATGAATAGTTTGTTGGATAGATAGAACTTTGCTGCTGAAGATGTCAGAAATGCAAGCGCAGGAGGCTCTGGGTCCATTGAGCGCATCAACAACCGTCCAGTTTTGGAACAATCAAATTACAGCCGCTTATTTGTAGCACTGCTCATGTCTCCCAGAAGCAGAACACAACATCTCCTCTTGAATGTTACTGTGTTCTTCTACCGATTCTGCAGAAATCGAAGTGGACCTCCATGCCATTCTTGTCCATCGGAAAAAAGCAGTTCTAGACATGTCTTTGTAACGTAGTAAAAGTAGTTTTGTGTCCCAGTCTTGTCAAGAGGAAGAGGCTGATCATTCCGCCTTCTCAGCCTCATATTTGTTTTTATTTTAATGTCTTGACTTAATTGTTGTGAGCAGGGGTGACGCAGGTTTCAAAAAAATCCAATTTAACACTTTTTAACAACGCAAGATTTTTGATGCCATAATCAACACCAAAACAAGACATTCACACTTTTATCATAATAAAACCACTGGCTTAACGATTACATTGGTCAGCAGAATGACAAGAATATATTTTAGAACATTCAAAAAGCTAATTTACATAAAAGGTAAACCAGTGGAATGCATGTTTTGAACCCTATCATTTAATTATTGCATGGTTTGATCTCAGCTAGATTCAGTAAATCCAGTACACATCTGGGATTGAAAATAAATGTACTGTTGTTCTGATGGATAAATTTGTATTGGTTTTTAGATTTAATTCCTGTGAATTTATAGTGTTTTAATTCCTTATATTTGCCAAAACTCTTAATGACTTTCTTAAAGGAAAAAATATTCTGCAAAAAATATTCTGCATTTTTCATATTGGTATTAGCCTTAAACAGGCTCTTGAGTATATTAAATTTGCCATCTCATGTTTTAAAACAAAAATTGATGTTTCTTATTCATCCAATGACTGTTTTTATCAGCTAGTATGAAATTACACATACTGAGTGCATTCAGCCAGCAGATAGTTCCCGCGCAATATACAATCTTGTGAAGTTAGCGCTAAAAAGAAGTTCTGCAACAGTTATCATGTTTAGATGGCAGAAATGGTCAGAACATGTTTAGTGATGATTTAAGGACTTAAAACAGCGGAATATTCTCGGATAAGTGACGTAAATTATCAGAAAATACATCCCGGATCGAGGGAGTTCAGCAGGAAGTGTGTTTGACGCTCTGAGGGGTTGGATTTTCTAATGAACATTTCTAAAAACAGCGTGAATGCAACTGAACGCTACTTCAGGTATGTTTTTGATGAAGAACATTGTTAAAACATGGTTTAAAGCTCAAAAATGTCACCGTAGCAGAATATGTGTCCTTTAATGCCCCCGAAAACCCTGTTGAGTGGCAAAGCTTAACAGAATCTGGAGAGAGGGACTGGTATGTGTCTATTGTGCAGAAAATCATGGTGGTTACAGCTATGACGAGGTTTTGGAGGGGTTTTCTTGCGGAGCATCTTTCACGTGAAAAGTGGAGAACTGCTCTTCAAAGCCGCACCGTTCTTACAGCGTCCAGGTCACAGTTGAGCCGCACAGAGTCCGAGAGAGACGTGTCAGTCTGTCCCAGGTCAGTTGTGGTTGCTGAAGTAACTTATATCCTGCAGGTAAGAAATAATGGTCAGACTGTACCGCTAAAACTACTAAAGAAGATCTGTCAAACTTGTAAAACATACATAGCAATCTCTTTTCCTCTCTTTCTCTCCCTCTCTCTTCACCTTTCTTTTCTTCTCTCTGGCCTGCCTACTCAAACAATTCTTTCTATGCTAAAGTGAGCTTTTTAAATACATTTTTAACTAGACTAATTTAAAAACATGACTGAAGACTTCTTTAAAGAATATTTACGAAGATGGTGTATTTTTTATTTTCTTTTTTTAAACCTTTTGATTAAGTAATATAGTTCTTTGTGGAAGAAAACATCGCTTGCTGTGTTTTAGAATCTGTATAATGATTAACAATTATTAAAATAGTCATCAATTATTTTAAAAGTTGACCAGTCACGATTGTTCAGATTAAGCCTTTCTCTTTCTCCCCTTCACTTCTTTTTCTCCGAAGCCTGTCTGAGTCGGCTCGATGTGTGAGTCCAGGTCAAGTGTTAAGTGTTTGTGAAGAGGGCGATTTGTTCCAGATCGAGTGCTTTCAGCGACCAGACCACAGCTCTGAACACGGCGCTAAAACCCCGGCATAAAACTGAAGCATCTCAAGCGCCAAGACAGAGTAAAGGGAGGGGATATTTATAAAGCTTTAATCTGTTCAGATTCAGGGTTATATTATTCATTAATCGTATGCTTTCCATTCCATTCAGTTGTATAGTTTAAATGTAGGCCATAACTCTTCACTTATCTTATCCTGTGAAAGACATAAACTAAAATACAATTAAGTTGGAATTCTGGTTTATGTTGGCACTGAATACAAAACAAAACAGAAAAACAGGTAAGTCTGTATTTACCTTTCTGTTTTAAGTTGTTGTGGACTGTACACTAAAGGTCAGAAGACTCCAAACTCTTATGTTCAAGGGCAACATATTGAAAAATAAACCAAGAAGATATCGCAAAGGCCAGTTCATAGTCTGGCTCCTGATACATGGACTGGTTCCCTTTCATTTAGCCCAGGTTTAACTGTGTCATCTCACTTTTTTCTGACATTGAACCGTGATATAAACTGTCCACACCAAAACATTTATGATGATTTCTGGCTCTGGAACTGTGTTTGCATCCACCTGCAGCTGAATGTTTATGGTGCGCGCTCTATCGGCTTCATCGACTCTCCAACCCACGACTCATAGCAAATATCAAAGGTGTCTGAAATCCCTCATCGAGAGCAGGTGACCCCTGTACGCACCATGTCAAAATCGGCCCATATAAATCACTCAGCTCAGCCCAGCCTAAAGCGCAAGAAAATTCATGTGAATACAACGATGTGGCAAAGTGCTCTGGAGCCAAGGACGAGGAACTTCCTTCTTTTGCAGGTTTTGAAAAGTGTACTGTCTCTTAAAGTGCGTATGACAGGTTTTTAGGATTTTCTAATTTTGACTTTATTCAGTGTATTAATACTTGTTGTAAATATAAATGATAGTTTATATATAGTTTTTATACCAATCAGGTCTCTGTTTGTGGAAAAAGTTGAAAAATATGTTGAAAATTACAGGAAGTAAACAAACTGATGACTGGGGAGACAAACTTTATACACGATTTACACAAAATAAACTACTTTTTTGACCATTTAAACATGAATTCAACTAAATAAATAAGTTCAAATATATTTTTATTTGTCAGGTAAAAGAATTAGACATTAGAGGAGTTTTAGCCCAGTTTACAGTGTGGTTGCTATGGTATTTTCCTAGTGTGATGTCATTATTTACAACCAGGAAGTGAAATTAAAACTTATAAAACTGCTAAACCGGGATAACATTTGTAAAGAATTTGAGCAAAACTTGAAATATATTTATTTTAACTGCATTTTATGTAAATGAGTGGTCCAAAACCAATCGTTGAGTTATAGAGTGGCCACTGATGACACCTCAAAGAATATCACGACGAACGAATGCAGCTCCAATTAAAAAGCATTATTTTATGGTGTTGGTTGTGCTGGGTCTTGGCAGATCTGAATGAAAATCAGGAGTGAAAAGGCTGGAGTCATCGTGACACTGCATTATCGTCACATGTGGCTTGTAGACTCCTCAGACATCGGTCCATGCTGCTGTAGAGTGTTAAATAGAGGGTGTGTGTGAATCGGGCTTTTGTCCCGTCCACAGAGGCGTAAAAGGAGGAGGACGTGCACTTTTTTGTCCCGGGACACTTGATCCAAGCTGCAGCAAAAAGGGAAGAAGGATCCATTTAAGAAATTCACACCAGAATCCAACGTGAGCCGGAGCCGCCACGGCAGATTTCATGACAAAAATTATTTAATTTGAAACTGTGGCTGATTGTTTGTGAAGTGGCCGGGCAGGAGCGCGTGGACAAAGACGCAGAGGAAACAGTAGAGCGTGTTTTGTGTCAGACACAGGAGCAGTGACGAGCCCAGGTTAAAGACCTGAAGTTCCCGTCAAACAACAACACACCGTCACGTACCACACACAGACGGTAAATCACTGTGTTTTGTTTAGATTGTTGGAAACAGTTTGAATTTAGATTGTAGTAATTCAGACTAAAACTAGAATCAAAACAAACAAAATAATCACATTAACAAGACACAATTTGACATTCCCACTGAACAGATTTAGAAAGGTCTTGAACATTATCAGCTAAGCCTGAACCTAAAGAAAGTATTTTTATTTTGTGTTGAAAAAGACAGTCTATTGTCTAGAAATGTAATAAAGGCAGATACAATTTGTTGTATTCTACAAACTTTTTTTTTTTATTCTCACTTTTTAAAATATAATTTAAATATGATTTTTGAATTTTTTTCAGCAAAATAAGTATCACATATCACATGCACACTCAAAATCAGATCTGATCTCTTTCTGATTATGATTCATATTTTGCAATTTTCATGTAATTTAGAACATCTTAAAGGTCCGAAAATCTGATAATAATCACATTTTGGTATGCATGTGAACATAGCAGTGATTGGTTGCTGCTTTTAGAGAATATTTCAAATTTTAAACAATGTATTTGTCAGTGAGAACAAATTATACATGCCTTTGGTGAAATCATTTTCGCCTTAACTGTCAAAACCAGAATTATTTTCAAGAGAACATCTGAGTTATGAGGGTGCACGGTGGCAGAGCGGCTAGAGCTTCTGCCTCTCAATAAGGAGATCGTGGGTTCGAATCCTGGACCACCCCAACATCGTGGTTTCGAATTCCGAACCACCCTAACATCACACGTGTGTAGGTTAATTGACAACTCTAAATTGTCCATAGTGTATGAATGTGAGAGTGAATGGTTGTCTGCCCTTGTCTCTGTCTCTCTGTGTTCACTGCGACGAGTTGGCCACTGTCCAGGGTGTACCCCGCCTAAGGCCCAAAGTCACTGGGATAGGCTCCAGTCACCCGCGACCCCTAACAGGATTAAGTGGTAGAAAATAAATGAATGAATGAATCTGAGTTATTGTTTAAATTGCTCACAAATGTTTTGGGTCTGGGGAAGGAGTTAAATTAGGATGCGATTACACTTGAACACAACACATGAAAAATGGGACTAAACTGAGACTTAACCGAACTTAACAGAACTGGACCTGAACTGGACTTCCACAGGTCTACACCGTTTGAGTGCATTTTGATGCATAAATACAAGATTTTTTTTCTGCCTTTAGCTGTTCATTCAAATGCACACAGATTCACAAAAACATAAAGTGCTGATGAAACTGGTAAAGTGTACATTAAGTATTGATTGGCGCTGTCCATAAGGCTCTCTGTGTCGGAGCGTGACGTGGTGCCCTGGTTTCCTCTGGATCAGTTTCCTCTTCGCTCTCACAACAGCGCCGTCCGACTCCGAGGCTAATTAGAAGATTAGGAAAAGTAAAGCATCTAATGACGTACTTCAAGACGAGACCTGAGTGACTGTAGGCTGAAGACAAACTTCAAACAATATCACCAAAACTACCATCACTGTACAGCTTTAAATACATTCAGCACCTTAAGAAAAGAAATTGTACTTGTCAGAGTACTTTTAGTCTTTTACTCTTACTTGAGTAAAAGTTTTTTTTTCCAACTGTGAGTTAATCTACAAGTGACAAAAGTTTGATGTTGATAATATAAAATGATTTGGACATTTGTGTTTCTTTCACCCGTCCTTTATATATGATTTTTTTTTTTTTAACAACATTCACTTCAAATTACAAATCGTAACATCCAGACAGTTTCTCTTACTTGGTGAATAGTAAGTAAGTACAAAAGTAAAAGTACTGTACTTAAGCTAAATGTTTAGGTATCTGTGTTACTAAAGTGGACACTTTTTTACTTTTACATCAGATGCATCAGATTAGAGCAGATTTCTACTTTCTACTCAACTTTAAAAAGACTGAAAAACACTTTTCATGTTTTAAGGTTTTATTTTTGTCTGTGGTGATAATCTGTTTTTTTCAAAGGTTTGTCAGTCTCACGCTCCATCCTTCCCTCACTCATGAACAAGACCCCGAGATACTTGAACTCCTCCACTTGGGGCAAGGACTCCCCACCCACCCGGAGAGGGCAAGCCACCTTTTTCCGGTCGAGAACCATGGCCTCGGATTTGGAGGTGCTGATCCTCATCCCAGCCGCTTCACACTCGGCTGCAAACCGTCCCAGTGCATGTTGCAGGTCCTGGTTTGAGGAAGCCATCAGGACGACATCATCTGCAAACAGCAGAGATGAGATCCTGTGGACCCCAAACCGGACGCCCTCCACGCCCTGACTGCGCCTAGACATTCTGTCCATGAAAATAATGAACAGAGCCAGTGACAAAGGGCAGCCCTGGAGTCCAACATGCACCGGGAACAGGTCTGACTTACTGGCGGCACAGAACACAGCTCCTGCTCCGGTCGTACAGGGACCGGACAGCCCTGAGCAAAGGGCCCCGGACCCCATTGTCCCAGAGCACCCCCCACAAGGCGTGTGGGGAGTGCACTGGGAGACAAATTAACTTACTTGATGGATGTCGGATGTGAAGTTTTGACAGTTTATTTGTCAGACGAGATTTCAAGCTAAATCTTTAATCTTTTTGAGGGTACTTTAAAAATTTTTACTTAAGTAGATTTTTGTATGTGCTACATTTACTTTTACTTGAGTATATTTTGCTTAAGTAACAACACTGAATACTTCTTCCACCACTGATGGCGATTGTTGAACTCAATGCCATACTCAATAGCATCTCCACAAAGACAAGAAGGTGACTAATATTCAGACAAAGAACATGGTAAACAGTCACGCTTGCCCTATATACCTTTGCAGCTTCCTCCTCGCTCTAAAGTTACACATTGTTTGGCATATAATATCAATACATGTTTATATTAACCTGTTCTCCTCTGAAACAGTACATTGCATTGTCCCGCCTTCTCGGAGGCAGCAGTGCGTTCTAAGATTACCCGCTTTAGCCTCGTAGCTTTGTTAGCTCAGACAAAGACCGAGGAGCACTCAAATAACAAACTACAGCAGTTCAATAAAACAACGCGTCCCATAAAAGGAACAGTCGTGTCCCGTGTCCGTTATATCGACGCTTTGTTCTGCACTTTTTCTGCTACTTTACGCATCTTAGTTTACGACTGGGTCAAAGCACTTCAGATGGAACAGAGATAAAGCAGGGTTTATGCAAATCTCGAACTTGAAGAGTTGTAATAATGACCCCCAAACAACAAAAACAACAAACAAACAAAAAAATGTGCAAATAAAGGCTGGTCAGTCACAATAACACGTTTTGAAGTGTAAAAAATGTCAAAATCAATGATAATATTGAAATCGCCCCCAAAAACGGCAATATCATAAAAAGAACATAAGTTACATTAAATAAATAGCACAATAAAACACGGCGCGGCGTCAAGAATGAGTCGTGTTTCATGCTCTACCTCTCAAATCAAAGTGCAAAGAAAACAAACTGACGGTTACAGTTTCGACTGCTCACTTGCACGTCTTGTTGGCTGATTTCACAGACTTTGTTGCTGTTTTCCTGCCGATAGAAGCAGAACATCATCTCCAGTCCAACTTTTTCATAAGTCTCAGATGTAGGAGAGCAAAAAAGCCCCTTGTCCCGGTTCATCGTCCCACTATTCACCATATTCCGGAAGTTGCCGTACGCGCCGCCGTCTTGTTTCTGTGGTATTAGTTTACATGGAACAGACGAGCTCAACAGAAAATAAGTTCTACATGGACTAAGGAGCCGCTTTCAGGCCGCCCTGGAAATCGGTGCGTTGTTGACTTGCTGTTGCTCGTGTTCATTAAACATTTTACACAACTCAATCTACTTTATGTAACATTTTAGCGGCGAGACTTTTCTCTCGTTCGTCATTAGTTTTAACGGAGTTAAATCAATCAAATCAAAGTGCGTTTACAACAAAAGTGCGTATCTGTGGCAAAAAACGGCAAAAGTGGGCGGGGTAGAATAAAGTGAATAGTATATCGTGACAGACCTGGTGACAGCGAAAAAGTCCAATTGGAGTTGACTAATGTTGCCTTCATGCGCTCTGGGAATTATAGTAAATACCACTTTACCAGTGGGAAACAGCACATGAACGCCCCTCATCTCGTAATTTTCAGTCGGAATCTGGGAATTAATTTTGATGCCGGAGTTGCAGAGTAGAAAATAAGCTTTGACCTTTCACCATGGCAGACAGCAGAAAAAGAATCACAACAGAAAAATATTAAACATGTTTCCAACTACATCTCAAATTTTTTTTTTTCCGAGCGAGCTGTAGTATGTTGTCTCTGAATTTACTTGCTCTGTATTACCTTATACGAATTGTTATTAACACGTTTCGTTTTGCTGTGACCGTAATTATCATTTCACAAGAGGAAAGGATCATCTTTTCCACAGCACATGAAGGCAGCATAATTCACAAAAATAATTGATTTCAGGATTTGATTTACCATTCTGAAGCGCATAAAACAAGCACTACTGAAAAATCCAAAGCCAGAAACATTATTTCCTTGTTTTTTCTAAAAGGTACCATTGGGGTTTTAGTGGATGATGTGACACAGAGTCAGAATTAACTGCCAGCATCTTTTAAACCAAAAAGTGTGCAGTGGCTCAACAGAAACATCTGAAAAACGCTGATATAGTCCCTCTAATCATCTTTGTGAGAGTTAATGGTTTTATGTCCCTCTGTCGGCCCTGTTATCTGTCACTGACACCAGGACGTTCCCATCTAAAAGCAGTGGTTGCCGGTTCCAGTCCTCCGCAGTTATATAACAGGATGAGGCACAATGGTCGTCTAACTGCAGCGTCTTTAGTAACTGAATGAGCGCTCGCATCACTCATTCGCACTGACAGATGCTCAAAGTGCCGTTACAAAGTGCTCCCAGGGGAACGGGCCAGATAACACACGGAGCAGGACGACATGTAAGAGGATGATAACGTCGCTAACGGCTAACTTTAGCTCCTCAAGACACAGAGGAGCTTCAGCGGATCACCTTACCATCTCATACTGTCCTCCGCTCCAGTCAATCACCACAGTGTCATGCCCAGGTCTCAAATGGATGGTTTTGTAGTCGTTTTTAGTTCGTAGCAAAGTTTGTGCTGCTATGTTACCACTTTGTAGAGGCGTAATGTATCCTTTTTTGAGTTTCAGCACACTTTTTGGGTTTAAAAGACACCACGGCACACCAGGGGCGTTTCTAGGATTTGCTGAGATCCGGGGCTTAGCCCGGTGTGTTCTTTAAGTCATCACGCGAAATCCTGACGGGGGGTCTGGGGGTCCCCCCCCAGAATTATTTTTCCCAAGGGAGACTTATTTCTTGTATTCTGGTGCATTTTAAGAGGTTTTGAGCAACTAAAAAATAAAAGTTTTTTGTAGGCACACATCAGTCTTTTATTACAAAACAACAATTATTGTTTTGAACTCCGTTGACATGTCATTGTGTTACTTGTTAAACTGTTACTTGTGAGAAGGTGGGACCATGAGATTGTACCTTCTGGATTTCATCTTTGCAAACTGGTCTATTATCTAGTTATGTTTAATGTTCGTCAACCAGCGTTTAAAAAATAAATAAATACATGTATTATAGATAGATGGATAGAATTTAAAACACAAAAGTAAAAATTGTAATACATTATATATTACTAGTAACACAGCTAAACACCTGATATATTTGTATTACAATATTACTGTCCCAAAAATGGAAAAAAAGGAGAAAGTCACGCAATTTAGGTTCCCAATTTTCTTCATAATTTTTAAATTTACAGATTTTTCCAATTATCACGGAGCTGGTCACCCACTGCATTTTATAAAATTGCACATGTTTCATTGGATTAAGAACAAATTAGTAAATATTATTTTATACTTTTTGAAACTTTTGAACCACTAACCAAATATAAAGTCATATTATTAAGGCGGTTTGGGGTCACTGGGTCAAATGCCCTACAACAACAACAAAAAAATGCACTGTAGGATTTTTTTTCCTTTACCTCACTGTGCAGTAATTTGCTGACGGTCCCACCGCTCCAGTAAACTAACTTTCACTTGCACTTAACCTGTTAAGACCCACCTCATTTTGGCAGTTTTTCTCTAAAAGTACATACCCAAATGAAAAAGCTTATTGTATGGCTAACTTACAGTCCTCCTGAAGACATACTTCATGCTGTGCTATTGACACTCCCCACAGCAGCTGTCCACCTTGTTGACAACAGTGTGAAATTTCAGACTTCTAGATACAACCATTTTGATGTTGAGCAGCTTTTTGTATGAAATAACCCTAATCCGAACAGGAGGTCCTTCTCTGTGGCAAATGTGCCAAACTTCTTTTCATGCATTTTGCCTCTAATGACCCTGAAAACCACATTTGGTCATTTTGGTGACTATAATTATCCCTTATAGATTTTTTTTTCATAAACTTCCTTAAATCAAAGGCAGGTCGTGCGTAAAGACCTTCTGCTGCGTAAATGATGCGTAAAATGGTGCCTTCGTCTCTTTACGCACGGAAAAAACAGCTCCTGCTCTGAATGAACCTGCAAGTCCCACCCCTCATTTGAAAGCTGTGGTGATTGGCCAGAAGAATTTGTGATTGACTGATTGAATGAATCACCAATGGCATTGCAGGCTGTGACGCCATTACGCACGCGGAGCTGACGCCTCGTGTCAAAATGGATGCGTCGCTTTGTTCAAATGGCTCTCCCTCTGGAAGTACTCGACGGAAAATTGCAACGGATAGGCTCGTTTTGAAGCCAAGACTGAGAGGAAACGAACATACCCAAGACGAACTGCGGAAGTCAAGATGTCTCTGCAAAGTGATGCGACAGTTATGTTTTTATTGCTTTTGTGTTACTGTCAAATGAAGAATAAGCGCCACGGGTGGATATCAACAAATGGATTATATTATTTTAAATAACAACTGGATATTCATATTCTGTGGACTGTGATGGGCAGAAAGAGTGCACACACTTCTGGATTGGATTTTGTTTGTGTCTGGAGGAGCCAACGAAAGGTAAGAAATGAGAGATGAACAGTTTGGTTATGTTACAGTTTGATAGTTTACAAGTATTTTGGGAGGTGATTTAGCGAGGATTGAACATGTTAGACGTTTAGTGGTGACTCTAAGCTTTCAAATGACATATAACATGTCTGTATTGAAAACATTTGTTTTTAATGAATGACGCATGTATGTAAAAACTCTGAAACTGTCCCTGATCAGGGACGGTGGGTTTGGACTGCCTTATATCTGCATTTGACAGATTTCAATGTCAACTATACACTTAGAATGTACATAAACTAAAACACGTTGAATGTACATAAAACTGGAGGTGCAGTTGCAGTTTTGAGACTGCGCAGGTTATAGAGAAAATTAATATTGGACACATTTCGGTCCTTGTCTAGGACAAATTAGTTAGGACGAATTAGTTATGATGAATTAGTTAGGATGAGTTAGAGGTTGAGCCCTTCTCAGCGCCGCAGTGAGCCAGAGCACTCTGCGATTTTGTGAAGAGAGAGAGAGTAAAAGGCGTGGACCGACACAGAGCCATGAGGCCCAGCCTCAGGTGGGACTTTTCTCTGAACTGTCTGGAGGATGTGGACAGGGAGCGCATGGAAAAGGCGCTGAGGCGGCTTGAATGACTCGCCGATTGCACCAGACCCGCGCAGACGGAGCGTCCGGAGCCCCCGCACGAGCGCCCGAGCGCCCGGGCACGAGCGCCCGAGCCCCGGGGCACGGAGCGTCGAGGCCCGGCACGGAGCGCCCGAGCCCAGCGCGCCGGCGTCGAGGCCAGGCACGGAGCGCCCGGCGCCTGGCACGGAGCGTCCCGAGCCTCAAGACGCGAGCGGCCCGCTCGAGCCCAGCACGCGAGCGCCCGGCCGCCCGGCATCGGAGCGGACGAATTTCATTCGCCAGACGAATATCCGGGGCTCAAGCCCGGTAAAATTGGTCTGGCGACGCCTCTGCGGCACACCACCGGCTACTGAAACATACCAAAATCACACCATTTAGTTTTAAAAATATGGTAATGTTTATGCCACCGTAGTTTTTTAAAGGTGGCAATATTTGTGTTCTTTTTTGGGGGCTTATTTGGTACACTCCAAAAAGGTAAATTAGTCAATTACATCCATTTTTGTGAAGTTAACTCTAATTTGTCATTTTTTTGTAGGCAAAACCTCAAGGCACACTGGTGTTCCCGGCACACTGGTTGAAAATCGAGGATTTATTGGACCACTGTCTTTGGAGTGGGATTGTCAGGTGAGCAATGCATAATTTCACGTTTTCATTGCATCGTGCATTCATGAAAAGTCAAGGTTCTGACTGATTTGCATTGATTTGTTTTTATCTTGAAAAGTCAGGATTAGAAGTTATCAAGAATAAAATCACTTTAACAGATTTTAAAGGAAAAATGTTATGCATTTTTCATATTGTTATTATCCTTTAAACATGCTCTTGAGTACATTAAGTTTGCCATCTCATGTTTTGAAACAAACAAACAAAAAAAACCTGTTTATAATGCGTTAAATGAACACGTTTCTGTGCAGTAGATGAAGCCAAGCAATTACAAAATATAGTTTTGTTACCCCTTTAAGAGACGCTATGGTGCAGGTTAGCAGTCGCAGTGATCGTGTTTAGACGCTAGAAATGCTCAGAACGAGTCTGGCAATGATTGAAGGACTTAAAACAGCAAAAGATTCTCAGATAAGTGACGTATATGATCTGAAAAAACGTCGAGGGAGTTCAGCAGTTTCTGATGGTCGGAGAGGCGAGTATTTTCAAACAGGTATTCCTCAAAATGGATGAATGCAGCTGAATGCAACTCCAGGTATGTTTTTGAGGACGCAACATTGATAGAACAGTGTTAAAAGTAGCAGAATATATGTCCTTTAATGGAGCTAAGCAACAAGATTTGATGTAGCCTTCCCAAAAATGAATTGTTATTTGTTAAATGTATTATTTTAACAGAGGTGGACCGAGGAATTTGGGGACCCAAGTCAAAATTAAATGCAGTCCCCTCCACATCAAGTAAAGACCACATCATATTACGTTAAAAAGCGCCAAAATCGCCATCTAAAAATGGCCACAATGCAAATAAAAGAAATTAACATGACATTGTGGGGTCCCAGTTACTCCCGTTGACTGTAACTGGATTAGAACAGACAGAGGGAGACTCAAATCTACAGAAATAGTGTTAGTACCTGTTGACCAATCACAGTGAAGCATCGTCAATTCACATCCATCAACCTCGATCCATAGGTTTGAGCCGCGATAAAGACTTTTGAATAAATGGTGATTATCAGAGGTTTAGTGTAAAAGCTCTCCTGGTTGAACTGGACACTTGAGCAGTAGATACTGGGTTAGTATTGGATTGTGAAGACGATTGTAAATCAATGAGTAAAAGACAGATGGAATCTCCACATAAATCTGCTTTTCATTGACGCCCGTTGTTTTTGTGCAACTGAAGCAAGACTCCTTCTAAATGTGTCTTCAAACTTTAAACTCAAGTATCAGTGGTTTCAGTTCTGTTGTAGAAACGATTAGTGTCATGATTGTTGTGAGAAATCAGAACGATTATTTACATTTATCGTCTCTGTGACTGAATGAAATTTCCTTTCATTTCCATTGTCTTCAATACCATTTCTTCCATAGTGTTCCAACATGTGACCAGTTCTATGAATGAAATCTTTATTGCTTCACAATCGTATCTAATTTATGACATCAAATTGGGACAGACAGAATTTAATTTAATTTTTCTGGACTTTAAATTTAATTTAAGTGACCATCACGCTCGATTTGTTGTATTGCAATATTTTGTAGGATCTGGACTCTAACATAAATTAAGTGCATTTGTAGATTTACTTTTGAATAATTCTTATAAAAATCACATGTGTTCAATGGGAAAAGTTATTTTCTTACCACTTATATTGTAACATCAGGGGCTCACAGTTCTTGGGCCCAGTGAGATTTTTATTGCTTCTGCATTTTTGGTCAAAGAAAAACATGCATTTATTCGTCTGCTGGCACATGACCGTTATGCCGTGGTGCACCTTTAGCAGCGATCGTGAAGTCTCTATCTGACACATCTCCTTTAAGTGCAGGGAGCAGAAGAGCAGGAGATAAGCTCAGTGTCCGGAAAGTGAGTGGTCTGAGGAGCCATTAGAGTAATAAGACAATTCCACTGCACAACACATCAGATTTAGAGTGATTCATGTAAATACCATCATGTACAACATCTGTTTGTGGATGGGATTTTAAGCACAAAGTTTTCCTTCAAAGTTTCTGCTGAATTAAAGTAACATAAATACATGGATTAAGATGTAGGCAAAATCTTTTTGTTTTTTGGTCAATTCTCTCTCTCGACATATCGGCTTTCATGTGGAAACAACAAGCCTGTTTTATTATTTAATTGAATCCACTTCATGCAAAGATTTCTCTGGAACATTGTGACTTCAAAGGCTGTTTTTGTAAAATGCATTTTTCTCCCACAGAGACATAAAGATCATCCTTAAAGTAGTTCCCACACACCAAACTTTACAATCTGGGACACAACAAGACTTTGACAAAACGTACAGCAGGATTTTCTAATTCTAAAACTGACTTGTTGAAGTTTTAGGTCAAAAAAATTAGGTGAAATTTAAATTTTTAGGGCAATTTTCATTCCAATCTGGTTTAATTAAAAACAAAATAAAAAATCCATCCTTTCTATAACTAATATGTACAAAATGAACCAAGAAATTTAAACCTGGGTCTGTCCATTTTTGAGATTTAAATGTCCCAGATATGTGTATTTTTTGGCCATTTTACACATAAAATGCCTTATTTCCACATGAAAACGTGGCATGATGAAAAGAAGATTTTTTTCCTTATATTTATGTGAGCAAACTATAGGGGAGTTTCAAATTTATATCTTTAAATTAAAGATTTTTTCCCATTCACCTGCAGTGTCTCACCTTCAGTCCAAACTTATTCCTTGCTTTTGCAACACATTCCTTGTGGCTTAATTATTCATGGTGAGGAGTTTATAAGCGCCTTTCAGAGGCCAGAGCGGAGTTTGGGCGTCACCCCAGTGCTAGCAACAACCAACGTTTAGTATGCTAACAGCGCTCCAGTGTTTCCTCCTGGTTTGCAGCTGAGGAAAATGTTTTATCGTTAAATGCAGACAGAGCACCGCAGTCTCATTTTCACCCTAAGAGCTGCTTTTACAATACATCTGGGGAAAAACAAATTTCACTTACATGAACTTACACTTACACGATTTACATGAGAAAATTGAGTCTCTTTAAAGGACATATTATGCTGCAGTGAGTTTTTGAGCTTTTAACCCTATTCTAACAATGTTCTGTCATCAAAAACACACCTGGAGTTAAATTTAGCGTCATTAACGCTAGCTTGATGAATCCTGGTTAGAAAATCCTCTCCAACCGTCAAAAACACTTCCTACTGAACTCCCTCAATCAATGACGTTTTTCCGATGCATGACGTTACTTATCCAAGAATCTTCTACTGTTTTAAGTTTGAAACCCCCCTGCTGTCTCTGTGCGGAAAACCAGTCTTGCAGCTTTCCTGACGCCGGCCCCAAGACAACTCTGCTGAGAAACCTTGGCTCTCTTTTTTTATATTTGACGACATGAAATGTTTTTGTATGTTATTAAACTTCCTTATTTCAATAAAAAGGAAGGGAAAAGAAAAAAAAATGCTCCCAGTGTATTTCCACAACAGACCTGCAGGGGGAGCTCTGTCGCTGAAGTTACTTCGGTCTGCTTTAATCATAGCCAGACTCGTTCTGAGCATTTCTGCCGTCTAAACACGATTACTGTAACCGCTAGGCTACATTAGCATTTCTCGAGGGACTGCTTTGAGTAAGAACATATTTTAACTTATGTAAATGCTATGCAGCCAGTAAATGTTACTCAGTAAGTGTCGTGGGAAACAGCAAAGATACAGATGTTTATTTAGTTCACTTAAAACATTCTTTTTTTTAGCTGTAAAGGTAATCAAGAAAATGTCCAATAACAATAGAACAAATGCATAATTTTTTTCTTTTAATGAGATCCAAGGAAAGCACCGTCATCCAAAATGAATAAATATGTTTAACTTAAATGTCTGAACGCTATCAAAATACACAGATGCACACGTTTGCTTGTCGTCCTGCTGCTTTAAAACCTAGCAAACACTTTATGGAGGAAGCTACATTAACGTAGTAAAAAAAAAAGCCTGGTTCATCTGTGCGGAGATGGATCGCAGCCATTGAGAGAAACCCTTTTAATTTCACCCTGGTGCCGTAATTACATTTCAATTCTCCGCGCTCACTGAGAGGAATGAGCCGGGGTAATACAGTTAGCGTGAGTGTGTCAGGCCGAGCCGAGAGGAGGGGCCCGTTAAGTGGACACGGCGCTCGCTAATGCTGTTTATTGTGGGCCCGGCGCTGTTTTCAATGCATTAGTTAAGTGTTCAGACACATTACGGTAATAGAGAGAGCGTGTAAACATTATGAAATACGATACAGCTTCAGCGTTATTAAAGCTAAAACAAAATCAATAACAAACGCTGAGCTAACGGAGAGAAGTAGGGCAAGTCGGGTCAAATCAAAACAGAAATGAGGTAAGAGAGAACTCAATTCTGGTTTAATATCTTGAGTTGACCTAAATTGTCCAATATTTTAAACTTTAGCTTCTCATAAAAAGTGATTTAAGCATGAATGTGGCTGGATGTGGTTTGTTCTGAGCAAAATATAATTAAAGGGACTGAAAAATAATATTCAACTTAACAAAAAATGCTTTTGTATATAGGCTACACTAAAAAAGTAAATGTAAAGAACTTTTTTCTTGCTGTTTGTGTCAAATTAACTTGACTTTATAATTTAGAAAGTTTGTTTTCATAAAGCTGGTCATAAACTAAAGTTATAACCTACAGTCTCCAATGAGAATAAAATTAAATTAAAAAAAAGATTCCATTGCTGTTTTTTTTTACATCAGCACAAAAGGTACTTTGACTTGTTGACCTTTGTGGCTTGAATTGAAGTTGCCCTTATTGATTCTGGTTACAAGTCCTGTTTCTATCGGTGCACACAAAACATAACCATACACGTGAGGCCGATGTTTCACCAATCACACCATTTCAACTGTCAAGAAACTTTTATTTTAACAAGAAATAAAAATCTCAAACTGACAATTGAAACTGCACAATTAATCAAAATCAAATGAAAATTGCAAATGTATTGGCCACAATAATAAAATTTGGCTACAATTTCTAAAGTACCGTAATTTTCTCCTCAATCAACAAAATATTCCATTATATTCTACATAATAAACTACTATTGTAGTTTAGATCTAACATGTTCTGATATACATGTGATTCTTTTCATAGTTTGTCAGTTCATATTTCAGTCTTTTTGTCAGTTCTCCTGGACGCTTTTAAAATGTGGACTTCAAACAGAATCACAGTATTAAAACATAAATTCGCAAATCTAATTACAATCACAATACTGGTCAGAAAAATCACAATTAGATATTTTTGTGCAGCCTGTACTGACCGCAGAACCTGTTCAGGCCACAGGGCTGTTTTGAGCTAAACAAACTGTGCACAAAGTGTAACAAGACACAAATGGGCCCCAAGAAAAATAAAAACAGTTGTTTTTTAAAGAAGTGGTGTTGAAACAGCCTTGACCTTCACCATAAAGTACAAACAAACTATATTATATATGTTTATTTGATCATAGTTTTACAAAAGTTACACATTTGTGAACTTCAAATGTGGGCCTTGATAATAATACTATCAAATTGGCAAGAACCGCAAAATAAAAATCAGTATAAATTCACAAAGATACATATTGTACAATTAATGAAGTCCCATTGTAGACCTGGTTAAGCCCCGTTTAGTTCTGGTGATGCTTTGGTGTGAGAACCACTGTTAGTCATATACAGAAAGCAATAAAAACAATGCCTTCCTTATTTTCTCTGTTTTCCACAACAATGAAACAAAACTGCACGCTCCATAATCTACCCTAAACATGTGTTATAACTCATAACACATGTTTAGGGTCAACTATGGAGCAGTTTTCACTAACAAGTGAAGTGGAGTCAGTCTGAGTCCACGGCCTGCGTTTGAACCTGGAGAATCAGCCCCTGTCACTGTCACTGTGCGCCCCTCATTTATTTATCTGTCTGTATTGTGCGGCGTGTGTGTTAGCTCGTGTGTTAGCCGCCGGGGCCGTTAGCCACATGACGACCCCGCTGTGACCCCCGAGAAGCGTTTAGGCGCCGGGTTGAGTCTGCCTGCTGTCACATGATCCTGGTGCAGTACAATGGAGAATTACAGCAGCAGAGCGAGTCCCACTGTGGTGAAAGGGAAACGGACTTAGACATAACATACACGGACCAATACAAGCTTTTAATGTCTCAGACCACAGATTCAGGTCAATGAGCCACAATCAATATGTGCTGGTTTAGTTTGATTAAATATGTATGTGTCTCTCATGTTTGTATGCCCAGATTTAAAAGACGGGGCAGGATGTATTTACAGTGCACCATTCAAAATCTTAGCACAGCTTAGTTTATTTTATTATAGCTTACTTTACTTTATCTTAGTTTAGTTTAGTTGAGCATGGCTTACTTTAGTTTAGTTTACCATAGCTTAGTTTAGTATAGTTTAATTTAGTTAAGCTTAGTTTAGAGTAGTATAGTTTAGTATTGCTTAGTTTTAGCTTAGCTTAGTTTAATTAGGCTTAGTATAGTTTAGTTCAGCTTAGTATAGTTTAGTTTAGTATAGCTTAGCATAGTTTAGGTTGGGTTAGTTTAGTTTAGTATAATCTAATTTAAATTAGCTTAGTACTGCCTAGTTTAGTTTAGCTTAATATAGCGTGTTTAGGTCAGATTGGTATAGCTTAGTTTATCTTAGTTTTGTTTATCTTAGTATCATTTAATTTAACGTAATATAGTTTAGTTTGTCTTAGCTTAGTTTAGCTTAACTCCGTTTATTTAACTTAGTTTATTTAACTTAGTTTAGCCTAGTACAGCTAAACTGGTCCATAGTTCATGTGCTACAAATGATATTTACTATCATCCCCAAAGCCCATGAAGGCAGCATTGTATGGACCAAATTCTGTATTCATGGGGGAACTACTTATGGGGATTTACACATAATCCCGAAACAAGTGAAAAGTTAACTTTAAGGTGAATTCTCAAAGGACATCATTGAGCCTAACCTATTACAATAAAAGCTTTGCTGATTAAGTTTACAATTGTTAGAAGTGTTACAGCAAAGCTTAAGCAAGAAATATTGCTGACGTCTTTTTACTCAGAGGTCCTGAAATGAGAAATGGGTCAAATGCAGACGAGACACGCATGGTACACATGTTCAGGCCGAGTAATACACATAAACCCATCTCCTCTTTTCCGGCCATAACTGATGGGCGTATCGAGTGTCTTCAAAGGCGCGCACAGGTGAGTGGGATGAGAGGATGCACACAGCCACTTTCACACACTTAGGTGGGGCCGGCGCAGAAACGGGGCCAGAGGAAACCAGAGCCAGCGGCCTGCACCTGAACACAGAGAGGACCTGCACAGAGCGGGAGTTTAAAAGAGAAAAGGTTGAATGTGTGTGTAATGTGTCACCTCCGTACGGCGAGGTCTAAACTGGAGATTCATCCGTTTACATCGAGATGTATGTGACAGTCTCCACACGACCTGCTCGCTCCTGAAGCTCTCGTTTCACTGCTTTTGTCCCGGTCCATGACACCCACTTTTATTGCGTCTTACACCTGTTTAAAAAAAGAGGCGTTGTGTGGATTCGTTTGATAGTTTCTGGCGTATTGCATTATTTTTTAAGTTTATGATGTTACTTCCTGGTTGTACATGGGAAGCAAATATGAAATAGGTACTGCAGCCTCTTGGGCCCAGCCTTTTTCTATAATTGCACATTATTGCAGACAGTACTTAATTATTATTGGTATTATTATTATCGATTACTGTTTTTTTATTAAGTAACGTCACCGCAAACATGTGCGAGCCACGTGAACGAGCATGTCAGATGATACAAACAGAAGCACGTGACATGGCTCGACTAGAGACACCTGCAAGTTGTATTTTATTTCATTTCAGACGCTTTCACGTGTGTCTAACATGAACAATACAATTACAATCACAAAAGCTAACGTTGACACAAAAACTTGCAAGCTGTGTGGTCGCTCACATGGCTCAATGCATCATGGGGGATTGTCGTCATGTGGTGCCCTAAAGAAAAGATGCAGCCTCCGTATCAGGAAGTAACGTGGAAGTAAAGAACTTTTTTGGCGTCATGCGCCAACGAGCACACGCCATAGGGATAAACAGGGCACCATTTTGGATTCATCTTCCAGTTTTAATTATAGTTTTATGGACAGAGGTAGTTCCGCTGTTACTTAGCAACCATGCTGTAAACAAATCCATATAAATTACACAATAGTTAAGAAATTACAATAAATAATACCTGGTAGCTGTTGTTTTATGGAATGACCAGTGTGCTGGAAACACTGGTGTGCCTCGTGGTATTGCCAGGTATGCCTTGAAAAAATGTCAGACGGAGGGATTTAATTGAACAATTTGCCTTTTTTTTTTTTAGTTTCCTGAAACTTCGTCATCAAAAAAATATGAATCACCTCTGCAAAAAATAAAGAACCAGAGACAATACACTGGCATGGACATTACTTGCGACACTAAATGCCACTTTAAATGTTGTACTTTGATAACATTTTAGTACATGATGTTCCGCAGAATATTTTCAATTAAAAAGTGTGTGGCCTGACTCAAAAGAAGTTGAAAACACTGGTTTAAACTGTCAGTTGCTGTAAATTGTCTCTGTACTTTCAATGGTGCGTCGCTTATTGATGACATCACAGAGGGATTTTGTTTTAGGGCTTTTCTTTTAATTTCTTCACAAACTACAATGTCGTGGATGCTTGCCACCAAACTAGGTCATAGTTAGAAAAACATGAGAACCTCCATGCACTTTTTGTTTGTTTTATGACTTGACTTGCACAAATACATTACAAATACTGAATGCAAAATAACATGACATGAGAGTTATTACTTCATTGTGTTCCCCACATTTGGATGTATTCTACCAGTGAGCTCTATGTGACTCAACACGACCTGCAGCTTTCATTTCACTATTGTCTAAAAGTCACGACTCCACTTGTATTGTGTCTTATACGGCCCCGAGGACAATAGTCACCTGCAGGAGCGACATTTGTGTTGCGTTTAATGACTGCAGGACATCACAGCTGCGCACAGCCAATGGAGCAGGGGACAATGTGTGTTTCCTAAACAAGTTAAAGCTAATTAACAGATGACAGAGGGGTTTAAACGAGATGAGGCTAGAGACCCGAAAGCACCACATCTACCAGTTTGTCTCGCCCCGGGACAGTAAACTTGTCTTTCTGTGTGGGCATCGTTACAGTCAAGCAGACCACAATAAATCCATTAGAAGTGACAGGTTTTCATTTGTACAGAACATGAACAAAGCCCCAGTTCAGCACCATCAGCCCCTGGGCACTATTTCAGCTCAGACGTAGTTGATATTCCATGTGCTAATTGTTAAAGTCTGTATGACAGGTTATTCTAATTCTGACTTAGTTTGGAGGGAAGGCACCTGTGGTAAATATTTATTGTAATTTTACATCAGTGAAGTTGCAGTTTGTGAAGAAATGTTGAAAATGAAAAGTTACAGGAAGTAACTAAAATTCTAAAGTTCTAAAATGGAATCCCTCTGTGATCTCATCAAAAAGCGACGTATAGTTGAGGATAAAGAGACAGTTAACACTCAACCGAAACATTTTACATTTTACGAAATGTCTTAAACTGGGAACACAAAGGAAAAATGCTTAGTAAACTCACATAGACTTTAAATGTGGTGACAGAAAATAAGTAAGAAATCAGACCATATTTCTTGTTTGTTTGTACATTTTAACACACGTTCAGCAGATTTAAATACATACTATTCATTTGCAATTTGTAATATTTTATATATTATTTAGCTTTATTGCACTATTTTGTTGGTATTTTTCTTGCTCAAAGGTTAAGAAGAATAACTGTTTCAGAGCCTTGTGTCTGTGATGATCTGGGGGCATCTTATTGGGGGCCCTTTTCAGGTTTGGGGCCCGGGACAACTGTAGTCTGTTGCCTAACTGTAAGTCCGCCACTGATAGCAAAAACAACAACAAGGAAACAAGCAGGTTGCAGAATCTCCACCAGATAAGTTACATAGTGCACTTTTGAAGACAGATTTAAATGGCTGAAGGCACATAAAGTTTAAAGTTTTACTGTCTCAATCAGTTAGAATAATTTTGGCCATAGATTCTCGTTAATACAATACAAACTGTACAAACGGAGCGCTTGAAAATGTACAATCCAAATGCTCACATACAGCATTAACAAACACAATTCCTTCTGTTCCTCTAACCTTTTTTCCATATCGTCTCCAGACTTCTTTACACTGGGGTCAGACTCATGAACTGCAGATCAGCTGATGCCTCTTTGACCTCTGAACTTTACCATGGCACCAAACGAGAGACGACGTTATCTGACAATGTTCTGTTCTGTTCAGAGGAATAGGGCTCCTACAATCCTTGCGCCGGTCCAGACTTTATGACGGGACGGTTACATACGTCTGACATTTGGACTAATGCCGATCACACATGAACAATGTCCGACGTTAACACGACCTCCGTCAACATGGCTCCTGCTCCTCGGTCCTGACACCAGCTTCAGCTCTTATGGGTTCTTTACGTAAGTAGAAATAATGAATAACAGGGATTACGTTTTTGTTGGACACCAAACATTGAACTGTTTATTATATCGGAGTTCAATGGAAGATTTTAGTGTCACATCCAGGGAGCTAACGACACGTCAATACACATTTCTTACCCACAAAATCTATATATAGCAGATTTTAGTTAACATTTTTTTTAGACATATTTGGTTTATTTTAGAATTTAGAAGCGATAATACCTTATAAGCCACAAACGTGGCAGAGTATCCATACTGCGTTTATCTATCGGCACCGGACTCTAGGAACTGAGGTAGTTAATGCAGTAATGCATTATGGTAGCTGTAGTTTTAACAGAATCTAGGCAAGGCAAGTTTATTTGTAGAGCACAGTTCGTACACAAGGCAATTCAAAATGCTTTACATAACAGGAAAAGTTGCATTAAAATCACAAAACACAAAAAGACACACAGAATGATTTTAAAATAAAACACTTTAAAAGAGAAGAGTGCAGATAGACCTTTCAGTCATATGCACATCTAAACAGAACTGTTTTTAGCCTGGATTTGAACATTGTCAGAGTGGAGGCCTGTCTCACATCTTCAGGAAGACTGTTCCAGATTTTAGCTGCAAAAAACTGAAATGCTGATTCCCCATGTTTAGTCCTGACTCTGGCACCAGCAGGACTCTGAGGTCCTCAGAGTGCGAGATGGTTCATGTGGCACTAACATGTCTGAAACTATGCATTTTATTATGTAATATAACTTTAAAATAATCTCAGCTGTCCCCAGAAATCATCTTTAGGGCCACATTTGGCCCCCGGGCCGCCAGTTTGAGATCCCTGGCCTAAAAGATGGCAGGACAACCTAAAGAGACGAGGTTGTTGACTCTCCAGGAAGAACGGAACCAATTCTTGAAGAAAGTTTGAGACCTGTTTTGTTTACAACTTCAATTTGTTATATTAAAATGTAAGAAGTATTTCATTCTTGAACCCCTCTCCAGCTCGTCCTGAAGAGCAGCACAATCCGAGCCCCGTCCACAGTGCAAGGAAATCCATCTGTCTTCCCTAAACCCGGGCTTTTGTGGCACAAGCGCCTTCAAACCGCTCACTTACACGTCGCATTGTTGGTTTTTATTGTCATTTAAGAAAATACTTCCTCCAGGAGCCAGCGCCCGGGGCCCGCACCTTGCGCACACAAAGGCCCCGATGTGTTCCTGTGGACGAGCCGCTGTGGATTGAGTGACACGGAGAGGTTATTAGTGCGTGTTCTGAAACCTCACACTCCGCCCCTCTCTCTCGCCTCGTTTCTCTTCCTCCTGTTCTCTCTTATGTCTTTGTTTCTGTCGACTTTTCTCTTCCCTCTGTCTGTCCTCGTGTGTTGAAATTGTGGTGTAATATATTTTGATTCTCCAAGTTTCACAGATGAATATGTCCGAGATACAACATAAAATACACCTGAGAAATGTTGAAATCTGTGGACTTTCAGTGTTTGGACAAATGCATAACCCACTGTGTCAAGCATTTTCATTTTTAAAAATGTATTCTTTTGATTTTTCATCTAATTAAATTATTGTAAAAAATGTTTAGTTAAGTGTCCAGGGCAAAGTTTTGATCTGAAAAAGACAGCAAAACCATCACCAGTGCCAATTTTAAGGAACTACACACAATATTTTCTATCTATACTAGACATAGATTTTGTCATATTTAGGTGTTGGACTCTTTACTTTTCTTTTTTCTTTCAGATTTTAAACATTGAAAGCAAAACATAAAAACACAAAGAACAGTTCATTACCAGAGAGAGTGCACTGCAAAAAGTCTAGCCTTGCTTAAAAATGTCTTTAATCTGGATCTGAATAGTTTTTACTAGATGATATTGAATTGCTTATTTGATGTAGAATACTCACTGGTTATTCACTGGTTTCATGGCCTTTCTGGTTATAAGATCAGTTTGCTTAGTTAAAGTTAAAAAAGTTATGTTAAAAAAGCCAATGGGAGAAGGAACTCTTTCTTCTCCCATTGACAAATAATCTGGCTTGAAGTGAGAAGTAATTTATTGAAGCAAGTAAGAAACAATTTGAAACGAGTCAAATAATTTATCAACCAAATAAACCCTAACTGGTCCAAACGTCTTAAATCAAGAATTTGCGATAAGGTGCACACAATTCAAAGAAAAAGTCACATTTTGTCCAGAGTTTTTCACATTTTTATCCAATTCCAAATGTGATTTTTGCCATTTGCCGTATTTCGAGTATAATTTCAGTTCTGTCCTTAATTTTCGTGCAGTTTGTGTCATTCATCTCTGGACCTTCTTCCCTTTAAAAATATGCTCCAAAAGTATCCGTTTATTGTGTCCGTGGCAGGAGTTTGAAGACCATGTAGTTCTGAGTGGAATGACGAGGTGTTCAAATCTTTTCAAACAAAAAAGTGTGTCAAGCCTCAAAAAGGATCATCTATTCTGTGAAAAGACTCGAGTCCAGACAGTCAATAGTAGTAGTTTCTGCTACTTTTTGCTCTCACTTGACTCATATTTTTGACCACTGCTTTGTACTTTTACTTGAATTACATTATTTTGAAGTCCAATACAATTATACTGTACGTTCTACTCTCTGAACACGCTGTTGGGTTTATTTGGTTAGTATTTATTTAAATTAAAAGTCAAAGCAGTGCGAGTCGAGAACCAAGGTTATGCTGCAAAAATCATTTCTAGATGAGTCAAAATGTCTTGATTTCAGGATATGAATCTTAATTTCAGACATTTTGACTAGTTAAGATAAATTAAGACAATTTATTTAATAGAACTAGATTAGTTTTCTTGTTTCAAAGCGTTTTTGTCTTGTTTCAATACATTGTTCCTTACGTCAAGCTAAATTATCTGCCGGTGGGTTAAGATAGTTTCATTACTTACCCCGTTAGCAGTTTCTTCTCTTATTTTAAGCTAAATTATCGCATGATCTGTCAGAAATACCTTGAAACTAGTGAAATATTCTGCATCACACGTCAAAAGATTTTTGCAGCGTATACAAGTTACAGACATTTGTAAAAAAAAAAAAAAAAACTCAAAATCAGACGTTCGGACACAAAATAAAAAGTACTGAGCCCTGACTTGATTATACACTAAATAATAAAGATGAAAAGAGAGAAGAGGCAGGGAAAGGCGAAGACCTGGAGCACGAAATGTGAACAACGTGAGGCGAGCAAACAGCGACTGAACAGGAAGCTGAGATCTTAAAGGCGAAGAGAGCGTCAGAGTGTGTACGTTCAGTGTTTCTTTGTCCCCTCCTCGGAGCCACGGTTTGACAGCGGTTGGTTCTTCTCTCGTGTGCAGGGCCTGTTGAAGCTCTGTTATCGTCCGAGGGATCAGCTGTGAAGACGAGACGCTCCGAAAGAAACGCTGTGGCTGCAACATTTGAGCTTCTGCAGCGACCGATGCAGAAGCGCGCCGCAAAAAATCAATGTCTAGCGCGGCTTAAAACGAGCTGAATTCAGAATGTGAATCTTATTTTGAGGAGGTTTGACTAGAAAAGCTTTGATTGTTGATGTGACGTAGACAATTAAACTGGTTTTAAGACATTTCTGACTTCTTATACGATGGTTTAGCTAAAAATAAGAAAATGTCAGTGAGGTAAGTAAAACAGGCTCACCTCATTGGTAAACGATTTGGAAGAAGAAAGAAATTAAGTCAAAAACACCTTTAAACAAGTGAAATAATCTAGGTCCATGAAGAAAATGCATCTTAACTATTCAAAATCGCTGAAATTAAGATTAATATTCTGAATTTAGGTCATTTAACGCTTATCTAGAAATATTTTTTTTTGCAAAGCAGAAACTATAATCTACTATACTCCTGTCTCTCTCTCTCTCTGTATTCTCATTTTCTTTCTCTCCATCTCCGTGCACCTTTCTTTCTCTCATCTCTCTTTCTCTCTGTCCTTCTCATCTCTTTCTCTTTTCTCTCTGTGAATTTTCTCTCTTTCTTTATTCCTTTTCTCTTCCCTCTCTCTTTCTCCATCTCTTTCACCTCTTTCTCTCTCTCCATTTCTTTTCTCTCTTTTCGTCTCTTTTCTCTCTTTCCATCTCTCCCTGCATCTTTTCATCTCTTTCTACTCTCTACCTCTCTATTTCTCCATCTCTCCCTTTTTCACTCTTTCCATTTCTCTCTTTCCTCTATCTCTTTTTCTCGTTTTCTACCTCTTTTTGCACCATTTTTTCTCTTTCCATCTTTCTTTCTCTTTCAATTCTCTTTCCTCTTTTACTTTCTCCCTTCTCTCTTCCTTTTATCTCTTTTTCTCTTTATTTTCTCATCTCTCACTTCTTTTTTTATCTATCTCTTCTCACTTTCTCTCTCTTTCATCTATATTTCTTTTTTGCTCTAGTCTCATTCTCATTGCTCTATTTTATCTCTCTCATTTCTCGTTCTCTCTCTCTCCTCCATCTCTTTTTCCCTCTTTCCATCTCTCTACATCTTTGTCTCTCTTTCTTGCCTCTCTCTCTCTTCTCACTTTTCTGTCTTTCCATATCTCTCTGCATTTTCTCTCTCTCTGCTCTCTCACACTTCTATCTTTCTTTCTCACCTCTCTTTCCATCTCTCTGCTTTTCTCTTTTTTCTTTTAAAAATCTTTTCTTTTTCTCCATCATTTTTTTCTTTCGTCCTCTCT
The DNA here is from genome assembly GCA_019453435.1 of Rhinogobius similis. NCBI lineage: Eukaryota > Metazoa > Chordata > Actinopteri > Gobiiformes > Gobiidae > Rhinogobius > Rhinogobius similis. Next base: position 10,516,128 of record CM033627.1, on the reverse strand, counting down.
CTGTATTTTTTCTCTCTATTCTCATTTTCTCTATCTCAGTGCATCTTTCTCTCTCTCCCCTCTTTCTCTCTTTCCAGTTCTCTTTCTCCATATTTCTATCTATTTCTACTCCCTTCCTCTCTAATTCTCCATCTCTCTCTCTATTCTCTCTTTCCATCTCTCTTCATTTTTTTCTCTTTATTATTCTTTTTCTCTCCCCTCTCTTTCTCCCTCTCTTTCAACTCTCTTTTACTCTCTCTCCATCATTTCTTTTTCTCTCTTTTCCATCGCTTTCCTGCATCTTTCTATCTCTTTCCACTTCCTACCTCTCTATTTCTCCATCTTTCAACACTCTTTCCATTTTCCTCTTTCTCCTTCTTTCTCTATCTCTTTTTTTATCTCTGGCTTTCTACTCCCTCGCTCTCTTTTCACCTTTCGTTCCATTTCACTCTGCTCTCTCTATTCTCTTTTTCTCTTTCCTTCTCTCTCTCTCCATCTTTCTATCTCTTTCTACTCCCTTCCTCTCTATCTTTCCATCTTTTTTTCTCTGTCTCCTCTTTCTTTCTCCTTTTCTCACTTTCTTCCTCTCTTTGCATCAGTTTTTCTCTTTCTATCTTCTCTGTCTCTCCTTCCATCTTTCCCTCTGCTCTTTCTATTCTCTTTTTCTTTTCATCTCTCTCCTCATCTTCCTCCGTATCTTGTTCTTTAGACAAAACAAACATGCCCCCTGCCTCTCTCTCCTTCTGTCTCTCTCTCTCTCTTGTCCGTCTGTCGTCGTCTTTCCGCGGGTTCCTTTCTCTTTATTTGGACTTGTTCAGAGCTCTCCTGATGTCGGTGTTTTGTGGAGCTCCGTTTGTGTTTGGTCTCTTTGGTCTTTGGGCCTCGGAAAGGTTCGGGTCAGTCGAGGGTCACCGACAAATGTAGGTCAAAGTGTCCCGCAAACATGTCATTTACAGTGTTTACGGGCAAGACGGGGATCTGTAATTACTCGGTCAGAACAGAAAGACGTGCTATTGTTGTTTAAAGTTATTCTCAGCAAAATGTGACGTCATCTTGATACAATACATCTGTTTATTTCCAATCATCCAAATTACAGCAGCAAAAAAAAAAAAAAAAAAAAATCAAGTAAAAGTAAAATTATCACATTTCAAAATCTACTCAAGTAAAAGTAACAAAGTATTCCTTTAAAAATGTACTTTAAGTGTGAAAGTAAAAGTAATTTGTTTTGGTTTGGAGAACTATTAAAGCATCAAATTAAAATTGTGATTGATTTATCGAGTTTTGGTCATTATAGGCAACTTTCCAGGTTCTTCAGAGGCTTTTTGTTTGCTCAAAGGGAACTAGAAAAAAGCAGAACAAAAAACAAGATGTTAGATGTCACTAAAAATGTGTTAAAACACACCCCTCCATCTTGGCACACATTCAGCCAATAACCTAAAGTTTCTCATTCGATTTCCACTATCAGCATTGATACAGTATATTGTTGTTGTGTTGTGTTGTTGTTGTGTCCTTGAGAAAGACACTTAATCCAACTCGTGAGTGCATTTGCAAAAACGGATATTTCCAGTTTGAAGATTTGTCACAACTTTTTTTTAATACTATCTACACATTATTAATAACAATGTGGTTGAGGGGATTTGCTCAAGAAGGAAAAAAATTTATTTTTATTGCGCTAAAATGAATGTCACTTTTTAAAAACACTGCTAGACAAAGAGCAGTTGTTTTAAATTCTTTGTTTTGTTTTCTTTCTTTTTTTTTTCTTTCAAGTTTTAAACAGTGCACAGAAGATCACAAAACACAAAACACCACTTGGTCTATAATATATCAAAAAAGTAAATATTCTAATTAGTCCAAAGTTTATTTATTTATTTATTTATTTTTTCATTTTACAAAGGTTAATTATTATGTCCATTCAGTCTTTCATTGTTGGTTCAATTTGTGTATTTATTATTATTTTTTTAATGGAACTTATCTGTTTTTTCAAATGAGCTCTTCATGATTGTTGGATGCACCGTTTGCCATCCTGGCTTTTATCATTACATCCTTAAAGATGGAGCTTACCACCTGCTTGTCTCCATGACATAATAATAAAATAATACAAAATTTTATGTTATGTTTTTCGGGACGTTCAATGACATGTTAATGCTATTTTACGCATTTTGTCCCAGTTTAGCATTTTTTTTTAGGTTTTTTGTTTTACTTCCATCACACTAGGAAATTACCATAGCAACCACACTGTACACTGGGTCAAACCCCGTCTTATGTCACAGAGTTTTTAAATTTTACAAATAAGAATACATGTGAACACCTTTTTTGTTGAATTAATGTATAAAGGGTCAAAAAAGTAGTTTCTTCGATGTAAATGTTGCATGACCTTTGGCTCCCGAGTGTGATGTCATCAATTTGTTTACTTCCTGTAACTTTGAATATTTTTCAACTTTTCTCCACAAATGGATACTTGATTGGTGTAAAACTATAATTTGTGCTTACGTCAGGTATTAATACACCAAATAAAGACAAAATTTGAAAATCGTGAAAACCTGTCATACGCACTTTAAGCAAACAAACTATACAGAAAAGGAACTGTAAAGTAATTTAAGTACTTAATGTTCAAGAGATAAAGTTGTTTGCTTTGCCTGGAAAGGTCCACAGTATGTCATTAAACATATCAATCTCCATGGACACAAGAAGGGAACATCAGGCAAAGTTACATGTCAGATCTGTGGAGAGGCGAGTCCGCTCACAGTAATCATAAATGTACATGCAGGACAGATGAGTTTAATGCCTCGTGTGGAAAATTCTCGGCAGCGCAACAACATCACCATGGCGACAAGCAAGCGATGCAACACCCCAGAAAAGTTAAATAAAAACAATTAATATGCAATTCAGACCTTACGACAAAACACGACAAACACTCTGGTCTTGCTTCCTCGTGTTATCTTCGGCACGTTTCTAGTCGATCTCTAGCTTAGTTTGATGCAAGGTCAAAGGTCACGACCAGGCTGGCAGTCGTTCAAAGTCCGACCCGGGACGCTTGAGGCGAAAGGACGAGCGCACACGAACATTCAAACGGGAACATTCAAAGCCGTACAAAGGAGGAGTCGTCATTGTGTGTGAGATGAGATGGTTCTGATAGACTCCAGAGCTGCGTGCTGCTCAGAGCCACCTGAACCTCCGCTCGCTCTACTCTGGGACTCATGCTTTATCACAACATCAGCCTTTCACTGCGTTCACTCTCGCTCTGTGCCAGGAGAGGCTTTTGTCTTCATTTTTCAAACACAAGCTAAGCTTTTCAGTTCACATCAATTGCAGAATAGTAAAATCCTGCTCGTGGAAAGAGTAAATTGTCCTAATTTCCAAAAAGAGGACTTATCATTATTAAAGGGCCTGTGCCTGATTTTGAAGCGTGAGACAGGAACATGTTTTGGTTTGAACTTTAGCCCCACCCACATAGTCCTTCCTTTCACTCAATATTGCTCCATGACTCAGAAACGACTGTCTGGAATCGTCTTATGCAGTTGTTTCCATTTAGTTCCTCTAACTCTTTTTACAGTTAGCTTTTTAGAAACTGCGCCATGACAGAGAATCACAGTCTGGGATAGTGTCGAGCGGTTATTTTCCCATGATTCATAGTGTACAATGTGCCTGATTGGCTGAAAAGGGGTGACCCTGGCAAATGCTTCTGCACTAGTTTTTTCCAAACTATGTGCATTTATAATATGCAGAGATTATACATCACAAACCCAATGTCTTTCCATGAAGTTGCTTCTATCAAACAATTTGTGATGTAAAGAGAATTTATCTTAACTAGAGTAAACAGAAATCAGGTACTGGCCCTTTAAAGTGCATATGGCAGGTAGGATTATTAAGTACATGAGAACATAGTGAACAGTTATGTTTAAGACTTTACATTTTGCCTATTTGTCCAAAGCATACAAGTTAAATTATCAAAGTATTTATGACAAACTTATGATTGAAAAGTCCAGCTCGTATGTTAGTATGTGTTCTTTAGTAGAGTTTGACAACACAATATGGCTGCTGGAGGTGGACATTGGTGACTGAAGGTTACCATGGCGACACCCTTATTATAACTCAATTATATGACATAGTTAGTACTGACACTGTAAACAAGGGCCAAACTCCATATAAATTACACAATAGTTAGGAATGGACAATAAATAATACCTTTATGTTGTTGAATGATCGAGTAAACTGTCTGATGTGTCAGTTGCTGTAAATTGTCCTTGTTCAATGGTACTTTGTCTATTGATGACATCACAGAGGGATTGAGTTTAGAAGCATAGAACACTATTTCCTGTATTTTTCAAATTTTATTTTTCAAAATTTCTTCACAAACTTCTAGGATGTAAAACTGTGATAAATATTTACCACAGGTGCCCTCCCACCAAACAAAGTCATAATTAGTACATATGAGAACCTTTACACAGACTTTAAGTGGTCTAGCTCTGGGATAAATGCTCTATTGCAGTGGTCCGCAACCCCCGGGCCAGGCACCGGTACGGGTGCGTGGATGAATTGGTACCACAAGAAATAATTAATTATTTCCGTTTTATTTATTATCGTAGTGTGAGCGATCTTTTATTTTGAAATATCTTTTATTTTGAAAAATGACCGGATTCTCTTGGTCACTTCTGCGCTAAAATTGAGCCCACGAGCAACAAAATGAGTAAGAAATAGACGTCTTTGGAAAGTTTCTTTGCAAAATACTTAAAGGAAAACTATTGTGCATTTTTCATATTGTTATTATCCTTTAAACTTGCTCTTGAGCACCTTAAATTTGCCATCTCATGTTTTGAAAAAAAGGAAAAAAAGTTTACTATGCACTAAAGGAACAAGTTTCTCTGCTGTCTGCCCTGACACTGAGTATATGCAGCCAGCAGATGGCTTTTAACACAATTTAGTTTGTTATCATTTTTACAAGACTCCATGATTAATGGCAGAAATGATCAGAACAAGTCTGACGATGATTTAAGGACTTAAAACAGCAGAAGATTTTTGGATAAGAGACGTATATGACGTATATGAGTTCAACAGGAAGTGCTTTTGACGGTTGAAGATTTTCAAACCAACATTCCTCAAAACAGCGTGAATGCAGCTGACTCCTGGTATGTTTTTGATGACAGAACATTGCTAGAACAGGGTTAAAAGCTCAAAAGGAGTCACTGTAGCAGAAAATGTGTCCTTTAAAGATCGGGCATTGAACAGTGAGCTGCAGGTGGACGTCACAGACGATGTTAAAGGCATGTTAGACACATGAGATGAATACTTCCACGGTTACTGGTCCGGGTCTACAGGGGTGCAAAAAGGTGCTTTGTACTCTCATTCGAGTGGTGTAAAATAATGACACTTAACGGAAGAGTGTCGTCTTTGCACCTCTTGGCAAAAGGTGGATGCCCCTTCAGTCCGTTTGGTCTGGACCTGGGCCTGCCCTGAGGTATGTGTGGATCAATGCTAACGCTAATGCATAATAAAAAGATATAAATAAAAAGTGATGTAATTTTTTTATAAAAACAATCAAGTAGTCTTTACATTACATTTTAATTGGTTGTTGCTTTATAGTTTACGTTTTAATAAGAGTTAGCATTAGTTGTGAGAAACCTGTAGCTTAGCCGACAGTGCACAGAGCCCATAGGCAATTAACTGACAAACTAATAAAATAATCACGTTTGTACAAATGTAAACACAGAGTTGGCAGCTTTTATGCAGAATAAAACAGGATATTTTGCTGTTTGTGGAGGAATTTATGGTAGTTAGTATTTGTGATTTGCCAATTGCGTCCGTTCAAATGGGTTCATGCCTATGTACGTCACAAATCAAGAATTTAATTGAATTACTTTGAAGTAACTTTGAAGTACTTTGCCTTTTTATGAACACAGAATTGGGTCACAAATGTTGGGTGAAATGTGTTGTTTTTTGTAAACTGATGTCTCACAGAGCAGTCAGCGCAGATATCAGAGCTTTTAATAGCTTTTTCATGACTTTTCATGGACTTTTAACTGCCGAAGACCTTCATCAAACTAAGCACTAACAGCTCATGATCAATAGTGCGGCACTATTACCACACAAAAGGAAAGTTTCAGACACTTAAAAGTCATGTTTCTGTTGTCAGAAGATTTCTTGGAGTCCATTAGGTTTGACCTGTATGCTAATCACCAATGCTAATCATTTATTAGCATTTTCTACATAACTCCCTACAACAAAGCCACATGTGCGTTTTAAAATGCAGATGTACTTTTGCACAATATAATTTGTTGTTGTATAATCGTCAGAACCACTGCTGACAATAAAGTTTAGGACTGTTGTATTTGAGCAGTTTATGCAGACTGTCTGTGGAGTTTCCGTTTGTTTACATTAGAAGTAGAACCAAGATGGCTGCGGGTGGCACAGGTCATGTGTCTGTCAGGAATCGATTGCGATTTCGATGGATTGCGATGAATCTTGCAGCTCTATTATGTGGTGTTAAAGTTGTCCGACTCAGAGATGCACCTGTCCTCTTCTGTCTCTGTCACACCTGAACTGTCCCTCCCTGTATTTGCCCCTGGCCTACTTACCCTCCTCTCACATTACCCCGGGCTGCTCCGCAGGCTCATTGTCACCGCGCTGTTATAAGATAGTGGATCCCAGACGCCCAGTCCCAGGGGCCCGAGCTCGCATCTCTGCCCACGCCACGGCGCTCCTCTGTGGGGCAGACCCTCCCTCGGCTTCCCTTTCACTCGAGTGGAGGAGGCAGGAGAAAAGACGCGATTGTTTGGAGACAGAGGGATGAATTTGTCTCCTCAGAGCAGAAGAAAGGCGCAGTGTCGGGCAGTGGATCAGGTGGTCCCAGCGTGCCCCACTTTCTGACAGTTACAGCGAGGAGAGCACGGGGTAGTTCAGGGGTAAAGGCTTTCTCTATTTTATACCACAGACGTCTGCAATTAGATTAGACATGCAGCAATGTTTTTGCCTTATCTTGCAATGGTTCTTTTTATTGTATTTATCTTATTTTTTTAGGTCATAGGGGTAATAATTAGGTTGTGTCCTTGAAGCAAGACACTCTGAGTTTAAATGTGGTGAGTGTGAGTGTTGGTGAACAGGGGTTGATGGTGCAGCCTGGCAGTCTCGCTTCTGTCATTCTGCCCTGGGGCAGCTGTGGCTACAGTAGTATCTTACTACAGAGTGGTGATAAGCTACATTCACCTTCTTCCGCCCACTTTTGCCTCTTTTTGCCACAAATCCGCACTCCTGGAGTATTGGCACTTCCAGGTTGATGAGAACTTGTTTCACCCAAATGGTGAACGAGGGAAAAGCCTCGCAGCAAAAACATTTTATAAAGTAGATTGATTTGTGTAAAATTTTTCATGTACATGAGCAACAACAAGTCATAAATGCACCGATTTCCTGGGGCCTGGGGCTTTGTAGTCCGTTTAGAACTTATTTCCTGTTGAGCTCGTCTGACCCATGTAAACTAGATGGTGGCGCCCACAACAACTCCCAGAAAAAGGTGAATAAATCCAATGATTAGTGAGCCCTCCTCCACCCCAGCACCACTTCTGCACAGAATCTGTTAGTTTTCATGTTTTTAACTTGGAAACCACTTTATTATAATGATGCTATTTAATCGTCCTTAAAAAAACACAAAACATGAACAAAAAATTAATTCATAATGAATGACAAATACTGATTTCATCAGGCCTAGTTTAAAGCTATGAATTAGGATATTAATTAAAAAGCCTGAAATGTTCTTAATAAACTAGTAGTTTGTTCATTTTGAATTCATTCAAAGAAATGAAGTTATTATAAAGTGCTGCCTTATTTTATCTTAATCGACACCAGGCCCAGAGGGATGAGTCCTATCTCACATCTGGCTCTGCTCTTCAAGGCATCGCTCGTCATTCGCCGCCGAGTAGCTGCCAAAACAGTGTTATTATCTTTAACACATTTATTTTCCTCAGTGCATTTATTTTTCCTTTTGAGTCTGTCCAGATATAGATTATTATTTGAATAATATGTTTAGACGTCTTCCTTTTGCTGCTCTGTTTATAATTTTGCTTTCTTCGTCCAAAGATCGTCTGGGTCCACCCTGCGACTGACTGACCCATGTCCAAGAAATGGTAAAATTTTTAAAAATACATGAAACATCAAAATAATGTGACAAACTTTCCTTTTTTGGCGTTATATTTAGCCTGTAATCACCTGCATTATCACCTGGCTGTTATTGTTTATTGTTAAAGGCACAGAGGTATCGTCCGTTCTCATCTCCCTCTCACTGTCCCGCTCCTCCTCAGAGACCATGCCTTTGTCCCATGGACCCAGGTCTCAGGAGCGCGTCCCAAACCCAAAACCCTGTCCCAGATCAGAACACAGAGGCCTGTCCCACTGGAGACACAGCGCCAGCTCTTCAAAGGCTCAAACGCTGTGACTTCATACGACAGGGCTCTGTGTGGAGGCCTCAGAGGAGCAGGAAACATTAAGGGCATGTCACGTATCCAACAGGCTCAACTCTTCATTTAAGACCTACTAACTGTTGTGATAATTAATTGCTCTTTGAAAATGGTAAGTAAGTAGCTCTCTTGCTTCATGACAAGAAACAAAGTGAAAGTAAAAACTACTATATGCTTATTAATGTCTGGTTATGGCTGTTTAGCTGTTTATTATCAAATATTTAAATCTAAAATCTACAGACTCCTTTGAACATATCTCAGCCCTCACTGGCAGCTTTGACCTGCTGTCGACGGGGACAACAGTGGTTTAAAGGGTTTTGGGGCAAAACCAAGCTGAATTTGGGTGTTAAGCGTATTTGGCTTTCTCTGTATGTAAACTTAGAGACACAAACCAATATAGGCCACAACTCCAGGAAGGACCTTTCTAACCAGTGCTTTGAGGCATTATGGTGTACCTTGAAAAATGTCCAGTTTGGAATAACACATGCATTTAATTGAATAATATACCTTTTCGGAGTGTCCTGAACACACTTCTGTATCAAAAATAGAAATGATAACCATCACAATTGCCAAATTTGAAGAACTATATAGTGGGATGGCCATAATTCACCATATTATATACCACATTTTTCTTACAGAAAGGTCTGATTTAGTCATGTTTTAGATGGTGGTATGCCACAGAATAATTTCCTGACAGGTTGCCTGGGCTCATATGGGTCATGTGAATTTCAATTAATGTTTGTAAAGCCCAAAATCACAACAGCAGTTGCCGATCGATGGGCGACAATGAAGCAGTTATTGATTTAAAAAAAAAGAAAAGTTCAAATAAACAATGCAAGAGTATTCCATGCCCTTGGCCCTCCTTCTCGGCAAGGAAAAACTGAGTGAGGGTTCCTCTAGGCAGATGAGGAACAGTTCATCTGGTGTAGAGAGAGTTCCTCCAGGCAGACGAGGAACACGCAAACTCCACACACAAGGCCCCCTCCAGTCCAGGAGCCGAAACTGTGATCCTCTTGCTTTGGGGCGAGAGTGCTAGTCACTCAAGTTAAGTTTATTTTATCTTATTTTGAACCTCTCATTTCTTCTGCTGATCAGTTCCATGTCTGTAACGAAAAGAGTGTCCCACTTGAGGATGAATAAAAGTAATTCTGATTCTGATTATAAGTAAAGGCATCAGAATTCGTCGATGTAAACCCTCATTCGTCCAGGTGTGGTCCATCGTAGAAAGGGGTTCAGAGGTTGTCATCCGGACGCCGCGTTTAAAGATCGAGGCGTTTAGACTTTTATCCAAAGTCATTGACAATGACTTTTGGATAAAAGTCGAAACGTCTCGAAAGTCATTGACAATGACTTTTGGATAAAAGTCGAAACGTCTCGATCTTTAAACGGCGTCCGCATGACAACCTCTGAACCCCTTTCTACGATATAAAGGCATCAGATTTTAAAACCCAATACAAGTATGTAAAAGAAAATAATCTGCTACAAACTCAAGCAATTTTGAGCAAGACTTTGACCATCTTTAAAAGTTGTCTGGTAAAACTATAACACAACCAGAAACCGCTCATTGTTCAGTTTTTTCCTCCTCATCATGACTAAACTTGGCTCTTTGATGTTGTTTTATCACCCTTTCTACCTTTCTCTGGTGTTCTTTTCCTTGATACCTTTAATTAAATTTGCACAAAAAACAAACAGTTTACGTCCTGACCTAACGCACAAAAGTACAGAAGTCATAAATCTCACCGTTAGCTGATATAGCGTGGCCACCCGTTAGCAGCACTCAGCGAAGCCCTTTATCTGCGCTTTATTAGAGTTTATTGGAGTTTAGTGCGGTGCCATATTGTCAGGGAGGACGCGGGGTTTTAAACGCTCGGTGGGAGGGCCGGGTGAGTGACAGGGTAAGTGCTTCCGGGTTCAAAGGTCGAGAGAGGAGGCTGTAGGCTGCACTCAGAATGACCTGCACTGAGAAGAATCGAGCCCCATGCATTGCCTCGGGACGTTAGACCAGAGAGATGACGATTCTACAATGTGGGAAATAAAATGCATGTAATTGTGTGGGTTCAATTGTAAGACTGTAGAAAATCTGAATTGTAGTAAACAAAGGTGGGAGAAAGTTCAAGTCAACACGGGTTTAAGGCATGGGAAAGCTGTGTTGGTTACGACTTGGACGATTAATGCATATACATTTTAATGATGTTACAGTTTTTATTTTATTTGGTGGGATAAGACCTGTTGTAAATATATATTATAGTTTTACACCGATTCGTGAAGATACGTTGAAAAATACGTTGAAAATAACTGGAAGTTCCAAGCATGGATGTATTAAATGAACTGGATAAGGTACGCCCCCTCTGACTGTGGTCCCAGATTGATTTGTGGCCGTGTGAGGTACTGCAGCCTCTTGGAACCAGCCTTTTTCTAAAATTGCTCATTATAATTGTGGACAGTACTGAATTATTATCGGTATTTAAATAAAATAGAAGGAAATGTTCTTTTCGACCGTTTCTAAAATCCCCGAAATTACCGTTTTTATATGAAGTTGGGGATTGTGGGGGACGTGGCGCCCTAAAACAAAGATGGCAGCCATCGTTTCAGGAAGTAAAACAAAGATGGCAGCCATCGTTTCAGGAAGTAAAACAAAGATGTCAGCCTTCGTATCAGGAAGTAAATGCGGAAGTAAGAAACTTTTTTGGGGTCATGCGCTGTCACCATACTATTCGTCCCGGAAATACGATTCGTCCGGAAGTGCCATTGCAAGCATGCGCAGTACGAAATAAAGTATAAAATATTTTTTTACGGTGGTGTTCTTTTATATTATGTAAAGTTCCAATCTTTGTATTTATTCTATACAAGAGGAAATACCGTTTTTATATTTATTTATCACTTTTGAAGTGTTAAACCACTTGTAGCGTTAGCTACATGATAGTCGTGTAGTGACGCATTCAAGGAAATGGAAAAGATATACGAATATAAAAAATATTTTTGATTGTTCAGATTTGTTTAGATATTTTAAGGAAAAATATTAGAAACATTTATTAAGATAAGGACCACGTTTTCTGCTCCATTTATATGGAATAAGATTTATATACGACCTGTAATGAAGAGCAGCAGCTCTGAGCATCGATGGCGATCAAAGTCAGAGGAGATTTAAATTTTTAAATCGCCTCTGATTTTGTTTCCTTTGTAAGCAAAATGGATCAATGCGTTGTGTATCAAGAACTTTTTGCTTTTAAGTGGAAAAGAATGTTCAAATTATTCAACAAGAAAAAAAGTTCATCGGATGGCACCTCAATATGTAATTAAGGTAAAAACAATTGCATTTTAAATAATTTATCTTCATAAATCTATTCTACTACTCTGATATTCACTATTTTTTCATAGAACATTGTTGCAACTCAAATACATGTTATATTTGTCTTAGGGTTATGTAATTCTTGCTTTGTCTGAATCATAAAACCCCTTCCCTCTGCACATGCATGTTTTGGAGTCTATGTCTAGATAACAATTATTCAATAACAGTAGTTTATTATTTAAAAAAACGTAGTTAAGAATAATCAGTAAACTTATTTTAGTCCTGTTTCATACACTAACAAAACACTTTCTGTGTAACACTAGTGTACAGCTTATAGATAGGCTGCAGGCTTGTAAAATCTTTAGTTTGTGTATGTTCCCCTGCTTCACAGACAACCACCTCTTCTATGTTGGCCCAAACAAAAACTGGAAGAGGCTTGTGGTTATGTCTGAAAAGGAGAAGACCTGTATATTGACAGAGTGCCACAACAACCCAGGGACAGGCAATCACTGTGGAATGCAGGCCACACTCAACCGGGTCACTGCTGGGTATTATTGGTCAACAATTAAAGGATGTGATGAGCTTGCGGAGTCAGTGCAACGTTGAACAATAAACCAGATCAATTCGTGGAGAGTTCTTGTTTGTAGTCCATCTAGTATGTTGTTGAATAATGTTGTGGAAACTTTTTGCTTTTCCACTTAAAAAGCAAAGTTCTTGATACACTAACGTACTGATCCATTTTGCGGTCTGCGAAACAAAATCAGAAGCGATTTAAAATTTAAATCTCCCTCTGACTTTGGCGTCATCGATGCTCAGAGCTGCTGCTCTTCATTACGAGGTCGATTATATAAATCTTATTCCATATAAATGGAGCAGAAAAACGTGGTCCTTATCTTAATAAATGTTTCTAATATTTTTGCCTTAAAATATCTAAACAAATCTGAACAATCAAAATATTTTTTATATTCGTATATCTTTCCATTTCCTTGAATCGTCACTGCGACTGTGTAGCGAGCATATGATTTAATGCTTCAAAAGTGATAAATAAATATAAAAAGCGGTATTTCCTTGTATGGAGAATAAATACAAGATTGGAACTTTACATAATATAAAAGAACACCACCACGTAAAAAAATATTTTATACTTTATTTAGCTCGCATGCTTGCAATGGCACTTCGGACCGATAGATCGTATTTCCGGGACGAATAGTATGGTGACATGCGCCAATGAGCACTCTCCATAGGGATAAACAGGACGGCCATCTTGGATTCATCTTCCAGGTTTTATTATAGTTCTATGGTTCCAAGACACAATGACGTCACACTGCGGAGACTTCAGTCATAAGTTTGGGACGCTTTTTTTCTAAATCTTTAAACTAGGGCTGCAACAAGTTAATCGATTAATTGCAACTAATCAATCATATAAATAGTTTTCAGCTAATTAAGTAATCGAATAATTGTTAACTGATCCATACACAGACTCCAAAACATGCCGTGAGCTGAGAAAAGAGATTTTGTTACTCAGACAGAACAAGAATCACTCAAAAATGACTTGGGAATTGTGCAAATGTTGTGTTTTTGATGAAAATACCATTTTGTTAATGGTAACTTACATCATCGAACACTTCACTTCAGCTCCATCTGGATCAAATAGAGTAAAATGTTATATTCACGGTCTAATCGATTAATTCAAATCAAATCAAATCAATTTATTTTTATAATGCCCAAAATCACAACAACAGTTGCCTCGATGGGCCACAGGTAAAAGCAGTTCAGATAACTGTCCCAGAATGCCCCTGTCCTTTGACCCTCCTTCGCGGCGAGGAAAAACTACAAAAAACCCCATGGGAAAAAGTAGAAACCTCGGGGAGAACCACAGTGAAGGAGAGATCCTACTCCCACGGACGGACAGGCTGCAGATGAACTAGGACTGACGCATTTGAAAGAATAATCGCTAGATTACCAAAACAATTGTTAGTTGCAGCCCTTCTTTAAACATTAATTCAACAAAATAAAGACGTTCTAATACATTTTTATTTGTCAAATAATAATTTCTGTGACATTAGAGAGTTTTGGCCCAGTGTACAACATGGTTGGTAACAGTTGTAGAAATTCTTTTTCTTGTCGGCAATATCAAATCATTGCTAACGTAACAACCATGTTATGGTCTGGGACAACACGGATCAACAACCAAGAGGCCAATAAATACAAACGCTGGGTCAAGGATGCAACAGAGATCAGGAAAGTTCTCCAAAATCAACCAGCAACCGGTGAGGGACCCATAACAGCCATAACAGTCAGGACTGATCACACGACCATCGACAAGGTCTTACGTCATCTCTTACTGTCTGGTTTAGAAGAAACAACAAAACTTAACTAAACCCCTTGGAAAACTGGCACAAAAATTAAAATGCTGCCTTATTTTTTGGAGTTACAACTTGAACAAATCAAGTTTGGAGTGAAATTATAAAATATTTTTCTTTACGATCCGTCAAAATCTTGTTAGAAAGTTTGGTGTGTGTATGGGCCACTGTAAAAAACAGCAAAACCAAAGCCCCTTATGAATCTATGAGTTTAAGTTGATTAAATGAAAGAAAAAACATCTTTAGGTACAGTCAGTTGTTTCCACATCAACGCTGATATGTCGAGAAAGCAAAATGACAAAAAAGTTACAATTCAATCAATGTAACACACATTTAACAAAACAGAACAGTACTTTCAATCATCTTGTGACGTTTTTTGTAAATAACCATTAACCAACCAGCATATCCAGTCTAATGCTATATGTTTATTTACATTTTTGAATCCACTGACAATATCTGATTATGATGCTAAACTGTCCCATTTTATCAGCAAACCATGAATGACATTAATTTGAGCAAAAAGAAAGCGTAGTGTTGACCTTAAAGTTACATGTTTCCTTGCCCTGATGTGTGAGCGATGCTTTCATAACTCATTGTCCTCATCACATCGAGTGCATTTGTTCAACTCTTTCATGTTAAACCTGCCGTGTGTGTTTCAGCCTCACTCCTCGCCTGGTCCTTCAGAGCTGAGGAGATTATGATATTTGTCTAAACATGAGGGAGCCACATCTGCCACAGCTTCAGGCTCTTATGACACTGTCCTCTTCTTCACTTTTACACGAATCCAGGAGGTGACATAAGACCTTACAAAACCAAACTGAGGTAATCAAGATGGTCAAACATTGCTACTTTAACTGGTGCGCAGTTTGTTGAAAAAGAGCCTGGTCATGGTTTCGATTTTTATGATTCAACTATTATTTCTTAAAGGGGCTGTGCCTGATTTTTACTGTTTTGAAACTTGAAAACAGAGAACTTTTTTTTCAATTCTTTAATTCACTTTCATCCTAAATATTCACCTCCATGACTTTAAAAGACACTTTTCATGAGTCTCTGAGTCTAGCATCCCTGACATGACAGTAAAAATCAGGTACAGCCCCTTTAATATTGCATTTAGATGATACATTCAGCCGTCTGCTGCTTTTGAGAGTTGAGTAGTTCAGTGTTTGGATTACTCACCCTCAATACTGTATGACGTCTTCACCAAAATGAGATCAATCACAATTTAATTTTCACTCAGCCCAATTCACCTTATTCCGCCCACATTTGCCTCTTTTTATGTCTATGATCCGTACTCTTGTACTAAAGGGACTTACGGTTTTGATGTGAACACCGTTCGCGCAAATAGCGAACGAGGGAAAAGTCTCTTGCTAAAACATTATATAAAGTAGATTGATTTGTGTAAAATGTTTAATGAACACAAGCAACAACAAGTCAACAACGCACCGATTTCCTGGGCGGCCTGAAAACGTCTTTTTAGTCCATGTAGAACTTATTTTCTGCTGAGCTTGTCTGGCCCGTGTAAACTACAATGGAAAAAAGATGGCGGCGCCCACAGCAACTTCCAGAATAAGGTGAATAGTCCCTTTTCATGTTAGCGCTCAGCTAGTTACGGTTACTGTAATAAGTGCTGATCATCAAATCTTGCTCCATTCATTCTCTGTGGGACTGAGCCGAGTCTTGCAAGAAAAAAAATCAAATAAAAATCTATTTTAGTGAGACTCGGCTAATTGACTCTGTACATGACGTTCCACAGCTGCTCCTCCTACCGGCAAAATCATTTCCGCTCCAGCCCTCCACTGCTCTTCTCACCAGGACACTTTAAAGAAGACTCTGGACAATCTTGTCAGGTTCAAAGTCTTCATTCGACAGGACACTTGTAGTGATACATGGAGAGAAAGAGAGTATAGACCAGGGATATTCAACTGAATTTTTCCAAGGGCCAGATTTTTAGTTTCTCTGGTCGGATAGGTACGTGACGTGCCAGGACTTTTAACAAAATTTAGGGTCACACAAAATGTGTAAATCAAATAAATAAATACACAACACTTAGATCTGTTGCAATAATTATGAAATAACTACTGCTATATTAGATTTTTGTACTTTTTTTCGACAATACAACACTGAATCAGAATTAAACTAAGACTAGACACAAACCCAGACTCAAACTAGGTCTAAAGCAGGACCAAAAAAAGTAATAACCCAGAATAAAACCCGTAAAGACAAGAAAATCTATGTTTTAATACAGTATTTGAAGGCTGGGTCATGGGCCGGATTGACTCGTTTGATGGACCTCATTTGGCCCCTGGGCCACAGGTTGAATAGCCCTGGTACAGACACTTAGCAAATGTTCGAGAATCAAACCCACAACGATGCAGTGGCAGCAACCACACATCAGCAACCGCACATCCATTGCATCCCTGGCGAGTACGATTAATCTGGAAACTTTTGAAATCGATACGTTTTCAATCTGAATCAATCCTGTATTATCCTCCGTCCAAGGCCTGAGCGCTCGGATAATCGTCCCACTTCTCTGCCGCCGCTGCTTGTCGTTATGTCATTATGAAGAGGCTGATCAGTTCTGAACAGGAGGTCAATAAACCTGTGTCTATTATTAAATCACAACAAAGAGCAAAAATAAATCATGTATTTACTTTGTATGTTATAGTTTAAGTCTTGAAAAAGGGCACAATATTTTCTTTTTCACTTGAGAAAGCTTTTAGATTCCTGCTTTTCATTGTTGTAACTGAATGTGTTAGTGTTAAATGGTGAAGGCAGTGCTGAAGGACAGAGAACAAAACATCAGACTGATCTGAAACAGGACCTTCATGCAGTGTGCAGTTTCTATCAGACTTTTGTGTTCACGTGTTTATGTAAAATAGTCTCTGAGTGTCTTTCAACCAGGAATGAAACAGAAATATGAATGTGATTTGTAGTTTAAACCTTGAGCAAATGTCAGCACGTGAAGGGAGAGTTTGTCAGATTTGTAAAAATATCCAGCAGTGCTTGGACAGACACTGGTGCTGGGGAAGAGGGTGAAGAGGCTGAGGTGGTTGTTGGTTCTGCTGCGGTGAATATGGGACAGAGGAAGGCTGTTATACGTAATGTTACACTTATTTTGGTCCAGATGCAAAGGCAGCAGGATGTGATCAGGTGGCTTTAAAGATATTCTTGGTTAAAGCTTGTGACAGGTTCCTTATTCAGTTTCATTATTTGTAGAATTGTCAAATATAACTGAACAGCTTGAGAGATATTATTTCTCTAGTCTGACACTAGACACTAGTCTGTCCAAAATGAATTTATTCTGATTCTGAAAAAGAGGTGGTCGTGCAACTAGAGCTGCAACAAATTATTTGTTTTTAGTATTCTTTTGATTCATTTCATAGTTGTTTAGACCCAGATGAAGCTGTAGTGACGCCCCTTGACGTCCTTTCTAATTTACATTATATATATATATAAAATTCCCTGCTCACCCTCCGCGGGTGGTCACATCCATCTCTGAGCTCGGGTCCTCTACCAGAGGCCAGGGAGCTTGAGGGTTCGGCGCAGTATCTTAGCTGTTCCTAGCACTGCGCTCTTCTGGACTGAGATGTCTGATGTTCCTCCAGGGATCTGTTGTAACCACTCCTCCAGTTTGGGGGTCACTGCCCCAAGTGCTCCGATCACCACGGGCACCACCTTGGCCTTCACCTTCCAGGCCTTCTCCAGCTCTTCTCTGAGCCCTTGGTATTTCTCCAGTTTCTCATGTTCCTTTCTCCTGATGTTGCCATCACTTGGTATCGCCACATCAACCACAACGGCCTTCCTCTGCTCTTTATCCACCACCACGATGTCTGGTTGGTTTGCCATTACCATTCTGTCAGTCTGTATCTGGAAGTCCCACAGGATCTTCGCTCGGTCATTCTCTACCACCTTTGGAGGTGTTTCTCGACCACCTTTGGAGGTATATATATATATATATATATATATATATATATATATATATATATATATATATATATATATATGGACTAGAATGATAGTGGGGTGTAAATAAAGGCTGGCATTATTTTTTTGATCATGATTTTTATTTATTTTTATTTATGTCAATTAATTGAATTTTAATTTTAATTGAATTTTGTCAGAGCATGAATTTCAGAATGATGATAGTAAACCGCATCTGTGTTTTAAGCACATAAAAAGACAATATTTATATTTTTCTTTTTTGGACAGATAAATGAGTAAAAATGGGCAACAATTAGGCATAAATACATTTAAATATTATTTTGTTATTATTTATTCATCAGTGAAAAGTTAATTTGTGAACTTTACTTGTGGGCCTTGCCGTGAATTTCGAAACCTAAATATTAAATCCATATCGGACCATCCCAACCTGTTAATGATTATTGGAGTACTAAATTAGTGGATGATTAGTTGTGATTAATCAATTAACTTGTTGTAGCCCTATAGCAATTCAGAAAGGAAGTTGAATAGAAAGTATAAAAACAGTTCCATAGATAAATAAATAATATAAAAATCCAAAAGAACAGTGTGTGTTTTTACCATTGAAGCCAAAGCCCAAAACTGAACTAAGATGAAATAATAAAACAAGTCCAGCCATTGTTTTAGTTTATATTTATTTGGACAGGTATAAATGCCGACCAGAGAAAGCACTTCAGCTAAAAATATACTTAGAAGTAGTATAGCAGTATTTAGTGATTGGTTCGATAAAGTAAAGTACAAGGCAGTGAAAATAAATTATCTCAACAATAATTATACATAATAACAAACAGTGCCAAATTAGGACTCGTTCAATTTCTGTTAAAATCGTCCATAAAAGCAAAAAATTCCAGCATATTTTAGCATTAAGAGACAGCTCTGTCCCCTATAGTTTCACTTATGTACAGTATTCACAGTCTTTATAAACGTGTTCGGCACAGATATGAGTAGAGGTGGGCGATACTGACAAAAATGAATATATTTCATTTCATTCACAATTTTTAGTCAACATTAGAGCAATCCATGAGAAATGTGCTGTAACCAAACCCTAACCCCTTAAGATTGTGGTCCAAGTAGCGCACAAAACGTGAAATAATTCAGAAAAGTGCAGAAACTTCAACCTTGTTCTCTTGTTTGGAAGATTGCACATAAAGTTGGTCGTCTTTTTATTTTTAATTGCTGTTATTTTTATCATAGACCTTTCCAGTGTTTGTAAACAGAAAGCCTGCATTCTAACGACTGCACAGTTCCACACGTTAGCTCTACGGGGGAGTTAGCATTAGCCACAGAATATTGCATAAGTATGAAAATCCAGGGCTGTTTTGGCGGCTGAAACCCACTCAAAAACGTGACATTTCAGTGTGCGGAAGCGTTTAGTGTGGTTTGTTGACGTAGCGATCAGCACCGGCATTAGCACGAACGCTAACTGACCACGTAATTAGCGTTTCGTTCATCTAACTGGACAAATCGCACCAAAAACACAGCCGGTCACAACTGCTCGATCATTTTAGTTTTTATATAGACACTGATTTTTGATGTTCGTTGGCAAAAAACAAACATATCCAACGTCTAAAGTCAAAACAAATGCTATAAACGCGTATATTGGTAGCGGACCGTGTGTGTTACTGTTCCAAAAGGGTCTAAAGACGATACATCCGATGGGTTTCATTTTCTCATTTCCAAAGCGACAGTGACGATATTATCCATTTTTCGACGTGTACCGCCCGCCTCTACGTACAAGCCACACTGAAGCCTGACACACATGGGCGAACAGTGAGAGCAGAATAAAGAGGTGCAATAGTCTTTTTTACATAAAGTACATGTGCCTGACCAGGAAGCAGAGACACTTCCTTTTCGATAGAGAAGGTACCAAACGAGGGCGTCGTGGAGCGGACGAGTCGGGTCAGTTTGGGCAAGTTCGAATTAATGAAGGCTTCAAAATGAGTAATGAGTCATAACGGCTGCAAAATATCCTATAATAATAATGATTTAAATGTTCTCTCAAATGTTAATGCTCCTGAATGTGAATCTTAATTTGATGATTTTAATGTTGAATTGAATGTTTTAACTGGAATGTAAATAGAAAAACAAAATGAGATGCTGTTTCCAAAATGGCTCTGACCTGGTTTTATCAAAATGTTGCAAAACGTCTTCCAAAGCCTGTTTATATTCTAATATTTTCAACAGTGAATTTTTCATTTTAAAAAACCCAATAAAAAATGAACACTGCAAAATTCTGCACCTGAAATTTAGAATAAAAACAATTTGTTGAAAATTCAGAGCTAGAAATTCACCAGTTTTTAAAATTCAAAATCAGATGAAACAAATGACCTTCCATAGAAACCAGTCAAATTATTAAGCTCTACAAGTCAGACCAAGATAAACATCCTGGATTTAAACAGCCTCAATGATCATCCTGTAGAGATTATGTGGGCGACATTGTGACATTATGAATTTTAGCAGTGAGCGGCAAAAACATGAGAGCCAATGGAGAGTGGTGACTTTTACAACTATAAAAGCTCAAAACACAACTAAATGCTGCTAAAGTCTGATAACAAATATAAAGTGTTCAACTCTGCTAAATATTAGGTTATTATCTGATAAACAACAGGAACAGCAGCTGCGCTCACATTTATCACTGATACAGACTTTGAGATCACACGCAACTGAACTGTCTGTCCTTAAATAAGATGTTCCCGAGTATCTGCTGAGAAAATGTATTGTTGTGGGGCAGTTAAAGTGTCCTAAATCTCCAACTGCCATTAGCACGAATGAGCTAGCTAAACTTTGCACAGTCGGAGCAACAATGAACTACAAAAATAAAGCTCCGTGGACAAAAACACGTCCGAAACAATCAAAGAAACACAATTTTATCTTCTGCCGCTCGGTGCATTTCTCAAATAAAACGACGTCGGTGCTTAATCCCTGTTGAAACCCGACCCTCTCCGGCCCCACACTGACCCGACGTGACCCGCTCCACTCGATGCAAATTACCCCCATACATTAGCATCAGCCGTGAGGGAGAATGCGCCTCCGGGAGATGCATCTGATTCCCCTTAATGCCACTGGCCTCTGTAACACGGCCCCGCGACGCACACACACACAGCCCTTTCAGAGGCGTGTCCCGGGACGTCCCGCTCAGCCCATCGCGGTCACCATGTTGGAGTGGTGTCCGAAGGTGGGGTGGATGGGCGTGGGCGTGGGCAGCATGTGTCCCGTGTGGCTGAAGGGCGAGGCCAGGTGGTGGTGGTGGCCCATAGACACGTGTCCCGCCAGCGAGCCGAAGGGGCCGCTCTTGTCGTGGTGCTGGTGCATGGCTTTGGTGAAGTCCTCGTAGCTGTCGCCGCCGCCCCCGCCGCCGCGCTTGGACTTTTTGGACTTGTTGGACATCTTGCGGTTGCGCGTCTGGATCCCCTCCTTTTTCATGGTGAGAGGTCGGTTCACCTGCGGAGGAGAAACGACAGGCAAAGAGGTCAGGGACGGGTAAAACAGAAAATAAATCCAACTGTTAGCACCACAAGCGTAATAATAAATGTTAAAGGTATTAATACATGTTAAAGGTATTATGTTTGTGGGAAATGTAATTACAATGTATTATGTTTGTGGGGTTTACAGCCTTTATTACTATTTTGAAATTGCTCAGGAAATCCACTGTTGGCCAACCATCTCTTCTCTTATGTGTAAGTAAACTGAGGGATGCTGAGGATGTTGAACAGGGAAAGTTGCGTATTGTTTTTCTGTTCCCAAATTGTCCATCATCCAGCTATACTATTGAAGACAATGCATCTTTATCATTTAATTCATTCAAAACAAACAGACAAAAGCACTCGTAGCCAGCTATTTCTTAATAAGCAGATATGGAATAGATCTCCAAAAGCCATTGAGAGGAGGTTTCTCTTTTAAATACATGATACTGACAATAACTAAGCAAACCTTTATTACATATTGCTTGCCAATTACACAATATGCATTTAGGTGATTGTTCAGCCTCAGGCTTAACATGTGGTCAACAGTGTCTGTGTTGCATAAGCCACTCAACAGTCACCGCTCACCGCTTCTGGAAGTCAATTTTCCATTAATTTTCCCCATAGAGAGTTTGAAAAAAAAAAAAAAAAAAAAAAAAAAAATATATATATATATATATATATATATATATATATATATATATATATATATATATATATATATAAAATGTTTGAAAGCTTGCTCTGGTCCACTCAGCTCTGTTGTATGTAATGAGCAGAAGACGTATACTTTTTATTTAAAATCTGTTTCTGAAACTTTCTAAACTGCAATGTTATTTAAACATTTCGCCAAATTTTACGTTGTTGTTTTTTTATATGAAAATAATGGCATCATGGGCATTATCACACAGCTGCTTAGCCAACTTCATGCCTTTTAATTCTTAGTATTTGAAAAAGTCTATGGCAAAAATGAATGAGAAATGTACTCATTACTCACTTTTGAGCTTCATAGACATTGTGTAGAACAGAGGCTCTCAAACGTTTCACATCAAGTACCACCTCAGAAAATATTTGGCCTTCTGAGTACCTCCTGAATCTAAACCAGATCTAAAAACGGACTATTTTGGGTCCAAACAAGGGTTAACTTGATCTAAAGTGGGACTACACACTTACTACACTAGTTCAAAACAAGGATGAACCCAAAGGAGGACAAAAATGTGGATTAAATGTATAATTTCTAAATTCAACAAATACTTAAACTGAGAGAAGAATCCGCGCACCACCAGAAGGCGCTTGTGTGCTCAGTGTTTTAGACCTAGGTCACTTATAACAATCATTCTTTTCAGCTACAAACATATTATATTGTACTACTTTTACAAATACACTTGTAGCTTTTGCACTCTCAGACAATCATAAATAAAAGTCTCCCATAACCCACTTTGCAGCAGACCTCTTGTTTGTGAACCTCGGCTGCAGACTTACGGGCGCTATTCTTTCTTACAGAGCCACAGTCCCACCATTGTGACTCTCGAGGGGATTTCACCTCAGCTCCCAAACAATAAGGCCATAAGAAAGAAAACATCCATGTGCCCAGTGGAACAGCCGCTCGGACCAACCTGCACTCCACTTTCCCCTGAGCGTCCATGTGCGTCTGACCCTGTGACAATGTGCAAATCCCAGGGCACAGCATTGTTTCGGTTTGTATGTAAAGATTTAAATAAAGAACTGTGACGCTGTGATGTGGCTCGTGCTGTAAAACGCTGTGGTGTGTTCGCTCTTCCTCGTTTGAGCCGATGTACTGTAGTGTAGACTTGGTTTGGTCCTGGTTTCTAGTGCGGATTTAGTCTTGGTCTAGTCCAGTGGTTCCCAATCTTTTTTGTCTCGCGTACCCCTTTGTCTCACACTCAAAATACACCTTAACTTGAGTTTCGGGCAAATAAATGGGTTTACTAGTCAAATATAGTCTATTATTATTATTATATTTTTTTGTTTTAATCATATTTACAGTTCAAGATACTCCAAAAAGATGCTTAATTTACAACTAATGACTAATCTATTCAGATAAAAGAAGATTTCTTCTTGTATTTAAAACCTGAAGCCATTCCAAGTACCCCCGGTAATCCCGCATGCATCCCTGGTTGGGAAACACTGGTCTAGTCCATAATTTACACAAATTCTGTGTTTAATCCCAGTAATTTTGTTCCAATATTGATATGATTAATGTGTGGAGTAAGTTCTTTATTAAATCACGGCCAAATGTTTCTTTCTTTAGCATTTTTTTTTACAGTTACACAGTCAAAGTCCTGTGTATTTTATGTTTAAGTATTTTTTTTAACCTTTTTTTTATGCTGCCTGTTGTCCATCCAACTTAATAAATGCAACCCCCATCCACACATGTTTAAGAGCGTATTTAAAATATATGCGTTGGAAAGTTTAAATCCTTTAGTTTAGAATGGAAGTCCATGAAACAACACCAACATGGCAGGGCCTTATCACAACGCTAACGAAATGCTTTGGGGACGAGATGAAATTTGAATATTGGTTTATGATTGCCAACCAAATTTTATTGTCAGTCGAAAGGGAAATGGATGGAAATTGCTGCTAATTCCTACCGATAAAGCTCAGAGCAGTTTGAACACAGACCGTGGAGGCTCTGCAGGGGCTAAAAAGACTAATAATGACAGAGGAAAGATGTGAGGAGTGAAAGCAGAACTCATAAATATCAGTATTCTTGTATTTGTTATCGGACATTTTACATCGCGATACAGATTTTTTTCTGCTTAGTTTTAAGTTAGTCGAGAAATTACTATCATACTTTAGGTACATTGTGAGGTGAGGGATATTGACAAAAAGATTATCTCTTTTTGTCAATACTTTTTCGGAGTAACGGATAATGAATATGACAAATATAAAATGTCTTTAAATTGTTCGCAAAAATTCAGAACTATCACCTTGTACACTTATCTGAAAGTTTACTACATGACTTTTTTTCATTTTAAGTTTTAATCAGCTCTTTTTGTAGCATTTTTCCCACTATAAACTATGCACTCACACTCAACACTCACATCATTATCTACATTTCGATACATTGTCCGCCTCTCCTTGTTTTCTGACATCAAACGGGCCGGCTGTATTCAGAACGGGACTCACGTTGTGCAGTTTGTAGTAGAGTCCGCAGGCGTTGCACACCGGGTCTCCGTTGGCGTTGCGTCTCCAGAGTGTGGTGGTGGTCGTCTGGCAGTTCGCACAACACGTCCCTGCTCTCCGCGCCGCAGACTGAGGACAGACAGGGGCGTTCGTGAAGGTCAATGCACCGTACCAGTCCCAAACACGGATAAACCATAGAACTATAATAAAACCTGGAAGATGAATCCAAGATGGCCGTCCTGTTTATCCCTATGGAGAGTGCTCATTGGCGCATGACCCCAAAAAAGTTTCTTACTTCCGCATTTACTTCCTGATACGGAGGCTGACATCTTTTGTTTTACTTCCTGATACGATGGCTGCCATCTTTGTTTTACTTCCTGATACGATGGCTGCCATCTTTGTTTTACTTCCTGAAACGGAGGCTGCCATCTTTGCTTTAGGGCGCCACGTGACGACAATCCCCCACTTCATATAAAAACGGTAATTTCGGTGATTTTAGAAACGGTAGAAAAGAACATTTCCTTCTATTTTATTTAAATACCGATAATAATTCAGTACTGTCTGCAATTATAATGTGCAATTTTAGAAAAAGGCTGGTTCCAAGAGGCTGCAGTACGTCGCACGGCCACAAATCAATCTGGGACCACAGACAGAGGGGGCGTACCTTATCCAGTTCATTTAATACATCCATGGGATAAACGGACACAGCAAACAGGGAGAATGAAGAAGAAAACATGGACGAGTTACGAAGAATTACTGCCTATTTGGAAGTTAATGATTTGCTGTGGTGATTCAATAAAGTGAATGTGTTTTCAAGTTCTCGACAAGTCAATGATTGGTTTATTTGAGTCATCAGTTAGTGCAGACGCATCAGTCTAGCTTGATTATTCAGGCAGTAACTTAATATTGCTGGCCACATCTTTTGCTTTTATTCAATAGTCCAGAAAGGTTGAGGCTCATGCTGATTAAGACTGTACTCGACTTAAGAAATTCTTGGTCGACTAAAGACATGCCCTGTGCAATGATCGACTAAAACAGCAAAGGCTCTCAAAATTATCTCCCACAAAAACAAGAAGAACTTGTAAGCAGCACCTTAATAAAAGAAAAGGCAGATTAAACCTGTCCTAGTCTTTTGAAAACTCCAGCTCTTCACTCCATGCTTTTTCTGCTGTTGTGCACATAAATCCTTACAATCTTATTATATTAATATTTACTCAACTAATAAAAACTTTTATCCACTACAAGACACCACTGAAGTGCAGCTCTAAAGCTAAATGTTCCTTTTGTTGGCACACTATTTGGACAGTTACAGCTATTATTTGTTTGCCAAGTTATGCTCATGACGTAGTGGAAAATGCTTGTCAGTCTATTTGATGTAAATGTGATTTCATCAGGTCACTTAATAACATTCAGTATTTCAGTTGCTTAAGATTAATCACATTACCGATTATATCTGTTGATGTAGTAGTTGTTCAATTTCGTCTCACTGATACGTTTTAAGTGTATTTTTGTGAAATTTTCCATGACACATCAAGCCCTCCACCCAGTGTTTTGGAACCACAGATTTTGTGTTTTCATCCATTGTTCTGGAAGCTGTTTTGGTTTTAATTTATTCATGGGTTTCAGATTGATCAACATTTGGGACCTTTGTCATAGCAATTCAAAATAAACCCCATCTTTTTATAGTGAAAACTGAAAACAGGAAGCCGAGACCAAGAATAGATATTATCCTAATCGATTAATCGGTCAATGGTGTCTTAGTCAACCAAAAATTGTATTAGTGTTTTATTTAAATTAAAATGATTTATATGGCAAAAACAAGAAAGTTTGGAGTGAGGAAGCTGAAGATTTTGGAGTCTATGCACTGTTTTCAAGTATTTTTTTGTATTTTTTTTGTAACAGTTGTTTTTGCGTGAACTCCAGTTTGAGTCAGATACATGGAGGGATACTGCAGCATATCATAGTTTTGATATATTTTTGTCACACCCCAAGAATTTCCTCAGTCGACTACAGCCCGATAGCAAACACCTTTGACCAGTTATAACAGCGTTTCTTGTCTCATTATAATTTTGTATTTTAAGTTAGTTTCGCCCTGTCCTTTTGCCGCGTCCCGCACTTTTCCATCTGGACATCGGCGTGTCCGCAGCGCCAGCCGCAGCTGAGCCCGCAGCTTGTTTCGGGGAGGCCGCAGAGGAAGCAGCGCAGCCCCGGGTCGTTTATCTGGACGGGTCAGATTTCCGGAGAGGAAACTCCAGGAGCGCAGCGGCCACCGAGCTCCAGACCCGCGAGACAGAGCGCCGCAGCCCGGGCGAGGCGCACGGAAACTGCGCCTGATTCACGGCTCCACGCGCGCGGCCACGCGAGCTTACGTTTCACGCGCACAAAGACGGAGTCACGGAGGTGTTTAACGACGCTCACGCACGAACGCAGGCCCATGTTTTATGAAGTCACACTTTGGCTATAACAACCTTTGCGTAATAAGTGCTCACTCCAAATCTTACGGTAGCTTCATTTACGGATCAAACCATGTCTGGAATATGTTAATTGAAAAACACGCCTGTATTCTTGACTTATCGTCTCAGCATCTTGATTAAATGTGTAAATATTTTTATGATTGTGTGCTGCAATTACTACTTTGGCCCAAGTCTGCCTTGAAAAAGAGGTTTTCAATTTTAATGTTTTTTTTTCTTTTTTTCTGGTTTAAAAAAAGGTTGATAATAAAAAAATAAATAAAGCTAATCCAACTCCAAATCATAGCCAAAAAGTAGGCTGCTGAAATTGGTTTGGTAATAATTAACATGATTTCCAAAGGCTATCGTATCGTATGAAGATGCCAGTAGATTTATTTATGTTGTTTTAATTTGGCAAATGAACGTCAAAAGCATGTTTTCAAGTGAACAGGCAACAATTTCAACTGAGAAACTCTTATCCATTGGTTTCAGAGTGAAGAAACTCTAGCACCGTACCAATCAACAACTCAAAAATACCCATTGTACTTTCAGAAATGGCAAAAGTCTTCAAATGTCACCGATAAACAGGAAACTGAAACCCATGAAAAGGATGTGATGCAACGCACTTGTTTTCTTGTTGACTGTGCCTCAGTACGGTTATAATTCCCATTTGATCTGTCGTAGATCAAACAGATGCCTTTGATTGAAAACGAAAAACGAAAACGAAACAAAACAAAAAAGGGTGTATCTAGATTTTACAGCAGGGCACAGCGTTTAGAATGTAATTAGCAGTTCAGTTCCGTCATCCATTTTACGTCTATTTACGTATTTTTCGATTGAGGAAAGGTGTGTGTCCTATTGTCCTATCACTGACACCATCAGAAGTGGATCTAATAATGATAACACGGGCAGCACTTGGCGAGCAGCCCGAGCGTAAGGAGTCGGAGGTGAGCGGCCAATGACAATTCCTGGAAACTGATTGAGAAAATATATGTTTCCTGAGATTGTATCTGCAGTCCTCGGTCACTAAATCCTCTCTTTTATTTACTACAATGGTTTTCTATTTGTGTGGGTCCTAACCTCTCACCGCTTCCAAGAAAAGTTGTCTGTAGAATTTGAAAAGTACGTTGGCACAGTGCAGATATTTCACGGTACATAGTATTCATACACGAAATCGCTGTTCGGATGCATTGATTACAGAGATGAGGCCATTTCGCTTTAGAGAACAGTGTGTTACTATGGAAATATAGCATTACATTAGAACTATAATCGAAACTGATTTGAACAAGTTTGAACAATGACAAACAGGACAAAATGTGACTTTTCCTGAACATTTTAGTGGGCCGTAATCCTTCAGTCGTTTAGTTGATTAATCGGTCGATGGTGTCTTAGTCGACCAATATTTTTATTAGTCGACTAAGTGTATTATTTGCATTTAACAAATTTATATGACGTAAAAACGAGAAGATGTGGAGTGAGTTAGCAAAAATGTTTTTGAGCAAATCAGTATCTAACAAATACAAACTAGTAGTTTTCTGTATACATTTTTGTTTTTGCATTAACTCCTGTGCAGTTTCGGTTTTTGCGCCAGATACACGGAGATACTTCATAGTTTAGATACATTTTTGCCACACCTCCTTTTAGTTGACTAATCAGTCGATGGGGCAGGTCTTGAGTCGACCAAGAATTTCTTTAGTCGACTACAGCTCTAATTTTTAGAATTATCTTGAGCTTTATCAGAACTAATAAAGACCTCATGCGAACACAAAGACAGTACTATTATTTTAGGTTGAAAATTACACTCAGTTGTGCAAAAAAGAGTGTTTCTGTGCTTGCTATCACTGGTAACGAGCCTATTCTTTAGTATTGAAAGAAGAGTTTGTTGAGAGAGCTATGTTTTCTTGAGAACATAATCCCTTTTTATACCTAGCTCCATCTTGCAAGACAATAAAAAAATATTTTTATATATGTTTTGAATAAGTTTACGTAGTTGACTGGTCAAATTTTACTGGGTGCCTGTTTTAAGCGAAGTCTAGTTCCGATTGAGACTTTCTTTTGTCCCTGTCTAGTCCTGGTTTAGCCTGTAAGTTTAGACCGAACTTAGATATGGTGTGTGTGCATCAGAGAGACGATGGAGCCGGAACAAAATGTATCCGACTGCGCTGTGAAATACTTCCAGGTGTGTCCCTCTACAGACTCAGCAGCTCAGTTGGATCGTAGGCGCTTTTGATCGCTTCCACGACCCCATTATCTGTGGCACTCACCAGTCTGCGCTTGGGCTTGATGAGAGGTCTGTTTTGGCCGTTCATTTTGTGATAAAGTCCGCAGGCGTTGCAAAGGTAGTGTCCCGTGGTGTCTCTCCTCCACAGCGGGGTCGAGGTGGCGCCGCAGTTCACACACTCGCGCCCCTCTGAAACGAACAAGCGAAAACATAACACCAGGCTACAGGCTTTAACAGCTCACAAATGTGCCATTATTGATTATAGGTTTACATTTCAAAATATAGGTTTTGAAGAATGAGGTTATATAAACAAATGACCAAGGAGACAGTCTATGTGCTGGTTTGATTCTGTGTTTATTGGTGTTTTTTGAGTACTTTAAGGTGGCTGTCCACTGTTGAACTATTGGGCCATATAAAGATTTTTTTTTTATTAAATTGATTTGAGAAGGCATTTATTGGTTTATGTGGACATTTTCCAGTTGTGGACACCATTTTGTGTTCATTATTATGGCGACTGTCCTGAAGTTTAACCACTAGAAACCCACTGATCTCCAGTTATTGATTATTCAGGTAGATATAATGGTTTAAATTCAGCCTTTATCAATTCAATTTATTTTTGTAGAGTCCAAAATCACAACAGCAATCACCTCACAGGGCTTTACCAAATTGTTGATTTAACCAGCAGAAAGTTAGGAAATCAAACAGTGAAACAGTTGTTGGTCGATAAAAGACAAGGAGATTAACTGAGCTTTAATAACATGACTTAAACAAATCATTCATAATTAAGCAAGAAAATGTGAATAGTAAAGTATATACAAGGTCTTCGTGGCATATATTTTGATCAAAGCATTCAAAGCTAGAAAAAAAAGGCATTGTGTTCGTAGTAGCCAAGTTTGTTTTGTTACGGCCATTACAAAAGAATGAATGCGTTAAAGTGAACAAGGAATAACATGTCAACAGTAAAGTAAAGACACAACGTGAATAGATTTTAGAAGCAGTGTCAGATTGCGCCTTTAAAACAGCGGACCGATATGTGACACTGGAATAAAGCGAGACAAGTGTAACCCCTCTATTATAGACGACTTAAAAATAAAATACGTAAGGACAATACAGGCCAAAGAAAGTTGTGCAAGATTGGAAAAATATGGACCATATATGAGCAATAAAGTTGGACAAAAAATATCTTAAACCAGTCAGCTCTGAACCAGATTTAAAGCAACCATAACCAACTCTAAAAATTGTCTAAACAAGAACAAGAACTTGGACTGAACCAAAACTCTATAATCTATGAAACAAAGACAAAATACAGAAGACTAAACCGTGACAAGCTATTAAAACAGATCTTAACTGCAACTAAATTAAAACATAATTGCAAGATGTTCTACTATGAGTGCGTCGTTATTGCAACAAGATATGACACATTTATACTGCCTCATTTAGCCTATATCTGTTATCGGTGTCACGATCTCAATCCAGATAAAAGGCCTAAATCTTGTGTAGTGTAATCAAATAACCAATCAGGACACGTATTAATGCCGTGTGTAACAGAGGAGCAAACCCAGGCCTAAATACTGAGGTTTTGGCTCTGAGTGCGGGGGATCTTCCTTTCACACACTCTGGTCCCAGTCCAGGGCTCTATTCTACAGCCTAATTACACAGTCACGGTGAACAAAAGAGGATTAGAAAAATGTCTGTCAGTGAGGCCCTACACACACTGAATGAAAAATGCATTAGGGTAATATTGTTATCATAGCAGCATTAAATAGATATGCCATTTGTATTTGAAATATCTGTCTTTTAGTGAGTGACTTTGGCTTGAAAACACACATACTTTTATTATTTCTCAGATGTCTCATGTAGTCTCTCAAGTACTGCAGTAGTTAAGATAAAATAAAATAGATTTATTCTGTTTTACTATAAGCATTAAGAAAATTAGTGTGCAGTCCTTGAGTGTCTTTTAAACATTTAATTTAGCCTTATTGTATCTACTGTAACTACAACTAGCTTTTGCATTTATTGCAGGTAAAAGCCTATTTTTAAGTCGATCACAATAAAATTATTCTTTCAATTTTGAGACAGCCAATGCACAGGATTCTTCTTCATGTGTGACATTTGTGGACTTTTGATCATTGAAAAGATATGAACCTTTGTGTTGTATTCCTAGATGCAGTGTCAGATTGCACCTTTAAAATAGCGGACTGATACATGAGACTGGAATGAAGAAAGAAAAAGTGTAACCTCTCTTTTATAAACTACTTAAAAGAAAATAAAGGAACAATACAGAACAAAGAGGGAGCTTAAAGGTGCGCTCACACTAAACTAGTACTAAACTTGAAACTGAACCTGGACACGACTGAACAAGAACTAGAACAGGACCAAACCAAGTCCACATCAGGATTCAGGACTAAAATGGGCTCAATTTACTGAATGCACCATAGAAAAACATGACCAAAAATGTAACCTCTCTAAACAACAGTAAAAGAAGTAAAAGAACAACAAGAGGAAGATTAGGAAAATATGGACTATTCATGGGTTCAATTTAAAACTAAATATTATATGTTTTGAATGGGAAAAAGGCCTAAAAATGTTGCATATAACAGGAAAGTGGAATCCATGCATAGATATAAGCAATAAAGTTGGACAAAACTGTTTAGATTTTCACATGGATAGTCCTTTTTGAAACTATTTTGGAAAATATAAAAATAGGCAGTACTTTTCAGAGAATTTACACACTTCTGGATTGTGAGACTCACCGGTGCAGGAGCGTGTTTTGCTCTTGTTTTTGGCGGAGAACGACGCTCCCAGGAGGTTTCCCGCGTTGAACAGACTGCCGTAGTCGGGCGTGGGCAGCGTGTATGTCGGGTACGTGGGAATGGGCTGGTGCGCCCTCAGTGACCCGGAGCCCTCCACTTTCATGCTGCCCTGCTGTATGTGGTACTTCAGCGACTCTTTCTCATCCATCCTGACCGCGGACGACGACGGAGAGACGGCTCCAGGGTCCGGGGACACGTCCTTGGGCGGTGTCGGGGGGAAAGTGTACATCTGCGGCGGGCTTGCGTGCGACGGCGGCGTGAGGGACGGCGCCGAGACCGAGTTGGAGTTGCTGTTGCACGGGTAGACGGCGGAGAGGCCCCCGGGGGAAGCGCTGCCGGCCGGGTTGTGCAGGCTGGGTTTGCTGAAAGGACTCACGGCCCAGGGGTTGTGGTGGTGGTGGTGGTGGTGGGCCGAGAGGGCTGCTGCTTTGCCCCCGTCCAGCCACGAAATCCCCGGACTGTGGAGGAGATGGGGTCGGCAAACTTGGCCCCCCGTCAGACGAGCTGTCAGAGTAAAACACGCGTGAGTTAACGTTAATCAACTGAAAAACAACGTCTTTTGGATTAAATATAACTGTTTTGTTCATTTAAAACATAAAAACACACCACCACCACATGCAGTAGCGTTATTTTACAGTTAACAGCGTTAGCTCAGTTAGCTTTAGCCAGGTGAACGTTAGCTGATGTTATTTTTTTGAAAACTAGCTTGAGGCTATTTTTTATTTTTACTGACACAGACGCCGATATTTTTTCCATTATGTCTTTTACACATTTTGCAAATTTAATTTTCGCTGCACAGCAATTTTAGTCTTTTTCAGGTATACATGTTCAGGAATTTCAGCTTCCTGTTATATGCAACATTTTGAGGACTTTTCCCCATTTTAAAGCTATAACGTTAAAATTTTATAGTTAATCTCTATGGCAACGGTCCAAATTTCTCCTCTTTTTGAATCCCATGGATACACTCACTTTTAATTTAAAACTGATAAACAAAATAAGTAAAACACAACCAAATATTTTGAGAATCTTGAATGAGAATGAGAGATAGCGTCTTTTTGCACTTTGTTGCCATGCCTAATATTTATTTGCATTTATTTAACAGGTCAAGCACACTTTGATCATGGCTGACAAACACAAATTTGCAGATTATATATTAATTGAGATAATTATCCAATTATTTTTTATACAGGAAGAATAAAAACGCAGTGTTTCCCATTAATAAAAGAGACAAGGGAAGAGGTCTTGCACTTTGTTGTTTTCTGTGACTATAACAGTAATTAAGATATTAAATCTTAATCTGAATTTATATTACTTCATTGTCAAAATTTTGCACCAAGCACACTGAACAAAAATCAGTACAAATTATGCTTGAGGTATTGTCACAAACACATCGAATCATTACATTTAATTTGTATTCAGTGCTTATTTGATCAGATGCAATAAGTGACATTCAAACAAACTATATTAAATAAAATAAATCTGTGCAATTAGTCTATAAACCCACGGGAAACACCGAAACCATGTAAAAACCTGAACACTTGCCCCTGCGGCTCTTACCGTGCGCGGGGCTGTAGGACATGCGGGCCCGGGAGTTGTGATAGTACGGGTTTCCTTGTGAGTCCAGGTGGTTAAAGAAAACATCCACCTCATCCGGGGGCAGCAGCGGGGTCGCGGGCTCCATGTAGTTGTGTCCCAGGCCCGGGTGATGCGACTCCGGGTGCTGCTGTCCGTTCAACACCGCGGCGTGGTGGTGCATCCATCGGGGCTGCTCGGGCGCCACATCCATGACTCTGTGGACTGGAGCAGCGGCTGGATCGTGAACTTTTGGGATATCCACAAAACAAGAAAGGGGTTTAAGTTTGTCCTCAGCGCTTTGCAAGACTTCTGCAAGTGTCCATTTAACACGGAGAAGAAAAAGGACTGCTGCTGCGACGCGATCCAAGTTTAATCCCGGTGCTTTTCCTTTGGCGCGGACACTGGAAACCTGCAACAAGCAAACATCAAATTAATATTTTAAAAGTGGTGCTACTATCTTTTTCTGGTAAGTAAGAGTCCCTAACAGTCCGGATATCAAGTGATGCAAACGAATCCACCCAAAACAGAGCAACACCAAGAAAACATCCGAAAACAAACGTGAAAAAATCCTCTCCAATAAGAACAGAAACCTGCCTTTTGGACATTCGTGACATGCGCACGGTCCGCTGCAGACTGTCCCGTGTCTCTTTCTGGTGATGTGTGTCCTCTTTGCTCCTCAGTGGTGGTTTGTCCGACTCCTGTGCGTCCACTGGGACTTAAAGCAACACGTAAGTGCGCTGTGGCTTTGGCTGACAGCGATGCAGGCGCTTGTCAAGCCCGTGGGAGGAGCCTGCTCTTCGGCCCGGGCGCAGCCAATGGGACGGCGCCTTTACGACACATCACTGGCTGTACACTCAGTCCTACACAGAATGTTTGATATTTAGGATGTGTTTGGAAACATCTTAGAATTGTGTTAACGTGATATTGTAGTTTGATTGGATTATTGTCCACTGTATTGACAATGTTGGCCTAAGCTTTAGGTTTGTTGGAGATGATGTTACATTATCTTATTTGTGATATGACTTTAAAACGTCAGCTTCCGTCTTTACAATAGTGACTTTGTAAGTGATAGATGCATTCAGTGGGAATAGTATTGCCAAGAACACCACAATCTATTGTTTCTTGTGTGTCCTAAACATGATCCAAATACAAGTAAATTCCTAAGGGTCTTAAAAGTTCACCAAAATGATGTTTTACTTATGTTGAATAACACAAGGCATTAGAATTCCAGGTCTATTAATATCAGAACACAAATGATTTATGAATAGCACACTATTTCATCTTAGAAGATTCAGCCTTGATGCAATAGAAACAAGGCTACTTTCACAAGCAATTAAAAGAGAAAAAAATAACACGAGACACGATCTGTGACGATACAATACAATTCTATATTGATAGTTTAAAAGCATTCAAAGTGTTGTATTGTACTGATGCAGTATAGGTCTATCTGGCAAATGCAGCAGTTATATTCCGTTGTATAAACCTCTTGAAGAAACGTATAGTCACAGAGTTACAGTAAAGAGTGAAAATGGCACCAATACTTTTCACATGTTGAATGATGTGACATTTGGGATAAAGGAGCTGCAGAAGCTCGCGCAGGTCACGTGCCCTGCGTGAGTCTTATCTAACTTCATCAAATGGCACGTGCTAATGCTTTATATTAGACATTTAACACCAGGGCACAGTGTTATTTACTCGTGTTCCTTATTCAAATATGTTTGTGTGTTTCAGCCCGGGCTCTGTCGCTACAAGCTCGCGCGCATGATTGACAGACAATAATTGGAAAAGGAGCGCGTGCATCCGTGCCGCCTGCCCGACGCCGCTCCAGACGTCAGCGCGCGCGCCCCGATGGAGGAAGAAAGAGGGAAAAAACTGACTGAGGACATGAACTTTTCCCGAGGCAGAGTGACTGAGGGACGGAGAGAGAGCAGAGGAGGAGGGAGAGGAGGAGGGAGAGGTCTGCCCGGCTGTGGGTGAGGTCTCATGGATGAACTCGAGTAAAAACTCAAACTAGTATTTACAGTACTGCATTAATAATACATGTGCAGAGCCACGACCCCTGCCGCGATTTCCAGGGACGCACTGCAGCCATCAGGTCTGGATAAGCAAGATAAACCAGTTTAGATGATTACACACGATTAGGGCTGCAACCAACGATTCTTAGTAGTCGAATTGCCAGCCATCATTTTTTCGATTAGTTGACTTTTCCAACGATTATTTTGAGATTTTTTTATTGGCCTACATTTTCAACCAGTAGTATAATGTTAGGCTGCTAGCGATAAAGACTATTCATGATTAAAGAGTATTGAAAACTAAGATATTTAACATTCTATTCAGTCCAGATTGCGATAAAGATTTTCAAAATACGATTACGATTATTTTGATAGTCGACCAGTCAGGGTTATTCACGCTGCTCTACACACGATTACAAGTCCGTCGCTATTACTAGAAGGCCAAGATCCAATTCTAACGATAACTGCAATGCGTACAGCCCACTTTATCAAATCTAAACATGACCAGTCCAAACTTTACGTTCACCAAATGCTCGCCGTAAGCCCGCAGTGGAAAAGGCGTGCTCGTGTCGGGACAAGTGTCGCAGCATTAGCGCTCATCTGCATCATAATGGCCCAACACGCGCGCTTTGAGAGTGAGCCCTTTTGATGTGGCGTGGCGATAAAAACCTTATCGGCCCCGAACATCCACTGCCATTTCAGGATTTGACATTAATTCAATCCGCCTTTTCTACTGCTCTTTTCTTACCCGAGTCCTGTGGAAAGAGCAGGTCACATCCCAGTGTACCCTGGACTTTATGTAAGAAAGACAAATTAGAAGCTTAGTTAAACAGCCTCCACATTCAGTCATTATTTAGT
The DNA here is from genome assembly GCA_019453435.1 of Rhinogobius similis. NCBI lineage: Eukaryota > Metazoa > Chordata > Actinopteri > Gobiiformes > Gobiidae > Rhinogobius > Rhinogobius similis. The sequence continues at coordinate 10,479,538 of CM033627.1, read as the reverse complement.
TTATTTGTTTAGGCTATACATTGATTTATTTAGGATATATTATTATTATTATGATTATGATTATTATTATTATGTCGTTGTTGGTAATACATAATAAGCACTCTTCTTTTTCCACTGAGCTCGTGAGCCTTTATTGACGTTTCTCGCGCTGCCAGATTGAAACTAGAAAAAGGAGAGAAATCCAATGGATCCGTGGTCCCCGTGATTATAAGGCATCCCGGGGTAATTTTTCATCGGCGCTGGCTAATCTTTGTTCTTTGTGAAGATAATAAATAGCCTAATCGTTATCAGCGAGCTGCTGGAGGTGTCGCGGAGAATGGGCGCTGATCGGCCCGGGAAATAGGCTCCGAAGTCGCGCTGAATAAATGGCATCCCTTATCTCTGCCTCCCAGATTATCGCCGCCTTTTCAAACTCCCTCAACAAATACATCTAATGCGAGGCATGCATCATTTACGGGCGCAGATCTGGCACTGATTGAAAGATAGATAGATTGATAGACGGAGGAGGGGTGCTGTCTGCAGACGCGGGTTTAAAGCTGCTTTTAGCTTTTTATTTACAAGTGAAATGTGCGTGTGCAAAGTCTTTATTGCGCGTGTTTAGACAGCGGAGCGCGGCACACTTCTCCATTATGTGGGGTTATCAGCCAGGCCCATCTGAGGTTCCGCTGCTTTGTGGCGCTATCACGCATCTTATTTCTTTTATGTCGGATTTGACAGTGTAAGAGTTAAATATATGCAGCGCTTTCCACCAAGGGACAGTAATATAATGTTGGATCTAATCTAGCGCAGCATCTGCAAATGTTAGAATTAAATGTGCCCACATGATGTGATCCCAAACTCAACAGGCCTAACTAACGTGGTCATTTTGGACAAGGTTTGGACCAAACTTCCATTCTGTTAAAAGTTTAAGAAAAAAAAAAACAAGCATTTTCATAAAAAACAAACAAAAAAAACGTCAGTGCTGCACATCTGCAAAAATGAAACTTTATAACTGCTGCTGACCTATAATAATTATTGATGGTACATTATATTTGTATTATACGCTGCTTGTTCATTTTTGACCAAAAAAAGCCCAGTAGGCCTTGAGTATTTCTTCTTTCAGAATAAGATTATTAGTTAGTTTTTAGGCAAAGTGGCTTATTGTTTTTTTTAATTTACATTTTAACTGAGCAATACTTCAAAGTTTAGAATGTATTTTCAAACCCATTCCAACCGCTCATTGTTAACTATAAAACTTGTTATTGCTGATTTCACTTTGTCACTTTGTTTTCTCTTGTGTTTATCTTTTTGCAGGTTTAATAAAGCACTGTGGGGCATGTGTTACCTTCTCAGGATAACGCTTATTGCTAAAGAGGCAAAATGAGAATGCCACAATGTTCTGTAAGTATCCTTTAATAGATAGACTAAACAGTATACAAGAATTTAAAGCTATGTTTGCCTTGATTCCTTATTAAAAACTAATCCTATTAACACTATAATAGCCCTATGCATCAAAACACATGTTCCCTACGGCATGAAGCCTCAAAACTGATCAGTATGGGCAGTCTATCTGTGAATGTTAAAGTTTTTCCCTCCAGTCCGCACAAACGTGGCGGTTAATAACTGCCGCAGCCCTGAGCGAGCGCCGCTGATGGTCTCCAGGGCAACTCAGATAAAGCCCCAGCCATTTCTCCATATCTTACAGTCTATTATATTCACGGATTAGCTCTACTTCCACAGAAAGGTCAAACACAAAGTCGAGAGCTCCCCCCACTGGCCCCTCCCCCGCCGTGACAGAGCAAGACCCATTTTTTATTTCATATTATCAGGATGAACCGCGCTGATGACCTTCGCTGACACGCTTTGATAGATGCTCACCTCCAGCGTTAGGCATTTGCAAGCCCACACAAAGCTTAATTTGTATTCACATTTTTGGTATCGCAAAAGCTTTATTATTCGTTCTCTACTATTGTTTTTTTATGCGTTGAAAACTTATTTACGTTGTGTGTAATAGTCTAGCTCTGAAAGAATGGCCAAGGCCCAAAGGAGCAGTCAATGTGACAATGAATGCAAGGCCCTGTGTTAAATAATCAGGGACATAGCCACACCTAGTGGAGGGAAAGAGTATTGTTCTTACTACGGGGAGCTCAAGCGAAAAGAGGAAGTGAAAACAGAGAAAATGATGGGCTGATAGTAGTTGATTTGAAAAAGATAGACTGTCATTGGATCAAAACGACCACAGATTTCACAACCAGCATGCACAGAGTAAAAACAACAATAGAAATCTGATTCTGATGGATTAAATATGACTTCCTCAATTTGCTAAATTTCTTGCTGAGAATTAAACCAATAAGAATTAAACAGATATCCATAATCCTTGGTTTAAGAAAGTTGTTTTTGAATATGGTCAAGCAGTTAAGTGACCGTATAAAAAAATAAGGGCTTAAATACTAATCCTTAGTATACTGTATGTCGATCACTATTTTACACTTTATTCATTGTAAACCACAATTGACTCTGTGCACAAGGTGGCAGTTGGGTTGTCTACTCTTGAATTGTTATGCATTAGCGTTAGCACTGAGGCACAAACACACCCCTTTATAAACACACAAGTGTCCTTTAGTGAAGTACTCGCTTGTTTTGTCTTTAACGTGTTTCAGAGACGTCCAGAACAACTCACTGCACGATCTGTTAGGATTTATTCATTTTAAAACCCCATAGAAATGAATTGGACAGGAAGTACTGAGCTAGCCATTTTAAAAATAAACAGACCAACTGCCACCTTGTGCACAGAGTCAATTATGATACAAAATGTCTCAAATACAAGACAATGCAGTATGTGCATGAATCAATCAAAAATACTAACTCGGAGCAATCTAATGATGAGGGAACACCATTACACAGCTCATAAAAGCAACATTTACATAATATGTCCCCTTTAAACTCATTTGAGAAAACTGCCATGGTCAGACTACAAAACTGGATCACCGGCATGAAATAGGTCTGAGATATGAAAGAAAAAATGCATTTACATATAACTGTAATTTATAAAATGTCTTACTTCTTGCAAAATTTCTATGTAAAGAGTAAATTCAGAGCATTTGCAGTATGTTTAAAATGACTTCGACTCGTCCCTTTAGCTCACAGTTGCCTCTGCGCTAATGTCTTGGGACAGGCTGTTTGAGGTCAGAGGTGTCCTCAAACCGGGCAGTGGGTCAAGAATGTTTATGGCTCGTCGGCACTAACAACCTGTCAATCAAACTGTGTTTTAAGAGAGTCGACCAGGGATTTACACAATTCTAAACATCTCCTCTAACAGACATCACACCTTTATTATGTCTTTGTTAAATCCTATGTGCTGTTTACACGAGACACAAAGACACAGGGTTAGACTTTTTGCACTTGTATCATATTTAGCAAAATTTCAGTAACTTTTTTATGAGAAATGATTCATGTTGTTTGCGTTTTTTTACTTAACATTTGTATCACCTGATGTTTCCTGTTTTTCAGAGGGAGCTAGTTCTTACTTCACTCTCAGTACATGCCACAGGCCCTGATTCTTTCAATGCATTTACTTGTGATGATCTGCTGTATAGAGGTGAAAGAAATTTATTCAAATATGAAAACTATAATCTACTTTTAGTGTGAACATTCAAACAAAATAACTTTATTGTTTCTTTCAGTTTGTGAAAAAAGGCATCCTTATTGAGAGCGGGGACCCACGAGGCAACACGGACTGTATATCATTTCCATATTATCTTGGTAATCCCACTCAAGCCTTTTATGTGTGGACAAACTCTCTATTGTTGAATTTACTGTGAGAAAGAGCCACTAACATTGGAGCACGTAGGATTTAATATACAGAACATGAATAATTTAATGAAATATTTTCTGTAACATTGACAGAGTTAGAAACCTGAATATGATTATTTACTGCTTGGTTCAGACAACTACCATTATGTGGTTATAAGTGGCTTCAGCAGAAGGTTGCGTGACAATTTTATGATAGACTTTTTTTCTTCACATTCTTGGTAATATGCTATCATTGACGTAACACATTCTGATTATGTTACATTACATTTTACTTTTTCAAATAATAACTGGCCCTAAAATTAGGTCCAGATCAAAATAAAGTAATCAGAAGTTACTTTACAAAATTCAGCAATGAACACAGCTTTAATGTGGATCCCCTCCCCTGTGGATATTAATTGTGAGACATTTGCTGACGTTTCTGTGGATTACGATTAGCTCCTTGTGGTGACTCTTTCATGTGTGTTTGTGTCAGAGCTATAATCAGATTAGATGATCCTTTGATTTCAGAGCCACAGATTGCTTCATCAGCACTCACATCTCTTTACCTGGGCTTGTGTTACCCCCTTTATCATTTTTGCCGATGTCAGTGCTGTATTAAAATGGCATTTGAATTTATTTATGATAAAATATTGTGTAAAAAGACTGCATAACCAAAACAAATTAAACTTAACTGTAGTCAAATCTAGATCTGAAAGATTTTGGCAAAATATTTAATAATTAGTGACAAGAATTGTGGTCTATGATTTCATTGTTGGACTCTGATTAAAGTTCACATTTTAAGAAGATAGAAATATGAACTTCTAAATTAAAAAAAAATCACATAACATAGTTTAAACATGTTTGTAGAGGAATAAACTACAGGGTTAGAAAGATTTATGTAATAAAACAGTATTTTGTTGTTTGTAGAAGAATTTATTCACCAAAATAACAGCAGTATTTGTGACCATTCAAACAGTGATTTTGACTCAATTACATTCAGTCTCACAGCTTTAGTCACATCTGTTAACACACAACTGAAACCAAATCCACCGGATATATGATACTGCTGTCTATTTTACATTTGTTGATGAACCATTTTACAAAAAATCTAAATTTTGTGTACTGAATTAATCTACACATTAGTTTCTCTAACAGAATTATTATTTGTAAAGGAGTCCCACAAGGTTCAGCACTAAGGCCCCTTTTATTGAATTTATTTTCTATTTTTGTGATTTTCTATGTGAATGTTCGCATAGTGGAGAGTGTTCTTTGAGGCCTGTTTCAAGAATTAGATAAATCCCCCATCACTTTGACTTTTCTGTTTATAATCCACTACTGAACAGGTTAAATAAAGGCTAAATAATATGAAATAGCTAAGTAAGACACAGTGCACTTGTTTGTGGTGTGTCCTTCTGCTCACCTCTTGATATGTGCTTATTTGCAGATAGAGATGTAACAGTAGATAGACAGAGCGCCCTCCCTCCTCCTCCCCCATCACCACATCAGGATACACTTGTGCTCTGTGATTCCGGTTTCAAACGGATGGTTTTAGTCCCATCAGGCTGAGGGTGAGGTTTAGGCAGACGTGTGGTGAGAGAGGGGAGGCCGTGTAACGGACTTTTCCCTGAATGCACGCCAAAAAACCTCACCCCACAACGTACCCATCACTCCCCTCCACTCTCCTGTCAGACACATTGTATTTTCAACAGTGAATTGTTAGTTATTGGATTTATTAATTATTACTACTAACTATTATTTCCATAGTTAGCAAGGAATGGCATAGGTTTCTTCATTGCCAAAGTCACTCAGTATTTCTCCACCTGTCTCCCCCATCTGTCCACCTTTATCCCTGCGCCAAAACAGTCTTATCGTAGAAATGAACGAACAAATACATAACATCAGCAACATAATAACATTGTCTTTTGATAGTTACCCAGAAGAGGCTTGATATTCGCACTCCCCCTGACTCCCCCTTATCTCAACCACATCTCTACAACTCGACCCCAATTCAGAAATAAATATCAGGAGATACAATTGTAAACAATAATTTCACAACAAAAACAATAAGAAGAAGAAATCCAAAAAAATGTATAAAAAATATCCCATTTAGCTGTTAGGCTACAGGCTCAAAATGAGTAAAACTCTCACTGACTCCCCCATATCGCTACATACCTACCTCAGCCGCAATGCATTAATCATAGAAATGAATTAAATATAGAAAATTACCATCGGTGTCTAGTGTCTGTTTTCCCCCCAAATAGCAATGAAAGGCTTGCTGCTAAAAAAAACTCACTCAAAAGAATTGGATCACTGCAGTCTGACCTTTGACCTTAAGTCCCCCTTGTGGCAAGCTACTACTACTACTTAAGAAAAAGAATGGCTATGATTTTATGTAAATATGTATACATGGATCAATGCATTATAAATAATTAACAGTTGTAATAAATTACAGATTTAAAAATATTGCAGATAATTTTTCCCCAACCCAGTCATGCCTCACAACTGCCACTTTTCATGGATTGCTATGCTAGCAAATGTTTATTTTAGACAAGATAGTATTTAACAATTATCTTAAAGTTAGGGATAGGATTTGGGTTAGGTTTTGGAACAAGCAATTTGGTTAAGGTCAGTGCTTTGGAACAGTTTTACTTTTGTGGGTCTTGACAAAACTGAATTGGGGGAAAAAATATATGTTTCCATCTGTTGTCCGTAGGCTGGTATCAAATAAATAAGAAACACACAGAGATTCAACGACAAAAGGTTACATGTCAATAAGCTGCTTCTTTTTTGCAACAGTGAACCATCTGCTTATCTTTTTTTGAGCAATAGTGCCCCCTGCTGTTTGATAGTGGCTTTTTTTTGTTGCTTAACGTTTAGAGGGCCATTTCTCCTGGAGCTGGAGGAAGCAGAGTGCAAGATGTTGGGGTTCTTTGTTCAAGATGAGGATGTATATAATTATGGTTTTGTCAGAGGGGCAGCTCATGAGATGTTGGATGCTGGTGATACAGTCAGACATACTGAGATGCTTTTGGTGAGGGGTATTAATGATTGGAAAGGAGGATGCTGAGGTTAGGCCTGTCTGTTTGCAGGCGTAGATAAAGACCTAAGTGGAGATTTATGGGTTTAGTGAAAGAGGACATGAAGTCACTTGGTGTTGGGGATAAGATGAAAAAGACTAGATGGAGGTAAATTATAATTGTGATGACATCTAGAAAGAAAAATGCTACCTTTTGTTGTACCATGTTTATAAGTCCTGAAAAAGTTGTTTCACAAAACATAACCTATTCTTCTTTGTGAAAGAGTGTAATTTTGACTTACACAAACCATTTGCATAGTTTCTATTTATACTGTTGCTTTTAGACAGTTGCACTTGGCCTTTAACATGTGTGCCATTTTTTGCTCTGCAGATATAATCGGTTGTGGGATGAGGCAGTTGATGGTTTTCTGTCTCCTCGGAGGTGCACAGTGTTGAACTTCCCTTTACCCCGTGGTCTTGATGTTTCAGGGGCTGAGAGGGCCAACTGCTGCCCGGCCAGGGTTTCCGGCCGTGGGACAACTGATGCTGAGCGTGCCCCTGAACGTCTGCTATCACGACGGTACAGTGCGTGTGCCAGGATACTGTGGTGTGTACTGTGGCCTTCTGTTCCTCACATGTCAGCCCCGCAGATCGATGCTCAAACTGCACATCACACGGTTGGTATATGTTGCACAATTTGGCCCTGTGCATTATTAAGCAATTATAGATTTGCCGCATATGTTTTTACGGATCAATTACCACATATCTGTTTGTAAGAAAATATTATTAAAACCAAATAGACTTACAGTAACACAAACAATATTTTTAACTGAACATGAAATTACTTGTAAATGACTCATGAAGGTCATATGAAAATATATTTTTAAAACAAATTCATTTTGCTAATTTTTATTTGTAATCTGCAAATCTCCGTTTTCTCACACCAGCTTTAAACCTCAGCTTTAATATTAAATATTATTAAATAAGTTGAAAAATATTAGTATGTAGTATTTACAATGCCACATAGAAACAAGAGGAATAATCAATTAATAGGGGCCCCACAAGTAATAAAAGAGAGCTTTTAAACACTAAAAAACTATAATAAAATCTGTTACAATTGCACCAGTTAATATGAATATGTAGTCTGCTTAGCAGATTTATTATTAACTACATTTTATATGTGATACCTATAACTTTTCTACAAGATAGAGAGTCAAATCTGTTTAATCTTTGACATGTGTATATTTAATCTATCTGTGAACCACAAGGGGGCAGACAGAGCAGCCCTGTAGTGCAATAAAGTCTCAAGGCACAAAGACCAATAATCAAAAGGAAAGTTGATCTCTTTAATGGCTGCTACGGCTGATTTGCCTTCATTACCACTGGTTTATTGGCTCTTGTGAATGTGTGCCAGCTTTTTATTTGCAAATGCCTGCACATTTACCAATATCCTTCAAACTGAAATATAATTATTTTTATTTTTATTATAATAACTTACTGTTCCCCCTATTCTGAAGATGACAACATTGCTTAAGAATGGACATCTAGACAATTATTTTATTTATTAATTTGACAGAGACATTGCACAATAAATATTTTTCACAGAGAAGATTTTCATCTGTTGTCCCTCGGCTGTTGTCATGCAAGATAAAACATAAGATGAAGGTTTGAATCTAAAGTCTATTGGTGGCAGATGAAATGTACTTTTAGTCTGCAGTTTCATGGAGGTGTGCTCAGATAAATGTGGGTGCATGATTGACCTTGTCTCTAAAATGTATGATCAAGTTTAAGATTTACTTTCAAATGCAATATAACATTCTACAATTTAGGACACAACTATTAAACTTATAAATGAATTGAGGCCTGTCGGAGCAGGTCAGTCAGAGGTGCAGAGGACAACACAGCCACGGCTCGCTGCAGCACTGCGCTGGTGCAAGAAACCACTTGAGGGACTTTAATATTTTGCACAGAAAACACGAAGGCTTCTCAACATGCCAAAACCTTTAATCAGTTTTTGTTTTTCAATTATATTTTATATTGACATAAAATCCCAAATGATCTTAGAATAAGAGTGATGACTGATCCCAAGGCATCTTATTTATAATTAGTTGTAAAATGGTTTAATTCTGACTTGCCTGTGGCAGAATTGTGTAGCAAAGATTTGCGAATGCTGATCTCAGCAGAGCCATGTGTCCTTCAGTTAAGCAGTAGTCACATGATGTCATGTGACCAGAATGTAGCTGACCCCTTTATGCTACTGTTGCTGTCTACATACTGTTACTTATATAAAGAGTTTACGTCACCAGGAGACTTAATAAGCCTGGCTAGACAATAGTAACAGTGCTGCTCTGTCCAAAGAATCCTGGCTCCTGTCAATTGGAGTTTCGTGTCCAGGGCCAAAATAGGCTCTGATCAAATGACCACTGCATTGCTTTTGGATAGACATTGCTGAATCAGAAAATAAAACACATCAAAACAATTTGAAAAACATACTATTAGAAACAGTAATAATCATCTCATTAGTCAATCAAGGTAAGATTTAAAGATAAAGGAACTAAATAAATTGGTGGCTTTCAGATTCAAGAATGTGATGATGTCATACTCTCAGATGGGGGCAAAAGCCACTTTTTCCTTAACCTGGCCCTGACATATGAAGTCTTGCGATATTTGTGAGTTTATAAACTCTTCAGAATCCATCAAACATGGCAACGCTGACGGATGTACTTCGGCCTATTTCAACACATTTATGGCCTATTTTGTTTTTGAAAACCTGCACATAGAAGTGCTTTGTGCATTTGAGGACGAGGAATAAGTCTGTGCTTTTCTCTTAACTGGATTTATTGATTTTTCGGCTTGTTCCGCTTTTGCAGTGCCTCGACCAATCAGTTCAAATGTTCGTTGTGATACACATCAATCTGGTGTGAGCCAAGTTAAGTTTTTCCTTTTGATTACATTGAACTGTGGCACAAAAGTTTCCAGATGTAAATTCACAGAATTTCAATCTGATAATTTCTATTTGTGTCTAGACCCAAAAACTTGCTGTATTACAACAAAAATCAACATTTTAACAATATTTATTTTAGCTGCCCCCATTTGTGTTAAATATTATTGGCTAATAGAAGGCTGTGATGTCATCTGAAACCCAGCAATAGGTGGGGGAATAAGATAAGATATGGCCACAATATTATAGATTTTTTTCCTTAGATCAGTCTTCGATGTCATAGCTGCCATTTACAATCCGTACAGTGAATACGTTTTATCTAACTCCCATCCTCATGACAGTCCTGGGAAGGTCTTGGGTCTCGTTTTCATCTCGACTCTTTTAAACGAGTAGCGCTCCCCAGTGCGCCCGTCTGTCAGGATGTACCACGTGCCCCAATAGATCCCATTGGTCACTCCGCTATAGCGCCCCCTGTAGTAGTGTCCGTTGAGGTTGGCAGCTAAACAGGCATCGAACCACCAGCCTGCCCCGTAGTACTGGCCACAGTTACCAGCGGCGTATCGGTCGTTGTCTCTGTCGCTGGTGCTGAAGGACCTGCCGTCGTGGTTGTAGCGTTTGCTGTAGCTCAGAGCGTTCCCAGCATCACCAGAATACTCCTTTGCTGTCAGACGAAACCTGCACAAAGAGACTCACTTAAAAACACTGGAACTTGTAGTGGTCTGGTCAGGCCTGGGACAAACTTGCTTTTGGAGATTGAACCTGTTGCTTTCTTAGTTTAGATTAACTAATGGCCACAATGAAGCTCAACTGTGACCACTTAATTCCGGACGTAAATTTCCCATTAATTTTCCCCATTTTGTTATACAGAGCAGTGCAGTATGTAGGCAGCACGTAACCATTTCACATCATATATTTTGGGAAAAAATATGAAAATATTTTTGGCCCTGTCAATGCAAAAAATATTAGCTGCCATCAGCAACTCTGGGTTCTAAAATATTGGCATTGTACATGAAAAAACTCAGAAGACCTATACTTTTATTTATAATCTAAAAGCTGCTAAGGTAAAAAAAAAAAAGGTCTATGGGGAAAAATGTATGCAATATTTACTTCTGGAACTGCAACTGACTTCGAAGTGGGTGGTCCCGTTAAGTTCCATATCACTATTTGTGAAGCTAAACTTTTTAAATTTGTCTGGGCTAAACTTGGGCCCATTTGGAATTAAACCTTGGAGTCTTTGACTAATGGGGAGCCAATGTTATGTAAAGAAATGTGCCCTTAACAACTTTAATAACTTAAATACTGTTATTCCTGTTGGCATATTAAATAATTTAGTGTAGTGCATTCATTTTTATTTGTTATATTCTATTGCTATTGATATTATGGTTGTGTAGTATTTATTTGCTTGTATCCTGCTTGAAACAATCGTCCCCGAGAGAGACTTGTATGTACACACATCCTTGCAGTGTCCCACCTCTGCGCCTCTGAAGCCACTTTGAAGTTGCTGTAAGTGGCCTGTCTCTTCTGTTGATGCCAGTCCTCCAGCTCAATACGAAGCTGGTGTTGTCCTGTAGCTGTGAGGGCGGACAGGGCTGCGTTCCCCAGCCAGTGCTCCCCCAGCGGGCTCCCAAAACCCCCTCGATACTCCTGCCACGTCCTGTTGAAGTCCACCGACCCGTCATGACGCGCTTGGATCACTGTCCACCCGCCTCCCGCTGCCTCCATGTCACATTTAGCCTGAGACAAAACAAAGGGGAAATTATCAAGTCCACAGATAGCTCAGGCATGACTAAAAGCAGAGGAGCAGGGTGTGTTTTATGAGTGTGATGGGTCTGAAATACCTCGAGAGCTGGGCCGTGCAGGTCAGGCTGGATGGTGTAGATCCCGTTCTCTTTGATCCCGAGCCTGTAAATCTCTGTGCAGTCTTTGGGATGCAACCGCTCTAAAGGAGGGACTTAGGCACAAACGAGAGACTCGTCTGTCACTCACCGAGGTCTATTTAACTTCGAAGGAGTTTAACACACATAATAATATGTGAATGATGATGTGACGTTACCTGTGGGAGTGTGCTGTGTGATGCTCTGCAGGAGAAGCAGCAGGTCCTTCTCTCCGTCTCGTCCCACTGCAGCGCTCTCTGTTAGAATACAAAATGACGACAAAACTATTAGTTTATACTATTTTTTCTTATAGAATATTTTTATTTACTGTGACTGAACACATTTCCTTTCATGGACCATAAATTATTCCTGAGTCCTAGAGTTATCCTTTCTTTTCTAGATTCTTTTGACTTTGTGTGAGTTCTTACCCAGCCTCTTGGCCATGGCCCCCAGTGCTTGGCTGTGACAGTGAAGGTCACATTCTGTCAACACTGCGGCCATCAGTGACAGAATGGCCGCCAGAGAGTTGTCCTGGGGCCCGTGACTCCAGGGGCCCCCAGTTTCCTGAACAGAGCGCATGCAGCGCTGCAGCTGAACCAGCCGCTCTTTAACTCCCGTCTGCAAACACAGAGCACCACAGTCTCATGGGGATGTTCGAGTCAATAACGACAAAATGATGTCATATGAACACTAGAGTCTGTCAGAGTGTGCTCGTCCCTCACACTTACATCAGCCGGAGTAATAATGGCACACCTGTTCTCTATGAGCTCATTACAACCATATGATGTGGACATTTTTAAAGCGGACCTAATTTTATCTCATCTTTGATTGTCAACTGCCACCGCTCCAGGACGTGGAGGCGGTGCCAAGTTTAGCACCAACACTCCCAGGAGAGAGGACCCGTGTCCCGTGCCAGAGCTCATTCTGAGCGGCACATGTGAATAAACAGTCTGGGCTCAGGCGGCTCGCCGCTGTGACCGCTGTAAGACGATACTCTTACAGAAGTGACTTACTGTTGGCCTTTAGTATAACTTTGCACTTTATTCTGTTTGAATTGAAGACATATTTGATTTCAAGTTGTTGCATAGGTCACTCACCTTAGTCTGAGCCTGGCTGATGTCCTGCCTCTGCTCCATCCTTCGTGGTGCGTCTGACTGGAGCGTCCTGCAGCTGCCTGTCCCGGGCTGACCCAAACAGGGCCCTGGACCTGGAGCAGCCACCAGGGCCTCTCTGCAGGAAGGCTGAGTGCAGGCTGGAGAGGCCTGAACGGGCATCAGGGCTGCAACCAGCAAAGCCAGGAGCGGGAGCATCCCACATGCTCCAAAGAGTACCATAGATACAACAGAAAGAGTCACTCCACCTCAGACTTGATGTTACTGCAGCAACCTGTGCGTCCTTTGTGCATTAAAGCATGTCCCACAGAAGTGGTGCGTGTGTCCAGAGCTTGTGCTGTCCTGTCTGAGGTAGTGCCTCGTCTCAGGTCATGTCCTGGTCCTCTGTCGGCTGCTCACTGTCTGCTGTGAGGGTCCTTTGGCTCAGATTCCTAGATAAGTGCGGCTCTCTTTGCTGTCTGACACGGACTAATGCACCCACCCCCTGACGTTCACAATCAGTGCATCTCCCTGTGCGCTCTCCACAATCAGAAGTGAACACTGTGCCACAGTCTGCCCTTCTGTTGGTTTTTGGACTTTTATGGACATCATTTACTATGATAATTTACATTTCTTGCATTCCCACGCCATTAACTCTCATAAGCCCACACTTTGACCTGGATACGTGTCACTGTTTAAGATGGTCCTCCATCTTCTCTGGGCTTGTCCCTGTGTCTCACCTCCTTTTGTCTCACAGTGTTTGTGTTTACAAAGAGGTCATAAAATTGGAGGGCTCAATAGGAGGGAAAAGGCAGGAATTCTTCTATAAACAGCAGAGTTATTCCAGGTATCAGGAAACGGCACAGGCACACTTCCACTAACAAGGTGTGCAAACAATCTGCTCGGACAGGAACTCAAGTGGACATGACAAGTCTGCTGTGAAATATTTTTATGTCATTCAGTGTGATTATTGTGAGATAGAACAGTGATTTTATGATTGTCCAGATTGTTGACACCAGGAGTCAAGAAGTTAAGTGGAATCTTTCATCCAAATAGATTCATTCAACTTTATTCCAACATGACTAACTTCCTAAGTTGTCTAAAATATAGTAAAATAAAAACTACTTACATATTTTTGGTTAATTAATGGATTAAAGAGTACAAAATTGTCATTCTGTACTGTGCCATCTATAACTAGAATCAATGTAATCTGTATATTCTCTTATCATTCGCAGTTGCTTGGCTTGACTTCCTTTTGCATTCAAAGTGTTGAGGGAAATGTATTCTGTTAATTAACAGGAGATCTTTCACCTGTCTTTGACCTCTCCAACATCACTGAAGTGCGTCCTCTCAACTGTGAAGAAAACTGGTTGTGATTGTTTCTTTAGTAACATTGCATTATCCTGCCCTCTAGTGGATGAAAGTACTTTTTGCACACACCTATTGTCATCACATCCATAATGTCCACATCCAGAGAACTAGTACGACCATAAGACAGAAACTCATCAACCTATGTTTTAGTTTAGAAGCTACATTAATAACGTAATAATGTTTACGTGGGCATAAGCGGTGCATACTTTGTAAAGCTGTTGTTACTGGAGCACATATGGACTGAGGAAACAGACCAAAAAATTGCCATAATACTCCCATGACACACATTATAATGTCTCATATTATAATATATATATTCTCAGATGCTGATTCTTTACCGGGGTATATAAGGAGTCTTCACTTCTGTTGATGCATAGTTACTGATGGAGTACCCCAGGGTTCAGTTGTTGAACCCACTTACAAAGTACTCTACCTCAGTGGTTCTCAAACTTTTTCAGTTGCGACCCCAAAAATAACAATAGTTCACATTCGTGATCCCCAAACACAAAAAACAGGCAACACGCAAAGTGATAAATTAGCCTTAAATCTAATGTTTGATTTTATTTAGAGAATATAGACCTAGAAAAATGACTTTGATTGGCCAACAAATAGGAATCTGTATCTGAAGCCTAGTTCAAGACTATTGCATCAGTTTTTCCCCATCATCTGGGGACCCCCGGAAATCACCCCTAGTTTAAGAACCACTGCTCTGCCTTATGGTTAGGGTATATTATGTTGCCAGCAAGGCCTTTGTATCCATTTAAAAATAAGTCATATTAATTTACAATTAAACACGGCATATATTTGATTCACTTTTTATTCATAATTTATTAGAATTAGAATTGGTTTATTGCCATTGTCAGTGATCAAAATTCACAAACAGGAACTTGCTTTGGCATAAGGTGCAACATAAAACAATGACTAAAAAAAAAAAATATATATATATATATATATATATATATATATATATATATATATATATATATATATATATATATATATTAGAATTTAGAATAGACTAAGACTATATACAGAAATGTACAGTTGGATAGTCAGTAGTGCAAATTGGCTGTGCAAATAGATAGCTCTTTTATAATACTTGGGTTAAGGTGGTAGGTGTTATAAAGTATTCATTATTAGCCTACAACCAACTTTATAAATGATGTGTTCTACAACCTTTTTTTTTTTTACTTTTGTTTTTTACACCCATCATCATGTTGTTGAGGGAGGACAGACATGTGGGCGTGCCTACCGAGTTACGTCTGACGTCATGACGCCGGGACGTTCGGGAGAAGGAAGTGAAAGAGGAAGAAAAAGCGCAGGAGCAGCGGGCAGCTCGGCGGCTGGCAGTCTTCTAGCAAAGTGCCAAATTTCCACTTCTTTTGAAAGATTTTCTTCATCTGTTTACATTAGCACCGAGTTTATACTTCGGCAAAACGTGTGCTACATGTGACAGGGCTTGCCAAACCAGCTGCACCCCGCGATCCAGCCTTAAACTCTGGCCGCTTTGCCTCCGTGAAGCCGCTGAACAAAACAGCTAGCCGTGGTTAGCCTGCGGTGGCTCGTCTCCAGACTGCAAGACTGACAGTGAGTGAATCATGTGACTTTGATCTGTCTTGGGGATGTCTTGTACATTTAGTCACAGATTGGAATTTTTTTACGCTAAAATGCTAAAGATGGTTTAACAAGTGTGGGAGCAATATTGTCAAGGGGCTGGTTGTCAAAACAAGGCCGATTTATAGCTCCTTTGGGTCGGATCCAGAAGAGGAAAGATACAGCCAGGAGATCTTTAACATCAGCTTTGCTTCTCCTACCTCCACCTCTTGGACATTTGTGTACAGGGATTTTAAATATTTGTAAACAGAGATTCGGGGGTTTATATTTTGACTGGTGTTCAGACTAAATTCAAAGATAAAATAACATAATCAACCTTTTTCTCCAGCTATTTTACCAGAGGATACACAGGCGGTTGACTAGGGCTGCAACTTCAATTGAATATGAAAAATTATTGTAGTCACATTCTGATTATTGCAATCTTTACCTGGACTATACAGACTCTAAAACACATATTAAAAGACCTTTTACAACTAAGATGGTGGCATTATTAAATCAGAAATGTCTAGAAGAAAGAAAGTTTCTGATTTGAATCAATAGATACACTTTAATCATTTATTCAGCTTAGACTCCTTCTGTCACCACATTTCATTTAGTACAGTAATCATAAAATACTAATAATAATTACTAATAATAGCAGTAAATATGCCACACTTCATTATTATCCATTCAGTCTACTTTGGACCTCTTTTTGTTTTTTTACCCTGGGGACCCCTGGGAATTACTCTCGTAGAATTTTAGTTTAGAATGTTGTCAACAAGCAGTAAGTATCGTCAGGTGACTTTCACAGTGTGTTTGTTTTAGCAAGTAAACGGAGACCATCAACAGACCATGTTTATGTCATTTCAGTCCCGCAGAATTAATATGACAGTAAATTATTTTTATGTCTAGTTGACAAGCATTAATTCAAGTTCTTCAAGTAATTGATTTTCAGTCACTTGCTATGATTTACATTATGCATGCCAATAAACTGTCTCTCTTACTTTTTCATAGCTTCCTTGACGTATAAATATTGTTACTACCATGAACTTCTTTATTTCTAGAGTGCTTATTGTCACTGAAGACTATCTATATTTAGCCTGTATCTGTGCAGTTAATTCCTGTTACCATCAGATAATTAAGAGACATTTTGGGGGATTTCTCAGTTGACTCAGGTCAAACACGTGACTGCTGTCAAAAGACTCTCAAATGTTGACTATGACTCATTATTAGGTTGCCGTGTAATCTGTCCGCTGTCACGACTTGTAAAACCAGTCTTTTACTGCGTGTGTCTGATGATCAGTGAGGTAACGTTTTGGGAGCTTTGAAAAAACAAGTCTATTGAAGATTATATAACAGCATTGACAAGACAGTAAGAAAAACCATACAGATTGAAGGAAAGAAAGATTCATTCATTCATTTCATTCATTCATTTTCTACCGCTTATTCCCGTTAGGGGTCGCGGGTGACTGGAGCCTATCCCAGTGACTTTGGGCCTTAGGCGGGGTACACCCTGGACAGTGGCCAACTCGTCGCAGGGCTGACACAGAGAGACAGACAAGGATAGACAACCATTCACTCTCACATTCATTCACTAGGGACAATTTAGAGTTCTCAATTAACCTGTACAGTCATGTCTTTGGACGGTGGGAGGAAGCCGGAGAACCCGGAGAGAACCCACGGTAACACGGGGAGGACATGCAGACTCCACCCAGAGAGATCGTGTGATGTTAGGGTGGTTCGGAATTCGAAACCACGATGTTGGGGTGGTCTGGGATTCGAACCCACGATCTCCTTATTGAGAGGCAGAAGCTCTAGCCGCTCTGCCACCGTGCACCCAGGAAAGAAAGATAATAGTGATAATTATATAAAGTTTGTAGTTTGATTCTTTTGCTTTCTGGTTCATGCTGTTAAAATCAAAACACTTATACACATTATAAATACTCATGAACGTGTCAACATGATTTTTTTTTTGGTTGTCACAGAAGCTGTTGGTGCAAAAAGCCGCCATATTTTTGTCAGACTTTGCTGTGCCGGGAGTGTAGCCCGTCACTATAATATCGACTATACACCGACTATGATATATAGGGCTCAATACTCACACATGATTTGAGTTGTTTAATATCATTATAGACAAACAAAATTACACAAATGTTTTATTATTCTAATTCTGAAAAGCAGCTCATGGTCTTTAATAATATTTCACATTTAGAAAAGGGTTTACTGTGAGTAACAAGATTAAGGATTTGTTTTTTCAGTGGCACAAAGTAGTTTCAATATTGCCCTTTATCGTGATATTTTTTGTAGCAATTATCACACAAGATTTGTGATCGGATTAATTCAGTAATAATGAAATTGTTAAGCCCACTAAGATCTTTAAGATAAATGCGTTCTAATAAAATCTTTGAAGGATTTTTTTTCCTTTCTGTGCCCTAGCGTCGCTCTCCTTCCTTAACTAAATAATGATTTGGCTAAAGGAAATCTTCCGAATTTGGTAGAATCAATAACCCAAAGTTGTAACCGCATTTCCTGTGTCTTGTTACTCACTGGTAATTCTAAACCTCTCTTGCAGTTTTGCCCGGTGGTCTGTGAGCGCATAAAAAGCACAGTGAGGTGTAAAAAGGAACAGACACAATTGCTGTAGGAGTGGACAATACTGAAAAAAAAAAAAGTAAGCTTTCTTTTTGGCATAACCCAATGACTCTGGTTAGTCAGGCTGTTGTTGATTTAAAGACGTGCCCTGTTCATCAGTTAGTCGACTAAATGGGCCGTGGGGTCGGGCTGGGCCATATCATATTCACTTGATTTAGGGGCAATATGACATTTCAAATGTCGCATTGTTTTTATGCATGCCCTGCAGCTGATTTTCCTCACAGTTGCAAAGGCAGGAAGACTGAGATTACAGCAATACGTACAGTCGTACTAAATGTGACTGTAGAGGCTTTGCAAAGGCTAAAACACTGATAATTACCAAAGCAGGCGGTGCAGTGTGAAAGCAGAACTAGGGCTGGGCGTAGCATATTGTTCATGATATATTGCCTCTTTGCTTTTGTTGCAATATGAAATTTGTTATATCGTGATATAATTCTATGTGCACTGCAGCTGAGAAGGGGAAACAGAACTTACAACTATCCAACTAAAAATCCTTTATACAAGTTAGCTCAAATATTATTGCTACCACCATTAGGTTTTTTTAATCTTTAGTCCATAATATTGTGTGTACATATATGTATAAATGTATATATATATTGTTATTGCAAATCTTTTTTTATATCTCGATTAACATTTTATGCCGTATTGCCCTGCTCTACCATGACTTTAACATCCGTTAATGACTACATCAACATTCATTTTGTCTTTGTTTATTTACACAACTTTCTGAAGATACCTTGCAGCTAGCAGCCAAAACAAGTTCACATCTAATATACTGTACAAATATTATAGATGTCACCTTTAAGTATTTTGTCTGGCATGAGTTATATCGCCAGTTGTATTGTTATCGCACGTTTTCTCTTCGCTCATATCACCCAGCGTGCCGTGGCGCTGAAAAAAACTCCAAACTATGAAGCATCTCTATGATCTGACCAGGGCTGCACTCACAAGACCACAAGCTCACAGTAGTTCACTCAAAAAAGACTGTACAAGTACTAGCTAAAGGCATAATTGTATGTTAAAAGGGAAATGAAACACTAGATTTACTCAAGCTAACTCACTTTATACCTTCTCTTTTCTGCAGTGGTCCACATAAATCCTTCATAATAACAATAAAATAATTAGTCGACTAATAAGAAGGACTGTCAACTAAGGATAGACAATATTGACAAAATGTATATAATATTATGTCAATCCAACAGTGATGTGTTTAAACATGTCTTGGTTGTGTATTAGTGTATTAGTTGAGTTTCATTATCAGACAAGTGTTAAATGCCTGTAAAATGAATCACAAAAGTGCAAAAATATCACACATCAGCTCTTTTTGTAGTGTTTTGTGTATATTTAAATAATGTACTCAATATAAATTTTTTTGCAAATCTTTAAAACAACATTCTCTGTATATTTTCCACTCTTATCAACCAATTAATCAACTAAACAAAGACTTACAACTCAACTAGTTTGAGGAATGTAAACAGCTTGGTTGAGGTTACATTAGAAGTTTTATTTTCAGTTTTAATTTGCTATTTTTGCTGCCGTTTTAAATATTTTTTATTATACACAAATACTAGACGTTCTAATTTTGCATATCTCCAAATCAACAATTGCAATTTTTTTCAATAAATCTTCCGCCTTCCTTCAAAGTTATATTTAGCACTGTCCCTTTAAGATGTGCTGCAGTCTTTAAATTAGATCCACATCATCAGCACATAACTGAGATGTCTCTGTTTTATTGTCTGCCGTTCTGCTGCTGTCAAAGGTTGAGTCTTGTCATACTTTTGGACCTTGTGATTCGTTTTTCGCTAAACTCCGCAGAGAACAGAAGTCAAGTGCACGTGAAGAATGTGAGGGCTCTTACAGCTGCAGGTTTGACTTGTAACTCAAGTATTTGCGTTTTTACCGACAGGAAATGTATGGATGACTGTCACTGGTGTGGAGTCGGGACATGTGACAGACTGTTTCTCTGTTTGTAGCAGGGATTGTTTTGTTTTACATTCTTCCACCAAACTAGGGCTGTTCAGTCAATCACAATTACATCTAAACTGTAACTGTTTTTTATATTGTGTCATATTGAAAATACTTTACTTTCGATTATATCATAGATTGTCCTTTGCAAACTGGAAAAAACATGGAAAAACAACTACTAACTCTGTGGTTTTGTAGCCTGGCTCTGGGACCAAGTGCACAGCAAATCATTTCACCCGACAGGTTTCTAGACATTTAGCACATCGCTCTTGTTTTTTGTGTGTTGTGTGAAATGAAGGAGAAGAGCAGGAAGGACATTCAGCAACTACATATGCATCTCTTAAATATCTTTGGCTCATTCAGAACTTATTTTATCTTCCAAAGTCAACAGACGTGAGCAATGTATTCTTTAGTAGCGTATCGACCATTCTGCAATTTTTATTTTATTGCCGATTTGTCAATTTATTTGAGATTTCTCTTTAAGAAATCTATTAAAATGTACAGTATTAGTGTGCTGTGTTTGTGATGAATCGTCATAGTCCACAGAACACGTATTGATTCTATAATTAGTCATCAATTATTTAAAGGACACATATTCTGCTACAGTGACTTTCTTGAGCTTGTCATCAAGAACACACCCGAAGTAGCGTTTAGTTGCATTCACGCTGTTTTGAGGAATGTTTATCAGAAAATCCTCCCCCTCCGAGCGTCAAACACACGTCATGCGTACTCTGTCTGTCCGGGATTTTTGGATCATCTACGTCACACTGTTTTTAGTCCTTAAATCGTCGCTAAACTCGCTCTGAGCATTTCTGCCTCTAAACACGATAACTGCTGCTGCTAATCCGCATCATAAGTTTGCGCTGAAAAGAAGTTAACTAGATTGTATATTGCGCTGTGCCATCTGCTGGCTGGATGCTCTCAGTAAGTGACTAATAACACAGGACATAGAATGAATAATTTAAAACATGACATGGCAAATTTAAGGCACTCGAGCAATCTGAAAAATGTAGAATATTTTTCCTTTAATTCCTTTTTTACTAGTTGTTGCAGCCCAAATATCACTCTCATAGATATATACTTCACAATGTAACGTAAAACAAAACAAACAAGGCAAATCAAATGCGCTCTACATTTTCAAATATTTACCATCTGCAGTAGTAATATTTTCCTTTTTCTAATGTTTAGTGTAGACTATTTGTAAAATCCTGGCTAGAAAGAATGTCAAACGAGGTAAGTTACTTGAAAGGAAACTTTATTTGAGCTTTTGATAAGATAAATGCTTCATGTCTTTTCTTCACCAGCTCTTTCACAACTCAGCAGTGAAAGCCACACAAACGGGAAGAACAGTCAACAGACCAAAGAGAAATCAGGAAATATGTTTTATTCTATTATTAAAACCGGGTACACCATTGAGGATATCACCGTATACTTAAGCTCCCAATAACCAACTCATTTTGAAACTTAATATGAACATGTTTTCGACATAGAAAAGATCCTTTGACTGGAACTGTCTCAACATAAAGGGACATTCCAGGTTTGCTCACTTTAGTGATGAGTGAATGAAATGACGTGATTGAGAAGGAAGGAAATTATATACTCTACAAAACTGAATAGATTAAAACAAATGTGTACAGATATATGCAACAGATACTTCTAATTACAAATTTTGAAAAGTTTAGTTATATTTTGTTTAGTTTAGTTAGTTGTTAGTAGTTAGTTAGTTGTATTTAATTGAGTTTTTTTTCCTTTTCTTTTCAGTTAGTTTTATTTGGTTGGTTTAGTTTTTTTTAATTGGGTTTAGTTAGTTGTATTTAGTTTAGTTGAATTTAGTTGGTTGTATTTATCAAAAAGTCTACATTTCAATCTATTATTTAATCAAGCCATGTTCTTGACTGTTTTAACATATTTTCATATTTCACTCATAAAATTGTCTTCAACTAATTCCTGCTTCAGTATTACTGACCAAACTCGTCAAAGGCCAAGATCAGTATTGTATTGTATTATTTTCTATCATTAAAGAAGACACATTATGTGTTTGATATTAAACTCACATTTGTAGATCAGTTTTATTTTTTGATTGTTGAGTGGAAAGGGCTTAATGGTGATGATCCAACCATGCATTTCACTGTAACTAGAATCAAACTTTCATTTACTTTGTTTTTATTGTTGAAAAAAGGCTATGTGACATTTTTAACACGAAAGTGTTAAAAATGTCACGTAGTCTCAAAAAGGGGACGGTAAAAAGGTTTGGTGAAAACTGAACATTTCTGAGCACTCAATTTCAAACTCAGGACATACAAGATAAGTCTAACCTGCACTAATCAGTCACAAAGAACTCTGAGTAAGAAAATATGGAAGAACACAGTTAAAAGCTTAGAAAAGTTGTTTTTGCATAATATGGGCTGTAGTCCTTTAGTCAATTACTCAGTCGATAGTATCTTAGTCGATCCAGATTTTATTAGTCGACTAATCATTTTATTTGTAGTAAATGATTATAAAATGATTTATGTGGCAAAAACAAGAAGACATGAAATGAGTCCACAGAATATTTTGGAGTCCTAACGTATAAATAAACTCCTTTTACTTTCCTGTATAAATAGTTGTTTAGGCATGAACTCCTCTACAGTTGTGGTATTTTGAGTACAGTTTGGGTCAGATACTTGGAAATACTTAAATAGTTTTTATATATTTTTGCCACATCCCTTTAAGCCCTAAATATCTCCCCTTTAATCTTCTGTCTTAATGGTCAGCTGATTTTCTATATGAGAGGGAATGGAGTTTATTTACATTTCAAAACAAGTGTACAATATTTTACATAATATTTCTGTGGCGTCGTAGCCAAGACTGATGTGGTCCTCATGATTTGCACATGACAGGAATGATTGGTATCTGAAGGGTCAGGCTGCCTGCACACTTCTGCCCTCAAACCTAACCAAACTGTCAGAGGAGCACTGCCTGAATACGCTGCTTGATTTATTATTTTAACCTCATTTTATTGTGTGTTGTTTTATAAAAATGTCTTTTTGTCATTACAGCTGTGAGAAAATGTCGTCGAGGAAGAAGGTGCTGTTGAAAGTCATCATTCTGGGAGATTCTGGGTATGTCCCGGCTCACTCACACGTGCAGAGTTCAGACTGGAGTTTGAGTTAAAAAGAGGAAGGCGTGAGGAGAAGGAGGGATTAGACAAGTTTGTTTTGACTTTGCTTTGTGTCACGTTTATCAAATGTTCATGTTAAAGGACACACATTCTGCTACGGTGACATTTTTGAGCTTTAAACCATGTTCTAACAATGTTCCGTCATCAAAAACATACGTAGCGTTCAGCTGCATTCACGCTGTTTTGAGGAATGTTAATCAGAAAATCCTCCCCCTCTGAGCGTCAAACACAGTTCCTGCTAAACTCCCTCGATCTGGGACGTATTTTCGGATCATCTGCATCACTTATCCGAGAATCTTCCGCTGTTGTAAGTCCTTAAATCATCTTAAGTCACATCTTATTATGATAACGTCTGCAGCAAATCCGCTTCATAATGTCGTTTCAGTGTTAAAATTATTGTGGCTGAGTGTTGTAGTCTGACAACAGATGAAAGTGAAAGCAAATGAAGCACAAAACAAGAGTTAAACCAGAAGCTTGCATGCTGATCGGACAAAAGATTATTCAGAGCACTCAAGCAAGACATACATAGAGATAGGACTTTTCAGAAGAATGTTGAAGCCAGTTGCTCTTATTTTGTCCATATACAGTGCTTCAATTTATGTAAAATATTACTCCAAGAAACATATTTTGGTACATTTGTGTGTTTCTTGTAGTAGGGCCGCACAATATTGCAAAAATATTATTGATAACACAATATTGGCTGATGCAGTTATTGATATCACAACAAACTAAATGTATAACACCAAGGCCCTCCGTGTCACCAAAATGTACTGTTTTATGTCAAAATGTGTGGTTTCAAATGAAAAAGGCAGATATTACAATTTATTTAATTTACTCATTCTTAAATAAGACTTGATTTAATCTGAGTTTTAATGTTAAGTTTTAGTTTGGCTTGTAGTGGCTTTAGTTCCAACTCGTAGATAAAGACATTCATATTTTAGTTTCAATATAACTTATGAATTCTTGTGTAAAAGTATATCGGTAGATTGTAATATGGACTTGACTTCACAGCCTTATTGCGCGTTGAATTCTTTCTAACATTGTACAGCTCCTGTTTCTTGCCTCGCTGTGATAACTTGAGTGTGTTTTTGTCCCGGTCTTTTTCAGTGTGGGGAAGACCTCCCTCATGAACCAGTACGTGAACAAGAAGTTCAGTAACCAGTACAAAGCCACAATAGGAGCCGACTTCCTCACCAAGGAGGTGATGGTGGACGACCGGCTTGTTACGATGCAGGTAAAAAAAAGTGATAGAAAACTGATCATTAAGCTCCTTGTCATTACTGGATGATTTTTGCTTGAAGTCTACTTGACAGGTTCTCTTTATCTTCAAATTATGGCTTAGTTAGGTGGGAGGGCACTTGTGGAAAATATTTGTCATAGTTTTACATTTTTGAAGTCGCAGTTCCAGAAGAAATTTTTATAAATAAAAGTTTAAAATTACAGGAAACAGTGCTGAGTTCTAAAATGGAATCCCACTGTGATATCATCAATATGTGACATACAGTTGAAAATAAACAGTTAACGTTCAACTGACACATTTTTCTGACAGTTTAAACAGTCATTCAACAAAATAAAGTTGTTATCAGGTATTATAATTTGTCAAATCAAAACTATTGTGTAATTTATGTGGATTTTGGTCCTTGTTTTCAAAATGGTTGCTAGGTAACAGTTGTGAAAGTACCTCTAACTGTGTCATATTTACTGCCCGTGTCCAACCAGGTAGTACAGTTATAAACATAATGAAAATTGTCAAACAAGGGACAATGATACAATGTTTGGTAAAATCTTAAATACAATTATATTCACTACGCTTTAGTCAAACGTGTCGTCTAACCTGTCGTACAGACATAAAACGTTTAACGCCCAATTCTAATGATACCTGTTCCTGAATCCTCTGGAGCATAAACAATTGTCTGGACTCTTTGTGACGCTGAAACTGTACTTTGATGTCTGGTTTAGTCTAATTATAAGGAAGAACAATCTCCGCTCAGAGAAATATCAGATTTCACATCCTGCCTAGATTTCTTTAGTAAATACAAGGAGAAGTAAAGCTGCTAATTGATGAATAAACTGAAAGTGTTTCGCACATTTGTTGGGTTTTGACAGTTCCCAATTCAAAGCAGAAGTTATTTCACTAAAAATAAGATTCAGGGACTTGTTATAAAGTAAAAAAGCCCAGGTGCAGCAGGCCGCGCCTATAATAGACCTATTATATTAGGCCTTGATTATAAATGACTTTTAGTAGTGTTTTCAATGTTCTGATACTGGTTCATGCTGAGTGCTTAAAGTGTGTATGACGGGTTTTAATGATTTTCTAATTTTGACTTTATTCAGTGTATTAATACTTTCTGTAAATACAAATTATACTTTTACACCAGTCAAGTCGCCGTTTGTGGAGAAAAGTTGAAAAATCTGTTGACAATTACAGGAAATAAACAAACTGATGACATCACACTGGGGAGACAAAGGTTACGCATAATTTACGCAAAATAAACTACTTTTTTTACTCTTTAAACTTTGATTCAACAAAATAAAGGTGTTCACTTGTGTTTTTCTTTGTCAAATGAACAAAATCTGTGACATTAGATGAGTTTTGGCCCAGTGTACAGTGTGGTTGCTATGGTCATTTCCCAGCGTGACGTCATACTTTACAACCAGGAAGTACAATTTAAAACCTAAAAAACAGCTAAAAACTGGGGTTAAATTTGTAAAGATTTTAGTAGAAATTTGAATATATTTATCTTAACTGCGTTTTAGTTAAATGTGTATTTCAACCTGTCATAGGCCCTTTAAAGGTGCACTGTGTAACTTTTCTGGTGGAGGGTCTGCCACATGGAGGTGTCATTGCTTTGCTTGGAATGTTCCGCAGTATGGTATTAATAAACGTATCTATCTTCATGGAGACAAGCAGGTCAGGTCTGTGGAGAGGCGAGCCCTTTCACAGTAAGAATGCAGATTTTTCAAAGCAATAGAAACACATGTAATTGAATAAATAAGAGGCGAGTAGAGAGTGTACGCCCCCCAGAAAAGTTACACAGTGCACCTTTTAAATGCGTCATTGATTTAAATAAACAGATCAAGTTAAAGATCAGCCTTAAATGAAACCTCTGTGCCTTAGCGTTATATATTTACATTTAAATTCAAAGTAACTGTGCAGAGATTGTAAAACACCATTAAAGGGTCACTCAATAATAATGTGTGTACAAAAGATGAAAGTAAGATGTGACTCGTTTTCACGTCTGTGTCATTGTCCCGGTGCAGATCTGGGACACGGCGGGACAGGAGCGCTTCCAGTCTCTGGGCGTGGCGTTCTACCGCGGGGCCGACTGCTGCGTGCTGGTGTTCGATGTGACCGCCCCAAACACCTTCAAGACCCTGGACTCCTGGAGGGACGAGTTCCTGATCCAGGCCAGTCCCCGAGACCCCGAGAACTTCCCCTTCGTGGTGCTAGGCAACAAGATCGACCTGGAGAACAGACAGGTGGGAAATGATGGACTGAAGATGAGGTTTAGGTCTGGACTGGTCCTGGTTTAGATCTGGATTAGTACTGGTTTAGATCTGAAATAGTCCTGGTTTAGGTCTGGAATAGATCTGGAATTGTCCTGGTTTAGGTCTGGACTGGTCCTGGTGTAGATCTGGAATAGTCCTGGTTTAGATCTGGACTGGTCCTGGTTTAGGTCTGGAATAGTCCTGGTTTAGGTCTGGGATAGTCCTGGTTTAGGTCTGGGATAGTCCTGGTTTAGGTCTGGGATAGTCCTGGTGTAGATCTGGAATAGTCCTGGTGTAGATTTGGACTGGTCCCGGTTTAGATCTGGGATAGTCCTGGTTTAGGTCTGGGATAGTCCTGGTTTAGGTCTGGGATAGTCCTGGTGTAGATCTGGAATAGTCCTGGTGTAAGATTTGGACTGGTTCTGGTTTAGGTCTGGAATAGTCCTGGTTTAGGTCTGGATTAGTCCTGGTTTTGATCTGGACTGGTCCTGGTGTAGGTCTGGAATAGTCCTGGTTTAGGTCTGGACTGGTCCTGGTTTAGGTCTGGAATAGTCCTGGTGTAGATCTGGGATAGTCCTGGTTTAGGTCTGGGATAGTCCTGGTTTAGGTCTGGGATAGTCCTGGTTTAGGTCTGGGATAGTCCTGGTTTAGATCTGGAATAGTCCTGGTTTAGGTCTGGACTGGTCCTGAAGTGTTACTTGTTGTGGAACGTTTGAGATTCGCTAAACTGGATCATTTCTTCTCATCCTAATCTGATCATACATTTATTTTAATCCTAGAGATTAAGTAGTTGTTGTTACTAAAATATGAAACTCTTTATTTTATTTTATTTGAAGGAAAAGGCTCCAAACCAGTTTGGACACCATAATGTTACTAAAAACACTAGTTTGTTTAATATCATCATGTGGTCTTCTATTTCTTTTTTTTTTTTTGGCCTGTAGACTTTGACAAAGAGTTGTAGTGTTAAAGGGGAGGAGGGGGGTAGAGACAGTTGGGAAATGTCAAGGGCTGGACACAAACCCAAGACACTGCCGTGTCAGCAAAACCAAGAATCAAGACCGGTCTCAAACTGTCCACACTTATGTTCTTCTGAAAGACTTAATAAATATAGGAGATGTATTTACCTTGTATACATGTTTCTGCTGCAACAAGGTAAACACATCTCCTAATTTATTGTCTTTAAGAAGAACATAAGTGTGGATATAAGTAAAGAGGAGATAAAATTGTTGGATTGTTCTGAAAATTATCAGGAATTTTGTCAGTTTTTATGGATATTATTTCAGTGTCAGTACTTCATATCAAATGAGTATCTAGTTCCAATACATCAGTAAATATAACTACAACCTGCCTTGTCCACGAGTTTTAACAATACAGTTTTATACAAATAATGCATTTACATTTTTTTCATTTTCCGCCCTCTGTTTAACACGTTTTCATTTTGTCTTTGTGAACCCTTCAGTTTTAACTCAAACCATGGTGAGTGTGTGATGTAGAACCAGCCTCTACTTTTAGTCTCCTCATTTACTCCTCCATGTTTTAGAGTTAGTTTGTGAATTTGTTGTTAGTGTGAAGATAGTTTATTTGGACAGTTTACATTTCTGAGCACTCGTTCATCGTATTTACAGCACATGTCACTGTAGTCCATATAATAGCACTAGTTTTCCGGCGCTCTAGTTCTGTCCCTGATCCTCACGCACTTTCCTGACTCTGCTGCCCCTTGTGGACGTTCAGGTGACGACCAAACGAGCCCAGGCCTGGTGTCAGAGCAAGAACAACATCCCGTACTTTGAGACCAGCGCCAAAGAAGCCATCAACGTAGAACAAGCATTCCAGACCATCGCACGCAACGCCCTCAAACAAGTACGCAACAATGCACGGTTTACATCGAACACTTTGGGTGGGACAGGGGTCTGGACGTCACAATTTTCACGAGTGGCACTGGTGCGACTTATTCTTTAATTTAGTTCATCGTTCATTTGGAGCAAGAGTTCAGACTGTTGAGGAACAAACATTTTTAACACAGCAAATAAGAAAAATGTGTGGTGTTTTTGTCACATCACGGCCCAAATTGACAGTCAGAGAGACGTTTTGACAACATGTAGGTTTAAAGATCATAAACTGCATGAGTGGACAGCACTAACCGCTATCTGCCATGTTCCAAATTAAAAGTCTGAGTGCAAAACGGCTAAACAGAGTCTGGCATCCATTCACTTTCTTTTGAAACGTCTGCTCCTCTTTCTCTGTAACCGCTGCGGTCAGACTCATCATTCTAGCTGTAAAAGTTTGATTTAAAAACCTCTACATGGTCCTGGTGTTTTTTAATTTTGACATCGTCTTTATAAATGAAGATATGAACAATAGTAACTGACCAATTGGAGACCTTCTTTCCCTACAGTCCACTCCAAGCCTGTGTCTACATTAGACACAGAATCAGAATCAGAAACGGTTTATTGCCATTGTCAGTGATCAAAATTCACAAACATAGGAACTTGCGCCGGCGTAGGTGCAACATAAAACAATGAATAAAATATAATAAAATATATAAAAGAGGGATGCATAAAATTAAGAATAAAATAGACTAAGATAGACTAAGACTATATACAGAATGTACAGTTGGCAGACAGTGCAAATAGACAGTTCTTATATAATATATTGTTAAAGTGGCAGGTGTTATAGAGTGTTCATGAGTCCAACAGAAAGATGATGTTAAAATGACGTCTTCTCCGTTAAAATTTCAAACCCCACATTTAAAGTGTTAGATACAGCTCATAATTCTTCGTTCCACTGTCCACACTGATCCACTCTTTTTGGGTCCATATGCTTCTTCAAGTTATCTGTCGAAACCGGTAAATTTGAGATTATAACAACCTTTACCCAACAATAAACATCCAGAGAAATTTGCAAAACTATGTCACATTTGCTGCTCATGACCAGAAACCAGGAAGTACAATTATAAACTTTACAAAAACTGTAAAACTGGGACAAACAGGCAAAAATGTTTCTTGAAATCTTAAACATAATCATACGTTTTAATGAAATGTGACTTCTAACCTGTCATATAGACTTTAAACTCCCATCCACTAATAAACCGCTTTGTCTCGTAGGAAACAGACATGTCGGTGTACAACGAATTCCCAGATCAGATCCAGCTGGGCAACGACAGAGCCAATCCTCCAGCGGAAAGTTGCAGCTGCTAAAAGCCCGGACCCTGTTAGCCGCCGACGGTCCTCTGCACCTTTACTCCCGGGGAACAGCGCCCCCTACTGGTCTTCCTCCTTCAGCCATTCCACCACAACCACAGCAACCTTCGAACGGATGTCACCTTATTCCTCATTTACACTTTCCACGCGTCAAGCACCCAAAGAATCACACAAGAGGAGACGAAAAAGCCCCAGAATACACGGCTTTTGTTGAGGTCTTTCTTCTTGTATTGGCCGATGTCGAACACAAGATGGCGCCGTATTGTAAAAGTGATTTCTGGGAACTCTGGCCTTGTGATGTGACAAGATGTTGACTAACTTTAGCATCCCATCTTAACTCTTTCCCCCTTTTTTTCGGCTTGTTATTGTCAATACAAATCAGTTATTGAATTATATGTGTATGTATATATATATTTTAGTTATCAGGTGTTGTTTCTGAAGCCAATTTGAACTGTTATTTTGCACTTTTCTTTTAGTTTAGACATGAAGGGATGGCTGATTTTGGGCAACGTCTGCCTCTGCACACTTTTAAATTAAGCTTCAAAATGTACCTGTTACTTCTAGGGCTGCGCAATATTAGAAAACCACTCCTACTTTGTGTGATTTCCAACTGTGCTGCTTTCAAGTCATAATACACCAGACATAATTGCTCCTTTTGGCGTTTGGAGAGCGTTGTGGTTTCATTTGAGGCTGCGGATTAATACATTTATTATTATTTACAGTTGTTCAAATTATTCAAATTATATGCTAAAAATAGGGGCAAAAAAGTCAGGTTTTGATCAGCTTTAAAGTGTTTAAAATGTCTCTCACGAAAATCTTTCAATAAAAGTAGATGTTTATGAAGTAATGGTAAACATTTACCTCACATCAAAAAAATGCTGGATTAAGTAGAAGTAAGACATAACAGCTAAAAATATTTGCGTAAATATACAAATACATCAGCTAAAAACACTCAAAAGTAAAAATAAGTATCAATACAACCATTAAAATAAAAGTAAAAGAAATGATACAACAGCAAAAAAAAAAAAAAATCAAATTCCTTTTATTAACCCAAAATACAAACTGTAGTCTACACTAATCCAATGCCACTGAAAACCTATTTCCTGAAGGAAACAATGAAGTTTACCATACACAAAAGTAGTTTCTTGCAATAACTCTCTGAACGCAGCTCCAAAGCATTCATTGAAGTGCTCTTGGGTTTTGTTGGCAAAAGATAAATCGACCCTCTTCTGGAAAATAAAGGATTGTTTAAAACAAATCTCTTGCAGTTGTACTAAATATTGTGTAGCCCTGTTTATATTAGCATATACAGCTCTTGTACACTTGTTGATTGTAACTCAAAGGCCTCTCACTTCACAGATATAATCATAAGTGAACTCCTTGATATACAAGTATTTGCCATTTATGTAACATTTACCTGTACTGCTAGTACTGCTGTATGTTCATTCAAACCAGTGCTTTGAAATGTCAAACACGCTCTCACTTGTTCAAAAATGTCCTGTTTTGTTTTCGCTCCTCTCGCTGCTTGTAGCTCAGGTTGGCGCCACATTTTTACTGGTAAATTGTTGTACTAAGGTGTATTATAGATGGTAAAGGCTGACTTTATTAACAAATGAAATGCTCTCAATTCTTCATAAAAATGTTCAACTTTCTGCCCCGGTAAATATCCTGATGTAAAATCACCTCAATCTCAATGATGTGGACTAAGAAATTGGGACGACAAATAAAACTATTGAATATATAAGTGTTGCCTGCGTGTTTTGTTTCAGCAGGTATCATTTCTATAATTCTAGACTCCTGTTGGTGGCCTGTAAGTAACTACCAGTAACATACCAGTCCACCACACTCCTGTCCTGAATATATGTCTCTCTCTCTCTCTCTCTCAGAAAAGTGTTTTATTTTCCAAACATTACATTTTATTTGTGTGCCATTTACATTTCGGATTTTTATTCTCTACGTTCTATAATTCTAATATATAATACATTTTTATTTAATTTCACTTTATTTACATTTTATCGGCAACATCGCACCACTTCCGGTGTAGCTACTTCCGCCTTTCGCCTCTCCTCCTCATTCACAGCAATGGTAAGAAAATGTCTAAAATGCCTAAATCTGACTCTTTAACCTTCATCTGATCTGTGTAGTGTTAATATAAGATGACCTGTGCTCACATACTCGTCTGTTTAGATATAAAATGCGCTTTGATCCATTATTTTATTCAGGCTAACGTCACCTGGCTAACATCGTTAGCATTGGCTTCCTGTCAATGAAAAAAACATGATTTTAAGCCCAAAGAGGACTGCGTTTTTTGTGTTATTCCTCTTAAACAGTCACGCGTGGCTCTTTATAAATGTTGTTGTGGTGGTGGTTTTCACAGGACGTAATCTGCTTGGTATTTTGTCCGGATGTGGAAAATGACCGTAGTCTTAATTAAAATCACGATAAACAATAAAGTCTAATCTTCTTTTTTCTGACAGCTACAGAACTTTGCACTCTCATTTCTTAAATGTTAAATGTTTTAAAAGTTTAATCTAGATAAATATAATTTTAACAGCTGCTTCTCTAAATGGTAATGGGTTATTTTTTCTCTTCCTCTTGTCGTAGTTCCTGGTTACAACAACCAGAAAGTCCAATATTTAGCAGAATCCAGGGCTAAAAAAAGTAAATCGATTAATGGCGACTATTTTTTTATTAAATATTTGTCTATTGTCTGTAATTTAGTAATAATTATAATTGATGCCTGGTGGTGTTGACCGAGTTCAACAGATGTGCAGAAAAGAGATGTTATGACTCAGACAAAGCAAAATACATACGTACATGAATACATAAGAATGACACAGAACACTTTTTTTTTTTTTTTTTTTTTTTTTTTTAAAGAAAAAAATGGTCTGTTATTATACATGATAGAGATGGTGCAGCCCTAATAACACCTCAGGTAATAAAGTGTAGACAGTTCTGTTCTCAGTGCTGGTCAAGAGGAAGCACAAAGAGCAAATGTCCTTGTAAAGACTTCCGTGGACAAACTCTGACTTAAAGGGCCTCTGACAGGTTGAACTACTCATTTAACTAAAATGCAGTTAAGATAAATATATTTAAATTTCTGCAAGAATCTTCACAAATGTTACCCCAGTTTAGCTGTTTTTTAATTTCACTTCCTGGTTGTAAAGTATGACATCACACTAGGAAATTACCATAGCAACCAC
Organism: Rhinogobius similis; assembly: GCA_019453435.1. NCBI lineage: Eukaryota > Metazoa > Chordata > Actinopteri > Gobiiformes > Gobiidae > Rhinogobius > Rhinogobius similis. The sequence continues at coordinate 10,446,212 of CM033627.1, read as the reverse complement.
ACTGTACATTGGCCAAAACTCAGCCATTGTCACAGATTGTGTTCATTTGACAAAGAGAAACACATGTGAACGCCTTTATTTTGTTGAATCAATGTTTAAAGGGTCAAAAAGGTTGTTTATTTTGTGTAAATTATGCATAACCTTCGTCTCCCCAGTGTGATGTCATCAGTTTGTTTACTTCCTGTAATTTTCAACAGATTTTTTGACTTTTCTCCACAAATAACGACCTGATTAGTGTAAAACTATAATTTATATTTACAAGAGGTGTTATTGCACTGAATAAAGTAAAAATTAGAAAATTATAAAAACCCGTCATACGCACTTTATGTGTTCTGCTTTGTTTCCGTGTTTGTGTTTCAGACGGCTACACTGCGCCCGTATCTGAACGCGGTGCGGGCCACGCTGCAGGCCGCGCTGTGTCTGGAGAACTTCTCGTCTCAGGTGGTTGAGCGGCACAACAAGCCCGAGGTGGAAGTCAGGTGAGGAGCACTCAGAGACCTTAAAGTCCACCTTAAATCTCCTTCTGCATTACCAGTGTGTGAACTGTCTGTGTGGTACAGGAGCAGCAAAGAGCTGCTGCTTCAGCCCGTCATCATCAGCCGAAACGAGAAGGAGAAGGTCCTGATCGAGGGCTCCATAAACTCCGTGCGAGTGAGCATCGCTGTCAAACAGGTCAGTCAGAGGACAAGGGCAGATGTGTTAGATTTAGATGACACAGATTTAAGGATCATGTCAAAATATTATGAAAATGGACTTTTATGAGCTGTTGAAAGCTTACTCAGACTGTTTTTTAATTGATTTATGCATGTTTGAGTAATCTCTTATTGTCCTGCAGCTGAGGCTTGAGTGCCCCCTGTCCCCGCCCACAGCTCTGAAGTCACTTTACATCATTAGTACAACTTTATATCAACCACGCCTTAATTAGCCTTTAAAGCATGAACAAAGACTTAATTCTTAATAAACACATTGTTTATTAAGAATGATTCACGCTTAGTAAATACTGGTTATTATTTAAGAGTTAAGGATTTAATTAAGTAGTCTGTGTAATCCCCATTAGTTTATTAGTTACTAAGCCTGAATTATTCTTCACTCATTCTTCATATTTGTTTGTTATTAATCAACCTTTATTTATAGAGCCCTTTACAACACTCAAGGTGACCAAAGTGCTTTCCAATAGATAAAAATTATATGAAAACATAAAGCCATTTAACAGTGTAAACAATAAAACTAAATGTACAAAATAAAATGTCATATTAGAGAGTGTTCTCAGAGAGAGTGGCTTGTTCCAGAATCTGGGGCCAGTGACCGAGAAATCACTTTCTGTCACTTTTATTCACTGTCATTAATGAATAAAAATGTTTGTTTGTGAAAAGTACAGGATGTCGAAAATGTCAGGAAGTTCACACTGATGACGCCACACTAGACTCAGTTTTCAATCCAAAAGTTTGGCACATTTTTCTGACTCTTTAAACATTAATTGAACAAAATAAAAGTGATTTCATATATTTTTATTTGTCAAACATTGGTGATGTTAGAGTAGATTTGGTATACAACAGATAACCGTTACGAAAACCACAACATCTTAACTGTCTCATAGTAAAGTGAGTGCTCCAACCTGCTGTATAGTTTGTAAATGATGTGAATGTGCCACAGGCCGATGAGATCGAGAAGATCCTGTGCCATAAGTTCATGCGGTTCATGATGATGAGAGCAGAGAACTTCTTCATCTTACGGAGGAAACCTGTCGAGGTAAACATTTCATTTAGTCCGTTTTGGAGCATGTACACTTTTTAAATCCATATCTTTGTATTTGCTTGCTGTTTTATGTTGGGTTAGTGTATGTTTGACTCTTCTCTCGTTAAATGCTTTGTTCCTTGTTGTTTTCCTGTCGCGCTCAGGGCTACGACATCAGTTTCTTGATCACAAACTTCCACACGGAGCAGATGTACAAACACAAACTGGTGGACTTTGTCATTCACTTCATGGAGGAGATCGACAAAGAGATCAGCGAGATGAAGCTGTCCGTCAACGCCAGGGCCAGGATCGTCGCCGAAGAGTTCCTCAAAAATGTAAGTTATCTACTGATTTACTGTGACCGACGATAATGTTTGTGAACGCTTCATCAAAAACACAACAGACGCTTGAAGTGAAACGAAATAGAAACACACCTAATGGGATTAATAAAGTAGCGGAGATGATGATGGATGGATGATTATTTTATGTTAAATTTACATGTATCTGTGTAGGTGGGGGCTTTTTTCCTCTCAACAACAGTATTCAGACAATATTTCAAAGGCTCTGCACCAGATTTTTTTACAGTGTTAAAAACGTGACAAACAGAACTAGTTTATTTTAAGGGTTTGCAGTGGTTTAAGTTGTTGCTGACTTTCCTAATTCTTTCTGAGCATCGTAATTATTCACTGTGATGGGTTTATACAAACGCTTTTGTCAGCTTTCAGAGCCAGAGCAGAGTTTACTGTCACTGTAAAGCTAACAAACATTAGCATGCTAACAATATACTTCCTGCTTCTCAGAGAATAAAACGTATACAATTTATCTGCTCTGGGGCTAAACTGATTTGTCTCTATTACATGAAAAATGTAGAAATTCAGGTACAGTCGGGGCTGATACAATCTGATTTTTTATATATTTTGATAATCGATTGATCTAGCAATTATTCTTTCGATTAATCGATTAGACCTGTGAATATGAGATTTTTACTCAGTTTGACCCCGATGAAACTGAAGCAGATAAAGCAAAATTTACACATTTCCCGTGTCATTTTTGTGTGATTCCTGCTCTGAGTCATACCCTGCAGCTCATGACCTGCTCTGGAGTTTGAGTATCGACCAGTTAATAATTATTCTGTTACTTAATTAGTTGACAACTATTTATATAATGGATTAGTTGCAATGAATCAGTTAACTTTTTGCAGCCTTTGTTTGTCCAAGTATCGCAGAAAAATAACCACAAAAGGACAGAAATATCACTTTATACCTTTGTTACTTTACATTACAGTAGGTCCGCTCGATTGTGGCAAAAATTATAATCATTTGGCACACAATTGAGATTATGATTATTTTGAACAATTACTTCTATATTGTCAAAATGATTGAGTAGAGAAAGTATACAGTAAACTGAATGTATTTAATTAGTAATGTTTTAGAAAAGTGCCTTTGTTCCAGGTTTTGAGGCAAAAGGAGTCTTTTATAATTCTGAACAGAAGGCAATGCATTGTATTTACCACTACAACATTTCTGTAATTGAATAGAGTAATAATTGAAATCACTATTATACATACGATTAATTGCAGACCCTACATTATAATAGCTGTTTCTCCCTTTTTTTGGAGGTAATTTTTAGACGTTTTTATTATAAACGATAAACTCGACGTTGTAATTTTGCATTTCTCCAAAACAGCTCTTGCAGTATTATCCATTCTTTATTCGACCTCTTAATTCCAGGCAAAGCAATAAAGTAAAAATTAAGTACATTTGGCTTGTCACAGTTTTTTTTCGCTGATCTTTGACCCCGAGGCAGAACAGAAAAATAAATGTCCAGTGTCATATGAATTTAAAATAATTATTGCTCATTGTTCTCGAACCATGACCAGCTTGTGACTGAAATGAAATGACTAATGCTGTTTCACGTTTCCCAATTCTATACATTTATTTGTACTTTTATAGATCGCTGTCTCATTTTTGTAGATTTAAATATTCCTTTCTTTGTTTTTCTACAGTTCTAATTGAAATAACACGACCCATTCCTTTTGCCACGTTGACCGTCGTTTGTGGAGCGCTCACAAAGAAGCCATTTTGAGACAAACTTCAACACGAACTTTCAACTTTTACCCTTTACTCCAAAGCCCTGTGCTCACAGTAACATTCACATCTGTAAATAATGAAAATACTCACGCTAGACATTAGTTTTTCTGCCTTACAACACGAGTACATGAGGGCAGGTCCTTAAAGATATATTTTACATATTGAGCACAGGGTTACATGTGTTTGTTATCAAATAATTTAAATGTTTTTTAATATATAAGAAACTATGATATTCATTTCATTTTGCAGTGTGAGACAAACAGAAATGCATGTTTGGACGCAGATTTAGACCCTGTTGTAGATTCAAAACAAATGCTGTGGACAGAATAAAATCATTATTCTTTGTAACTGAGTTTTGTGATTTGTTAAAATAATTATTACTTCGCTTGGCAGAATACTACATTTGTTAAATACACTGAACAAACATTTTCATGAGCTGAACTTTAAAGAGATAAAACATTTACATTTCATACACAAAAGACCTATATCTCTCAAATACTGTTCACAAATGTGTCAAACGTCTGTCTCACTGAGCAGTTAAAGGGCCTGCACCTGATTTGTATTTACTCTTAAGATAAATTCTCTTTACATCACACATGGTTTGATAGAAACAACTTCATGGTAGACATTCTGTTTGTGTTGTATAATCTGTGCATATTATAGATGCACTTTGTTAAGATAGAACTAGTGCAGTGCTTGTGCTTGACACTGTCCCAGACTGTGATTCTCTGTCATGGTGCAGTTTCAAAAGTGCTAAAAGCTGATTGTGAAGAGAGTTAGAGGAACTGTATGAAAACAACTGCATAAGACGATTCCAGAGTGAAAGGAAGGACTATGTGGGTGGGGCTAACAGTTCAAACAAAAACATGTTCCTGTCCCACGGTTCAAAATCAGGTACAGGCCCTTTAATATAACCCATTCCTCTCAGGTGTGGCATATCAAGATGCTGATTAGACACTATTGAGGGGTCAGAAAACCAGTCAGTATCTGGTGTGACCAAAGTTGCTGTATATTGACAGGACTGGAACCATGGATGTATTAAAAGAACTGGATAAGGTACGCCCCCTCTGACTGTGGTCCCAGATTGATTTGTGGCCGTGCGAGGTACTGCAGCCTCTTGGAACCAGCCTTTTTCTAAAATTGCTCATTATAATTGCAGACAGTACTGAATTATTATCTGTATTTAAATAAAATAGAAGGAAATGTTCTTTTCTATTGTTTCTAAAATCACCGAAATTACCGTTTTTATATGAAGTGGGGGATTGTAAAACAAAGATGTCAGCCTCCGTATCAGGAAGTAAATGCGGAAGTAAGAAACTTTTTTGGGGTCATGCGCCAATGAGCACTCTCCATAGGGATAAACAGGACGGCCATCTTGGATTCATCTTCCAGGTTTTATTATAGTTCTATGACTGGAACACACTGCTGTGTGCAGCAGAGCATCCTGGACATGTTCAGAGGGCGACGTGTGGGGAGTGTCTGACCAGGACGTCCAGGGTGTGTCCAGATCCTCTCAGCACTGGGCTGAGCATGATCTGCTGCAGCACGAGGTGATGGCTGTGGATGAACGGCTCAACAAGAGACATTTAACTTTTTAATAGTTTAGTTTAATAACTAATTAACAGTCAATTTGTGAAAATTTGGGAAAAAAAGTTCCCTCAAACTTTATCCAACCCTGAAGGAAGACCTGAAAAGGAATCTCTCATCATCACCATTTCATCCCAGCGCAGGGACAGTTTACGAGTAAGAACAGTTCTCTGACAGTTTAAACATAATTTTGTTTTTATTTGCATGTGCAGATTAGAGATGGGACAGTTTTATCTTATGATATTGTCCATATATTTCCATTTGCAAAAACGGCCAACTGTGTTACTCTTCTTTAAACATGACGCGAGGAAGACAACAACTGAGGCCAAAACTAAACTGAACTGCACACTTTATTATAAATGATATGAAGCTCTCGTCTCTCGTGGACCCAGCCTCGAGTCTCGTCTCGTGGAAACGGTCTCATCCCAATCCCATCTTGAATTCACGGTGGGTTCAATATCATGAAATACAACTTCTTTTTTGTGGTGAATTGGAGCTCCATTCAACTTTAGACTATTCACTTGAGTCTTTTCAGATCAATCTTAAAGTGAGTTCACATTTGTCTTGGTTTGATCCCAGTTCAGTCCTGAATGATGTCGACGCGGTTCGCTCAAGTCAAGGTTCAGTTTCATTTTATTTCTGATTCAAACGCAGTGTTTGTGTGAACGCCACCACAAGAGGGTTCATTTACAGTGTTTGCCTCTGAAAAGTAAATAAACACACAAATGCATGTCTCAGTGTGTCATGATTTATTGCCACAGTGACATGTCGAAAATGATCAATGTCTTTGCATCATTTATACAGTACAATAATTACAATAAGTCACAGTACATCAGCAGAAGGGTAGCTTTATCCACATTGTTTTCATTTGCATTTTATTTATTTACACAGGAAAAGATTAAAATACAAAAAAAAGAAACAATCATACCTGCAAAACCACAAGTCCTCAAGTACACTTTAGAAGCCTTTTTTGTCGTTTTCTTTATTGGAAAGGCTTTTATTTTGATAAGACTTTTGTTTTACTTCACTCAACAGCAAAAGTAAGACGTTATTGCAGAAGCACCTTGGTCAATAATACAAAAACACATTAGAAAAAAGATGCAAATTAAAAGTTACATCACAATAGTCACACTTATATAAAAAATGTTTCTTCACAGACGTTGAGGCGATGACGGACAAACGGAGAGGAAAGTGCGTAGACGGAGTTATGCCGATTAAATATTTGTTTGTCCGGAGTGTTGTCGATGGAGTTCTAGAGGTCGGCGACGTTTTCGTATTACGGGTTTTTAAAAGTCTTTGGGTCGGTGGCAGGAGTGTGTAAAAACAGGAGGAGGTGGATCAGAAATGCGCCGGGACGGTCTGAAGCGCGTCCTCTGTGCTGCGTTGCGTCGTCACGTTCTGCAATGTAAAATATTTAAGAAAAACATGATCAGGATTGAAGTAAAACATGGACGGAGCACCAGAAAATAAGCGAGAAATAAGAGACAGGAGTACGTTTGAACATGCTGTGTGTAACAAGGTTAAAGTGTATTGAATATCATCAAAATATGTATCACACCCCCATTTTAATTTGAAAGTTCTGTTTCTGTAACTGGTAGTGGTGGTAACCGTGGTAACCCCCCTCTGCTCCGCCCCTTCTACTGTTGAGAGACTTGAAAACGGTATGTTACAACTTTGGCTCTGTGTTTTTGGTATTATTTTGAGTTTGTACATCTATGTTAACATGTTTTAATCCACTCAATATGTAACCTAGGATTGTACAGTATTATTTTAATGTGGTTGGTGAAATATTTACTTCTATTTGGTTATGTTATTTGAAGAAGTTGTAGTCTCTCAGTATTGGCAGTTGGCTTGACAGAGGAGTAACTGTCAGGGCTCACAGTGTAGCTAAATCTATTTAAATACAAACATGGAGTTCAATTCTCAATATTGTTTTGTTGTTACTGTTTAGGGGCAGAAGCTGATGTCATCACATGTTTACCAGTTCCTGTATTTTTTTGTGTGATTTCAGTCTTCTTTATAAAACTCACAAAACCTTCAAGACTGGTGTTGTCTATGCAACCTGGGTGAAAGTTCAGGGGTTACATGTGTGTGTTTGGCAGACTTTAACACGCGGCTGACCAGTGGACAAAAAAAAAAACTCAAGTTACTTTTAGCTTTTGTCTAGATTTAGTCAATTATTTTTTTCTAGTTTTAATCTACAAAAATGCAGCGACAGAGCTTCACCTGCAGGTCTTGTGTGAAAATACACTCCCAGTAAAGACGCCTTTATTCCCTTCCTTTTTATTGAAATAAGGAAGTACAATCACATACAAAAGCATTTCATATCGCCAAATATAAAAAAGAGAGCCAGTGTTTCTAAGGAGAGTTGTCAGCCTGAAAATACATTTGCGACCACCACAGACTTACAAAGACATTTAACGGGGTGAGAATGTTCTAATTCTAGTTCTAATTTAAAGCAGAACTAAGTAACATTTGAGTGACAGCAGTCTAATGGCACTGAGTCAAAAAGACAGTGAGATAAAAAGGCATTTTCAGTGTTTAGAAATGTGGGAAGAAGCAACTGCATAAAGGAAGGAAAAGGAATGTGAATATAGAGGAAGAAATGTATTTTTTATAATGATTTTACAAGTCTTAAACCGTTCTGTGATTTTAATGTAATTTTCGTCTGTTATGTAAAGCACTTTGAATTGCCTTGTGTATGAATTGTGCGCCACAAATAAACATTTTTACCTTATTAAAAGTCTTTGTAAGTCCCTGTGGTGGTTTCAAATGTGTGTTAGGGGTGTTTTGAGCCCATCGTCGCCCCCTGCTGTCTCTGGGCGGAAAATCAGCTGCAACAACTCCTGAGAAACCATGGCTCTTATTTATATTTGGCAACGTGAAATGTTTTTTATATATTTATTTTTATATTATTTATATTATATTTTTATGTTTTTTGATAATTTGAATCAAATAGAAGGAGAAACGTCTTTTTACCAGCAGTGTATTTTCACAAAAGAGTTACTTAGTTTTGCTTTAATTTTGTCGACTAAATCCATGATCATTTTAGTCAACCAGAGAAGATATATTTCATTTTAACTCTTATAAATTGTCCTGCTTTGTTTCATGAACGGCGCAGACGTGTTTGTTGGGCGTTGAGTTTGTAAATAAATCATATTTGTACAGTTAATGTTTACGTACCGCTGGTCTGTCTCTGTGAGTGTTCACTGAATCCACGCCCAAATACATGGACTCCACTTTACAACCTGAAGAGAAGAAGGAAAAATCAAAAATCCAAACTTTAATTCAGAATATTGATCTGGATTGAAGCACGTTAGATTTAACAGCTGATAAGAATGCTATAATATGACACTTAAAATATGTTTAAAATAGTCAATTCTGTTGCCTTCATCTGTAATGGACCGAATAAAACCGAGGGACACAAAAACAGTAACAAAAAGGAAAAAAAAGGAGAGAAGAGAAGGATTTAGAGGAAAACAATGTAAACAAAAGTCAAACAGAAGTGATGGAGCTGAAATAATACAAACTGAATGTTTAGAATAGCTTTGTTTTTGTCATTATTATTATTTTATTAAGTGTATGTGTTGAAGTGCTTAGGCATTTCTTCCTGGTATTGTTTGTTTACATTTACACAGTTGTTTTTTTCTGTTATGTCTTATAAATGTGATTGTGAAATATTTAGTTTGACCCAATAAAGTACCAAAAAAACCTTAGAATGTTTAATTGGTTTCATAGGACAGTTTGAAAGATAATTAAGATAGAAATAAGAACATTAATCTGACAACGGGAAAGTAAAATTTCCTTAACTCAAATAATTTGGCTTGAAATAAGAAGAAAAGTAAATAAACACAGATCCACGCCGTACATAAATGATCAGATCTTCAAACTCACCATAAGCCACAGGAGTCAGTTTGAGGACGGTGTGCAGAGGGCATTTAAGATAAGGCAGCTCATCTGAGGAGAGAAGTACAAGGGGAACTAGTTAATGAAGGGTTTTGTTCAAATAATGTTGAGCTTGAAACAAAACGAAAAGTGAAGAAAGTGCTCGCTGTCCTGTTTTATAATTCACACAAGCTAAAAATACCTGCGGTTTTGTCGAGGAAGTAGGCGAGCAGACACCTCATGACGGCCTGGTGGCAGATGACCAGGACGTTCTCCTGTCGCTCCAGCTCCATGATCACAGGCTCCAGGCGCTGCACCAGGTCTTCATACGACTGACGGAAAAACATCACAGCTGAGCACAACAGGTCCATTTACGAGGTCAGTGAAATGAGAGAACACAAGAACTAGATCTGACTGGACAAATGTGATCATCAAAAACACATTTTAGATTAACTGTTGTGTTTAGGAGACAAAGTACAATGAATTTTAAAATGACGCTTTTCAATCTGTATCTTTTTGTCTTTATTTTATTTGTTTACATAATTGTCCTTGTTTTAAGACACAGATGTGAACAATCAGATTACTCAGATCAGACTGTTTACATGAAAGTTCAATTATCTGACAAACCCCAGAAATCAGATAATGATCAGACTTTTGGTGTGTAAGTAAATATGAGGAAAAGTATTATGTATTGTTTATATTATTATCAGCCTTTAATCACGCTCTTCAGTATCTTTTGTTTGGCATTTCATGTTTTAGAATTAAGATAAATGAACATCTCCATCTTCACTTTTTCCCACGGCACTGAGTTTAGGCGCCATCTACTGGCCGCACAGCGTTTACACAAGTTAATTTAAAAGCCTGGCAGTTGCAGCGATCGTGTTTAGAGGCAGAAATGCTCAGAACGAGTCCGAGGATGATTTAAGGACTTCAAGCAGCAGAAGATTCTCAGAGGTGACATCTAAAATTGGAAAAAAGCAGTTCTGCAGCGAGAGAGGAGAGGATTTAATCAGGATTAATCAAACCAGCGTGAATAAAGCTAAATGCAACTCCAGGTGTGTTTAATGACGGGACATTGTTAGAACAGTGTTAAAGGCTCATAAAGTCACTGCAGCAGAATACTGTATGTCCACTGTGTTTGTACGTGTTCCTTCTTGTCTCCATGATGTCATTTCTTCTCCTGGAATGTTCCACAGTACAGCATTAAACTTCTCTGTCTTACATTATTGAACTGCAGGTGTTTTATTGCCAAGAAATAACTTGATAAACAACATGCATTCCTCTTGACTTTCCACAGATCTGAATTTTAACCTTTAATCGTCTCCATGGGGATCGATATGCCATACTGTGGAACATTCCAAGCGAAGCAAAGCAATAACATCTTCATGGAGACAAGCAGAAGAGTTACATGGTGCAGCTTTATAATATCCATGTCTGGTTGATGTTTTGTGGTTGAAGTTTTTACACGTTAGACTCACCTCTCCTTTGGGATATCTGTAGCGGTATTTGTCCTGGTCTCTCATCGCAAACTCCAGCGGAAAGTGTTCCTGGATCTCCTCGTACATCATCTCCTCACACACGCCCTGAAACCAGACCAACAACAGACCCATCAGGTTTAGGGAGACAGAGGGCGTTATCATGGTGCATTATTATAACAATATGCATGCCCAAAGTAAATAAAAACCTTCAAATCCCCAAGTTCATTTCTAGAAGAAATCTCAACCCAACATGGAGCTGACTTCTTTGTATTCGTTATTCACTATTTTCAATTCAATTTAAACTATTCTTTCTATGAATCATTATTGCTCTCAGTTTGATTTGTATAAATACGATGTTTAATCATTGCCATTTAAAGCAGAGCAAAGTAACATGTTTTATCTAATTTATCTAATCTTTATAAGTCCCTGTGATGGTTAAATATGTATTTTTGGGGCGTTTGAAGTGTTCGTCGTCGCCCCCTGCTGTCTCAGAGCGGAAAACCAGCCTTGCAACGGCCCAAAGAGAACTATCCGACGAAACCCTAGCCAATTTTAGATACATATTTGGTGAGGTTAAATGGTTTTGAATGAGCGTATACCGTCTTCTTTCATTTAAAAAAGAAAGAAAGGAAAAAAATTTATGAATTTTGTTCTCAGACAATGTATATTCACACGGGAGATGGAGGGGTTAATTAGTACAGCTTGGACACAATAATAAAAAAAAAAGCTAAATTCTTTCCTCCAAAGTCTGAACTCTGCTCCAGAATAAATGCATTTCCTCATGATTATAATGACCCAGACTGATTGTTGACCATTTCACTCTCAATTTGAAAATAAATATAAAGTTAATTTCACCGCTTTCATTTTGATCAGTACTTTTGCTTTATACTCTTTATATTGTACAGCCCCCGATAAACAGTGTGTAAATGTAAAGAGCTCGTACAGCGTCGATCTCGTTGAGGGCCTTCCACTGCTCGTACGGCACTCCCAAACACTCGGCCGTTTGGATCGTCCTCTTCATTTGACTCGTCCAAACCTTCAGGTCCTTAATGTCCTGCTCCTGCATGAACTTCCTCAGGTGCATCGCGTACTGGAAAAACAACAGGACAATGTAGTTAAATAATCATACACTGTGCATTTATGTTTTTGTCTCTATTGTGGTTTTAACGCGTCTGTCCTGCTGTTTATGTTGAATTACTTTGTGCAAAAATTATGCTTTACAAATAAACTTGGCTTGTATTTGAAAGTAGATAACTGTACTTTTCACTCCCCTCCATTAAAAAAATATATATAACTGAAATGAAAAGTAGAAAAGACGTGTCCTCACCCGCTGTTCTTTCCAGACTATTACATCACCTCTGCATTTGACCCATTAATAGTTCTAAAAATAAGTATAGGTATAATGTTTACTTTTTTAAAATGTGATGCTTGCTGTGATGATATTGTTGCTCCTTAAAGTCTATTTGACCGTTAGACAACACATTTAACTATATTGACTATATATTTGATTATATTTAACATTGTAATAAACGTTTTTCCTGTTTGTCTAAAATTACAGGAAGTAGTGCTGAGTCCTAAACCCGAATCCCTCTGTGATGTCATCAAAAAGCAACGTGCCGTTGAAAATAAAGAGACAGCTGAAACAGGTAAAACTCAACTAATAAATTTTCTGACGGTTTAAACTGTCATTCAACAAAATAAAGGTGTTATCAGGTATTATTTGTCAAATCACAACTATCGTGTAGTTTATAGGGCTGCAACTAACGACTATTTTTGATAATCAATCAGTCGAGCGATTATTCTTTGGATTAATCGATTAGCTGTGAAAGGCCCTTGAATATGAGAATTTTACCCAGATAAAGCTGAAGTGAAGGTGTTTGACGACGTCCTGGAGGAGAATATTCATCGCTGAACGAGGATTTTAAACAAAAACACACAACTTACATGTTTCCTGTGTGTTTTTTGTCAATCCTGCTCTGTCATAAAACCTTTTCTTTAAGCACTGTTTTGTTGTTTTAATACACTGTTACACAAAACACTGTTTTGGAATCTGTGTTTGGACCAGTTAACAGTTACCCAATTATTTAATTAGTTGACAACCATTTCCATAATCAATCAGTTGCAATTCGATTCGATTCGATTAACTTGTTGCAGCCCAAGTCATTTACATGGATTTTGGCCCTTGTTTTCAAAATGGTTGCTATGGTAACAGTTGTAGAATTACCTCTAACTCTGTCATATTTGCTGCTCCAGTCCAACCAGGAAGTGACATTATAAACATTACGAAAACTGCTAAAGTGGGGACAAACAGGCAAAATGTTTATTAAAATCTTAAATATAATGATGTTCACTTTGTTTAAGTGAAATGCGACGTCTAACCTGTCACACAGACTCTAAGTGACAAAATCTTCTTCTTTCACTGACACCACCTCGATGTAGAGCCTCGTATGTGTTTTGAGATCCTTTAAGTGCCACTGTGCCCCCCGCTCACCTCTTTGCCGCGCTCGGACAGGCCGGAGTCGCCCCCGATGCGCCCCTTGATGTTGAGGTCGCTCTCTCCGTGGCGGCTGAGGTAGATGGAGCGCGGTGTGATGTGAATGTTCATCAGGTAATACACGATCCGGCTCTGGATGTGGTCCAGGACGCGGTTCACCAGGTACCGCCGGCCCACGTCGATCACCTTTATGTACGAGAGCTCCCTGAAAACAACAGGAGTGAGGAATTCATCTGGAATGGATTTATTTATTCATTTATCCAATTTATTATCATCCCTTTTTAAATGTGTTGTCTTCTTTTGGGCACTGACTGAAACATTGAAACAAGTTCATATTAGACCTGAAACTAACAATTGTTTTAGCTGTCGACAAACGATTATTTCGATTGTTTATTGACACTTTCTACATACGTTTTTAACCAAATAATAGCTGAAATATATATGGTGACTGAAGGCTTCTAGATAGAGAATAATTGAATATGAATAACGTGTATTATTGATGAAAATACAAAGCTGTTTAAGGATTTTTTTTTTTTACACTTTGATGTCTTATAATGCCACTGTCATTGTTGTAAAATAGTCTTTTCTATGTGTTTTTGAGTCTGTATCGTCCACATAACGATTATCAAACTACAACTGCTCATAAAAGGGTTAGTGAGATTATTTTTTCTTCATTAAAAAAAAACTAAACAGACCAAAGAGCTTTGTTACGTTTTCAAATGAAACAAATTATGTTAATAACGCAAAGTTAATTCATTTGCAAACCACACCCTAGAGAAAGTCATATTTGATTTATAGATTTATAGACATTTATACTAAAGGTGGCATTACTCATACAACTGTGTACTTTTTATCTCTGTAGTTGTAAGCTTTTTGTTTTCACAGCTGCTCTGGGTCAAACAGACAAATGTCCATGAAACGGTCTAATGTGTAAGAGATTAATACACATTAGTGCTGAGAGATTTATCAAAAAATTGATAATATTCCAATTGTTGTTTTGTAGAGATATAAAATTAGAATGTTGAGTATTTTGTCTATAATTAAAACTATTATAAAGAGCTCAAAAAGAGACAGAAATGTCAAGTGTATAATGTTACATTTCGGTCCTTTTGTTGTAATTGTATGGTGCATTTACCGTTTGCTCTTTAAACCTCAGAAATTTCGTTTCTTTCAAAAATATTTTCAAACATCCATAAGATTCAAGTTGTCGAAAGAGTCAATTCTTTTCTCCCTTAGGTTTATTGACAGATTTTAGTTAATTCATATTTACTTGAACACTAATACTATTCCAAATGAGCCTAAATAAATACAGCAGCTCTGTGGACAAATAAATGCACTCACTTGTCTAGATTCTCGTCCAGCGGCTGATACGATGATTCATAACATTTTATCCTCTTCATGAAATCCTCGATTGCCTCCTCGGAGTTTGCGTGGATGTAGTCAGGGCTGTCCAACTTCACTTGCTGCAAAAACAAAGACAAATCTGACGTTATTTCAGGTTTATCTTGTGCTTTATTTAGTTTTACTGAGCCGGGATTGTTCTCACCACAATGTTTTCTGCAATGACATCTGGGTCTTCACACACAGACTCCACGAAAAATACCTGAGTCGTACAAAAATGTAAAATGTTTAGAAAAAAGCCAAGCAAACATAATTAACTTGAAATAGATTTTGTTTCTTGAACGCACCTTGAACCCATTCTGTTCTGCAAATTTCATTATTGTCGCTCTCCTTTCTCTGGTTGTGTTTGTGGCATCAAAAACCTTCAGAAAAAGAATGCATCACTTAGCAGATTATAAAGGGTAGAGTTTATCTGTTGAATTTGCAGCCTGTGTCCAGAAGGGGGCAGCGTAAATAAAAGACTCACTGCGACTTGTCCTCCTTCTACGCTCAGATACTGTCGCACGTCGTTCAGAGCTGTCGTGGCGCATTGACTGAAAAGAAGAGACAACATTACATTAGATTACACTTTTATAACGCTTTATTTGACAATATGAGGGTTAAAAGTGACTGAAAGGACGCTATGATGCAGATTTGCTGCAGCAGTTATCGTGTTTAGACGGCAGAAATGCTCAGAATGAGTTTAGCGATGATTTAAAGACTTAAAACAGCGGAACATTCTCAGATAAGTGACGTAGATGGTCCGAAAATATGTCAGAAAATCCTGGAAGTTCAGCAGGACGTGTGTTTGACGCATGTTTCCTCAAAACAGCGTAAATGCAACTGAACGCTTCAGGTATGAGTTTGATGATGGAACAGTGTTAGAACATGGATTCACACTTCGTTCGTTATTTAGTCAAAGCTTTTTCCCATTTTCAGAACTGATGTGGACTTGTTTTGGTCCTGGTCTAGTCCAGGTTTAGCCCTGGTCTAGTTGAGGTTTAGCTCTGGTCTAGTCCAGGTTTAGCCCTGGTATAGTCCAGGTTTAGCTCTGGTCTAGTCCAGGTTTAGTCCTGGTCTAGTCCAGGTTTAGCCCTGGTTTAGTCCAGGTTTAGTCCTGGTCTAGTCCAGGTTTAGCCCTAGTCTAGTCCAGGTTTAGTCCTGGTCTAGTCCAGGTTTAGCCCTGGTCTAGTTGAGGTTTAGCTCTGGTCTAGTCCAGGTTTAGCCCTGATATAGTCCAGGTTTAGCTCTGGTCTAGTCCAGGTTTAGCTCTGGTCTAGTCCAGGTTTAGTCCTGGTCTAGTTGAGGTTTAGCTCTGGTCTAGTCCAGGTTTAGTCCTGGTCTAGTCCAGGTTTAGCCCTAGTTTAGTCCAGGTTTAGCTCTGGTCTAGTCCAGGTTTAGCTCTGGTCTAGTCCAGGTTTAGCTCTGGTCTAGTCCAGGTTTAGCCCTGGTCTAGTTGAGGTTTAGCTCTGGTCTAGTCCAGGTTTAGTCCTGGTCTAGTCCAGGTTTAGCTCTGGTCTAGTCCAGGTTTAGTCCTGGTCTAGTTGAGGTTTAGCTCTGGTCTAGTCCAGGTTTAGCTCTGGTCTAGTCCAGGTTTAGTCCTGGTCTAGTCCAGGTTTAGTCCTGGTCTAGTCCAGGTTTAGCTCTGGTCTAGTCCAGGTTTAGTCCTGGTCTAGTCCAGGTTTAGCTCTGGTCTAGTCCAGGTTTAGTTTTGGTCTAGTCCAGGTTTAGTCCTGGTCTAGTCCAGGTTTAGTCCTGGTCTAGTCCAGGTTTAGCTCTGGTCTAGTCCAGGTTTAGTTTTGGTGTAGTTTAGACCAGGGCTGGAACAAAACAGCACCCAATCAAGGCCACATCTGAGTCTGCACCAGGATTACGACTAATGAAAGTGAAAACTATTTAGTCTTGTCCACACTTGTGAAGGTAAATATTTTCTGAGGTTGTACTTGACATGGAATGTTTAGAACTGATCTGCACCCACTATAAACATGTCAAAGTTTCATTAAAATAATTCTCAAAATGAAGGTCAGAGGTAAAAATAATGATTTCATAGAATGTATTTTTTCTTTCTTTAGCTAAGTTTTTGTGCTTGACAAGAAACAACCAGCATCTTATTGTTTATTTAGACGTTAAATAAATAGCTAGATGTACTTTTTTTTTTCTTTTCTTTTTTACATTTTATGGCCCTTTATGTTTTGTACATTCCCGACTTACCGTCTGATTTTAAGGCCTTCTTCATTGTCTGGACGGAAGAATTCAAACGACTTGTAGATCTTTAGACACTCTCTTCTGTACTGACCGACGTTAAAAACTAAAACACACAAAAACATTGAGTAATTATTTAAACTAGTGTGCTTGTTTACAGTTTGAATTGGTTGTACATGTTTGTTTGCCTCACCTTTTGTTGGGACTCCGATCCAGTTCAAATAACGCGTCAACTTCTTGGAGATGTAGGTTTTACCTCGAGCTGGGAGTCCGACCGTTACAATGAGCGTGGGGCAGTTTGTCATGCAGACTGTAACCAAAGAAAACAAGAAAATGACACAAAATAAGTTTAATTTTATCTCACAGTTAATTGGCAAAGCATGGTCAGAATTGGGGCTGCACAATATAATCGCAAAAGTATCAATACTGCAATATTGGCTGATGCAATAACGATATATCGCAAAACAAAAACTAAATAGATCGCAGTACAGTGATCCCTCGCTCTATCGCGTTTCATCTTTCACGGCTTCGCTGCTTCACGGATTTTTTTTACAGTGCGGATATTTTTACAGTGCATCCACTGAACTTCAGCGCACGGCACAAGAACGGGACCCTTTGATGAGTCGTTCATTGCAGTTCTCAAATATAATCGAAGGTGGCATATCCGTTTATAAAAATCTTCTTGCTCAGAAAAAGAAAGAGCGCCAACAACTAAAGAAAGAGTCGTGCGCCTTCAGTAGAAACAGAGGCTACAGCGGAGCGGAGTCAGGACGAAGAGGCACAGACTGTGAAATACGCGACTGACAATGTTTCCAACCTAGTATTACTATATTAAAATGATTGTTTTAAACAAATTTTGGGCTTTAAAACAGGTTTTGATTTTTGGTTTCATTCCATAGTTCAGTATTGCATTGTAAAATAATAAAAAATAAAGCTGTGACTACTTCACGGATTTCACTTTTCGCGTGTTATTTTTGGAACGCAACTCCCGCGATAAACGAGGGATCACTGTAACACCATTCACCTTTCATGTTTTGTTCTATACTTGAAACTCAGCCAAGACATTTTAGCACATTTTCTTAATATTGTTATCGAGAAAATGCAAAAATATATCAATCGAGACACAATTTTTTCTCCTAGAAGTGTAAAAGAAAGTGTTAGTTGTGCGCTTTGTTCACACTGGTGGAGTGGACAAAAGGAGGGACTCAATATGTTTATTGTTTGCAAACAGTGGAGCTTTGAATGAGTTTTGTGCGTGAGAAGAACAGACATTTGAAGCTAATGCTGTGTAACAAAATGCTTAAGTAGTTAAACTTGTACTGACAGCACCTTTCACCTGATTACAATAAAGAAAGCATCGAGGTCAGTGAAAATGAAGACTAAACATAAACTTCAGCCTCGTTGTGAGTGAACTGTGGAGTCTAGAGCTGCAGATGTTTGAGAAGAGAGTTCAGTTCATTCTTTTTCGAGGCCACGGCATTAAATGTAAAGCCACCTGCATATTTGTACACAACCATTTATCATTTTCTATAATCATGATTTCACTATTTATTTTTATATCAAATAGGCCATAATAACACAATAATAGCTCATAAATAACACACTATTATTGTGTTATTATGGCAAACAAAACTAGGATTTGAGCTAGTATTGATAATAAAGATAAATTACATAAAGAGGACAAATGTTGCTCAGTTTTGGAGTGATATTGAGCTTTATCAGAACTAAATCACACTGTAACTTGTTTATAGCCAATGTCTTATAATTTTTCTATGTTACTAACTCTACTAACTACTAACTAACTGTGATATCAAAAGCTGTATCGAGCCATTTGCAAAGTATCCAAATAACAGCATTTTGGTGCCATTAAACTCAAACCAAAGTTAAATCCTGGTCTACAAATTAATCGATTAACTAATTGATTACTGAAATAATCGCCACCTAATTTAGTCATTGAATAATTGTTTTCAGTATTACACACAGACTCCAAAGCATGGTGTGATGAGAAAAGAGGTGTTATGACCGAGGCAGAGCAGCAATTGACCCAAAATGACAAAATGTGTGTTTTAATTTAAATGTTTTAATTAATTTTTATCTTAAATAATAAATAAATAATAATAAATACACAAATATACAAAGATGTTCTTAAGCTGAATTTCTTTAGTTTCATCTCAGTCAAATTTGGTACATATCTCTCATTCATGGCCCTTTTTCAATCTAAATAAACTAATTGATTAATCGAAAGAAATAATCAACAGACTAATCGATTACCAAAACAATCTTTAGTTGCAGCCCTAGTTTTACTTTTAAACATTTTCTTCCCCTTTCTCCAGAGGCCCATTCCCCCCTTATCACCCTTTTGCACATGTATTGTCAACAACTTAAGTCATCAACAAGACAATATAGAGTCATCTGAGGCTCAAGTTGTTTGACAAAAGCTTCCCCCCCTCCACGCACCTCTCAACCCCCCACTCGAAACCCCACAGCGCCGGGTGGGGTTTGTATTTACACCGATCAGATGTTTTGGGGAGGACGTCTTCACTGCGAGCGGCTTGACTCAGCAAAAGCATCCGACAAGACCGAGAGCTATGCCCTCTGCTGCCGCTAGCCAATATCTACATCCCCAAACCTTAACGAAGGAAGTGCTGACTCGAGTTATCCGGCCGAATTGATCCGTTTTCGGTCATGCGCGCGTCACAAGATGCGCCGGTGCCACAATGTCATACGTGTGTTATTAAGCATACGACGCGTGCATTGTCGTAAACCTGGGTAGTTTTATCGAAAGGGCACTCTGGACGAGACTAAACGCGTGCCACGCCGGGAAAAATTGCGGAGAAAATGATGCAATGCCGCCATCTCCAAAGGCGCACATGGATGCAAGCTAGCGCCGTGCGTAAAAATGCAAGAACGAGCGCGCAAAAAGCAAACTCACGGCGAACTGTGAATATTTTTGCGAGATTTTAACACGCAAAAATGTCTAGTCACGTCGTGTTTTGGAGGGGGTCGCAGCTCTTACCCCGTCTCTGCGTAATCGGTCGTTGGTGGAGCCCGTTGCTGCAGCGCGGCATCCAAATCTTGCGCAGCGGGTTTTGCGTGAGCTCCCGCGGCCCGTGCTCCGGGACGTCCTTGTCCAGCATCGTGTCCTGTGCGTGAAAGGCGAGGAGAGAGGGTCCTAGCGCGGCGGAGGGCGAGGGGAGAGTGTTTGGAGCGGAGAGGTTCACGGGATGGACATGACACGAGCCGAGGAGCGGGCGGCCTCTTTACCGTAAAGAACCAGCACAGCGCGCAACGGGAAATGAGGAGAATAACACTCAGCGGTTTGGACAAGGTGTCTCACAAACAGCCTGGGGTTCATTCATGTTTACATCAAGCCTGAATCATGACTAAAGTACACATAGTTTTCCCTTTCATTTCATTACTTGCGGTTTGAATGTGCACCAAGATTTGTTGTAACCATGTACAAACGACTTTATTTCACAAATAGAGTTCAACTATTATTTTATTGCACTTACTGTACACTTCAAATGACAAGGGCTGCAACAAGTTATCTAATCTGTAATAGTAAAAGTACAGTTGTTGAAAAATCGTTAACTGGTCTGACTCCAAAACATGCCATGACATGAGAAAAGAGGTTATGCTGCTCAGAGAAAGTCAAAATAACATAAAAATGACATGGGAAATGTGAAAATATTGTGTTGGGTTTAAAACACTCTTTCTATAAATTTTCGTCACTAGGACGTCCTCAAACAGCTTCATCTGGGTAAAATGACTCAAAATCATAATTACAGGCCTGTCACGTTCTAACAACTAATCAATTAATCGAAGGAATAATAACATCTGTAGAGACCCCCCCAGCCAATTCAACAGCCATTTCATGTTTACATTCATCTTAAATCATAACCTTTAAAGCACATATAGGCCTATTTTCCATATCATTATTTGTTCTTTGGATGTGCAACAAAATGTAAAGAGAGTAAGCGCAATGTAATGTAAGAGTAAGAGAAGGTTAGTTGTAATTAAATGTAGGCAACTACCACCTATTATTTTATCTGTATCTGTTATAAATCTGTAGTTGTCAGATTTCTTTGTTTATAATAACCTTAATCATAATCATAATTTAAGTCCATTTCCATTTCATTATTATTTGGATGAGTATAGATAAGCGCCAAGGCTAAATTTTAGATTTTTAAATATATTTTACCTCTCCTGTACCAGGCAAAACATTAACAGCAAACTATTTTATAGTTAACTTATTTAGGCGAATCCATAATGTTTAACCGAGTTATTGCACGATAAGCCTGTGTCAAAAAATATTAATAAAAGTTGATTACTGGGCTATAACTTCACTGCTGGTTTTCAATACAACTTACAGTTTAATTACAAGCATGAATTAAATGTGATGAGAAAATTGTTAGGGTTCAACTTAATGAGGTTCAGTTTGTTTATGTGCGTAAATGAAGTACACGGTGTAGCTTTTGTCTCAAACGCTGAGGTTATTTTTCGTTGAAGAAACCAATTTTTCCACGAATCCACCTTTTTAACCTTTACCGTAACTGTGCTGAAAGTGCGCACACGAAACCAGCGCAGCAACAGGAGCCTGCGCCGTTCACATGCAGCACACATGGGCAGAGGATGCACCCGGAGCCACAGCCAATCACAGACGGGACAGAAACCAGCTCAGCCAATCAGAGGCGGCGCAGGGCCTGGGGGAGGGCGTGCCGCTGCAGCCGGACACAGACGAAAACAACCAGAACACAGACCGTCCTTACAGTAAGCACGAGTCTGACACGAAGAGAGCACGAACGAAAAGTGCCAGTCAAATAGAAACGCATCCGCTGCAGTAAAGCGTTTCAGTAAACATGTGGAGCCATTATAGATCCATATAAGCGGCTGACAAAACGGGCTTGATAGACAGGGCTACTTTTAACATCATCATCATAATCTTTAGTACAGACTCAGAGTGCATCAAGTCCTTGTTTTGGAAGTGTCAAGTCCCAGGTCAATGGCCCCCAAGTCCTCAGTCTTGAGTTTCAAGTGCTTTCAAGATAATTCATGATGGTGACGATTCATAATTTTGCAATAGGCTTTATGTAAATATTGTGAAATGTATTTTGTTTCCTGGCCACATCTGAGTATCAACTGTAAAGACAAAATGGCTTTAAAACAACTTTAAAACAGTCCAGGTCAAGCCCCACAAGTCTTAGTCCATTTTAGTGTCACTCGTCCAGGTCCACAGCTCTGCAGACGGGGAGAGAGAAGGAAGAGACATTCTGCAAATGATCACGGCCGGGAATCAAACACACAACACAAGTACATCGCTTTAAACCATCTTGCAACAACTATCTTGCAATAAAACAACCAGTAGACGTTTAATGCCATACTACGGAACATTCCAGGCAATGAGATTGGGTTTAAATGCACCCGTAGCCTATAATAAATATGGAATTCACTTTTCTTTTCTTTTTTTAAATAACAGAATTGAATACAATCTTAGGAGCTTCATGTGTCTGTTTCATTCCTAGAGTCTCAGCTTTAATTGGCCTGGAGAGCCTGTTCTGGTAAAACACCACTTCACAGTTCAGTGCACAATGTAGTGTTTGTCGTCATGAGTGAGTTACTTCAGATGTGAACAAATGTAACTGAAAGATTCCTCTTAATGGAAGCAAATGCCCTTCAGAGCAAAGACAAGTGTCATCTAACGATCACACAGCTTTACAAATGCCTTATAAAAATTAGTCTTGGGACATTTTTCTTCAAATAACGCATTGTGTTTTGTTTCAGAGCTTAAAATGCTTTGTTCTACTGGTGTACATTTGAAATAATCATTAAGTGCTCCTCTATGTTTTTAAAGTCTTCACATCTTTGTTGTAATCATTCTGACAGTTTTAGTGCTCAGTTTGCTTTCATCACAACACATTTATCAGTTATTGTTTGTAGCTCAGGGCCACTATGACCACATTTGATTACTAATGTTTTATCATTCATTTTGTTTATATTAATTATTATCAATGTGTTATGCTGATTGTATATAGTTTATTATTCTTATGCCACTGTGAAGCACTTTGTGACCCGTGTCTGTCAAAGGTGCTTTACAAATAAACTTTACTTCACTACCCACTGTGGCCAGCAGAGGGCACTGTTCCCGTTTGATTGTGGCTCATGTGTCACAAAAAACAACATATAAACGTCTACATTTTAAGCAATACGACGTGAAATAACAATGCAAAGGTCAAAAGCTTCAGACTAAACAGAACAGACTAAAGCAAAATAGAATGCAGCGTAAACTCAAAATCACTTCCTCCACAGTTTTTCTATTCCCCATCAGCTGCTCTCCACAAGCAAACGCTGCACAAAAACAAGGCATCTTAAACTGAAACTTTGAAATCTTAATTTATGTGAACTTTGGAGTTTGAAAGTAATATTCCAGGCATCATTTGGGAAAAATTCAAACTTCTGGTGCATTGTTGTAAAAATAGGACACTCTTCTAATAATATGACTGTGAACTCAGAGGTAGTTTTATCAGACACGTACTGGATTTTCTGAACCTGGTGCGATGCTTCAACTGTGACACCAGAGGGCACTGTCTGCTACGTAAAACACTGCACTCAAAGTAAACAAACTTGAGCAAAGCATCTTAAACTTACATTTTAGTACAGTAATAAAAAAAAAAGTAGTATAATGTCGGAATAAAAGGTCATCATCAGCTACATTTCACACAAACTACAATTATGAATTGCTAATTACAGAAATGATCTTCTAGATATATTTGGGATTATGTACAATACATAATACATTTTTCAAATATGCATGCAGATGTGAAAATTATATAATCTACTGCAACACAAAGCACAAAGGTTCTCTAATTTTGCAGCTATTTGGTTGTTAATATTCTTGGGAGACTGATAAAATATCTATAACATAATATTTATTTCAGCAGTATGGATGTAGCAATATGAAATTAAAGGAAAAATAGGATGCATTTTTATATTGTTTTCAGTCTTTTAACCTGCTCGAGTGTCTTCAGTTTGACATGTCATGTTTAAAAACTAAAGATAAAATGCTTTTACAAAGAAAAATGTAATTAAATCACTGCTTTGGGAGGTTTTTGACTTAGCTGTGGTTCCCTCTACTGGCTGTAGAGGCAATTACACACATGTAAATATATACCCACAATGCATTGCAGTATGCAGTGGATCTGACGAAGTTGTAGTTATTGTGATTAGACAGAAAAAAATTGTGATGATTTAAAGTTGAACTAATTAACATTTTACCTGTGTAAGACCGTGTGGTGGTTGTAAATGTGTTTATAACCACCACACCGCCCCCTGCTGTCTCTGAGCGGAAACCAGCCGTGCAACTTTACTGATGCAGACCCGAAGACAACTCTGCTGAGAAACCATAGCTCTCTTTTTTATATTTAGCGACTTTAAATATTTTCATATATGATTAAACATCCTGATTTAAATAAAAAGGAAAAGGAAAAAAAGAAGAAAAAAAAAAAGCTTTGGTTGGACGGTATGTTCACAAGAGACCTGCAGGGGGAGCTCTGTCACTGAAGTTACTGAGTTCTGCTTTAAAAAGAGGAAGGTAAAGACAGGAAAAGATTCTCAGCATCATCTACGCCACACATTGAAGGAGTTCAGAACACAGTGCTGGAGGGAGAGGGTTTTTAAAGGAGCATCATCAAACAAACATGAATCAACCTGAATGCTGCTCCAAGAGTATTTTTGATGGAACAATGTTAGAACATGGCTAAAAGCTCAACAAAGTAAATTTTGTATAATATTTGTCCATTAAAGCTTATTTTGTAAGTAATTTCCTGTATTTTAGGGCGTTAGTTTGGGGTAAAATACAAGAAACGACAAACTGGAGACTATTTGCGCTCTTTACTGGTCAAATGTGAAGGATACAGATTGGGGTTTAAATTTCAAGCATTTTCAAGCACATATTCCAAAATTCAAGCACTTTTCCAACCTTTGAAACAGCACAGTAAAATGTAAGTATTTTCAAACTTCTCAAGCACCCGTATGAACCCTGCAACAACTGAACAAAGATTGTGCATGTATCGCTCCAAAGTGCAAAGTATTCATTGATTTCCTGTAATAAATCTCATATCTTGCATTTGTTCAAGACATTTTTGGTCCTATCTCGCCCTCGGGTGAGATAACTCACGATCAGTTTGTAAACAATAGAGACAGTCGGGGGTCAGAGGTCATAGGTCACAGGAGTTTAATCTCATCAACACGACACTGGGCTTAGGCTCTGATCCTGAAACACAGAACAAACAGCTCTGTCTGCACCTCACGCTGAACAGAAAATAAAAAGACTAATATCAAAGCTTAACTAGAATATAATATTATTAATACAATGACTTTACTAAAAATATTGTACTGTGAGGCCTCTGACGTTTAACCATTTTGAGCCAAAGCGTCTTAAATGTGCATTATAAACACCATTAGCTGCATCAGTCTGTGGAGCATGGATGCAATTTGTTAAACAACAAAACAGAAAAGGCAAGATACATCATGAGAAGAGGGTAAATGATACGTACTGCAATGAGATGAGAAATGAAATGTTAAATGACATGCCAAGACTCAATTCCTTTGACCTTAACATTCAATAAGACCAGCTGCATGAGCGGCTGTTTTAAATTGCTCTGCTGTGTTATGTGACAAAAATATTATAACTTATTTTCCCTGAGATTGATCACAATTTTGGATTCAATTTCAACCTTGATTTCAATGTGATCTCACCGAACATAAAACAGGACGGACAATTTTAATTGCTGAAAGTAAAAATTGCAAGTCCAAACCCTGCTCTAAACCATAGGCTTTTACTGATGAGGACTGACTGTCTTTATTAAAAAGACTGAGGCTGATCATTATTAGAAATGACTGAATCTCAATCTCGACTCAAATGACATTAATTGCAGTTTAATGACAGTCAACTCAAATTCCCAGCATCAGTAGCTTTACACAAATTCTTGACCTAATTCTAACATAACAGCAACTCATTGTAAATATTTGATACACGTTTTACATTTGGCTGCAGAAGTAACAGCCCGTGAGAAAATGTAACAGCTTCATAACCCAGTTGCGTTTGAGAAAATCTGTTTGGTACAAACCGTTCCCATGAAACCACAAAGTGTTTCAGTTCAAGTTCATCGTGACCCAAACACGGCACACAGCACTCATCGCTCATGGAGCCAGCCCAAAATGAAGAATTATGTACGGATTTATGACCTCTACAACACAGTGATGATGGAGCACCGTCGTACAGCAGGGAGAAGATCTCTGATAACATGAAGGCAAATACAATCAAATAAATATAGTCTTTAACACCATCATGATTCCGGAAAAATGTTTGTCTTAATGACGTCTCAGTTTACGCTGCAAGAGTCTTTGGAGAAATGTCACACAATACAACCATTGTTCATGTCTGTATTGGATTATTGTGACATTATTTACAGAAATGCTTCCTCCTCTGCTCTGAAGCCTCTCATTGTGTTTATCACAGCCTCGTGCCTCAAGCTGCTGACAGATCGCTCACACATCATTGTTTATTAACAAGGCCTTTTGTGGTAAACTCCATTATTCGTCATCGCTCCTAAAGGTCAATCATATGAACTATTGGACGCGCTGCAAATGCATGAGTTCCTCAGGTGAACTCTGATGCTCCTGAAAAGTGGAGCAGGCTTAAGGCCGCGCTCAGACTGGAGCCACTGGTCCCTGAGCAAACGTTTAGAGTTTGAACGGAGGAAACTTTAAACAAAAATTGTGTTTGAAATGTGAATGTTTTCTTCATTTCAGATTCAGTTCACATTGTGCCCTTTTTAAACAAGTTCAGGATCATTAACAGTTGAGAGAAGAGTGAAATATGAGCTGCTGAACTAACACATATTTGTAAAGTCTAAACTAGGGTTGTTGCCCTTTAGTCGATTGATCAGTCGATAGTGTCTTAGTCTTTTCAGACCGAGCCCCCACACATCAGAATAAAATTTTGAGTTTGAGATGAGTTTATTGTGTCTTTAAACCCACGCCCCCTTTTAGCCGTTTAATCGATGAACAGAGCACGTCTTTAGTAAACCAAGAATGTCTTTAATCGATTAAATTAAATGTTGTTGTTTGCAAAAGACATTCCGTTTCCTCAATATTTGCATAATTCCTTTGTGACTTTATAATTGTACAAGTTCAAGTTACGGTTTCGATTCAATCGCAATATAATGTGCAGTTATAATTTCAATACAACTCAATACAAGTATATCCAGAAAAAGACCAACATTTGACAGTGTGAGATGAAAAGTACAAACTGTTCCCTGCAGTGACACCTCACTGGATCTCATCTTGAGCTGCTCTTTCAATATTCCTGGCTTTAGACGACAAACACCTGCAACAGTAACGCTCCAAACAGTAGCCCTGACAATAAAACACTGCTTAAACATTCTCCTAAACATATTTTTCTCATATTGTGCCTCAGTCACCTCAAATAACCCAAACCTCCTCCTCTGGTGAGAGTGAGCGAGCAGGAAGCCGAGCCGTGCGCATGTGTGGAGCCCGTAATGAGATTCATCAGAGCGAGAGCTTGAACTTTCCCCCAGATCTTTCCACAGCAGACAGAAAGAGGCGCTAAAGCTGCGGCGACAAGTGAACAACACGGCGCCCACAGGAGACAAATGCAAGGGCGTTTTAGCAATGCAACACGGCTGGACATGGGAGGGGACGGAATATGCCATTTTGTGACATAAAATTACCACAAGGTTAAGCACAAATGAACACGAGCGAATGAGATGTTTGTCCCGTGTGTTTGTATTTGCCAAGGATTAAAAAAAAAACAACGCTTTTGCATCTCTTGATAAGCTGCAGTTCCAAAAAATGGCTGCAATGACGGCAAAAATATTACATTGTGAGGCCAAAATTGTGTCAAAATCTCTTCTCGTCTTCTTCTTATCGACCTGATCTCTTGTTTAGTCGACAATTACAACTGAAAATGTAATAAAAGAACCATTTAAAACGTAATTAAAAGGATCATGTGTGATGTATCAGTTTCAATGACGGTATCAGTGATAACAGAAGGTTTTGCCAGGTGTCGGTTTCAGTCTGATATTGAACATTTTGCCAATATTTGACACCAATTATTCTCTAAACTTCTCCAGTCTTTGTGTGTCCATTCATCATTTGTTTTCAGTGCATCAGGTCTGTGTTTTTGAACAAATGAATGCCTTAACCTTGAGATATTGCCAGGTGTGCTTTGTAAACCGATTCTCATGTGGATTTACTATAATATATACATTTTTTATTAACCTTTACATAATTGAAACCCCACGGAGATCAATATTTCTTTTTCAAGCGCTTTTTTCATTTTGTAGAGACCTGAGCTGTTCCAAAAATAAGAAAACAAACCATTACCAAATAAAAAAACAAAAAAAAACAAACAGCAGCTCGAACAATATTTTTGCGGCACACCTTTTTTTTCCAAAAGGTGTGCCGCAGTGATCGTCAAACAAAAACAAACACTGAACTATTGCATAAAACTGGAAACAGAAGAGCAATATTCTATTTTGGAATGCAGTTTGTACAGTCTTGCTGATTTAGTTGCCAGCGCTGAAACAAGTTAAACAGAGAAATCACAACAAAGCAATTGTTTTGATGATCGTCTGCTAATTTAATAATCAAAAATGTTATCTAGCTGTGTGTGCTGAGGGAAGAGGTTTCATGACTCGGACAGAGCAGGAATTGCATCAAAATGAAACGGAAACATGAACATAATAGTTTTTTGATGAAAGACCCATTTAATCTGCACTCATGTCCTCGAGCAATATCACTTTAACTTTATCTGGGTCAAAATGAAGTATAAAAAACTCTATTTCAAGATGAATAAAAAAAGGCTACTCGCTACAATAATCAAAACGCGAAATTATTGCTAGCCCTATTATATTATTATAATATATATATATATATATATATATATATATATATATATATTATATATATTATATGCCACCTGTATATTTCTTGTCTGTGAAGATTGACCCGTTCTAAACAAAATCCACTGCTGTCTAGAATGCTCCACATGACAATAAACTTTATCTAATTAATGCTATTGCTTAAAATACCTTAAAATAACACAAGGATACCTTGAGATTTTGCCAGGTGTGCCTTCAAAAAATGTCCGATTCATGGATTTAAAGTAATTATTTATAATTTTAGAGTGAGCAACAAAAAAATGAAAGATAAATGGCCACCATTGTCAAATCTAAAGAACCAGACACAACGGCATGGACAATATTTGAAAAGTAAATAACACCTTTTTTCCTAAACCGTGTTTTGGTAATGTTTCCGTGGTGGGCCGTGACTCAAAGGAAGGTTGAAAAACACAGCTTTTCAACAAACGACCTCAGACTAAACAGTAGAAGTCTTCACAACATTAAAGTGCCTCTGACAGGTCGGACTACTCACTGAACTAAAATGCAGTGAGGATCATTCAAATTCTGCTAAAATATTCACAAGTTTTACTCCAGTTTTAGCTCCAAGTTTTAAATTTTTAATTTTACTTCCTAGTTGTAAATGATGACTTCACACTGGGACATTACTAAGGCTGTAGTCGACTAAAGAAATTCATGGTTGACTAAAGACATAGCCTATTGACTGATTAGTCCAGTGGTTCTCAAACTAGGGGTCGGGACCCCAATGGGGCGAAATTATTTCCAGGGGTCCCCAGATGATGGGAAAAATGTATACCATAGTGTTAAACAAGGCCTGACACCCATCAAATGCAGGGGTAAATGTAGATTCCTATTTGTTGGCCGATTAAAGTCATTTTTCTAGGTCTATATTCTCAAAATAAATCACTTTGTGTGTCGTCTGTTTTTTGTGTTTGGGGGTCGTGAATGTGAACTATTGTTATTTTGGGGGTCGCAACTGAAAAAGTTTGAGAACCACTGACTAAAGCTCTCAAAACCATGTATCCATGTATCTGGGGCAAACTGTACTCAAAATGCCACAACTTCACAGGGGCTCATTCATAAACAACTATTTATACAGAAAAGTACTTGTAAACAGTGCGTTTATCTGTAAAAAAAAAAACAACAAACTAAATTCTCATGATTCACTCCAAAGTCTTTAGCTAGAACTCGTTTAATATCTTTTCCTTTTTGTGCTGTCCCACAGAAATCTTTTAAATCTGAATAAAAGAAGTAATCCACTAATAAAAGTGTTGGTCGACTAAGGCTAAGACATTGACTGATTAATCGACCAAACGACTAAAGAATCACAGTCCTAGTAATGACCAAGAAACCATCCTGTACAGTGGGCCAAAAGTATCAGATTTTTTTTATTTGACAAAGAAAAATACATGTGAACGCCTTTATTTTGTTGGATTAATGTTTAAAGGTCAGAATAGTAGTTTAAAATGTGTAACTTATGCATAACCTTTGTCTCCCAAGTGTGATGTCATCAATTTGTTTACTCCCTGTAATTTTCAACAGATTTTTCATCTTTTCTCCACAAACAGCGACCTGATTGTTATAAGACTATCATTTATCTTTGCACAAGGTATTAATACACTAAATAAACAAAATTAGAAAATCATAAAAACCTGTCATACGCACTTTAATCATTCCATCTTAAACAAACAAACATGATTTCTCTTGTAATCTCAGACTATATAAATGCGTTTCATGCACAGACCGGCCCTCCACCTGAGCTCACTCCCTGCAGCTGCTCATTCAGACGCAGGATTCAGCTCCGAGCTCGTTTGTCCTGTTTCTGCCTCACCTGCTTTGATCAGCGACAGACATGATAGTTTAGATTATTGACACTGACACAGGATCTACCCAAAATGAAGCAATCAGGACTAAAACTAGGATTAAATTGTGTATGACAGTAGTTTTTTTAAACTTTATTCAGTGTATTAATACCTCTTGCAAACAACAATCAGGTCGCTGTTTGTGGAGAAGAATCGGTTGAAAAGGACAGGAAGTAAAAAACATCACACTCGGGAGACAAAGGTTATGCATAATTTACACAAAAGAAACTACTTTTTTGACCCCTTAAACATTTATTCAATACAATAAAGGTGTTCACATGTATGTTTATTTGTCCAATAAAAAATCTATGACATTAGAGGAGATTCTTGGTAATTTCCTAGTGTGATGTCATAATTTCCAACCAGGAAATAAAACTAAAAACCTCAAACATTGCCAAACTGGGGTAAAATCAGTAAAAGTTTTAGCAGAACTTGAAATATATTTTTCTTAGCTGCATTTTAGTAATGAGTAGTCCAACCTGTCAGAGGCACTTTAATTCGAACAGGTTGCAATCAGCAAATTAGAAAATCCAAAGTTGACTATGTGACAGTGTCGTCTGAAGAGAATCATAATCTCTCTATGTTTCCAAAGGGTTCGATCAAATAAAACATCTCCTAAACCCGGGTGTCCACTGTACGATTTTTTTTCATCTCATAAGATTTGTGGATGTCACACTGCAAGACATAATGAATAAAAAGTCGACAGAACGCAGTCACACTGCGATGAATCATACGATCAGTCGTAGCTACGACAAGTTTATCTGAGCAACAGGCTCTGGCTCTGTGTGATAAAGTCATCGCAGTTGTACATGTTAGCGGAGGCTAGTGTGACGTGTGTGTTTTTGCGTCCGTAAAAGTTGCTAAATGAAAGAGAAATTAGAGGATAAGATCCCTTTTGCAGCAGCGCTTCTGCCATTAGTTTGCAGATTAAGATTAATCGTAGACACAGCGACAGGAGGACTCACTCTGCGACCAGGATTCCAAAATATCAAACATGTTTGATATCAATCGCAGCTCGTCTTTGGTCGTGCGATGGTTCTAAGTTTAGTCTTTGTTCCTGTCACACTCTAAGATCTATAAGCCACGATTTTGAGCTATGACTCCAGATTCTTCTCATGATCAGAAATCTTACGTCGCAGACGACCAAAATCATGCGTCTTAACCCTGTTGTTTTGAGCTCTACAAATATGTTCATACATCTAACTCCTATATTAGTTTAGCAGTTCACTGTACGCTGTAAACTGAATCATAGAAGAAATGCAATTGCTATTAATAAAACAAAACACAAAACAAGCACAAAAGCACAAAACAAAAGCACAAAACAAATCTGTAAATCAAAAGCACTGACACTTAATTAGTCAATTTGGTGATTACCGTTTTATTTGGGAGACAAAGTGCAATGAATTTTAAAATAAAGTTGTCAGTCTTTAACATTTTCTCTTTCCTTTTTGTCTTTTTTTTTTTTTTTTTTTAATAATTTTACTTATCACTCCAGAAATCAAATAATGATCTGAGTTTTGGAGTGCATGTAAACATAGTCAGCGTTTCATAGTCAGCTTTGTCAGGAAGAAAACATGTCCATTATTTGTAAGAACAAATGCCACAAAACAGGTCTAAACCAGGATTAGACAAGGACAACAAACCAAGCTAAAAGAGCTACTTCAACTACTTTAACCTCTACAAATGTCAAGACTAGAATAGGACTGAACCTGCCTCTTTTCTTCTCTGACATTTGTAATTTATGGGTTTCATTGTAGTCAGGAATTAAGAGGCCCAAACCCAGACTTAAACAAGGACACAAATGGATCTAAATCAGGACAGACTTGAACTTTGAATGTGCACTAGTTTGTAGATTGTCTTTTTCCCTTCTCCATGGAGATATTATTGTTGCCGTGTATGATTAACTTTAGTCGGTCAGTTAATTGGTTGTTAGTGTCTTATCCGACCAACATTTTTATTAGTCAACCAAGTATATTATTGATAGTTTGAGACAACAACAGAAAGGAGACACAGAATGAGTTAGCTGGAGATTTTTGAGTGAAGTGAGAGTTTTCTCTGTCTTTTTACATACAAATAAATATGCAATTAACTAGTACCTTTCAGTTTAAAATGTGCTTGTGTGTGCAGTTTAGTTTAGTTCTGAGAGCTTTTGTCAGCTCCACACCTTGCTCTTTTTAGTTGACTAATCAAAACTCAGGGACTGAGTGAAACTTAAATGCCTGATATGATCTGGGTTTAGATCTGGTGGTAGAAAGCCAAATATTACTTGGTGTGAAAAGATCTACTGGCCTAGAATGTTCTACAGATTAGCGTTTCCACGATACTAACATTTTAGACCCGATTTCGATGGAATATACACAGAATACTCATATTCTCAATGTCAAATTCCACAGTGATCATTTTAAAATGCCCTTTTTTAGGTCGAGGTTTTAGACAGACTGACATTTTCACTACAAAATATGTGCACTCTCTTAATTAAACCCTGTGTTTTGATAAAGCTAAAGATCATTCTAAATCTTTTCAGGAAAGGCTCAATGTTTTTTTTTGTATCGACACTTGTTCTAGTTTCATCTCTAGTTTTAGTATTGATTAATATCTGATTTTCTGTACTTTTGACATCCCAACTACAGATTAAACATATCTACATTTTATTACATTCATTGTGTTTTTTTTTTTAATGACAAAATACTTTGAAATTCATGCATTCTTACTGGGAGTGGGATCACCTTTCCACAGATCTGACCTGAAACTCAACCTGGGGGCATCACCTGCTTGTCTCCATGGAGATATACAAATTTAATGCTGTAATACTGTGAAAAATCTCAGATAAAGCAATAACATCTCAAGACAAGCAGTTGGATAGATATACGTTATTAATCCCGAGGTATAATTTCAGTTGCCAGTCCCTCCCACCAGAAAAGTTACATAGTGTACCTTTAATAACCAGAAATACCAATCAAACTGCTCCTCCCAGCACAGTTTTAGCTCCACTGTCTGTTTACAGAGACATTTCAGGGCCATATTTGGAGCAGCAGATGTCCGCAGCTCTTTAAGAAGCAAAGCCTTTCTCTCATCTGCAGCTTTACGAGGAACAGAACATCGAACGGAACAACACGGAAGCCCCAGGGGACAATATGACGAGGAATACAACCATTGCATAATAATAATAACGAGATCTATAATCCACAATCAGCCGATTAACTTGTGCACGGCTTAAGGCTGCGTTTGTTGCTAATTTGAAGGTCTAGACAAACAGCTATGAATGAATAGTAGAAGGTATGCTGAAAAATACATATCGCAATTATGTTATGAAATATGCAAAGTTAGATTATTGAGTATATTTTCTATACTGTTCAAAACAACCTCAAGAGAGAGAAATGCCAGGTGTAATCATCCAAACTAGTGTATAAAGTGATATTGCTGAATTTTTTTGGTTAATTTTATGGTTCATTCACCTTTTGTGCTCAACTTGAACCTCAATCACAACATTTACAAATTCAAATTTTTGCACATTCTTGATGCATTTTGTCATATATTTCGTCTGAACATTAATTAATAAACCACAGCATGACAAGCACCTTTACACTCTATTGAATCTGTATCTGAATCAGTAGTATTGTGAAATGTAATCATTTATGACAAGATAGTCTAGATAAAAAGGTCAAAATGTTATTGTTATACATTTGTATTGTATTATTATTATTATTATTATTTGACATACGCCAAAATTTGATATAGTATGTTGCACAGTGCTTGTTTTGTTTGCAATCAATCAAAATCTAGATAATTTACATTGATAAACAGAACATATTGTAAAATAGTAATGCATTAAGTATAATCATTTTCCCCCAAAAAACAGGGCAAAAATATAACTAACAAGAAATGCACTTGCAACTTTGACAACTAGAATTTACTAGAAGGCTGCAATTCATTCAGTGTGGGCAGCCCCATAAGTAACACTATAATACAGTATAGCACGCCATTTGACACGATGTAATCACAGCCAAGTGTACGCTGAAAACATGCTTTGATTTACTGTATTTACATGCGTCGCTTGAACTCATCATTTTAAAAGTACAGAAGCTAAAGCGGCTAACAGGCTAACTAGCTCTGCACCAGTTTAATCCACAAACACGCATGACCCGAGCCTTTAAACGCGCTGACATTTCGACAGGAGCTTGCATCGCCTTCCTTTTACGTTAATCTAAATTTATTTCGTCATTTAATCGCGCTGTCCGTCGCTAAAACCCGTTGCCGTGTTATTTTTCTAACGGCTTCATGCGTACGTGACTGACGCTTGTTTACTTCAACCCGTGTCCGCTGCTGCTGCTTCTGCTGCACACTCCTCCAACAACACCGCACGTTTCTGCACAAAACCCGCACCAAAACAGCGCAAATTCACACCGGGGACAGCGTTTACGTACCTGCGCGGCTCCGTGGGTTCGCTGGGCCGTAGGAGCCCCTCATCGTCCCGGTCGCAGCTCGTTTTCGGGGGCCGTTTTTGAGGAGCGGGGCGAAGCGGCGGCGGCGTCAACGGCAGAAGCGGATGAATGAACCAGGGCTGCGCTCGTGCTTCTCTCGCGACGTGAACCCTCCACCCCCCAGACGCACGTGCGCTTGTTGTTGTCCCAGTGCGTCTCCCAGTCCGTACGTACGTGTCCCAGTTGTTACGCGCACGCCCCTGTGGTAAATGAGTTTGTGCTTGTTGTAATATTTTGTTGACGGAATGTTGCTCCAGATCCAGATGAGTCATGGTTTGGCTGAACGCACGCTGCACGTACGCACCGAACGTTTTAAAGTACACTATGTAACTTTTCTGGTGTCTGTGCAGATGTAACTGCTTCATCGAAGGGTCACCAGTATGGTATTAAATGGCCTGAACCTGATTTTTACTGTTGTAAAACGGGAAAAACAGAATTAGTCTATGTTCCCAATGTTTTGCATGTAATAAAGTTAAAATCTGTGTTGCCCCAGTACAAATATATAAAAGCATCTATTCCTGTGAAAACGAGACCACAACTTTGACTCTGCATAAATTTATAGCGCATTTTATTCGACAAGAAAATCAGGAAGTGCGCCATTAGCATGCTAATGTTTGTTAGCTTTACCCAGGACGCTCTGGGGTCAGAGACTCGTGAAAAGTGCTTATTCCCCTTATTCCGGAAGTTGCTGAGGACAGCGCCATCTTTTTTCGTTGTATTAGTTTACATGGGGCAGACAAACTCTAAGGACTAAAAAGCTGTTTTCAGGCCGCCCCAGAAATTGGTGCATTGTTGACTCACTATCGTACATGTACATTAAACATTTTACACAAATCAGTCGACTTAATATAATAAGTGCACTTACTATAGTTGTGCGAATTTGTGGCAAAAATAAGGTCAATAAACTCATCGCAGTGAATATTTAGTAGGTTGGGACTGCATTAGGAAAGTGAGCAATACATGTGACTGAAAGACTTTCACATTTCAAAACAGTAAAAATGAGGTACAGAGCCTTGAAAGTTATTCATCTTGCATTTATTCAACTATGCCTTCTGGGTTTATAAAATAATTTAGAAAAACTAGCAAAGATGGGTGGAAGAGAAGCGAAAAATGTAAAATAATATTCCTCAAGTAGGATTAATTGATCCAAGAAACCAGTGTAATAGAAGTAAAAATAAAGTATTTCATTAAGTAATGCTCTCGTAAGAGTGAGTGTCTGAGTGTGATTTAGGCCTAACTGGATGGACAAAACATTGAATAATACACAAAATCTAGCATTTGTGAAGGACAGACAAATAAATGTAAAAAAAACAAAAACAAGCAAATAATCCTATATGAAAATACGGTGCAAGAAACACAAAGAATTGAAAACTGTCAACATAAAGCCTTTGTCACTAAAACTTTCTCACAGTGGAAAAGGGATATAAAAAAAGAGTTCTACTTGGGCATTACGCAAGTAGAAGTTAAAGTGCAATTTCTTTATAAAGTTATTCAAGTTGATGTAACTATGATTGGGCCTCTCCACACATCAGACCTGGTGTCATCTGTTTGGAAATAGATAATTCCATGGAACATTCCAGGTAAAGCTACAGGGGCGTCGAAGTGGGGGGGGGGGTCTACTCTTTAATCTATTTTTGTTGTATAAAATGAAAAGTAGTTGAGTAAAGCCCTTGAGAGACTAAATGCCATTATGCATGACGTCTGAGGGCCCCGTGACCCAGAGGAATCACCAAGGAAAAGCATCGCCAAGTTCATAATAAATAAAACTAGTGCATTTTCTTACAGTAATAATGCATTTCGAGATCGTTGTGAAATTGGCCTGGTAGTTGTTGCAGGGAGAAATAAATGCTTGTCTGACCCAGCATTGTATTCCACACAGAAAATACATGGAAGGAAGGGGCAAGGAAAAAGAAAGTGCAGCTGTTTTACGAGGCCAATACCTACACTTTAAAGGCCAAAGTGAGTCTGTCGTGCAGTTTGTGTCAAGACAAGTTCTGTGTACACATGCCTCAGTCAAATAGTTGAAGCCCAGAAGCAAATACATGTAAAACTAATAGGTGCGCTGTGACTTTCAAATACAAGTCTGTAGGCAATTGTTAACTGTCAGCGATCTGAATAATATTCTGCAAAAGGAGGTTAAATAGCCCATACACGTGGTTTTCTTAGCTAGTATTTGGCTTGAATTTGAAAACAAAAAAGAAATTCTACTCTTTTTTTAAGTGAAGGAATCTCTCTTGTCTCGTCTTATCTCATAAAAACATTTTACTTTTTATATGGACAAAGAGGACTAAGAGGACCTTGATAACAATGTGTGCAGATCCACCAGGGGTTGAGAGACAATTTAAATATTTTTAAGACATTTATCCTAAAAATGTTGCCTTTTTCGCCAGTTTGACACTTTTGCTGATGTTTATAATTGTACTTCGTGGTTGGACATGAGCAGCAGATGATGATACCTGCAAACAAGGGCCAAAATCCAGATAAATGACACAATAGTTGTTATTTGACAACTAATGATACCCGATAATACCGTTGTTTTGTTAAATTATTGCTTAAACTGTTTTTAAAAAATTGTCCTTACATTTACAATGAAATGTTGCTTATTGATGACATCACCGAGGGATTCAGTTTTAGAATTACTCTAAACTCTACTTCAACATTTATTTTTCTAATTTTCTTCTCAAACTGCCACTTGATTGATTTAAGACTATGATAAATATTTAAGTTGAACTTGTCATATGCACTTTAGTTGAAAGCATTTCTTGTACTGCCCAGTTTAGTCCAAATCTTTTGTCCCTGTTTTTAGCCTCTTCTTTACAGAAATTGAGTTGAGAATTGAGTGTGAGTTTTCATAATGATCAATCAATCAATCAATTTTACCACTTCAGGTCACACATTTTTACAGTTTGAATTATTGTTGAACACAGATATAACAGTCCTTATATTACTTTGTATTTTCAGAATTCATTTCATTACTCGTGTGGCAGGAGTTGCCTTTTCATCAACGCTTCCTTGAGCGCAGATAACATGGCGTCCTTCCTTCCATCCATAGAGACCTTTGAAAAAATATATAATTAATCACAATTCCTCTTTTATGAAAATAACGTTGATGATGTTTTGATAAAGGCATTACATTGAAGCTCTCACTCTTCCTGATCTTCCCAGTGTTATTGAACAGCGGAGGTTCCTGTTCTCCATCGAAGGACGGCGTCCGAGGATGAGAGTGAGACGAGCCTGAAGACCGAGGCAGAGTCATGGAGCCGGACCCTGCAAAATGTATTGTGTTAGTTTGTGCAACCATCATTTCCCAAGGAGGGGAGTGTT
The DNA here is from genome assembly GCA_019453435.1 of Rhinogobius similis. NCBI lineage: Eukaryota > Metazoa > Chordata > Actinopteri > Gobiiformes > Gobiidae > Rhinogobius > Rhinogobius similis. The sequence goes on along the minus strand of CM033627.1, from coordinate 10,407,753 downwards.
CACAAATCAGCAACATTTAGACGACATAATGATGACAGAATGAGTCAATCCCTTTACTTTCAGGAGCCTGTGTGGAAAATAAACAGGTTTAGAAGTGAAAAACATCCCATTATAGTCAGCAAAGGTAAACTTTAATGAAGTTTAAATAATGCAAAAAAAAAACAACAGCTACTGGCATAAAGTAACTAACTACAACGTTTGTAGCTCAACTTATACTATCTACTACTAACATATATTAGAGACTGCTTCATGCACAACGGTGAACGGCTGCTCTCTTTTAGCTTCACTACTTCCTGTCCAGTTATATCTCTGTGAGGTTTTTGTCGAGCTGCACTAAAATAAACCATCAAGCAGTAGACCGTGAGTTAGTACATCTATTACACAATTTCAGAAAAACAATTGGACATTTGAAACGTGCTCAGGTTTAGTTTCACGTACCACCTGTTCTCATCATTTAAAGTGCAGCGCTGTGTTAGTTGTATTATAAATCTTCAAAGTAAGTAAGACAAAGTACAATAAATTTTAAACTACTATTTTTAACTACTACCGTAAGCATTTCCTCCGTGCAGCTCCCTCTGAACGGCCGCCGCTCCTCCAAAGTGAGTGATGATGTGGTCCACGATGTCGCTCACACTGCGCCTCCTCAGGTCATCCTCGGTCAGACGGCTCTGAGGCACCAGCCGCCTCAGAAACACTTCCAGGTCTGAATCCTGCAAAACAAAGACAGGATTCATTTTTTTTTCTCATCGTATACCTGTGAGTACCTTCTGTTTATCACCATTTGCTGCAAAAACATGTACAAGCTCTGGAATAAGGCTGTCACTAACGATTATACCAACTACCAGGGGCGTAGCACCAAATTCTGGGCCCCAGGTGCAAACCTTCTCAGTGGGCCCCTTATACATAATACATAATGATTTATTCATCCAAGCAAATTTGGTTATTATTCTTATTTTTCACTATTCATTCATTTTTCACTATTTCTACAATGTACATGGTTTGTACATACACTTAACAGTAACTTGCTAATTTATAGACATCCTGTAGCAATAGGCCTATATTATTTTAATCACTAGTTGTATTTGTTAACAACTTGTCTATCATGTGAGCAATAATTGTCCTATTTTTAAAGGAGTAATGGACCCTCAGATCTCATGCATTAGTTGTATTTTGTCTCTTAAGAACACCATTCAACCACAATGCATTTTATTACAACAAAAATAGATTAAAGTGAAGAAAAATGGAACTGATAAAAAAAAAAAAAAAAAATCCCGTGGGCCCCAGGAAACCAGTACACTTTAACCCCCCCATCCGACGCCCCTGCCAACTATAAAAAATGACCTAATTAGACCTATTAATAGTGGTCTGTGGTATATAATGCTGCAAACGATGTCTGTGCCGCTGTCTGGTTTGTTAAATTTGGCAATGGTGATTGTTGGGCTGGATAGTATCAGTAACACAGTATTGGCTAATGCAGTAATCAATATAGCAAACAATATACATCACAATAACCTCAAGGTTCTCCATCAGACAAGTTTACTGTTTTTAAAAAGGTTGATTTTATGAATGGTTTTCCTCATTATGTCTAGATTAGCCTTGATTTAGTCTTGGTTTTGTCTCTAAGGTTCTATTTTAGCACAGTTTGATCAATACATTAACGCGTACATTTTTCTTTTAAAGGAAATTATTGCATCAAAAAGTACATTCAGATATTGCATTAATATTGTTATTGCAGTTAACATCCATATCATCATAATGTCCAAAATTAACTCAAATTCAACAGTTTTTCAAGGCACAGCTGACAACAACTCAAGGCACAATGGTTGAAAATCAAAGTATTATTTCTATTTTATATTTAGACTTTTTTCTCAGCCAAAAAAAAGGTTGAAATAAGTTGATTGAAGACTTCTAGATGGATAATATTTATGAATAAAGAGGATTATTTATGAAAGTCAGCCATAAATCTTTTCATTTTTGACATTTTGATGTAATAATGTCACCGTCTTTGTTATAAAAGGTCTTTTGACATGTGTTTTAAAGTCTATAGAGTCCAGTTAATGATTACGATTATCATTATAGTCGATTTTTTTATAGTGGACTAGTCTGTGAGTCGACTAGTGGATTAATTGTTGCAGCTCGACTCTGGAGCTTACACTGCAATAGTTTTAAAGTATAAACAAGGGCTGAGTAGAATTTTTTCTGTAGCTTTCGTTATCAAGTTTGCTGCATTGATCATTGTTCATCAACACTGAATATTAATGTCTATAAATGCTATAAAGAATACAACAATCTGACGAAGCAAAGACTCACATAATTAAAAGTTGTTGCTGCTGTGGGTGCAAGCCTCGAGCAGCTCGTCCTTCTCTCTTTGTCGAACGAGGGTTTTCCTCTAAACACACAAACAAAGCACATTATTTTACATCACACCGTTTACTCTCTTTACTTTGAGTCTGTGATTATTCCAAACAATATCACCTTGTATTCGAGTATTCAGATGTCGAGTCATTCCTCTCTGAAGTGTTTTCAAATGAAAGTGTGCCTAAAAAAGTAAATCCCATGAAAGTCAATGTTATTACAAAATGGATAGAATCACTTTTAGCACTCCATCTTTCCAAAATTTGAAACAGAGAAGCTTTTATTGCCATTGTCAGTGAAAATTCACAAAGTACGGATTTGCTTTGGCGATTTGGTACAACATAAAACAATCTATATAATGAATAATGAAAGAATTGATCAAATCTAAGCTATGATGAAGTGCAATAGATAAGGTGTCACATAAAAATTGAGTAAAATTTAGCCAGTTTGAGTGCACTGTCTGGATCACATTTTTTCAAACACAATAAGAGCTGAGAAAACATCCTAAATTGCACCAAAATGATAAGATGACTCAAACACTCAAAGATGTAGGGCTGCAACTAATGATTATTTTAGTATTCGACTAGTCAAACAAATAATTCAGTCATACTTTGACATTTTTGAAATATATTTTTAACCAGATAAAGATTTAAAAATAAACAAATCAAGTGTTAAATGAATTAAAATGAAAAATTGTTTATTATTTTTTTGACATTTTGCTATGACTATGCTGCTCACTCTATTATGTAAAGGCATTTTTGTACGTGTGTAGTTCAGTTAATGATTGCGATTATCAAAATACAATTGTGATTATTTCAATAGTCATAATTATTCTGATTATTTGTTGCAGCCCGACAAGCACCGGCGCTGGAAATGGGACGTTAACTCCCTCACAAACTCAACTCGGGGCAGGAGGGGACTGAGGACAAATGTGTAAATCCCACAGACAATGAGCAGTCTAGACAGCTCTCACATGGTCATAGAATTTATCCCATTTGAGCTTTTGATCCTGGCACTGACATTACACTATGATTGGTCACTTTTCGACATTCAAATAAAATCAAATACACTTGGTCTGACATCTTGACTGCTTGTGATATTTTTGTAATACAGTCTAACAAAACTTCTAATACAGTTGCATTTTTACCCTGTTACATTGAGGGCGTCCCAGTGTTTGAGACGTCAGACTTTTTCTACTTTTTCTAACCCACTGTCTGATAAAACAAAACTATCAAGCTGCAAGACAGACTTTTTCTACAAAAAGAAAGCTGTCACCCTCTTAATACAAAACAGGGACTTTTAAAAAATGTATTAGAAGTCCCTAAACCTCATTTTTAGTCAAATTAGCTTATGTTTTGAGGAAGAGGAATTGTCAAAACCCAAATAAATGCCCAAACTAGTCAGTCAGTCCATCCTCCAGACACCAGCTTTACTCTGACTAATATTTACAAAAGAAAATGTAGGCGGAATTGCAAATCTGATATTAGAATTAGAGTAAATCAGACATCAGAGGCAAGAACTACAAAGTCTCCGCTTCACAAAGGATCGTTTCTGCTTTTGTTTGAAATGGGGCTCAACATTTGTCAACATTTGTATGGTATTTACATATTGCATGTCTGACAGCTCTATGTAAATCAAATGTTATCAAAAGATAACATTGGCATACTTTAATATCCAAGTATAGTGCAAGTCAAATTTTGTGCGGTCTTATTCTGTGTAAAGTTGATATATTTTCTTAACCTAGATCTTCTTTAACGGCCTCCACAGCAAAAAGAAACTCCTCTGCCTCAGCCTCATCTGCAAAGTTGAACCCGGTGTGATGCCCCTGCGCGAAAATAAACACAAATCAAGACAGATAATCACTAACACAAACAGCACAACACGTTTTAATATGTTTGTCTGTCTTACGTCGGCCGGAAAAGTGTGAAAGTACGAGCGTATCGCGGTGTACTTGAAGGGAACGTAGACCTCGTGTTCCCAGAGCAGCTCGGCCCTCTGTGTTCGAGCGAGAGAGAGAAGAGGAGAAAGATTAGAGACACTTCCTTCAGTTCGAGTTGTTATTGTTTATAAAGGAAATGCCGAAAGAAGAGAGCACAGACAAGCTTTCCTAAACACAGCGCTGGTTCATAACTCAAAGGGACACTGTGCAGGCTGGAGGTCATGATGGTGACGTCATTGCAATATGAATTTTGGCAGTGAGCGGCAAAAAACGCATGAAAGTCAATAATGAATAATGACAGTTTCTCCTGTAAAAGCTCAACTAAAATGTGAAAAAGCTGCCACAGTCTAATGATAAATATGTAAGTTGACAACTCTGCTAAATATTTAGTTTGTGCCTGACATCTAAAGAAAGAAAATCAAGTAAACAGTTGTAGAAAACCAGATAAACAACAGAACACTGCGCTCACATTTATCACTGATACAGACTTCTGGATCACACACAGTTGAACTCATTACTTTCTCTCTTTAAATAACACGTGTCTGAATCCAAGTGTTGCAGAAATTAATTGTTGTGCGATTGCTGATGTGTCCTAAATCTCCAACTGCCGTTAGCAGACAAGCTAGCCAAGCTCTGCACAGTCGGAGCAACAACAGAGAAACTATCGTAGAAAGGGGTTCAGAGGTTGTCATCCGGACGCCGTTTAAAGATCGAGACGTTTCGACTTTTATCCAAAAGTCATTGTCAATCGATTGACCGATTGACAATGACTTTTGGATAAAAGTCGAAACGTCTCGATCTTTAAACGGCGTCCGGATGACAACCTCTGAACCCCTTTCTACGATGGACCACACCTGGACGAATGAGGGTTTACATCGACGAACAGAGAAACTACTTTCATTTATTTTCACATTTTACTGTATAAAGTTGATTTGAGCAAAACAAAAGCTCCACGGACAAAAACTGGGCCAAAGAAAAGCAAAGAAACACATTTATCAGTTTCTGCTGCCAATAATTCTGCATTTTTGATAAAAAATAATGTCTCGGCGTGTTCTTTAAACAGTGGAAATGTTATTACAGGGAATTTGCCAAGATAACTCTGGCTGACACATAAGTCTGAACAGACACCGGTAACTTAATGTGCAGTGTCCCATTTAATTATAAACACAATTGTCTTGTCTGCTCTAAATATAAAAGATGATATGTTTTTTCAGGCATTTAGTTGTTTTTTTTTAAGAGCTTTGACACTAATGTCTGTTTTTTGGCACAAATTCCAAAATGTATTACTTGAGGAGTAAACGCTCAGATAAGTTTGGCACAACCTTATGTCAGTTCTAAACTCTCATATCACAACTAAAATACTTTTTGCAGATGACACAGACTGCAAAGGCAATCAAGGACCAAACTTAAATTATAACTTAACAATCTTTTTTTTTTTTTCTCCGTACGTAATTTGAAAATGGACCTCTTTGACAGACCTGGACTAAATATACTTTTATATCAGTTTGGATGTGGCGTAATCTTATTTATTTTCTTTCATCGAATGTTGGGTGACATTTTAATTTTGATTTGTTATTTGCTCTCAGTGTTCTGTGTTACATTTCCCCTTTAACTACAGTACGTGGTTGTTGGTTGGTCATTCTAAACTCGTACTTTAGACCGTGCACTTGCCTGACCTGTTGATTATAGTAATCAATACCAAAATATAGATCTTTTGACATGAGATGAAAAGTATTGATCATGTAAAATGACCAAACTTTTGAAAGTTTTAAAGGCACACCATAAAACTTTTCTGGAACAGTCCGCAACCTGCTTTGTATCTATGCTATCTTGCTTTTACCTAGAAAGTTCAACAATAAAAAAAAAAACAAAAAACATCGACATATTGCACCTTTAATGTCTCCAGTTCTTATTTGTTAGATTAGTTAGTTAGTGTTATCAAACTTCTTTACCCTCAGCTTAAGCCACCGAAGAAGTTTTGGTAAAATATGAAGGTTACATTTCGCCACAGAGGACAGATAGTATAATAAAATAATCAAGCTCTTTCTCATTATTATTATTATCATTATTATTATTATTATCATTATTATTATGGCCTGTGAAATTAATCAAATTTAAACCAATTCATGATCTAATTGTTATTTTCTGTGTGCAATAGTGTAAAGCATCCAAATGTTGTTTAAGCTGAAGTTAATTCAAAAGCCTGTTCATAAACCGTAATAAAAGCCATATACTTATTTGAACTAAGAAATGATGAAATAGAAATGTATAAATACAATGAAATTCCCCTTCTCATCAGATCTCCAGCCCTAATAACAGCTCATTTTATGCTCGCAGTGTTTATTTCTGACCTGGACACAGAACAGACGCAGGAAGTATGTCTTGATGGAGTTGTCTCTGATGACACACAGGACTCCACAGAGCGGACTCGTCCAGAACAGCGGCCCCTCTGACTCCTGTGAGGACTGCAGCACCTGAGCCACGGTGCACTTTATCAGCTGCAGGAACAACACGAGGAAGTGTAAAGACAAGCAATAGGTGAAAGACATGCATTCGGTTTTTTTTAGATAGGGTTTAGCGAAAATTATGATTGATTACGCTATGATAGAATGGTATGATCTAAAAAATAATGACAGTTTGAATTTTAGAAGCAAAAAAAGTAGCTATTTTTATCAAGGTTTTTCAAGGTATCAAGGTTTTTTTTTTTTTAAATCTACCTATAACATTATTTTTTTATCATTTCAAAAAGTTCAGAAAGTAAGATAGAGGAATAGAGAAATAGAGGAATGGTGATACAATATATGTGAATGAAAAGTATATTAAGGCTTTTACTATTGTTGTTACTATTGTTGTTGTTCTGGTGTCATTAATCGTGAATAATTGTACAATAGAGATGTTTCCTCTCACATTAATAATACTAAAATAGGATGTTGTGACAATCCTGATTGGATTTGACTTCAGAGTGTACATTTATGGGGCAAGAAAAACAACTCCAGATAACTAGATAATCAGATTATCCAATAATTAGATCTGATTTTTGCCAAGAAATCTGATTATCAAAAACACCAGGTGACACTTGTGGACTTGAAGAGTAACTGTGGATGAAAAACAAAGCACAATGAGTTTTAAAATAACAATTTCAATCTTTAACGTTTTTTTCCGTCTTTGACACATTAGATGGCCATTTCCTTCCTCTGTAATTATTCTTGTCAAAACCTGCACAGGAGTGAACAATCAGAAAGAAAGAAAACAGATTGGTCACATCAGTAATAACTGGTTTGGTGATAATCTGATTACTCCAAAAATCAGATCATGATCAAACCTTTGCGTCAGTACAATATTTATGTGGTTTAGTCAACATACACTTGATGCAACTGACCCAGAATGTTCGGTCGGAGAGGTGGATAGAGTCATGAGTTACATTTTACTTTTCTCTCATTTACATTTCCGTTTTAAAGGGCCTGTATCTGATCCATGAACCATGAGACAGGAACATGTTTAAGTTTGTTACAGCATGACCCAGAAACAACTGTCTGGAATAGTCTTATGCAGCTGCTTGAAGTTCTTCTAACTCTTCTTACAATTAAATTATTTGGCGCTTTTGAAACTGCACCATGATAGAAAATCAAGCGTCTGGTTAGTGTCAAGCAGTTATTTTCCCATGATTCATAGTGAACAATGTGCCTGATTCAACAAAATCAAGTGACCCTGTACAAGTTCTGTCCTAACAAAATTTGATCATAAAGTGCACAGATTATATTTCACAAACCCAGTGTTTTTTATTTAGCCGCTTCTTACTATGATGTTGAGAGAATTGATCTTAACTAGACTAAAATAATATCAGATACAGGTGCTTTAAAAAACAAAAAGTCATTGAAAAGGTTTTGTCTTTGTGACCTTCCTTGCATTAGCAGTACTATTTAAATCATTTTAGCTGTAAGTAAGTATACAAAAGAATATGCTGACACGCAAAAAATGTTTGTAGTTCAATTATTTCAATTATCTGCACATATGTTTAACTATTGGGAGCTTCTGCCTCTCAATAAGGAGATCGTGGGTTCGAATCCCAGACCACCCCAACATCGTGGTTTCGAATTCCGAACCACCCCAACATCACACGATCTCTCTGGGTGGAGTCTGCATGTCCTCCCCGTGTTACCGTGGGTTCTCTCCGGGTTCTCCAGCTCCTCCCACCGTCCAAAGACATGACTGTGTAGGTTAATTGACAACTCTAAATTGTCCCTAGTGAATGAATGTGAGAGTGAATGGTTGTCTGTCCTTGTCTGTCTCTCTGTGTCAGCTGCGACGAGTTGGCCACTGTCCAGGGTGTACCCCGCCTAAGGCCCAAAGTCACTGGGATAGGCTCCAGTTGCCCGCGACCCCTAACGGGAATAAGCGGTAGAAAATGAATGAATGAGTGTTTAACTATTTACTTTTGTTTTCTTATTTATACTTCTCATTTAATGCTCACAAGTATATCTATGGAGCACAAACACAGGTAGAGAACAGGTATTACAGAACAGAAGTACAGAAATAATACAACACTGTTTCAACAAAGGAAGGACCAAACTTATAATATTTTAGAACTATTATTTTGCATTAGTGACATGAACTTATACATTTATGGATGTTTCACATATAATCAGGCAAATACTTATAGGGCTGTAGTCCTTTGATTGTTTAGTTGATTAATTGGTCGATGTTGCCTTAGCTGACCAAAATTGTCAACTAAAATATGTTTGTTAGCTTTACCCGTGACGGTCCATCACACTGTGCTCAAAGGCTTATAAACTCGTGGAGGTGAATATTTAGGATGCTGCGACTGCATTAGGAAAGTTAGCGATACATGTGACTGATGTAAAGAGTTTAACATGAACTTCAAAACAATAAAAATCAGGTACAGGGCCTTTAATGGTTGTTTTTGCATGAAATCCTGTGTAGTTGTGGTCTTTTGAGTACATTTTGGGTCAGACACATAAATATTCTTCATAGTTTTGCAGAACATTTGCCGTACCCCCTTGTAGTCGACTAATCGGTCAATAGGACCCGTCTTTAGTCGACTACAACCCTAAATACTTCTCTCTATAGAAAGAAACTTCACTGTTTCGCCAACACGGTTACAAGTACAAAGGTAATAGAAACATCAATGTCTGTCGACGTCCTTATAACGACCCACAGTCTACTACAAACACTCATTATTTAACACTTTACTGAGCCTTAGTCGTTAAACAGGAGCCTTGACTGACCGTGCAGGGCGGCTGGACGAGGCTGTAGATGATGTTCTTCTCTCTCACCTTCAGGAGGTCGCTCATCACCTGAAACCCGGGCATCACACGGGACCCAAACGTGGGACACTGGCGCGGTCCTGCCACCCTGTGTTCACCTGCCATCGCCTGTACCTGCGCCTGTCGTGTTCACCTGTCCTCACCCGTCCTCACCTGCACATGACACGCTCTGTGTCTGGCTTCACCTGTTTGTTACCTCCTCCTCTATCTCCCAGCCTCCCTTTCTCTCTCTCTGTCTCTCCTCTTGCCTCCCTTGCTCCCTCCTCCTCTCTCTCCATCGACTTCCCCTCTCCCTCCCTCTTTCCTCTCCCTTCTTCCTCCCTCTTTCCTCCCCCTTCTTCCTCCACCTACATCTCTCTCTTCTCTTCTTCTCTCATTTATTTGTCTCTTCTTCTCTCTCCCTCCCTCTTTCTCTCTTTTATCTTCTCTTTTTCCACCCACACTTCCCCTTCCCTCCCCCTTTCTCTTTCTCTTTTATCTTCTCCTCTTCCTCCCTCACTCTCTTCTCCACTCCCACCCGTGTGTGTCCCTCTCACTCACCCTCCTTCCCCCCTCTCCTTCCCTCTGACTTCTTCTCTCCCTCAATCCCTTCACCTTTCTCTCTCCTCTGCCTCAGTCTCTCCATTCTCCGGTCTCTCTCCAACTCCCCCTCTTACTCCCTTTCTACCATTTCATCCTATTCCCCTTTATCTTCCTCCGTCTTTCTCTCTCACCCCCTACTTCCCTTTCCTCATCTTCTCCCTCGACCTCATCTACTTGTCTTTTCCTCTCTCCTTTCATCTCTACCTCTCTATCCCACACTCTCTTACGCTCTCTCTTTCCATTCCTCTCTATCTATTCTCCCTCTCCCACTTCCTCCCTCTTCTCTTCCACTTCACTCCCTCTCTTACTCCCTCTTTCCATCCCTGTCTCTCCTCCTCCTCTTTGCTCCTTCTCTCTCTCCCCATCTTTGTCTTTCTAATCTTTAACTCTTTCTCTCTCTCTTCTCCCTCTGTACTCTTTCTCTTCTATCTCACCCTCTCTCTCCCTCCCTCTCTCGCTCACCTGTCTGCTGTGAACTTATCTTTTATTCTGTCGCTCACCGTTTTGAATAAACAAACCGAAGCGGACTCATGCAAATGTGTTTGACTGAACACCGTTGTTTCAGTTTCCGCGAACAACCAGGAAACACCAACCAGAGCCCGATCCATGACCCGATCCATTACAAACCTGTCCCGAACTTCAACCGGGCTTTTACAATTTTGGAAAAAAACATACCAAATTTTCCTGTATTGTATTGTGATTGTGGTTAGATTATGTTTATGTTCACCTTTTTAAATTTACTCAGGAGAAATTCAAAAAGACTAAAATACACATATGAACAGACAAATATAAAATAATCACATGCATTTTAGAACATGTTTTATACAGATCTAAACTACAGGGTTTGTTATTTTTATGCAGAATAAGAGGATATTTTGTTCGTGGATGAAATTATAATGCTTCCAAATCTGCAGCCTTTGTGATTTGCTAATTGCGCCCAATCCAAGTGCAATTTCGATTCGATTGCAGCTCTAACTTTAACATTTCACAGATTTTCAATTTAGTTACACATTCCTCAAAAGAGTGTTTCTTTCTCATGAAACAAGTGCAGTTCTCGTATCAGGCAGTGCATCTGATTTAAAATGTTTATTAGGCCCTGTTTATGTGACTGACCCGTAAAAGATACATGTAAAATGATTCATAGTGGGTTAGTTGGACCTGTATGAACAGTTTCTGAATTGTAAAAATATATATTATAATTTTGTTTATTTTAAAAAACCTACAAACTTCCTTCAAGTAAAATGTTTGACCCTGACAATGATTAATTACTTTCCATTGTGAGACATAAGACTGTTACCAAACACTCACTAAAACAACACGTTTATTAAAAACACTTCTATACAAAATGACAATATTTCAATGACTAAGTAGCTAAAAAACATCTAAATTTTCTACTTGTCTGCCCCCTCTGCTCCACTGGGCACCGCCTTGTTCCTTCTCTTTTTCAGTAAAGAATTATTGGACAAATCCAAGTCTTTGATTTTCACTTGCTCATAGTCCACTCTCATTGTGGCCAAAGCGCTGGTCATTTCCTCCTGTTGAAAAAAGTAAGTCTGTTAGTGCAGAGTTTAATAAGCATGGGTACATTCATCCTTATGTTTGTGAATTTTGATCACTGACAATGGCAATAAACCGATTCTGATTCTGATTCTGTACGCTACAGTCATATTCAGTTTGGTTTTGGCAGAAAAAAAAAAAAGAAATACATTGCAAAACTATTTAATCATTTATTTTTTTAAAAGACATAATTACACCAAATGAAGCCCCATGCCCTGCACTAAGCTTTAAATTACTAAAACATATCACAAAAAGCTTTCTGTAGTTCGAGTTTTCTTGTTTGGCAGATTTTCTCTCTCACTAAAATCATATAAAGTTCATCTTATCTTATATAATTTAAATAATGCTTAATAAAACATGCATTTGTTCACTGCTTGATGAAAGTAAAAGAACACTGGATCATTGCCTTGAATGATTAAATGTGTCTCTGTACAAAGCTGCCAGTGCAACAGGAGCAGCTAAGATTTACTGAGCCTCTGGACTGGTTTAATCCACGCACCACGATGGATATAAGGAGTGTTTTGTAATATTTCACACATTAAAACTGAATATTTTAATTGCCAACAAATTGAGGTTAACGTGCAGCACTCATCTCCAGACCTTAAGCTGTAAGATTAACCTCTTGTACCATTGTGAGTAAATCTGGACTAAATCAAGAAGAAAATGGCATTCAAAGACCAGATAAACTTATATTATAAATAAAGAATCGGCTGAGAACTATCAATCAACTAATGAAGGTGACCAAAGCACTTTCCAACACGTACAAATTAAAACCATAAACCACAATACAATACATTCAACAGTGCAACCAATAAAACCATTCTACAGAAAGTATGGTCGAAAAGTTTCAAAAGTGGTCATCTTGAAATCGAGATGTTTCAACTGCCATCCGGAAGTCATTTTCAATCTGAAGGCAGTTGTCTGAGAAGCTAGAATTGATTGTTGTTCTTAGGAAGTGTTAAAACTTGAAACCACTCTCACTTTGCTACTTGATAGCCCAGTTTCAAGCCGTTATCCCCTAATTGTATTATTTTTTGGGTGCCTTACCTCGAGCACTGATTACCTGCTTTGATTGTCAACAACTTTTGTACCTTGCTGCCTGATTGGTCTTTGAATGGCATGATTTCTGTCACCATGGTTTTAGTTAAGAGTTGTAGACAGAAAGTAGATTGTACTTTAATTCATCATTTTTAATCAAAGAGGGATTCTTATTTTCTTATTTACTTCTTTCACATTTTTCAAACCATCCCTTAAGATCAGAACTACACAAAAATTCCTCAAAAGAAGCCTGTGGATCGCCTAAAAATCTCATGGTTTACTGCCCTCTGGTGGACAAACACAAACCTGACCTTGACAGTGTTCCACAGATCCTTCTCTTCAGTCAAAACTCGAGCAGTGTGCAGAGGAGTTTGAGGGACCACCATCGACTGCTGCAGTGATGAAAAATGAATGAAACAAAGGCTATTTCACATTAAAAATCTTTTAAAATAGAAGCTTATAGAGGTCAGTGGGTTCATAAAAACAGCTTACGCAGATCCATGGATGATTCATGAACTGTTGAATTGTCATCCTCTCGTTTGGATTGGTCTTCAACAAGTCAGCAATAATCTGTTTAGCTGAATACAACAAAATGAGACAAAGTATATGTTTAAAAGTTATTATTAGGTGTTTATTACAGTTCATATGTTAGCTAGCGACATAATGAAATGTTTCAGGAATAATTGGACCTTAGCCTCAACCTGTATTGTGTTTGAACATTTGTGTCTTATGCTTCGTCCTTCAGGTTTTGTAAATGTTACCTTTTTCTAAAACATTTTTGATAAATGTGTTGTTTCAAACTAGGCAACTCATTTGTGAAGCATTCAAATTGTGAGACTTCCATTCCATTTTAAACATTGAACCAGACTGAACCTTACCCTCATCTGAAACCTCGTCCCACTCCGGATCGGGGAACTCGTATTGTCCCTGTCTGATCCTCTGCCTCATCCCCGGAGAAATGGCCTGTCCCGTGTTCGAGTAGAAAGGAGGGAAGCCACACAGTCTGCGAAACAAGGCCGTCAATTATCAACAATAAAAGAAAAAGATTTATCAGGGCCTTGTGCACATCAAAAATGCACTTTCACACGTATTACTCATTTGAAAATAAAGAAACACATTTTAAAATAACACTCTTGAAAACAGTATATACATTTATTTATTCTTTATGTTGTCAATTATAAAAACAGACACTTAAATACAATTTTTGTTTAGTTTAAACATTTGGCTTTGGTGCCCTCTAATGGGTAAGGAGCTTTTCGCATGTGCATACATCAAAGTTGAAGCAGCGCTGTAGCCTGTAGATGTATATACTTTGTTAATTCTTTTTTATAAGTTATTCTGTTGCAGCCGCTCATTTAAATTATAAATAAGAGGTCCCAAAATGGAGCCTTGAGGGATCCCACAAATTAGCTTCCCTCCTTTTGTAGAATATTTAATCACTGCAAAACTACAATAATGCATTCATACTGCAAGTGTAAAAAACAAAAAATAAAAGCCAGATTAAACATATGCATTTACTTTTTCTGATCACAAGATACTCACAAAATGTACATGATGACCCCCAACGACCACATGTCACAGGACTTGTCATATTTCTCTGGACCAAGGACTTCTGGAGCTGAAACAAAAGAAACAAATTAATAAATAAAGTATAATGTTGTAGAAAAGCAGAACTGCCATATAATTCCCTACATATTCTAATCAGGGTTTTATTTATAAATATCTAATTGACAGGGTACAAACAGCATTTAGTCCAAGGACAAAACGAGAGAGGAAAGAGGATTTACACAGAACTCGGCCTGGACTGGTTTGATGAAGACTGGACTTTAGCAAAGATATGATCTCCCTTATGTCAGTTTGAGTTTAGTTGTAGTTTCCACTATAGATCCATGTTTCCGCCACAGACAATGAGAAGTGAAGACCTGTAAATTTGGATTGTTAAAGGGGGCATACTGTGTACAACGGAATTTTATGATCTTTTTAGGGCTGCGACAAGTTAATTGATTAATTGCAACTAATCGATTACAGAAAGGGTTGGCAGCTAATTAAATAATCAAATAATTGTTACCATGTCTATGCACCGACTTCAAAACATTCTATGAGCTGAAGTTTTATTACTCGGACGGAGCAGGAATTACTCAAAAGTGGATTCAAATATTCTCCACCAGGATGTAATCAAAAGATTACACAGCTTTATTTGAGTAAAATTGAGTACAAATGTCATATTCACAAGTCTTTCGTGTTCTAAACAACTAATCAATAAATCAAAAGTATAATTGCTCGACTAATCGATTACCAAAATGATCATCAGCTGCAGCTCTTAATCTTTTAATTACCGTACGTTACAACAGTTTCCTCATCATTAGCTACACAAAGTTGTATTTTTATTGGTTCAGTTGAGTAATTCTGCACATTTGAGGACTGAGTGCACGTTTACCCCCCACATTCTCCCAGTCTGTGCTCTGTACTTTCTGGCAATTATAAAAAAGAAAAAAGTCACATGGCCTTTTTCGAAATAAAAACGTGTTGGAAAACTGTGGCTAAAGTGAAATGTAAATAGGAAGAGGCAAGACAGCAGCAGAGAATCAGTTCTGCATTTTTCAACGGGAAGTCAATGAACCTAAGCAGCTTTAGATCATTGAACAAAATCTGATCCATGTATGTTATAGTTTAAAGTGCGTATGACAGGTTTTTATGATTTTCAAGTTTTGACCTTATTTGGCAGATAAAGAAAATATTGTAAAAGAAAATATAAATAAAATTTAAAATAATAATTAAAAAATATATAAATATATAATAGTTTTACAAGTGTTGGTGTAAAATATATTGAAAATTACATGCAAAGCAGAGTTTTGACACATGATGACGTCACAGACTCCATCCAAAGGTTTGGGACAATTTATACACAAGAAACACATTTTTCTGATACTTTAAACATGAATTCAGCAAAGTAAAGCTGTTTTTATATATTTTTATTTGTCAAATACTTGTCATTAGAGAAGTATTGGCTCAGTTTAACTTGCAGTTGCTAGGTTACAACAGAATTTCCTATTGTGATGAACATTTTTTTATTATCTTTATTGTTTTTATGATCTCTATTGTGTTTTAGTTAAATGTAGTTCAACTTGTCATAGGCACTTTAATGTTTAGTACTAGTCCGTGGAGGTTCTTGTAATGTGTTGATTGGACAAGTGTAATTAAAAGCAGATGTACCCAATAGAAAATCGTGACTATATGTAGCTTTATCTTACCGACATAGTACGGAGTGTAACATGGAGTTTGGAGACAGTTGTGAATGATCGTCTCTTTCGCGAATCCAAAGTCAGTCAGTTTCAGAGTGGCGTTGTTGTCTTTAGTCGTGTACAGCAGGTTTTCAGGCTGCACCACCAAATAAAAACAAATGATTTAGTACTTTAATGATATTTTTTGTTTTTAATGTCAGAGATCGGCTTTACCTTGATGTCTCGGTGAGCAATATTCAAGTGATGCAGGAAGTTGATGGCCGTGCCGATGTCGTGCATGATCTCGGACGCCTCTAAAAGACAAAAACGCACATGCATTTGATTAAAAACGTGATTTTAGACATTTTACTTGAGCTTCTTAAAGAAACCATTGTGCAAAACTATCAGGACCAAACCAAAAACTGTAGCGTCTTCTTTAAATTACAGTGAAATCTAGATTCCACTTCAATTTGTTTTACTTTATTGCTATATTTGAACGTTATGATTTATTTTTGTTAAAGAGAAACATTTTCACAGTATATACACAGAATAAATGTAGTATTTTAGCAACTTTAGGCTGATATAAACCCCAAGACACATACTGTTTTTATCTTTTCTGTACAGTTTGTTTGTTTGCTTGATTAACTTTCTTTAATTTTGTAATTGTTTTGGGAAGCATCTTTGAGTGTCCTGAAAAGCGACATATATAAATACATGTAAAGTTATTTATTTACTTTACATTCAGTACCTCTCTCGGTGAAGGCCTGGTCTCCTCTGGCCTCGATTCGATTAAACAGCTCTCCTCCATTCAAACTGACAAACAACAAAACAAAACAACAGAATCTGGGTCATGGAGATGGAAAGGAGCCCAAACAAACTCTTTTCACACAATACATCGTCACAGCACAGATTTCTACTGTTCTGTTTTATTCACTGTTTAAGGAAGTCTTCTGAAGAATAGACAACCCAGAGATTTTGGGCAAGTTAAAAGTGATTTAGTGTGACTTGACTTGAAGCTAAAGTTCCGATTCAAAAGAATTTAACATGCATTCCTCTGCCAGATGTGAGACAGGCTTGATAAAAATGGACTTTCCACAGAGACTAAATTCAGCTCTTACTATTATTTAAAGTGGAGCATGTCCAATTAATAACAGAGTTTACATTTCAAGCTCCGTTTAAAGGTGCTATACCTGATTTTTATTGTTTTGAAACGTGAAAAACAGAACTACACTAACACTTTCCTAATGCAGTCCCAGCATCCTAAATATTCACGCCATGGGTTTATAAGCACTTTTCACCAGTCTCTGAGCCCAACAAAACATTAGCATGCTAACGGCTCACTTCCTGCTTCTCGTAGAATAAACCGCTCTATAAATAGATGCAGAGAAAGCGCTGTGGTCTCATTTTCATTTCCAAATAGATGCTTTTACAATATATCTGTGCTGGGGCAACACAGATTTAACTTTATGACATGCAAAAAATTGGGAACACGAATTAGCTCTTTTTTTCACGTTTCAAAACAGTAAAAATCCAGTACAGCTCCTTTAAATCTACGTGTAGCAAACCAATTAGGCATAATACTACAAAGTAACCGCTGATTATTCTTTATGTACCTAAATTACCTTTGTTACAATACAGGCCTTGTATTATAGTATTATTTAAATTGCATTTTGTATATTTTTAACACATTACAAATGTTATAAAATATAAAATACTAAGGTTTCTGAATGTATTTCAAAAGTTCAGAAAAAACATAATATAGAATTTGAGGGCTTACGAAAAAAAATAGTAAATAAATAATAATTGCTACATTATTGGGTCAGATTATCTCCAAAACTGCAGTTTTTATAGGGTGTTCTTGGTATGCAACTAAGAACAAAGTGCTGAAAATGATTATTATTGATTTCAGTAGAGAGAATTGTATTGTAATTACCAGCATATATAACATAGCAGTACATATAGGTGTCAGGTCATGTTAATGTGAAGTATTCTTGATCTTTTAGCACATGCTGTATCTGCACGTTTACTTCATAAATCAGTCCGCCTTGGCACTCACCACTCCATAATGACAAAGAGGCACTTCTTCTCCTTGTGCATGTTCTCGTACAGACTGAGTATTTGCACGATGTGGGGCCCCCCGGAGGCTTTGCAGTGTAACTCCACCTCTCGACGGGCTTTAGGCGTGTCCTGCAGGATCTGGACGGGAAAAACATGATATTTATGATGGGTAAATAGTAAATGTAAAATAGTAAAAGAAGCAAGGCATGAAACAACATCAGATCACACAAAATGAGTGCAGAAACGCCTGGATTGTGGGGCCGTGTGTGTGCAGTCTGCATGATGATGTGTCCGGCGGATGACTGCAGGGAATAGTTCAAACCTGATCTAATTTTACGGGTGTCAAATATTGAGACCTGGACTTTCTTTGGGAGGAACAGGTGCTGAATAAATCTGAGAGCCGTCAGTGACAAATCCATCACCCTCTGGCTCCAGAGTACGAGAAACGAATTGTTTTTCTAACTCTTTTGTGCCCGCTGCGATTGAATAGTTGAACTGAATGGCAGTGCTTGTGTATTGTGAGTATTTTAACTGTGATATGGACTGACATACTGTTTGTGTTTGTGTGTGTGAACTGCTCTGGGAAATGCTGCATAAGGTTGCCCTCTGGAATTAAAAAAGTCTTATGAATCTGACTTCTCAAAAGGATTTTTCCATCAACGTCAACATGCTGCACTCCAGATGGCACTAAATTCTTGGATCAACATCTGAGGATGGATCCCTGAGCACAGCCCTGCTCCTGACACAGGTGGCATAGAAATAGTTGCAGCTCAAATGTGTATCTCTTCAAACCAAAATCTATCTTTCTCTTAATTAGTCAGTTTGTTTTCCTCACCATTTATCGTTTCTAACTTGTAAGAACGAGCCATGTGAGTAACTTTATGACACTTTGGGATGAGAGCTGAGGCTGTGCAGGGATAATAGTCTGAAAAGGCTGTTCTAAAGCTGTGCTAGGGGGAAAAAATATCGACGCATGTCAATTCTAGAGATGTACAAAAGGGTTTGTGAGAGGAGTTATGAGTAAGAAAGGTTTAAATACCTACTTCCTTATTTCACAGCTGGAAATGTGGTACCTTTATACTGTATGTCTTTGTTTCCATATTACTTATCAATATAAATTACCTGGCCATTCACTTTTGTGTTCTGTCACGTAATTATCCTCTTTGTAGGAAAACAATCGGCAACAATTGGCAGGTGCTTGTTTGGGAAGTTTGGGGAATTCTCTGCTATCATATTTCTTCAGTGGTTGCTGCTGATAAAACAATGGCATCGGTTCTGCGTTTAAACACAATTATGAGGAAATAAAGTTAGATTTGTGGATATGAGACCTGAAAACCGGTACAGCCTGTTTATTAACAATCAAAATAAACAATGCGTGGGAAATAAATCTGAGTTTCCATGACCATCAATGTTCTATGTTTTCTAAAGGGTCAATAGTTTAAAGTTGAAATGAAGGGAGCAGGCCAAAATTATACAGTAGAATTTGCATTTAGTGTCACAAAAAAGTGTCTTATCATTAGAAATCTCGAAACATGAAACAAATAAAGGTTATTTTTAATAGTAACAAAAATCTGTGGTATTATTGACTTATACAAGCTTGATTATTAGTTTGAGGGTGTTTTGTTTGGATTTGGCGCTTGAGATTTTAACAAAACAATCCAATTCTTCATGAACCAATAAATCTTTCCTGTATTGTTTTTGTGTTTTTGTTTCTGTAACCACGTCCAAAGAAAGACATAACCATCAGAGAGCACAAAAGAGGCTGTTTTCCTGTTCATTCAGATGTAATTGACAGAGTTAGCTGCTCCCAATTAGCAACAATAATGGCATCTCTGTAATTGGTCACTGTAGGACGGACTCCGGTTATCAATTAAAGGGGAAGATAAGTGACCAGGAAACTAGTCAAACCTCTCACATAATTATGGTTCTTGATTCAATTGGGAAGAGCACTGTGATTATAATGCATCAAACATTGACTTTATTTACGGATTTTGATTTAATACATGCAAATAAAGGGGACATATTGTGAAAAATCAACTTTAATGAGCTTTTAATCTTGTTACTTTTTACTTTTAATCTTTTGTTTACTCAGAGCTGTTTGATTGATTCCTGCATGTTTGAGTTAATCCTGTTCTCAGAAAATTCCTGTTTTCACCTACCCACTATCCCCGCCCATATCTATGTGCTTAGTTGTGATTATTTGAAAAGTGAAGACTCTGAATGATACACGTAGAGCTTTACAATGTCACATAGCCAAGGACTGGACTGAAATTGTGACTGACGTTCAGAAAATTGATATAATTACATTCGATCTTAATTTGAAAAGCAACAAATTTGAGTCCAAATGGGTTGTGATGTAATTTTTCTTTCTTTTCTTCTTTTTTGGTGCGTTGGGTTTTGATCTGTTGTCTGCTCTCTGGTCCGGTTTTGTATTTTATGTGTTTTAAATTTTAAAGTCACATAACCCTTTCTAAAATAAAAACATGTACGATGAAATGTCACTATGAAGAGGCGCGGCTTATCAGTTCCGTTGAAGTCAATGGACCTGTTTCTATTGTTAATCCCTTTTAGATTAGTATCACGTTTTACAAGAACAAAATGTAAAGTAAAATTATAATTCACTATTAAGTTCCTAATAATAAAAACGTATGCCGTTTCCTTTAATCCAGTGTTTTCCAACCTTTTTTGAGTCCTGGCACACTTTTTGGGTTGAATAGACACCATGGCACACCACCTACTAAAACGTTGCCAAACCAGACCATTAAGTTTAAGAAAATGTGGAATATGACGTGGCGAGGAATGTCTGTATGGTTCTTAAAATTTGGCCATAGTGATTGTTTTGCTTTGTTTTTGGCACAGAAATATCACTCCAGAAGGGTTCATTTAAGTCTATGTGTGCATTTGTTGACATTTTTCCGAGGCACACTTGTCAATATCTCAAGGCGCACTAGTGTTCCCCGGCACACTGGTTGAAAATCAATGCTTTAATCAACTGACAATAGTTTAGCAATAAAGTAAACAAACAAACTAATCACAAAAAATAAATTGTTATAAATCACTTGCAACACTAATGGTAAAACAATAATAACATGCTTATGTTTTATTGATCAAATTGTTTTATCATCTTAATCTCAGAAGATTTAATTGGAAAATGTAGATTTAGTCAGAATTTGGGCTACACTTAATACTATGTAACATATGCAAATCTCACAGCACGATATTTTCACAGTGTTCATTTGGTAGATATTTAGTGATATTGTAAAGAGGCTGATAGAACTGTAGAAATCAGGCGACATTTTGCTTCCTTTTAAAATGCTTTGTCAGTGTGTGATAGATTCCTGTTATAGCTCAAGTAATTAAAATAAAAACAGTGCTAAATGACTAATGTTTTCATGTTGTGTTCACTGAAATGTGGAAAAGGATCATGGTCTGATAGTTCCATCTGTTTCTTTAGCTCTTTCTGCAACGAAACAATACATTACAATACAATCGGTTATTGTTCAGTCCATTAACACAGACAATAACAACACTGTACTGAATACGCTATAATTGCTCTTCTTATTTGATTCCTTTAAATATGCTTGAATGGATGGCAACACTAGTGTACATGATCAGCTTGAGTTATAATAAGAGGTTACATTTTGCTGACATGTCAAACTAAAAGCTATCCAACCTCTGTCTGCGCCACTTTTGGATGACCCTCCAGCAGGAAACTTCTAAATGACAGTAATCACATCCTCCGTAAACAGGTTACGCACCTTGAGGGCGCATTTCTCTCCGCTCTTCTTACAATAGCACTCCAACACTTTCCCGTTTATTCCGTGACCCAAAACCTTCGACGTGATCTTGTAGTCCTCCTCCACCGGGCTCTTCTTGAACTCCATCCCGCAGTAAAGCGCTCAGGGTCCGTGCGCACGCAGCTGTGGCTCCGCTAAATGGATTTTACGCGTCGCTCCTTCTGCGTAAAAGTCGAGGTTTCTTTGTTGAATCAGTTCGTCCCCAGAATAACACATTTCATCTGGACATCTTGACGGGCAAAGCTTCCACGATAAACTAAACACGTTGCCGTATTTGGTCGAATGTGCCAAAATGACTGAATCCAGACGAACGATGTGGAGACAAACACATCAGGCAAAATTGAATTCTCTCCGTCTCCGCTGCCGTTTCCTCCGATGCGTCTGCGTCACAGAGGCTCAAATTCATTCACTGTTTCCTTAAAGCAACAATCATTTCCCACCGCGATGATGACACGAAACGAAAGCTAGAAGAAATCAAAAGTCCAAGAATGAGGTCGTCTAGAGAGCATTGTCATCAAACTACACCTAGCCTGCAGTGGCGGACCTAGGAATTTGGGGGCACGAGGCAAATTCAAATACGGCCCCCTCCTCATTAAGTGTGATTTTCTATAACTTTTCTGTCATGTCTCTTGAATTGAATGAAGCCTTTTCTTTCTTTCTTTCTTTCTTTCTTTCTTTCTTTCTTTCTTTCTTTCTTTCTTTCTTTCTTTCTTTCTTTCTTTCTTTCTTTCTTTCTTTCTTTCTTTCTTTCTTTCTTTCTTTCTTTCTTTCTTTCTTTCTTTCTTTCTTTCTTTCTTTCTTTCTTTCAGTGTGGTGGCCAAAATTCTACTTCATATGTGCAGTAGCTTGATCTAAACAGCTTTAAAAAGAGCGTTTTGGGGGTCCTTTCCTAGAGGAATAATTAAGAAATCAGACCATATTTCCCGTATATCGGTGCATAATATATTAACAGATTTATATACATGATATTCATTTGTAATTTTAAATTCGTTATATTTCACTTGATAGGTTGCATTCTGGCAAAGAAAGGGGGCTTGGCCAGAATGAATACATTTGTCAATTATGAATTAAAATGAATTAATACATTTATCAATCCCAGACAGTTTTGTTTGTCTTTTTCTTGTTTAAACGTACACTGCACTACTTTACTTTACTTGAGAGAGTAACTATTTCAGAGCCTTGTGTCCAAAATGATCAGTAAGGGCATCTGACTGGGGGCCCCTTCAGGTTGGGGGCTCAAGGTAATTATCGTCCGCCACTGCTGAGACTCTTTAGAAGCTACAATAAAACTTTTTTAAAGGATATTGGGCATTCCATATTTAAGATATTTGAAAGTTTATTGGCAAAAAACCTGAAGTCACACTATTATTTAAATAGAAGCAAATATTCCATCCCTGACCAGAATCCATTTTATATTATTATGTCCTTATCCATGTGTACAACAGCAGTTACACATGGTTATTTTTAATGCAACATGCCCTTTCAGTCCATTTACAATGAACCATTACTTCATTAAATGTTTTTAGAGATAACACCACTGTCAAAAAACACAGACAGGTAAGACGACAAATGTAAAATTCAAACAGGGTGGTAATTTATTTGTCGCAATAAAATAATAATAATTACGTTACTACATTTAAATAAGTCTGTTAACGTGAGTGCGATCTCTTATTTCTTCAGGGCTTTCTCCAGCATCGCCTCGTCCTCAACAGAGAAAGGCAGAGTGACCCGGAGCAGACTGTTCTCCTGCATGGTGCGTTCAATGGTCTCGTAAGCGTTGGAGTTTCCAGACCAACAGCGACGGGCCACCTGGAAGAGCAGAGTCATAAAATATCATGTCATTGCAGAGACAAAGGTATTTAAGTGTTGAAATAAAGACAGAACAGAACAGAACAGAACAGAACAGAACAGAAGTAGTGGCAGAAGAAGCAGGTGATGATGAATGAAAATCGTACCCCATTTGAAACGTCCCAGCCGAGCATCATCCTGGCTCTTTGTGCTGCCTCCTCCGAACCGTCCAGCAACAAACCAAAGCCTCCATTCATGACTTCACCCCTAAAAATGAGCCGGTCAGTTGTCAGTTTTTAAAATCTGCTGCTGTTCCTCTTTTAGACGGAGGCAGAAGTTTGGTGTTTGCTCAAGAGAAGTATACACAATGAGTAGAAGAATACTTTGAAAATGTATTTAGTTACAGAATACATGGAACAAAATGTAATGTAATATCGAATGTGTCACGTTACTTGGCCTGATCAGAGTGTTGCATTCTGAATACTTACTATGCATTGAGTGAAACTGAAAAGATTTAAACAGCTCTTTTTTTGTTTCGCTGTTTGTTCTGCTTTTATTTAAAAGATGAGAGAACTCTAACAAATTAGAGAAGGAAAAATTGGACGTGCCAACTATAAGAGCTGCATTTTCTATTTTTAAATCTCACTAATTCCATGAAGTTTGAAGCCTAAATCATGTGCTTAAATACCACAATGTATTCCTCTGATTTTAGAAAAGTGTATTCTGAACATCGCCAAATGAAAGAGTAACTATACTGAACACGTATTTTCAGTATATGTATTCTGTTACTCCTGTTACACAATTAGAATCCACCAATGCTAACTTCTTATTTAGTAACAGTTGTATTATTCTGAAATATTTATCCAACTGCGTTACAAAATCTGCATATAAAGATACTAGAAATGACAGTAGACCTATACCTCAACAGCATCATAAGACATAAAACATGCCTTACCAGCCGACACCGCCGCCGTTGTGAAGTGCTACCCATGTTGCACCTCTGAATGCATCACCAACAAAGTTTTGAACGGCCATATCTGTAAATAATTGTGCATTTTACCTAAGCAGCACTGTTATTAGTACGATCTTAACCCTCTGAAATGCATGTGATTCTTGTCAGTTCACGGTCAATGTTTAAATGTAGTCTGTGAACCGAATCTTGATTTAAAAACAATAATTCTATCTACATTCTCTGCATTGCAAAGTATAGATAAAAGGAAACATATACAAACCGGCGCAGAAGGCAGAGCCATCATACACATTTGAAGTCTCTCTGAAAGGACTGTCTGTACCGCTCACATCGTGATGGTCTCGACTGAGAACAACAGGAGCCTAGACAGGAAAATACATAGAGAAAACAAATACTTTTATGATGGCAGTTGCAACAGCTTCCACACCTTCACAGTTAGTAAGAACAAAAACTACTTCTACAAATATCTTTCCAAGGTGCTCGATCACCAACACATTTATATTCCAACTACTGTTATTATGTAGGAACACACCACACACAGGTTATTACTCATCCATTTTGAGTGTATAAATAATGGTAATGGATAACTGTTTGTTCTCTTTATGCAATAGGAGACGGAAGACCTCCTTTCTTCCTGTAATTAGGGTGTCGGGGGGGTAAAGGGTACCGGTTTCCCTGGAGCCCAGGGCAGGGCAGGGAAGGGCCCTCAAAAGCATGTGATGTTTGCATTTTTAAAAACGTTTTAATCCATATTTGTTGTATTAAATTGCAATAAGTTTAAGAAAAGTCCCTGAAGTCTTAAACACAAATATGCATTAGATCTGAGGGTCCCATCACTCTTTAAAAAGGAGGAAAATCATAGCTCACACATTAGCCAAATTGTTAACAAATAAAAGGAGTGATTATAATTTGCAGTTAGAATATTTTGGTGTAGTAATAATATGTTTTGAGATCTTTGTATGTCTTTTATCATAATATAAGCCGGTAGCTACACAAAGTATATGTAGAAACCATCGGGAGTATTCAATAGCAATAGCGAATGAAAAAAATAACAATAAAAAACAAATTTGCTGGGATAAAGAAATCAAAATAATGTGTTAGGGCCCACTGAGAAGGTTTGTACCTGGGGCCCAAAATTTGGTGCTACGTCCCTGCTTGTAATTTACTGTAAATATTGTTGTAACTTAAGCAAAGAACTTTTTTATCTTTATTTGATTATCTTGGCTATGGAACTTGTGTCCTGCACCTGTGTCCTTAATAAAGATTAAATTAAATGAAAGCATAACTTTATCAAACTACCCTGTAAGACTTGTAAATGAATATAAAACAGAGGTGGTCCAAGCACTGATCCTTGCAGGACTCCATGGTCAAAGTATTATAACACACATGTTTACCGTTACTCTTCCATCAGCAATAGCTCGGTTGATCGCCAAAGCAATCAGGATCCTTCCCTTTTGGTCCGAGTACAGGATTCTAGCTTGGGAACCCACAACCTAAAAAGAAACCACAAACATACACAACAGATGTCACAATTTGAAATGAGATCAGCTTCATCAAACTCTCTTCAATACTTTTAAATAAAATGTTGCTCTTAAACATTTGTACAATTATAACACTGATAAAAAGTACTTGCAGAAAACTCTTCCGGAAACTACTTAAAATATCGAAAGTGTATGGAGGTTGAATGTTCCCTCACCATCTTGTGTTTCCCGGCCTCTCTGATCCAGCGGATGTTGTCATTGTACTGTTGTCTGATGCGATCGTTCACGGTGGCCTTGATTTCTTCCAGGACAGAAGCAGCGATGTTGTCGGTCACAGCCAGGTCCTGGGGGTCTCCTGAGGTGCACACCCAACGAAAAGGACCAAAGCCTAAAGAGAAAATGTCCCTGAAGCGATAGAATTAACAAACAATTGGAATATGAATCGAATAATGATGATAATGATGATTTTGGGGGGATTTTACTCACCCCATGATGTGCTGGACGTAAGACGGGTAACGAAATTCAGTTGCTCCTCCCCCAGTCTTCTCCACATCAGCGCCTGCAAAAGAAAACTGACATTATGTGTGTACTGTACTGTTCTGTATGCCTATTGTTGCTCTGAACATCAAACAAAAGCTTATCTAATCACTGTATTTTTATGATGTTTGCCTGGATTTTAAAGCACTTTTCAGTATACTCAAGTAGCATTATTACATTGTACAGAGGTTATGCACTGACATTCTTTAATCCGAATAATGCACCACAACATTTAGACCGAGTGACAGGCAGCTCAAACGATAAAATGTGTTTCTTTGCTGTTTTTGGTCATAATGTTGTCAGTGGAGTTATTGTTACACTTGAATTAACGTTATAAGGTAAAATGTAAACTGAAATAGTTTCTCTGTTGTTACTCAGACTGTGCAGAGCTTGTTTGCTAATGGTAGTTGGAGATAAAGGACATTTCAACTGCTTCAAAACAATTCATTTCCTCAACACATGGACCCAGAAACATCTCATTTAAGGAGAGGAAGGTACTGAGTTCAACTGTTTGTGATCCCAAAGTGTGTGTCATTGATAAATGTAAGTGCAGTTGCAATGTTCCTGTTTTTTATCTGGTTTTCTACAACTGTTTACCTGATTTTCTTTGTTTAGATGTCAGGTACAAACCGCCAAACTAGCCGCCGCCTTTGAAATTCCAAGTACAGAGTCAAGCTCCACTTTAGCCATTATAACTGCTAGCCGTCACACTCCAATAGTCACTGTTTTTATGGTCTATGGTACAATTTTATATTTTACATTTATGTTATAGAAACCTTTTCACGATATTATGTTATAGACTTACATTTGTTACTTGACTGTTGCTGCTCTTTTACATGTTAGTGTTTTGAACTTTTATAAAACACGTCATCTCTCACTATTGACTCTCATGTCTTTTTGCCACGCACTGTTAAATTTAAGAATGTTACCTGTATAACCTCAATCATTTATGTCGATGTACTTCCATATTTGTCCAGGAGTGGTCCAGGGTATAAAAGGGTTTCAACAGGAAACGAGCAATAACTTCCAAAACTATTGTCCACAAAGCTACCTTTGATACCACTAGATCAGTGTTTTTCAACCTTTTCTTAGTTGTGGCACACATTTTGGGTTTAAAAGCCACCACGGCACGCCACCTACCACTAAAACATGACCAAAACAGACCATTAAGCTAAAAATGTTGTATATAATGATGTAAATAATGTCTGTGGCACTGTCTAGTTCTTTAAATTTGGTAATAGTGATGGTTTTGCGTTCTTTTTTGGTGAAAATGTCACTTAGGAAACTCCAAAAAGGTAAATTAGTTCATTAAATCCACATTTGTGAATCTGTTAACTCAAACGGGATATTTTCTCAAGGCACACCTGGCAAAACCTGAAGGCACACTAGTGTTCCTCGGCACACTGGTTGAAAATCAAGGCACTAGATTATTTATTCACTAAACATAAATTCATCACTCACAATCCATATACATTGTCGTCAAGGTGTCTTGCCGAAGGATTCAACAACAACAACATGCGCAGATCAGAGCTGGGATTGAACCACACTCCATTGCTTTTATGTATCTCACCCGCTCTTTGCGCCTCCAGAAGGAAAGCGTTCCCATAATCCCAAAAGAACATCCCGGCGTCCGACAAACTGTTGATGGCCTTGATCTGTCTCCGCAAGCTGTGAAAAATAAACGTACAAATATGTTTTGATTCCAACACAATTTAAGACAACAATGGACCCTTAAAAGTTAGCAAAGAAAAACATTTTAAATTGTGGATTGGAGGCAAAAGTGAAGTGGAACATGATTTCAATCGAATCTGACAAAATATGAAAAATCAAGGTGGTTTTGGCAATTGAAAACCACTCAGACGAATGTGAGTGATATCAGAGCTTGGTTTAAAGACAATCCTTACAAAGTCCTGTTTTTTTGTAGGTTTTACTTGACAAATGCTGACAGAACTGTTGACCACCACAAACCTTTTCGTTCTAGCTACTGAAACATATTTTATTTTACATGCTCTTATTTTAGCATAAACTATAATGTTTACTATTATCATTATTCAGAGTTATATGTTACAATTTATTGCTGAGGCAAGTTCCTGATTTGTCAATTTTGTTCCCTGGCAATGGCAATGAAGCTTTTCTGATTCATATACTTTACCACAAATTGTAATTTTTTTGAGGCTCAAATACAATTTTGAGGCTGGAAAATTGTAATTTTCTCCTATCTTTTGTAATAGAAAAGCAAGCTAAATATACCCTGGAAAAAAGATTTATGAGTGATGTGAAAATGTTTTATGGTTTACTTCATTTTACCTCCATGTTTTACACATAACGTAGTATAGTCAGTATGTATGGACTAAACTGATTGTTGTATAAAGTGTATTGTGGCTGCAACGATTATTCAGCCAATCATGACTAGTTGACTATAAAAAATAATCGACTATGATATTGTAATCGTTAACTGGATTATACAAACTATAACATGTCAAAAGACCTTTTATAACAAAGACAGGAACATTATTACATCAAAATGTCAAAAAAGATGACTGATTTCCATCAATAATACATTCATTCATGAATTCTCTTTCTAGAAGCCTTCAGTCAACATTTTTCAACCTTTATTTGGTTAAAGATGTATTTAAAGTCTAAATATATTATACAAATAATTGTTTGACCAGTCGACTACAAAAAAATGTGACAGCCCTACTGTGTATCTTGTCTTTTTTTAAATTATGGTCCAGCTTTGAGTCCTTGAATAAAGTAAAGAAAACAAAAAAGAAACCAGTGTTCTATCTATGATATATATATATATATGATATATAATCAGCTGTACCTCTCCTGGACCAGAGCCCTGAAGCGGCCCGGGTCTGTGGACATGAGCTCGTTGGCCTGTCTGAAGCTCAGCTGGACCGGGTAGTACCCTCCGTTAAAAGGGTTGTGCAGCGAAGTCTGGTCTGAACCCAGGTCCACCAACAGCTGACCAGTTCTCTTGTACTCCAGCAGGAGGCGCTCCCTAACACGCGCATGCGCGCACACACACACACACACACACACACACACACACACACACACACACACACACACACACACACACACACACACACACACACACACACACAGGACGTAAAATTAGACAGACCTGTTAAAAAGGCTCCTCGAAGGACCTTGACGTTTTTTACAGTTTGATGCCAGAAGGTAGATATAGGTTGTGTGTGTGTGTGTGTGTGTGTGTGTGTGTGTGTGTGTGTGTGTGTGTGTGTGTGTGTGTGGTCCTGAACAAACAGAATAATGACAAACATCTACCTATATCTACCTTCTGGCATCAAACTATAGAGAACTCCTCAATAAATCACGCTCCATTAAACATCGACTCTTCATTTAAGTTCTAACCGGGCTCACCACAGTGATTTGTAACTTCCCACCAGCAAACCAAAAATACTGTATTTTTAAAAACCTTTTATTCACTGAGCGGTAAATATAATGTAGGTTTGAGCCATTGACTTACCACAGGTCGACGATGTTGCCGTGGAAACCCAAACTGAGAGGAGACTTTGAGTTTTTGCATTCTCTGTTGAAAAGATAAAAAAAAATATTACCTGCATTTCAGTAATTTCAAGACTGTTTTTTCATTGTCAAACAAGATTATAGAACGTCGATCAGTGAACTTAAATGTTGTGCAGGTATCGGTCGATTGGTTCCATTAGATTTTGAGCATGTAAACATCAAAAAATAAAATCATAAATACACAATGCAACGTTAATAAATGAGGGCCGTGTGAGAAGGGAAAACAATTACAAGAGATTTAAGGATTTTTAGATCGTTTTATTAACAAAAAAAGTCTACCTTCTGCTAAATGGTCTATTACTTCCACACTGCCCGCACTTACTTGATGCGCTGAATGCAGTGCTCTAAGCTGCTGGTGACCTCCATTAACCATCCCTGCTCATGACGCTTCCTCAGAGGAGTCTCATCCACCTACACACAAAATGATTACGTTCAATAAAAAGAGTGTTCAAGTGTATTCGTATACTCGATTTACATTTTATTATTAAAATACGTGGCAGATGAGGGCAAGCAAAAGGTCTATTATTTCTGTGCAAAGAGTGATAATAATGCATCAAGTGCTTTTCCAGACGCTGAAAGTGGCTTTACAATTTCATGCAATATTCATTCACTGCACACACGACGGTTTGTTGTAGCCACTGCCGCCCTGGGGCAGACTGACAGGAGTAAGGCTGGCCCCTCCGACCAGCACTAAACACTCAAACAGACAAAGACGATGGACAAATGTGTGTGGATGAATATGATACAGCCAGGACTTTCAGTGGAATAATCAATGATCATATTAAACCTTCGTAGATCTTCAGGTGTTTTCATGAGAAACAGTGATAAGGAAAATCTTGAACCTTTTGAACCTGATAATTTATATTACAAAACCATTATCCCAATATATCTTTGCAACGATTCCAGAATACTGACAAGTTGTCCGACAGGAAGGCTCCCCAAAGAGTCATTAAGACAGAGAGGATTTTAGGGACAAAACTACCATCTAAGGAAACGATCTGCAAACAGCGCCGAGCAGAAGGATCATGAAAGAATCGAGCCACGCAGCCCACTCTCTGTTCAAACACCCTGCACTTACGGCCTGAGACACAAACAAGCAGATAGTTATTTATTTTCAATTTAATATTAATAATAAAGCCGGAGACTTACGTTTTCATAACAGTTTCTACACCACCAGTATTTTTACTAGCATTGGTTTGCCTCACTCATGATTTTAAATTACAGGCCTACTTGAATGGTGTATTTAATGTGTATATTTCTTGAATGTTTGTGTTTCAAAGGCAAAGGCACTTAACTGTTTTACTTGACCACATATTATCACAATTACTCACATATTGTGTGACCCTATATGGTGTCTGGGGGCGTCTTCTCTGTATATTTAGGAGTCTGCTGCAAGCCTCATATGTTCAGTCTTTGCACGCAAGGGCGTCTTTGATTAATGTGTTTTTGTACTTTGTTATGCTCTTAGAAACATAGGTTCTATACTGGGAACCCATCATGCACGCCTACTTTTACTTAATAAGCTGGTTTGTTCCTTTTGTTCAAACTTTGGGTGGAGCCTTGACAAGACAAAGTGAAGCCTCTTGACTGATCAGTGAAGGCCTTTTTCTACCTTCTACTCTGGTCCTGCTTCTTCTGTCCTGCACGTCACCTAATTTCACTTTCAGTTTCCTTTTTATCGTATACGTAAAGTTGATTTTAGCAAACAAAAACTCCACAGACATAAATAAGCCCAAAGAAAAGCAAAGAAACACATTTCATCAGTTGTAATTTTGCCACTGAAGTCAGAATGTTAAGGAGCATTTTTCTAATAAAAGCTCCATGACCTCTGCAGACTCTCTGACTGGATGATGTTGTGGTCAGGGGCGTAGCACCAAACTCTGGGCTTCAGGCACAAACCTTCTCAGTGGGCCCCTAATACATAATTTTTCATAAATTTATCTGTCCCAGCAAATGCATTCATTTTTTCATTCGCCGTTGCTAGACGATACACCCTGCGGTTTCTACATAACACTAAGTTCATAACTTGCTAATTTATAGACATCCTGTGTGGCTACTGGTTTATATTTTGATGCAGTACTGTTTGTTTTTGCATTAACTAGAGCAGTGGTTCTCAAACTTTCTCAGTCGCCACCCCAAAAATAACAATAGCTCACATTCACAACCACCAAACACAAAAAATAGGTGACACACAAAGTGATAAATTAGCCTGATATCTAATGTTTGATTTTATTTTTAGATTTAGACCCAGAAAAATTACTTTAATCGGCCGACAAATAGGAATCTACCTTTACCACTGCATTTGAAGGGTGTCAAGCCTTGTTTAAGACTATTGTATACATTTTTCTCCATCATCTGCGGACCCCCGGGAATCATTTCGCGACCTCCATTAGGGTCCTGACCCCTAGTTTAAGAACCACTGAACTAGAGGACTACATTCATAAACATCTCGAAACGTGTTATCACCGCGCTATAGGAAAATACACTAACTGCAAATTATCATCACTAGTTTTATCTGTAAACAACTTGGAAAATATACACTGATTTTCCTCTTTTTAAAGGTTTGTTGAGGTCTTTAGATATCGTGCAGAATTGTATTTAGTCTCTCAAGGACTTTACACAACCACATTTCTTTTTTTGTTTTACAACTAATTAAATTTAGTTTAAAGCACAGAAAAATACAACTGACACCACCAGTTGATTCACTGACCTCTGCGATGACCCCGATGCAGCCCGCAATCACAGCTGCTTTGGCCTGAGCTCCACTCATTCCCCCCAGGCCTGAGGTCACAAACACCCGGCCCCTGAGGTCATCGGAGCCCAGGTACCTCCGGCCCGCGTTCAACACTGTCAGCTGCACGGGACAAAGGCAGGAGTCGTTTGCAGGTGCATCTCATGTTTCCGGTAATAACATCAGAGCGTACCATTGTGCCGTGAACGATCCCCTGAGGCCCGATGTAGCAGTAACTTCCCGCTGTCATCTGACCGTACCTGAACAGACACAAGCAGGGGTTAAAATAATGAACTTAATCAATGATATTTGTCTGGACAATTCTGCGAGATGGGACAGGAGAATAGCCTTAATAAAAACATGAAATAAGACTTGATTCATAATGCACAAATAGTTTATGAAGAATCATTCTGGCTTAGTAACTACTTATTTATTACCCCAACTCCTAATCCCTTAATTAAGTAGTTACTAAGCCTGAATCAACTATGTGTTAATAAAGCTGATTAAAGGGCCTGTACCTGATTTAGAACCGGGAGACAGGAATGTAGGTTTATTTACCTTTTACCGCCCCGTCCACATAGTCTTTCCTTTCACTCAATATTGCCCCTTGACTCAGAAACTACTGCCTGGAATAGACTTATGCAGTTGTTTCCATATAGCTCCTCTAACTCTCGCTCTTATCTTAACTAGAGTAAATGAAACTCAGGTACAGGGCCTTTAAGTTGCAGTTATCATAAAGTGGTATCAAAATTTAAAATAAATAAAAATGTTGAGGCCAAAATGATGTACTGAATGGCGTAATTTGTTTATAATAAATTATGTCAATTGAGGTCTCGGGCCATAGTTTGGACGCCAGAACGAATGGACAGTATGATCCATATTAACAAAGATATTTCCACTTTTAAACCACCCATAGCTAGAACATAACAAGGCTGCACAACTAATTGAATTGAAATTACAATATGAATGGACGCAATTAGCAAATGGGCGAAGGCTGCAATTTTTGAAGAGCAATTATTACTTCCACGAAATATCCTGTTTCATTCTGCACAAAAACTGCTAACCCTGTAGATTTGTGAAAACATGCTCCGAAACAAGCGACAAAAATGTGACTAAAAGCAACAAAAACAACTGTGAATGTGGCAAAAATGCTACTTCAATTGTCCAAAATGTGACAAAAGTAAAAAAAAAACAATGTTCTGAAACACATTCTTCTTTTATTAGTTTGTCACAGTTTGTTATTGTTCATATTTCAGTCTTTGTCAATTTTCCTTGTTGTGTTTAAAATGTGAACCATGAACAGGATCCCATTAATAAAGCAAATATAATCGCAGTCCTAATACTGGTCAAAAATACTGCAACTAGATATTTTTCCCACATTGTGCAGCTCTAGTTTACAGTAAAATACCTACATTGATACACCGAGAGCAAACATCTTCTCATACTGGTCCTTTGAGGAGTAATTTGGAATGACCTGGAAGACAAATAAAAGGGTTAAACAGTTACAGGAGGTCCTACAGTAAAGAGGCCCGTATTACCATGCCGTTGGTGATGATGGCCCGCGGTGAGGAGGAAAGGCTCGGGAAAAGGCCCATTGGATGTCCGCTGTACATGACCAGAGTCTGCTCCTCCGACATCTCACTCAGATACTGCATCGCCAAACGAAACTGCACACACAGTTACACAAAAGGTTAGAGTTGGTAATTGTAATCGTTATCTGGACTGTACTGACTCTAAAACACATACAAAAATATTAAAATACTACTAAAATAAGTGCAGCCATGGTCTTATAGAGTCAGTTTTCTGTTGGGCGTCAATTTGAGGCTTTTTTTTCAAGATTTCTACGACAACAATCCAATTTTTTGAAACTCACAATTACAATTCCATACATTATTCCATCAGTGCTGTCAATATACATTTATACAGTATCTATAAATAACTCGTCAGTGATACAAAACACATATTGTTCCAAACCTGAGCCCAGTTACTGAAGACTTGTCCGTTTCCTCCGTACGTCACGAGCTCCTGCGGAAACTAAAGGACAACAAATACATTATTAATACATATACAGCAAGACTTTAGCCACAAAACACAGTAAATGATTGAAGTCAAACCTGAGCCACAGCAGGGTCCAGATTGTTCATGATCATTAACATTATGGCAGCGGCCTGACGTGTGCGGCACGGGAACTCCTCAATGGGATAAGCCCTGACGGAATACATTATGGGGAGGTTAAAGGTGCACTATGTAACTTTTCTGCTACCTGCTTGTCTTTGCCTGGAGTGTTATATTTAACTATCTATATTGTTTTTAATTGTTTGTATTATTTTATCCTTGTTTTTCCCTCACCTGTGAAGAACTTTGGGCATGACTTTGTTGTTGTAAATGTGCTCTACAAATAAACTTGACCTTGACCTTAATGGGATGTTTTTATTGCTCAAAAATACCTTTAAAAACATATATTGTTTATTCTTCATATATTGATTTTTCTCCCTCCTGTGTTTACATTTTGCTTGGATAAAAAACAGGGTTGAGTGCATTAGACGTTGGCATTCATCTGTGGAATTATAACACAATATTTCAAATTGTATTCTGCACCAAAAGCAAAAGACAATATAATAAACTGTATGAGACATGAACCAGCTTTAGATTTGACCTGCAATGTGGTCTGGTGGCGTCACTTTCTTGTGGAGACTGAAAATAAATTCCTTTATTGAATATATAGTTATTATTTTTTGTTGGAAGGCATTGATTGATTGTTTTCTTTTAAAGGATTGTCTTAATGATGTTATCGATGGACTTTAAAAGGCTTCTCAGACACAAACGTTTCTTCTGGGATTAATAAAGTGATATCTAATCTAATCTAATCATGGTCCTATGCATTATTAAAGCATTTTAAGATTATTTCGACACACTTTAACATTCGTAGTAAGTTTAAAATACTGTCCATAGGCTACATATGAAATAAAAACACAACTACGGTTTTGTTTTTGAAGAACAAACAAAAGAAAAAAGGTCTAACATAAAATAATACAGGGATATTAAGCTTAACCAATAGAAATGACTGACGCCTTTTTTTTCTCTGTCTCTGTAAAGATACTTCTAAACATCTTCTTCAGTGATAATGTTGACTTTTTAATTTTAATGTAAATTTTTTGCATATTTACTTAAATAAAGGTGCATAATTGTGAGTAAACTTACTTCATGCGCAGAGCGGGGCAGAACCTGTACATGTAGATGTGTCCGTACTCCCTCAGCTCCTCGACAAACTCAGGGGCCAGTGTTGCATGATGGGAAGAGGGGAAGTATCTCAGAGCGTTTTTAAGAGCCAACTGAAGAAAAGACAAAGGGATTAGAGGCACAGGCGCTCGACTGGTCCCAGATTCAGCCCAATTGTTTTCATATTTTTGTATAAAAATGTGAGGAACAACACCCACCAAATAATATTGTTTGAGGAGCAAAAAACAGGGACAGAATACTAAAAATGAAAATTAAGTTCAAAGAAAAATAA
Organism: Rhinogobius similis; assembly: GCA_019453435.1. NCBI lineage: Eukaryota > Metazoa > Chordata > Actinopteri > Gobiiformes > Gobiidae > Rhinogobius > Rhinogobius similis. The sequence continues at coordinate 10,371,345 of CM033627.1, read as the reverse complement.
CTTGAAGAAAGCATTAAAGCTACAAATTAAAGGAGTAGTTGATTTTCAAACTGAAAGAAGGAAGCAGGTATTTGAGTTTATTTAACTTGTTCCTAGCTCTCACAAACCCTTTTCATCAGTTGTATTCACATGCTTTTTTTTTTTTTTTTTTTTTTTTTAACCACCATCACAGCTTTAGAACTGTTTTTTTAGATGAAGAAGTGAAAGTGGCGGACCACCCTTGCTCAGCCAATGAGCTCATCCCAAAGCATCATATAGTGCCCCACATACTTTCTTACAAATTCTGAAGTGTGATAAACTGCCACATCAAAATAAGATGATAAACGATAAACTACTTTATGCCACAAACAAAATAACTGTGATCACTGTAAAGCCTTGTCTAAATATACAATATCTTTGAAAAACATGAGAAGTAGCCGAGTAAAACTTTTGTAATTGGTTACTAGCTATAATTTGTCATAGCGTGGATCTTACTTTTCTACATAAAAAATAACCAGAAGAAAATATAGTTCCAGCTATTATTTACTGAATGATAAGTCAATATATTAATAATTGTGACAGGCCTAGATAAAATATTTCACAGTTAGACGCTTTTACAAGACACTTTCTGGGGGAAAAACATAATTTACTCATTGGATAATGCAGCTTTTAGAGATGTATTTTTTCATTGTAATGTATTTATTTATTTATTAACATTCTTTCTGGGCATTTTGTGTTTCATTGACATTTTGTTGTGTCGTTGGATAAATAAGAGAATTGGCAGATTTTTATTTTATATAAGCTTTATGTAAAGACCAAAATAAAAATAATCTCCTGCCCCTGTTTAACACCTTCAATATGAACAGTTGTGGCACCTAAACACTTTGATATCAGGATACTTACAGTTTATGATAAATTACACAACGAAAAGCACTGTATTTAAGACGGTATGGCTAAATATTTAACACTATGTGCAGCTCAGAATACTCACACACTTCACAAACGACTGATGTAACGTTTTATCGCTCAGGTTTTGTAGATATTTTGTCGTCAGTTGCCTTTGATACGACGGTGAGTAATCCATTCAGGGCTTTGACAATAATCAATTTGGACTCAGTGAGTCGTGATGCAATCAAACAAAGGGCAAGTCTGAAAGTCAAGCTTCACAAACTCACAGTTTAGACTGAAAATAGTCTCTAAACTGATATCATAGCTTTGAGACTAAACAGATGCACGTTGTTTTGGATTTGTATGTATCTTGTAGTTGTACTTCATCAGATTTCTTGGTTTGATTCTGTTTGATTCATTGCCAAAAAGTTTGTTTTTGTGCTTTTCTTCAAGATAAACTGTTTAATCTAGTTTTAATCTTGGTAGAAGTTTTTGGTTTAATGCAAAGACTTTCATAATATTAAAATTTCATAATAGTAAAAATGCAATATGGATTGTCTGACAAGATTCAAGACATTATATTACGATTTATCTGTGTCTTTTTAATCCAAGTTATGTACAATCCTTATTTTCTTTCTTCAATAGCTGGGATTCATAATTTCTTGCTTAATCCAGGTTTAGTTTTGGTTTAATCTTAAAGGTCCAGCTCAACTACAACCAAATGAACATGTTTTGATTTGTTATTGTTAATTATTCTTTCAATACGATGCACAATATGCTTAATTAATTGCCATAATAGTTGTCAAATAATGAAAATCCTCACTCGCTCCTCCTCCGCCGTCAGGTTGGGGGTCCGGACCGGGGCATGTGGGACGCTGGGGTCTCGTCCTCTGTTTTGGGGCAAAGGGTCCAGGGGCAAACCGCTGCAAATCTCCTGCAGAGTCGACATCTTCAAAGTCACAATCCTGACAGACCGGAAAGAAGAGCTGAAAAGAGATTGACTCAAATGTGTGACAAAAATGTAAGGACAAAAGCTAAACCAGACTTACCTTCATCTGATTGGTCGGTTTAGTGTCTTTGCCCTTCATCATCCACCAATCAGAAAGCAGAGTCAGAAAAAGTAGTGTTTGGTAATTATTGATCAAAGCGGGTTTGAAGTTTGAAAAGGACAAACAGTGATCTCTGGCCCCTCGGAGTTTGGGACATGTAACTCAAAAAAATCACCTTTGGACACAAAAGAATGTAACTGCAATTTGTGATGTTATAATAATAATAAAAAACATCAAAAACCATATAGCGTTTTAGGAAATCGTCATTCAGTTAGGCTTGTCAAAATGAACAAAAATCAGACACTTATTACTAAAAGTAGTATCCAAACTACATTTGAACAAGTATCAATGCTAACAATACAAGACCACAGTGAAGAAAGGACTTTTCTTTTTGTACTGAAAATGTCCGTCCGTTGTCTTGAACTGAAGAGTCTGAAATGTTTGCATCGTGGCAACACTAGTCTGAGTAATAGTTTTTTGGAAAGTGTGTTTTTTTCCTGGCAGTTGAGAAAAACCAAAAGAAAATGGATGTTTAAGATGCACTCAGAAAGGGCTCTCAAAAATGTGATGGTTTTTTTCACACTTGAATTTGCATTTATCTATTTTTGTTGTACCAAAATGCATTGTGGTTGGGCAACGTCCTTGAGAGACTAAATACAATACTGCATGTTTACTAAGTTAAATAATGGCTCACATATTAGGCAAGCTGTCGACATAAAACTAGTGATCATAATTTGCAGTTAGTGTATTTTCTTATCATAATAATATGTTCTTAATATAAATTGGTCTGGTAATTATTGCAAAACAAAAAAAAAAACAAGTTCTTAATATAAGCCGCTACACAAGAGTCTATAAATGAGCGGCTAATGATCAGACGCACTGTAGAAACCAGGTGTATATTCTAGCTATAATGAAAAAAAGAACAATAATAACCAAATTTTTGGGGATAAACCGTATAAAACATTATGTATTAGGGGCCCCCGGGAGAAGGTTTGTGCCTGGGGCCCAGAATTTGGTGCTACGGTCCCTCGTCTCCATTGAGTGCAACTAGGCAAAGTTACAAGTCAGATCTATGGAGAGATGACATTTTGGACCAATAAATAAAACTATTTTTGAAAGCAAATGCAAGACAGATACATTTAATGCCATACTATGAAACTTTCCAAGAAACGTTACATAATGCACCTTTGAAGTTTCACTCTCACATAAATGTCACTTGTGTAAGACAAAGCACCTTTAGTGTGACTGTTTTTTTGGGCCAGTTTTACAAAGTTAGTTGAAGGAAGTCATGGTCAGATAATAAAATATTTTCAAAAGTTAAACATCAAATACAGAATGCACCTGTGACACTATCAGGAGGTGACTTCAATCGACAATATTTGGGCCAAACTCCCCTGAAAGAGACTCTCAGTGGGACTTTCCTGGTTAAATAAAGGTCAATAAAATAAAATAGAACTATTATTATATTATTCTTCAGCTTTAATGGAAATAAACTGCACAGAATGCTCATGTAAAAGTAAGACAAGCCAAAAGTACTGGTAGAACTCTTTTAATTATAAATGTCTAACACATTAACAGTTTCTTCAGTCGTGTTATGTTTAATTCTTTCCAGTTCAGCTAAAGTAAATCTTTCACACAAGTGGTGAATACAGTGCTGTTAAAAAACTTTCATTGAAATATGGTAAATCAGATGTTTACAAAAAAAAAAACATAATAGAACCTACATTATTACACTTAAATCATGAAAACGTAACTGGATTTGAAGAGATCAAACAAAAAAACTTGTAACAGAAAAAATAAGACATAACATGGAACTAACAGGCTTCAGGAAACTGTTGGATATTAATTTTAATTACCTTTAATTGGCATTTTAAGCCCAATTTCTTTTATTTCGTTTTTTTATAGTTGCACATTACTGGGAAAAACAAACCAATTATTGTGACTTTTGTGACAAGTCTTATCACATTTGCAATTTATGTTTTAATTAAAGATGATTCTCTTCTCATTTCAAACAGCAGGAGCTCTAACATTTGAGAAGAGACAAGCTTTTTAACCACTACAAGAATCTTATGAATTTCAGAACACGTTTTAAAGAGAGAGATCATTATGTTTTCAATAAAAAGATTGGATATTTTCTACTATTTAAATTGTCATCTGCGATTTTGGTTTGATTGTGATATATTATGCAGCCATACTTTCTTTATATTCTGGTGGAATTTGTCAAGTCACAAGAGTGAAAATAATACATTTGGACTGTTTAATAGAAGTCACCAGAATAACATGTTACAGTAAACGATTGGTTAAATGCAGCTGTCACTCCGAGGTCGACTCTGTTCTTGCCAACGTACATCATGTTTCTAGAATAGAGTGAATTGCAGCTGGTTGGAAACATTCATTCTACAGCGACGTGTGTTTACTTTCTGTACTTTGCCTTTTTATAAACACAAAATTGCTTCACAGTTGCATGAAAATGTTGGCTTTTGCAAACTAACATCTCACACAGCAGTCAGCGCAGATAATGGGGCTTTTTCACAACTGTATATGAGCTTTTAACTGGCAACGATCTTCATCAAAGTAGGCACTAAAAGCACAGTAAAACGTAATACTTAGTGCTGCACCATTACCACACACTGGTAAAGTTTCAAACACTTACAAGCCACATTTCCACTGTTAGAAGATTTCTTGGAGTCCATTATATTTGACCTGTAGCTAATCACCAATGCTAATCATTTATTAGCATTTTCTTCATAACTCGATACAACAAAGCCACATTTGCGTTTAAAATGCAGATGTACTTTTGCACAATGTCAATGCCATTTAATTGTCAGAACCACAGCTTACAGAAAAGATTAGGACTGTTCTGATATTTGAGACATTTATGCAGAGTTTACATTTGTTCATATTAGCGACCAGAATCAAGATGGCTGCGGGCGACGTACAGGTCACGTGTCCGGCATGAACCAATAAGAAGTGTGAATAGACAAGGGAAAAGTAGATGAGTCGCAACAGATTTTGAGAATAGTTTTGAACATTACAGGACCAGTTCAGAATTCAACAAACCCTCCAGATTAGGCAGATATTCGCACACACATCATCATTTCATTTATCATTAATTTCTATTTTCTTTCCTGCTCCTTCAATCATGTTCAGTGTTAGCTCTTAACTTCTGGCTCTGTAGTATCATTGTCCTTTTGTCCCTCAGATGCAGAGTTAGTCCCGCTCTCGGACGTCGGTTCCTGCTTGTCCTTCTCGTCCTCCTGGGGGTAGAGCTCCGGGTAGCGCTGCATGCACTCCTGCATGGCCCTGAACTGGTCCAGACACTCGGAGCCCTTCACCTCCTCTTTGCTGTAGTGGAAACACGAGAAGGCCTCCTTGAACTCTGTGCCGCACGGACCACTGGCCATGCCCCCCAGACACGGGCAGTTCCAGTTGATCTCTCCACTGGGAAGAATCAGGCCTGAGAAAAAAAGAGGAGAAATGGTAATCAATACGGCGAAGAACAGAGAGCAAGAATGTGTCGTTTTTAAGCGGCAAAGCATTCTTGAAGTGGGTAAAAGCCAAATCAGTAACAATTAAGGCTGCACAATATCACAATCAAATACACTTTGTATTGTTATTATCAAATCGGTGATAGAACGTCCACTACAAACAACAAAATATAATTTTTTGCTAGGATTTACCCTGTAGATTAGACCTTTAGAAAACATTGTGGAATGCATGAGATTCTTGAATTTTGTATTCTAAGCTAGGCAGGTCGTACTTCAGTCTTCTCTCGGGTCTTAATTGAATCCTGATTATTATACATAATTTGCTAATCTAACTACAAATGCAATTGTTGTCCATCAAAACTATTGCAATTAGATATTTTTCCAAATTATGCAGGAAGGCAATGTTACTAATGGGTTACTACTGACCCTTTTATCATGCGTTGTCGTGCTCTTTAGAGGAACGGCCGCTCCACCATGACAGACAGCAGAGGCACTGTCTATGCACGGTAAAATTATGGAAACGCCGCAAACCTGCCTATTAATCACCAAATGTTATTGATTTTACAAGTAAAATGATATCTTGCTGTGCAGTTGGCTGCACTAACAGGCGAGGTGTAAACCTTAAGTAACTTAACCTGCCTTACAGGTTTACATTAATGGAGCTCATTGATCTTCAATCATTTCTAAATCAAACTTTTTTCACCTCAAATTAAAATATTTTTATACTTCGCTCATTGATTCTGTACAAATCGGCAATGTTTTTCACTCACCTGGGTCAGCTTCTAAGCACAATTTGTAATATTTTAAACATTTTCTATACAGGCCGATGTCTCACCTCTACAGTTCACAATATATATATATATATATATTATTTTTTTAATCCTTAATCTTTTATCTTAACTCCCAAACCTCACCTCTTTCCTCATATGGATCGTTTGGGTCTTCTTCCACAAGTTCGGCATTACTTGGAGCTTCGTGGTCTTCTTTGGTAACAAAAATGATCGTGTCTTTCCCTGTGACACAACAAAAGTAAAAAGGTTGAGATTTATTTCAGCATTTACAGAAGCATAGGTGGGTAGAGTAGCAAAATGTGTACTATATTTGAGTGGTTACTCAAATTACTCAACTGGAAGAAAATTGTTCTTTTTTTTTAAGTAGTCACTCAAATAATTAAAGTCAGAGTAAAAAAGTATTTGGAGAAACTACTAGAGCTAAGTGGTTAAAATGTACTTAAATTATGATGATGATTATGATGATTATGAGTTAATGTCATTGGACAGAAAAACATTAAATACGACATGGAAGAAAAAAAGAATTTCCCCTTGGGGATGAGTAAAAGTAATTCTGAATCTGATAGTGCATAGATTCTGGTATTTCCAATGAAAATACATGCATAAAATACAAAACACATCTGCAGGTAAGCCGTAAGAAGTGCAAATGTTCCAACCATTTAACAACATTTAACATTTGTCAACACAAAGCGTTTGTTACTTTTATCCAAAACGTTCCTCAAGTCAGAGTACCGTTATTTCAAACTAAATATTATACTCTGAAATCGTAGAAAGGGGTTCAGAGGTTGTCATCCGGACGCCGTTTAAAGATCGAGACGTTTCGACTTTTATCCAAAAGTCATTGTCAATCTATACTCTGAAATGTATAATTTCTTTAGTAAATGCAACCTCTGCACGGAAGCAACATTTGAATAAGGATTGGCAGTTAGACAAGCAGGAAAGTGTTTTAAATAGTTATAAAAGTTGACATCCTTTGCGGCTTTGGCCATTGAGAACACATCCAACATTTAGCCTGTTGTTGCTACTCAAGGTTAATGAGAGACACTGTTAGCTTAGCTCTTGTTTGGTGCTTTTAGACAACATTACAAAGCGATTATTGCGTAAGATCTGTTTCTTTTAACATTATCAATACGCCTTACGCGTTTAGTTTAGCAAATACGTCGATACAGTATTTTTTTTCATTCAAAACACACAATTTTTAGTTTAACCGGTTAGCTAAGTTAGCATAGCGTGACTACCTTCTTCTCTGACCGACGGCATTTTCTCCGCTTTTATTGGGATTAACTCCTTTTATGAATAATTTCCTCGTTCAGATTCAACAACGCGATCCAGACCGGCTCATCCTAAAGAGAAAAAAACCCCGGGATCAGCTGTGAGGTTTGAAAAGGGCAGGTGAAGACGAAGCAGTGGCAGAAACATCCATGAGTGACATAATGTTCTTCTGCGGTGACTAACAATGGTCCAAGGCTCAACACTGTCCCATGCGGTTTACTGAGGTACTGCAAGTTCCAATTTCATTTTATTTATTTATTAAGGGACATCAATATGAGACAGATGCATAGAACTATAATAAAACCATTATATTCATTTAATACATCCATGGACAGATGTACATATCACAGAAACGTATAATTAAGAGATACATAAACCAAATGAATAAAAACAGCAAGGAAACAAATTGAGAATAGGAAAAATGTTTTTTCCTATTCTCAATGTGTTTCCTTGCGAAACACGAAACCTTGCGAAAAAAATTGCAGGGGTTAATTCGGGTTATGTAGAGTATTGCTTGGGGTATTTTATAGCCTTAATGCTTTACGCCGAAGCAAATTCCTATGTTTGTGAATTTCACTTACAATGGCAATAAACCTCTTCTGATTTTTTTGTTCTTTAGTTTTTTCAATGTATCAATGTAAATATTTAGTTAAATGAAGAAAAGTTTGAATTTGGGGGTGTTTGGAGCATTTTGCTTTATGGATATAAAATTTGGCCATCGTGATGAGTAGTTTAGTTATATAATTAATCATTTCCAATTACTACAACTATTTGTACTACAACAATCTATTATACATAGTAGTATGTAGTAGTAGTTTTCGCATTAAACAAACAAACAAACAAACAAAAAACATTCAAACTAAATTTTGGAATCGTAGTACGGAAACAAAAGTGAGGTGGAACGTAATGTCATTTCAAAAAATAAACTAAAATTAACCCCCGAATGTCACAAAATATGAAAAAAAAAAACAGGGTGGTTTTGGCTTTGCTTCTCTTCAAAATTCTATAACTTAAAAATAGTTTGACACCACGAGTTACACAAAATATGAACCCCAAAATAACCCAGTAAAGGAGTGTAACAAAGCTTGACAAATCAGAGGTTTGGTTTGGTACAGCTCATGTTTAGCTCTTGTCCTTTAAACGCGCTCTCGTCTCTCCGTTTGGTGACGTGTCTCTGCGCTTTCTCCTCCTCTTTTCCCCGGCGTCTCTCCACTAAAAGGCTGAATACTCTCCGGCGGTGCTCTGTACTCTCAGCTTTCGGAGGGACATAGGAGGACAGTTAGGACACCATGGGTAGTAAGTACAACGTAATAAATAGTTAATATGACTTAACTTCTGAAAGATTTGCTCCTCACACAAGATTTCCTTCAACTAACTCACTTGGTTAGCATGTTAGCTTCAATGCTAACCAGGCATTTTTTATGCTTTGAAGCTCATTTGTAAACGATCAATGCGTTTAATTGGTCAGATAGAGGCATGGAAGTGATATCTAAATGCAAGTGTTTATTAAATCGCGTTTGGTATCGTATCTGTGCACAGTTTGGCTATTTTTGGCATCTTTCAACTTAGCATCCCATTCATACTAGTGACAGCAGCGGAGTGATGACGACGCATTAGGATCCGTGCGTAAAGTTGACCTTTCTGCACCCAGGTCGTGTTTTATCCTCCAAAAACACAACCAACGTGTTTACTAAGATGTTTTACTAAATGTTTGAGTTTATAGTTGTTCAGTTTTTTTGGTTTAAGTGTTTAACCAAGTCATAAATGAGTTTCACTCCGCCCACTGTCTTCTTGTTTCTGCCACGTACTGTACAATGGATGAAGTGAACTGATTTTTCAATTGCCTTTTTTTCTTTCATTTACAGTAAAATTTTTAGAGGTGATAAAGCCATTTTGTGCAGTTTTGCCAGAAATTCAGAAACCAGAACGAAAGGTTTGTGTTGTTTTTGTGACAATCTCACACATTTCTTTTTATTATTATAATTGTTTTAATAACTTCTCATTTTCTTCATTTACAGATTCAATTTAGAGAAAAGGTATTATGGACTGCCATCACGCTATTCATTTTCCTGGTGTGTTGCCAGGTAAGTTCACAAATGTGTTAGTAAAAAGCTTGTGAATTGAAGATAAATAAAATGATAAAAGTTAAAACGACAATGGTTTTCTTCATAGATTCCTCTTTTTGGTATCATGTCATCGGACTCGGCAGATCCCTTCTACTGGATGAGAGTAATCCTGGCTTCAAACAGAGGTAATTAACCAACTATTATCAGTTTAAACATGCTTTATTATGAGTACACTCTGAGTAAACTCAATAATCTTGTGTTTTTCAGGTACTCTGATGGAGCTGGGTATCTCTCCGATCGTCACCTCAGGTCTTATCATGCAGTTACTCGCTGGAGCTAAAATCATTGAAGTCGGAGACACACCAAAGGACAGAGCACTTTTCAATGGTGCACAGAAATGTAAGTTTGTATTGCAGTTTTTTTAAATTAGGCTAAACAAATAGCAACTTAAGTTATTAGAAAATATAATATATACATTTGTGGGTCCATTTTCTTTCTCCTTTGGGTCTTGTATCAGTAAAACCTGCAAGCCCTGAAGTTTGACCTCTGCAGACATGTTCTAAACGCACATGTTAGTTTTAGCAATATTTTATGTAAACATTAGTTTTAAAAAGAATGTACATTAAATTAAATTAAATTAAATAAAAATACACATTTCTTAATGTACCACTCAAACTTTGTCAAAATCAAAGCAAGTCAGCTGCAAATGTGAATTAGGATTAAAAACATTCTAATCTAACTTTTAACAATTTCAGCAAAGACTGTTAAGACTTTGAAATTATTGTCAGATATTCTAATGTGTTGGTTTAAACAACTCTAGTAATTTGAATTTGATTAATTTATTTAACTAAGTAAAAACGCATTGAGATCAAGACCTCTTTTTCAAGGGTGACTTGGAGCAAAGTGACAAATCTAGTTGGACACAAACCATAAAAATATTTACACAATTAAGAGACATTTAGGAAAATAAAAACAAGTTTACATTTAAAAGCACAGATAATTTGTATAGGATTATTTTTCTTCTATTTTCTTTTTAAGGCGAGACACTTGCAGGTGAATAGGAAAAAATCTATTTGAATCTTCTCCTGTAGTTTACGTACACAAATGTGAGAAAAATGTCTTACAAGCTTTACATCATATAAGGTTTCATATAGAAATGCGGTATTTTATGTGTAAAAACTGCCAAAATGACATATGTTTCGGAATTTAAAACCTGATTTATTAAAGTTTTATAAATCAAGTTTTATTTATTAAAACTTTTTAATAAATCAGGCATTGAAAATGATCAGCAAATCCTTCAGTTTGTTGTGTGTAGGAGCTACTTCAAGTGATGATCTGTCTGTCTCTACAAATGAAAAGTGCATTTTTAGAAAACAACCTTTGAAGTTACAATGTCCAAGAGAAATCAGAATCAGAAAAAGGTTTATTGCCTTTGTCAGTTACCAAAATTCACAACTTGCTTTGGCGTAAGGTGCAGCATATAACAATGAATAAAATGGTAGCTAAATATATAAAAGAAGGCATGCATAAAATTAAGAATTAGCTAATAAAATCAAATAAAATAGACTTCATCTATGGATGAAGTGGATTAAATTGCCGATATGTTGAAAGAGCAAACTGACCAAGAAACAAAAAACTGAAAAGAAAAGAAAAAAGTTTTGCCTGTAGTGTCTCGCCTTAAAATCAAGAATAATGACCAAGGCAAATCTTACTACAGATATTGTCCCAATTACTTTTAGATATTTGTCTGTAAATGTTAACGGCTGGTACATGTTTTCCTCACGCCTGCTCTGTTGCTGTTCAGTGTTTGGGATGATCATCACCATCGGCCAGGCCATCGTGTACGTCATGACGGGGATGTACGGAGACCCCTCAGAGATGGGGGCCGGGGTCTGTCTGCTGATCATCATCCAGGTGAGAGAGAACACAGGCTTGCTTATTAGAGGTACAACTGCATTGCTTTAGTGATTCATTTGACAGACATTTCACTATTGTTTGATAATTAAACAGCGTCTGGGCAACAAGGCCTTTATCAGGCTAAATGACCTGATGAAGGCCTAGTTTCTGAAATGTTGATACTCACCTGTAAATAAAACTTGACTTTTTTTGGTAAAGTAGTCAGTGTGCGGGATTTTCCTCTTTTCCAGATTTCAATGCCCATTACTCATGCATTTTCCTTCACACTTGCTGAAATAAATGATGTACGAAGCACTGTCTTAACTTAATCAGTAAACACCTGTAATTGAACATATGCAAGTTGGATAATATCATATCATTAACATCTCTATGGAGACAAGCAACTGGAAAATCCTCCACCAGAAACGTTAGGTAGTTCACCTTGAAGAAAAAGAGGAAAACTCTCAAACTAAAGCCTTAACATTAATGAGCTAAAGCTAAACTAAAAGAAAAAAGAGACGAGAAAAAAAGCAGCATTACAAAGAATGCTCTGCTTGATGTTAAAATGTGACTCCAGTTGTTGCACGTTTGTTCAGGGCTGTGGCTACATCTTAAAGCCGTTCTTTTCTCGTCCTCTTCGCAGTTGTTCATTGCTGGTCTGATCGTTCTGCTGTTGGACGAGCTGCTGCAGAAAGGATACGGACTCGGCTCAGGAATCTCGCTCTTCATCGCCACAAACATCTGCGAGACCATCGTGTGGAAGGCCTTCAGCCCCACCACCGTCAACACCGGCAGAGGTAAACGCAGAGCAACAATCTATCACTGTCTCCATTACAAATTATGCGATAAATAATGAAACTACTTCATGCCACTGACACAAGAATCTGAAAATCCCAGTAGAACCTATTCCAAATGAACCATATTGTAAAAACCATGAGCTGTAATGAATAAAGAGCAGAATGAAACACTTAGGTAGTTAGTATAAGTTTCCTGTTGTGCAAAGAAAAGATATGCTACACTTATTCATGCATTAATAAAGCATGAAGAAAGACTTAAGGCGAGAGATATTGTCAATGTTTTGTTTGTCAGTTTTCTCTCTCAACATATAAGCTTTCATGTAGAAACAACAAACATGTCCAGTCTGCTCTTAAAGATGTTTTATTACTTCATTTAATCCACTTCATCCATAGATTTCTCTGGGACATTGTGACTTCAAATGCTGTTTTCTTAAAGTGCATTTTTCTCCCCCAGAGACATAAAGATCAGTCTTAAAATAGCCCCTAAGATAAGAGAACCTTTCATTGTCCCACAAAGGGGAAATTCCAATGTTGCGATGCACAGTTCAAGAACAGAAGGAAAACAGAAACATACAATTAAAAAACAAGATAAATAACTTTAAAAATAGACTTAAATCTAACTTCTAACACAATGTGAAGGTGGGGCAAAAATAAAAACCTCTCATACTGTATACAATAACTGGTTATGACTGTGGTAATGTAACAGTGCAGCATGTGGACAGAATAAATACCGTATACATAGCAGTTAAAGTTGCTTAAGTGTATTAAATAATTATATACAGGGTGGCTATGGCTATGCACGTGGATAGAATAAATTACATGTAAAGTGACTTCAGTAGTGATTGCACTGGAGATGATTTATATCACAGTGACACATGTTCAGTTCTCCTACACACTATAAACTTTACAATCTTTGACTGAACAAGATTTTAACAGAACATACAAGAAGGATTTGTTGATATTTAATTCTAATCTGATTTATAAGTTTTAAGAAAAAAATTTTAGGCCAATTTTCAGTAATTTATTCCAACTATTATATGTACAAAGTGAATAAAGAGATTTAAACCTGAATTTTTCAAATTTAAAGTTCCCAAATATGTACAATTTTGGCTGTTTCTACACATAAAATGCCTTATTTCTATATGAAAACATTACATGATGAAAAACTTGTAATACTTTGTCTTTCTTTCTTATGTGAGTGGAGTTTCAAATTGATATCTTTTAATTGAACATTGTTTTCCTATTCACCTGGAGAGTCCCCATAATGTATTTTCAATGCTCTGATTCTGATGGCATTTTTGCTCTGTGAGGATACTGTGGTCTGATCTAAATCTAATCGTACACATTTTGTTTTCAGGCACAGAGTTCGAGGGGGCCATCATCGCCCTGTTCCACCTGTTGGCCACTCGCACAGACAAAGTGCGCGCTCTGAGAGAAGCCTTTTACAGACAGAACCTGCCCAACCTCATGAACCTCATCTCCACCATCTTTGTGTTTGCCGTCGTCATATACTTCCAGGTCAGCAATACTTTCAAATACTACGAGTATAACGTGAATGGACTGTGAAATCAACCAAAGTGCAGGTCCAAACTATGGCCTTTGAACACTTTCTCTGCTCTCAGGTTCACTGGTACATTTTTAATTATTTTAGAAGTCGACTAGTCAAACTTATTATTTCTATTGGTTATTTAGACTTTTTAAATACATTATCAGCCAAATAAAGGTTGAAATATGGCAACTGAAGAATTGTAGAATATTTATGAATGAAATGTATTGAGGATTTTTGATGTAATAACGTCACTGTCTTTGTCATCGAGTCAGTAGAGTCTGATTAATGATTACGATTATCAATTATTATAGTATTATATTATAGTATAGTATTATAATTTTTATCGTTGACTAGTCACAATTAGTTGATTAATCGTTGTAGCCCTAAAGGCCACCAACACAAATATGCTGTTAAGTTTCTGTGCCAGATAAAGTTCTGGTTCTCAGACAAACGAGACACTGCCCTCAACCGGAGCCCGGCCCGACAGCAGAGCAGGAAATGTGGGCCGGGCCTTAAACCAGAGGCGAGTTTCTGAGATGCCGCTGCCCCTTTAACGGCAGGGAGTGGAACTAACGTGAGACGGAGGCTGTGGTGATCAATAAAGAGTTTGACTGTTTGAAGTCAGCGTTAAAAAGACACAGGCTGATGAACACCTACGGCAGATTCTAACGAGAAAAAGTTGATAAAAGTTAGACGCACCGGTGCACCTGAAGATTTCCTTTAGTCGCACTGGCTGAATTAAGTCACACTCAAGAGCCCTGTCATTAAAATATGACACTATGAGCTGAGAATCACACTGGCAGCAGCTCGAGGTCACATGTTAACGCCAGTTTTATATATTTAATAAGCGAGCAGTTCCTATTGTTGCTGACGCAGTCGTTGGTGCACAGTGAGAAGAGTAAGGGAGACCGTATACAACCTTGAGGAACGTCAGTGTTGGTTCTGATAACTTAACATCTGAAAATGAGGGAAAAATATAGGGAAAAACGTAGGCTTGAGGGCAGTTTAAAATATGACATTGAGCTGAGAATCACATGCTCGAGGTCACATGTTACACTCAGCGCTTGTGATCGAAGCTAGTTCTGTGTGTCGTGTGTGTGCTCTGTGGAAAATATTCTTCAATTCTTACCTACGAAGCATTTCTGTGTTTTCTCAGGGCTTCAGAGTGGACCTGCCCATCAAGTCTGCGCGGTACAGAGGCCAGTACAACACGTACCCCATCAAACTCTTCTACACCTCCAACATCCCCATCATCCTGCAGTCGGCCCTCGTCTCCAACCTCTACGTCATCTCGCAAATGCTCTCCACCAGGTTCAGCAGCAACTTCCTGGTCAATCTGCTCGGCACCTGGTCTGTGAGTATCAGGCCGGGGATTTTGATATTTTTTAATAACAATAGTCAGACGATATGTGACAGAGATGTGTTAAAACATGTCTTTAACTGTATTCATTGAGGTTTAATTATCATACAAATGTGAAATGTCTGTAAATCGAACCTAAAAATGCAGAAATATCACCCTATAGCATTATTTGATTTGTTTATTTTCACTTTTTTAGTTTTATGTAGCATTTTCCACTATAAACGATAAACTCGATATTCAAATTTAGCAAATCTTCCAAACAACATTCACACATTTTTTATCTAAATTGTGATATATTGCCCACCTCTGCCAGGGTTATTAAAAACTTATTTGTGTTACTTTTTTGTTTTATGTTATAGTCTGGTACTAGTTTTTGATTTAGATTTAAAACAAGTAATCCAGAAGACAAATATGGGGGAAGCAGCATCTTAGTTGATACAGAAATGTGTCCACTCGTGTTGTAATGGTTCATGTCATTTCCATATAATGCAAGGTAAAGCGTACATCATTTTAGCAATTTGGAGAAAAAAAGTAATTAATTTAGTTTTTATTTGAAGGGACAATGTACAAAGACGCTAAGCTCATAACAGATTTCTGGTGGCCCCCGAGATGATTTTATGAAAACAAAGCGCTGCATGCAGCAATACTTTTCTCACAGACGACAAACAAACAGTACTTGTCCTAAAGCTGCAGATGCTTGGACTCATGACTCCTGCAGGTTTAATAGTTCACTGACACAAGAGCCAGAGTTAAAAAGACGACCTTCTTAAAATCACAGACTAGTACAGACCACAGCATGTATACATGGATACATGTAGCTGGCGTCTGGTGTAGGCTTTAGAGTCCCATGACCACTTTGCATTTAAAAAAAGAAAAGAAAAAAAGACTATAAAGAATGTTAAATTTGGCTTTTTACAGGCCTTTCTATGGAATCAAGGTGTTAATGCGAGAATACAGGTATAGATACAGGCTCAAAACTGTTTTTTTACCCGTTTCCTGTCTGTCCCTGCAGGATGCCACCTCCGGGGGTCCAGCGCGAGCCTATCCCGTGGGAGGGCTCTGCTACTACCTCTCGCCTCCAGAGTCGTTCGGGTCGGTGTTAGAAGATCCAGTCCACGCTGTGATCTACATTGTCTTCATGCTCGGCTCCTGCGCCTTCTTCTCCAAAACCTGGATCGAGGTCTCCGGGTCGTCCGCTAAAGACGTAAGGACTCCGAAATGGATTTGACACATTTTGAACATACTCTTGGAACTGTTCTTTAACTATTTTTTGCTTTTGTTCAGGTGGCGAAGCAGCTGAAGGAGCAGCAGATGGTGATGAGGGGCCACAGGGAAACCTCAATGGTCCATGAACTCAACAGGTGAGTTTATTTCACGCGATTAGGACCACGATTACTGTGCGCACATTAAATAAGCTAATAAAATGTTGAGCCATTCCCTTTACTTTTCATGAGATCAGATTTATGTTCTGGTTGTTGTTGCTGCAGCTATAAAGCTTCTATTTATGACCAGAGACATTCATTCTATGTCTATGTTTAGTACAACAGGGCATTATTATGTCTTAAATGATCAGTTAAATGTCAAGTCTTTGCGTATACTCAACATTACGTTCACGTTGCCAATTTTCGCGTTTCTTTAGGTCAGCTTCAGGGCATCTGTGGTTATATTATTACAGAAATAGCTGAAGAGTGAATGGGTAATGGACAAACGTAAAAGTGCTTTGAGAAACTTGAGAAGTACAATATGCAGGCAAAAAATGCAATAATAATAATAATATGGGGCTCTGTATTGTGTGAAATCAAAAAGTCTGTCGTTATAGCAACCCGGCAGCTGCTCGTTCACTCTGTTTTCCTGTGGTCTGTGTTGTGCTATTTAGTCCAGTGTTGCAAGAAATCCTCCGCAAACGTTTTCAATGTCACGTCGCAAACTTGAAAATGTCAAAATACTTTTCTCTGGTGCTTTCAAAATAAAAGCTTCAGCGTTTACCACCTGCAGAAAGAGCCTTATCGTGAGTAGATTGGACAACGAGATAAGATTTATAAAAACCACCCCGTTTGCTTCAGAAGTGGTTCAGTAAACTTGTAGTCATGGTGACACATGGACCCACATCATAGCTGCAGATTTTGTGGGGAATTGAACCTGATCACTCAAATAATATTGCACTGGCTTAAAGAGACAGTCGTGAACACGTGAAAGTGTTAAGATTTATAAAAAGGAAAAACGGGTAGAAATAACTGGGCTTTTTGGAAAATAAACTACACAGCACTTTTTAATCTAAAAATGGCAATAACACACAAAAAATAGGTCCAAACAAATCAAAAAGTGTGCACTGGTGCAATAATTTTGCAGTTTTTGAAGCACAAAATATTATTTTTTGCATTTGGAGATATATAACTATTTTATTATGATAGTTTTCTAATTAAAACAATATATGGAATGTGTTGTGGAACATGTTTGGCGTGCAGGCCTGTACTGCCTGAGGTTAGGGATGTAAAGATACTGGCGATATTGTGATAGTAAAATTGTCACGATATCATCGTCATCGTGTTATCATATGAAAAAAAGCATGTCTACGCGGAAAAAACAAAACAATGGTTTAGCCTGCTCCATCAGATTAAAGCATTATCGAGTAGAAATTATTAACATTATTAATAAGAAATAACAAGGTACATCACAGAATACATAGCAGTCATTATTGTTGCACCTTAGAGTTGCCGTCATTGAGTGACTGCCTATGCCTATAGGCAGTCACTATTTGTTCTTGTATTTTCCGGTTTTTCGGCACGTTTCACAGGCCACAGTTTTTAAATTCTTTGAATTTTTTTTGCATTTTTCAATAGTTCCTAGTCTTCTAATGTCTGCTATTACTTTTGGTACATGTACTTTTTGTAGTTTTTTCATAATTTGCCGAGCAGTTTTTCCCTATCTTTTACAGTGGGAGCCTTTCTGTTGGTCCTCTACAGGAAATGTTGCTGTTTAAACTGTTTTAGGCAGGTGCACAGTGGCAGAGCGGCTAGAGCTTCTGCCTCCCAATCAGGAGGTCGTGGGTTCGAATCCCGGACCAGACCAACATCACACAAATTCAATTGCGCAGTCACTTGCAATAGCTTCAGCTATTGCAACAGCATCTAGTTTCTATTATTATGTTTCTAAAATATGACAATAAAGGCCTAATAATTAATGGCGGGAGCACATTACGTTGTCAGTCTTGTTATTATGAACATGTATACATATTTTTAGCTCTTCTACAATATCGTGAGCTTCTCCATGACGTCGCAAAACGTATAGTGTGGTCCATATAGTGATAATACCGTGTCGTGAGATTTGCATCCCTCCCTGTGGTAAGACTGCTGCACGTCTAAAGGCCTGACTCTGCTCCCTCTCTCCTCAGGTACATCCCCACAGCCGCCGCGTTCGGAGGCCTGTGCATCGGGGGCCTGTCTGTCATGGCCGACTTTCTGGGCGCCATCGGATCTGGGACTGGGATCCTTCTGGCCGTCACCATCATTTACCAGTACTTTGAGATCTTTGTCAAGGAGCAGAGTGAAATGGGAACCATGTCTGCGCTGTTTTTCTAGACAACAACTTCTACTTCAACCCACGTCCTGTAGGATATTTTATTTTTCCACTTTTGTCAACGCCTGGACTGGATTTTGCTCAAAGTGAATATTATCAGGTTGTGGGAACGCTTCATCGACTTTTGTGGACCTTTGGGGTTGCACAAAAACATTCAAAACATTTTCAGTTTTCTTTTTTGGAAAATTGTTCAAGATTATATTACATTTCTGTATTAAAGTTGTTTTGGGACTTGATGCAGATGCTGTGCTCATCTTTATGCCATGAAAAACAGTTCTTGTCAAGATTTATGCACATTTATTTTATTTTTAGATCTCATTTTGAACTTTAAAATTAAAACTTTATGAATGCATTTTTATTTCCATGTTATGTATAAATTAGGGTCTAAAGGAAAAGATTGTAGGCCCCTTATATTGAGATAAATAAATAATAAATTTCAAGAGGTTTTTAAGGTTTTAAATGTCCCCCAAAACAAACAGTATTATATCATGTATTTCTTGTTGCTTTTGCGCTGGTGACATTCAGGTAACTTCTGTACATAGGCCATACATAAAACCTTTGTCTTAATTGTAAAATAAAGTCTTTTTGAATATGTAAAATGCATTTCAGAACATTCGCAATAAAACATTTTGTTAAATAATGTATTTTTATCTGTTTTGATTTGTTTTTGTCTCATCCAGCGATAATGAGCCGAGTGGAGTGTCTGTATCTTTATAACTTTTGCCATTATCTCGAGGTATTCATTCATTCATTCATTTTCTACCGCTTATTCCCGTTAGGGGTCGCGGGTGACTGGAGCCTATCCCAGTGACTTTGGGCCTTAGGCGGGGTACACCCTGGACAGTGGCCAACTCGTCGCAGGGCTGACACAGAGACAGAGACAAGGACAGACAAACCATTCACTCTCACATTCATTCACTAGGGACAATTTAGAGTTGTCAATTAACCTACACAGTCATGTCTTTGGACGGTGGGAGGAAGCCGGAGAACCCGGAGAGAACCCACGGTAACACGTGGAGGACATGCAGACTCCACCCAGAGAGATCGTGTGATGTCAGGGTGGTTCAGAATTCGAAACCACGATGTTGGGGTGGTCTGGGATTCGAACCCATTATTGAGAGGCAGAAGCTCTAGCCGCTCTGCCACCGTGCACCCCTATCTCGAGGTATTCAGTCATTATTATGGTCTTATTAATCAGAATAAACTTACATTTGTCTGTAAATGTCCTGTTGAGGTCTGTCTGGTACAAAAAGTGGATTGAAAAAAATAGAACAAAAAATAGAAGAGCAGAAATAACAACAATAGCCTTGTTTGGAAGATTACACTAATTTTATTTGTATTTAAGTGTGTTTAACTCATTCCTACCAGTCGCAGACTCTTTGGCACATTTTTAATATCTACAAGCATTAATAAGAGAGAACAGCTTTGTCAAACAGTAAAGTGAAACTCTGCGACCACCTCAAGCACAGCCAATCACATCGCTGCTCTCAGCTCTAACATGATGAGACATAAAATGCTTTAGTAATAGCCACAGACAGTGCAAAGTGGTCTTTCTCTCTCTCTCTCTTGCTCTTTTTTTTCCACAAAGTACTACTTTTACCATGTACTCTTTGGGGGAAAACAAGAAAATTATTAATTTGAAAAAATATTAAAGTCTCTGTTCTTTGTATTTTTAAATTTATTCTATTCAATTATATTATTAAATAGCCCTGCGACGAGTTGGCCACTGTCCAGGGTGTACCCCGCCTAAGGCGTAAAGTCACCGGGTAGAAAATGAATGAATGAATCTATTCAATTATTTTTGCTTTACAACTACAATATTAAATTTAACAAAGTATGCTAAAATCCAAAACATCTGTATGATCATATGTTCAGTCATTCAAGGACGCTCTGTTGCATGGGTTTCCTCTCCGTGTCATTATATAAACTGTAATTACAAAATGCACTCACCAGAGGGTGCCCTCGGCTCGACAATAATATGACATTTGAGCTCAGAGACGGGAATGTGGATAGACGGTTAAAAAAAAAATACACCTCTGATTAAGACAGTTATGGGGTTATCATTTCTGTACAGTCATGTCCTGGTGCAATAAAGATCACATTCAAGAGTTAAATGGTGTATAATCCACACTTAGGCGATAACATGGTCTTCTAAAATTCATTGAAATGGACTGATAATGAAACCGAAAATGTAGTTTATATAAGAGATAAGCTATAAATACCACGAGAGAATCAGACAAAACAAAAATGTAGTCTAGACATAAATTAATATGTTTTGCTCATAATTTTTCTCATAATTTTTTATATTCTTTTTTTTCAGGTGTCTAATGTAAGTCTATATTAGCTGCAGATTGGTGGCAAAGATAATTACCCCAAGAATCTTGTGGTGTGAGACGCTGTCTGAGTCCAAGGTGAAAGGGTTCAAAGGCAATCAAAAGAACACATCAAGACTTCCATCCACAAATCCTTTTCAATCGGATGATGGCCTCAACACAGAAGGACCTCGGATTTTCACTTTAAAGTCACAAACTATTCAATTGAAGACAGTCAGGTGCAGAGTTTTTGAAGAGATAGTTTGAAAGACGTGTGAAGGAGGCCAATTTTGTGAAAAAAGAATGAATTGTTAAGGCATTATCTGTCTTCCGTTGACTATAGTATCCTCACATCTTAGTCAAGTGAGAGATCCAGCCAATCAAACTAATCTGTTTAACAGCGGAGCGTAAGGAAGATCACAACAACAATAATACGTTTAACGGCCCATAATGAAGTGATTATGTCAATAAAGACGGGGCAGTTTCAGGTTAAAACCACAGTTGCAAAATCTGCTTCTTTACAGCAACTTTGGGCAATTATTCTTTGATCTTGCACATTTTGAGAATCACAGTTTGTGGTCTTTTGGGTTTGCCCCTGAGTGACACTTTCACGTCATTAAAAGATCTCATTTTCATCCTTTATCAGTTCTGTTTCGTGTAGCTAGACCCACGAATGACTGGACTACAGGCTGTTAATGCTTTAGTTGTTGTTTATGTGAAATAATTAAACATATGTGCATCTGGGGCTTGGGCTGTTTTTCAAAGACTGAAAATTTGGCAACCTTGGCTAAAACTCCTCCCTATAGAGCAGGACTAAACTGAATCAGTGCCGTAATAAGTTCTAGTTTGTCAGGCCAGTGTCTTCAGATTCAAACACCGTGTCTGGATGATTGTCTCTTCAAACCTTCTATACCTTCCAGTCATGTGGTGTTTTCTTGTGGCATGAGCTCTTGTCCCAGTGTGTTTTTCTTTTGTTTCGGGGTTTGACCTTTAGAATCAGTGCCCTTTCTCACAGCTGAATCTTGTGTGAGCGGCGCAAAAAAAAAAAAAAGAGCCACAAAATTGCCACGTGTTTCTCTGTGTTACATAAGACTCCTGTGTGCAAGAATGTCTCACACCTGGAGTCTGACCTCGTGTGGAGCCTGTGCTCTGCTAAAACCACTACAGCCACGCAAAGGGTTTCAGTATGAATTAAAACTAAATATGGCATCTTTTGGTTTGGAAAATAAAATAAAAATGGAAAGCTCAAACTCATGACTCTGGTGTGTGAGTGAATGATTGGTGGTGGTCTCAGGGGCCGAAGGAACTGCCCCAGGGCAGCTGTGGTGACGTGTCTTACCACCATGACTTAATGCATAATGCATGTCATGCAAATCAAATGCCAAATGTATTTACTTTGACCTAAACATTTTCAAACCTGACAGTTTTCCTCAGACATTATCTCTGTTTGTAGTCAAACTCAGCCCTCTCAAGTGCATTATTTACTAATATCACTGTAAACAGATTTCTGGTGATTTGTGTTAACAATGAGACTGGAGTGCAAATGAGCCGTGGCTACATTTCCACTCATTTGATTAATTCACACAATCGTCCACAAACACTGAGCCAAATTAGGTCAAGGACACAACAGCAGCGTGCATCGCTCTGAGCCTCTGTCCCTCTGGACCAAACAAAACACTGGCAACTCCCAAAAACTGGCTCTAATCTGATTTCTTGAAAACCACAAACCTCATGTGAGTAATCTGGTTTCTTTCTGTCCATTCACATGAGAAAAATGGAGCAGGAAAACGCAAACTACAGTAACCACAACAGTAATCTTCCTGAAATGTTTTTATAATTTGACATTAAACTTTTCTATTTCACGTAGACAAGCAGGTTACAGGTCAGATCTGTGGAGAGAATGCATGTTTGTCGAGGTATTTGTCGAGCAATAACAACACATACTTGAATAAAACCAAGATATGATTGATTAGGGTTAAGCTTAAAAGTCATGACTGAACTGATACATGTGCGACACCTCTGGAGCTAAGATATGTTTTTAAACGTCAAAGATCAGATTTATTTATTTCGTCATCTGATTACTCACATTCTGAGATCAACATCACTTTCTGTTTAGAATAAAATCATTACCCAGGGGCGGGTTCTTGTTTCCCGGAGCAGGGAAGGGCCCTCAAATGCATGTGTAGTTGTTGTTTTTTTCTCAATTGCAGCTTTTATTCCCATCACCGCTTCAAAAAAGACAAAAATCATTGTTCGCATATTAGCCACGTTGTTAAAGAAAACTATTAATTTTTTTATATGCTTTTGTGAGATTGGTCTGGTATTTTTTGCAGAATCAAACAGGACTGTTTCATAATATGTATAAAGCAGCCATTTATTATCAGATGTAGAAACCATACAAAAAATAAAAATACTGACTGAATTTGCTAGGATCAATAAATCCTATATAAAATGATGTATTGGGGCCCACTGAGAAGGTTTGTACCTGGGGCCCAGAATGTTTTGCTCCGCCCCTGTCGTCAACAGAAAAAATAAATGGTTAAATAAAAAACACAGGCACAAAAGCAAGCACACAAGACAAGACAAAATTACAGACAAAAATAAAGAAATCAACCCACGGAAAACAAACAAAGACACAAACAAAACAGAAAATCTAAGGGGGATTCTAAACAAATGAATGAAGAGACATCAAAACATGAAATGAACACAAAATCCCAAGGTAACAGCAGCAGAAAAGAGTTTAAATAAATGATGGAAACACATTTAATTTAAGCTCACATATTGTTTAATCCTGTTGTAGCGTTTATTTTTCTTTTGATCAGTGATTTCTCTGTCTAAATGTCTTGTTTGATACATTGGCACTTGGATCGAGACGTAGTGGGAGAGAAAAGTCACAAGATCCCCATGTGACCCTCCCACAGCCACTGAGCGTCTCCCCGCGGCCCAAACACACACAGGACGAGCCTTTATGTTGCACAATATGGAAAAAGAGATTCTGTGCCACGATAGACTCTAAT
The DNA here is from genome assembly GCA_019453435.1 of Rhinogobius similis. NCBI lineage: Eukaryota > Metazoa > Chordata > Actinopteri > Gobiiformes > Gobiidae > Rhinogobius > Rhinogobius similis. Next base: position 10,347,305 of record CM033627.1, on the reverse strand, counting down.
TTTACTCCTGGTTCTTGAGGAATGTTTGACGGCGCTCTGGAATCTGCTTTAAAGACGGAACAACCTCGAAGGCTTCTTTTCGTGTCTTGTATTCCACAGTGAGGCATTAAATTTATTTCTCCAGAGACAAGCAGGCGGCGCAAATGGGCCAAGTTACGAGTCAGATCATTGAAGTGGCCACTCAAAGTAAGAATGATGGTTTTTCTATGTATTATGAGCACAAAAAACAACCCATTAATAGATGTGTTTAATGACACACTGCACTGTGATTCTCTAATTCTTTTGATCTGAATAAAAGATCCTGATATCACTGTGGACTTTGCAAATCCTGCAGAGCACGTTCAGGAAAACCAGGAGCCGCCTTAAAGACGGGTGCTGCACCTGACTTTATTATTGTCATTTACTACACCTTAATGACACCCGTCACTAATAATGTAAATAATACTGTTCCACTGTTTGCACTGTAAGTTTGATTCTGATCTCATGTCCTGTATATGTTGTATTTCATTTTTATTTGACACATATTTTATTTTGCATGCTCTTATTTTATATTATTTTAGCATCGTCTATACTTTTTACCTTTCTGTTATTCATTGTTATATGCTGCACCTTACCGCCAAAGCAAGTTCCTAGTTTGTGGATTTTGTTCACCGACTAACGCTAATAAAAACTTTTCTAATTCCAGTTCTGATTTCCACCACAGTGTTTATTGTAAAAGCAACACTTTGTGACAAAATAAGACGCCTGTGGTCTGTTGGCATGACAGTATTTTATATCTAGAAGTAAAAGTTGTGAGTGTTGCGCTTTTGCAGTCGGCTCCTGTTTCACTTTGTCACGTGAAAAAAGCTGTTTTGCTTTGCCTGGAGGGTCCACAGTACGATAAAAACTCATCTTTTTTTATTTATCCTGTCATTTTATTTTAGTGCCCAAAAAGTATTTGGCATGCTGCTTGTCTCCAGGGGTTTTCTTGGTTTTATTCCATCTCCAGGAGAACAGAATGTTTAAACCCTCCACATGCAAACCACATAGTGCCCCTTTCTGTTCTCTGAGTTACAAAGAGTTAAACACATGTCAAATGTTATGGTTTGAAGAGCAGGTAACACAGCTTTAGGGCAGTAAAGAGCAAAAAAGAATGTACATGAATCATTACTTTGGTGTTATGTAATAGCAGTAAATGGGTGCAGACAGTTCCTCTTTGACCTGAGTAAGAATAAAAGAAAACACTGCTCTTGTTGTTTTCCTCCTCTATAAAGGAACACATTTTCAATTCTATTTTGCATTTAACAATTAACAATAGCAATTAACAAATAAAACAATCAAAATTACCTTAAAAAAGACAGAAGGGTTTAGAGTTATATTCTGCTCTTTTGTGTGTACTTTTATGGTCCACTGACCTTTTGTTCCTGACCTGAACCTTAAAGACATTTACAGGCACATGTTCACATTCCTGATGTGTTGTTAACCACCTGAACAACTGACGTTATCGAGATAATACAAAAATGTATCTAGATTAGGGATGTTAATGGTTGACCAATTATCCAATTAACTGAGACCAAATGCTCAAGTGAGTGAAGATACTCTATCTTGCCCAGTTAACTTCTTTACTATGCTGCAATACACAGCCAGGGGGCGCCAGAGCGAGCACCTCATGCAACTGTGACGCCTCTGAGAGAAAACAGGTTCACGAAACTCCAAAATAGTGGATTTATGTCATAAACACGGAGCAAACCTGAATGACACTGCATTATTTATAGACGATTATTAATCTTACATGCTTTATTTGATTTGGATTTCAGCTTTTTGCCTCAGATGGAAAACTATTGATCTTTTACCTGAACAAGCTGATGTAATCGGCTAACGTTTATGTGTTTGCAAGAAGACTTTTTTTTTTTTTAAGTGCTTAATTCATAATCAGCACAACAGTGTTTATGGGAGCTTTCATTCCGTCGTGTTGTGCACAGTCAAAAAACCTGTTGCTGCTCTGCGTTTACTGTAGTGCACTGAGCTCTATTATAACTTGTTAATAAAAAAAACTACAACAAAAAAGCACTGTGTTAACGCAACTGGCTAACTTCAACGATGGGTTTAAGAAAAAATAGAAACTGTGCATCCCTAATCGAGATATACAGGCGCAGTGTCGAGGGACTCTTCATCGGAGCGTGCTCTTGGGGGCAGGAGTGCATGCTTTAAATAAAATAGTGCATGATTTGGATTAAAAGGGGAAACTAGAGCACCCAGAGACAACATGCTCTTCACACATTTACACGCAAAGGGCATTCATGTTGTGAGCAGTGAGGAGTGTTTATCAACCTGACCCAGTTTCATCCTCAATCACAGCCTCTAATGTCCCAGTAAAGCTCCAGCAGTGACGGCCCTGTCCCGCAGCTCCTCGGGGCCCTGTACAAATGAGCTGTGGGCCGGGGGCAGCGGTGGTCCTGAGGATTTAAAGGCCTGGTTCAGTCCTAATCCTCTGGTGATCCACTGAGGCACACAATGTCCTGACCTCAGCCTCCACTTACATAAACACAGCTCTCCTCGTGGACCTGACACTGAAACAGCTCAAAAGGTCAAATGTCATGATGCTTTTGTCATTTAAATTCAGTATACTGCATTTGGTAGTTTCTGTGTTAAACATAATGCATTTTCACATCAAAACTAGGGCTGCAACTAAGAATAATTTCAAGATAGAAATTATTTTAAGATTTCTATTGTACTTGACCTTTTGAATACATGTTTAAAATGAATAAAGACTTCTATACAGACAATATTTATGAATAAAGTGTATAATTGAAAAAAATCTGAAATAGTGTATTTGTTATTAGTAATACCACAGTCTTTGTTATAAAAAGGTTGTATCATGTGTTTTAGTCCAGATATTAATTGCAAACATCAAAGTTAGTCATAAACAATCATTGCAGCCTTTAATCAAAACCTCAACCGTTCAATGTCACATTTCTTCATTGAAATACTTTGATCTAAAGCAAATCATTCACATATTACAAACAAAAGTAGCATAACTGAGGTCAACACTTGGTCTAAAGTACAAATGTTGGCTATTTTTCTTATATTTACAACTTTTAGGAGGGCAAAATATTAAAGGGGCTGTACCAGATTTTCCCAGTTTTGAAACGGAGACAGATGTTAAAGTCTTTACATCAGTCACATGTATCGCTCACTTTCCTGCAGCATCCTAAATATTCACTGCAATGAGTTTATAACCATGAGTCTCTGAGCCCAGAGAATTTTTCTGTCCTGGTTAAAGCTAACAAACATTAGCATAACAATGCACTTCCTGCTTCTCGTGGAATAAAGCACTCTATAAATAGATGCAGAGAAAGTGCTGTGGTCTCATTTTCACCCAAATAGATGCTTTTACAATATATCTGCACTGGGCAACACATAATTTACTTTATTACAAGCAAATAAATTTCAGAACAGTAAAAATCAGGTGCAACCCCTTCAGCTAAACTTACACAGCTCCCGACTCCTGCTGGTGTCAGGGTGAAGTTATAATGTATGTTTTTATCTGTGCATCTTTTATTTGTGCATCTTTTCCTGTGTGTGCATCTTTTCCTGTTGTGTAAAGCACTTTCAAATACTAAGTGTACAAATTGTGCACTACAAAAAAACCTGCCTTGCCTAATGACGTGGTAATTAATATGTAACTTAAGATTTCTTCAGGTTTTGTGCCAAAAGTCTTACTCCAAACATTTGCACCTCTTTAAAATGCAACTCGACACATCTGGCATTTCCACTGGGGTGTTTTCAATTATGTTACACATTTGTCCAGCCCCGGCACGTTGCAGGTTACATAACTCGTGACATCTTGTTTGGATTTAGTCCCAAACAGAAACTTCCCCAAGAAGAAATGTGCTCATGTCCTCTTCCCGCTGTGAGTAAATCTACATGTGACAAAAGCTGTGGGTCGACAATGTGAAATGGTTTGAACGTTTGTGTTTCTTGCACCAGATTCCACAAATACTTTTTTACTTGAGCAATTTCTTGAACTGCCACTTTGAACTTCTACTTGAGGAATAACATTTTGTACTTTGCTCTTTCTTGAATACATTTTTGGCAACTTTACCCACCTCTGCCCCTCACTGACCTCAGATTGTTGAAAAGGAGGGACACATGGATTGCCTGGGGCCTAGAATATACTTCACAATTCTTTACAAAGAGTGAGTCTGGTCACCTCTCGCTCCGTCTCACTTTGAGCCAAACTCAAACCATACCGTGCAATCAAATTCGTTTATTTCTGTGACACGTGTGAAACAAATGAGTTTGTTGGTCATCTGTCGTTTAGAACAAACTTCGCTCACTTCAGATTCAGAGTTTCATTCGGTTATTGATTCTCCAGAAATCCGCAATGTTTTTCTGTCCCATGTTTGTTTTGATACAGCTGGACCATTACCAGATTACGGAGTGACCAGACTGATATTAATCGGTATTAAAATTCAAAGAGGTTTCCAGCAAACACATGGAGGGACGGCTCAGGAAATTTAAAGCTAAACTTCAAAAATAGACTAGAGCATGTTTGATTCATTTTTGGTTGTTTTTATTGCTCTGAAAATGTATAAAAATGTGTAATTAGAAACATGTTTTATGACTTCATTTAATCCACTTCATCCCCGGATTTCTATTGGACAGTATAAATCCAAAGGCCGTTTTTCTTAAAATGCATTTTTCTCCCACAGAGACACCTACTCACACACCAAACTTCACAATCTAAGACTTTACAAGATTTTAATGGAGCTGGACAAAAGGGTTTGTTGACATCTGATTTATTAAAGTTGAAAGTTAATGTTGAGTAAAAAATGAGGTAAAATTTTTAGGCCAATTTTCAGTCAGATTTAAATGAGAAATCCCAAATCCTCTCTGTACATTTTTCATCATATCATAACTAATATGTTACAAAATTAACCAAAAAATTAAACCTGGTTCTGTCCATTTTTCAGATTTAAAGGACGTTTTTGCACATATTTACATAAAAACAATAGATGATGAAAAATACATTTTTATCTTACATTTACATGAGAAAACGACAGGAGAAGTTTCAAAATTTCTTTAAAAGTAAGATTTTTTCCCATTCACCTGCAGCGTCTCACCTTAATCTTAACGCACAGAGACAGACTGGAAAAGCAACAGGTTCAAACACATTACAACTGCCGTAATGAAAGCCCGCACACTCAAAAAGCCTTGATTCATTTGCGAGAAAAACATATTCTCATGTTTTCTTTATAAATCTCAATTCACACGTGTCAAACACAAGAGTCACGCCGCTGTCCCCTACACACTGAATATGATCAATCCAGCTCTATTAAAAGCTCCTGTTTTCTCTTGGGCCATGTATTTTCCACATGTAACTGCGCACAGACAGCGAGGCACACGTGTAATCCTGCGTTGGCCTGAAGCATCTGTCTTTGTCGTAAAACTGAGTGAATTTATAGAAGGAGGCCATGGGGTCTTATGTAACTGTGTCATAGAGAGTCATCATAAACATCCCACTGTCAATCAAGAGAGGCTAAAAACGCAGGGAGGAAACACAAGACTAAGTACATTTAACAGCTACAACACAAACCCGAGTCAGAGTTTATATTTGGGCTGTATAAAGTTATGGCAAAGGTTATTGATTCATGTTTCAGCGACTCGAACTGTACCCAAGATGTGCTTTTGGCAAAACATGATTTAAAGGTCAGAGGTCAACATGGGAATGCTAAGGATATGGGTTTTACAGTTGTAGGATCTGGCAACCCAAAAGAGCTTATTCTGCTTTGGATAATTGGCAAAACACTAAACGTTTTTAAATCTGCTTTTACATCCGTCTTGTTTTGATCTGGATGTGTTGACCTTAGAACATGGGGACACAGAGAATGATTCATAAAACGTTATAGATTTGTGATCCAGGCTGCAAGAGCTGGTTATAAATTGGGACAAGTTTAGACAGAACATTTTATTTACCGACTTGTTATACAATCAGAGTTATTCATTAATCTTTGTGATGTTTGTGGGAGCTGTCCGTGGCCATTTAAGGTCATGTGAGAGAATGAGATAAACAAGGCTCAAGTTAAGGTCGACGTTACAGTTTATGTTCACACGAGATACGAGATCTGGTGGATTTGGCGTGCTACAAGTTGCTCATTCTTCCACACATACTGACAGCTTAAATGTTAATGTTTTGTTTTTTTAGTGGAGATCTTCTTTAATGAGCTTTTGAACATGTTATAATGGCGTTTTCCCTCATCATAAACGTACTCAGAATTGCATTTTATTACATTTTGATGGATTCAAATGGGTTGCGTTCACAACATTCTATCAACCGATAATATTTCAGACAGACTTTTGTTGAAATACAATGAGTTCTTAGGTCTAGTCACTCAGAGAAATAATCAGGTTCAACTTTTGTGAATTTGCCTTTGATATATTTCATGGCAAAGTCCAAAGTTATCAACAGAGAGAAGTGGCTCTAGAATGTGAAGGCAACCTGTAATGTATTCTATTGTGTATGTTCCGCAGTATGGCATTAAACTTAGCTGTATGCTTGGAGACATGGAGGTGACACATCAGATCTGTGAAGAGGCAACTCATAGTGTGAATGCACGTTTTACAAGGAACAAAAACACCTGCACTGAAACAAATGTCAGATAGATTAAAGTCCATACGTTCTAATCAAAGCAAACACATTTTCATGGAGACAAACGGGTGGTGTACCCTCCATCAGGAAAGTTATGCATGACACACTAAATGGACTTTCATGTAACATCAGCATAAACATATCTGAACTTGTATTTAGCTTCATTCACGCTTGTTTCATGAATCTTGTTCACAAATTCCTCTCCCTCTATCCTAAGAATTAGAATCAGAAAAAGGTTTATTGTCATTGTCAGTGAACAAACTTCACAAATATGAAGTTGCTTTAGCGGTAGGTGCAACAATGAATATAATACAATGAGTAAAATATACAAAATAATGCATGCATAAATAAAATAGATTTACAGAAAATGTACAGCTGGATGGACAGTAGTGCCAATGTAACAAATGCAAATAGATAGCTCTTTGTTGAAGTGGCAGGTGTTATAAAGTGTTCATAAGTCCAACGGCAGAGGAATAGAAACTGTTCTTGTGTTGGGAGGTTCTGGTAAATTTTTAACTTGAGAAAACAGACAGTTTAGAGACATATGGACTTCTCCTGTGTTGTTTTTAAATCCATAAATCCCAATCCTTACAACTGCATGCCTAACATGTCGGAATCAAGGTGGTGTTTGTTTTCTGCTCATGGTAATTCCCTCTGCTGCCAGTAGATGGAGTGCTAAAACCAAATTCTGATGAGGGAACGCCTCATCAGTAAAGTAAAGTGTGGTTTTCAGTAGATTAGATTATTTCAAGATCTAAAACATGAGATGCATGCTCATGTGTAATAGTAATAGTAATCTTGAGTAAGTACTCAACGGCATGTTGAAAGGCCAATAATGGAAAGGCGCTGGACCGGATTTTGACTGTTCTTATAACTTATTAAACGTCTTTGTAAGTCGTAAGTTGTAAATGTATTTTCGGGCCGTTTGAAGCCCCCGTCGTCGCCCCCTACTGTCTCGGAAAAGAGTCTGAGCGGAAAACTAGCTGCAACTTTCCTGACGCCAACCCGAAGACAACTCTCCTGAGAAACCTTGGCTCTCTTTTCTATATCTGGCGACATTAAATGTTTTTTATAGATGATTAAACTTCCTTATTTCAATAAAAATTAAGGAAAAAAAAAAGCTTTTGTCATTTTATTGGGAGTGTACCTTCAGAAGAGACCTGCAGGGGGAGCTCTGTCGCTGAAGATCTCCATTAAAAAGTAAAAAACAGACCTACTTAATAATGTAGGCCCAGCATCTTCAGTATTCACTGCCATGAGTTTAAGCACTTGTCACAGGTCTCTGAGCCCAGAGTGCTTTTGGTAAAGATAACAAACATTAGCATGCTAACGATGCACTTCCTGCTTCTCGTAGAATTAAACCCTCTATAAATAAATGCAGAAAAAGTGCCTGAATAGATGCTGTTATTAATTATTAATTAATCTGCACTGGGGCAAAACAGATTTTATTTTATTACGTGTAAAAAAATCAGGTACAGGCCCTTTAACTTTTGACTGTATTAAAATAATTGTGATGTCAATTATGACCCAAATAGTTTCAACGTAGATTGAGAGCCCGGTTTCATGTTGTGTTTTATTAGCTGTCAACGTTTAAGATTCTTTCTATTGTCTCCATAAACGCGCTGCATATCTCACACTGATCCTGTCCGAAAGCCCTGTCGGTAATTTGTGACACATCCACCCCGGGATCCGGCTATTTACAGCCAATGAACGTATGCCATAACTCACTGTATATGAAGCATGCAGTGCGTGTGAAGTTTAGGCTTTAATGCTAATCCTGTGGCGTGATTGACAGACAGTAGAGTTTTGGTTCAAGGCTGAAGGAGTTAGCACAGTCACCAGACCTAATCCAGATTATGGGAGCCTACCCTGCTGTTGGTCGGAGCGTGTCTCGTCCTGTCTGGAGATATTTTTGGATCAGGATGGCAGGGCAGGTGTCTGTAGGTTGAACTGGTGAGTGTTCAGAGAGTGGAAACAGAAATCCCCCTGCAGCTGATGTAAGCGCGGCCATGTGTGCCAAGAAGGTCGTACAGATCAGGGGACAATATATGTTATAATAAAAACTGTACAGTGTAATGTAAGAAAGCCAAGGTGGGTCAAGATTGATGTTTAAGTGTGGAGTTAGAAATTAATAGCACTTTATTGATTACAAAGAACCTGTTAGATTCATTTGATTCTTTGTATCAGTGCACTGGTCATTGATTCATCATTCCTGACTAAAAATTTCACCAAAACGGTTTCTGAACCCTAGAATAACCACAGCACAACAGAATAAAGGCTCTTTGTGAATCTGTCTGATTTACTCAAATAGTAGGTCAAGTTATAAAAGAAAACCAGACTTCAAATCCTGCCCAGGTTTATTTTTCTTTTTTCTTTTTGTTAAGGAAAAATATAATGCCTTTTTGTATTGTTATTAGCTTTTAAACATGTTCTTGAGTAATTAGTAATTTGCCATCTCATGTTTTGAAACAGACAAACAAAACTTTTCAATGGAATAATTAAAGCTTTTCTCATGTGCATGTGATGTTTTTTCCCCCTCAGTTGCATTTTTCCACATTTAATATATTTTTGCTGTAATAAAATCATTATAGACTATACAATTACGCATAACGTCTGAGGAGCCCATCATTGTTCACATATTAGCCAAGTTGTTATAATAAATAACTAGTGATTTCAAATTTAATGTTAATGTATTTTCCTATTGTAATAATACATTTTGAGATCTCTGTGAAATTGGTCTGGTAGTTATTGCAAAAACAAACATTACTGTTTCATATAAATCGGTAGCTGCACAGGGTTAATTAGTAAGTTATTGTTAAGTGTGTGTTAAATGTAGAAACCAAAGGTTCTAGCAAAAGGGAATGAAAAAAATAACAGTGCTGGGTATTAATAAATAATATACAAAATGACTGTATTATTGGGGCCCACCTAAAGGTTTTGTACCTGGGGCCTAGAATTTGATACTACGCGTCTGCCTGAAATGAGCACTCTGCATTTGCTCCTTCCTTCAGTGCGACAGGGGCAGGACTAGCTGGAGGATTTTACCCCTGGTGCATGTTTCAGGTTGATGGGGGAAACTGGAGCTCAGAGAAAACTCAGACACGAGGAGACACAGACTCCTCACAGAAAGGGCCCCTGCTGCTGTGAGGCGAGAGTGCTTTATTTTTTACATGTCCTGGAGCTTTTTCATCAGACAGAAGGACGTTGCCTTAATCCGTGCACACTTTTCTAACGGGGTGTGTTTCTCCGTTTCATTTCTACCGCTCCATGTTCTTGGTTGTTTTTATCCTGATGTGTTATGAATGTGGGTCCATTTGTCTGGACATCCAAATAAAACATACATTACACCAGGACTATTCAGCTTTATTTCACCCAGGATGATTGCATGGTTTTGTCCTTGGGGCCAGAAACACTTTTTAGACTAGACCAGGTTTAAACAAGGACTAAACCAGGACTAAACTAGGTTTAAACCAGGACTAAACCAGGACCAAACCATGTTTAAACCAGAACTAAATCATGTCTAAACCAGGACTAAATCATGTCTAAACCAGGACTAAATCAGGTTAAAACCAGGAATAAACCAAGTCTAAACCAGGTCTAAACCAGGTCTAAACCAGGACTAAACCAGGTCTAAACCCTCTTCACCTCATAGCCCTGCACTACATAAATGATACTGCTTGAATAATAATACATCATTTAAATATCATGTGGGGAATTCATATTGAACCTGCTTCAAAGACATAATACCCGCACACAGTTTTCTTTATGACAATCTGATCAAAGTTTATTGGGCCACAGAGGTTCAAGGTTCAGCTGTTGGATGTGCTCCCGTCTTAAATGTGACCCAGGCTTTGTGATAAACCTGTCATATTGTGTGATATTAAATGAATGGACAGCTTTGACACTGAGCTTTATCATGTTGTAAACTTGTCCTGGGATTCACTGACCTGCTCTTATCAGGAAAACAGGTTCAGGCTTCAGTTACGTAAGACGCTCGAATCTCACCCAGCGAACGACAAGGAGAGAAGATAACCTGTTCTCACAAGTACAGAGCGTCCACCTGCAGCCAATAATACTATTACGACTGCTACTACAACTACTTCTACAATAACAAGTACTACTACTGCGACTACTGCAAACCTCTGCATCAAAAGGGCAAAAAGTCCTGCCATTTTTTTTGCTTAATTTTTCTTAAACTATGAACTAACGCTATTTCTGAGAGGTTAACTTATACTAAATGGCTCTTTTTTCAAATCAGATTTTTTGGTTTTTGTGCCAGACAGTTTCGACGGCTCACTTCAGTCTTCTTCAGAGTGTCACGTGACGTCGCTGTGACGTGTCGTGTCAGTTAATTTACACAAGGTTCAAGGTTGCTTTATTTGTTCCCGTGGATAGATTTGTTCTGCAATGAAATGAGACATGGCGTCTGGACAAACATCCAGTAAAAGTACAGATACAGGAGTAAAAAAAAGTATCATAGTGCAGCTTTAAAAATGTACTTTAAGAGTAAAACGTAAAAGTAATTCAGACAGATTGTGAGAACTACTAAAGCATCAAATAGTGATTATTTTGATAAAGTATTGTCCTGACCGTTGATCATCAGAAGCATTGTCCTGGTCATCCACAGTAAATAGCTAGCTTTTGTTTGCTCAAAGTTGAGGTTTCGAACTCTACAAAAAGTACAGATAGTGCTCTAATGCAGTGAAGGAAAAGTAAAAAGTATCCACTGTAAAATGTAAGTAAAGTGCAGAAACCTAAAACTTTTACTTTTGTACTTTGTTACTTTCCACCACTGCAAACATCACACAATCAGACAAAATAGATAAAGTTAAAGCTCACATCGTGTCGCTCAAGGTCCCATCTGAGCATAAGAATGTACACAACACAGTTAGATACTGGACAAACAGATGAGCTGCAATCTAAAGTTTGTTCAATAAAGTTTTAAAGATTTCCTCTGTGTCAAAGTTGCTTGGCCAAACCAGGACACTGACGAAAAAGATAAAAACAGTGTCGTCGCTGTTGGCCCTTCACACACAGCCACACAGTTCTCTTTAAAGTTTAGTTTACTCTCAAAGATGGTCCTAAGATACTGGTAGGAGTGCACTTGCTCAATGGTCTGGTCTTTAATTAAATTGACTTCGTGCTTGTGAGGTTTTCATTTAAAATTCACAATCATGTCTTTAGTTTTACTTACATTAAACTGTAGATGGCGCTCCTCACACCAAGGAACACGGTGGTCAATAACTGTGACTGTTTTCATCATTATTAAGGAGGATGAAGGGTTTGGAGATGTTTTCCTAAAGTTAGAACCGAATAGAACACTCACTGATAACTTTTTTAAAAACAGTAATATTCCATCACTTGTGTCTGTCTACCTTTACCAATTCCAAATTCCATATTATTGTCGATGGATCGTTGGTGCCCAAACAGGGGTGGGTCCGATGATGTCACAGACACGTAACTGCTGACCTTTGACCCTCACAGTATGGCCTCTATATTTCATGTTTGTTTCCACGTAACAGAAGATACCATGAACTACATCTTACATCACAACAACAGAGAGGCTGGTGCAGAGAAGAGATTGCATCATGTTTATGTGCTGTACCCAAGAACGACAACTGTGAAGTGTAAAAGACAAACAAGACAATATTTATATGACATGTTATTGTATTTTTATAACTGAATCTTGTAACAGGAATCAACTGCAGAATATATTATAAAAAATGTTGTTATTGCATGTCTTTTAAACTATGACTAAGGAGAATTGTTTTCCACTTTATGTTACTAAATTATACCACGTTGACTGCATTCATCAATGATTATATCACCATGTCATTACAGGCCAACATATTTGTAGGCAGGAGAAAATAAATTAGATTTTTAGTGAAAAGAGAGACCTTTATATTATTTGAACAGACAGGGCTTGTCTCCTCAGCGCAGGAATCGTATTTTCATTCCCTTCAGTCCTAAACCATGTCTGATAATTGCTTCGACATATGAGTTTTCTCTTGTAAAATGTGAGATTATTGATGCTTTTGAATCATGGTTTTAATGCACTTACACTGGGATTTTAATGGATGTTTCAATGTCTGTAAAGAACTTTGCATTGTGCTCTACAAGTACATTTTGATTGAATGTTTCTTGCACAGCTCTTTTTAGTTTTTCTCTTATATTTGTTCTTTTAAAAATGCAGATGTTGAGCATTATTTGTTGCATTTCCCTTCATACTTTAACTTCAAACAATTTCTCATTTAGTTTCCAATAAAAATGTCATAATTTCTGGCCCTAATATGAACTGATGCACTGTGTAATTATATAAATGTACATAAAAAGTCTGCTGTAATGCGTTTATCTTTAACTAAATTATAAATCAGTGTTGCATCCTGACATTTTCTTTCATAACTCTTACTTGAGCAGTGTTTTTTGCAGTTCTTGGAGTATTACTTTGTTCTTCTTGAATAATGATACTCTAACACTTAAGTACAGTTTTTGTCTACTTTACCTTTGTACTTTCCAGAAACCGTAGCATGTATTTAGTTTTAATTACAGCACTGACTCCTGCAGAAGCTCGATTGACCTGCAAAAACGAACCGAGCGTCGTCTCTTTTGCTCTTTTGCCACATATTTGAGTCACACGCCAGAGGAAAAGTCCAGGTTATTTAATATAATAATCCACCTGAGAACATAATGTACTTGAACATTCAGCACCAATCGCCGTCCACGTGTGCTGATTGACAGGTGACAGGATCGGCCCAGAATGCAGGACAATTGTGCATTTTTAGGAACAATTCAGAACTCGGGATGATATTTTCTTGCGTTTATGATCATGAAAAGCGGCTTTGAACTCAATTTGCCCACAACGTCATGCCATTATTACCTTGCATTACAATAAATGAAAGGGAGTGAGCATATGGGAGGAAACAAATGACTATTAATAGAGTTGATCATTAGGAACAGCGGCGTCTGTGTCGTCATAGAACACAATGTACTGTATAATTATAATAAACTCATCACAGAAACCACACACTAATCATACACATCTAAAAAAAAGCAAGATTTAACGACTTCACTGGATGTGTTTCGATGCACATTTAATTCATATCTCATTATTGTTCAGACTTTAAAGTGCCTCCGACAGCTTGGCTTTTGACTTAAACGCACTTAAGATAAATATATTTCAAAGTTTGCTGAAATGCTTTATACATTTTATCCTGGTTTGGCAATGTTTTAGGTTTTTAATTTCACTTCCTGGTTGCAAATGATGACATCACACAAGGAAATTACCATGGCAACCGTCTTGTACGCTGGGCAAAAACTCATCTAACATCACAAACACGTTTACTTTGTTGAATCAGTGTTTAAAGCGTCAAAAAAGTAGTTTCTTTTCTGTAAATTAAGCACAACCTTTGTCTCCCTCAGTTTGCTTTTACTTCCTGTCATTTTCTACAGATTTTTCCATTTTTCTCCACAAACGGCTACTTGATTTGTGTAAAACGATAATTTATGTTTACAACAGGTTTCAATACACCAAATAAAGCCAAAATTAGGAAATGATAAAAACATGTCATGCGCACTTTAACTGACCATGACTGAAAACACAGCACATGCCTATTTTTGAGTGACACAATTGAATGAAATGAATGACTGTCATTAAGTGGGTGGAACAAATGCTAATCGTAAAAGAGGGGAAATAGTTTCTTGATTGAAGGTAATAACTCAAATCAAACAACATTTTTCTGGTTTTGTAACTGACAGATTTGAAGCTGATCAAATCATTTTTGTTTCATCTGCAAAATGTCACACTCTATAAATATTGCATTTTTGATTGTGGAGGAAATGTATGTAACTCTTCTAATGGTTGGGCTGTTTTCCTGCTTGTGTTGTTGCTTTTCCTGCAGCGTTCCACGATATGGCATTAGATCGTATTATTTATCTCCATGGAGACGCCACCAAGTCAAGCGACAGGTCATATCTGTGGAGAGACAACCCAGTGTACAGTAAGAATGCATGCTTTTCAGGGCGCTTTTTTTTCTTTATTTTTAACAATAAAACATGAATTATTCTGTGGAACATTTCAGGCAAAGTATTTAAATTATGGATGAAAAAACACAGTAATACACAAATCATATTCTCAGTTTAAATGCTTTTTTACGTGAAAATTATAGCTAGGTCTTAATGTTTGCTTCTTTTCCCAAAAATAACTCAAATTTCTGTCTGTATATTTACAAACTTGCAGTAAAGAAACCAATAAAAATAAGTAATACGTCTTTTTGCACATGAAACTGGGCAAAATGATCTCTAAAAAGCACACATTCCTGATGTCCTTCTGCACCGATTACTGTCGCCTCTGTTTACTACAAAAAATGTCAAAATGCAGCGACATCAAATCCATCGATGAACAATGCAATTCTAATGTTACAGTTTTGGAAACAAATTAAACATTTTTGTCTCTTTTGTGGATTTCATGAATGAACTTGTTTATCCAATGACAGATGTTTATTGATTTGAAATATTCAGATTTTTTGTTTTTATTCATAAAACCTCTGTATCTCAGAAAGTATAAGGTAGAAACTTTTATCTAGTTAAAAAAAATATTCAGAAACTTTTGTCATTTACACTTTTGAGGGATAGAGCACTGGAATTTAATAATTTGGGAAAAAGATGTAAATACTATGGATAGTTTAAAAAACGAAACATTAAACATCTTATTTGTATTACACTGATGACATTTGAAGAGTGAGGGTTATGTAAATGTAAAAAAGAATACTTGATCGTCCTAAAAATGACATACAAAAATGTAAAATATATTGTTCTGGCAGATCATAAAGGCTTTAACCAGGCATTAAACTTAATAATATGTTTGTCTAAATATGGGGAGGCAACAAGTGAGCAGGAAATAAAACACTAAACTCATGGGGTACCGTTTGATTTATTGTTACGGCCTTCACATTTCTCTGCCTTTATGAACAACATATCTGTAAACGACTGTGATTCAGACGTCATCGAAGAGTTTATGACACCGAGCATTAGTGTTTTTATAGCACAGTTATCTTTAGTTGATACAAAGGCGTCTGCAGCTTTTGATGAATGACAGGCGTAAAGTTAACTCACAATTTATGCTTTGTAAATTAGAGTCATGCGTTTGTGGAGGAGAGTCATTTTCAAAAGAAACTACTGTAATGGTTGCATTCAAATGATCTTATACAGTCACTAATAATCTTAATAGAACATCAACCTGCTCAAATTGTGTATAGAGTTCACCAAAATTCTTAACTACTTTAAATACACAATCACAATATCCACAACCTCAGCCTACATTTTACCCACATTTGGACAACAATGAAAGCCTCTGTCTCTGTATCTGGTGTTACATCATGGAATGACTTGATTCAGTGCATGATGGAATTTAAGAGAAAATATAAAGAAATGCTATTTATGAACTATGAAAATATTAAATTGGATACATTTTCTGTTGATGTATCGAATACTGTATGAACAAGTAACAAGAAAAGGAACATTTGAAGTGTATAATGTTATAATGTATGGCGTTATAATTAAGAGAGGGGTTAGGTTATACTTCTTCCTACTCTTTCTGAACATTAAACTTGAAGCTCTGTAGCCTTTGTACAGCCTCTTTTATTTTGACCTGAGCTCTTTCGATGAAGTTATTTGTGACATGACTTATGTGACTTATGTTTTCACGCTTGAAATAAATTCATTAATTCATTGATTCAAATTGATGGGTGTTTATGTGTCACTGATGTGTGTTTTGATCAGAAGCAAGGAAAACAATTTAAACGTGTCACACATGCATTTGGTGCCATGGAGTCCCACAAGGGTCTGTGCTGGGGCCAATTTTGTTCTTGCTTTATTAACAAAATAAATGTTTTTAAATGTTGAAAATGCTTGTTTTAATCTTCACACAAATTGTCAAGAATGTTTATTGTTTATAAATACAAACCCAGTATGTTTGGTGACAGTGAATACCAAATAACTGGATAAGAACATGTTTACAAATAACTAAAATATGCAATTGATCACAAAAAATTTAAAAACTATCCATATAATTTACATATTTTTTCCCAAATTCTGAAATTCCAGTGCTCTTTCCTTCTAAATTGTAAATGACAAAATGTTTCTGAATGTTTTTCCAAACCAAATAAAAGTAATTTTAAGTTTCTACCTGCCATACTTTTTGAGATACAG
Source organism: Rhinogobius similis (assembly GCA_019453435.1). NCBI lineage: Eukaryota > Metazoa > Chordata > Actinopteri > Gobiiformes > Gobiidae > Rhinogobius > Rhinogobius similis. Next base: position 10,330,468 of record CM033627.1, on the reverse strand, counting down.
CTGTTTTATGAATATGAATAAGATTTCATTTGAAAGATGCAATAGTATCGAAAATGGAGTACTTCAGAGTCTTGGCGAGATCAGATTAAAAAATGTTGCAGACAGTGTGGCATGCTGTTTGACTTGATAACTTAAATAACAAAGTCTGAGGAGGCAAATCAAACACAGTATCAAGGTGTGTTCACGGAACTAAGAATGAGGTTAAAAATGACACACGCAACCTGCGTTTTCCAAATGCCATTCACTCTGTGATGGTTATTGATTCCACTGTCGGGGAAAAGCGGTGCAGGTATTTCCACATACTTCCTCAGGCGTACCAATCGGGCGCATCACAACAAAGAGCGTAATCCACATTTCAAAAGCTTTTATAGTCACAGGTTGGCACTAGTAGGACTGAGTTATAATAATTACAGTGACGTTTGAAATAGTTGAAATAGTTACTTGAGTTAAATGATCAGTCTCTTCATGATTGTTTATGTTTTAGGTGTTCATTCAGAAAATAATTATTTAAAAAAGGTGTGACGTAAAAATTTGGTTTCTTCTGCTTTCTTCTATTTTATATTGATTTGTGACGTTAGCTGTATATTTGGTGGTTTATAAAAAATGATTTAACCAAGCCTGTGTTTCTCAAACTGTGGTACGTGCACGCGAGGCCTTCTCCTGTTTGAGTATTTGAATTATTTAGGGATTCATTTTTTTGTCCTCCTTTTGGGTTAATCATTATTTATAACTACTTTATCCATGTTTTTTTTTCCATTTAGATGTGTTTCCATTTAGTTTAATTTTGAGTAAAGCTCTTACTTAAAGTCTGTATGACAGGGCTATCAAATTATTACAATTTTTGGGAGGCAATTTCCTGTGGTAAATATTTATCATAGTTTGTTTTTTTACATCAGTCAAGTTGCAGTTTGTAGAAAATGACAGCAGTTTATTTAATCCGAAATGCAGGAACAATTTACTCGCAAGTGGCACATTATTCTGACAGTTTAAGAAATATCAGGTAGGTATTATTGTTTGTCAGTCAATAACTCAATTAATTGGATTTGGCTCTTGATTGATATGTTTGCTGATAGTTGAAGAATTACAGGCTTGTCTTGTTTGAGATGAACTGCGCCTCGTCTGCACCATTGAGAGTGTGGAAAAACACCAGTGCACATCAGTAAATGGATGGTTAAGTCAGGAACTCTGAAGTCTTGTATCAAACCAGCCTTTTGTCTCCCAAAGCCCAGGTCCCGTGCCATGGTCTGATGTGGGCGTGGCAGGGCGTCCAGGTCATCACTCACTGTTCCGCTGCTCATGTCCTCCACAGGTCCTTCTTTTGGTTTGCATGTGGCTACACAAGGATACACAGCGTAGCCTTCACTGCGTGGCTCTGCAAGGAGGCAAGGGCTCAGGCTTCGGGAAACAACCCCCTACGTCTCCTCTGTTCATGTCCAACCAGAAAATACAACTATAAATGTGATCAAAACTGGGGAAAAATAGGCATCATTCTTGTAAATCAGGAATATGTTTACGTTTATTTAATTTAATATGGGACAGTGCAATCTAATTTGTTGGAAAAAGCAGAACACTAACTGATTGTTTAGTGTGAAAGTTAATACCTGTGATAAATCTTTAATCATCAGGAAGTTCAGGCAAAGTCCCGATTTCTACGGAGTCCATAGAGCGCTTGTGCACATATGTGGTCATTTAAGGTCTGTACCATGGAGTGTGTTGGAAGCTGGTAGCTTATAACACTAAATGCTTCCTGCTTAACTTCACTCTCCTGAAAGTTCAGCTGTGTACAAAAAGATTAGCGCGATTAAAGCGTTCCAGTCACCACCATCAGCTGCTTCAAAGACTTACAAATCTGAATAATGAAATACGAACACAATGACGCATGTTTTTAAAAGCAGAGGTTTAAAGGAACAGCCAATTTAAAGGTCCCATATTCTGCTATTTTCCCCTTTACACAGTCTATTCTAAGGGCTTTGTTGATAAAATTTTGCGTTGTGCAATATCCATAACATAACAGTTTCCAAAAAACACCCATTTCTTGGACTGGCCCCCCTCCTTGCAAAAGCAGTCGGCTAACTCTGAGATCTGCCCCCCCCGAACAGAGAGCAGGCAGCTCCCCGCTTCAACTCGCGCCTCCCCGCCCAACTCGTGCGAAGCCTAGAGCGGAGATAGTGCGCATGCGCGCCGTGTGCTCCGTAAAACAGTGATACACAAACACGGAATAAACCTTTTATCCGCCCCTGACGGTGCGTCGTGCTGAGTCCTACGTCCTGGATCTGACCTGGAGTTTGACGATCATGCAGTACCTCAACGACGGACGTTGCCATTTGGTAAATAACAAGCTAACTCTTCGATCTGTCGTATCCATCGTGTAATTACTGTGTAGCATTAGCATTAGCTGTTTTTATTCTGCGGCTGCGCGCTTCCCGGAGGCATGGCTTAAACACCACGTCATCCATGGGAAGCCGCGTCATCCATGGGATGAGCCCCCGTCTGCTGCTCAGCCGAGGGGGACAAAAAAGACAGTTCTCTAGCGAAAGCATGCGGGAATCAATCAAAAAACCACTTTGGGCACACATACGAGGCCCAAATAGCACTGTAGGAAGGTTAAAACCTCTGAAAAGTCGATTTTGCATGTTATGGGACCTTTAAAGAAAAGGAAAAAGTAGAGCAAGAACAGACCATACTTTTAGCATCGGGACATTTGATCTTGTTATGTAAATTGCAAAGTAAACCTCCCCATCAATAAGGTTAACAAATTAAAAAGACATAGTATTTTTTACCACAAATGAATGCCTTTATTTATCAAGACACTGACACACAGTACAAGAGAGCTAGTGGCTCTGGCAATAACAAAATCAATCAAGTCAGTAAAACAACATTAAGTGGTATTGGATCACATGGAATGTAGCGGTTTCCATTTCAGTTTTAAACAAAGTGTCAAATAAATAAGTCTTTTATAGTCTTTAAACAATAGATTCTCTTTGAGGAATGAAAAGGAGAGAGACAGAAAGATATTGACCAAATAAAGAAATAGAGCAGCGTGCGTCTCCTTCAAAATGTCCATAGGCAAAATCTTCAGGAGAGCAGCTGCAGAAAGGCGAATCCCTTCTTCTAAACCTGTAATAGACTGGCACCACATGTCCACTGGACACACTAATAAATGCTCAGGGTCTTATGGACAATAATAACACCAGTCCTTATCAGAGAGTAACCTTTAAATGCTACGTGGCTGCAAGAGCCAGGATTAGCTTTACAGTCTGTTCCCCGATAAAAATGTGCTGTGCTGTTGGGGCATTCATAACACTAAACACTGTGTCACAGGTAAAGCACCAGATCTACACTACTTCACTCCTCTGGCACAGTCCGTCTCTCTCAGAGAGAACTTCAATCACCATCAACGGGACAAGGGCCGGGGCGCTAAACTTAAAGTCTAAAACTGCCCCACAGACTCTGAAGTCTCTGAGAGAAAAGTGCAGCTCTGGCCCAAAGGGCCGGTCCTCAGGAGGACAGCAGAGCCCTGTCCCACACGGAGACTCCTGTTCAGGTGAACACACCACGGAGCACCAGGGTCAGCGCAGAGCTTTCCCAAACAATCAAACAAAGCCCAGCTGTTCAACCATGTTTAGTCCGCGCTGTGGTCCTCCAGCTGGGAGATGATGGAGATTAGATTCTGTAGTCCGAATATAAAGCCACTGTCCTGGCCCTCGTGCACCACACTGTCCTCGCCGTAGTGACGGCACGTGGTGTGGGCGAAGTCGATCATGCGCACGTCCACCTCGGGGCCGTTGCTCTCAGGGGCCGCAGAGCCTCTGCTGCCCCCGGCCCCAGAGCTGCTGCTGGGGCCCGAGCACCAGGCGCCCTCCTCGTCCTCATCGCTCTGCTCCTCTTCGTCAGACGGCTCATCCTCGCCCTCTTCACCTCCACGTGGCCGCGGCCGGCTGCGGGGCGGGTCCCCGTCGTAGATGATGAGCAAAGAGCTGGAGTAGAACCTGTAGGACTCACAGGCCTCGAGCGCGGCCTTCATTTCCCGGAGTCTGCGCAGCACTGGAGACAACAGCTCTCTGCGCAGGCGCCGGCCGTCATGAAAGAACTGGAACAACGCCTCTTTGAACCCGGCCAGGGTCAGCTTACGCCCGTGATACTTGTTCATGAACATGAGCTGTCCCGAGTCCGACTGGTACACCTGAGGAGAGAGCGGCTTTAGTCAAACTCACACAGACACACCACAGTGGAAACACAAGGCTGAGTCTGTACCTGCATCCCGCACAGGCGCACCCCGATGGAGGCCGACGTGCTCTGCTGACACTTGCGGATCTGGTTGGCCTTCTTCTCCTCCGTGGCGTCGTCTCCGTGCTGCCGAGTGCCCATCTTCAGGTCTAACACACAGGGCACTTTGTACCGCCACGTCAAGTTCTCCAGGAGGATGAATTCTGTGGAGTCGGTTAAGGCCAATACCAGCTCTGGATATTCACTTGTTCATCCATACATTCACTCTCATTTTATAACTGACATTAAATAACCGTCTCAGGCAGTTTTGTTCAGTAAAGGATACTGTATTGGTTGCGGTGCTTGGCGTTCTCCCTCATGCGCTGCAGTTGTTGCTGGTGGCACTTGAGGCTCCATGGATTGTGTTTCATCTGAGGAGAAATGCTGCTCTTCTCCAGACTGAAGTAGAGCACCTCGGCCTGTTGTGCGTCTTCACGATTGTAACTGTCAACAGAAGGGGAAAAACACAAATTAATTTAATGAAGGACCAATAAACGGCAGGCTTTATTGCCTCTCCGTGCACCACAAACGTAAACAAGCGCTTACACTGCTTTCAGTAAGGGTTTAAAACAATACTGTAAGTATTGGTTTTCTCAATGATCGACCTGATGATTAGCAGGTTTTGGAAATGTATAATTATTGCAAAATGTACAAGGTCTACAAATAGTACCTTTCTTTTTAGATTTAACTATAGTTCTAGTTTGTTTTTACTGGAGACTTAAAAACAGCAGTAGTAGTTTTAGCAGAAGAGGTGGACAATATATTTAAATTTTATTGTGAATGTTGTTTTGAAGACTTGCAAAATTTGAATATTGAAGATATTGTTAATAATAAAAAATGCAATAAAAACATGAAAAAGATATGCTGTACACTTGCAAATAAGCTTATAACGGTGATATTTCTGCACTTTTGTGATTTATATTTACAGACATTTCACGATTGTGTGATAATTAAACCTCAACTAATACGTTTAAAGTAGCGAGGTATTCTTTTTATTTTATTTTTTTAACAATAGTTTGTAGTAGCAGCACATCCGCTCACCTGACTAGTTTGTCGTCTTTGCGGCTGTGTCGTGCCCTCTCTTTGCTGTAGTTGTCGTTGTCCACCAGTAGGGGCGCCTGCTTCTTGTTGCTCCATTTGAGCATCTTGGTTTTGGGCTCGCAGTCTGACGACGGGTCCTTGTTCTCCAGGTCTCCGGGCTCCGCGTGCAGCGGGTACGCCACCAGACACAGGTTTCCCTCCTCATCCTCCTCGAAACTCACCGACACCACTCCTGCACAAGATGGAGGAAAATCTGTTATGTGGGCTTAGATTTTACTGCTAAATTTATACACATGTTAAAATACTTGATTGATAAATTCAGGTGTCCAGTAACAAACAACACTTAAACAAAATAAATAAATGAAATGGGCTGCACAATTTTGAATCAGTGTGTCATTTATTAGTCCAAGTCTAGACATAGTTTGGTCTAGACTTAGTTCCAAATTGTTTGCTTTCAATTTGAAAATGGACTTGTTTGAATGATATTTGGACTCAATTTGAAGATGGACGTTTTTGACTAAATGTGTCGTGCTTTTACTCTACTGTATGCATAGAACTATAATAAAACCTGGAAGATGAATCCAAGATGGCCGTCCTGTTTATCCCTATGGAGAGTGCTCATTGGCACATGACCCCAAAAAAGTTTCTTACTTCCGCATTTACTTCCTGATACGAAGGCTGACATCTTTGTTTTACTTCCTGATACGATGGCTGCCATCTTTGTTTTACTTCCTGATACGATGGCTGCCATCTTTGTTTTACTTCCTGAAACGATGGCTGCCATCTTTGTTTTAGGGCGCCACGTGACGACAATCCCCACTTCATATAAAGCGGTAATTTCAGTGATTTTAGAAACGGTAGAAAAGAACATTTCCTTCTATTTTATTTAAATACCGATAATAATTCAGTCCTGTCTGCAATTATAATGTGACATTTTAGAAAAAGGCTGGTTCTAAGAGGCTGCAGTACCTCGCACGGCCACAAATCAATCTGGGACCACAGTCAGAGGGGGCGTACCATATCCAGTTTATTTAATACATCCATGATTGTATGTCTTATGTTATTTGTGGGTCTTTTCTTTGTTACGTTCCAAGCTTTAAGTGTCTTGAAATGTTTAAATGTGAAGAAAAAAAAGAAGAAGAAAGAAAACAGACTTGTGACAGAGTTTGGACTAAATGGGACAGGAACGTGGGACAATTTATATTTGGGTGACTGCCTATGCCTATAGGCAGTCACTATTTGTTCTTGTATTTTTGAGTGACTGCCTATGCCTATAGGCAGTCACTATTTGGCCCGAGCCAGTAAACTGGCGAGGGACATTGTGTTTCGTCCGTTTATTGCTTATTCTTATTTTTCTCGTTTTCTTACTCTTCGCGGCCCTTTTTGACCCAGTAAACATGCACGAAAAGTCTTCAATGGGGTATAGTCGCGATCGGCCGAAAAAAATTTCGTATTCGTGCGTCTCGAGAGCGTCCGACCGAACGAACGAGCAGCACCGGCCCAAATCGGACCCTATGGGAAATGGGACGAGCAAATTTTGCCCGAGCGCGCGAAACTCGGAACAGTGATAGAGAACAGTGAACGGAGCAAAACATGACATTGGGCGCGTGACCCTCGGACCAAAGCGCCTGGCCATATTGGACGAAGTCGCCCGCGCCAGTTTGACTTTTTTTTTTTGACGGAGAACATGGACTAGGGCTTTTGCCACACGTGGGTCTGGCATACATTTATACGATCGGGACACATTGAAATTTAATAATCTGCCTCTTTTATTCGGATATCTCGAACGGTTTCGCCGTGGCTCGCCATCAGAAACGCCGTTCCTATTTTCGATCGCATGTCACGGCTACACGCTTGGACTGAGAGAGCTGTAATTTCAGTCACGAAGTGCGTAATTATGATCTGAATGTAATGCCATTAATAAAAATAAATTAAAAGTACTCGCTAAGCGCCCCCTACCTATTAAGTCAAACATCGACTTTGTCCGATTTGGGCGAAACTTGGGAATATGTCCAGTGCAGAGCGCCATGAAAAATGAATTAGCGATATGGTGCATTTATCACCGTTGGCCACCAGGGGCGCAAAGAGTACTCACCAAATCATTTAAATAGCTCCTGCACGCACATGCATACTCTGATTGCGACATGAAATTTGAAACACGTAAGCGTAAAGCTGCTGAATCCATTTATATGCGCACAATAACAATCAACCCTACGGCGCCACCTGTAGGAGCGCGCACTAAATACAATGGGGAAAAAACTTACTTTGACTTTTATTAGTGAAAATTTGCAGACAATTCCTAGACGGCCTCCTGATCAGAAAAGCCAATGAGACCCATAGCCTATTTTTCACATTTTTGCCTCTAGAGCCCTCCAGAGCTCCCATTCATTGTCTATGGGAGTCGGACTCGCTTCACATTTCTTACTCTTGGCGGCCCTTGACCCAGTAAACATGCACGCGAAAAGTCTTCAATGGGGTATAGTCGCGATCGGCCGGAAAAAATTTCGTATTCGTGGCGTCTCGCGAGCGTCCGACCCGAACGAACGAGCAGCACCGGCCCGAATCGGACCCTATGGGAAATGGGACGAGAAATTTTGCCCGACGTGCCTGAAACTTCGGAGCAGTGATAGAGAACAGTGAACCGAGCAAAACATGACATTGGGCGCGGCCTCGGACCAAAGAACACGGCGGCCATATTGGACCGAAGTCGCCACGCCAGTTTGACTTTTTTTTTTTTGACGGAGAACATGGACTAGGGCTTTTGCCACACGTGGGTCTGGCATACATTTATGCGATCGGGACACATTGAAATTTAATAATCTGCCACTTTTTTTGGCCTATCTCATGTGGTTTGGTCATGACTTCCTGTGAAAAATCGCCTCTATTTCCTGGTTCTCTGCGTGCTCCTCAAAGGCACATGGACTGGACCCACAGAGTCCAAATTGCCGCAATGATTGAGAATTAAATACTACACAAAATAGACTAGGAGCACAGGACCACGAATCACTATAGCGCCCCTACAGTTCAGTTAAATGCTTCAAGCTTGTCCGATTGACACCAAATTTGGTGATATGATTAAATCAGCTAATAAGATGCAAAAAAGTCAATGAGACTCATGGTCTATTCTTCATAATTTTGCCTCTAGAGACCCCCAGAGCTCCAATTCATTGTCTATGGGAGCCTAACTCCATGCACAAGGCTGCCACAATAAATAACTAAAACCTGCAGGACAGCCACCAAACTTAATACAGGGACTCCTTTTAAGGGACATTAATGGGTCATAACTGTATTTTTCCTGAAACTAATAAACAGCCTCTACAGCGCCACCTTTGGGTGAGGCCTATGGAGAAAGGAGACACATTTACTTGGGAGGAGGCCCATAAAATTTGGCATAGTGATAGTACACATAAAAAGCACCTAAAACATAATTGGTGCTCAGTCGTCAGACCAACAACATGGCCATATTGATTTTAATTTTAAATGCCACTTAAACTTTTTATTTTCCATTGAGAACTTGTCCTAGGGTTTTTGGCCAACATTGGTCTAACGTACACTTGTCTAATCAAGACAGATTTGAAAATAATAATCTGACAAATTTTTTGGCCAATCTCGTGCGGTATAGTCATGACAACCTGTGAAAAAACGCCTCTATTTCATGTTTCTTTGCGTGATCATCAAAGACACATGGACTGGACCCACAGAGTCAAATTGCCACCAATAATGGAGAATTAAATACTAAACAAAATACACTAGGGAGCACAGGGCCACGAATCACTATAGCGCCCTACAGTTCAGTTAAAAGCTGCAAGCTTGTCCGATTGACACCAAATTTGGAGAGATGATTCTATGATTCATAAGATGCAAAAGTCAATGGGACCCATGCCCTATTCTTCATAATTTTAACTCTAGAGCCCCCAGAGCTCCTATTCATTCTTTATGGAGTCTGATTCTATTCACACAAGGCTGCAATAAAAACAACTAAAACCTCTTGGGACAGCCACCAAACTCAATACAGTGACTCCTTTTAAGGGACATTACTGGGTCATAACTGTATTTTTCCTGAAACTAATAAACAGCCTCTACAGCGCCACCTTTTGGGTGTGAGGCCTATGGGAGACACACATTTACTTTGGAGGAGGCCCATAAAATTTGGCATAGTGATAGTACACATAAAAGCACCCTAAAACATAATTGGTGCTCAGTCGTCAGACCAAGCGACATGGCGCCATATTGATTTTTATTTCACACGCCACTTAACTTTTTATTTTCCATTGAGAACTTGTCCTAGGGTTTTGTACCGACATCGGTCCTAACATACACGTGCCTAATCAAGACAGATTGAAATTTAATAATCTGCCAATTTTTAGCCTTTCTTGCGGTTTCATTGTGATTTCCTGTCAACGCGCCTTAATTTCCTGTTTATATGAATAATTCTCCCAGTCACAGGTACTGCCCTACAGAGCCCAAACTGTAGTCACAGATGCAGAATCAAATATTAAAGCGGAACAGACTCAGGAACACATAAGCAGTTTTTCACTATAGCGCCCCCCCTGCTGGTCATGTTAAAGTACCAACATTTCCTGATTTCCACGAAATCTTGCAAACTGATTTTAAGCGGCAAAAGCTGCACAAAAGTAAATTACACTGATGTCCTATTTTCGATCGTTTGGCCTGGGGGGACCCGCATATTCCCCATTAATTTCCTATGAGACATGTCACAAGTCTATGGAGAGGCCAAAATTATTTCAAGCAAAGTCAGTGAAACTCGGCAGACGCATTATTTAGAACATTTCGATTGAAAAAGTCAATGACATCGAAGTCAGGTTTTGGCGGTTTTCCACTTCTGGAGAAGCAGTGCCACAATGCACTTCTATAGGGACGCCTCCCGGTGTGAGCAGGGGGAGGGGGGGGACACGGGTGCCCGAGTGACGCTCAGAGGAGGAGGACGGTGCCCCGGGACGGTGTGGGACCGGCCGAGGCCGTGTGGGAAGGCGGTCGCGCGCGGGGCGAGGGCCACCATCGCCGCTTTGCGGCTTTAATTGTTCTTGTATTTTCCGGTTTTTCGGCACGTTTCACAGGCCACAGTTTTTAAATTCTTTCAATTTGCCCAAACCTCCTCCATTTTTGCATTTTTCAATAGTTCCTAGTCTTCTAATGTCTGCTATTACTTTTGGTACATGTACCTTTTGTAGTTTTTTCATAATTTGCCGAGCAATTTTTCCCTATCTTTTACAGTGGGAGCCTTTCTGTTGGTCCTCTGCACCAAATGTTGCTGTTTAAACTGTTTTTGGCAGGTGCACGGTGGCAGAGCGGCTAGAGCTTCTGCCTCCCAATCAGGAGGTCGTGTGTTCGAATCCCGACCTATACCAACATCACACGAATTCAATTGCGCAGTCACTCGCAATAGCTTCAGCTATTGCAACAGCATCTAGTTTATATAGTTTTTTCTTTCTTATTTTATGTCTCATGCCACAATTTTCTGCATAAATTCTCTCTCTCTCTGTGTGTCATGGTTTGTGTTCTAAATAAAAAAAAAAAAATGGGAAAAGTAAAAATAAAATAACAGATTTAGTTCAAAATTATGTTAAATCTAGGGTTGGAACAAATTTGGCCAAATGGTTTTTGATCCAATTATTTTTTAATCAATTATATTTTTCAATTATATTTTCGGGCCTTCTCTAATTCTTCTCTAAACCTTAATGCGGGGTTAATGCTATTATTTTCCTTATTTGTGCAAAAACTTGTGTTAGTTTGTGTTGTTGTGTTAGTTAAATTACATTCAAGAAACATTAGTGAATTAGAGAATAAAGTAAAGTGAATTATGGGAAATAGAAGAAAGATGATTTCAAGACGTTGACAAATCAAATTACAAGATGAACTACTGTTACTCAATGCCACATCAGCAAAAGCCTTGAACAAATACGTTTCAGAGGGATTTACTTAATGACGAAACACCCTAATTGCTTTTCTCCACGGAGACCAAACCAAGCATCAAATGAACACTGGGCCAACATCTTGTATAGCAACCATTTCATCTCCAAAGTCAATTTTCTGAGTAAACAGACACGGAACCACATGTTCACCTTTGAGACAACATTGCGTGCCGCTGTAACCAGGAAGTGTTTCTTTTACAGAAGAATATTCAAGACAGGCTTTTGTAGCGATTAACAAAGCAGGTGGCAGGGCTGAACATTGTTTGGAAAAATATCAAATGACAATTTTTCTAAGCAACTAGAAATGTGATTTATGTTTATACATTTTAAAAGGAGCATCAGCGCGCATCAACGCTTGAGATAAGACTGAAACATAAACCGTTAAATACAAGAATCATTAACATTTCAGAACAAACTAGTTAAGTAAGACTAGTTATTTTTGCTGTTTGTAGAGGAAGTTGTGATCATTTTTTGCACTCTTTGTTATCTGCTAATTGCAACTATTCAGACGTTAGCAGCAGCAGTTGGCTAAGCTAACTGTTTCTCGTGGCTAATGCCAATTTTTATTAAAACATATAACATGAAGACGCAACCAAAAGTGCAAAGTAAAGACTACGTGATTTTTTTTTATTTATTGATTACCTCCACTTCTTATCTTATTTTGTTTTATTTTTATTTATATTATGCTTCAAAATTAGCATTTTAGCATTAGCCAAGTCAAGTCAAGTCAAATTTATTTATAAAAACACATTTAAAAACAACCACAATGGGCCAAAGTACTGTACAGACACAATATAAAATACAATAAGACAAAAACAGAACATGCAGCTAATGAGCTAAAATAAAAATGCAATATAAATGTTCTGCTCATCTTGTGTTAAAAGCCTGTGCAATTAGCAATTAGCGTTAGCATTGACCCACAATCGCAGTCTTTTTTCCTACAACCCAGTTCTCTGAGACCCGGTTATCTTATTGGCCCCAAAGCCCAAAATGAAACCAAATAATTTGTTCCTAAACCTACCCTATTCCTAACCTTATTTGTGAAAAAAGATATTCTATAAAATAAACTTTTGCTAGCGTAGACACCAATGTAAAGTATTGGTCTGTGGCATAAGCAGGGTGAACAAATGATCTGTTCCTGATCCTAACTGTGAAAAAATAAAAAATAAACTATTGCTAGCATAGCCATTAATGCAAAGTGGCAATCTATGGCATCAGTGTGTTGGGAAAAATAAGTAGCCAACTGAAATTCCATGCACAGCGCTAATTTTGATGTATCTTGTGGCCCAAACAGACTGTACAGTTACCATATCAAATAAACTACAGCCCGCACATAAACCGTTATCAAACCAGTTTTTATTGAACAAAGATTTCAATTTGTGCAATAAATATTTGTTGTTCTAAACTGTAGTACACCATGGATTATCAGATGATTTAACAGGCAGAAGATCAGTGACCCGGGCAAATTTACGACTTCATTTATGAGCCGGACCGCCCGTCGCCGTCTCCACCCCCGTCCTAATGTGGTAAAAGTCCTGACATAGTGGCCTGTGTATGATCGAAAGTGCAGGGGGAGGGATGAATGAACGCCACAGCTGCAGCGGAAAGAGGAAGGAAGCTGCGGAGGACGAGGCGAGGCCCAACAGAGAGGGACTGAACGCAGAGATCAATGATGTCACACGATATAGAGATAGGTGTGATAAGGAAAAGTACTGTGACTGGAATAAAAGGTAATAACGCTCGATGACTGACTACTGACTAATCTTGACTAGTCGAAAATGAATAAATAATTGTAGTCTTGTTGTGATAATCGTAATCGTTACCTGGACCATACAGGCTTAAAACACATATGAAAACACCTTTTTATAACAAAGACGGTGGCATTATGAAATAAAAATGTCAAAAAAGAATAAACTATTTCGGATTTGAATCAATAATACACTTTATTTGTAAATATTCTCAATCTAAAAGCCTTCATCATACTTGAATGAATTTCAAAAGTCTATATGTACAATAAATATTTTAACTAATTAATGCCCCTTCCACAACAAACTAAAATCCCTGTTACCCTTTTCCAAACGAACCATATAGTTAAAGTAGTAATAGTAAAAGTTTAGAGCTGTAATAAATACCTTAGTAGTTAATTAATATCATTTATTCAACCCTCTTTTATAGTATTATATAGTATAGTATATTTATATCACTATTTCACCATCATTTATATCACCAAAAATTTAACAAAATGTTTCCAGTTAGAGCAAAGAAAAGATATATGATAAATATTGAGCCCTTTATTGTTCAAATACATTAAAACAGAACAAAGTATGGCTTATGTTCTTCAAAAATAAGAAAAATAATTATCTCTTTTTTTGTAGATTATAGAGGATGAACTAATTAATAATAATTTTTAAGGTTTGTGTGATTTGTGTGATTGTGAGAAAAACACAAGGTCATGAACTTTGTTTACATTTCACATTAAGTCCAATGTTAATGAGACATTTCTTTAATTATTAAAGCTTGGTTTTCCTATAGATATTTAAAACCATGTAACTAAGCCACTCTTTAGGTCTTAAACCGTATCTATTTCCACCACAAGGCAACTCAACCCCTACGAACCTCCAACACCGACCTCCATCACCGTCTTTACAATCTTTAAGTCACACATTTTGCTTCAGTCCCTTAAACTCCAAACTCCTCGCTTTTGTCCTTCACGCTGTTCAGAGTCATGAGCTGCTGACGTCATCGCTGCAGCTCGGTGAAACCTGCGCGGGCCCCTTTTGCTGACATCATCAGTGCGCGCCCCGCCCCCTCAGGAAAGGTCCGGCTCGCTGTGCAAACTGAGCCGGCTCCAAACTGCACTGTCATCGATCCCTGGGAGCCGTCAGTGTGGGAACTTCTGAGTCACTGCGTCCGTACAAAAGGAGCAGCTTAGATAAAACGAGGCCAAAGTGCGGATATCAATAGTTTACAGTCAGGTTTAATCATATTAAGTTGAGATAATGATGTAGATAATGGTGCTCGGTTGATAAAACGGGCCTAAACTGATTTCAGATGTTTGAAAATGAAATCAAATTGAAATGTAATGAGATAGTTCAAATAATAAAGTACAGTATATCATTGATTTACTGTAAATTACAAATTATTTAACTTAAAGGCTGCTTGATTATGGCAAAAATGATAATCCCGATTATTTGTCTCATCGTTGAAACCCTGATTATTTCAAACAAATACGTCTAAATTGTTAAAATGATTCTTTAGAGAAACTATAGACAGAATGGATTTTATTTGTAATGTTTTAGAAAAGTGCCTTTGCTCCAGGTTTTGAGGCAAAAGGAGTGCACTGTTTTGTAATTGAATAGAGTAATAATTTAAATTGCGATCATGTGTACGATTAATTGCGCAGCCGTAGGTTACAATTTGAAAATATTTAAGCTTTTACTGCAAAAAAACCTGTCTGAAAACGTCATTTATTCTGTTAAATATGTTTCTTTTAGCCAGTGGACACGTCTTAATCTATAATAGCCGAGCCAAGTTACATTTTAAAGATTTCATTACGTATTAGAGAAACATTTAATGACTGCTGCGTTAATATTGACATAAGATAATTATAAAATAAACAATGTGCTGCTAAATTACATACAATAGCAGCACGTAAAGTAGATGTGCTGCTTTTTCAATTAGCCAATCATTTAGTTAAAATTGTTTATTATTACATTTAATGACATATTATTTTGGTACTAGCTTCATAATTTTCTTACCAAGCGATACTGAACATTAAAAATAACTTCGTGAGATACTTTTTTCACTACTTTATGAAGAATTCTGTTTCGTCATGTTAGTTTTGCATACAAATTTCTGTAATTTCTCAATGCATAATGACGTAATGTTGCAATTTCTGACGCCATGGAGAATCCCCACCTCTGAATTGAACCGAAAACACAACATTTGGATAATACAGATCTTTCTCAGGCCCGCTGGTTTCCCATGGGCGCTCAGAACCACGTCATTTGGTCGCAGTGTACGTCTTTAAACATATCCGTTACACCGCGAGGCTAATCAACCGTATCAGGGATTTCAACTGGATCCCACCGTCCACAGCTTTTAATAGAACATTACCTCGATATTACTGAAAACGGCAAGTGTTTTCATTGGACACAGACTTAGATGGTTTAAAGATTTAGACGAGCTCATCATTTGACAATATGACGTCTTCTCGTAGCCCCAAATGTTCCAGATGTATAAGTTAACGACCGTCTAAGAACATTACATTTGTAAGTTTTTAGGTGACACTGGTGGATGAAACCTTCTTTTCTCCATGTAAATGTTGACGTTTTGCCTGAAATATTGGCATGAAACGTAATAATTTACATAAGGACAAGCAGTCGACGCCACCAAACCAAGCATTTTCTGCCAGTAAAAACACCTTCCATCAAAGTGAAAACAATAACATTTTCATGAAACAAGCAGACACAAAAAAGCTTAGTGCACCTTTAAACAATAGCTCCATCTCAAGAAGCCATCATATGTTTTTCAAGATCCTATTTATATTGACTTAATATAATCACTCGATTGTTAAGGTCAGGGAATACTTCATTGTCCTCGTTGGGAAAATTCATCCTCGGCATTTGACCCATCCTTCAACGCCTCAGGGTCAGGAACAGTGCAGCGTCTGGGGACCCAGCCAAAGATCTGGATCCAAGTTACATCAGGAGGACTCGGCCAGAGGATTAGCCAGTGTCTATTGTATTTTTAAAGCATAATTTTTACACAAAGACTAGAAATAAGTAGCTTTTTCCTGGAGATCAGTTTTTAATGCCAACGCATCATTCAACAACATCCATTTTTATTCCTATTTTAGCGTGAAAGAAACACCAAAAGGGTTGAAAAATAAGATAGTAATGTCAAATGTGTTTGTCTTTTTACTGTTTTTACTGTTTTTACTTCATACTGTTTTGTCATATCCTGTATTAGTGTTATATGTGTTGTTATTATCATGTGTTTGAAATGGAAAGGAATCTAATCTATTCAGCTCTAATCAAGACCGAAACTGGTATAGAAACTGGATACTCATTTCAAGAACAAGAATACAAAAAGCATCACATAAAGAGGACACAATTTGACCTTCCCTGAACAATTCTGTTGTTTTGTCAGAACTAGAATCAGACCACATGGTAACACAAATAAATTGTAATTATTTTATGTTGAAAATGACATGAAAATTGTCTGTAAAACTGCTTTTCATTATTACTGCGATATCAAAATTGGTATAAAGTATCAATCCTATTCCTAAGGCTCAATATAGAGTTAGAAGACAGCCCTGGAGTCTGCTCTGCTCCTTTACCTTGTTAAGACATCTCTGTGCTTCTACACATTGTCTAGGCCGCATGCCATTGCAGAGAGTACCAGGATCCATCATTTGACAGCGTGTGTGCAGCTATGTGTGACGTGGAAAACTGCCTTGTGAATGACTCCAGTGATGCGTGCTCCCATTTATTTTTGATAGAGCAGAAACCCAAGAACCGCTGGTGCAACCGAAGAGCTGTTTCAAGTCCAGGCCAAAGCAGCTCTGCCTCCTCCTGACAGACTACTGGAATACTGGGGTCTCATCCAGAACACGGACGAGCCAAGAATCCATGGAGCCTCAATAACACAACAGTGCAGCTGAGCAGAGCGAACAGGAATGTCTCCGACTATAAATGTATCAGACTGTGAGTGTGGACTGGAGTGATGCAGAGGCCCTTTAACTCTGCATCTCTGCATCCAAGAAGCACCAGAATGCACCAAAAGAGCCGCAAAGACAACACACTAATAATAAATTGCAATAAATGTAAGGTTATTGCACACAGCAATTATGAATGACAAGTGTGTTTTCTACACAAAACAAATACTGACATGTGGCCCTTAAGACCCACTGACACAAACAGCACAGACCCGTGTCCTCTGACAGACCGGGGTCTTACCTTTGTACTGCGGGGTGAACTTCCTCATCTCCGGGGGCAGGCTCTTGTAAAACTGATGCTCCCGCGGGATCAGGGGCTTGCAGATGGTCTGCTCCCCGAACCTGAGCACGCAGGAGTGGCCCCCCACTTGGTGCACAAAGGGCTCAAGCATGACCCCTTTCCCGGGATAAGAAGTTCCTTCCGCCTGCATGAGCACTTCCAGAGCGGGACTCATCGTCTCCCCGCATCGGACAGCTGAGCTCAGGGGTCCCACGTCGATCGGGAGGCTGCAGGTTCGGCCGCTGTGGCTCCCTATCCTCGTACTACTCCTCTGTGCGCGCAGGGGGCGCTAAAGTTCCCCTGCTGAGCCGTGAAAAACAAAGGCCTTGGTAGAAGGACAGGCACGGGCGTAGAGGTCCCTTTAGCGCTTAGATCCTGAGATAGCGTCAAACCCCTCACGCGACAGGGCGAAGTGAGGTGCTACCCGTGTTTTTAAGTTTCATTAAATGTTCTTAAAAGGCTAATGATGCGGCTATAAAGCTGCTGAAGGCGCTTTACAGCAGCGACAGAGCACCGCTCTCCGTGTGCGCTGTTACCGAGACTGACGTCTGCTCCGAGCTGCGACAGAAAAACTCCAGCCCTGAGCCCGCCCCCATAGGATCTGGGCCAATCACAGAGCAGCTCTTGTCTCCAGGAGGAGCCAGGCTCAGTGGTGCAGCAAACAAAGAGGAAGCAGAGGAGGCACGAGCAGAGGGGGAGGGGAGCAGAAAAACACTGCTCCAAAAACAAAACACTCCGATGTCTACTGCACAGCTGAGGAGGCACATGGATCTGTGCAAGAGCACACTGATCTCACTCAGATCTGCAGCGATGACTGTTATGCATTTACATCTAATATCAGCCAGCAGCACTGAGAGGAGACTGATGTGTGCGGAGTGTCTTGAGAAAAAACAATCTTTAGGATCCTGGTATTACATATTTATTATGTGAGCATCATTCACCCATAGCTTTGTTTTGTAGAAACGCTCGACCTCCTGCACTGAGGAAATGCATGTGTTTATGAACTGAACCAGGGCCAAACCTGCTTATGTGCTTATGGCCTGTATACTGCACATTCCACAAGCATTTCCTGCTGTTGTCTTGTGCCAAAGCCCACATTACAACATGGCAACATTTCCCTGGGCTGACTATGAACAAATGCTGCACTGTATGTTAGCCATGACAATAGTATAATTCTTTCTTCTCGTGTTAAAGTAGCAGCCAGTAGAGTGTGAAGGCTCAGGTCAGTAGATGTTTCAGTCTAATCTGAGACTGGCCTAATCTCTGATGTTCCAGTTCTTCTCCAGGATTAAACCAAAGGAGAGGCAGAAATCAGATTAACTCCACTCGTCCCAGTGTCCTCAACCTATAATTGGCAGGTTAACATGACTTGGTCTAAACAAGCTGGTTAACAGGGAAACAAACAAGTTCAACGATACAGCCATTCATTTGTTTAATTAAAATTCATTCACACTTGTTTGTCTTCCAGTTTGTCTAATTTATTTTCCTGCTTTACATTTTTGAGCTAAACACAAAAAGATAAATGTTCATAATCAGTAGAATCCAGCAAACTCAATTTCGATAAAGACGATACCATTTCAAAACAACAACAACAATGATTTAAAAAACAAGTTACAGGTCAGCTCTGTGGAAAGTTATCTCTGCTCTGTGAGAATGATCATTTTGAGCAAATAAAATACTTGTTTGTGGACCATTCCAGGTAAAGAAATGTCTCCATGGAGACCATCGGTGGTGGGAACTTTACATGGTGCACCTTTATCATTATTACCACTTGTTGTTACATGGTTCTGCTAAAGATTAAGACACGACTTGTTCAGATTAGTATTTGATACTTTTGTTGGAGTATACATTTTTTGACAGCTTCTTGAACAAGAATGGGATATTCTCAAGTATTGGGTGTATTTTTTAAGTCTTATTTTACTCAGCTTACAAAGAAATCATATACAGACCATAGGGATGGGCAATAATGAGAAAATCAGATGATAATTAAGCAATCGGTCCAAAATGTGCTCAAATGTGCCCTAGAATGCATAGCTCTGATTCAAGTATCATTGGCAATATACTCGATATGTCTAAATCCATGTATCTATGTGTTGCCCACCTCTCTAGTTGCCTTTAGTGATCCTATATTTGGATTTAGCCAAAGGAAATCCCCAGTGGATCCACCCTTATGTCCCGGCCAAGTGCTTGGGAAATACTGAACAACCCCATTGAGCTTTGACCAGAATAGAAAGTGAAACAAAAGCCAGTGTGCTTTACACCGTCACCTATAATGTAAATTTACTTTAGTCCCTTTTCAAATAAATTGTTCTTCTTGGATTCATTTTCCGTCACCATATTTTTACTTCCACTTGAGTAATATTTAGTTTGTAGTAACAAAACTCTTACTTGAATAAAAGTTGTGGTTCCTTTTCCCACTTTTATTTTCTGATTTAGATTAACTTTATTAACACGCAAGAGAATTAACTTAATTAACACAGTAGCTCCAAAAATATAATTCTTAGCAACTAAAATGCTGTGAATTATTGTGTTAGTTATAGATTTTTGTGCATCACAGTCTTGTGTGCAGGTTCACCTGGTGCTCTGAGCTGTGCGTGTGTGCTCTGGCCCTCCAGCACGCACGGGACTGGCGCCTTTTGTTTTAGTTTTTGGCATGGATTTCAGCATGCCTTCGGTGTAGGAGGTGCAGAGCAGGATATGAGATAGGAATATTCCCCCCGGAGCCTAGACAATGGTAAAAACCTGAAAAAAACCTGAAAGAAATGAAAATACTTCTCGGGGCACGCGCTGGATCACCACGATGTAAAAAGCAATCAGATGCTCTATAGAGATCTTGAGTGGGCAAATGAACTTACTGGTTCATTTACCAACTATAGCTCAGTTAACAGAGTGCTCACGCTCTGATCTAGGGCTGCAACAAGTTAATTACAACTAATCGATTATAGAAATGGTTGTCAACTAATTAAATCATCAAATAATTGTTAACTGGTCTATGCAAAGACTCCAAAACATGAGCTGAAAATAAAGGATTTAGTTACTTATACAGAGCAGGAAAGACACAAAAACGCACAGGAAACATGTAAATTGTGTGTTTTAGATTAAAGTACTTGTTCATCTATAAATGTTTTCCACCAGGATGTCGTCAGACACCTTCACTTTAGCTTTGTCTGGGTAAAATTGTCTCATATTTAAGGGTATTTTGCGTTCTAAATGTCTAATTGATTAATCAAAGTGAGACTAATCAATTACCAAAATAATCGTTAGTTGCGGCCCTTCTCTGATCCGAAGGTTGCAGTTTGAATCCCACTCCCAACATAAAAATGTCATTAGTAGAAGTGGCTCAGAGCTTGGAGATATGATTCAAGCAGCCTCAGATGAACATTGTCGACGAACATTGTTGTTGTGTCCTTGGGCAAGACATTGAACCATCCTCACTCCAATGTCTGCGTGCACTGGTGTATGACTGTGTGAGAGTGGTTCCTTCCTTTGTGACCATTTATCAGGTGAAGGGAGAAAAGCTCCAAAGCACTACATTGTTTGTTAATAATTATTTTATTTCTTCTGCCAACATGTTTCTTCTTCATGAGGACACGTGTTTTTTGTGGTCTATACTTTGTAAATACCAGAAATTGCGCATTTTTAGGCCGTATTCATCACAGTCCTACCTGATTTTTACTGTTTTGAAACATGAAAAACAGAACTAGTTCATGAACCCGATTTTTTGCATGTAATAAAATAAAATCTGTTTCGTCTGAGCACAGATATGCATTAGGCGCATCTATTTTGGGTGAAAATGGGACCACTTTCTCTGCATCGTTTTATTCTACGAGAAGTAGGAAGTGTAGTTAGCATGCTAATGTTTTTTAGCTTTACCCGGGGCGGCAAAACTTGTGAAAAGTGCTCATAAACGTATCGCTGTGAATATTTATATTTACATATTTATTCAGATTACATTTGATCGCTGTAAAGAGTTTAAAATTATGTTGTTTTGTTTTTTCACATTTCAAAACAATTAGGTACAACCCCTTTAATAGCCACACAAACAATATGGTGGAATTTGCTTTCAGTACAGCATAGAAGAAGCTCACATTAGTCATTACAAAGAGAAAAATCATTATATAAATCTTAAAATGGCTACTGGCTACTCTTCCTGTAATCTTAACATAATGCATTTGGAGCACAGTCATCCTTTCCCTGGCAGTGACTAGTCCAGATTACTGTACTCTCTGGCTCTTGTCACGGCTCCCTGCTTCGGTACAATAGGCCCAGGCCGGGCCAAAGTTCACTGATGCAACGTCCAACAAGCCCCTTCATTCACATTGTCCTCGGGGAGAGCCCCTTACACAAACAGGGCAGTCAGGCTCTGGTGACGCGGCAGAGGATACCAGAAACCCAACCACCGGGATTAAATGGGCAGAAGCTGACAAAAGAACTAACAAGGTTTGTGAGAAATGAGCTTTACTGTTGGTTTAACATTTACTGGTATCTAGAGTGGACTGTAAATGAATAGGCCAAACCTGTCAAAAATTGTCACGTTAGATCAGCTATTATAATTTGGAGCGCCATACAGCAAACTTACAATCGAATTAACAAAAGCAAGTGAGAAAAGTGTGTTTTTCAATGTAATACTTTGACGTCAACTAAATATAAATGATTAAAGTAACATTTTTACCATAATAAACGTCTTTGCAACTCTGTGTGGCGGTTGTAAATGTATTTTAGGTGTGTTTGAAGCTGCTGTCGTCGCCCCCTGCTGTCTCCGGCCGGAAAACCAGCTGCAACAACTTCTGACATCGACCCAAAGACAACTCTCCGGAGAAACCCTGTCTCTTTCTTTGTATTTGCCAACATGACATGGTTTTGTATGTGATTGTACTTCTTTATTTCAATAAAAACTTTTTTGCGTTTTTTCGCCAGCAGTGCATTTTCACAAGAGAGCTGCAGGGGGTTGAAGTTACTTAGTTCTGCATTAAATCGACCGGACGACTGTAGGCTAGGTCTACGAGTATTTTGGCAGTTGACTAATCAAACGATTTTTAAAAAATATGGACACTGTTTTAGTGTATTTTAAAGTCTGTGTAGTTCAGTTAACAATTTTGATTATCAAAATACTAAGGCTGTTAAAAGTTGACTGATAAATTGCAACTCATCGATTATTGAAGTTATTGTCAACTAATTTAGTCATCGAAACATCTTTATCTGGTCCAGACATGGTTTGAACCAAAACATGCATGAGCTGAGAAAAGAAGTTTTATAACTCAAATTGAGCCAATTAATGGAATCTAACCCACAATGACCAAGAAAATTACTGTACAACAGTCAGTGCTCAGTGCAATGATTAAATGGGTTGTTGTCTGGTGAATTAAGTCCCTTCTGTCTCTGGACACAAAACAGCACTTGTGGGTTTGAGTTTTGCCGAGCCACAGAATCCAAAGTCTCACAAAACGTGACACGGCACAGTTAGAGATTACTTTCTGTCCAGGCAAAGTGGCTATAAACTTTGCACTGTTAAGGATTATTAAGATGGTTTACTACAAAGACCTGGAACACCAAACAAGACCTGCTTTGAACCTGAACTAAACCTGGTTTAACCCAAGACTAAAGCAGGTCTAGACCAGGACTAAAGAACCCCACAAGAGCTGCTCTGAACCTGAACCAAACCTGGTCTAACCCATGATTGAACCAGGTTTTGACAAGGACTAATGCACCAGCCCAAGACTTAACCAGGTTTAGACCAGAGGCCTGTACTATGAAGTTGGATTAGTGGGTTAGCGAGGTAACTTCGGTGTCAAACCTGGTGTGGCGGTTCTACGAATCTGGTTCACTTCCTACGAGAGTAAATCTCTATGGCAACAGGCCGCAAACTCCTGAACAGCTCCGGACCAGGTTAAGTTCCGGGCAGCTCAAATAGCACATGCAGCTGACCAATCTGATCTGCCCATCACTATCCATCACTTCCTGGAGAATCCGGTTGATTTGGGCACATGTATTGTACAAAGAGTGCTCTACAGAGAGAATTTTTAGAAATCACCTAAAAACCTTTGGGTTTCCTTGATATTATCTTTTTGAGTGAAACCGATTCTCTCATGAAGGAATCAAGATGAGGAATCTGCAGTAAATGATTAACACAGTTTTTCATAGCCTCAACTGTCACTTTGCACAATATTCTTATACTCATTGTTTACTCCCACGGGGATACAACTGCAGTAAAGAAGACAGGTTCATTATTACCGATGAGCGCTAACCCCGCCCCTTTTATGTGAACAGTGTCATTCAGAAAATCTTGGGTTGACCGAACGAGATGTGAGCTGGCTTATCCAGTGACGCTCATGTCTCGTTTAGTCGCTCCAGGAAAGAGGAACTGATCTGGGATAAGTTCAGCCAGCTTCGTGGTACAGGCCTCTGGACTGAAGCGCCCACTTGACCTCTTGCCCTTCACATGCCAATATGTGTTTCTCATCACACTTTAGTCACACTAATAAAAAGATTAAATTATCAGCTATTAGGTGCTAGAATTTTTGTCCTAAATATAGAATTGACAGTGAGTAAACAAGGTCAAACTGAGCTTGGCATTTGGCGCTCTACATGCTCTGCTGTTTACTAGCATCACGTCTGAACCATACAGTGTCTGAGGAGCGAGGGCGAGGGGCGAGGGGGGCTGCTCTCACCCATGTTTCAGCCACTCACGTGGAGATAAATATGGAGCACAGAAACCTGGAGGAAATCAGATGTGAAGTTGACAAAATACTGGCTCAGTGAATCCCCCTCGGCCTCGGTCTGTTTAGCGCCTGAAAAATATGTGGACAAAACACAGTGACAGAGCCGTGACAACAAAGAGGGAAAACATGGATAGGTCAAATGAACAAGTCGATAAAAAACATAAAAAACACATCTAAATATCAGACTATAGATATGTCACGATACCAAATTACTTATTTTTAACACAAAATGGCCTGCGCGATATGAGAAAAAGATGCGATATTTCATGATTTTGATACAATACGTTCAGTTTAATAGTCTACCTGTGTAAAAAAATATCATGGACTATAGACCAAAACAAGGCTCAATTAGGAAAAATCTCAAAAATTCAGTGGTGGAAAGATGACTGACAATTTGAACTGAAGTAAAAGTACAGTTACATGGCCAATTAAGTACTGATGCAAGAAAAAATACTAGTTACTATTTACTTTACTACTACTCAATTAAAAACTACAATTACATGGTACAATTTTACTCAATTACAAGTAGAAGTACATGTACAATAAGGTAATGTTAGTATTTGTTAATAGTTACTTTGAACCCCAAATAAAATGTAATAGTTTACTTTCAAAAAACTGCATTCTGTTGTTGTGATGTATTTAGTTTCTTGCGATATTGATTACTGTGTTATATATATTGATATTTTAGCAATATATTGTGCAGTAATAAAGCTCAAGATCAATCGAAAACTGTTCAGGGGAGGTCTAATTTTGTCCTATGTGATTTTTTTTCAGTATCAATACTTGTCATTACGATTTATACGATTATATAATACTTGTCAGTACGACTTTTAGCATCAATTAGCACTTCATTTTTGATACTTTTGACAGTCCTAATCCATTCATATATATTTTCGGGAAAAGTGGTATAAAAATAAAGCTTATCTTGATTAAATCTTGAACTCAAACCAAGCAGTGTCTACTCTTTGGGAAATATTATTACTGTCAAAGGTTTTAATGCAATTATGTGCTGTTTAAATGAGAAGCAACAACAACAACAACACCTTCATAATATGTCAACACATCAATGTAAATGTGTAAGTGTCCAGTCTGACCTTGTTTACATTACTATAGGCCACGAGTCACTGCTTTCTTTGTAACGGAAACAGACTCACGTGATCTTGTACACTCTTACCAAAGGTGTTGGGTTTCTATTATGACCAACGACGCTAAACAAATACTGTAGGTACTTCCTGTATTAATTTGACTTTATTTGACTTTGCGTTTTCCTGCAGGTTATAAAACGTGAAACTCATAAAACTGTGGTGAATGGAAACCGTTTGCTCAGCTTTGTTTGCACAGGGTTGAATCACCACAGGGAATATGAAAGATACTCGCCGCTGTAATTACTATTCTGTGTTTACAGTTACCTATACAGTCCTTATGTAGACAGCGCACCTTCTGTAGGACTTATCTTGGAACGGTGCAAGGATAAATAGTACCAATCGGCAAGAATACGGAGGAGAAAGTTGATACAAGGTACTTTGGTAACACTTTAGAATAACTCTGCTTATTGTGGCCTTAGTAAAGCATGAATTAAGACTTAATTAAAATAGTGAACAAAGAATTTATTAAGAATGATTCAGGCTTATTAACTACTTGCAACACTTGCGACACTGGGCAATAGAACTTGATCAATGAAACTGATTCCTTGACCGTGGCAATTGTTTAAGCACTAAAATCACTAATATTATGGCCTGTATGTTTTCCCCATGCACAAACTTTATTAATTGGATTTTGAAAAAGGTAAAAAGTGTGTTAACATATGAATATACAGTTTATATCCTAAGTATCAGTAACAAATAGAAGCCACCACTCACACACAGAAACATGCACAATATCAGAAACACAAATACCAGCTGTTTGTTTAGTCTAGGATGCAGGGAAAGTCAATCTTTTCCAGAGCCAGAAATACAGGGTTTCATATTTAAAAAAAAGTCCACCAGGGAAGTCTCTTAAAGTCCAACAAAAATTTCAGGAAATGAAGAACGTCATGCAGCCAATGCACATATGAAAGGGATAAGAACATTTCCATTTCATTTATATCTAACTAACCCTAATGTTATGTTTTTACACATCAAATAATGATTAAAACGTAATAATATAAAATGTGGGGCTATAGGTCCTTTAATTAGTTGATTAATTGGTTGATGGAGTCTTAATAATGTAACTATTTTATGACACAAACAGTAGAGGGAATGGACTGAGCTGAAGCTTTGGGAGTGAAGCATGAGTTTAATCATGCTTTTTAAATACACCTTTTCTCAGTGCTTTCCTGTATAATGTGGTTTTTGCACAAACGTCGGTGCGGTTTCAGACTTTTGAGGTCAGATCACAGAGATACTGAAAAGCTTTGAGAGCGTTTACATTTACATTTTTAGTAAACAAATCGATTTGCATGTTTTGACCAAGAATTGCTTTGGTCGACAACAGAGTACAAGACCAACGAAATCCCTACTGATCATTTGACAGTCAAATCTACCCACAAGTATCAAGTTCTCCTGCACAGCTCAGACTCGTCCTCCGTCGTCTACAGTTTCAGCCCTCACAAAAACGTGCCTTTAAAGTGCCTCTCGTCCACATTCCTCTGTGCATTCCCCCGACATGAACACCACCTGCACACTGTCAGAGAAAACTCAGCTCAAACACTGCACTTTCTAATGTCAGCATGCTCTACTGTGGTTGGAGAGGTATGGAGAGGTAAATGTTGCAATGTCATATGATAATTTACAAGATAATTAGTATCAAATCATAAAAATAATTGCTTGTGTTTCATAATAAAAGATAAAAACATAGACTAAACACAGCATTAATGTTGAACTTGAACTTTCATCTCAATTCTGTAAGATGCTCTGTTCATTCCAATGTCTTTACGTTCAAGCACAGAATTTATTGCAGCTACACAATAGACATATAATTTATTAAAGGGGGCATATTATGTAAAATGGACTTTTATGAGCTTTTAACCATGCTGTCTCATCAGTAATAGCTTATAATGTATTGATTCATGCATATTTGAGTAATCCTGTATTGTCCAGAATTATTGCTTTGTACTTGCAATTGTATTTATAAAAAATGAATAAAAAATCAGACCCCGGGTCAAACACGCAGGGCTAAAAATGACACAATGCTATTTCTCAACAATAAAAAAAAGCAAATGAAATTCTGCTGCTTGTTACAGTGAAATCTTGGTTTCCTGTGAGCAAAATGTAAAAAAGTGCAGTATCTTATTATTTAATCCTAATGTATGATTTGACTTCTTTAATATTCAAGGGTAAGATGAATATTCAGGCGTGCACAGTGGCAGAGTGGTTAGAATGTTGTGCCAGTCAGTAAGGACAAAGATAATATATCTTTGTTTTTTTTTAAACTTGTTTGAGTACCAAAGATTCACAAAATCATAACAGCAGATCCTCAAGTGTTAAGCCTGGACCAACTGACAAGGCAGCAATCCACCAAAGACTACAGTTGTACCCAAAATGTTGTGATTATTATTATGTGAGTATTGTCAAAAGTCTGGCATTGTGGGATGCCATACCAAATATAAAATCGTTGCTAAAAGTATCAGCAAGTAACTTTCTGTCTGTGACACGTCACCTGCTTGATTCCATGGAAAAAGAAAGTTAAAACCAAACCGAACTTCATTCTCCATGAAGATTGATATGTTTTTATGCAGAAGAAGGCTCCTTCAGGCCAAGTACGAGTCAGGTTTGTGGAGATGCAAGCCTGTTAAGGACAAATGTGTTTCTACGTTTGTAAGTGCAATAAAAAACAACAAAACTGCAGAAACAACAAGATGCTGTTATTTTAGTCAATGTTTTGGTTTTAAGGTTTAAATCAAATCAAACTTTATTTGTGAAGTGCTTTTCATACATAAAATGTAACACAAAGTGTTTTACAGTGCACTAAAAACATTCCCACATGCTGTTTCCCACCCAGCCTCCCGAGATATTTGCATATTACCACATTCCTACCAAAGAGTCTTTAAGTATAAGCTTAGGCATCAGTACATTTTTACAGTTTACTTTACTTTTTGGTATTTCATACACACATTCGACACATGTCCCTTTTCTTGGGCTTAAATTACTCCAACCTAAGTTATTTATTATTATTGCCTTCTTGGATGCTTTTCTCACCATTTGCCTGTTCAACACGACTGATGGAACATTTGCATGCTAAACATCCCATGAATTCAAAGTATGGTTCACTCGAGGCGCTAAACAGCATTGCTGTGTTTAAAATAGTCCCATGCTGGAGATAAGAGTGCACTATCTGCAGACAACAGTGAGTGACTAAGAGTTTAGAGGCAGCTGACCCCCGAGGAGCAGGTCAAGGTAAGAGCCTGATGGTATCTGTTTGTAAATGCACATGATGGGCTTCAACGTGAGACATGGACTCTTGTTTTCACAGTGATTTAGTGAAAGTGGATAATCAAACCTCACAGGTCAAAGGTCACTGAATACACATGCATTTTCAATACAATAAACATACTCATGCTACAGAAAAGGGCAGCTTAAGACTCCAGACACATTTGATTTTTGCTCTCTGATTCAAACCAATTGCCAATAAAAGTGATAATAAAATGAGTATATTTTGAGATCGACACTGCTACATCAGTCAGTCTACTCCAACCTGTGAGTAATGACCAAAAGGACAAGATACAGGCGGTCAAAATGAGTTTCCTTTGGAGGTCGGCTGAGTGCTCCCTTAGAGACAGGGTGAGGAGCTCGGAGTAGAGCTGCTGCTCCTCCATGTGGAGCAGAGCCTGTGGCAGTGCTCAGGCCATCTCCAGACCTTGGGTTAGACTTGATCAGGACACTTTTAAGGAGGATTTTACCTGTTGTGCTTGTTTTGTGTTTCTGGGAGAAACCGGATCCCCACGGAAACCCACCCAAACACAGAGAGAAATATGCAAACTCTGCACAGACGGACCCAGACAATGAACCCAGGACCTTCTGAGGCGAGTGTCATCAGCCACCAACAGCCAACACAACACTTAACAAACACAATATAACATTATTATTAAAGACATAATTACAAGAATCTACTGTAAATAACCAAAGCCATATTTACAGTCACATACTACTACTATTACTTGTTTTATTTCTTTCGTTCTTTCATCACTGTGATGATGGGTTTTTTTTTGTAGACAATATTTTATTTTACCCCACTTTAATTAGTATCTTAACTGTAATTTTATCTCATATTAAATAATTCATTTTAAGGCCAATTTTGGAATCCTTATATATCTCCCATATGTGCTGATACCTGTTTGGTTTATTAGAGCAGTTTGTAAAAGGAATACAAACAAACATATTACAAACAAACATATTTTACACCCTATTTCTACTTTATACAACAAATACAAATACTAACTATTGATTACCGACAAATGCACTAATTCATTCTACGTCTGTTCTTTAAGATTCTTCATGGGACAAATAAATGTTGTTACATAATCCCAAAGTAATCAGCTGTTGTAGTAAACACAGTGTTTTTGCAACGTCCAGAGCCAGATGCTCCACTTGTGAGCTCATCCTCTGAGAGGAGAAATGTAATCACAACATAATATTTACAAAGTTTATTTAGGTCACATACGATGGCGGTCATATGTGTGTTATCTCACTTGGTTCAGTGTCACGGCCCATTTTCTGCTCTCGGATCCGAATCAATGCAGGACCCGTCTCCATGGCAACACCCTCAGAAAGGACACATGCAGTACAAATGTAGTACAAGTACGCAGCAGCCGCAGGAACAGGAGCTCATTTCACTCAACATGAAGCAGGAGCACCAGAGAAAGCAGGTTATTGGACAGACAGCTTTTTATTATAGAAATCGTCCCTGGGATTATGGGTCGTCCTGTTAAGATTCAGCACAACACATCTCAGAACATCAGAGATTTTATTTTACGAACAAGGTGAGAATTCACAGTTGTGTCGACAAAAAGAGGTTGTCATCAAAAATAAGTAAAGATCTTATAATTTCTATGACAACAGCATTACCTTAATTATCAAGAAAATAAAAACAATTGGGCGATTTAAATATATTCCTGTGGTCCTCTGGTGCTAGTTTTCTGAAATGAGAGGTCGGGGTTCTGACATCAATATATTTCTGTAGCACCCAAAATCACAACTACAATTTTCTCGATGGGCCACAGATAGAAAACAGTTTAAATAAAAATGTTCAAGAGAATTTAGCAAATGATAAATGTCCCAGAGCGTCCCCTGTCCTTGACCCTCGTCCTCGGCAAGAAAAAAATACAAAAAACCCTGTGGGAAAAAGTAGAAAACCTCAGGAAGAACCACAGTGAAGGAGAGATCCTACTCCCATGGACGAACAGACTGCAGATGGACCAGGACTGACACATCCATTTGGACCAGAACCAGTCATGATTAAGGAAGTGTAGAGAGAGTTCCCCCAGGCAGATGAGGACCAGTTCATCTAGAGTAGAGAGAACATTCATGTGCTTTTATCTTGGAAAGTCAGGATTTTAATATCACCAATAATGAAATCACTGATTGACGCCATGTTTACTTCAGCCAAAGTTACATTGACATAAAACACTAGTGTCTGGTCTGCCTTCCCGAATTTGTTGCAGCAACGTTTAGTCAAAGAGCTCCAATGAACAACGTGAACTGACAAATGAGCTGACTTTGGTCCAAGCGTTTGGGAGCGTTTTCCAACTCGGGAAAACATTTTTTCCGAGGACCACATGAACGCAGCATTAGATCCATGAGTTTCAGAGTGATGAAAATCTAGCTACCGTTACCATAGCAAGCAATTTATATCCAAAAATATGTATGCTTATTGAATGGGCAAAAGTCCTCAAGATAACTCAGAAAAACAGGAAGCTGAAACCCATGAGTATAAAACATACGTGAGAGTTCAAAGCTTTCAGACAAATGATTTTTCCTTTAAAAGACCCCTTCCTGTATTGCGTTATTGCTATTACAACATAGGACCGTTGTCATGTCAAATCTTTATGTCTGAAACCCATGAATACTGACAAAACATGATTATTGACATCTTTGAGAATATGGCCCATATTGAAACATGTTTCAAATCTTGTACGGCACTGTTCCCAATGCTCCAAATTCATTTTAACACATTTTTCATAAGCGTATTCTAGAGCCATAGACGCAGATGGAAGTGAGGCTGGTCTGCACCACCAGTTCCTCAGACCACCATTCACACAGACCTCTTTCTGGTGGGTGAAGTGTCTTGCCCGAAGACACAACAGTACCACTGCTGCCTCGCTAATGTCACCCGATATTCCCGACGGTCTTCCATCCAAGTACTAATCCGGCTTTGCTTGCGACACCAGACGAGGTCGGCGAGTACGAGATTGCGTCAACTTCAAATCATACTCACATTTTTGATCAAAGGCCAGTGATAAACCATGAAATATAGATTCAGTTTGGATTCTATACTGACAATGTGAGACGGAAAAGCTCAAAAGCCCACAGGGAATGAATGTAGGTTAAATGGTGAATCGGTAGTACCAGGACAGGCCAAGTCTTCTGTTTCCTGAAACCTTTAACGAGAATTAATGTGAAAATGATGGATGAGTCGTGATGGCCGTGATTGCTCCATGTAATTGCCACCAGCTCAGATCTGGTGCAGTCTGGAAATCTGGGTCAGTCGTAAATGTCACTGGTCCATCCAAGCCCAGTATCTGAGACGCTGCTGGGTTTAGTCCAGTCTAGAACATGACTCTGCATATAAACTAAATATGTCGGTCGTCTCCACGCCACACTCTGCCTTCTTTATCCCACTTCAGTGCTGATGTTGTCGTTTCCTTGGGCAAGACACCAGATCGGCCGTTTTTCTGATCACGCGTCTTTGTCATGTTTAGTCGTGTTTTTGTCACTTTAAGTCCCGCTTATGTCACTTTGTTGCGTTTAAGTCACTTCAAGTCGCGTATTTGTCACATTTTTGTCACGTTTTTTTCACTTTTTGTCAATTTAGGTATCGTTTTTGTCACTTTAGGTCACATATTTGTCACTTTAGGTCAGGTTTTACTCATTACTCATGTTTTTGTCACGTTAAGTTCCGTTTTTGTTACTTTAAGTTTTAGTTTTAGTAGTGCAATAGTCACTTTAAATCACGTTTTTGTTATTTTGCAGCTTTTTTCTCACTATAACTTTTCACTATAAGTCAGTTTCTGTCATTTCAAGTCACATTTTGGTCACAATAAGTCACGTTTTTGTCACTTTAGGTCACATATTTGTCATTTTGGGTCACGTTTCAGTCACTAATATTCATGTTTTTGTCACTTTAAGTCCGTTTTTTGTCAGTTTGTTGCATTTTTGTTCCTTTTAGTCACATAAATGTCACTTAAAGCCACGTCTTTGTCACTTTATGTAACATATTAGTCACTTTACGTCGCAATTTTGTCAATTTGTTGCGTTTTAGTCATCTATATCAGTGGTTCTCAAACTTTTTCAGTCACGACCCCCAAACTAACAATAGTTCACTTTCGTGACACCCAAACACAAAAAATAGGTGACAAACTAAGTGATAATTTAGCCTTATATCTAATGTTTTATTTTATTTTAAGAATATATAGAAAAAAGAATGATAACAAATAGGAATCTACATTTACCACTGCATTTGAAGGGTGTCAAGCCTTGTTTAAGACTACTGTATTCGTTTTTCCCCATCATCTGGGGATCCCTGGAAATCATTATGCGACCCCAATTGGGGTCCCGACCCCTAGTTTAAGAACCACTGATCTATAGTCACATTTTTGTTACTTTAAGTCATGTTTTTGTCACTTCACATCACATTTATTGGTCGCGCTTGTGTCGCTTATAGTCACGGTATAGATGCTTTTAGTCACGTTTTTGTCACTTTGTTGCATTTTTTTTGCTTTTAGTCATGTTTTTTGACGCTATTTGTTCAATTAAGTCTTTGTTAATGCTTTATTAGGCCAGGAATAAGTTATTTTAAAGTGTTACCATGTGTTATAAAGTGTTAAAAGTAAAAAAAAAATCTTTATATACTAGCATTAAAGCTGCATGAAATGATAAAGAACAATACAATAAAGAACACTACATAATGTTGTTAAATTAATTACCACTAGCAATATAATACACTGTCACTAAATATCTTTGTACATTATTTTAGATGCAGTAGTATTGATTTTAGGTTTGAGAGGGAGGGATTAAACTCTTTTCAATTTCACCAAAACAGAATTGAGTTGAAAAGGTCATTTTGCCTTGACCAGAGTTGATATTGTTTTAACTGCTATGCCATGACTAAAAAGGCACATAAAACAGTGTGAGTTATTGACCGCGCTAATGAGCAAATAATTGGACCAAACAGTTGTCTTACTGTCACCTCTCTCAGTCCAGCTTGAACAAAACAGATCTTCGTGCAGGCGGCTCACACAAACAACACTGAAGACAAATCAAAACAAGATGTAAAGCACATGTTTGGGGCAAAATATCCAAAACAAAGACTTTAGCCATAGAGGACAAAAGAGGTGAATGAGTTGAAAAAAATGTTGAATTTAAATGTTTCTGACAAGAATTGTGTGTACTATTCGATTTTTTGTTCTATTTATCGGATTCTGCTCAAAGTTCACATTTTAAATCTGTCCAGGCGGATTGACAAAAAGACATGTTTGATCAGATCTAAAATACAGGCTTAGCAGCGTTTATGTAGAATAAGATTTTGTTGGAAATCTTTAAAAATGGTAGCCGTTTTGATTTACTAATTGCGTCCATTCAGATTGTGATTTTGTGATTAATCTTGCAGCTCTAGAAAAGGTGCAGAGAGTTGAATTTGCATGAAAACATAAACGCTGCTTTTAGAATAACTTTATCAGTATTTGATTCGATGATGAAAGAAAACAAGTTCCAGAACACCTGCAAAACTACTATAGAAGTAAATGTACTTTCAAGTCCAGTACCATTTTACACAGCATACAAATGCTACATCTATATAAAGGGTTGGCGATATTGACAAAGATGATATGTACATGTGCAGTGCATTTACTGCTGATTTCACAGATATTCAGACAATATTATCGCAATCATGTGCTAAACGTGCTTATAAATGTGGTTCAATATAAGTGGTTCAAATATCACACAAAATGCAAATGGACTGGAAAATAAAACAGAGAAAAATGCATACATTAATTCTGATACCCTAGTGTTTACAAGAAAACACTGCAAGTTTATGTCATTTTTATTTTTAATCTCTGTTTGAGGCTTTTAAAGGAGGTCTATTGTGCTTCTGTCTTTTCTATAGTTCTATTCTACAACAGTCGTGGATCATTGTTATATTTTGGACATCAATTTAAGACTAATTGTCTTCTGAGACATCAAAATCAGGACAACAACTCCAACATCTCGGAAGACAAGGACCACACAAATGCATCTATGATACAATTTCCAGAGGAGCCTGACAGTTATTTACTTTAGCAGCTGATCCAATAGTGAGAGGTTTATATCACATGACTGAGACCAGTTTGTTTATGTACCGGTCCACTTCAGCAGAAGTTAAACATTTATCGTTCAGGTTCACGGCTTTGGGGCTGCGCTGCAGAATAAATTCATCAACTCAGAATTACAAAGTCGATCTGCGTTCTTTTTTAATTAGTCAGAAGGAAAGCTGCACACGTTAATCATACACTAAATATGACATTTACTATTTGTTTGTTGAGCTCTAAAGGCCTCTGCTCAGCTATAATCACCCAACTGTTTAACTAATTGAAGAATCTCAAGGATTTCAGAACATGTTTACTGAGAGAGCACACTTTTTCCCACAACGAGACAATTTATGTTTGCTTTAGCAGAATGCATTCAAATACCAAAGTAACTGCAGCCTTTGATATTTGATAATCACACTTTTTTTTTCACACAAAAGTATTCTGAAGCTCTATTTACTTTGGTTGAAAGGATTGCTCCAGAGCTAGTTTTTTTCTTATATAGCCACGCTAGCTGTCAGTCAAATCAAACTGATTGGTCAGTTATTATTGCTAATAACTTGATTTATGAAGAACATCACTATGTTCCAGTCTCTGAGCGGCGAGTGCTCCAAGAGAGATAACTGTTTATGTAAGTTATAAAGACCTTCAAGAAAGATTTAACAGAAACCACAACCGACTGATGTATCACATTCACGTGGTTCTTTTAGTTTAAAGATCCTGTTATACAAATGCCGCTCAAGCCCAAATGTAGCTTTGAAGAATCTGATGGAGATACCGTTAGGTTTGTACTAAAATGACTAACAAACACACTTTCGCCGTCATTCTTTTTCTTTCAATGTCTGTGTGAACTATAAGTGAAAATATAAACAATGCATATAAAAAATGTAAACCAAAATGTATTAAAAAGCTACGTAAATAAAACAAACAAAACTATTCTCTAGCATCAATACTACTTTGATCTGCCCATCACTAATAGGGAGGTTTTATATTTAATCCAATACCAAGAAATAACGTGACAAAATGTATTACAAATCTGGATTTTTGGGAAGACAGTATTTTCAATGAATCCTTTAACTATTTTGCACAACCAAAAGTAGCTAATCTAATTTAAAAACAGGTATCCATTCAATATTATACTGAAGTAATAGTTTAAAAGGAGGTGACTTTACAGGACTTACAAATTTGACTACTAATCATGTTCAAATGTATTAAATATACGTTTGACAGCGACGTAGTATTCATGGGTTTGCACAGAGCCTTTTAAGAGCAGACTGGAGCACAAAAACAAACTCCGTAACCTCATGACACGACCTAGAAAAAAAAAGAATCCTTGAGGCTCGTTATCTGAGGCATCTGAGGCTTTCTCAACTCCCAAATATACGACTGCGGAGGCGGCGTAAATATCTGAGACTGCCAAAGCCCTACCCCGTTTTAATAAATACAGCGGGTTTTATGAGCTGTCCCGCTCTGGGCCTAAAGTAGCAGCCCCTATACAGCGCTATAATGACTTCCATGTGTTGACTGCGGGTACATTTACATAAACACTCCTCAGCTCCACACGTGTTGCTCAGAGTGTCACATGGACAGACGACCTGCCAAATAACGGGAATCATAATATTTTGATTTTCAACATGACAAATGCAGCACCCACGCACGCACGCACGCACAGTATATATCAGCACATTTTCTGCTCGTGCACGGAAAGGATTTGTGTTTAAAAAAAGGGGAAAGATAAAGAACTTTGACAGAGCTGGAGTTTGCTGGGTCAGCTCCAAATGTGCACATTAAGGAGTTTTTGCACAACTTACAAGAAGATCATCGGGTTTGCTACGTTTTCAAAATAAGCGGTAGACACAGAAGTAGTAGTGATCATTTTGTAGTAGTAATAGTAATAGTGATTGTAGTAGACATAGTAGTAGTAGTAGTAGTTGTGATGATAGTAAAAGTGATCGTAGACGTAGTAGTAATAATGATAGTGATAGTAGTGGTAAAAGTAATCCTAGATTGATACAGTAGTAGCAGTAGTTGTAGTAATAGCGATGATAATAGTAATAATGGTTGTAGACATAGTACAAGAAATAGTAGTAACTAGTAGTGATAATTTTGTAGTAGTAGTAGTCGTAATAGTAGTAGTAATCGTAGCAGACATAGTAGTAGCAGTAGTAGTAGTAATAGTAATAGTAGTAAACACAGTAGTAGTAGTTGTAGAAGTAGTAGAAATAGATGTAGTAGCTGTGGTGATAATAAAAGTAGCAGTAGTAGTAGTAGTAATAATGGTAGTAGTAGTAGTAGTAGAAGCAGCAGTAGTAATGGTGGTAGTTATAAAAATAATCATAGGAAGACTCAGTAGTAGCAGTAATGGTCATAGTCGTAAACACAGTAGTAGTAGTAGTAATAGCAATGATGATAATAGTAGTAGTAATAATTGTAGTAGACATAGTAGTAGTAGTAGTTGTAATAGTGATTACTTTTTTGTTTCATTGAATGTTTGATGCTGTTTTTATTGTGATTTCTGATTTGTTGTCTGCGCTCTGCTCTTGTTCTGTGTTTTATGTGGTTTCAATTTGAACATGTGAAAAAAGAAAAATAAGAAAAAAAGAAAGAGTAAAGAAGAGAAATGAGAAGTTTTTCTCTGCATTTCCCAAACAGCACACAGCTGCTTGACCCTACGCGAACAAAACATCCTTTTTTTACTCAAACCTAGATTCTGCTTCAGTTGCAGCATCAAAACAAGAAGTTGGAGTTGAGATCAAATTAGCAATTATATCAATCAATCAATCAATCAATCAATCAATC
This sequence comes from Rhinogobius similis, assembly GCA_019453435.1. Classification (NCBI taxonomy): domain Eukaryota; kingdom Metazoa; phylum Chordata; class Actinopteri; order Gobiiformes; family Gobiidae; genus Rhinogobius; species Rhinogobius similis. The sequence continues at coordinate 10,293,237 of CM033627.1, read as the reverse complement.
AATCAATCAATCAATCAATCAATCAATCAATCTTTATTTCAGACTCAAAGCAAGTGTGTATAGTGTTATAGTGATATAACACTGCACAAACTTATAGTACAAATACAATAGTACCTTAAAGGTCCCATAACATGCAAAATCGACTTTTCAGAGGTTTTAACCTTCCTACAGTGCTATTTGGGCCTCGTATGTTGTGCCCAAAGTGGTTTTTTGATTGATTCCCACATGTTTTCGCTAGAGAACTGTCTTTTTTGTCCCCCTCGTCTGAGCAGACAGACGGGGGCTCATCCCATGGATGACGCGGCTTCCCATGGATGACGCTGTGTTTAAGCCACACCTCCAGGAAGCGCGCAGCCGCAGAATAAAAACAGCTAATGCTAATGCTACACAGTAATTACACGATGGATACGACAGATCGAAGAGTTAGCTTGTTATTTACCAAACGGCAACGTCCGTCGGCGAGGTACTGCATGATCGTCAAACTCCAGGTCAGATCCAGGACGTAGGACTCAGCACGACGCACCGTCAGGACGGATAAAAGGTTTATTCCTGTGTTTGTGTATCGCTGTTTACCGGAGCACACGGCGCATGCGCAACATCTCCGCTCTAGGCTTCGGCACGAGTTAGGCGGGGGAGCAGCCTGCTCTCTGTTCGGGGGGGTCAGATCTCAGAGGGAGCCGTTTGCTTTTGCAAGGAGGGGGGCCAGTCCAAGAAATGGGTGTTTTTTGGAAACTGTTATGTTATGGATATTACACAACGCAAAATTTTATCAACAAAGCCCTTAGAAAAGACTGTGTAAAGGGGGAAATAGCAGAATATGGGACCTTTAAAAATGTTTATTTTCTTTCGTTATGGACCTGGAAACTGAGGGATTACACAGACGTCTTTGTGGTATAATAAACTCTGCATCATTACTCTACTGTACTATTGTTACAGTAATTTGCCTCTAACCTCAACTTCCACGCTCTTGTTTTGAAATAACATAACATAACTTGGTACACACTTTTTCAGAAAAGCCTGACTGATACAAAACAACATCCAGCTCTTACAAGAGACACAAACATGGTACGTTGAAAAGTGGAAGAAAGTTTTGGTGAGAAAAAATGTAACCTTGATGGTCCTGATGGTTTCCAATGTTACTGGCACGACAAACAGATCCGCCTGAGATGTTTTCTACGCTCCACAGGGAGGGGGCGCCATCATGATCTGGGGTGCTTCTTCCTTCAGTGGAACAATGGAGCTCCAGGTGGTGCAGGGGGCTCTGTGCAGATGTTGCAGAGAGCATCCCTCATGACTGAGGCCCTCGTCATCCACTGTGTTTTTCAACAGGACAACACTACACTTCACAAAGAGGACAAAGGACTTCTTCAGGAGAATAACGTCACTCTTTTGGACCGTCCTGCCTGTTCCCCTGATCTAAATCCAATTGAGATCCTTTGTGGATGGACGGCAAGGGAAGAGGACAGAAATGGACCACAGTTCCAGACAGTAGCTGCCCTTCACGAGGCCGTCTTCACCACTTTGTGAAATGTTCCCTCTCACCTCCTGGAGACGCTTGCATGAAGCGTCGCAACCAAGTTTTGAAGTGATCAACAATAAGAGAGGAGCTACTCATTACTGAGGTCAGGTTTGGGACATTGATTTCTGTTTTGAGGGGGTTTGAGTTGGTTTGTTTTTTTGAGGTGTGGTCCTAAACTTTTGATCAACTGCAGAACAGCCTATTTCAATTTTAGTCTCACTCCAAATTCTTGTTGCATTGTGAAGTTCTACTTGGAACCTTGTTAAGATCCAACCATGAAAAATATGACTTTTGCCATTTATTCAACTGGTCTTAAACTTTTGATCAGGACTGAACTAATAGCTGTTTAGTTGTTCAAAAATATCATAAAAAAAAAAAAAAAAAAACTACACACAAATATTAAGACTTTATTATTTTCTCACAGAATCATTAAATATTATAGTTTTGAGTGAATAACCTGAGTTTCAACTCTTTACTTTACAGTAACTTAACAGTTCTTTTACTTTGGTATATGTGTTCAACTTGGGGACGACCAATATTGACATTTCATCACATTCAGATGATGATGTTACGGATATCCAACCGAGTCGTGACTGTAAATACCTAGGCTGACATTAAAGTATAGCACAACTAAATATTCCACTCCAAGTTTGTTTTATTCTTATTTCAACACAGCACTTTTTGCAGTATTTGAATGCTTTTGCAAATAGATCATATACATCAATATTGAATTCTCCAGAGCAACAATAGAAACACTTCTATATCATTCCGACCTCGAGTTCCACTTCTGCAGAAATGTCCCCTGCATTTCCAAAACAACACACAGCTGCACGCTCTAGCCGAAAACAGACCACTTTTTCACTCTCATTGACTCAAACTTGGATTGTGATTCAGTTGCAAAGTTCAAGATTTTTTCTCTCCCTTCGATGCGACTCGCATGCTCGCCAGTTCCTCTTTTTCCTGGAAATCTGAAGAGAACATCATTGCTGTCAGCAGCAGAAGTCAGTCCAAAGACCCACCCACACTTGTCTCTGATTGGCTGAGAAATAAGAGTCTGTTTTTGTTTTGGGGGCCAGAGCAGGAGTTTCCTTGCGGTGGCATGTCAGAGTGTCGTGGTCTGTGTGTAGGAGAGAGTGAACGAGAGACAAAATGTTGAATACAGGTTTTGTGTGGCTGACAGGAGTTATGTAACAGTGAAATCTAATGTATCTAAAGCACATGACATTGTTGACATGAAGGGCGCGCTGTGCAGCTAATGTAATCGTACTTTGAGCTACGATCTACTTTGGCTAAACAAGCTCAAAGTCAAGAGTAAATCCTGTGACATGTTCAGCTTTTGAGCAAGTTTATGTCTGGAGTTAGCATAGGATAAAACGCACTATAATAGATGGAGAAAAGGCTGTGGTCTCATTTTCACCATATATGCTTTTACAACACCTCTATGCTGGGGCAACACAGATTTGACTTTATTAAATGCAAAAAGATGGACTAGTTCTGTTTTTCCCTTCTCACAACAGTAAAAATCAGGTATAGGCCCTTTAAGTAATGTAAGGTACAACTTGTAGCCTCCAGCTCTACAGTAAGAAACCTTGGAGTCTTATCAAGAGCTCTCGTTCAAAGCCCATATAAATAGAGCCTGTAAGACAGCCTACTTTCACGTGCTTAACATAGCCAAAATGAGAAAAATCCTCCCTAAAAGTGATGCTAAAAAACTCATCCATGCATTTGTCCAGATTAAACTACTGTAACGCCCTGCTTACAGTGTGTCCTAAAAGCTCTATAAGAAGCTTTCAACTGCTTCAAAATGCAGCTGCAAGATATTTAAGAGGTACTAAAAAAAGAGATCATATTACCTCGGTGTTAGAGTCCCTTCACTGGCTTGCCATTGAGTTTAGAATCAAATTTAGCTCCCAAGCTCCTGTGTCATGGAACCAGCTCCTGTTCATGTTAAAGAGGCCCACACACTCTACATTTAAGACCAGGCTCAAAACGTCCCTCTTTGAAATAAGCTTATGGCCAGGCTAGTTAGTTAGTTAAATAGAAATCAACAGTTTTAGCTACGCTGCCCTAAGAGCAACTCTGCTGAGGGAAATATGGAGCTTGAACACTATCCTCTAGTTCTTCCTACTTTCTCTATCAATAATATTTAAGATTAGTTCATAGTCTGTTCATTGCTGTTCACATGTTTTTCTTTCTGTTCCAGACTCCAGTGATGACCCCCCCCCTTATCCGCCTGGAGCAGCTCTCCTTGATCTGAATGAACTGATCCTCTTCTGCCTGGGAAGAACTACGTCTATACTCTAGATGAACTGTTCGTTGTCTGCCTGGGGGATCTCTCGGTGCTGGATGGACTGTCTAGAGGATCCATCTGTCCAGAGGAACTCTCCCACATTAGATGAGCCACATTCCCTTTGAGTGCTTCTGGTCCAAGTGGATGTGTCAGTCCTGGACCATCTGCAGCCTGTCCTTCACTGTGGTTCTCCCCGAGGTTTCTACTTTTTCCCACAGGATTTCTTTGCCGAGAAGAAGGGTCAAGGACGAAGGATGCTCCGGGACGTTTATCCACTCTCTAAATTCTATTGAACATTGTTTAAATGAACTACTTTCTACCTGTGGCCCATCGAGGCAACTGTTGTGTTTTTGGGCACTACAAAAATAAAATGAATTGAAATTAATTGAACTTTGTGTTTTGACATGTATGTAAAGGATGCTTTCACACTCCAGTCCAAGTTTTGAGTGCATTCACACTTTTCACATTAAACACATCAAAATTGGGACTAAACCCAAAACTAAAACTGGTGCTGGTGAAAAAATAAAAACCTGAAAGAAAATTAGATTGAGTAAATGTGGTGCAGAGGTGGTGCTGGGGAGGAGGAGAGCTGCATGAGACCAAGTGCTGAATGTGGAGGTGGAGGTCTGCGTTTAGACTCAGCTCGTCCTATCAGAGCTGAGCAGGCGGTGAAGGTTGTGCGGCAGCAGGGGGAGTCTTCCAGGCTGAAACTTTGCTATAGCTTCACTAACAACTGATGAGCAGCACTCAGTACTGTGAGTCAGGTTTATGAACAAGTTGGACAACAATTTGAGCAACCACTTTTAGACAGAAGTTGACTTTGAATACATGTTGAATAGTAAAAAGCAGACATACAAATGCATCCCCATTTAAATGTCTCTCGTATTTAAATACATTTCCATACTTTCCAGCACTGAAAGACTTCAGTTCACTCTGGGTCGCCCAAGAAATACAACAACGAAATGTAATCTTGTGCATCGAAGACTCAGAAACAGCTGCAGACTCTGTGCCTCAGCTCTGCCCACATACTTTTAATTATCGTCCTGCTGCACTTGTGATGCTACAGCTTTAGCGCTGATTAGCACATCCCACACTATCAATACCTCACTTCACACGACCTACTTCAAAACAGCTAATGCCAACATGAACCAAAGAAGATCACGTGCAATGTGTTTTTACAGTAAAGTAATAAAGTAAAGCAACTTTTTGACGACAATGGAGTAGATTTTTAAAACTTTCTCTGTATGTATATGGATGATGTGTTGTATATTGCGTCATATGCAGGTTTGAATTATATAACTAATAACAAACTATTTGTCAAGCAAAATTTAGACAGTATTTCAAGGTGCTTTACATAACAGGCAAAGATGCATTAAGATCACAATACAAACATAAATAAGTAAGTATTTCATTCAGATGCTCAGCTAATTTTGATCATTTAATATTCACATTTTTCATATCCCCAAACAGCAATTGCAATATTATCAATTTCATATCGTCACATCTATAAGAGACTGTTGTAAGAAGAGCTCGGAGGATAAAGTTTCATAGGTTCTTGGCACTGAATAATTAGTAAGTTGTAAACACACACCTTCAGGCATTACCTCATATCACCCACGGCCCCAGTAAATATAATACTGTATTAATAACTAATCTGTTATGTCTTTGCTCAGGCTTTGTCGAGGCAAAATGAGGTGTAGTTATTATAAAGTGGTACCATATGTTTTTACAATCAATCACAAATAATAATCTTTTTTGTATCACTGCAGATCCAATCAACACTGTTTACAAATTCAAGGAATCCCCGCCTTTGTGGATCATGAACTTCCAATTGACACAAATAATATAGAAAAAACTGGTTAACTTTTCAAAACACAATACAATATACATACACATACAATATATTACATTACAATAGCATTATAACTGTATCATTGTACAAGCAGCAATTAAGGTATTTGGCAGAATCATTGTGATATCATCCAAAAACTTGATCTTTTCACATCTTTTCAAATTGTTTTTTTAATGTTTGACAAATCATGTGTCACTGCTGTTTTCTGGTCTGGCTGTGAGGCGTCAGGGCTTTCTCAAAACCAAACCAAAACCAAACACCAGAGCCAGAGTCAGTGGAGACTGTGGAGTTCCAAACTTCAGGACATCTTTTGGACGGTCCAGTTTTTCCTCCAACCGTCTTCCCACTGACCTAAAACTGCAAACTGAGCCAAACATCTTTAACAAACGTCTGAAACTGTGAAACTCCTCTGAAACTCTGAAACTCCTAAGGACAGGTGTTGGAAATGAGCATTTTTGCTTTAACACTTGAAACATCTGGTTTGTCCAATGTAATTGCTATGTCCATGTCAAATAAATAAATAAATAACATGGTTGAACATGAACATGAACATTGGTTAAATCTTTTTATTATGTTTCATTCATCTTCTGGAGCCTCTCACAGTGACTTTGGGCCTTAGGCGGGGCACACAGAGCCATAGATACACAGACATTCATTCACTCGGGGCAATTTAGAGTTACCAATTGACCTGCAAGTCTATGGACGGTGGGAGGAGGTCGGACTGGAGAGAACCCACTGTAACACAGGGAGAACACGCAAACTCCACCCAGAAATGTCATGTGTAGTTGGTCTGGTACGGGAATCAAACCCATGATCTTCTTATTGGGAGGTGAAGAAGATTTTTAAAGGCGTTTTACACTGATATGGCAATTTAAAATGTACAAAATGTTGAATAATGATCCACAGAACCATGTCTTAATAATAATATACTGTATAATAATAATAATAAATATGGTTGATTAAGCTTTAAGCCAAGTACTGATGATCCATTTACACTCGTTTGCCCACACTAAATAACACCACTTCAGCTAAATTGATTTCAGAACAGTTACAAATTCGACAGTGCTGGGATTATGTAAACCCAAAGTGGACTACTATACATGACTAAACTGGACTCAGACCAAGACCGAACAAGGAAAAGAGTAAACACATCCAAAACACAGAAAGAATGAGTTCTATTGTTTCCTTTTGCAAATTATTCTGCAAAATACCAAAGGAAGATCAATCTGTTAGTCGTAAAATATGGAGTTTCAAACGTTTGCCACCAAAAGACTTCAGAAACCAAACCAGGTCATATCAAAATAGATGATTAATCAGTGGATCAAAACGTGGGCTACACTTAATGAGTATTTTATAACGAGGCTGTATTATTGCCTTCGCTGGTTCTGTTCACGTGTGGCTTGTATTGGCTTCACGCTGAATGCTTTTAGTTTGATCGAAAACCTGCCGGGCTGAAGTTTGTGGATCGTTGAATGGAAAATCCCCGTGGGGCAGAAGCGATTGATCTGTTGCTTTTGTGACGTGAATTGGCCACGTTTCTGTTTGAGGTGACTTTGTGGTGATGTGGTAAACAAAGAGGGTCAAGTGTAGGGCTGATAATAGAAGAAACGTTTGCACAATTACTGGCTTTTCATGTGACGTCTGCATATTTTCTATTTGATTAATGATTACAGTTTAATGGTATTACAAATGAATCAGGATTTAAAGGTGTGTTCTTGAAGTTAACTGGCCGAGACATTTTATTTCTTCTAGTTCAAGAAAATGCCATTTGTTTCAAAGAATAAATTGTAAAAACAATTGGGAATTCTATTATTGTAAAAACTATTATTGTAAAAACAATAATAGAATAATAGAAAACCTGGCACTTGCATGAATAATGTTGCCCTGACGGTTTAAAGGGCATTTTGTTGAATGAGAACCACAAGGAAGCAACGGCCAATATTAATTATTAGTGAGAAACAACTCTTTGACTTTTCTTAGGCATTTGTTTCTTTGTCTTATTTATTTATTGACCTTATTCTGAGCATGCTGATGGTGACATTCTGCCAAAGGGTTTTGAGTTCAACGAGCAAACAAAAATATACGCAACGTTTCTCTACAAAAATTAAGAAATTAATTTGAATGGACCAAAATTACGACATTTAATGTGTGAAACTGATGTTTGAAATACTTTTCACTTTTAAAGTACATTTTCAAACAGGTACTTCAACACATTTACATAAGTAGATTTTGTAATGTGATACTTTTACTTGAGTAACAAAATTTAATTCTTCTTCCACCTCTGTAGTGTATTCATGATTAGACAAAAAAAAGATTCAATGAAATTATCTGACATTGTAGGAATGCCAAGATTATTTGGATGATTTGGATAATTTGGAATTAGAATTCAGGTCACTATAATTACTATAAATGTCATATAATTATAATAAAGAACTGAAAAAACAACGATTATGACTTGTTCACAAGCATTACTCAGTTTTCAAACCGAAAAGAGAAACGGTGAGTATAATTCTGAACCAGTTCCCGTGGCACATCTTTAATTCTGAGGTTTGTGCACAGCTTTAGAACAGATTTGTGACAAAGCTCAGTCAGACGGAGCACTGTTTATGGTGCTTTCTTCAGGGTTTGTGATTGATAAAATACAGTGGTCTGACTGTGTGCTAGAGGGCTGCTTTAACAATAAACTATGGGAAAGTCTTCTCGTTTACAAAAGAAAGTTACCAAAGTTTTTAGTACTTTAAATTCAATGTTTTCACACAAAAAACACACCTGAAACCTGAAGTGCTTTTTGTCTTTTATGTCACTTTACTTAAACATTCATAAAGTCTGATTTCATAAAGCTGGCCCCGTGCTAGAAGTGTGGTTATGTTTTAGACTAAATTAATTAAACAAAATTAAGGATTGCATGTTTGTTTAACACTACGTGAGTCGTGTGGTCCTCTGTGTTTTTTTATTTTACGGTTTTATGATTTTGTTTGGCTTTGATGTGACTTTTTTTTCTGTTTTTAGTAAGTAGATCAAATTGAGCAGTTTTGTTGTTTGATAATCGTGTTTCTTCTCACATGAAACAAAACTAACACTAAAGCGTGCCATCGTTACATCCCTGGTAAACAAACAACAACAACAGCGATGTTTTGTGATTAGTGGCTGATCAGGTGAGTAATCCCTGTCTGACCTCACAGTCTCTTAAGACAAAAATAGTTGTTACATCATAGTTGTCCGTTCAGCATCGTCCAGATCAATACGGCTGAATGTCCCTGTGGAGCCATAAAGCAGCACAAGACTCCATCGTCAATCAATTGTATAAATAACTAATAAACAAACTGCAACACTGTGCGGGTACAAACTGAAATATGTATCATGTTTTATTTTTAATATATTAGAAAAATGCATGTGTAAAGGGCAATTGTCACTTAAATCCTCTCTTATAATCTACAGTGAACACAGTGTTATATAATGATACTACATTTTCAATATATAAGACAATAGAATGTAATTTTCAACACAAACAATGTAGTTTTTTGCTTTTTCCAAGTGCAGTAACACTTGTTAAGAAGTAGATCAAAACACATTCTATGGATTAGGACTGGCACTAACAATCGATTAGTCTAATTATTCTTTCAATTAATTGATTAGTTGTTTAGCATGCAACGGTCTTGTGTTGAAAACATTTTTACTAAATTTGACCCCAATGAAGCTCCAGTGAAGCCGTTTGTGGAGTTTGTGCATTTATGGACGACATGTTTTCATCAGTTACAATAAATGTGATTTTCATGCAATTGTTATAAAAAGTCTTTTCGCAGCTCATGGCATGATTTGAAACCTATGTATAGACAGTTAACGATTATTCTATTACTAAATTATCTTGATTAATCGCCGATTTGTTGCGATTAATCGATTCACGTGTTGAAGACCACAGTGAACACAGTGGATTGTGTCAAACTCTGACAAACAATTATCCATACACACTATCACTGTTTCATTCAGAACATCGATATTCATTTCCATTCAATACTGGAAACCTAGATTAAATCATTAAAACATTTACCCTAAAATTAAACATTGTGTAAATAGATATGAGATGGAGTTTGGGTGGAGTATCTGACGTTTTAATTGCGTCTGTCGTCTTGGTCTGATGACAGTGGGACCTGCCTCCTGGAGCTGCTGCTGTGACGTTGGCAGCAGCTGTAGACTTCACCTTGACTGTGGGACGCTGCAGTGAATTTCAGCTAATCCTCTGAACACGTGACAATGAGTGCACACTTCTGCAGCGGATCCTGTGTCCAACACCACTTCTCTCACATCTACTACTATCTCTACTACTGCAGCGGAAATACTTCTACTACAACCACTACTGCAACAATCCAAACACTCCGCTCTTACGTTTCTACCACTACTGTGAATTTTGAACGAATGCCAATATTCTCTCTAATAACCGATATTTAACTTTCCACTTTCATTAAAACAATAATAAAACAATTCGTGGCGTGATTGTGTAAACAACATACAGTTATTTTCAGCCCAATTGGCGTCCTATTTCAATGGGATTATTAGCTGTGACGTCACATCTCACCTCCGGAGTCCGAGCCGCTGCGGCAATTTCGCATCTGATTTTGCTTTGTTTTTGACACTATGCCACAGTCTGGGCTCAATTTTGTTCAAATATATCAGCAATCAATACAAACAGGACAGAGACCGTTCCCGTCATTGATTTCCAAGGGATAAGAATGAAAAAATAAGTGGCTTGAATTGATAAGGTGAGTTTTTGTTCGGCTCACAACTGTTTAGTCTGTGGTAAAGTTAAAAACTCTTTATACTCTTAGAACAAAGGCCTGGATAGAGAAGTGTTGTAGATATGGTATTGTTATGTTAAATAAAAGAAAGAAATTAGGCGAACGACATGAGCGTCCTGCAATGCTACAGTTTAGTTGCTAAAACATGAAAACCAGATCAAGTTCATCATAAACTGTTTGCAGGGCTCTAAAGTTATTGTTCACGCACCTATTTCAGTCTGACCATCCAAATGATTCACTCTGAGTTTGTAAGTGCTTTCCACAACTTTCAGAGCAGAGTTTACCGTTATAGTAAAGCTAACAACAACAACAACTGGCATGCTAACGGCGCACTTCTGTTTTTTTCGGACAATAAAGCGCTCATTAATCAGACACAAATGCCACACAGCGATCTGACAAAGCTGCTTTTACAGTATGTCTGTGCTGGGACAACATGGATTTGAATTAATGAAAAAATGTTTACAATCAGCGACAGATGCAAAAAGCCTGGAAGCGAGAATATATGCTGTGTGAGACGTCACCACTTAACAACACCATTTTCACTCATCCGTCTGTTTAAAAACTTAAACCTAAAGCACTGAGGACAGACTGGGAAGGACACATGACACAAACAAAGTGGGGCAGAGCAGAAAAAATATGGGTGACTAAATTCCGATATATCATCCTACACCACTACCTAATACTACTATAACTATTACTACTGTGTGAGTACTACGACTACTTATCTATCCTGAATTACCTTAAACCTTTTACACAACCAGCCAACTCAGACTAAGATCACGGCACAAATCCTGTAATAACAGCAAAAAACAACAACAACAACAACAACAGTTAACAATCACAACATTTACCTTTGTATTTGTAAGCATGTTTTAGTCCATAATAGGGAAATGCTCTTCTTCGGGAGCAAAGGTCATCCATGTCTGTCTTCACATATGGTGTGACCCTATATGGTGTCGCCCTCAGACAACCTTTGGTTATTTTAGGTTCCCCCACACTTATTTACGTCCAAACATGGCACGCAAGGGCCTCTTTGATTTGTGTGTGTGTTTTTTTTTGTACTGTTTCTTCTTTCTTCTGTTCTTAGAAACCCAAGTTCTGTACTTAGTACTCATTATGCACGCCTACTTTTACCTAATTTACATGAAGGTATATATGGCCTGTTCCTTTTGTACAACCTTTGTGAGGAGCGACAGGATCGATCAGTAAAGGCCTATTATACCTACTACCTGAGTCCTGGTCCTTTGTACTGCACTGCAATTAATTATTTTATTTGTTATTTGTTATTTATTTGGGTGACGTCACATCGATATGTACGGTCTATGCAAGGGGCTAAACATGTTAGCAACTTTGACTTTTTTAAAATCATGTTTCTAACAACAAAAGGGCAAGATACATTTAAAAAAGAACACAAGACTGAAGAATGCACATCTTACACATCTTACAGTGAAAGGTGTTTTAAGAGACTCACAGTTTCAGTTCAATTCGAGAGCAAAAGTAACAGAAATGAGTTTGCTGTTAAAAGTGGGGTGTATTGCACAGTAGATGACTTAATTGTTTTATGATGATACAATAATAGAAATAAAACAGTCCTGGTAGAAGTTGGAGTCCTTTTGGTAAATGAGCTGCTCCTGCCAGATGTGTTTCTTTAGTTCGCACATGCTCTTTACAGACTCACGTTGAGAAATCATGATATTGTGTTCACGGACACAATATTCCGCATACTATCAGTATATTCCTGTGAGAATAACCAGGATACTGTCATAACCGGGTTATTGAAATCAGAACACTGTGTTCACATGGACGCTCACAAAACCAGGATACTAAAAACCCCTGATCATAACCGGGTTATTTGTGGGCATGTAAACGCACTCGTAGACAGAGGGTGACAACACAAATAAATAAGACCTCTCAAAGAAGTTGGACATACATCAACCTTTTTCGAATTGCGGCTCAAAAAGATATTACAGCACACCACCGACTAAAACATCAACAAATCAAACCTCTAGTAAAATAAATGTGGTATATAATGTGTCATTATATTGTTCTTTAATTTTTTTAGGCACAGATGTATGGTCAGAACACTCCAAAATGGTTAAGTGTCCAATTAAATCTATAGCTGATTGAAATGACATTTTTTCAAGGCACTCTAGGTTGAAAATCGAGCCATCACACTCACTCTAATGGTGCACAAACGTGTCTATTTTCAGGTTCACGGCAAAACTGACCTTTTCCATTTCACAAATGTCCATCACTACTTTGAGCTCAGTCCTCATCAAACCGTGTCAACTCTTTGTGATAGATTTTTTTTACCGTCAGCCAAAAGTAGGCTACATTCTAAATCTGTCAATCGACAGTTTTTGTTGTTGGAGTTTTAAGTCCCAGATGCACTTAATTTTGAAGATGAAAGACAGTGCTTTATCGATCTCAATGCAATATTTATGAATGTTCTACACAGGCCCCAAAACACTCAGCGCACATTTAAACACGTCCAGGAGCCTTTGAGACCGCACTGAAATATTAACTGTTAAAACCAACAAAAAACTCAAGCGGAATTGTAGAGCTCTAAACTACAGTAAGCAGTGTTTATAGCCACTGAAAATCCCGCTGGACACAAGTTATTTTGTCGTTTGCAGCCTTAGCAATTTGGTAATTATGACTTAATTAGAACTTAAATCATGCTCATTTTTAAAAGAAGTTTAAATGTATAACTCTCAGCAGATACGTGAATTCTGAGTCTTAGTTTGTAAAAATAATTGTACTTTACATCTGTTTTGACAAATTACAAATGGTTTCACACTTACGACGTTGAGGTATAAAGTGTAAACACAATAAGTATAAGCATCAACCTACACCTTTTCAGTCTTTCTGCATGTCAAGTGTTATTGCAACGGGAATAATCTCCAAAAACCTGTGACTGAAATAAACTATTCCAACTATCTAACTACAGTGATCCCTCGCTGTATCGCGCTTCATCTTTCACGGCTTCGCTGCTTCACGGATTTTTTTTACAGTGCGGATATTTTTACAGTGCGGATATTTTTACAGTGCATCCACCGAACTACAGCGCACGCACAAGAACGGGACCCTTTGACGAGTCGTTCATTGCAGTTCTCAAATATAATCGAAGGTGGCATATCAGTTTATAGAAATCTTCTTGCTCAGAAAAAGAAAGAGCGCCAAGAACTAACCCTAACCTGCGCCTTCAGTAGAGACAGACGCTACAGCGGAGCGGAGTCAGGACGAAGAGGCACAGCTGGGACATACGCGTGGAATACGCGAGTGACAATGTTTCCAACCTTGTAGTACTATATTAAAATTATTGTTTTAAACAAATTTTGGGCTTTAAAACAGGTTTTGGTTTTTGGTTTCATTCCATAGTTCAGTATTGCATTGTAAAATAATAAAAAATAAAGCTGTGACTACTTCACGGATTTCACTTTTCGCGTGTTATTTTTGGAACGCAACTCCCGCGATAAACGAGGGATCACTGTATTTCAATTCAGTTGCTATGAATTTTGATGCTTTAATATCAATTAAAGGGCTTGTACCCGACTGGGAAAAACAGAACAAGTCCATGTTCCCGATTTTTTAATACTAAAATACTAAAGTAAAATCTGTTTTGTCCGAGCGCAGATATATAGTAAAATTCGAGTGAAAAAGGGACCACATCACTTTCTCTGCATCTATTTACAGATCGTTTTATTCTATGAGAAGCAGGAAGTGCGTCGTTAGCATGCTAATGTTTGCTAGCTTTACCTGTGAAGGTCTGAGACTTTTGAAAAATGCTTATAAACTTATCACTGTGAATATTTAGGATGCTGGGATTGCATTATGTAAGTGAGCGATACATGAGACTGATGTAGACTTAAAGGGCCTCTGACAGGTTGGACTGCTCATTGAACTAAAATGCAATTAAGATAAACATATTTCAAAATTAGCTAAAATTCTTTACAAATGTTTTCGGAGTTTAGCAATTTTTTAGCTTTTTAATTTTACTTCCTGGTTGTAAATGACGATACCACAGTAGGAAATTACCTGGCAACCACACTGTACACTTGGACATAAAACACAAATAAATGGGAACACCTTTATGTTGTTGAAGTCATGTTTAAAGAGTCAAAAAAGTAGTTTCTTTTGTGTAAATGATGCTATAACCTTTGTCTCCCTGGTGTGATGTCGTCAATCTGTTTACTTGTAATTTTCAGCCGATTTTTCAGTTTTTTTCCACAAACAGCGACCTGATTGGAGTAAAACTAGAATTTATATTTACAACAAGTATTAATACACCAAATAACACCAAAATTAGAAAATCACAAAAGGCATTTTAAGCATGAACTACTTCTGTTTTCCACGTTTCAAAACAGTAAAAATCAGGTACAGGCCCTTTAAATACATAAATCTATTCAACTTTGCTTTTCTGACTTGAATCCGTCTTTACAACAATAACTGATCAACCTCGTTCGGTCATTGTCGAGTCTATCAAACGTAAAGAACATCAAATACAGGATTAACCCGTCTTTAATCAATCTCTTTCCACACCTCTTTGCCAAAACACAGTCTCATCCCGTCTCTTTTCGGTACCGTCTGTATTCCTCGAGAGTGTGGAGCCGTTATCGATCTCGCCGGCGCGTTTCTCAGCCCCGGCTCGCTCGCCCGCTGCACCTGCGCCTCCCTCTCTCTCTCATCTTGGTGCAGTGTGGAAATTTCCGAGCCTCTGCAGTGCTGCTCGGACGGCGGAGGGGAACGGAGGCGGGCACGCTTTGATTCCCTCGCAGCGGCTCGTCTCGCACGTCGAAATGAAAGGAAAAATACCAGGCAGGGCAAATAAGCACTTTAGGTTCAGGGACAGGAAAGACACACCTGGTCGTTTGAGCGTTTTCAGGTTAATTTTAGATTTCACTGGAGCTTTCTCGATGGTGACTAAGATGTTTCGAGCAAATACTTCAGTCAAACGAATAATACTGTGGAGAAAGAATAATGACAAATCTTTATAATACACACTTTTTCATTCATTTGTTTCTCTTAAATAGTTTCAAAATATTTAACGAAGTATATGCCATGAAGTTTTTGATGACAGAACATTGTTAGAACATGGAGAAAAGCTCAAAAAAGTCAATTTTGCATAAGATTTGTCTTTAAAGTGAGTCATTAAGATATAACTTTGACTGAGCCAGCACATATTTAGGTATAAGGCTTGGAATATTAACATTAGGTCTGTGTTACAATACTGTGTTTAATGCTTTGATAGAGCCGTTATTTAAATCAAAAAGTACTAGTTGTGATAATTTGGGCCAATTCAGCAGGAGATCAGGGCAAAAAAAAAATGTCTGAGTGATTATTTGGACACCTTTGATCTAGAAGTTTCTCTGTAAATTGGTTGGACACATCCACAAACATGACAGTTTTGCAGATTCATATGAAGAATTTAACATAACATCACAAATCATTTGAAATATGGAAAACAATAGTTCTAAATGATAAAAGTTTGAAGTTTGAAAGTGTGATGGTTGAGACAGCCATTATTTTAAATTTCAAATATTTCTCTAAAAATATAATCAAATCAAAATCGCTTTATAGTTTCACTAGACTTTTTCTTTTAAATAAAGTCTCAGTACTCTACAGTTTATTTTATAACAAAAAATAAAATAAAATACAGAAGCCAAACTGCAAATTGATCTGGTTTTAGGATTTTTCATTTTTTTCTTCAAAGTAACCACTGATTCTGGCCAAACTGAAATTATATAATGACATTTTCATAATCTGTTTAATAATCACTTGTAAGACACTCTTGCACCTCCGACACACCAATATATTTTCAGTTTTCTATAGAATTTCCCCTGCAATATGTGTGAACAGATTATCTTACTCATAATTCCGGGAGTGTCCCACAGTCTTAAAAACCCACTCAAACTGATGCTAATTTGTCATATTTTTAACAGCTTTTCACTGACTAACGCTAAGCCGAGCTGTCACATATATTGATTCATTTCCCGACACATATTTTTCAGTGTTTGTTAGAAGTGAATCATACATTTGCAGGTGAAGTGTCGTTATCCGGTCCTATAGTTTAGCCTTCGTTTGGTCCTGTTCTAGTCCTGTTTTAGTCCTGGTTTAGTCCCAGTTTTGATGTGGTGAAAGTCCAGATGTGAACGCAGCCTAAAGCTTCGCGATTTATGCTTTAATAATAAGATTCTGTTCAAAGTTTACATTTTGACAAAAGACTGAAATAGGTGTGTATCTATGAATTGACAAACCAATAAATCAAATCAAATCAAATCAAATCAATTTATTTTTATAATGCCCAAAATCACAACAACAGTTGCCTCGATGGGCCACAGGTAAAAGCAGTTCAGATAACTGTCCCAGAATGCCCCTGTCCTTTGACCCTCCTTCGCGGCGAGGAAAAACTACAAAAAACCCCATGGGAAAAAGTAGAAACCTCGGGGAGAACCACAGTGAAGGAGAGATCCTACTCCCACGGACGGACAGGCTGCAGATGAACTAGGACTGACGCATCCACTTGGACTGTGGAGCCAGAACCACTCAAAGCCAGAACCACTCAAAAATATTGTTGATAGATAAAGTAGGAAGAACCAGAGGATAGTGTTCAAGCTGCCATACTTCCCCCAGCAGAATTGCTCCAAGGGCAGCGTAGCTAAAACTGTAGGTTTTTATTTCTGTTCCTAACTGGCCTGACCATAAGCTATTTCAAAGAGGAACGTTTTGAGCCTGGTCTTAAATGTAGAGACTGTGTCGGCCTCTTTTACATGAACAGGGAGCTGGTTCCATAGCATAGGAGCTTGGTAGCTAAATGCTCGACCTCTTACTGTGCTTTTAGAGACTCTGGGGACTAACAATAGTCCAGCATTTTGAGAACGAAGAGCTCTGTTTGGATGGTACGCTACTATAGCATCTTTGAGGTCGGATGGGGCCATATTGTTTAAAGCTTTATAAGTCAGGAGGAGGATTTTAAATTTGATTCTAAACTCAACAGGAAGCCAGTGAAGAGACTCCAACACTGGTGAAATATGATCTCTTTTTCTAGTACCTGTTAATAATCTTGCTGCTGCATTTTGAACCAGTTGAAAGCTTCTTATAGAGCTTTTAGGACACGCTGTAAGCAGAGCGTTACAATAGTCTAATCTGGATGTGACAAATGCATGGATGAGTTTTTCTGCATCATCTCTGGGCAGGATTTTTCTAATTTTGGCTATGTTACGCAAATGAAAGTAGGCTGTTTTACAGGCTTGATTTATATGTGCTTTGAACGAGAGATCTTGGTCAAATAGGACCCCAAGGTTTCTTACAGTAGAGCTGGGGGCTACAGTGATATTGTCCAGAGAAACTATCTGGTCAGATAAAGAGTCTCGCAGGTGCTTAGGGCCCAGCAGAATGACCTCGTTTTTTTCAGGGTTAAGGAGCAGATAATTAAGAGTCATCCAAGTTTTTATGTCTTTCACGCAGGCACTAAGTCTGTCTACTTGATGCGTCTGATCAGGTTTCATTGATAAATACAGCTGAGTGTCATCTGCATAGCAGTGGAAGTTAATGCCATGCTTTCTGATGATCATACCTAAGGGCAGCATATAAAGAGTGAACAGAACTGGACCGAGTACTGAACCCTGCGGCACAATCGTAGGTTACTTTAGAACATGTGGAAGATCTCTGGTTTACATTAACAAACTGGTACCTATCAGATAGATAGGATTTAAACCAGCTAAGGGCGGTTCCACTGACACCTACATCACATTCTAACCTCTGCAGTAGAATGTTGTGGTCGATGGTATCAAACGCTGCGCTGAGGTCCAACAGAACCAGGATTGAGACCTGTCCATCATCAGCAGCTAATAACAGATCATTTGTGACTTTAACTAGTGCAGTTTCAGTGCTGTGGTACGCACGGAACCCTGACTGAAAAACTTCAAATAAATTATTGTCCTGCAGGTGGCGACAAAGCTGTTTAATCACAATTCTTTCAAGGATTTTAGAGACAAAGGGCAGATTAGAAATAGGTCTATAGTTTGCCAGTATGTCGGGGTCTAGATTAGGCTTTTTCAAAAGTGGTTTAACCACTGCATATTTGAAGGACTGAGGGACATAACCGCTTTCTAGTGAAGTATTTATTATATTAAGAATGGGATTTATAATTAGGGGGAGAATTTCTTTGAGGATAAAAGAACCTCATTAATCATTCAGAACATGTTTGAACACATCTAAACTACAGGTCTGGCTGTTTTAATGCAGGATAAAACCGTGTATTCGGTGTCTGTGGATGAAATTCTGGTACTTTAAATATTGCAAACTTTGCTGTTTACTAATTGCAACAATTAAAATTGCGTTTGATTCAATTGCGATTAAACTTGCCGCTCTACAGTTAGTTATATCAGCCAGTTATTCTATTTCTCTTTGTTTTAATATTTCATTTTACAATAACCCTGGATAGAGTTCAATGGAAGTTTATCCTGGTTTGGTCCTGGTTTGATCTCCGTTTAGTCCAGAACTTAGAACTTTCCAGAGATTCCTAGTTCAAATTTTGTAGTGAACGCAGCCGTAGACCAAACAAACGTTCAATCAACTCCAAAAGTCAATTAATTTACCCATGTATTAGCATCTAGTTGGTCTGATTTTCTTGCGCTTGATCAGTTCTGTGTCAAGATTAATTGCACACAATTATAAAAACACAGCTGTAGTTTGTCAGTGACCCACAATATTCAGATGTGATTCAAAATAAATTGGTGGTGACGAAAGCAAGGCCCCATTATCATATGTTTATTCATTCGATTATTCATGATTTCCGGCTCGGTTCCACGTTAGCACTTGTAATTAATCACAGCATTGTCATAACAGACTAAAGCTTACACAATCAGAACAGCTCGGAAGTGTGAGGTTTTCTCCACACCATCGGCGGAGCAAAATCTGCAAGAAAAGTGCTGTTGCTGCCAAAAAATATGACTTAATCAGAAGAAAACGGAAGATTTCTGAGCAAACAAAACACCACAGTTGCAATAACCATTATTAATCATGAAAATCACTGAAGCGAATTCTTAGCTTGTCAATTTTGCTCGCTGACAAGGGCAATCAAACGTTTTCTGATTACGACGTTTCTGATTCTAGCACAAGTAAAAGCTAGAGTCTTATCGCTGCACCTGACTACAACTGTTAGAATATACAACCTTAACTACAAATACAACTACTAATCTAACTGCAGAGATTTGGATTGAACGGCAAAAATCAAGTTGTTTCAGAAATCTGCCGTCTTGTTTGAATGCATAACAGACATTAATAGCCATTTAGCAACCAAAACATGAAAAATAGTAAACAAAGGAGCTGCAGAACGAGACAGGTACATGATCACTACAAGTTAATGTACATGTATGGCACTGTAGTCTGAGAAAACTGCTCTACTTAAGTACTTAGAGTCTTAAAATCTTCATAGTGAATCATTAGGCTATAATGTTCACTGTCAATGCATGGGAAATGGGATTATTTAATTTTAAACTATTCGTAGTAGTCCAAAGATATTCCTCATAATCACAATGAGTTTATTTTATTTATTTCTGGACCTTTATTTAAGCAGGAAAGTCCCACAGAACGTCTTCTTCAGGGGAGTCCTGGCCTGTACATGTATTATATTTATAAGCGCTTTTCACAACTTTCAGAATCCGAATCACTTTTATTCATCCCCAAGGTGAACTTCTTTAATTTTCCTCTTTTCAGAGACCAGACAGAGTTTGTCGTCATGGTGAAGCTAAGAGCTTGCAGCGTACAGTGCAGACACTAACAGCGCACTGTGGACTCATTCTGACTCTGAGGGCTGCTTTTACAAGATATCTGTGCTGGAGCAAAACCAATTTCACATTTTACATTGAGAAAAATTGGATACAGCCTCTTTAATTACAATTCTGTGTGATATAACACAATTCTGATATCTATATTAACTATTGTCTCCAGTATATAGACCCTTTAAAAGTTTGTAAAAAAAAAACATTCTGAATTCTGAATGGAGGCAAAGGTGAAGTGCAACATAACGTGATTTCACTGGAGAAACTGATTTAACCTCAGAATATCACAAAATATGAATGAATGTAGATGATTTTGGAAAATGAAAAGCCTCAGACACATGTGAGTGACATCAGAGCTGCTTTAAACACATTTATTATTGTATATTACATTATGTTTGGGGAAATTATGACAAACGCTTTGCATTTTTGACGAAGGAACAATCCAGATTTATGGGTTTTACTGGAAAAATACGCACAAAAATGTTGACCCCACAATAATTTTTCATTTTATCTAGAGTTATATTAGATGTTACACCAAATTTGATTCTTTTGAAGCTTATGTCCATCATTTGTAAAAGAAAAGCAAACTAACTGACCTTTTTACCCTGGAAATACAAATGTGTAGCTTTTTTCCCACACAAACACTTACAACCACTTAAAACCTCTATTCTGCACATCACATTTTAAAGAGTCTTTCTTCTTGTATTTTACATCCCTTTAAGTAAATCTAAACTCTAACGACGATATGCCTTGGTTATTCCTTCAAAAGGCACTTGAGCAGAAGTGAGTAGTCTGTAAAACCAAAGTGCAATCAGTTAAAAACATGTTATATCACCACAGCAGACACAGTCACGCTCTGCTGTGGTGAGATCTCAGGCTCTGGTGAAAGTGAGACGGAGGCGGTGCTGGTGCAATGTGATGTGTGAATGTTCAGGTCGTGACGGAGGCTGTGGGTTTGTCCGTTCAGCGGTCAAATCCAACGGCCCGCTCTGAGGTCATTCGGTGGTAAAGGACTCTGGGGTTTGGTGCAGTCTGACGGAGGCGTGGTAATGACGCAAGAGAATATGCCGGAGTGACTCTACTGTATTATCGCCGTCTGACATTTGCTGAAAGGAGAGCAGGATTATGTGCTTGAGTTACACTGAAATGGATGTGCACTATTCAAATAAAAGGGGGTGTTAATGTTTTCTTTGCCTTTCTAAACGTATTATCTGAAAAACTTCGATCATGAGGCAATACTGCTTAATAAAATACTGAAATAAAAACTGTAAAACAAACAATCAATCATAATTGCTTAAAGTGCCCAGGACAGGTTGCACAATCATTTAACTAAAATGCAGTTAAGATAAATGTTTCAAATTCTGCTAAAATCTTTACAAATATTCTCCCAGTTTAGCTATTTTTGTTGGTTTTTAACTTTACTTCCTGGTTGTAAATGATGACATCACACAAGGAAATTACCAGTTCACTGCACCAAAACTCCTCTAATGTTAGAAAGTTTTTATTTGACAAAGAAAAATACATTTATTTTGTTGAATCAGTGTTTAAAGGGTCAAAAAAGTAGTTTATTTTGAGTAAATTATGCATAATCGTTGTCTCTCCAGTGTGATGTCATCAATTTTACGTTTACTTTCTGTAATTTTCAACAGATTTTTCAACTTTTCTCCATAAATAGTGACCTGATTGGTGTGAAACTATAATTTACAGGTATTAATACATTGAATAAAGTCAAAATTCAAAAATCATAAACACTTGACATGTGCACTTTAAAACATATAGAACAAATAGATCTGAGAAACAAAATTAACTTTAAAGGAGACATATTATTGTATTTTGCAGGGACTATTAACTATAACATGTATGTAGATCATCTTTTTACAATACTGATCTAGAACATCTTAGAAATAGAAACAGATTCACTCACTTCCTGTTCAACACTGTTGTACTGTGCTGTAACCAGTGCAACAAGCTGTACATTTTCATTTCTGCGTTTTTATTTTAGAAAAGTCTTATTTTTTCATATAATCACAACGAAGGGGGAGGTGAAAACAGGAACTTTCTGAGCACTTTTTTCTGTGCTTTTCTGAGCAAGCCCCTTTACTCAAACACGAATGATGAGGGAACGCAAGATTAAGAGCTCATTAAAGTCATGTTATTGCACAATACGTCTCTTTAAATCAATGCGTGCGCTGACAAGACGATGGAACAGTTTGCCAGCTGAATTAAGTAAGAGTATATATATAGCCATTCAAAAATCATTACAAAAACAGTCTTAAAGAGATATGAGTGAGTAAAACAAGAATAATATTGTACTGTCAGTGTGTTGAAATGACAATGAGATACAGCAGAATGTACTGATATTTCCAATTGATGCCTTAAAAACTTCTATGAAAACAGTTTAATAATAAAATGTGTCGGCTGTCAAAGCTGAACAGCCACAGATTGAAAACTCTAGGGCCGTAGTCGACTGAAGAAATTCTTGGTCAACTAAAGACCAGCCCTATCGAATCGACTGAATGGAGTGTGGCAAAAATATATCAAAACTGTAAAGTAATTCCATTTATTTGAACTAAACTGCACTCAAAAGAATACAACCGTACAGGAGTTCGTGCAAAAACAACTATTTATACAGAAAAGTACAAGGAGACAGTGTAAATTATACATTAAGACTCAAAACGTTTCAGCTAACTCACTTCATTTCTTCTTGTTTTTGCTATATAAATCATTTTGTAATAATTTAATATAAATAAAATGGTTACTCGACTAATAAAAATCTTCGACTAAGATACCAATCGACTAAATGACTTAAGGATTACAGCCCTAGAAAACTCTATCCCAGCTTGGACCAGTGCATTCTGTCGTTGTGTCCTTGAGGAGGTCAAAGCAGATTAGCAGCTCTTATCACTCTGTCTCGGGGCAGATATGACTATGTATTTTATTTGTTGATAAATATATTATGGCTTCCTGATTGGTAAGTGATTCTTGACGTACTAGGGGACGGTTAAAACAGGAAGTTGAAACAAACAGCTGCAGCAGAAATTAAAATGTCACTCTGTGCAAGATTGCGACGAAATGGTTCCAGT
This sequence comes from Rhinogobius similis, assembly GCA_019453435.1. NCBI lineage: Eukaryota > Metazoa > Chordata > Actinopteri > Gobiiformes > Gobiidae > Rhinogobius > Rhinogobius similis. The sequence goes on along the minus strand of CM033627.1, from coordinate 10,269,915 downwards.
TAAATAGAAGTAGATGCAGTTAAAATGTCAGAGTTTAATAGATCTGGTTCAGCACAATCCTGAGCTTATGAAGTGACTGTAGACGAGGTGGAGAGGTTTGGTGCAGTGTGAGGCGTGAGAATGATGACGATGAGGAGACTCTGGAGTGCCTGAGGTGCGATCCGTCACTGCTGTCTGACATTTAAGCAGCAGATTGTTACAAAAGTGAAGAGCAATGGATTGACACTGCGACTGAACACTGTGTACGAGAACAAATATGCAAAATCCATAACATTTTCGCATCTGTGTAGTTAGGTTCAGGATGAGAATGCTTTGTCCTGGAAAAGTTGCAAAGCTATTTCGAGGTCAGAGTTGACTTTTAGGCGAACAGAGCTCAACAGTCTTGTGCCCTTTGAAGTTGTACACGGTTCTGGGACTAAATTTCTCATTCATTTTAGCCACAGAAGTTTAGAAAGAAGTCAAATATTAAGAGTTTAAGAGCACAGAAACAACTATGTAGTAACAAATGTCCATAACACCATTGTTTTAGTCTCAAAAACACATGCAAAACTTTAAATTTGGCTAAATGTTTTAATAATAAATTGAATATCTTGGCAATTTATACATTTTCAGAAACAAATTTTGAATTAAAATTGTAGGATAGCTGATCATGGAGCAGGCTTTCAATCATTTAGTATTCTTTTTTTTTTAATCCCTTTGATAAAAATGACTGGAAAATGGAACCAAATCACTGTTGAGCTCCATCTTTCAGAGTTTCACAAGTTGTTTTTAATCAAAATTAAGAATGACAAAGAACAGAGAAAAAAACAACATATTAGTTGGAACTATTACTAAAAGAACAAGAAAAAAGATTATATTAAGTCTTAATTTAGCCCATTTATTCAGTGCCTCTGGTGGTTGGTTGTTTGGTGGCACTTTGTTTTCTAGATGTTTTAAACTTGGTCATTTATATTTTACCAACCATATTAACCAGTGCAGATGAATCTGAAATAGTCACACACAGTGAACACATTGTAGCTACGGCTGACTTTTTCTTGCGACTTTGTTCAGTTCTGTTAAACTGTATTCTTCTTGTTTAGGGAGAAAAGAAGTCAAACAATGGATGAGTTCTTTTAAACACTGAAGGCCATGAGAGCATTCAGGGAAACAGCATGTGTCTCATTCCATGTACTTGTATCGTATTAGTTTTGTGAGCATCTAACTTGGACACATCCGTTGCATCATATGTCAGTCTTATTCATGTTGTGTGATGATGGGAGGTCGCTGAGGGCAATAAGCATCATGTTAAAAACGCTGTATCGGGTTTCGAATAACTTACAAAATGTGCAAAACAAAAATAGTTCATTTTTGTTTGCTGCATTCCAAACTTATTCCTCACTTTTCAAATGCTTTCATAGCATCCTAATTATTCACATTAATGAGTTTAAGTTCTTTTCACACCTTTCAGAGACCAGAGCATAGTTTTGTCGTCAGGGTAATGCCAACAACAACTTTGAGCATTTTTGCTCCTGGGGTTTTGAACTGATGACAAATTCAGCCTGAACTCTGTCCCAGTAAACTTATCTGGTTTGGACTCCTTGTTTATGCTGAGTATGAGTCAGTCTTTCTAACTTAAAATAGTTTTGATTCTTGCAAACAAACAAGTGTTTATCCTTCTTTATTCTGTGAATTAAAACATTTTAATAACTATTACATTTAATATTTTTTATATTGTTTAATTTAAAAAGTTGGGTGAATGGTTGCCAAGCCTTTTTCAATTACAATGAATAATTTAAATATTCAAAATTGTACTTGATTTAAAAAAATAAGGTAAATGGTTGCCTAACATTTTAAATTTGTATATACCTTATTATTATTATATTATTATTATTTTTTAATTTAAACTTTATTCCACACACTCAATTGCTCCATATTAAAATGACACAAACATGAAACAAAAACAAAAGTGCATAATTCGTCCACATACTGGAGACCTAATTAGAAATAATAGTTTACACTAATTTAAATGTTTTAAGATCTTATTTTTAATTAATTGCACAATGAATTAAAGCTTGAATGTACTACAGTGCAGTGGTTAGCACTCTCACTTCACAGCCTGAAGGTCCTGGGGTCGACTCCTGGGCGGGGTGGGGCCTTTGTGTGGAGTTTGTGTGGAGTTTTGCATGTTCTTCCCGTGTCTCTGTAGGTTTCCTCTAGATGCACATACCACTAAAACATGCACAGAGCAGCAGTATGTGGCGTATGAATGAGAGCGTGCTGTGAGAGTCAATGTGGGACAGATGGAAATGAACACAAGGCTGTGACGGGTTGTGTTTACAGCATGTGTATCGTGTGTGTGTTTAACATGGACTGTTCCCACCAAATAAATAAAGAAACAATAATAACATAATATAAATAGAGTCCCGCATGAGCACATACTTAAAATGTATTCTTGGTTAAGATACTTTGCCAACATTGCCCTCACTTAAATGCTGTATGACTGTTTGATTCAGGAATGGAATCAGGTCTAAAAATCTGCTAAACTGACTTATGTCTTATATCTTTAACTGTTCAAGGTCAAGGACGTTTCTCTGCGGCGTAAGTTGTTGAGACTAAATGCATCACGACGAGTCTCTATTTACAAAACAGCTCTGAACCAAACTCTGTCTTTAGCCCTGAAGCAGGCCCAGGATTTAAGGAGTGAGTTTAGGCATGAAATCGGACCGCCTTGTCCTCAGCTCCCCTCGTCAGCGCGCGCTCTCTTTCTGTCACTTTGAGAGGCCAGAGACACTCGACCCTGAGCGTTACAGACAGGCGCAGCTTTATGGGGACCCGGAGCTCAGACGGAGCCAGGACTTGGGCCGAGGAGCAGTCAGCCGGCCTGCTGGAAGGATCTCTGAGAATCCGCCGCAGCTCATTGCTATAAGTGGAGTGATTCCGCAGAGGTTGAGGGAACTAAATTAAGGCATTACATAAATCAAGACTTCATCTCTTCTTGGTGATAATAAGCTATAAAAATATATGCGCAGGAAGTTTAAGGGAACATCGGAGAACACGTCGCTCGCCAAGTCCCAGAGTTTGCAAAGTGTTGGACCCGAATTTTAAATGCACATCTTACTCCTGACCTTCAAAGTCACTCACAAGTTGCTCAAATGTGAAAGTTGCCCTTTGTCGTATTCTGTGCAGAAGATCTCAGTCTGGTCTGCATCTCAGGTCAAACGTGGAGAGCACTGTGCAAACAGGTTTGTTTATTTCAGTATAATTCAGAGCTAAATCAAACTTCTGTCATGGCTGCGCTCCTTCATTCTGCAGAAATGTGCAGTGTTTTTCAGTTCCTTTGTTTTCTTTTTCTTCTTAAGCAGCCGTGTGTGTTATGGACTGTCAATCATGCACAATCAGAGCTAAGGCAGATAAGACACAGGGCCCACTATTAAAGCATGCAATCTTGGCTGACCAGAAAAAAGCGACAACATTTCCAAACAAGCAGACCAAGTATTTTGTAAAGCAATATGAGCCCACTCACATTTTTAGTGCAATAAAACCACCCAAAATGAGACATGCTTTTATTTGGATCGTACAGTACTGTGCCTTTAATATGGAAGTCCCATTGAGGTTCAGAATCTGTTCTGCAAGAGACGCCTGGCTAAGGAGCAACCAACAATCAACACAGTGTAGAAATGTACAAAATACTGCATCGTAAACCAACTCTCTCAAGAAAAACTTTTTAAAATAATTTTTGAACCTGTCAAGTGACACAACATATATTATAGAAGTCTAAACAAGACACACATAAAAATAAAATGTAGTGAACGTGATTATATTTAAGACTTTTACTAAAAACCTATTTTCCCCAGTTTGAGTGAAACTTATCACATTACTTCCTGGTTGGAGCAGCAGATGTGACATAAGTAGAGGTAATATCACAACTGTTAGCAGTTACCTAGCAACCATGCTGTAAACAAGGGCCAAAATTAGATAATTCAACTTCCTTGTCTTTGGCACTATACAGAGCACCAGATGCAGTTAGGCATCCAACCAGGAATGCAATGAAGCAATGAAGCAAGTATTGGATAAACAAATTACAATAATATAAATATAGTCCATATAAATTACACAATATATTTGATATGCCAAATAATAATGCCTGATAACACATTTATATAAATGATAAGAGAATGTTTGAACTGTTGCAAAGGGTGTTTCTTGGATGTAAATTTTCTACATTTTGGATGGAATGTGACTCACTGATGACACAGAGGGACTGTATTTTTGAACTCAGCTCTACTTCCAGTAATTTTCAACATTTCTTTTTAAACCTTTATTCACAAACCTATTGACTGATGTAAAACTGACTTCCAGCAAACAAAGTGAGAATTATAAAACATGAGAAGCCTGTCCTGCCCTCTTTAAAGCATAACAAACTCATGCAGGACAACATCTTTAAAGTAGGCCCAGATAAACCATGCATAAACACTGCACTGTCTGGACTGATTCTTCCAGACAAAAGCAGCAGAAATCCAATGACACAGCTTAATCTCACTGTGAGTATAGTTCTACAAATCTGTGCTAATGAAAAGTATTGCGTGTATTCAATTTCACACACACACCATCTTAGGCTATTGGACTGTAATGTTAGCCTGTCAGAGCCCATTCATCTGCACAATAATCCCCCGTGTTACATAACCACGACCCCGCGCCCCCTTCCCGACAGCCAAATCCACCAGATCAGAGAAAACCAACAGAGAAAACTGGGCCAAAGCCGGGACAATGAAGACGCCGGTGAAGTAGAGAGAGGGCATGAATGTGGCATGAACGTGGGTCCGGTGGTTGGCAGGCGACGGAGGAGGAGGAGGAGGAGGAGGCAGAGGAGGAGGGCGTTTCAATCGGCTGCAGAGGAAACACAAGCTGGCGCGGAGAACAGAGTGTTAGGCTGAAGAAACAAATGTCACGACAAGTGCCGGAGTGAACGCCCAGTGTCCAAGACCAAACGGATTAAAGGCCACAGTCAACTCAGCAAAACAATTATAACAATGGGATTTGATTTAGTTTTCATTTTAGTTCTGCAGATATATACAGGATGCAAAAATAATTGATTTCTAAATGATGTAAAATGTCTTGATTTCAGGTTATTAATATTATTTTTTAGACGTTTTGACCAGTTAAGATTATTTAAAGGACAAATATTCTGCTACTGTGACTTTGAGCTTTAAACCATGTTCCCTCATCAAACCCTACCCTAACCCTAACCCACACCCAAAGTAGAATTCAGTTGCATTAACGCTGTTTTGAGGAATGTTTATCAGAAAATCCTCCTCCGCTCGAGCGTCGAACACACGTCATGCGTACTCTTTCTATCTGGGAAGTATATTCGATCATCTACGTCACTTATCAGAGAGTCCTCCACTGTTTTTAGTCCTTAAATCATTGCTAAACTCGCTCTGAGCATTTCTGCCGTCTAAATAACTGCTACTGCTAATCCGCATCATAAGTTAGCGCTGAAAAGAAGTTAACTAGGTTGCAGACTGCACTGCATTGACTGATAACACAGGTCATAGAATGAATAAGAAACTTTTTTTGTTTTATAACATGGCAAATTTAAGGCACTGAAGAGCATGTTTAAAGGCTAACAGCAATTTGAAAAATGTAGAATATTTTCCCTTTAAGACAGTTTATTTGATAACTGGATTTTCTTCTTTACTGTTTCTGACTTCTTTCAATACATACTACTTCAAGCCAAATTATCATTCTACTTACCCCACTGGCAAATTTCTTTTTAGATAAATTATCGTTTGATGGCTCAGATTTACCTTGAAACCAGTGAAAGGTTCTGCATCACATCTCGAGTCGAAACTCAAATCCAGATAAAAATGATAAATTTGAGTCATTTTAAACTAGGCTAGATGTAATCCTTTTTTTGTGTACAGATGCTGAATTTAATACCAAAAAGACACAAAATAAACCTTAAAACCTTTAAATTTGTATTTTATGTTTAGGCTGTAGAATTTACTGAACAGCAAATGTAAGAATGAAACGTATATGGCAAGGGTGATTTAGCAAAAAAGAAAATAAACACAGATTGTTCCTTATATTGATCAATCACAATTTGATAAAATTATAAAAAATATAAAAACATCTTATCAAACCAATCAAATGTCAATTAAAACAAACATGCAGATCACTGAAAATCTGAAACTATTGAATCTCTATTTGGTCATTTCCAGAGCTCTGGTGAAAATATATAAATATGCCAGAGCCAGGAATCAATCCCACAATGCCAGGCCTGCAGCCTAAATCCCTGGGCAACTGTGCATGGGATTTTCCAATTTAATGGTACAGCGTCCTGCAGGTTCACTCAGAGTGCACAGAGTATTTATCACAGCCTGACGTCTAACTGGATCTCTGTCTGCACTTAATTCTGTTATACTTCTCCCTGTTTGTTCACAAAAGAGCTACTCTCCTGAGATGATTTACAGGATGTGGATTTGCACTGCAAGAAAATAATGTGTATCCAAACTTTCCACAGTCCAAGAACAGGCTTTATGTAGAGGTTATGCAAATGACACCATAACATTCTGAATTTTAAAAGGCATGAGAGTCAATGGTGAGTGAAAAAGCTGCTAAAGTCTGATGACAAATATAAACGCTTATTATATCTCTGCTAAATATTTAGTTTGTACTTGACATCTAAAAAAAGAAAATGAAGTAAACAGTTGTAGAAAACCAGATAAACAACAGGAACACTGCAGCTGCGCTGCAGTGTATTATCACTGACACAGACTTTGGGATCACACACAGTTGAACTCAATATCTTTCTGTCCTTGATTATATTCAAGATTTTACTGAACACTTTGCCCATTTGTCTCCAGTTTGACAGTTTTTGTGAAGTTTTTGCACTTCCTAATTGGACATAAGCAGCCAATATGACAACTGTTACCTAGCAACAAAAGAAATCCTTATAAATTGCACAATAGTTATGATTTGATATAATGATACGTGATAACACCTTTAATGTGCTGAATGATTATTTAAACTGTCAGAAAAATGTGTAAGTTGTGTGTAAATTGTGTGTGTAAATTGACAACAAGTTCTATCCAAGCAAAATAAGTAATAATATAGACTTTAATTAAGTGGTTTCTGAGTCCAAGTGTTGAGGAAATGAAATGTTGTGCAGCAGTTGAAGTCTCCTTTATCTCCAACTGTAATATTTTCCTGTATAAAGCACATTTTATCAGTCGTGCTGCCCGTAATTCTGCCAGCACATTCATGTTTTAGTATCAGGCAAAGGCAGAAGTGCAGAAATATCACTTTATACCTTAAATTGGAAGTTTAGCAGCAGTTTCATTATTTTATTGAGCTCCTCTAGCAGTATTTTGTTCAACATAGTTTACATTCTGCTTTTGCCTTTCATCTAAACACCATTTTCAATATTTCCGATGCTCACCTCAATTAGAAAAGCATAAATGATAAAAGCCCTGATGTTAAGACGCGTGCAGGAGTCTGTCAATTTACTGTGACTCGACAAAACCAAAAGAAAAGGACAAGCGGCCGAAAAGTTGCTAATTGCTTGAGACCTCTTGAGATAAAAGGTTAAGTCAAGCGGAGAAGAAAGTTTTTTGAGATGGGAGGTGATGCGAATAACCTTTAGAGACGAATCTTAAAAACAGTGCAGTCTTTTAGTTTGGAGACGTAAATTACAGGCTGTGTCAGGTATAAGGAGGCGCACCGGCACTTAAAGGACCGTCTTAAATATAGATGAGGACAGAACAAGCGGGAGAGAAGACACAGGACTTAAAGTATGCAATTAGTGTCCATCTACTGCACAGAGCCTCTTTAACGAGCTTCAAAATGCTCTCCTCCTCGACAGACTATTAGGAATGTTTCAGTACAGGACCTCAACCTCAGAATGCAGAGGGAAAGTTAGGGCTGCACAATTGATCGAAATCGAATCGAAATTGCCATGTGAGTGGACACAATTAGCTAATCGCAATGGCTGCAGTTTTTAAGTGCAATAATATCCTCCACAAACGACAAAATGTCCTGTTTATCCAGCATAAAATCTGCTAACCCTGTAGTTTAGATTTGTTAAAACATGTTCTGAAACACATGACAAAAGCAGCAAAAATGAGCCTCAAAGCGACTAAGCGGCAATAACGTGTCTAAAATCAACATAAACGCATCTAAAATCAACATAAATGCACCTTAAAGCATCAAAAACACAACTAAAAGCTAGAAAATCATGGCTAGAAGCGTCAATAATCCAACTAAAAGCAACAAAGAAGCGACTAAGAGCTATAAAAAAAGCAACAAAAAGGGCGACTAAAAGCACCAAAAACGTGTCTGAAAGTGGCAGAAAAGCGACTGATGAGCAACAAAAACGTGACTAAGTGACAAAAACAACACTAAAAATGAGAAAAAGTCTACAAAAAAGCGTGACAAAAAGCAGCAGAAATGTGACAAAAAATGACAAAATATTTGACAAAAACTACAGTAATGTGACAAAATGTGTTCCCGAAACATGTTTTCTATTAATTCTCCTGGTTGAGTCCAAAACATCACTTAACATACATTTTATGCATTTTTTAAACATGAAATTCCTCTTTTTTCCTGATAAGAAAAAGTATATTGCTCTATGACCAAATTTGCTTAACTCAACTGAAGAAAGCCCGAGGATTAAAATGTAAACTTTGAACAGAAATCCCCCAATTAAAACAAAAAACGCAAATCTAATCAATCAGAAAAATCACAATTAGACATTTTTCTCATATTGTGCAGCTCTAGAGAATATAAATAGTTCGATAGCGATGAAATGGTGATGCCGTTTCAATTATACTGATAGCCGACTGTTCACGATTATTCCCTACCCATCGTGTCTTCCCGTCATCTACACTCGCCCTGTCACTTAAGACTCCCATTACATCATGCCATTAGCTGATCGATCGGCTAAAATTCACTCGAGCCGTGGTTCCTCTGACACTCCATCCTCCCTCAGAGCCAGAACTCCCAGACTCCGCGCCTCTTGTGTAAGACCGGATAAAATTGAGAAGTCGGATTTTCTGACAACGTCTCATGTGAACCCCAGATCCGTTTGCTCTACACGCGTGACACGAAAAAACAAATCGCGGTGGGGAAAAAGTCCTAAACGGGGAGAGGATTTCACATGGGAGCCAATGGTGAGTGTTAGTGACAGAGTGAGCGACAGGCATTTCTCCACATTCGTCTTGTGGAGCGGGCCGGCGTGTCAGCAGCTGCACGGAGGGGTCACCGAGAGGTTCAAAACGCACAGACGGCCAAAAGGTTACACACGCTGTCTACATGGTGCGCTTACATAAGGCCCGACAGATCATGCACACAGCAAGAGTGATTTTTATGCAGATACTATACACGCCGTTTGATTGTTTACAGTGCAGACAATAAATCACCAACGTGTACAAAAGTGTTACTGGTGCATATCATGACAAAAAGGCTCTTGTTTTTCTTCTTGTTTTTCTTCACTTTCTTGTGTATTTCACGTAAACTTTTCCGCACTTTGAACTTTTTGAACGATAACTTACATTTTTGTCTTTTCTTGACTGCAAAAATAATAAAATGCTGGGAAAAAGTTGAGAGTTTGCTGGCAGACTAAACCAGCTTTGCACAAACGACAGATAGCATTCAAATACCCATTCTAATAAACTCAAGATCATACACTTAAATGAACCTTTTCTGTCTTTTGTATTGTATGTATGCAGCTATATGTATTAATGTTGTCACAATAACATTTCAAACTCAATTTTCAATACTAAGGAATATACTCAATTCTCTATACCATTTTGATATCACAAAAATAATTAAAACAGGCTAAGCTAACCATTTCGCAGAGCTAATGCAAACTTTTATTAAAACGTAAAATATAGAGAAACAACCAATTAAAATGTACAGTATCAGTTATATAACACTTGTATATATCATTTGTTTTATTTTTATCTTTATAATGCCTGCAAATTAGCATCAGCGTTGGCAATGACCCACAAACACCTCCATTTATCAAAACAGAAGTGTCACCGGCAAAGAATTAGTCTCATTTGTAAAGTGTTTAACATGTTGTCAGTGACATCCACCTGCAGCTGAGTACAGGAAGTACTCAGTGAGCTAGCCATTTTAAAAATAGCCAGTCAGTGCACGGACTAACATTTTCTACACAAAAAAATAAGATAATAATACTTCTTTATTTAACATTGTAGTCTTATTCTAGTTCTGATAAAGCTCAGATCGTTCTAAAACTGTTCATAAAAGGAAGAATTTAGTTGTTTTGTTTTGTTTTTATTAATATTGATACTTCCTCAAACGCAATCATAATTTCAGTATCGATTAATGCCTGATTTGTGGTACTTTTGACAGTGTATCCAAGACCAATTTCCACTTGAGGGACAATAACTTCTATCTTACTTCTTCCCCAACTGACAAAAAGAACAAGTGATTCCTTTGTCATATTTATGTATAGATTTATTTTGGTCACAGCATAAAGTTTGATGCATCTGGCCTTAAACAAGAACATCTGAATATATTTATCATTACAGCATTATATAATGTCACACTTTACACAATGCAAGACGAGTTCTTGGCCTCATCTGCAGTGATAATTATGTCTGATATAAAACAGTCTGGAGCTGAAAGGCACTCATTATGAACTTATGAAACTGTTATAATCACAGACCAAAGGCTGCAAGAACTTCTCGTCTGACTCTCTAAAGATAAAATTCATGAGTTTGAGCTTCTTGTTTATAGATGCCAACACTTTTACCATTCAAAAGAGATCGTTTAGTGCTATTTTCCCTGTATTTTCCCTGCTCTGTATGCTAAAAGTCATGTTTACTGTATTGGCTGGAACCTTAATCAGAAAATCCATAAGTCAAACACTGTTGTACAAAGCAAAGAGTTCAAATATATCTTGATAAAATGGTCTGATTATTGACTGGCAATGGCCCCTGTACTTAACCTGCAGCGTTTGACACAGAAGTTCAATGAAAAAACAAATTCAAAATGCATGTATTGCCTTGACGGGTAAATAGGCTGAATTCACACATCCAGACAAGCCAGAATTGTAAGAGTAAAATGAATTTAAGAAGTACAAAGTAAAAAAGTAAAAAGTATTTGTCCAAAAAAATCCCTAAAGAGTAAAGAGGTTCTTCTGGGAGTAAAATGTGATTTACAATTTGAAGTAAATGTAATTTGAAAAACAAAATGATAAATAATGCGCAAAATCTTTTGTTTTCAGAAGAAAGACCGCAACAATGAGAAAAACTAAAAAATCATACCTGAAGGAACGGTGCAAGAAACTAGGGCTGCAACAAACGATTATGTCTCAAATAATAATAATAATAATAAATGGTGATTATTCTTTTGATGAATCGATTAGTTGTTTTAGAACGCAAAAGTCACATATGGAGAGATTTTTAATAAATTTGACCCAGATGAAGCTGAAGACGTTTGAGGACCTGGTGGAGAACATTTATGGACAAAAGAGTGTTTTCATCAAATACATTCAATTTACACATTTTCCGTGTCATTTTTGTTTAATTGTTTAAAACTCAATTTGACTCATAAAACTTCTTTTCACAGCTTATGGCATGTTTTGAAACCAATGTATGGACCAGTTAACAATTATCTGATGTCTAAATTAGTTGACAGTTATTTCAATTGTCGATCAGTTGCGATTAATCCATTAATTTGTTGCAGTCCTACGAGAAACAAAGGTTCAAATGATTAAATATTGCCTACATAAAGCTTTTGTCACTTGTACATTTACTCACAGTGGGAAGAGGAACCAAAACTTCTACTCAAGTAAGTTTCTGCTACACTGTGAAAAATATGCCTCAAGAGGGACTAAAGGTTTGGTGTCTGAACTATTCTGAGAAGAACAATTTTATGAAAAGGTTGACAAAACTGGGACTTAACCTGAACTAGACCAGTCTCAAGTAAGTCCCAAGTCTTATTTGTCAAGGCCAAGTCAATGGCCCACAAGTCAAGTCCAAATCCTCTACTTTGAGTTTCAAATCCTTTCAAGTCATTGTACCAAATTAGATAGAGATAGTGAGATAGATAGAGAGATAGATGACGAACAAAGTCAAGTCAAGTCAAATTTATTTATAAAGCACATTTAAAAACAAACACAATGGCCCAAAGTGCTGTACAGACACAATATAAAATACAATAAGACAAAAACAGAACATGCAGAAATAAGCTAAAATAAAAATACAATACAAATGTTCTGCTCAGCTTGTGTTAAAAACAAACAGACAATCAATATAAAAACTAAGAAAAAAACAAAGAAAGAGAAAATGGTATAATTATGTAAAATAATGTTTTTAGGAGAATCCTAAATCGTCCATCAAGTCATCTCAAGTTCCGAGTCATTGACTTTTAAGTCCAAGGCAAGTCCCAAGTCTTCGTCCTTTTAATCAAGCTCAGTCTCAAGTCATTGAAATAGTGACTCAAGTCTGACACTTGTCCAAGTCACAACATGCAAGTCCACACTCTCTGCAAACCAGGACCAAACCGAGTGAAAATGTAAGGGTTGGGGGCTCCACAGTCTAATCTTTTAACACTGTACAATGTACAAGTTATTTAATCCAGTAGATAGTTATCCTTTAGGTGCACAGTCAGCAGGTTTGTCAAGCGTCCATTGTTTTGGCAGATCCCGCGGGTGCACTGAACCAAAGAGCAGGGTCCAGTTGAAGGTTTTAACGCTGCTATTCCTGATTTAGCTTTTGACCTAAATACACGCAACATGGACTTTTGGGAAACCTAAAATGTTGACCTCACTTGATTTGTGTTCCTGCTGTAAAGTTAAACTGATCAACACAAACTTCTCCTCTTCAGAGAACACTCAGACACAACTTTTTGTAAAGAACTGAAATAAACGTTAAAATGTTCAGGTTTAAACAAAATATAAAGCAAATAATGTATATTCTAAAGCTGCATATGTGAATTTTGATGGTATTTACTTTAAGGTGAACTTTATTGGCAACAATCATGTATAGCTAATTAAGTAATGCTTATGAACATGTACAAACTAAAAAAAAAAATCTTGTAATATTCTTGACACACATCAACTCAAAAGTGTAAGGATTTCAACCCTAGACCTTAAAAGATCTGCATAATCAACAACACATTTCCAAACAGCAATTAAAGTCCTGTTTTTGTTTTGTTCATTGACAACAAGCAAATGCTGAATGTACACAAGAAAACAACATAGTAAAGTCAGAACAACACTTTGGTTATAATTTGAATGTGGTGCATATGTTCCCCTGCAGGTGTGTAACAGCCTGTTGACATGTTTTTGCCCTCAAAGATGTTTACTTGAACAGGATCTTTCCTTTAGGTTACAGCGCCTCGTCACGTGAGTCTGTTGTATCAGAGTTTCAGCTGCTCGCTCGGGGCACGGCTTCTTCACTTATTCATCTTTAGCCTTTCACCCTCTGTACCACACAAACTGACACCGTAACACAACACCCGCAAACACCACACTCACCCGCCAACAGGATCAAACATTTAGGAAGAAGTGCTTCACAGGGGCAAGATGATGTACAAACAATGTAAAAAGGAAAACCACCAACTTATGCTCGAACAATCACAACTTTTCACACACTAAGGCTGCAGTCGACTAAATACATTCTTGGTCAACAAAAGTCAAGCCTTGTGCATCGATTTTTTCAAAACTATGAAGTATCTTTATGATGTGACCCAAACCGCAATCACAGATTTTCATTAAAAAAGACAACTATTTAGACAGAAACGTACTATAAACTCGGTATTTACAGAATAAATGCAATCTTAGTAAAATAATTAAGGCCATGTCATAGTTCATAAAAAAGTTGCATCAGATATTAGATGATAACACATTACATTACAATATACCGCTGTCATTTCATTCCTGTAGCTAATAAAAATATAATTTCAGTTAAGTTAATGTTTTATTTCCTCACTTGTATATTCTCAACCCGCTTACGTCCTAAACCTATTCTTGCGCAGCCAAGTTTAAATTCTCACTCTTTTACTACATTTCCTGGCGAATGATGTCAACTAATTCAAGTCAGGTCAAAACTGAGTCTTAACGGGGTTTATTAAAGTGTTGTCATGTCAGAAAAGTAAATTGATTTTTGCATAGATGTTAAAACAGGCCTAGATTCACCTTATTCCCACTTTTGCCTCTTTTTGCCACTTCTGTTGTAAAGGCACTTCCAGTTTGACGAGAACTCTGTTAAAGCTAATGGCCAGATAAAATGTTATATAAAGTAGATTGATTTGTCTAAAATGTTTAATGTACACGAGCAACAACAAGTCACAATGCACCGATTTCTGGAGTCTGAAGACGCCTTTTAATCTTTTAAGTCTTAAAACTTATTTCTGTTGAGCTCGTCTGCCCCGTGTAAACTACAACGGAAAAAAGATGGCGGCGCCCACGACAACTTACGAAATAAGGTGAATAGCAGGTGACGCTAACATCGCAGTACCATTTAGCCCAAAGCTGTCGTTAGCATTCTGGGATATTTTTACAAAGTCGAGCCGTTGGACCAATTTATTCTTCTTCGTGTCTGTATTTGGCGCAATAAAACGAGCTAGTGTTTGTTCTTGTTTGTAGTTGTTGGGCGAAAGAGCAGCTACTCCACATTAAAATGAATGGATTGCTTCCCACACAGAGGTCCATTAGGTGGTTCCCTCAGACGCTAACTGTGTCTGAGTCTATCCTGGCTGAAATAGTCATAGTTAATGAATTATTAAATAAAAGTTAGCCACTGTTGCCATGATTTTGTACCAGTAAAATTACAGCTAACCTAATATAACTTTAAAATACATACAGTTTCTTTTCGTAATCCTTTAACTTCTTGCCCAGCGTCACATTTGTCCCAAAGACAGAATGTAACGACAACAAAGACATTCATCACGGTTGAGTTACTTTGCCGATCTGAAGCCAGAGAAAATGAAGTCAGACAGAGCTCAGTCCAAAGACTTGAAACGTGAGAGGCCCCTGAGGCACGATAATTAGTGGGATAATGAGGACCCACATTACAAGTCCAAATGAAGCACTCAGAATAACAAGACAGGCCAAGACAACTGGGCCACGGTCAAGGTGAAGGGAGAGAAGCCAGGGAACTTACGGTCCAAGAAATGACAGAAATAAGAGGAAAAAATGCACAAAATCTGGTGTTTTCAAAGGACAGATCACAAACTGAGTCATGTCTTGTTGAACGGTGCAAGAAACACGAATGTTATGTAAGCATTAAACAACGGGGAACGGTTTTAACACCACGACGTGTTCTAGACCCTGTGTTGAAACTGTTTATCACACAGATCCGAGGTGTTTACTGAGCTTATACCATGGCCAAACATATTGTCTGTAAATGTCTGAGATGATTTTTGTGTTTTAAATTAAAGTCTATGTGACAGGTTAGACGACACATTTCATTAAAACGTAGGGAACATGATCATATTTAACATTTTACCCACTTGTCCCCAGTTTGACAGTTTTTGTAATGTTTATAATGTTGGACACAAGCAGCAAATATGACATAGTTAGAGTCGGCGATGGGCAATATTGACTTTCTAATCAATCTAATCTTTCTTTTTTTTTTTTTTTTGAGTAACTTTATTCTGATACTCAGACTATCTGAGATCTGGCAGAAATATGTTAAAACATGTCTTTAAACGTATTAGTTGAGGTTCAGACAAATGTGAAATGCCTGTAAAATGAATCACAAAAGTGCCGAAATATCACCTTGCACAATGTTTACAACAAAAACCTTTTTTTCCCCGATTTTATTTTAAATCAGATCTTTTTGAAGCATTTTTACGATAAATTATATACTCAACAATTTAAATTTTACATATATTCAAAAATATAACGTCCACCAAACAAGTTCAATATCTTGCCCACCTCTAATTGTTGACTGTATTATTTTTTGTCTGGAAGCCAACTCCAGCTGAAATCAATTCAACTTCCAAGTATAAATAAAGTTACCTGATGGACGAGGGGCTTGGAGTAGTCACTGCACCTCTTTTTAAAAACGCATTGTAATTTTATGCATGTATGAAAGTAAAATCTGTTTGCCCCAACACAGATATATCGCAAAAGCATCTATCTGGGTGAAAATGAGATCACAGCACTTTCTCTGCATCGATTTATAGCGTGTTTTATTCTACGAGAAGCAGGAAGTGCACCGTTAGCATGCTAGTGTTTGCTAGCTTTACAAGGGACATGAAAAGTACTTATAAACTCATCGCAGTGACTATTTAGGACGCTGGGGCCGCATTAGGAAAGTGAGTGATGCATGTGAGTTTAAAATAAACTGGTTATGTTTTTCACTTTTCATAAAAGTAAAAATCAGGTAAAGATGCTTCAATAACAGTTCTTTCACGGTTCTTATTTTTGCTTTGTTATTACTGCTATTTTGATTATTTTGGCCTGTAACCTCTATTGGCAAAGCTGGGAATCGATTTTAGAACGACTGCAGCCAGCACAGAACCTGTATGTGTGCTCAGACCCACACACTCACTTTATTTTACATTTAGCATTAAGGATTTTTGGGTTTCCTTAAATTTTACTGCACATTGTATTTTGATTTCCATTAAATGCACTCTTTTAAATAAATAACGTAAGAAACACCTGCTTTAATTATTTTCTGTGCATGTTTCGCCATTAGTTTTTACGCTCATGCCATTTGAGCTTTGGTTTACTCTTTGTTGACCCTCTTTAAGGTCAAACTCATTACTATATAAGCTGCTGGTCGCACTCAGTCAGCGTTGCCTTTAAACCTGAACTTAAACAGAGACGGTGACATCAGCGGCTCCTCCTCGCCTCAGCAGCAGCAGCATTAGCCTCAGCCTGCGGTGAGTGTGGTTTGTGTAAACACAGGGCCGCTCCGCTCTTCCACGACATCGCAGCCCTGTCCAAACACCGAGGAGGAGCGTTTAATCACAAGTGTTTATTCACCTGCTGTTTAGAGAGCTCGTATGTGCTGACGGGACAGTCCCAACACCTGACGCCTCCACAGAGGATCAGCACTAACGCTGAGTCTGAGATCAGGGTTTGAACTGGACTAGATCACCCATCATTTACAGGAGGCACAAAGCCATTTCAAAAGCTGGTGTTGCGTTCAGGCCGCACACTTAGTGAGAGTTTGCTGCAGGATAAACACGTATTTGTAAAGTGCTGAGTAAAACGTTCTCCTCGTCTGAACAAAGCAGTGGACGTGTCAAATTGCCGTTGTTGTGCATCGGTTATGTTGAAGTATATGTTGAGCAGAAATCACTATGTTTACACACGGCGCTAAGTCAGATAATGCTGATAATTGTGTGATGTGCGATCTGACTGAACCTTTTTCATGTTTGAATGGACAGGTAGGTTTCAAATGTGTTGAAAAATAACCCCTCTCCAAAGAGCGCCTGTCTGTTGCTAGAATTATACATGTACCCACGCTTCTCTCTTCTCTTCTTGCAAGTACATTAAGTATACAGTATATAAGTAGGGTGCACGGTGGCAGAGCGGTTATAGCACCTCTCAATAAGGAGATCGTGGGTTTGAATCCCAGACCAGAGTCCAGATCTCTCTGGGTGGAGTTTGCATGTCCTCCCTGTGTAGAAAATGAATGCGAGAATGGCTGTCTGTCAATGTCTCTGTGTTAGCTGCGACGAGTTGGCCACTGTCCAGGGTGTACCCCGCCTAATGCCCAAAGTCACTGGGATAGGCTCTCAGTCTATGCTTTGCCAAAGTATACTTTGACCTTAATGCCTCTAAAGGGGGTGCAGTGGCACGGGACCTCTAGTGTTTACGCGAGTACTTACCATGGGGTAAAAAACCTTTTAAGGCAGGTATTTGAGTAAAAAATTTTGTTTGTACTAAGTTTTACAGGAACTCGAGACAAAAAAAGTTAGGAACCACTGACCAACAAAACAATAATAATAATAAGGATAAATTAACATGCATCTAAGTAAATGTTTCATTATATTTATATATATCATAATTATGTAACAATCTCTGACAGATCTCATGGCAGCACATTGGTTAGCACTTCAGACTCACAACAAGAATGCCTTGGGTTTGATTCCTGGATGTGGTTTTCTCTCCGGGAGTTTGCTTGAAATTGATTGATAAAGTCCTCAGTTAATAAATACAAGAATATATATACAGAATATAGAAATATCCACCCTTGAGTATTTCCAGATTAGAGGTTACTCAACTTTACAATCCCTAGCTGACATTTTAGTCAAAATTGAGTTAATCATTTTTTTTGTTGCTGAATACCTTCTGTACACACTGCAAGGTTTGGTGCATTTTTAGATTAAATCCGCAAAAACTAATTTCCTTTTCATTGTTCTACAAGAGCAGTCAGAACTTTAAACCTCAATATCTCAGACGCCGTGGACCTCAGATAGACTTTCTATCAGGACGTTAACTGTCCATCAACAGCCCTCTGCTGCACGTGGCCCTGCAGGTCCTGCTAATGCGCAAACAAACCGACAAAAGCGGCGTTGCAGCATTCGTGACCTGCACACTGTAATAGCCGAAATTGGGGTTTCACTCATTCTACGTTGCTAAGGTTAACTTCAACTTTAACATCTCTTTAGCACCTGTTTTGTCAGCTCCCAGTCCCGGTCACAAAGATAGATAATGGGCATCTAATCCTTTTATGACGTCCTTTCACGCTGAAATCTGGCTTTAACTGGAAACACCACTGATAGCTGTTGTTTTTCATGAATATTGATAGTCACATATGTCCTTGCTCTTGTTTCACACTGATGTTTCATGTTGTCTCCTCATGATGTGATAACTATGTCTCCACCTATGTCTTGTGTATAAAAAGCATGTGTTCTGATTTTCATGGACCTCCGTCGACCAGGGAGAGTCACTATGTCAGGGAAAGGCGTCTATTCACTCTGGTACCAGTGAATAAACAACTCATTGATCAGACTCATTCTCTCTGCATTTTTATTGTTTAACTTGTTTTAAAGAAATCCACAACTGCAATTCTCCCGTAACAGTTGGCGTCAACGAACAGCGGCCTTCGCCCGGTCTGGGTTCTCTCCCGGCGTGAGTCAGCGTCAGGCCACCTGGATCTTCCAGCCTCTAACCTCATCTGCTTTCTGAGACGGAGGGCTGTCTCACGGGGACAAGGACCACCGGCGCAAGGTTTCCGAACCAAACATCCTACTTTGTTGTGGTGAGTGAGTCTGCATCTTTAAGTTTTTATTAGATGTATAGGCGTTTAGAGCCCTAAAATTGTCCTATTACAATCTAATAAAAGTAAAGGGGGGAATTTAGTTTGATTTTTAAATTAATTGCAACTTGAAAACTTCTAGGAGTAATACTAAATAGTTACTAAAGCATTCCTTCTGTTTGTCTGCCGATTGCTGGATATAGCTCTGCTAAATATATTTGATTAAATATCTGAAGGGGTAGGAATCTTGCCTTGGACCAGACTGGACAGGTAGACCTTCTTGGGGGTCAGGCTGTCGGGAAGTCCAGACGCTGAAAGTGAGTCTGGCTCACTTTTTCCACTTAACTGAGCAAGAAATCTTGATTTAAGAGTGAGCTCTGTTTAAGTTTGTGTCACATCTTAAAGAAAACGAGAGGTTGGGTTAAGAGTATAATCTATTGCAAGAACTTTGACCTTTAAAGGGAAGATAAGTGAGCATAGATCTCTTGAGGAACCTTTAAAAGAGTTTTTAGCCAAAGCAGGCTAAAAAATACCTCAGAGTACTTAATTTATTGAATTGAATACACTAATATTGTTATTAAGTGACACATTAACCTGGGAATTTAAAGGAACCCAGCTTAGGAAAAGTGAAGAAAGCTCTTGGGGAGTTTTCGGGACGTAGTGGTAAAACGTCTTAAAAGATACACGCTACGCAGACGTGCGTAAAGCGGTGAAAGGTGCGCACTACCATTTTATCTGGGAGATAAGAAATCTGGGAGATATTAAATATCTGGGAGATAAAATATCTGGGAGATAAAATGGGATCAAACCAGTCAGTGGTGGAGGAGGCCCCTACAAGCCCTTTCAATCCAGGCCATGACAGACAAACACGGCAAGGAATGGATTTAAGTATTAACTGTGTGGTCCAAGAAATATAGCTTTCCTGAAGAAGGATCACTGAGCACTGATTTCTAAGAAAAATTAAAGCAAATTAAAGTTAAAAGACTTATTATAACGTAAACATTGATAACGTTAAAGAAGGAGACCTGAAAAAGAGAAAATAATAATAATAATATATATATATTTTTTTTTTTTTTAAATTGAAGGAATAGAAATTAAGCAACAGTAAAGAATTACTCTGCACACATTTGCACTCACATCGTCACTCATTATCTTTGTTTTTGTTTCTGTTACAACCTCCTCTGACTGCTGCGAGCGCCGGGCTCCAAACCACTGCACGAGGGTCAACACGCTCTGTCCAGCCTTGTGGACCAGACCCTGTGGACCGGACTCTGGAGAAGATCAAGCTTAATAAGACCCACACCACTGCCACACCATTCCTCCACCAACGACCCAGATGCCCTCTTGTGCTACAAGCTGCACTAAGCTGGGCACAAATGAAACGGACTGCCATTATCTCAATGACATCGCCCAAACAAATCATTGCATATTGGACAATAAAGCTAACACGGGTGGATGAGTGCCACCTCAAAGAAGATTGAGTTCAAAGACAATGACTGATGTTGCAAAAGAAAGTTGCTGAGAAAGTCACATCTGAGAGACATTGTTTACAAAGCCACTATCAGGACCCAAAGAAAACAAAGCTGGCAAAGGAGAATCGGCCAAAACAAAACCACTATGGAGTTTTGATTCGTACTTTGCGAAATTTCACACAATATGGACCTAACTGTGGAGGTGCTCCTGCAGGGCATGGACGTGGGTGAAGATAAACATCTGAAGCTACTGCTTAAAGGCAGTGAAGAGGACACTGAGCAGAGTCTGGGCCTTCAGCGTGACCCTCTGACAGCAGCAGTGGTGGAGCAGAGCCCGGCCGTGCAGCAGACAGACGAAAAGGAGAGGTAACATCACACAGCATTAGAACTTTAAAAGCCTTTTTTAATGGAGAATGCATTTCCTGAAAATCAGTCACGTCATCAGCAGCACATACACAGCACATGCTCTCGCAACGAAGAAATGCTTTGCACTGATTCACTTTAAGAATAGCACACGATGCACTTTGATATGTCTGATCGTCTTATCGTAAAAGTTTTTGGTCTCCGTATAAACGCAGTTCAAACCTGCTTACAGCTTAGACTGAGTGACATAATGAATATAGAGCTACATCTAAGAAGAAATAAATAGCTATATTAAAAGAGAAATATAGAGCTTTGTTTTGCAACTGAATATTGTTTGGTTTGTTTGAGTATGTTTTTTTTTATGGCCAAGATTTTTTTGCGCACATTTTGTTTTTGACAAGAAGTTTAGGCGGAAACCCTGCAGGACTTTAATAGGATCTGGTTTTGCTCCTGTTTTTCGATTTTGAATTTTTGGTTGAAATGAGCTCATCTTTTTTTTCTGTAACAAACAGTGGTTTTATGGAAATTTTAATGGATTTGATGTTTTTGAAAGAGTTAAAACCTCCCCAAATTCACATCTTGGAGGTTCCAAATAGTCTAACATAACATTTTGGTTATAAGAATTAGGTTGATACTGTTTTCTTTTTTTTCCTTCACGGGACCCTGTGTGCCTGTGAACTAGAAAAAACCTGACTCCTCACAGGCCACAGACAAAACAGAGATAAAGGTGGCAGCTGTGAGAGAGGTCATCACAGCAGATTCAAACACAATACTGACATTGGAGTATTTAAAGTATTGAACAAAGAGACATAGCAAATTTACAATTATGTTAACATTGCATGCACAACTAATATTTTCTTGTGTGAGCGCTCTTATTTCCTGTACAGGCTCCTGCTGTCGATCCTTGACCCCGTTCCTTTTCACCGCCTGCTCTGCCTCCGCTCTCTGACCATCGACTGGACCCAGCTGAGGCCACAACGGGAAGTACTGATTATTTAAAGCTTAAATCTTAAGTACGGCCAGCCATGGAGCTGGTTTACCTCAATAGTATTTAAACTTATTACATGTTCTAGAGTCGTTTTAAGTTGAACTATTTTACAAAATTCATGCAAGCTCTTGGAATATATTTCACATGAGCAAATTTAACATTTTAGATGATTAAATAGCTTAATTAATTAAAACAAATAAATAAATAAAAGAAATTGAGATCTGCCAAATGCTGAATAAGAAACAAAGATGAGGACATGGTTTTAAAATAAGACATCCCAAATAAATTAATGCCTTTACTTTGTTTGTTAAAAGTCAATCTATAACTTGTAAAAGAGGTAGGAACACCCTCTTTCAAAAATTGTTTGCAAAAATATAACATTAAAATGGCATCGTTTACCAGGCCCTCAATGTCATTTCATATATTTATTTATTTCAAACTAAGATTGCAGATCACAAAGTGTTTTCTGTGTGGTTGTGCTTTAGCGCATGATGGTGATTTTTGTGTTCCTTCTGAGACTTTTGCAGAGAAAACTGAGGTGCCACACGGCGACAGAGATCAAATGTGGATGGAGAAGGTCCAGGTCACAGCGGCTCAGAGGGCGGGGCAGACGGAGGGGATGAGGAGGTCAAGGAGCAGCGGGAGGACATCGCGAACGGTTCGGCTGACGCAAAGGACACAATTGAAAACTGCAAGGAGTATCACCCAAAACCAGGTGACGTAAAAAACATACACAGGTCAGTTATAGATGTGGACATTGGTGGTGTTGAATTTTAAAAAAATAAATAATTGGGGGACATGCAAATAGGGAAAAATGAACCAATAAACTCAACAGCGTGTCTATAACAAAAAGCAATATCAGAATGATAACAAACTAGGAAAACTCAGCTGGTGTAAACTCAATTTTGGAGAGCTCCTTAGATTATTACAGATTGAGAGTAGGGTTGATGAAAAGTCATCAAGTCTAAAGGATTTATTACACTTGTTGCAACAAGAGAGAACTAACAATTTTGATTTTGAAACATGGTCTATGTTCTGGGGAATGTGATCACAGACAGGACACTTCCTGTACCCCTCACAGTCACAAAAATGTGTTTTAATATGACGTCATTTTAAAGGTTGTGCACAACTCAAACTATGAACATGTGACATTTTTGGACTTGACGAGTAAAGCTCTTGGACTAAAGAAGCTTCACTAACGTCTGTTTGTGTGAATGTGTATGAATGAATTAACCACTTTCTACTTTGCTTTGTTTATGGACTTACGCATTTTCTGAAGTTTTTATAGATTTCTTTTGGCATAACTAAGACAAAGGTTATTTTAATCTCAAATTTACAGGTTTCAGCAGATGACCCAAAGGAGCACATACATCCAGAGTGGATCTGTGTGTACAGTGGAACAAACAATTATAAAGTAATACTTTAAATGTGTGTCTAATTTGATTATTTTTCTTCTCAGGTTGGTAATGATAATTTTTTTTTGCGGAGACTGACACAGTACAGGTGGCATTTATGCACGGAGGACCTGAGCCCGAAACAGGGGCTGGTGTAACAGTCTGTGTGTTATTTGTGATGTTTCCTATTTACCAGAAACAACTTAGGACCAAGAAGATAAACCAGTCGAAGCTGGTTGATTGTAATGCATGAAATTATTCCTCCACAGGTTTCCTGGCAGAAGATGAAAATGTATGTTTGTTTTTTGGTTTTCAAAAAAGGCTATGATATAATTAGACAAAATTTCAGAATATATATATTTTCATTAAAGATATTAAAGACATTCATATGTGATCTTTGATTTGAATTTGATTCAGAAAAGGCCCATTGAAATAATATATATATAAATCGAATTATAATACTAAGGTATGAGTGTGGCAATTAATATTTAAAATAAAATATTGTTAAAAGAATAGTAATAGGAAAAGAGAAAATTAGACAAGAGAAGGTTTTTTTAATGCACATTTTCCATATTTGGTCTATTGATATGAATTAAGTTTTGTGTTTAGTTTGTCTGCTCTGAGCCTTTAATTAAGTCGCCTGTAGCTGGTGCACTTATGGCTCTGCCCAGCCACACTCAGGCCAACTTAGCTTTTGTTTGACCTGGTGGGACGGTAGTCACGTTTTCGCTTTTATTTTGCTCAGATTTAGCTGGGGATGGGTTTGTCCTTAGGTTGGTAGTGGTGTTGGTACTGGCTCCTACGGCCCTGTACAGGGTTGGCCCGGTGTCACATCATCTGTTTGTTCTTTTTGGCCGGCCCATCAGGTCCACCTTTCTGTTCATTCCTTTGTTTTATATTATTTTCTCCTTTTGGGAAAGGGAGGGCAAATTTAACTAGCGGCACTCACAGGAAAAAAGGGGGGAGTGCACTTTGTTTTTGTTTCTGTACAGGTCAAAACACGGCTGAAGCTGCAGAGCTGGAGCTAGACCTGGTTTTGAACATAGGAGGCAACGCTGATTGACACCCGACATCGCTGTGGGACAGCCGAGGGGGCACATGGATCCATGCTTCACACTGTGGCAATGGACCCAACGCTCACGAAACAAAACAACTTCCTGAGCCGCACGGAGCGTGTGGGGAGACAGCTCCCACCGCTGGAACCACATCTGCTCTTCCCCTGGAAGGGGGGAGGAGAGAACTCAGAGTAAGCAACCCACTGCTGGAGGACCAGGGTGAGCTTATGGTGAAGAAATTGAATCTCCAGATTTAGATTTTCATGTGTGCCTTATTTCTGACAATTTTGATAATATGGTTAAGTTTGATGCCTGGTTTCATTTACTCAAATAAACATGGCGTGAAACGAAGCACCCGTAGTCTGACTTCTGACGAGACGGCCTGGTTAGAAGCATTGACTAAGTCTTACAACCACTCAACTGTCCACACTTTAAATTACTGGTATCAATATGTAAAGAGTCATAATTGATCTGATCGTCATCTGTACATGTTTGCCCATAGCTACAGCAGCAGCATAGAATCTTGCCACACATTGGACCCTGGTTTAAAGTTCCCGACAATGCCGGTCGTGAACCTTGATTTGGGCCGGTTCACATCAAGCCCGGTTCTAAGTTTTTTTTAATTTGTTGCTGACATTTATTGTTCTGTGAATATGTTTTTCTGTGTGGATATCAGATGTGTGGATGTCTTCCGGTGGGTTGGGCTGGATGTGCGGCCGTGGTCCCCTCGGAGCATTCATACATCATATTTCCACACCCACACTCTGATCACAGACTTAGAACGCAAATTGGCTCCACATGACCTGATTTGGGGATCTGTTGTGCCAGACGACCACAACCTCTGGACTTCAGGTCAAAAGGTCATGCTGGCCCTATTCCCCAGCATGGGGGATAGGCAAGTTAATGTTAAGGGTTTAAACTCTCAGTTAAGTGTTCTCATCATTTGTTAATAACACTCTCTCTGTTTTAGCCTCTACGAGGGAGGAGTTAACATGCCTTACGCTCTGTGGCTCCTCAAAATCGCCTGGTGTTAGATCAGATCATCACTAGCCAAGGGGGGGTCTGTCAGACCTTGGGGAGCACCTGTTGGACCTACAGACCTGCTAATGATAAAGGGGGTGGCGATAGCACGGGCATAGCTAATCTCACTAAATTACGAGACCTGATGGAGGGTGAGACTGCGAAGGGCTAGTCGCTGTTCACTCTCGATTGGTTTCTCTCATCCTGGAAAGAGTTGTTGATAAATATTGCATTCTTCTTTATCTTAGTTTCCTGTCTTGTTCCCTGCATTATTAGTATGGTGAATAATCTAGTTTCTTCCCAGTTTTTGTTTCTGCAGAACCGAGCAGAGGCCATGAGCCTGACAGTTAACTGGGACTTGTCTGGTGAATTTGACCTGGACTTGGACTGAACTGAACCATTAGGCCCGGGTTGTTTTCAACATGTTTATTCGAAGGCATCTTTACATTTAGGTGTTTTTTAAGTTTTGACTACAGGTTGATTAATTTGATTGTTTGACACATGAATGAATAAAGATATGTTATTCTAATGATTTAATTGATTACAGATTTTTGGGTGTAACAGTAAAATGCTTTTATCTGTGACATGGGGTGGACTGTAATAGCCGAAATTGGGGTTTCACTCATTCTACGTTGCTAAGGTTAACTTCAACTTTAACATCTCTTTAGCACCTGTTTTGTCAGCTCCCAGTCCCGGTCACAAAGATAGATAATGGGCATCTAATCCTTTTATGACGTCCTTTCACGCTGAAATCTGGCTTTAACTGGAAACACCACTGATAGCTGTTGTTTTTCATGAATATTGATAGTCACATATGTCCTTGCTCTTGTTTCACACTGATGTTTCATGTTGTCTCCTCATGATGTGATAACTATGTCTCCACCTATGTCTTGTGTATAAAAAGCATGTGTTCTGATTTTCATGGACCTCCGTCGACCAGGGAGAGTCACTATGTCAGGGAAAGGCGTCTATTCACTCTGGTACCAGTGAATAAACAACTCATTGATCAGACTCATTCTCTCTGCATTTTTATTGTTTAACTTGTTTTAAAGAAATCCACAACTGCAATTCTCCCGTAACAACACACACGTCTCATGCCAGCACTCCTTTAACGTCCTGTAAATACACTTTCCACTGCCTGGTCAATGGGAACTCTACTTCTTAGACTCACTAAAGCACTGCAGGTCCTCAGGTTTGGCTCTTTAGTGCAGTGGCATGTGTCCTAGATCTGGTTACAGCGCGAGCCACCGACAACCAGAGCCCAAAGACGGACAGGCGTTTAGACCGGAGACTGGATACAAGCCGCAAAACGCTTTAAGCCAAGGTTATTTTGTACAGTGGCTCGCGCCGGATCACTTACGGCTGGTTAACATAGTGTGCCTGTTCCTTTGCGGTAACCTATTTTAAAATGGACGTTGTGAGATGGTCAGTTTTCACACACTTTATTGTTGTGAGCACATACAGTAGACTTCTAATCTTGTTACTAGGCTTTCAGGAAAGATACAGCATCGTTTTAGCCAAAGTAAGTAGGTTTCCATTGGCAAAAGAGATCATAAAAGGTCAGGGTACAAAACGTTCTGTTTATAAAATGTAGAGATAAACATTGAGTCACTTTGTAGATAAAGTTTTATATTTTGTGCCAAAGCCTGGACAAATACAGAGGGCTGTGTCAGAGGGCGTCTGACATAAAGCATGATTAGGCAAAAATGTATCGAAGATGGCAAGAAAAAATGAACGTATTGAAGGTTAGCATTTACCTTCTGTTAAAAAAATGTGTAATATTAAAATGTGCCATACATTTTACAGTATTTTACAAAGCAGCATTGTTAAATTTAAGAGTCAGCAAAAGGGATTGAGAGCTACTAATGCCTTAAACTACATTTTTGTTACGATTTTTGTAGCACTACATAGTTAGTTCAGAGGAAGATTATGACAGATTAGCTTCTCCATTATTGACATGTTTTTCTTAAGTTGAAATGACAATATAATTAAGACTTAATTAAAGTTGGTTTAAGAATAATTACTGAAATCCCATGTTTTGTAATTGGTCTGCTTGGATTTACTGTCGAGGATATTAAAGGTGACATACCTGCAGATGATTGCCCCTAATGGCTGCTGTTCCTGCCGTCAACGTAGAGTTACTGTTGGAGAAATGAGCTCAAAATGTTTCCCTCAGAAGTGGTGACATCGGCTGAGAACTGAAAAGAAAAAATATGTTTATTGCATTTTATTCTGGTAATGTAAAAACACAAACCCTTCTTATTTTACATGCCCATACTTTTATCTTAGTTTCTTAGTTTCACATAGACTATACTTTTAAGTTCCTAGTTTGTGAATTTTGACAATAAAACCTTTCTGATTCTGATTCAATACAATACAATACAACAATACAATTCAACAACAATACAATAAAAATATTCAATTATTTTCTGTGCTTGTTGCCTCGCTTGTGTTTCACATTTGTTTTTATTTTCATAAAACGTCATTTCACTTCATTTTTTTATCAAAAGTTAAAGGTGCAACTTGTCTCCAAGAAAATCTTATTGCTTTCCCCGGAATGTTCCACAGTAAAGCATTCAACTCTTCTACTTTGTACAGTTTCAATTTTGTGTTTTTATTGCTCAAAATAACCCCACAAAGCATGTTTTTTCACTGTGAGCCAGCTCGCCTCTCCACAGATCTGACCTGAACATTTAATGCAAAGTAATGACATCTCCATGGAGACAAGCAGGTGACAAAACCTCCTCCAGGAAAGTTACACTGTACACATTATAACTTTAGTTCTGAGTCAAATGAAACGGTGTGTGGTTTCACTTGTGCAGCTCCTCTGTTTATGTCACAAACCCAAGGCCGGTGTTCGGGAAACGATAAAACAAAACATGTATCACACCGATGTAAAAATAATTTTGACATCTGAAGAAAAACAGTTTGATTCATGCAACTTTCTCTGTTAGTTTTTGTTCCATAAATAGTCTTAGGAGGAAAGAGGTTGAGGTCTAAGAAAGAGGAAGCACAGTTGGGAGTTTGAATAAATACAGGAAACAGACGACGTGTGCGTCTGCAAAATGAAACAAAGCCCGTCCTGTGCCGCCTCAAATGTTATGATCCAGTGTAAATTAATCTGACCTTGGGTGACGTTTGATTCACTTCTGCTTTTTGTTTAGTATGCCATTCCAATTAAAAGATGAAAAATACATTACAAACATTAAGAAATAAATAAGTAAAGTTAAATATGGTCTAATCATAGGTTGGCAGAGGGTGCAGCCCTAAGTCTTGATAAAAACTTTTTGTATATCCATTTTTGTAAACTGTGGAAAAGATAAAAACAAATGAGTCAAATGTTTGTAATGCTAGAAAAATACCTTGAAAAGCCTGCTTGTCTCCATGGAGATTTACAAGTTTTATGCCATACTGCCATTGTCTTAAAAGTTATATAGTGCACCTTTAAATGTGAAGGCTAAATCAATAATTTGTGTTAACGACACAAATTATTGTGTCAACTTTCGTGCAAAAATGTTTTGTGCCAACTTCGTTAGACCTGTGCTGTGTCAGCAACTGGTTAGTGTCATTAAGACAATACTGTAACGTGAATTACTTGTGGTACAATTCACTGAAGTCACTTTACCTGCCATTTGTGCTGTCCATGTGCTCTGTCTGTGCCACAGACACTCTATACAATCATGTCTAAGCCGTATATTTCTGCTCTGCCTGTACAGTCTGTCACATCAAGGCAGTTTTTAGTTATTTATCTTGATTTTTTTATTGCATGTTTCCATTTTCTTGTTACTCTTAAGTCAGCATTGAAATACTGAATTTGATTGATTGGTTTTATTTTGCGCTTATGACAGAGTTTGGTTTACAATGTATAACGTACATCTGCAAACAGCTCTAACCCTAATCTCAAATAAAGGTTCTCTTCTCTTAAATGTACTTTTAATTCTCTTTCTTGAATCATGCTGTAAAAATAATTGCCGATCCTTTAGTTCTTTGT
This sequence comes from Rhinogobius similis, assembly GCA_019453435.1. NCBI lineage: Eukaryota > Metazoa > Chordata > Actinopteri > Gobiiformes > Gobiidae > Rhinogobius > Rhinogobius similis. The sequence goes on along the minus strand of CM033627.1, from coordinate 10,240,460 downwards.
GTTAATTTTGAATGACGTAAAACCATGGTTCCTGCGCAAACCAAATGACAGTAAATGCCTTTAATCTGCTGACGGACAGATTCAGGCGTTGGCTTTGTCCCAAGCATGAATCATCTCACGCTTAAACGCCTGTAAAGGCTTCATTTTAGTGACGAACGTTGCCAAAGTTCACCAAGTGCAGCCACAATGAGGCGCTTACAGCTTGACTGACTTTCACCAACTGCTGGACTAATTTCAATGGGAACGTGAGACCCAAGACATGCTATTTGAGGTTTAAGGATGTTTGGGAAAAGAGCCAAAGATGTGCACGTGACCCACCCCCAAGTCACATTTTTAGGAGGGTTGCAGTAACTTTAGAGCGACGTGTTGGCAGGATGAGGATTAGTGCGGATTAACAGGGAATCTCTTGGCCTATTTGAATTGCAAAATCATAAACACGCACCAAGTTGAAATCTAATGACTCGTTGAGATGTGCGACTGTCCATGGGTTTCATGATGATGGGAAATAAGGAGCGTTGTCGTAGCGATTAACAATTTCAAACGGAATATATCTTCGGAATGGGAAAACGTCCTGAAAACTTTGCACGTAACAGGAAGCTGAAACCCAAGAATATATCATAAAGTGAACAAGTCTTAATTATTGGTCCAATATTGTGAAAATGTAACTTTTTTGAAGTTTTTAGCCGTGTTTTATGTAATCAGTCTCCCCGTTGAGGGCTCAAAACACACCCAGTGATAATCCATAAACACATTAAAGCTGCGACAGTTTTCTAGTGTAGTGTCTGCCACCTGCTTGTCTCCATGGAGATGTTAATAATAATACCTATAATGCATTAGTCTTATGTTAAGCGGGTTACTTTGTCACACAATTCACCTTTAAATCCACTATAATTTACCATATTCAACAACACTGCTAAATGTAACTATCCTGGCTTTGTTTTGTTATTTCGGTTAAATTATCACCCAATACATAGTTCCTTAAATATGCTTTATTTGTTAAAACTTGCTTTCATTCATCTTCATACTTACTGGCTCACCACATGGTCTGGTCCAAGAGGAGGCGGACCTTATGTCGGCCATTTTTACAATGTCTGTGGGAGGTCGTGGGCCAGACCATGTGGAGGGGTGAATTCAATCAGTGCTTTTGTGTATTTTGATTAAAGTCTATATGACAGGCTCTCAAAATGTTCTGATTATGACTTAGTTTGTTGGGAGGGCACATGTTGAAATCATTCATTTTAGTTTTACATCTGTGAAGTTGCAGTTTGTGAAATTTTGAAAAACAAAAGTTTAAAATTACAGGAAGTAGTGCTAAATGGAATCCCTCTGTGATGTCATCAAAAAGCGACATACCATTGTAAAAACAGACAATTTATATCAAATCAATTTATTTTTATAATGCCCAAAATCACAACAACAGTTGCCTCGATGGGCCACAGGTAAAAGCAGTTCAGATAACTGTCCCAGAATGCCCCTGTCCTTTGACCCTTCTTCCCGGCGAGGAAAAACTACAAAAAACCTCGGGGAGAACCACAGTGAAGGAGAGATCCTACTCCCACGGACGGACAGGCTGCAGATGAACTAGGACTGACGCATCCACTTGGACTGTGGAGCCAGAACCACTCAAGAGGGAGGTGGCTTTAAAGAGTTCCTCCAGGAGGACGAGGAGCAGTCCACCAGTGTAGAGAGATCATCCAGCAGTATTTTATAGACAACTGACGCAATTTTCTGACAGTTTAAACAGTGATTCAACAAATCAAAGGTGTTATCAGATATTATTACAAGTCAACTCATAACTATTGTGTAATGTGTGGATTTTGGCTCTTGTTTTCAAAATGGTTGCTAGGTAACAGTTGTGGAATTATATATAACTATGTCATATTTGCTGCTCATGTCCAACCAGGAAGTAACATCATAAACGTTACGAAAACTGTCAAACTGGAGACAAACAAGCAAAATGTTTAGTCACATCTTAAATATAATCATGTTCACTGCGTTTTAGTGAAATGTGACGTCTAACCTGTCACATAGACTTTAAGTTTGTTTGTGTTTATAGTTTAATCTTAAGCGCTTTAAAGTTATGGGGTTTAGAATCATATTAAGACTGGTTCAGCAATAATTTACCTGTTAAAGTCAAAGTGATACTTGAGAGTTAATTGTGCTGTCCTGGGGGAGGGCAAAAAAGCATTTCAACTTCAGTGTAATGGTTGTTGTTTTGGATATAATTTAAGTCACTCTTCTGTCAAAAAGTGTAAACGGTTTATGTCGTAATTCAGTTATACCTGGTCTGGTACTTCGACCACCGGTTTCCACACATGCGCTTTTCCAGACACACAAAGTCGCGTTTCAATTTTTTTAGTGGATTTTTTTTTTACCTTTATTTAACCAGGAAAGTCCCATTGAAATCGCTAATCTCTTTTTCAATGGAGTCCTGGCTAAGACGGCAGCACAAATTATACATTCACATAAATTTAGACAATTTAGACACACATAACACACATAATGACATAAAACAAATTCCCTAAAAACAGTTGCAAATGATAGATCTCATTTCCAACCCTTTCACCATAGATTTAAATGGACCTATTGAAATCAGTTCTTTTCATTTCTAGATCTTCAGTAAATTATTCATTATTGCATTATTCATTTGGTCATGGTAAGCTAAATTTTCTTTTTTTGTTTGTTTTTTAACCCTTATGAACCGATCTGACCATATGCTTTGCCTAGAATGTTCCACAGTACGGCATTAAACATATCTATCCCCATGGAGACCAGCAGACCAAGTTACACGTCAGAGCTGCGGTGAGGCGGTAATGGCATACTGCGGAACAATCCACACAAAGCAATTACATCTCCATGGAAACAAGCATGTGGCAGATCCTCAGCCTGAAAAGTTAGTGCACGTTTAAAGGCCTCAAATGTGTACTTTTCCACACCGACATTGTTTACAGTAAAACAGGATGAAAGACCAAGGCTTGAGAAGTGCAAATGTTGTTAAAATGCCAGAATGTTGCATTTAATTAGATTTTTGATCAAGTTATTTAATGACTCACCTGCAAGTTTGGGCAAATTCACTGCAGTCGTGGGAGAAAGCTGCTCTGGTGCAGTGTTCACGTCTCAAAGAGGATCCTAGAAAAAACATTATAATGTTCACAAAAAGAGAGACAATTCACGTTTTTCCTTTTTAAGTCTATTTGATTAAAAATGAATGGAGTAAAGTTGCAGATTGCAGATTGTGTATTGTATTATTTTGTTGCTTCAAGTTACATTTGCTGACAAGTTACACAAGTTACCCATAAAATAAGAAATAACATGACAGTTTTCATAGATTAACTTTAGTGTAAAAAGGTGCTGTTCAAGTAGTAGATGAAACATACACCGGCGTAAAACGTTGAATGAAAGCCAAGGTTTACTAAAAAAACACCTACAATTACCTCAGTGTTTGGAGCTCAACCGGTCCATGCTCCCTCAGGCAAATAGATTAAAAATAAACTTGGGAGTGGTTCATTGGTGACGATTACTTTCAGGTAAAAATGTGCTCACTCTGTGCTGACTGAGAAAGAACACACAAAAGAGAAAGTGGAAGACCGGGAAACAGGCAATAAAATGCTAATCCTTTCCTTTTACACTTTCCCTTTTGCATATAGTATCAAAATAAATCATATCATATCATAAATCGTATTTGAAGTTTATGAAAAAAATCATCCAAATTTGGCACATAATATAATTGGTTGGGTTCAGGCAGACATTTGAAATAAACACTTGATCAAAAAATGTAAATCAAGCATTTGTTCCTATTCTGTGACTGGCTTTACGAAATATAGCCAACTTTTACTTTTATTGTTATCATTACATTGACATTTTTATTGAAAGTTGAAAACAAAAAGTATGTTTTGTAGCCTGTATTTGACAAAAACAGTCAGTTGACTTCTTTGTCCTGACATTACCTCTTTCAGGCAATCCTATTTACCAATAAACTATTACTTCATTTACAACGTTTGGTTCAGGACGGCTCAAGTTTGGATAAACACTGCCCCCTGGTGGACATTAAAATACCATTTCTCAAGCCATGTAGTGACGCCTAAGATTTGTACACTCAAAAAGCACTTCATTTCTATCATTTTTAGCCTATTTGTGAGAAAAAACAAAAACAAGAACAAACAAACAAAAATCCATGGTTACATTTGAGAGGTTTTGTTAGCAATACAGTCTGTGTCAGAATATGAGCCATCAACAGTATACACACCCTTTAAATATCAGTAGAAAAAAATAAAAAAAACATTCTAAAAAAATAATTCCAGACTGAAGGCAAAAGTGAAGTGGAATATTAAGTGATTCCAACAGTAAAATTGTGATTAATTACATAACAAAATATGAAAATTTAAGGTCGTTTTGGCAAATGAAAACAGATATGAGATATGATATATTGATAATATCACAGCCAGTTTTTAAGAAATGTATTTTAAATTATTTGTAATTATGACAGACTATGACAGACACATTTTAATAAAGGCAATATCTGAATTTTTAGGTTTTACTAAATAATACAAATACAAATAAATGAATGCTGAAACAAGTTATTTGATAAATCGTAACTAATTGAATCTATACATTACAAAACACGCCATGTGATGAGAAAAGGGGTTTTATGACTGAGATAGAGCAGCAATTAAGCCAAAGTGATGCTAGAAATGTGTAAAATGTATGTTTTAAATGAAAAAAAAAACAACGTTCTTTTTGTAAAAATACTGAGAAGACGTTCTCAAGCAGCATCTCTTTAGCATTTCAGAATCTGGAGACAACTAATGATAAAAAGCAAGCAAACTAACTCAAAATTGTTGTGTATGTATTTTGTCATTAAACCATTGGCAAACGTACTTCATTATGCCCCCAGTCGCTTGCATTCCAGAATTACTAACATTGTGATGACTTAGTGTCTTAAATTGTTTATAAAAAGGTATAATTGTAGACGTAATCATCTCGCTTCAAACGCAAAAACACGAAAAACACATCACCTCGCTGCCGAAACCCGGGATCGAACCAGGGACCTTTAGATCTTCAGTCTAACGCTCTCCCAACTGAGCTATTTCGGCGCGGATGAAGACTCTAGTTCCAGGAAATGTCTTAAAGGACATATTTGCTGAAAGACAGAGACTATTGGGTGAAAAATGTGTCGTTATTTACACTTACCAAAGAAACGGTAGCTTAAATACCACATATCATCCCGTTTATGACGAAAAACTTTAAAAATTACCGTATTTGTCCGCGTTCCATATCCCTCCGCCCAAACATGAGGTCGCTTTCGATAATAAATAATTTGAACGCGTGGCTAAAACTCTAATTGTGTCTTAAAACGAGTGGTTGTAGAGTTGGCAAACATCACTGTATATATAAAATAAGTTTATGACATGATCCTCGTTGTTTTCTTACCTTTCTACCACGCCAAAAAGAAGATACGATGCATGAATTTGGACCATCGTGTAGTGTTGCATTACCGAGGCACACACAAGAGGGCGCTGTTGTCCACAAAAAGAAAACGCTGCAGAATTCGGGGACGTTTTATTTGTCGAATATAGATCCAAATCATTTGAAAAATCACAATTTGTAACTATAGTTTTCCGATTCGTTAAAAACAGATTTTCATGCGCCCATTCTTCTTTTCACGCACAAATCGAACGTTAAGCTGCATCTCCTACTCTTCAGCCAAACGCCTCATGGCAAACTTGTGCTAATTGTGATAATGATTTGGACAGAGATGTTTTTTTGTTGTTGTTTTTTTTTTTTTTTTTTTTTTTTGGTAGATTTCAAACCTTCTAAACCAGGGGTGGGCAATTATTTTGACGCAAGGGCCACATTGGATTTTTACACTTGCCTGGGGGCCGGACCATTTTACACACATACTACTATGTGTGTAAAGATCTATCTGCACTCTTCTCTTTTAAAGCACTTTATTTTAAAATTATTTTAAAATGATTCTGTGTGTCTTTTTGTGTTTTTATGATTTTAATGCAACTTTTCCTGTTTATGTAAAGCACTTTGAATTGCCCTGTGTACGAATTGTGCTCTACAAATAAACTTGCCTTGCCTTGCCTTACTACACATAGACTTAATGCCTAAAATACACAAAAATTACTACAGAATAGCAAAAATCATTACCTTTATTTAGTGGGAACAGTGCAGTTGATCACTCCTTTTATCCAATGCATCAAAGTTTGGTGTTATTCTAGTGGTGGCTGTTCTCAAAACGGATTTTTAATGAACAAGCAGCTGCTCAGGAAACTATAAAATGACGAATGCGCCACACCTAACTCATACAATTTTTTATTGAATGCTTTGCAGGCCGGATCAAAATGCCAAAAGGGCCGCATGTGGCCCCCGGGCCTTAGTTTGCCCCCCTCTGTTCTAAACTAAGAATACAACAAAGATGTTTATCAGTGAGACAAGAGACCGGTGGATTTATGATCTATCACATTGAATTCTATCAATCCTTTGAACTGGACAATTGCCCAGGCATTTGTCAAACTCTGAGGTAATTAAATGCCGTGCCATAAATCACAGTTGTTTTTAAAGATTGCCTCAGGCTGCAGGAGTGTGGAGCCAGGCAGATTTAGCAGTTTGAGTGTCTCTTTTTGCATCATTTGCTTTGAACAAATGTATCCTAAATCATGGATTAGTTTCTATATATCTTTAATTCTGGTAATACATCAAAACAATTTGCAGCTAAGGGCTGCTTGAATTATATTTATCTCATGCCGTGGACGTGGGCAGCAACTTGAATGGGCTGCTAACATAAATGAAGATGTTGTGTCTTGCCAATCGGATAAGAGTCAGCCAATATCCCATCAAAATGTTGCTTCATGCTTAAAAATAGTCCTGTCAAATGTATATACAGTCTATATGTTTTTAAAAATCCATATGCACTTCTCTCAGATGGTGCATTGTTCTTTTTTGAGGTTGGTGTTGAAGTTTCCACAAAAATTATTACTAAAAATATGTTTTTTCAGTGGTGGAAATAGTCTGTTAGGGCTAAATAGTCAGAATTAGTTCATCTAATCTTTCTAGTTACATGTACAAGCACCATGCTACACCCAGTACACTGGTCTTTAACAAACACTACTATGATCTCGTTCTAGGGGAGAGCTAGTCACAGACCAAATGTAGTAAATGGGGGTGACAGGAAAGAGAAGAGCTAGTGGTTCCCAAATTGATGTCCATCTATTCCAAATAAGTCGACCTAAAATCTAAATTTAAATATTTTTCCGATCTGTCTGTTTGTCACATTAACTTTAAAAAGTTTGATATCCTAAAGCCGGTGAATGGTGATTTGGTGACGCTGAATGAAAATGAATTAAGGATTTCACAGTTTGATTGTCAAAATGCAATGTTTATTCTTCCACTAATCACAAGACAAATATTTAAAACCATGACCTCAGTAGTAAACCATCTTGCTAATCTTGTAATTAAACGTCTCTAAAGTAAAGCAATATTTCTACGTTATATAAGTGGTGCTTTTTCACACAAGTCTTATGTCGCCAATAATCCTCTCATCAAAATTATGCCTCCCTCGCTCCTCGGCTGTCTCTCTTTCTGATGTTTTGTTCCACAGCCTTCCCTCAAGGTGACTTTGCTTCCTCCGTAGACACAGACACTGCAGCTGTTGGCTCTTTGTTCAGGGGAGGCCTGAGTGCGCCGCGTGGACGAGAGGAGCCGCCTGCCAGAGAACCACCAAGAGAGGAAACAAAGCAAGAACTGCAGCGCTGACGAGGTGGGGGTTGATGATGTTACAAAACAGCACGAGAGTCTACGGCGATTGTTCATAAGACAAAACAGGAAGTTCACAATCCACTCGAACGCTCCAACGACAGACTAAATCACAGTGTCGTTCTTCGGGGTTGAAAAAGTATTGATATCTGTACCGCTCCAGATGTTGGTCAGCGTTAGTCAGATCTGTGGAGAGGTGCGCTGACTGTGAATGCGTGTTTTTCAGTGTTTTGTGTTTGTTTTTTTTGCAAGAGAAATACAAGTTTATCGTCATACTGTGTTCCAAGAAAAGGAATAATATCTAGAAACAACCCAGTGTCAAAACCTCCACCAGAAAAGTTTTACATAGCTTCTGTTTTTAACGTTTCAAAAGAAAATAGAAAGAAAATAACGTTTAGTTTGGACGTGGAAGTAAAAAAGTCTTGATTTTACAATATTCAAGTGTCAGTTAATTTAGAGCTGGGTAAAAGCAAAAATTAGTAGCAACATTATCTCTTGTCTCAACATTTCAGTCAAAAGTTTAGTAAAATAGATAGATAGATAGATAGATAGATAGATAGATAGATAGATAGATAGATAGATAGATAGATAGATAGATAGATAGATAGATAGATAGATAGATAGATAGATAGATACTGTAGATAGAGGAGCGTAACATCCCTCGGGACAAAAGACTTTACTACGCTTTGTTGTTTCAAGTATTTCTAATTGAAGGTTTTTGCCAAATTTGGTGTAAAAAAATCTGTAACTGTCAAATCTGTAAAGGTCTATAGCTAGCTCCTCGCACGGTCTCAAAGTAAGTAGGATTTGTAAAGAGCTCTTCATAAAAACAGTCAAATACTAAACATGGCTGAACAATTGAACTTGAGCTTAAAGGTGCACTATGTAACTTTTGTGGTGGAAGGACACAAGCTGGTGTTGCCAGTCAAATCTGTGGGGAGGTGACTTTGCGCCGTTAAAATGCATGTTTTGTCTGTATTTAGCTAGATTTTATTTTTTTCTTGTAAACGCAAGATAGATTATTTTATTGCCATACTGCGGACCCTTCAAAAAAACACAATAACATCCTCAACAGAAAAATGACATTCAAGGGCTGTTACTAAAAGTAGAGAACACAATAATCAGGGCTGCGAGATGAATCAAAATTGCATCGAAAGTGCTGTTTGAAATGACACATGAAGCATATCGCAAAGGCTGCAGTTTTTGGCGCACCACAATTTCTTCCAAAATGACAAAATATCTTGTTTTGTTTTGTTGACAAAAAGCGAGTCAGAAAAATTGCGCAAATTGTGCAGCCCTGACTGTAACTCACGAAGGAGAATGGATAAACTGTCAAAAGAACATGTTTTTAGTCAAGTTAAATAAATATTAAATGTCTTAAATTAAACTCGTAGATCAAAACACCTACACTGCCTCGATAACGGTTTCTTCCAGTGTTCTTGCTGAAAAAGTTTTGCACCGTCGTTAGTGATTAGTTGTCACATCATCACAGTCACAGCAACGCAAGGCATCACATTCAGCAATAAATATCTGGGGCAGCGTTTCTATATTTAGGAATTAGAGAAACAGAAAGACGAAGAGACAGAGGATGAATAAAGAGAGGGACAGCTGGGGGAAATATGGACAGAATCAAAGACAGACGCAGACAGTTAATCCAATGGAGATGTATCCAAATAAATTGCATTGTCAGATTAGCAAACAGAGGGGGAGTGGAACTGCTTTCATGGGCAGCAAAAAGACGACTCAGAAAATGCCAGACAGATTACTCTAGTACAAGACTTTGCTTTTTATCAGGACATTATTTTATACCGCTGTGATTGTTGAATTATGTTGCTCGCTCTGTAAATGACTAGGGATGGGACAATAAACAATAATATCGTTTATCGTGATGAAAAGGGAAGACATTTTGTATAATCGTGATGATCGGCAACAAAGATAATTGCCATTTTGTCACCAGATTGTGCAGAAAAAAAGCAACTTACCCTTCATGTTCTCCTCTAGATCGTTTTTGTTTTCACTTATAATAAATTACAAATATGTCAAAAGTTATTTATAATGAGAAAGTATTGCCTTTATATGTCACATTTTCAAACTGTCAGCAAGTTTAATAACTATTGTGATATTATCGTTCATCGCAATTATTTTGGCCATGATAATCAATATCGTCCCATGCCTATAAATGACGCTCAAATTAGAGAGAAATGTGTGGATTCTTGTGTAATTTTCAGTAGATGTTTCCAATTTTTGATGATTAAGTGCATGGAAATTTAGCTAATAATATGTATCATTGACTGCAAAGATGAGCAAAGCTGGCTGTGTGGTTCTTCAAGTCTCGATCGGAACCAGGAGGAAGCAGGTACCAAACATTTATCGAATCAAAAAGCCAAGTACAGCCGAGTGATTCGTGGTTTCTTTATCGTTCTAAACTCAAAGGCTTATTAGTGGCTCATATGATGTGTCACAATAATCATGTGTATCTTTTCTTTGCACCAGTGAGGACATTATTTGTATTCTTTTGTAGCGCAAATAAGTTTCAATTCGATTCACCCAAAATGCCAACAGCAATCACTGATCAATAACAGACACAAATTAAATAAAAGTCTTTAAGGTTGGTGGGGACCATGTCATTTGATTCTAAACTCAATAGTAAGAGAGTGTGAAGAGGCTCTAGCACCGGGGTAATGTGCTCTCTTCTTTTAGTTCCTGTTTGTATCTTGTATCTCTTATTTTGAACCAGTTGAAAGCTTTTTAAGGTCAAATAAGTAACATTTTGACGTTATATCTAGAACTAACGGACAGTGTTTAGTTCTGCTATTCATCAGTTTTTGCAGCACAAACAAAACTGTACATTTAGAAAGGAGTTTACTGGGATTAGTCTGCTTTTGGGTTTGGGTTACAGTAACATAAAGTGGCTTCAGTATTGTTGTTTATCATGATAGTTTTTATTTATGTTAGATTTGTTTCGTTGCACATTAATTAGGAATGGTTTCAAACTTGTATTATGATGACGGAGCATAAATGGTATAGGCCTAGTAAGCATAAGCTGAAATAATGTCCAAACATAAAATAAACTACACTACACAATTATATTTTTACTTCTGTATTTTTAGACCTTTATTTAATTAGGAAAGTACCACTGAGGTTTGGGATATCTTTTTCAGGGGAGTGCTGGCCCCAGAGTTGACCCATAGACACAGGAAGAACATGCAAACTTCAAACTGAAAGTGCTGCCCAGGAGTCAAGTCAGAAACCTTACTGCTGTGAGGCCAGAGTGCTAACTGATGCTGACCTTCAGAATACATTTGCTGCTGAGTCTCTTCTTTACCTCTGTGGGATTGAAGAAATAATATTGTCATTTTTGTTTGTCAGCATTAAAGTGATGTCTAGGAAACTTAAAAAATTACTTGAATTACGGATATTTTATCATGATTTCATTAGATTTGACTTGATAAGTAAAATGATCTACCAATGGACCAATACTTTTTGTCCTTGAAATAAGAAAAACTACATGTTTTTGAGGTAAAACTTGAGAAAAATCTCATGTTGCTTGAAATAAGAAAAAGTATCTTGTTAAATCTACTCAAATCAAAATAATATGTTGTTAATTTAAGTCCTTTTAACTCACCTAGATGTTACTTTTTGCAGCTTTCAATAATGTACACATAATTTTTAAATGATAAAATTCGACCCTCACACAGTTAGAACTACAATAAAAACAAATTAACAAACAAATTCACTCGTATTGAACCAAAAAGTAAATAAAGACTATCGCCATATATTCCTGATTCAACAGTAAATGTTTTATCACACTTCATGGACACGACAGACAGAAAAAAAAAACACTTTGATAGATAACCTTTTTAATAATAGGATTTGTTCTGTTCTATACAATAACACATGATATAAATCTTATACAATACTAATCTTTCTCTATTCACATGATCCGAAATGTACATTACAGTGTACACACATAGATTATCAACACAAATACAGTTATATGTATTTCTTTACATTAAAGTTCTTCCTCACAATAGCTTAGTTACTTTCTGTCCGGCAGATGATTGTGACCAAAAGAGTCGTTTGACCCGAAAACCTCAAAGCAGACACGTCATATTTACATCCCTGAAAAATGTACATCGATTCACAGACGACCTTCTCTTACCTGCTTCACTTCAGTGTTTGATGATGAGGATAGCCCAAAGATCGTGGAGCCCGTACAAACATTTTAAATCTGTTCAAAGACTTGACAGAGCCTGTTGTTAACGTACATTGCACAAGTGAATAATCGTTTACAAGCTCAAATCTAAAAGGCCGCAGCACTGTGTAAAAGGTAAAGTAAAATAAGAGATAATTCAGAAAGGTACAGCGTTCATTTCAGGTGTATGTATGTTTTTATTTGTGTATTTATTTGTATGTGTTAGGGTCACTAATAATGGTCCCGGTTGAATGATGGTTGGACATGCTATTTTTGACTGCAGTGGTGGAAGAAGCTTAAAATGTTACTTAAGACGAGACACTGCGGGTGAATAGGAGAAAATCTTGAATTTAAAGATATCAATTTGAAACTTCCCCTGTAGTTTACTCACATAAATGTAAGAAAGAAATGTATTACATGTTTTTAATCATGTAATGTTTTCATGTAGAAATAAGGCATTTTATGTGTAAAAATGGCCAAAATGTCACAAATTCGGGACAATCTGAATAATGGACTGAACCCGGTTTAGTTTATTTTGTACATATTAGTTACAAAGCACTTAACCGAGGGGATTTTGGATTTCTTATTTAGTTTTTGAGTAAATTAGATTTGACTGAAAATTGCCCTAAAAAACTTTGATGAATCAGTTTTAGAATTCGATATCTACAAATCCTTGAATATGTTTCGTCAAAATCTTGTTGAGTCCAAGATTGTAAAGTTTGGTGCAGGAGCTACATTAAGGCTGATCTTTATGTCTCTGAGGGAGAAAAATGCATTTTAAGAAAACGGCCTTTGAAGTTACAATATCCCAGAGAAATCTATGGTTGAAATGGAATAAATTAAAGAATAAAAGATCTCCAATAGCAGATGAAAGCCTATATGTTGAGAGCGCAAACTGACCAAAAAAAAAGTTTTCTTGCAGTGTCTCACCTTAAAGGTCCCATATTCTGCTATTTTCCCCTTTACACAGTCTATTCTAAGGGCTTTGTTGATAAAATTTTGCGTTGTGCAATATCCATAACATAACAGTTTCCAAAAAACACCCATTTCTTGGACTGGCCCCCCTCCTTGCAAAAGCAAACGGCTCACTCTGAGATCTGACCCCCCCGAACAGAGAGCAGGCTGCCTCCCTCGCCCAACCCGCGCGCCTCCCCCACCCAACTCGTGCCGAAGCCTAGAGCGGAGATAGTGCGCATGCGCCGTGTGCTCCGGTAAACAGCGATACACAAACACGGGAATAAACCTTTTATCCGTCCTGACGGTGCGTCGTGCTGAGTCCTACGTCCTGGATCTGACCTGGAGTTTGACGTGCTCCAGTACCTCAACGACGGATGTTGCCGTTTGGTAAATAACAAGCTAACTCTTCGATCTGTCGTATCCATCGTGTAATTACTGTGTAGCATTAGCATTAGCTGTTTTCATTCTGCGGCTGCGCGCTTCCTGGAGGCGTGGCTTAAACACCGCGTCATCCATGGGAAGCCGGCGTCATCCATGGATGAGCCCCGTCTGCTGCTCAGCCAGGGGACAAAAAAGACAGTTCTCTAGCGAAAGCATGCGGGAATCAATCAAAAAACCACTTTGGGCACACATACGAGGCCCAAATAGCACTGTAGGAAGGTTAAAACCTCTGAAAAGTCGATTTTGCATGTTATGGGACCTTTAAGTAAAAATACAGATAAAGGAGCAAAATATTTTAAAAGTGTACTTTAACAGTAAAAAGCTAAGGTATTTCACACAGATTTGGTTAAAGCGTCAGAATGTGATAATGAATTGTCCTGATTATTGGTCATCAGAAGCAATTTTCCTGGTCATTTATAAAGCTCAAAACTTGGAACTCAAAAATCAAATCAAATTAGGTTTGTACAGCCCAAATTTAGCAGTTGTCTAAGAGGGCTTTTCAAAAATTGTTGACTCAATGAACAAAAGGTTAGAAAATCAGCAAAGGGACAGTAGGAGAAGGTGTAAGTAAAGTAAAACGTCACTATAAACATGAAAAATAAATAAATAAATAAACCCTTCAGCCATTCCAGCGAGTCTAAAAACATTTTTTTTAAAAACTGTACTTTTCAGTTTACAAAGATAGAAAGTACCGATACCTCCTCAGATGTAGTGAAGTAAAAAGTATCCCCAATAAAATGTACACATACCTCGAAGTACAATATTTTTAATTTTGTACTTTTCTGCTTTCCACCACTGCACGTCTCAAACTACTTTGGACATGGCAACAAAAAACTCTTGTGGTTAATATCGACAGCTAGAGTTTGTTTTGGTTTATTGTTTTTGATAGACCTGTGGGTTAATGTTTGTGGATAAATGGAGCGTATTTTATCAGAAAGGGCATTTGGCATAGAACAAATGCTAAATAAGTCTCTTCTCTCATGCTGTTAGCGGCAGTGGAGACAATTTTGACAAGGAAAGATCAAACGAAAGATGAATTTTTCAACATCTTGTTTGTATTCTCAAGGCGCTGAATGGTGCAGCCGTTCTACCGCAGGACATTGAATGGCAGCTTTAGTATTTTTGTAATTTTTCCTTAACATTTTACACAGTGCCCCTGCTTTTTAGACATAGTTTTAAAGACGCCGTACCGGATTTTTACTGTCTCAAAAACATGAATAATAGAAATAGTTCATTTTACAGCTTTCCAAACGTATTTCTCAAATAACTATCGTGTCCTAATTTTTCAACATGATGAGTTTACAAGAGCTTTACACAACATTCAGAGGCCAGAGCGGAGTTTTCCATGTCATAGCCACAGTGGGCGACACGTCATATCAGGGGCTCGTGGGCTGCCATGGGGAAAACTCTCAGTTAATTCAATAAGAAACCCAACTTTTCCCCATTTCTGATATGTTTCCTGCAAATTATACGCACAATTAAATCAAATCAAGTCACAACTGCGTCTTAACAGATGTTGTTGACCTGGTGTTACCTCAGAAAATTGTCCTGGAGATGTTAAAATACTGTACAGCAGACGGCGCTGGCACTCTTGGATAGCTCTGCAGATTTGGGCCGTTCTATCACTTCTCCATGTCTTCATGTCTGTATTTGGCACGATCTAACTCCTAAACCCAACGTTTTCTCTTGAACATGTTGAACAGTGGGTGATAGAGCTGCTGTTATCCATTAAAAGGAATGGATTTCCCCCTCTCATGATGCTCCGTTTGTAGGCATTCCCTCAGATGCAGACCGTATCTAGTGCTAACAACATTTAGCACACTATTGGCGCACCAGCATTACTTCCTGCTTCATTTACACACAAAAAAAAACGCTCTATAATTTGATCCAGACAGCACACAGTAATCTCATTTTGACCCTAAGGACTGGAGCAAGACATTTAACTTTATGATTACATGAAAAAAAATCGGGTACAGCGCCTTTAACACATTTCAAAATGAGACTTGAAGCCCTGAGGAGAAAGACACGCATGAGTAGAACGTGTCCAGGACTCGACCAGCTAAACCAGGCTCCGCTCTCCGACACACGTCCCACAGTCTGCAGTCGCTCGCATCCGGAACCATCCAGATCCTGTTTAAATTGCAGTTCCCAAAGAGATGATCTCAGTGGAAGATTCACATAAAAATGCCCTTTGATTTTCATTGTAAAGTGATAAATCTGGAGCAATATTACAGTGGCTTGTCATATACACATAGTTACAGTTTAATGGGATGTGTTTTTGTGTTGCGCCCGGGGGTCTCCTGATGTTTGATGGGAAGATAAAGTTCCCCTCGGGCCTCCCCTTGTTCTAATCTAAAACCGCAGCAGTGACGGCGCTTCTACATTCTCTGCGTTCACATCCAGGGGGTCATTGCTTAGTGATTGTGTAGTTTATTGCACATCTTCTTAGGTATTCAGTGTCTCACATTTCTCCATCACACACTCACCCGCGTACTGTACATGCACAACCCTAGAAACGCACCCATACCAAAGATGTAGTGTGGATCAATATTATTACTGACGCTATTCCTACGGTTAATTTAAAAACAAAATAAATATCATGCCTTATAGTTTATGTTGGAGACTTTGGAGTACAATATGGTGCATGTTTTAAATTAAATTCGAGACATTTTTTGCAATTTCCTGTTAACTTACCTGTAAACTTGAAATCTTGCATTTATCTGCATTTAATTATTATTCTATTATTAAGATATGTGCAGACTAAAACATCATTGTAAACATACAGTGAAACATTCAGCACCACGAGTAATAGGATTTACTAATAATAACCGAATTAAGGCATGAGAAACTAGGGGACGACAACCGTTTATGTATATTTCGCTGAGAGAATCTGTGCAGGTAGGTACCAGTGTGCTTTCACAGAAAATGTTCAAATGCAGTGGGTGTGTTTTAATATGTGGGTTTGAGAGTGCAAGTGATTTCTGCCTCTGATTGGTGGAGCTGTGCGTTGGTAGAAGCACATGCAGGTTAAAAGTGCACGCAGGAGCAGTAGTGTATAAAACAGGTGCACATACGGGGAGTCCGGTGGTCGTATAGTGCTGTGAGGCTTTGCAAGTGCTGCTGCCGAGTTGCAGTGTTGAGTGCTGCTGGTAAAGTATTAAGAGTATAATAGCTCTAATAATGTACGTCTGCGTGAAAGCCCCACAGATCTGTCATGACTTCTGTAAACGCAATGGCTCTTCGTAGGTCAATACCCATTTCGCTATTTGTCCTTTTGGAAATTCTAATAAATATCCGTCTATAACCTCTCACAAACGTCCACATTCAAACTCGTGGTCTATCACTCTCTCACTGCTTCTGTCAGGCAGCGGTCAGTCCCATCGCTGGCCTCCACTCTAGATTTTCGAGCTTTCCTCTGCCCCCCGCCCTCCACCCAAGAGTTGTGAATGACCGTTCCCCCGCTCGGAGCCGGATCCACCTGCAAAAGGGACACCACCCTTTTCTTGACCCGTGTTTTGAGCGCTCGCCGTAGCTTCTGCCTGGTGAACGCATACAGCAGAGGGTGGAATATTGTAGTTCCGTATGCCATTGCCAAAAAGCAGAGACGGAGTCGCACCAGGCTGTCGCTGGGGCCCATGCACAGGATGAGGACGTTTACTGCCGACAGCGGAGCCCAGCAGCCCAGGAAAGTGGAGATGATGATCAGAGACATTTTGAGCACTCGTCGCTGACGCTCTCTGCGATCTCTGTGTCTGCGCACGGCTCTTCTCAAAGCGATGATGGCGGACACTGAGGCCTGGACTCCCACAGACGAGGCGGGCAGAGGCGTGTTGTGGGTCGGGGCCGACACAGAGGGCTGCGTGGGAGAGGCCGGGGTGGCGGGTGTGGTGGCGATGGGAGTTGTAGCGGCAGTACTCACTGTGGTGACTGTTGCCCCGCTGTCTGACATGCCCGGGGGGAAGGAGGACAGCGTGGGGGGAGACGTGGGGGTCGGCGTGGGGGAGGGGATGAGCGGAGGGTGAGAGGCGTTCTGGTTCTGGTTGGAGGAGGCTGCTTCTGTGGGCAGGCTCAGGTCCCGCCTCTTCTGCCTCCTACAGCGGATCCTGCAGGTGGAGTCTTTGGAGCGAGAGCCCCTCATCATGTGGGAGCCGATGCGGATGTTCAGGGCCTGGAGGATCCGGGAGTAGGTGAACAACATGACGGCCACAGCCACAAAGAAACAGGGCACCTGCAGTAACAGGTGGTAGTACATGGCCATGCCCGTGTAGTAGCCCTGCCCCCCCACACACAGCAGTGTCCGGTTCTGCCATGCCGGGCTCAGATGGTGCGGAGTGGACGAGGGCAGAGCCGAGGGGGAGGTGGAGAAAGAGAGGGCTGGACCTACAGTGATCTCAGAGTCATCAAGTTCATCTTCCTCATCTTCACCACTGGAGAAAAAGTCCCCCTCGAGGAACGGCAGAAAGAACACAGCAAGAGACACGGCCCACACGGCGGCCAATAGCAGCCCTGCTCTGCGTGGGGTCAGCAGGCGACTGGCTGGGCGCACGGAGATGTCATAACGGTCCAAACTGATGACCAGCACGTTGACCGCAGTGGCCACACTGGTGAACGTGACGCAAGCCTCATGGAAACAGCACAGAGTGGCCAGACTCCCCACTCCGCTCCCATTGGCGGGCACCAGGATGACGGCCACGGTCAGAGGCAGACACAGCACACACACCAGGATGTCCAGCACGTGGAGGTTCACAGTGACCAGGTTACTCACAGAGTCCACCAGGTTGGACTGAGCGCAGTACAACACCAGCACTGTCAGGTTACTGCTGAAGCCCAGCACCAGCTCCAGCATCAGCACTGTGGTCAGAGACACCTGGAAGCCCAGAGGGTACGGGGTGCTCCAGGCCTCGTCCGCGGCCCCTCCGCCCCCTCCGTCCAGCGGGTTCGCGCCCTGCCCATCGCTGGTCTCCAGGAGGTCACGGTAGCCTTCGGTCTCCATTGACCCTCCTCACTGTGTCACACATAGCCCCCACAGCAGCAGCTCATGCTTCTCCTCGTCCTCCTGGCTCCAACCAGACCCAAACCAGGATGTGCTCCAATCTGAAAAACACACAAGAAATGAGGTCAGGAGCTTGTAATGAGGTATTTAACCAGGTTAGCTTGTGGAATCTTAGAAAACACGCACAACCTCTAACAAGGTGAACCACACAATAATTGTATCTTTCTTTATATTGAGCTCCTGAGTCACGGCAACAATGTGAATCAAAGCTTTCAGCACTTGGCACATTTCTTTAGCAGACGGTGTTAAAAAATACAGCATCATGGCAGCTGGCCCATTTTAGTTTCATATTGCGACACAGATGTTTTCTTCGTTATGATAATTCGAGAAAATCTGCAGTCGGCAAAAGATTTTCCTTTTCTCACATACTAGATTACATTGTTCCTTAATTTGAGTGGGTGGAATTTAATTAACTCTTATGCAACAATTAATTGGGTCAACAGTGAAGTGAGCACAGCGCGTGTAACTGTATTAGAGACCCAACAGATGAGAAATATCTTTTCTAGGATCAGCTCCGAAACAAGGCGGCGCATTCCTTGACCTGCATGACGAATACAACATCCTAATATAAATTTAGGGCAGTGTGCTGTTTCACCAGTGTAATTATTCCATCGGTTCTGCCTGTGATATTGAGATGGCAGGGACACTGGTAGAGGCCCCGTGGTGCATGTCAACACTGCAGTCTGGAGAACAAGCGTGGCAGCAGCTAATAGCGCTCGCACAGGGCCGTAATGAAGACGAATGGATCAATGATGCGCAGACAGTGGCATAGAAACATTGTTGTCGCATTCTCCCGGCTCATCTCTCTCGTAGTACGTAGTATTGTTAAAACGTTTTATTGGTTTGAAATCTGAGAGCTGGGATTGGTTTGTGTGCGTGTGGGGAATGCTGGTTAGTTGGGTGAGTGACTTGGCTCTATTTTCGTTCAAAAGTTTCAGATTGTAAGACATATTAAGCTTGATTTTGCAATTTTCTGAAGTCGACCGGTGCGTCCCAAGCTTTAAATTCAGAAAGCGTGTATGCACGGTGGATTAAAAAAAAAATTCTGATGTTTGGAATTATGGGGTTGGCGATATTGACAGAAGTAAGAACACAAAGAACGCAGAACACGACCCGAGAGAATAAGTGACTAAAACAAAATAAGAATAAGGCAACAAAAGTTGGAGGGAAACTCAAGTGAAACTCTTTGTATGTAGATTTAACACGAAACACTACTTTTCCGCTCTTCTAATGCAACTCCTGGTGAATTATGTCTGTTTTAAGCACAGCCGAGTCTTAATGGAGGTTGTTGACGTGGCGTTAGCTCAGAAAAATAAACGGATTGTTCTGTTGATGTAAAAATACTGCAGGCATTGCATTTACCATGCATCTTCCGTTTGCATTCTTGGATCACTTTACAAATTCGGGCCGTTCGAACACTTTATTCTTCTCCATGTCTGCAGTTGGCACAATATCATTTGTAAACTCAACGATTGTTTTTGTAGTTGTTGAAGAGTGGGTGAAATAGCAGCTCTGACACAATATAATGTACAGTGGCAGCCGGTGGTATATTTTTAGGAATGCGCCATTATTAAACATCAATTTAAAAAAAAAGAAGAAGAAACAAACAAGAGTGAGAAAAAATAAATGACACTGCTCTCCCACATGTGAAGCAGACGCTCATTCTGCAGTTCTACTTCCACACACATCATAGGGTTCCAATGTTTTTACTTCACTGCTCAATCCAGATCCTTCACAAACAAGCTTTATATGATTCAATGATTTCTGTGTTTTACATTTGTTCACATGAGGTTGAAGATTAGATCTGAAGCTGAAATAGTCATCACAGACAGTAGAAAATGCTCCAAAGCAGAGTCTGTGACAAAAGGCAGGTCAGAGCTGCATCTGGATCACAACAGCTCAGAAATATGACAATCCCTGCACTCAGGTGCGCTTCTGCCTATGCACGAGGGAGGGACTTTACAGCTGTGACGTAAACTAATGAACAGAAGCTCTGGACTTAGTGAATACTTGAGGCTCTCACATACACACATTCAGGACAGAAATCCAGCGCCACGGGCAACAAATGAACAGAATAATGCGCTAAGACCGTGTTTAACATAATTAAAACACACATATGTAGAAACACAGTCCTTTTACACAATAAATGAAACATGTAGCTAAAAATGAAATTACAAATGTATGCATTTTTTTAATCTGGGAAAAGTCAGGGGGTGTGACGCACCTGCGCCCGCTATTGACCAGCTGCCTCTGAAAATGTAGTTGGATGGTTGACTTTGCTCTATTTTGTTTGTTTTTTTTTTTCTTCCAAATTTTCAGAAGTCAAGCAGTGTGTCCCCAGCTGTACATCATGCAGAATGTTTGTATGGTCATGGTGGATTTGCTAATTTCCTGACTGAATTATGGGGTTGGCAAAAATTAATGCCTATTTTTTATTTTATTTTATTTTCATTTTTCATAAGAAAACGAAGAACAGAGAACATGAGACTAAAACTAAATAAAAATAAAGCAACAAAAGTAAGTAAGTCCATAAGAGTCCCATTTAGTCCAAAGTCTCTCAAATTAAGTCTGAATGTTTAATTCCCCTTTGCGTATGTCATTTACAATGTCTGGCCTGTAGTTTCTCCCTGTTTTGTGTCGTTAAATATTGTGTTTCCTCGTGTTAAAATGCTGCAGTGAGAGTTCGTCTGTGACTGGAGCCTCATTCCTGATCGTGGTTTGTCTCGTGTTGTTCGACTGTGGTGGTACTGCTGCTGATTTTGTAGGTTTTAAGATACTAGTTTGTTCTTTTATGTTGTCTTGTGATTCTGTTTATAGGTCTTTGTTTTAGATCTATGTAACTCATGTTTTCGGAGATGCTCGATTTAGTTTCTTTGTTTAATATCGTTCTTTGGTTTTCTTAGTTACCATTTTGTGTCCATATTGTTACGTTTACCTTTACATTCCTCTTCATTAAACCGTTTTTCCATCTTGGTTTTTGTCCCCTCCCTGACCTTAAACCCCTGCCACGTCGTAACACAGCTCTATTTGCAATTTGTAAAGATACATTTCATACAGTTCTTCACAGTGCAGTTCTACATATCTGGTTTGTAAAGCAGCTCTTTGTATTAAAGACTAAACGACTACATTTATTTTCTTATTTCTCCTGTTTATCTGGAATTAAGTTATTTCTAGAGTGAGAAACAAAAGTTCATGCTGAACCTCAGGCGATTAGGGCTGGGACAATGTCATGAAACAAAGGCCCATGTATTGTGTTTTCAGTATGTTGCAATATACAATATATTCAATGAAAAAAAAAAGATAATAAGTTTCATTACTTAGTATTATGGTTCAATACTATTAGGAACTGCAGTACTTTCCCTGAATAAATTTAAATAGAATGCACACATTTCTAAATGTTAGAAACTGTAGATTAGTCTGGCATTTATAAAAATGCAAATGCACATTAATGGCAAAAGTTGTAACAAAAGCTTTGTTCCCAATCAGCATCAAAGCTAATATTAACAAACTTGACACTAACTCTGGCATTGTCATAAACATATTTAAACAAATCAAATCAAATCAAATCAATTTATTTTTCTAATGCCCAAAATCACAACAACAGTTGCCTCGATGGGCCACAGGTAAAAGCAGTTCAGATAACTGTCCCAGAATGCCCCTGTCCTTTGACCCTCCTTCGCGGCGAGGAAAAACTACAAAAAACCCCATGGGAAAAAGTAGAAACCTCGGGGAGAACCACAGTGAAGGAGAGATCCTACTCCCACGGACGGACAGGTTGCAGATGAACTTAAACATGTGACATAAACCTATATTTAAGTCTATTTTACATGATTTCATCACGTCACTGCGTTTGTCAGAGCAGTTTGTTGTACTCTGTCCTTTTCATGTCACTGTAACTGTGCAGTTTTATAATAAACATGTCATTAGAGTAGTGCAGTTCATCTTTAAAATAAGATATGATACGATACAAGACCATGTGACGATATAGTGCAAAACAATATATTGTCCCAGCCCTTATACCTGTATCATTTTTATCTTTGAGAAGTAAATAATGACCATCAATTGAAAATATTCAAAACAGATTTAGTTCAAGTTACATTTTATCTAAAGCAAATAATGTAATGTGATCAAAATGATCTGGGATGGCAAAAAACATGACAAAAGCAGCATGTAGATACAAAATGGCAACTGATGGTGTTATTTGAGTGAAAATAAGAGGCACTTTGCAGATAAAGTGAGTGAATGTGTGCGGACAGGCCGAACAAAGAGGTGCTACAGGTGAGGCTTTAGCGGGTCGACCCTGGCATTTTCCTCTTCAACAGCTTTTGTTCTCACCTTCCTGCCTGCCCTTTTCTCTTGGCTTTATTTCACACTTTTTGGGGGGGGTTTGTTCGTGTGGAAGGGACCTGCAGCTGCACGGGGCTCGGTGGAGGACAGTGGTGTTCTTAATCCACTAATGGGATCCGTGGGGCTTGTGGCGTGTAGTGAACATTGATTCAAAGCATCATCGATCTGCCAATTTAACAAGGCCTGAGACCGAAGGCACACACACTCTCCTGATCCTCTATCACACCTGCGCTCCAACGGCAGCAGCTTCATAAACCAACAGTCACTTTATTTATGTCTTGTTATCGCGTCTGTAAAACTTTTATGTGTTTACTTGAGGCTGTAGGATGTCGAAGTTATATCTGCTCTCCAGGAAAAGAAAACCCTCTGCCTTTCAACTACACAGTCCAAATCAGAAGAACTTGTGGATGCATTTAATTGTCATTTAAAGATGTCATAGTCACTGGTGGTGCATTGGTTTAAGGCAGGCATGTCCAAACTCAGGCCTGGGGGCCAAATGCGGCCCTCAGACCAATTTTTCTCGGCCCTTAGGCTTCCTGGTGAACTGGCCCACATTGTCCTGAGAAGTTCTTTTTACAGCACATTTCAGATTTTCTACAATTCAAACCTAAATAACTAACATTTTGGTGCAATACAGACCTGATATTAAGGCACTGAGACTGAATGTAGATGTGGCGGCGCTTAAAACATCAGATAAATGCAGCTTTTTTAACGTTTCGCGATTAATTTGTGGCCCTCCGCTTGGTCTATATTTCAATATGTGGCCCTCGATGAAAAAAGTTTGGACACCCCTGGTTTAAGGTGTTGCATGTGTGGTTTTAACATAGAAATTAAATTTAATAGACACGGCATACAATTCTCAATGATTTGAGGGACTCCAGAGACAATCTCCTGTATGTTTTCCTGTAGCTGTAAGAAAAGCACTTATGAATTATCAAGAGGATTTATCCATGAGGTCAAAGTGTCACTAAAAGTCATTATTTGTTGAGTGTTTTGTTGTTGAGATTGTAATTAATGTGTAAAACTAGCATCTGAGCTCAAAGCTAACCAAATTTCTGATCTTGTGTGTTTCTAAGAATCTAGGGACCACTAAACATTCTCTTTTACATGATATTTATGAGATGGAAAATAAATTACATAAATATCATAAAATAAACATTTTACATTCTTAAATATGGAGATTGGCTTCACCATTCATTAGTGTATGATAAAATGTTAAAAAGTGAGAGAAAACAAACAAAAACTGACATTTCTCGTGCAGTTCATTCACAACAAAATCTACAAATAGACTAGCTAAACTTTTCATTGACAGCGATCAGCGTAAAACAAAGTTCTTCAAATAAAAGGCACAAAAACGTTTTTGTACGCTTATTGTTTAAACCTATATGACAACATGACAGAGAAAGAGGGATTGAACTCTTTAGAAAAACATAGAAAAACAGAACATCTGCTGCCTGTTCACATGAATAAAGTTAGTCATGGTTATCCACAGTCACTTGACCCAGTCCTCCAAATTAAACCACAAGTCGTCATCTGTTTCTCTGCTGATAATAATTACAAAGGAATGACTGCTGGAATCAAGAGCCCCAAATGCTTTTACTATTTATCAGAGTCTAAAGAGACGTGACTAAATTAGCACTTACATAACTGGCTGTGTGTGAGAAGCCGTTGAAGATAAAATACTTCACACATAGGCATTAAAGAAGAAATGCCAGATTTTAGGGCAAGAAGAAAGGCTTTACATGAACAAAAGAGTGTGACCCGCAGGGCAGAAGCAGTCAAAATATGACAACTTTTTTGAAACTACCAAATTAAAATGTGGAGACAACTCTGTGCTAAAACTTTAACCATTTTATTTGACATTAGTCTCGACAATTAGCAATAAATCTCTTACTGCTGTTGGCTAGGATTGTATGGGTTTGTAGCACTTTAATACGTTTATGGAGGGATTACAAGGTGTTTGAAAAAAAAAACACTTGTAACTAGGGACAGAAAGTAAATACAAATACTCACATTCAGTGTTTGAAAGTAACTCAAAATTAGTATATTGAATGCGGATAATATGCATTTAGAATACAAATTTTGAATAACTGCATAGTACAGTTATGATTTATTTTGGTGGTGTTCAGAATACAGTTAGTTTTCTTTAATCAGAGGATACATTGTGGTGTTTGATCATGAAATCTAAGCTTCAAACTGCACTTAGTGAGAAAAATAGAAAACACAGCTCTTATAGTCAGTGCATGTGCATCTATAATTTGAGATTCTCTTAATAAGCATTCTTAAGAAGCTTCTCTTAAAAGCATTTTCTAACTTAAAATTAGAAATAAAATACTACTGCACTTGAAAGAAGAACAAAACGAACTTCTTCTGTTGGCAAATCATATTATAAGAAGTCAAAATGTACTCAAATCAAGATAAATAGTACTTCATTCAATCACTTTTTAGCCTATGATCTTGAGATTGTACAAAAGTCTGGAGCGTAGCATGTTTGTAAAAGACTTGAGTGTTTACGTTCCGTTTCCATGTCATTTAACACTTTAATAGAGCTGAATGGCCCTGACGCACCCAGGAAGCTTCAAAATGTAAAAAGTTCTGCATCCTCCTCAGCTAATATTTTATCTCAGGGTCACTCCATACAAAGAAAATAGTTCAGTAACAATATTTTTACAGACAAACCCCGATTTACACAAAAACACAAACAAAATTAATTCTAGATATAAGATATAAGATAAAATGCCTTGAATTCAGGATATAATCTTACTTCCAATACATCTGAAAAGTTAAGATTTATTTATGTAATGGACATACATTTGTTTTACTCGTTTAAGGATGCTTCTGACTTGTTTTAGTGTATTATTTGCCAGTGAGGTAAGACTTTTTACTTCCTATTTTAAGATAAATAATCTTGTAACCAGTCCGAAATGTATTGCATTCAGTGAAATCAGTCATAGATGAAGAGCCACATCATACATACGGCACACAAGAACATCCCCCCGTCCCTTCCACACACAGGACGCACGTCTGTGCTCACGTCTGTGTTTCCCCCAGGTTCACCTGTTTGAGGAGGCGGGTACATGCACGCGGACACAGTCGACCACACGCTCACGTGCGCTGTTTGGAAAAATATTGGCCTATAGGTTTATATTACTTAGTAATTATAATTGCATTGCTTTTTAAATGTCCATGTTATTTAATTCTATTTAAAGTGATTAAATGTGTTTAAAAAGCCTTATAAACACATGTTTAGGAATCTGGGCTTTGGTAAGTGCCACGTATAGTTTGTTTTATTTAATGTCATATTCAGGCCTTATATGCATGATTATTTCTCTCTCTCTACAACCCATGCACAACTCAATTTACCTGTGGGGAAAAAACTAATAGCTTTAAACTGGCAGGGTGCATTCCCCTTTTGTCAACTTCAAATGCCAATAAGCAGGAATAAACATACATATTTTTACCATTCACAAACACAGTTTGAGCTGGGACAGTTTTTGTCACGCGATCGTTGCTGCTGGATGTGCGGGGCGTTTGTTCGGGACAATAAATTATCATTTATTGCGGCTCGGGTTGGAGCAGGTTGTAAAATGCTGATTGCGAGACGTGCGTCTTTACATTTTGCGTGCCTAAATTCATTTCCTGATTGGGCTCGTGGCTCAGTCAATGTGAAAATTACTTTAATAAAACACGCAGCGTTTTGTAGCTGAACACAGAGTCCCTGTTCACTGTCCGTGATGAGCTCAGACCTGAGACCTGTGTCTGCCTCACCCGCTCCTGTGGGGGACGCAGGGGCGAGAGAGAGGAGCGACGGAAAGATGCAAACTCCCAGTTTATCTTTTTTAGTCCTGGGTTGATTTACATCAGAGAAACATAAGAGAAAATAATGTCTATAAAAACAATAGTTTCTTATTGCGTAGCGGTAATGAGACTCGTTTTGACGATCTATGATAAGAGCATGATGTGATTGACGTGGAGGGAGAGCTGTTGGGGGACGGGAGGAGCTGTATTCAATGGTGTGGGAAACACGGACGGAAGAGCCGCATGAAACCAGGCCAAGAGCCACATGCAGCTCGCGAGCCGCGGGTTGGCCAGCCCTGTGTTAGTCAAACTATTACAGTTTTTCTCTCTTGGTTTGGCTCATTTCTTGAAACTGAAATTCCATTTTCAAAATGACATGGACAATCCTCCAAACCTCTTGGTAATTGTTCACAACAGAATGGAACTTCTCATTCATTTGATCAAATGGCACATGCCTTAGTGCATGTCTGTAATCAAATGATTAAGTACAAGTCGCCTACAGTTCACACAGTTAGCCCACATTTAGCACATTTTTCTTGTAGATCAAAACTGATTAGTTGATTCTCAGTCTAATAATCATTCTCTCCCAAATATGTTGCATGATCTCATTGTATAAGTCCTCACATGCACAATAGTCTGTTCAATTGTCAAAACTAGTCAAGGATATAATTCTATGAATGCCGTATATGAATTTCGTGGAATATATAAACTGAATTGAATAAGTGCTTGTTTTCTGGTTTTGTGTTTGTTACTGTATTACAGATTATTACTGTAATGAACATTTTCTTTTTACATATGTATGGAACTTACTTTATGTGTATGAATAATAATGGTTAGAATGCAATCAGTGCAATCATTGATTTCAAACCTTGGAGGCTCCTCTTGGTGTAAAAAGGGGACAATTCATTTTGGGGGCACTGACTCTTCATATTAGAAATAAATATAGTTTTGACACATAAGTGAACTGTTTTGGGAGAGATAAGTGCTTTTGCAGGTGAACCATGTTGTGATCAACCATCCAGATACATTTTGGTGAAACAACTAGAATGTTGAGAACGTCCGTCTGTTTCAAGAAATGAGCCAAAGCAACCGAGAAGGATCTTAGTCATTTTGGAGGCACTGACTGTTTAAATGGGAACGGGATTTAGATTGAAGCCTGAGTGAACAGTTTTGGGAGAGAGATGAGCTTTTGCAGATGAGCTTTAGTGTTGTGTAGAACTGAACGGTAAGACTGGTTTGCCAAATGATCTGAGAGTTTTGAGAATGTAATTTCAGTTTCAAGAAATTAGCCAAACCAATGGAGAAAAACTGTAATTCCAGTGAAATTAAATTTAACTAACCAGCTTAGGGTTGATGTAAGGTACAATAGATTTGTCGACATGTGCTGTGCTGTGTGTGTTTTGTCTCTGTTTTTTTTGTTTTTTAGAACCAGGATTGATGCAATTTGTAGGTGCCTCCAATCTTTTTGAGGAATTTGTTCAGGAAATTGGATTGGATGTTGTTAAGTTTGCACTGTGTTGTATGTACTTGATTTTGTGAACGTGGCGATGTGAGCCTCTTTTTGCCCATTGTTTGTTCAACCCAAATTTCTCCAAAAGAAGATGATAAATGATAATCTAATCTGATTTAATTCGGTCTTCCAAGGTTCATTTTTCAGACCAGAGTTTGTTTGTTTACTGTCACTCACTGTCTTCTTCAGAGTGTCACGTGCTGTTGCTGTGAAGTGTCTTGTTTGCTGATTTTTGTTGATGTTTTCCTGTCGGTTCAGGCAGGACGACAGCGCCATCTGCAGTCTGACTTCTTTAGGACAGAATACCAGGTGTGTTAGAGCCCCCCTTGTCCCATTGGCACGTCTCCATTTGTCAATTTCATCCTTAATCCAGCAACGATGTTTGGAAGTGATCAGTCAAAACTGTCCGGTAAACAAACAAACTCTGGTCTGAAAAAAGAACCTTTTAAATTAAAAAGACAAAACCAATAAGGAAAATCATTAATAAAATAATGCATTTTTCATTTCAAATGTATACATTTTTAAGAAGGAGGTAGGTGCTATATTTAGTTACACAATAAGGATGAAACTAACGAACGAGTCAGCGATTATTATTCTATTGTAGACTGACACTTAGAATACACATTTTTAACCAAATAAATGTTGAAATATTGTGAATGACGCTTCTAGATAGAGAATATTTATGAATAAAGTGTATAATTGAGGAAAATCAGATTTTTTTTCTTTAATAATGTCACTGTCTTCGTTCTAAAAGTCTTTATGTTTGTGTTTTAGAGTCCAGAGAACAATCAAAATACTGACATTATTGTTTATAGTCGACTTCACGATTATTCTACTAATTATTGAAGCCTGATTTGTGATGCAGTAATGTTTGTATTCAAATAAAAACCAACAAATACTAAACAGAGGCTAATTTAGTTTGAAAAAGATCAATTTTATTCACGTTTTCATTCTAAAAACAGAACAATTCTATCAGATGGATACCTAACAATGGATATTATTGCGACATATTGTGCATCCCTAATGTATATCTTGGTTTAATCCTGGTTCTACATTGTGTAAAGTTTGTTTCCAGTCATGTTTCTATATTTCACTTACTAATGCTTGAATTGTATTGATCAATCTCCTTGTCTGACTTCTATGATTAGGAGCCCATTTGGTCTATTATTATGTGCTTTTGTATAAAATTACTCAGCAGTGACTTCAATATCAGTCGCACAGTTGTCTTCAAACAACAATTTTCAAACGGGACTGAGAGTGGTGCAAATAATATGAACGATCGCCGCTTTTGTGAGCACTTTCTCCATGTTTTGGTGCGACTCTGTTGTGTGTCTCTACAGGTAACGTCGGGTTGGGGTTCAATTTTATTTTGGATTATAGTTTTTCAATGATTTCTTCTTTACATAAACAATACAGACCTTTCATCAATGCACTTCAACTCAAATTTATGGCTGCAACTCACAATTATTTTGCTAATCGAGTGATTAGTGAGTGAGTGTTTTTTTGGATTAACTGATTTCTCTGATCTTGACATTTTTACTAAATTTGCAGAAAAAGCTAAATGTCGCTTGAGGACGACCTGACTGAGACAAAATAAGTTGGTTATTTCACATATTTCCCGTTCTGTGGTTAAGGTTATGAAACACCTTCTCCATTTGTTGCAGATAATCAATTGACTTGTTTCTGTCCTTGACAAATTTCTTCCTCAAAAGTCTGAATTCTGCTCCAAACCACTGCTGTTACTGAGAACTTCTCCATTAAAAGACAAAAGCTGATTATTGACAATATGAAATGATGATCTGAATTCAAATTTGATTAACTGCACAGCTTTACATTCTATTAAAAACTAAGTGTTCAGAAGTGTGCAATAATGAAAACAAAGTGGCAATAATGAAAACAAAGAACTGACTTGTGATGTTGTCATTGTTCAAAATCATACATTTAATTTCTTATGCGTCTTTGTGGGCACAACAATAAAAGATATCACATACACAGTAAAGTTACAATCATGAACACGGACAGTGCAGTTATGGTCACAGCGAACAGAACGGTCTAAACAGAAGAGTTTTGAGTCTGGCTTTAAATTGTGGGAAGCTTGAGTTTGAAGCTTTTTCACAGAAATTTCTGGTTATGTTTTGCGCTTGTTAAACGTTAATGAAACAGCCTTATTAAGCTAGGAACAAGATGCTCTGTGTTCTTTATAAAGAATGAATTGACTATATTATATTATCAGAATCAGAAAAAAGTTTTATGGCCATAATAAAAATTCACAAACAATGAATAGTAAATGAAATATTGAAATATAAACTATGACAAATTAAGGTAAGCATGAAATAAGGTGCTAGGCTAACATTTTGACTGAATGCAAATACAAATACAGTTGTCAGAAAAAAAAAAGTTGCCTTTTGTGAACAGTTTTAGAATAATCTAGAGCTTTATCAAAATTAGTACAAAACCAGAATAAAGAAGATACGATATATTTGTGTTGAAAATGTCAGTCTATTGTCAACAACTCTGATCTAAAAAGAGCATTTTTAATTATCACTGTGGCCTCAAAATCAAGTTTAAAATGTCAGTATCGTGACAACACTAATATACAGTATAGACAGGACACACAGTATTTGAATGAAAGCAAAGACACAAACACTAACATTGCTTTTGTGGCATTTCTGCAGACAACCCTGATTTTTTGACAGTGGGGAATGTGCAAATTGTGAGCTGCCATGAGGTCTGATCTTATTTAAAGCAAAACAAAGCTGTTGCCAGTAAAAGATATATAGATAATAATAGCATAAATATGACATAAATGAAGAAAAGCCCTCCAAGAGACTTGTTTTTCTTCTCATGATTACAATAACTTTAATAAATGTGTTGAAGTGGCACTCGTCTGTACTCGTCTTTACATAACTCAGAAAAACACATCTTTGTGATCCTTTCTCTCGCTCAATCTGCCCTCACTGAAGTAAACTGCACTGATTTGACCTGTTGAGTCCTACACGAGCTTCTGTTGAGATACTGTGCTCTTCCAAAGCACCTGTCTTTGTAATATAACCTCGAATAGATGTAAAACAACTTTAATATTCTCCAGCAGAATGAAATCTAAATTGACTCCGCGGACGTTGATGCGGGAAAGGCAACGACGGTGCTTTTGACTCGCAAAGTAACTGCAGGAAAGTGAAAGGTTTTTAAAGTAGTGCAATCAACACGCGGCTCCACGGGCTCAGTAGGTGTTATGATTAAGTCTAATGATAGAGACGTCACTGTGTTTAATCAAGCCGGAGTAATTAAAACTATAGTATCTGTTTAACTTTGTGCAACTTAAGAGCGCGAGGACGGCCAGAGAACATCGGGGCGCGTCGTGGAGTGAAACACGGTGCAATCAGCCGGGCTTTCTGCAGCTCCACTCTGGTGTTTGTGATCCACTTCGGCAGAGCAGGTTGTGGCGCCGAGGTTTTACACTTAGCTGTTTCTTTGCAATTTAGATGAAAAACGACTGGAAATTGAGGGGAAATATGGACACTGATTGCGCACCCGACAGCGCGATTATAGCACGCTGAATGTGTTTTCGTAAGTGCAATATTTGTACAACAATGTTCAGAATTTTAGTGTGCTTTTTTATACATTTTGTTGGTTCGTTTAAATGAAGGGCGGCAAACTAAATTGATAAATGTTTCCCCCTCTTATCGATTTTCAATTAAGTCTAAAATGGGTTTCAAGATTAGGTTCCTGAACAAATACAATGCAGACTTTTATCAGTGACATGAAACACAAGCTCCACATTGACTAACGCTGGGTTTATACCAAATGCTAGTCACTGTGGATTGGACCAAAGTGATTAAAATGGAGGCATGTTACACTGCGGGTGCAGGTCCAGAGGAGGAGCATTGCTGTGGAAAGAATCCACAAGGAGTCTATCTTTGTCGGACTCTGAAGCGGTCTGGAGCAGTATTCAGGTAAGTGCTCTGCGTTGGTCAAATATACACTGCAGTCGTTGGTGTCATAGAAGGCTGCAAGTACCCGCACAAAATACATGAACCAGCCACATATTGAGTGCAAATGAGGCGTAAACATCTCAATTAAAAAACAAAAACAACAAAACTCATCATTAAATGACTGGATATCAATCTCAATTAAAACTTGATGAAAAGTGCCTTCACTTGATTTTTACTGTTGCGAAACAGGACTTGTTTGCATGTAATAAAGTAAAATCAGTGTTGCCCCAGCACAGATTTATTGTAAAAGCATCTATTCGGGTGAAACAACTTTTTTATTCTACGAGAAGCAGGAAGTGTGCCATGAGCATGCTAGTGTATTCCGGGACGCACTGGGCCCATAGACTCGTGAAAAGCGCTCATAAACTCATGGTGCTGAATATTTTGGATGCTGGGACTGCATTAGGAAAGTGAGGGACACATGAGACTGTTGTAAAGAGTTTAAAACACATTAGTTCTGTTTTTGACGTTTAAAAACCATAATCAGGTACAGCCCCTTTAAGTTTAGTTATAGTCTGACTTGTATTGAGAATGTTTGGCTGTGTAGTTGAATAAACATAAGATAGATAAGTTTACTATGGAACATTCAAGGTACTGTATTAATAACTCCATGGAGACAAGCAGACGGTGGACCTCCCACCAGAAATGTGACACAGTGCACCTTCATTTTACAGCTTAAATATACTATTGGCTTATTCAAATCTCGGGGACGAAAAACATTTGGAAAACACAAGTGGGTTTTTAAAGCTCGTTTTGGGGGCCTGCCATTTCACGGATCATAACCTGGTGAATCTCAAAACAATAGTGGATGTTTGGCTCGTCCCATTGGCAGCAGGAGTTATTACGAGCACGTTCAAATTGAGCTATTGGGGTCCGTCCAATTTCTCCAAGATTCTGTGTCTGGGACCAGCTCTGAGTCTTGCTTCTGCTATTGAGGACGTGTTAGAAAATGTAGGAGTATTGTGGCAGTTATTGTTATACTACAGGTAATCTGCTGCATTGTCGCCTCGCCTTTGTGCAGCCGCTGCCTGTAGAGATTTCTGCTCCCTGTTTAATCCACAATAGATTTTCGCTTGAAAAGGTGTGCGCTGTCAGACTTTACAAAAAGGGCTTTATAAAAGAGGGGAGGCAGTCTGGTGCATTTAGATTTATGTCCCTTATGAGCAGGACAATAATAGAAAAATATTGGATTTTCAATATGTTGCAGTAACTGTAAAACATATTTGGATCGCCTTAACATTTCATTATTGCATTCTGTTTTACTAGTTTTATTAAAGATTGTTCTGTTAAAGTTGCCTGGAGTTGAGTTCAGGTCCATTCTCTTCTATAACGCTTTAAAACTTTATAAAGATACAAGATTAATCATTTAGGGATTTAACTATAACCAAAAAAATACATTTGTGGGCTTAGCAAGTCCTTAGCAACTAAATAAAATTAAGTAACTAGGTAATACTTTATAATACCTACACGTATTCATGCCTTAATAAAGCACGAACAAAAACTCATAATCAACAAATAGTTTATTAAGAATGATTCAGGCTTAGTAACTATTTAACAAACATTCCAACCCTAATTTCTAACCTTAACCTTAATTAAGTTGTTACTAATCCTGATTCATGTTTAATAAACTATATATTAATTATTAATTAAGTCTTTGTTAATGCTTTATGAAGGGAAAATAAGATGTAGTTATTACATTTTTGATTATTATAACAATTTATTGCGTTTAAATTTGTGATCTATATTTTCAAGCTTTTGGAGGAGTTTTCCTCTCATTTGACTGGTCCAATAATAACTGACTTTAGGGGTGTGGCTTAATCCCTTTTGGAGGTTTCTCACTCCATCATGCGCTGCTTCTATAATAACAGTATAATAAAACACAAAATCTGGATTCTGTTCATGTGCACTTTCTTAACTCCATCTCGAGCTAATGGGCAAAATGAATTGTTATATTTGGGATTGTCTGTATGTGTGAAAATGTGTGTGCGCGTGCATGTGTTTGTAGGCAAATGTGTGCAATAAAGCCAAACAATAGCACTTTCATGTAGTTCTTTGTTTGTTTTCCGCTTACAGTATATAGCAGGTTAGGTATACTTGTATTTCCTTTTGCAACATTCCTTGTAAATAGTGTGAATGTTTTTTTTTGTCTTAAGCTCAAAACAAAAAGTAATGAATTCAACTGAGAGAAGACTGAAATATGAACTGCAGAGCTATAATAACTAGATGCTATTGCAATAGCTGAAGCTATTGCGAGTGACTGCGCAATTGACTTCGTGTGATGTTGGTATGATCCGGGATTCGAACCCATGATCTCCTTATTGGGAGGCAGAAGCTCTAGCCGCTCTGCCACCATGCACCTGCCAAGAGCAGTTTAAACAGCAAAGTTCCCTGTACTCCTGTAGAGGACCAACAGAAAGGCTCCCACTGTAAAAGATAGGGAAAAACTGCTCGGCAAATTATGAAAAAACTACAAAAGGTACATGTACCAAAAGTAATAGCAGACATTAGAAGACTAGGAACTATTGAAAAATGCAAAAAAAAGTAAAAGAATTCAAAAACTGTGGCCTGTGAAACGTGCCGAAAAACCGGAAAATACAAGAACAAATAGTGACTGCCTATAGGCATAGGCAGTCACTCAATAATAATCCCTTCAGTTCTGAACAAGTTTGTACAGATCTAAATTACAGGACGGAAAATGACTGTTATTTGAAGAAGACTTTCTTTTAAATAACTGGGGCCTTTGCAAACTGATGTGCAACAATAATATAAAGGACACATTCCTCTCCTCTTTAACCATCAGAAACACTTCCTGATGAACTCCCTCAGTCTGTGATGTTTTTTTAGATTTTCTGTTTGTGTTTTTACATAAAAGTTTTGTCATAAATATGGAGTAAAAGGCTCTTACAGGACAATCGGGTAGTAAATCCTGTAGTAATGGGCAATACAAAATTTCAATTCATTTTTCGAAAATATGGATCTAAATAGGGTTTGAAGCAGAAAATCATCAAAATATCTCTTGCATAGTAGAAATTATGGTCAATTTAAGCATGAAAAATGACAAAAATTGAGTAAAACTCAGGTCATAGGGGTTAAAAGAAGATGAAATGTACTTTTCTTTGAATAAAAAAGTGTTATTAGTTGTAAATTTACCAACTTTTTAGATTATCTCGGACCCTAAATATAATTAAAACAAAAAATACAATAGTAATCATTGACAATATGCGACTAGTAAACCCATTTATTTGCCTGAAACTCAAGTTAAGAGGTACTCCGAGTGTGAAACAAAGCTTAGGGGGAACTCGAAACAAAAAAGGTTGGGAACTGCTGATTTAAGATACCATGGATACCTGCTCTTCAATCCACTTTGTGCTCATATCCTCTCCAGTTCGTCGCCGCTCGCTGTCACGTGAAAACCAACAGGAAAAGGTTGACCAAAGGTGACGTGAAGGAGATGGAGATGGCCGCAGTGTGCTGACTCATGCCTGCCTTATAGCTGCTCTTAATGTCTGCAGTGAGACCATCGATCAAAGGCTTAATTTTCCCACTCAATTCTCCCGGCAGCGCGAAGAGTGCAGAGCCTCCAGCTGCGCAGCGAGCGGCATCTCTGGCACGTGTCCAACGAAGCGGCGAAGCGGCCAGGAAGAGCCGGAGACACAGGCGACGCAGCGGGAGCGACAACATCCCGGCCCCAGCCAAACCCAGGACTCGCTGCGCTAAAGGGATTACAGGTCATTTAAAGTGTTTTCGGGGGGTTTTCGCGAGACGGCAGCAGCGTTGTGTGTCTGGATGACCTGAAATAAAGGGTTGCACCTGGCAGGACATCTGGTTAAAAGGAGTTCTAATTCATTTGCATCGACTTCACTGATTAGGTCTTTGCTCCAGCCGGACACACAGCACTGAAGGGATTACATGCAAGTGTTTTTTGGGGTTTCCGTGTGATGGCAGTGTTTAGTGTGGAGGTAAATGTGTTTCTGTAATTGGCCTTTAGTTAATTCATCTGTTTCATTGAGTAATCCAGTGTTTTTCAACCTTTTTTGAGTCGCTGCACATTTTTTTGGTTGAAATGATACCACGGCACACAAAGATATCAGACCTTTTCTTCAGAAAATATGACGTGTAATGTATCAAATGAATATCTGTGCCACTGTCTGGTTCTTTAAATCCGGTAATGGTGACTGTTTTACTTTCTTTTTTGGTGCAGATGTTTGTTCAGAACATTCTAAAATGGAAAATTATTCAATCTACTGGACATTTTTTCAAGACACACGTAGCAATATGTCAAGGCACATAACTGTTCAAGGCATGGCCTGCGAACAAAAATGTACAGAAAGAAACACAAAAAAAATAAATAAACAAAATTGTATATCAAGCTCACATTTCACTCTTTAGTAGTTCACAAAAATCTTTTTGAAATACTTTACTCTAAAAGTAACCCTTCAAATTTAGATTTGATTTTGATATATCTTGCAGCTTTGTACCACTAGATGGAGCGAAGAGCATGTACTTCCATACTTTTACTTAAGTACATTTCTTCTTCTCAAATACACAGTTCTGCGTCTGTATAAATAGTTGTTTTTTAGCATGAGCTTCAGTGCAGTCGTAATCTTGTGAGTGCAGTTTGGGTCAGATGTCCATCATAAATCACTGACAAACTGAAAAGTGCTGCCAGTTTCACGCCACTGTCCTCTTTAGTCGATAATCAATCGTCAGGGCATGTCTTTAGAAGCTGCACATTTTAGATAAATTAAATATCTACTCTCTGTGTCAGTGTCAGTCCCCAGGCAGAAACAAGCAAATGGAAGGGCACCAGGCATGTAATTAATGAATAATGATGATAATGATTGTGCAAAAAAGAATCATTTCTGTGGTAGGGCTGCTCTTCGCTCCATCTAGTGGTACAAAGAAGGGCTGCAAGATATGTCAGAATGGAATGGTCACAATTGGCAGATCACAAAAACTGCAATTGTTTAAGTTTATTGCAAACAACAAAATATCCTGTTTCATTCTGTATAAAAGCTGCAAAAACCCTGTGGTTTAGACCTCTACAAGGATGTTCTGAAATACATAGGATTCCTGTATCAGTTTATCAATCATTCACCAACAAGTACACGGAGGGACTGTTGAACACCGAAGAGATGCAACCACAAGTACAAGGGTATGCAAGCACAAGTCACAGACTGAGTACAAGGTGACAGTGTACAACATGCACGGGCGTAAAATACGGGGGGGATAGGGGGGTTACAACCCCCCCAATATTTTGATCTAGTACATTCAACCCCCCCAATATTTCAGACAATTTTTAATATTAAATCATATACTATATGTTATTTGTTAAAAAGAAATCTCCAGGAGTAGTTAAAACAATTAAATCAACAATAAAAATATTACTTTTTGACTACGCACCCCCCTCTCAGCTGTAGACGTGGTATCGCCCACACCGAGGCCGCGCTCTCTCACCCCTCCCTCTCCTGTCTCTGTCAGTGCGGCGTATGTCTGTCGTCAGTCAGTTTAAGAAGTTGATAGTTTTGACCATGTTTTGACTGACAGGTGAGGGCGTAGTGCTTCACTGAGTCAAAGGACTTCACAATATTCTCTCGCATTTGGAGACCAATGTTGCAACAGCGTTTGGCGTTCACAAACTACACTTTTATCAAACTAGAATTCTACAGTGAAAACACACCTCTCCTCGCCTGTAGAGGCGCTGCATAACGCCTGATGCACACCGACTCCGGTCCGGCTCCGGTTCGGACCTCGCTGGTCCCGCGCGGGTCCCTGCGTGGTCCCGTGCGCGGTCCCGTGCGGGTCCCGAGGTCCCGCGGCGGGTCCCGCAAGCCTTAGAAAATGCTTAAAATCTTTGCGCCCGGTCACACCGACCTCGGAGCTCTGCGGCCGCGGGTCCGGCAG
Source organism: Rhinogobius similis (assembly GCA_019453435.1). Classification (NCBI taxonomy): domain Eukaryota; kingdom Metazoa; phylum Chordata; class Actinopteri; order Gobiiformes; family Gobiidae; genus Rhinogobius; species Rhinogobius similis. The sequence continues at coordinate 10,202,502 of CM033627.1, read as the reverse complement.
CCGCGCGGGTCTCCGGAAAGAATCCGCAAGAAGTCTATTTTTGCCGGACGCCGCAGCGGTCTGGTGCGGCTTTCATATCATTTGACGAGTGCTCTCGCGCGAAACCACGTGAATCTACGTGGCTTTCGTCAAAAACGGACGGCAGTTAACCGGAGCTGGTGTGACAGGCGTCTGCAAGAGACCCGCGCGGGTCCCGGACCGCGACCGGACTGGACTCAGTGTACACTAGGCGTAACAGAATTGCACAGTGAAACATCGAGGAAGAGACTCGACTTCTCCGTTGGCCTGGTTGGCTTCTGCAAGATCCGCGTCACAGCTAAACAAATACGAAGCGGGGCTGCAGCGTTGTTGGACTTTATATAGTTTTTGTATTTATGGAACTATCCCAAGACCAACCCCAGCTCAGTGTGAGCGACAGCCGAAATGTCGGAGCGCGGACAATGTACTTTCATTGTGAGGCGAAGAGATGAGTGAGACGAAAATAAGTAAGTAGTTGAGTAGTATATTAACTAAATAAGTGCTCTGAAAGTTTGTCTATGTCATCTGCGCGTGTAGACTAGTTGTACAGCTTAATAATGGATGAATATAGACTTTTTTTTCCACATCTAAGCCAGCAATAGGTTACTTTTCGTTTTTTGGGTTTATTTAGATTTGGTTTCGCTCTTTGTTTAGGATCAGCGTTTGCTTGCGCATTTACAATTACCCAAACAAACAGAACTATCGAGGCAATCGGCTTTGTGAGTTTATGTTGAGTTGTTATTGTCCGACTCGGACCGCGTCTGTGGGATGTTGATGGTGCGCGCTGTGGTATAGTAGAGCTGTTCCAACCGCACTGTGGTAACACTTTCTGCGTACGGTCGCATGAGATAATCAGTGGTCCACAACCTTTTTATCACCGCGTACCAGTCAACGCTTGACAATTTTACTGCGGCCTGGTAGGGGAGGGGCGTTTATCATAATAAATGTGAATCCACTGTGTACCTGTTTTTTTCTTTAAAAATACTCCGGGGGCTTGTCTTTTAATCCAGGGTGCTTGGTCTCTAAGTGGCGAAGCAGCTTTGAAGGCTTCATTACCTCATTAGAGCCGTAGGATTCATGTAGGATTCCTGGTATTGTCTTGTTTCTGACTCATGTTGTTGCTTGTGGGTTAAATTTTAGCTCAAGTGACCGAGATGAGATCGAGCAGGCCCAAAAATTCAAGCCCGACCCGCCCGAGCGCGTACTGTCCGAGCCCCGAGTCATTTGCTGCAAGATTCGACCCGAACCGACCCGGGACCGCGCGGATACTGTCCGAACGCGACCCGGGACCGCGCGGATACTGTCCAACCCGACCCGGGTCCACGCACGTGTAGAACCGGAGTTACGTAAACTGAGTTCCTGCAGAGTTTTATCGGCAGAATAAGCTCCTGACAGGGCTTCAAGTGTTTAGTGTTCTACCTGCACCAACGGGACGTCTCCTGTACCAGACGGGCCTGTTCCTCCGCTGACGCCGGCCCACATGAGCTCTCTCCCTCGCTCCTTTCGTCTCTTTCTCTCTCTCTCTCTCTCCTCCGCTCGTGTAGCAGCCGCGCTTTCATTAACGTCTTTTCTCACGTCACATATTTTGACCACTTTATTCGAGCATGAGGAGGAGCATCACAGCACTGGCTGCTCACGCGCTCTTTCGCCGTGGAGCGCATGTTACGCACGTACGCGTCTCTGCCCCCTGGGCCGCCGACTCAGCCCGACAGCAGAGCGGAAAATGTGAACCCGAACCGGTCCAAATTGATCCACGGACCGGTACCGGTCCGCGGCCCGGGACCACTGAGATAGATGACATAGAAATAATATGTTTTGTCCGATACACAGCCATTTGCCTGTAGCCTCTCGACCCCCCCCAAAGTTGAAGCCAAAGTTACGCCCTTGACAACATGTATGTACTAGACATACGAATGTACACGACAATGGTATTGACTCTGTACGATGAGAAGCAGACACCAAGATCACCTTTCAATAAAAAAAAGAAAAGAAAAATCTAACGTTAATGCTCCAGCCCGTGTTCAAAATGTGCACTTTGACCAGAATGTAACTATTAAAACATAAGTCTAATTGCAAAGTTTGTCTGAAAAGTTCAATATTTTGCCAAAATTGTGCAGTCCTTGTACAAAGTCATACAATAAGCTGTGTTTATATTATGAAAGCAGTTATTGTTATGAAATCATTTGCCATATTAGATTGCATGTATCTTTTATTTTAAAGCCACCTCCCTCTTGAGTGGTTCTGGCTCCACAGTCCAAGTGGATGCGTCAGTCCTAGTTAATCTGCAGCCTGTCCGTCCGTGGGAGTAGGATCTCTCCTTCACTGTGGTTCTCCCCGAGGTTTCTACTTTTTCCCGTGGGGTTGTTTGTAGTTTTTCCTCGCCGCGAAGGAGGGTCAAAGGACAGGGGCATTCTGGGACAGTTATCTGAACTGCTTTTACCTGTGGCCCATCGAGGCAACTGTTGTTGTGATTTTGGGCATTATAAAAATAAATTGATTTGATTTGATTTGATTTATAACATGAGAGCAAATTCAGAGCTTTGTCCAGACTGAATTGTTGCAAATTGTAATTGACATATAAAAATACCCAGGACAGAAACGAAACACAGCACCAATCATCCATATAAACGCCATAATAATAAAAACTGATCTCAAATTTCATCTGAACATAAACTCTATGCTATTGATTTGTTTACGTTGCCTCTGGTAAACTCTGCACTCATGACCCCACAGATTACATCCACACTGTGGCTCTGCGGTTTAATCTCAGCCACTAATATGAGATTACATTTGTCTCCTCTCCGTTCTTCACTCTATCTTCTCCATGCGGTCCAAATGTATAACTAATCCACGGCTCTGACTCCCGCCCACGTGGCCACCCTCCCACACATCTCCGCACATGCTCCGTGTCTCCCTCCGTGCCGCCGCCTGCCGCAGTTACAAACCACAACCGCAACCAAGATGGATCACAAACGCAGCCAGATGACGTATGGTGTGCCGGGGGGAAAAGTGCTGAATTTTACCCCATCTTTCCACGTCTTCTGTGTCAGATTAGTGCGTGTGTGTGTGTGCGTGCGTGCGTGTGTGTGTGTGTGTGTGTGTGTGTGTGCAGGGGGGGTAAACGGCAGGTGAGGGGTGAGCGCGGGTGAAGGCGGGCAGGTGTTGGGGGAGAGGCGGGTGATGGATGGTGAGGAGGCTCGGGGTTGAACAGATGACTGACTTGTGTGCGCCAGCAGAGGGGTATGTTTGCTCCCCCGCTCACTTCTGCCATCCATCTTGCTGCTGAATAGTCTAAATAGCTACGGCTCTCTCCTCGCTCTCTTTTCCTCCCCTCTCCCATCGCTCTTTCGCTCTCTCTGTCTTTCTCTTCTTTCACTTTCTTCCGTTTTCTCTTAGTCCTCTCTCTTTCTCTTCCATTTTCTCTTTCTTCTCTCTCTTTTGTTATCCAGTCTTTCCTTTCTTTCTCCACTTTCATTCTCTCTCCTCTGTCTCTGTTTCTTTTCTTTCCATTTTCTCTTTCTCCTCTCTCTCTCTCTTTGTATCTTGTCTTTCTTTCCTTTCTTTCTCCTCATTTTCATTCTCTCTCTGTTTCTCTTTCATTCTCCCTCTCTCTTCCGTCTCTTCTCTCTCGTCTTTCCCTTTCTTTCGTTTTCTCTTTCTCCTCTCTTTCGTTATCTAGTCTTACCTTTCTCTCTCTCATTTTCTCTCTCTTTCTCCTCTTTCATTCTCCCTCTCTCCTCTGTCTCTTTCTCCTCTATCTCTTCTCTTTCTTTCTCCTCTCTCTCTTTCTCTTTCTTCCATTCTCTCTCTTTTCTGTCTATCGTTCTTTCTCTGCACTTTCTTTCTCTCTCACTTTCATTCTCTCTCTTCTCTCCTCTCTCTAGCTTTCTCCTCTCTTTTTCTCACTTTCTCCTCTCTCATTTTCGTTCTCTCTCTTCTCTCTTTCGTTGTCTCGCTCTTCTCTATCCCCCTTCTCTTTCGTATTATCTTCTCTCTCTCTCTCTCTCTCGCACCAGTAAGTATCTCTCTTTCTTTCCCTACCTTCTTCATCTCTTTCCCTTCATTCTCCTTGCTCTTTGGTTCTCTTCCCTTCTCTCTTTCCTGCTCCCATCTGTGCACCTCCTCACTTTCTTTTCTCTCTTCTCTCCAATGCATCTATTTCTTCCTTTCCTTCCCTCTTCTCCTTCCCTTCTTTCTCCTCTCTTTTCACTCTCTCCCATTCTCTTTCCCTCTACTTTCTCTCACACGTGCCCCGTTTCCTCTCTCTCTCTTTCTTTTCTCTCTCTCCTTTCCTTCCTCCCTTTTCTCTTTATCTCCTCCTTCTCGCTCTCCTCTCTTCTTACTCTATTTCTCTCTCTCTTCTTACTTCCTCTCTCCTAGTCTCCCTCTTTCCCTTTTCTCTTTTTCAATTTTTGCTCTCAAGTCACCCCTTCTCTCTTTCTACCTCTCTTTCTCTCACACACTCCAACATGTGTCTCTTTCTTTCTCTCTCTCCTCTCTCTACATCTCACCACCTCACTCTCTTCTCTCTATCTCCTCCTGCACCTTTTCTCCCCCCTCTTTCCCTTTCCTCTGTCTCTCCTTTCTCTCCAAGTCTCTCTTTGTTTCCGTTCCTTCTCTCTCATCTTGTCTCTTTCTCTCTCAATCCCATCTCTCCTCCTCCCTTCTCTCCCCCCTCTCTCTCCTCTCTCTCGTTTCTTTCTCTCTGCCTTCAGTCATGTTCTCAGATTGCTCTTTACAGTTGTTATTTACAGTAAACAGCAGGTGGAAGAGAGCGATGCTTGGTTCAGGCAACACCAAAAAGGCTTTGGGTTTCTAGACTTGGAAAGATTACAATCAGCAATGAAGCCCTTAAATCCTGTGGAGCATTTGACATTTGAAATGAAGCTTCTGAGATTTGACCTCATTTTTGTCATTTGTTCTGTGTACAGTTTGTCCTCAGCCAACCTACATTGTTTACTGTTGGTTTTATCTCTATATTACTCTCTTTATATTCTATATCTTGTAGTATTTTTTTTTTTTTTTTAACCTCCAAACTATCACCTCATACATTTGGTTTTGCATGTACCATCAGGACTAAATTTGTATTTTAGGCCAAAACAAAATCAAATAAAACACAAAGGCTATATTTAGAGGACTGTCTTGACGATAGGAATTATGAAATCTGAGAAACATAAGTTACAGCAATGTTTACACACTTTTTAGAACAAAGGATAATGAGGAACGCTTTGCTTCAGGCAGTAAGTGGTGAAAAAAGGTAAAAGAGGTTTGGTAAATGAGGCTCTATCCAAAAACAAAAAAACAACAACAAGGCACTCTCTGTCACTTCAAAAGTCCTTTATTAATAATGGCATGTCTGTGGACCTCAATGAGCCCAAACTCAAGCCAGACTAAGTTCCAGAGACATGCCAGAATTAATGAAGGAACTTTAAATCTACAAAGTGCCTTGTTTTTTTGTTTTTTGATATATGTTTACACATTTTTGAAAGGGTTCGCCAACTGCTTGTTTCAATGGACCTGTTATTGCTTTGTTCTACAGTCTGGTATTGCATTTTGTTACAGGTAGAACAGACAAGCAGGTGGCAGACTCCCAACAGAAAAGTTACATAGTGCAGCTTTAATTAAGGTATGGGTTTTATCAGGAAAATATTTAAACAGTGTGTCATGACTGAGAAACAGCTATTTAAGAGAGGGATGGGCGATATCACATTTTGTCTCATTGAAAACTATTTTATACGCCTTTAGTATTACGCTCCTGAACATAAATAACAGCACAGACTGCAATTTAGCACACTCTCGACATGACTATGACATTTCCTCCTCTAAAGCAGGGCTGCCCAGACTTTTTTCATCATGGGCGGTTTGATGAAACACAAATGAAGCAGAGGACGAGTCGAGGCCCATCGCTCATGGTAACAGTGAATCACTCAACAGATGTTACATTTATCACAGGTTTGACAGTGGCACCACACTTTTATTCAGGCTTGAAATGTTTATCTCAAGTCTGTCTCACACCACAAATATTGTTAAGAAGAGGATTTTTGAAAACTGATCATTATTTCTTGGGATATTGTTGGCAAATTCATAAAGGGCCTTAAGAGCCAAGTAAAATTGGTCTGAGCCTCCCTGCTCTAAAGTCTGGACTCTGCATCAAACCACATGTTGTTGACAGAGGATTTGCTGTGAACTTCTCGGTATAAAAGCCCTAACCATATAATTGACGATTAGAAAGGACTGAATCACGATCACGGTTGAAATTTGTTTAATCACACAGCCTTAATATAAGCTTAAAACCTAAAACTTCCCCACAATCCAAAAGCCCGCTCTCTCCTCCGACATTTGCAAAGTGACCCAAAAGTAACTATGGACCTTTGGAACAATTAAAACTCCGCGCCGAGCTGCAGTGCACCACCACTCCAATGCACACATCCTATTTAAAGACAGGTTCCTAACAGGGCTGAAGACAGAGCATCTCTGAGGGAGCGGCTCTAAAGTGGGCATATTAATTATCACAGCAGCCTTAGATCTATAGGCAAACCACAGTGAAGGGGGAAGGCCGTGTCTGTGACAGTCCTCAGGGACCCATAATGCACTGACAGCTCGTGCAATCAATGTGTACGGCCTCTGCGCTCAATTAGACACTGCTGCAAAAAAAAGAAATAACTGTTGAGAGGATTGGAATATTATTGTTTTGAACACATTGACCACATTTAAAGTGACTGTCACTTATTTTTTTCATTTCATGTAATAAAGAAAATCTGTTTTCCCCAGCACAGATATATTGTAAAAGCAGCTGTTAAAAAGGGTAAAAAGGGCTACTGTGTGTTGTCTCCATCTAATTATGAATCGTCTTATTGTTGAAGAACCAGGAAGTGTGTTGTTAGCGCTGATACATCTGAGGGAACGCCCCCACACACAGGTCTCTGTGGGGAACAATTCATTCATTTTAATGTGTCAGTGCAGCTCTTTCACCAACGTCAAGAGCAAATGCCAAATATGACGTGTTGCTAACTGTATCCATGCTAGTTCTCCGCATAAACTCTGCTCTGGCCTCTGAAAATTGTGCCAAGCTCTAACAAACTCATTGCGTTGAATAATTACGTTCCTGTTAAAAACATTTTAAAAATAAATTAATTTGTAATTTTTCCTGTTTTCAAGACGGTAAAGTATCTGCATTGTTTCATATGATAATCTTTCTGGTTCATATTCACCTTATTGTGTCCCGCCCACTTTTGCGTACTTCCGTTTTATCGTCACTCCCGGTTGAGCAGCAACTCCCTTCACTCAAATGGCCAACGAGGGAACGGTCTTGGCACTAAAATATTATATTAAGTCGGTTGATTTGTGCAAAAATGTTCAGCGTTCATGTGCAGCAACAAGTCAGCAATGCTCCGATTCCCTGAGCAGCCTGAAAACTGCTTTGTCGTCTGAATGGAACTTATCTGCTGATGAGATCGGCAGCTCTGTGAAAACTAATACAATCAGAAAGAGGATTACTTCCGGAATAAGGTGAATAGCAAACTCCTTAAATCGCTACAGTATATTTTCACTCTACAGCTGCTGAGGTAAGCTCGCAAAGTAACCATAAGCACTAAAAATGTAATGATCTGAATCTATATGAAGCGGTTTCAATTCAATCTACAAACCAACAAAGTAAACTTCAATGTTATTAAATTGTATCTCGCTGTTTATGTCACTTCATTTTTCTCATCCAGATAGTTTGTGTTCATAAAGCTGGTCACGTACTTTGTAGAAAATTTGGTTGTAAAAGGAATTAAGGGTTTCACAGGTTTGTTCATGTTATTGTGAATTGTTATGACATTGTGATGATTCTTCTCACAATGATTGTAACACCAAAATGTTCTATCGTTGACAGTTCCTTCGCTGCCCATCTGCACAAACAGCCTCTTCATTACCTCCGATCGATAAAGTGTCTTGCAGAGAGAGTAAAACTGTGAATCTTCTGTTTATAAGATGACCACCAATCGAGAATCATGCTGTATGTCATTGGAGTAATAAATGCACTTGAGTTTTGCGTGAATTGTCTTTTTAAGTGAAATCGATGTCCTTTCTCGGCTGTGCTTCTGATACAGCCACAACTTGTTCAGCCAATGAACTCTAATCAAGCCTGCAGTCTTTTAAAACAAGCGAAAATCAAAATGTCGACACAAAAAGGCTGAGCAACTTGAACACAGAGTCCTTTCTGAAGATGGAGGAGAATGGCAATGATTACTGATCATTTTGCTAACACAATAAAAAATAATGTGACATTGTCTTTCTCCCATTCATTTGACTCCCACAATGCTTCAGGTGCTCTCAAAGTGATTGGCTGTGATTAGAAGCACCCATTTCTCAGCGATCATAAGGAGTCGATGCGCTCAAAAAGCCACAAATGCCAAAGTGGAGGAGCAGGTGGGAATAAATAGCTGAGAGCGCGGTGCAGTGTCGCTGGTCACTTGAGCGCTGCCCTTTCTGTATCAGACAGACAGCTGCTCCACTGATAAAACGCCTGCTCTTTTCTCCGGCTTCTGAGAGACACTTGACCCGCCAAAGCAGGTCACGGCTCCATGAAAACTGTGAAGATCGGAAGTTTGGTCACATAATTGGATATGCAAATGTACACTTTTCATCTTTGAAGGCATCGAGCTACAATGTAAGGTGGACGTAATTATTTTAGGGATTATGTTTATATTCTATTATAGGATACTGATTGCGGGGCAGAAGTTACTTGATGGTATTTTGAATGTTTACAAATGTGAAAAGTTCAAATCTGTCTAATAGAATGGGACAATATTCTCGAATGCAAATGAACAGCATTCAAATTTAAATGAAGACTTAATCAAGCTCTGAGCGTTGTCTATTAACCGTCAATGCTGTTTCATGTACCGACATCTCGAGCATTCATCTTGATAACATTTTTACAAGACATTTCAACAAGCGGCCCAGGAACGCACGGCTAATTCTGTATCTATGACACAGGACACTGATGTTGGCGTGTGCGCTGACAATCAGAGGTGGTTAGTAATCAGTTACATTTACTGAGTGATGTTCGGAAGAAATTGTATTGTTTGGAGTACTTTTCTGACACCAAACTTTTACCTCTGCTTGAGTAATATTTAGTTTAAAGTAACTACTTGACTAAGAGCAAGTTCAAAAGTGACAAAAGCAATGTGTCTTCACACCTTGCTTTCAGATAAGATTTGTTTTGAAATTTGTTTCTGTCTATTTTTTGGAAATTCTAGAGTCTGTGCATTATTTACTGGTTTCTTTGTCTGATTGCAGTAGCTCATAAAACATAAATCCAAGTTTTATGTTCAAAGTGTTCCTCGGTACCATAGTTTCTCATAATATTTTTACTCTCTACTTGTTTATTTGTTTATTTGGGTCACTACTTTTTACTTGAGTATTATTATTTTAAAGTATACATTACGCTTACTTCAGTACACATTTTGGCTACTCTACACACCTCGGCTCACAATTCACAATTTAGTCTAATCCAGGTTTTCCAGCCAAGATCTGGAGACGCCCCCTGCTCCTGTTTGCCCCACAGCGGCCTTAAAAGATGGGTCAAATGCGGAGGACAAATTTCCTCACAAGGATGAATTAAATGTACCTTGACCTGAAAAGAAATGATCAAAAATCCCAAGCCAATGTGCAATTTGTACCAGAACCAGGCCTAGATAAATAGAGCTGTTCCATTGAAGTCAGTTTTTCATTCACTTCATCTATCACTTCTATCTATTTTATGCGATTAAGTATTATAACCAGTCCCTTTACAATCTTGATCCACTTAAACAGAAATTAACTCAAATCTCATGCCCAAAATACAAAGGTTCGGAGGTGAAGTGGCTGAATGAGTGAAACCGCTGTCTGAATGAGAGCTCAAGAGTAGAAAACATTATCAGCTGGAAAAGGACCGCGCCAGGTTAAAATGATTAAGCTATTCCACTGTAGAAGGCAATTAGAGCTGAATTAATGCCATTTATCTCCAGCAGACAGGACGTTATTGGCCAAGTGGAGAGCATGACTGCAGGCATCTGGAGCACCCCGCACTAACCGCTGAGGGAGGCCTCGGCAAAGGAGCAGAGGAGAACCGACACGAAAGGAGAACTGACAAAAGAAGAGGAGAACTAACACCAGCAGAGGAGAACCTACACCAGCACGAAAAGAGAACTGACAAAAGAAGAGAAGAACTAACACCAGCAGAGCAGAACCGACACCAGCACGAAAAGAGAACTGATAAAAGAAGAGGAGAACTAACACCAGCAAAGGAGAACCTACACCAGCAGAGGAGAACTAACACCAGCAGAGGAGAACCGACACGAACAGGGAACTGACAAAAGAAGAGGAGAACTAACACCAGCAGAGGAGAACCTACACCAGCACGAAAAGAGAACTGACAAAAGAAGAGAAGAACTAACACCAGCAGAGCAGAACCGACACCAGCACGAAAAGAGAACTGACAAAAGAAGAGAAGAACTAACACCAGCAGAGAAGAACTAACACCAGCAGAGGAGAACTAACACCAGCAGAGGAGAACTAACACCACCAGAGGAGAACCTACACCAGCAGAGGAGAACCAACACAAGAAGAGCAGAACCGACACCAGCAGAGGAAAACCAACACAAGAAGAGCAGAACCAACACTAGTAGAAGAAAACTGACACAAGCCGAGGAGAACTAACACCAGCAAAGAACAAAGACATGGGCAGAGGAGAACCAACAAAAGAGAACCAACATGAGCCTAGGAGAACCGACGTGAACAGAGAAGAACTGACACAAGTAGAGAGGAACCGATGTGAGCAGAGAACTGCTGTGAGCAGAGAAGAACCGACACAAACAGAGAAGAACAAATATGAGCAGAGGAGAACCAACAAAAGAGAACCGACATGAGTAGAGAAGAACTGATGTGAGCAGAGGAGAACCGACATGAGCAGAGGAGAACAGATATGAGCAAAGGAGAACCAACAAAAGAGAACCGACATGAGAAGAACTGATGTGAGCATAGAAGAACTGACATGAGCAGAGGAGAACAAATATGAGCAGAGGAGAACCGACATGAGCAGAGGAGAACAAATATGAGCAGAGGAGAACCTACATGAGCAGAGGAGAACCGACTCTAGCAGAAGAGAACAAAAATAAGCAGAGGGGAACCGACATGAGCAGAGGAGAACCAGATGGAGGTGAAAAAACAGAAGAACCAACAGTAGCGGACGAGAACGAAATCAATGGAACAGAATGGAACCAAACAATGAGTATTCACGTTTAGGTTGAATTGGGTGTCACCCAACAGCCAATTTGTAGAGTGGATCATAATAACAAGACTCTCCCTTGCCCCGCAGAAGCTACACCTTGCACAATGTTGCCAGATAACATCCTGGTTTACACTTGTTCAGCTTAATGTTGTCTATATTCCCCACAGTAGTGATGCATAATACCAGTTTCTGTTTATGCCAAATAATTCCAGTGTAGGATAAACCTATTCCAGTCTGTGTACTATTGAAACTCCTTTACAGAGTAGGAAGGAAATCATCTCACACACTCCAAACTTGCTTGAAGTTGGTGAAAACATGTAATCAAACTAAAAAGTTAAATTATTGTATAGTTGTAATAGTTTTCTACACTCAGCTTTGAGGTTTTAGTATTGTTCTACTCATAACTAGTAAAGATTCACAGTTTAAAACTCAAAACCTGGATTTTGGCATCAGCAGTGATATTTGTTTTTACATTATATACATTCTGATCAGTTTTTGTAACGTTAATCCCTTGAATCCTTGTCTCCAAAGCTCCTGAACCACGCTCGTCTCAGTGGGAGCAGTGAGTGGACGGCTCTGTTCTGAGGGAGCTGATGGCCTTTTTGGACGTGCTCGCAGCTCTGCACTCTCCCACTGATTTATGCTTCCATCGCGGCTCCTCCCTGCGCTCCGACTTGTGCCTTTCATTTTCACAATCATCTCCTCTATCTCCCTCTAAGATCTGTTTCACCTCTTAATGTCCTGCGTCCACTTCCAGGAACCACTCTAAATGACTATATTAGGAGAGGGAATTAAGAACTGCACTGTGCTGGCTTTGATTGTCCACAGCAGCGCGAGAGAAAGGGCCATACTGTGGTTTATAGGATGTCCCATTAACAGATCAATCAGGCCGTTTGGAAGCATGTGACCAGCCTGCAAAATGTTGTTTAGGGGGCCATATACCACTGTCGTCATTAATTAGCTTAATATGGGAGCAGATGTTATCAGTCAGTCGTGAAAAGTATGTGACCTAAACATTAACCCGGCTGTTTTTTTAGTCTGGAACCAGGATTTTTCACCTTGAGTTTCGATCGCCCTGACAAGCGCATAAACCAAACTGCAAAAACGCATGGCTACTTTGTGTTAAACAGTGTACAAAGCACTAAACCGAGGTATGGTCATCATAAATGTTGTTCTGAATGATAATATGTTCAAGAAAATAATCTCAAACTAACTTCTTTCCAGATACATGCTACAAATCTTCCAAAATCACTGTATCTATATAATACAAAATAAATGCATGAAAAAATAAATGCATGTGGGATGATACCACATGGTATAGAATTCAATCTAGAAATGTACTTTTTTTTCCATCTGTTGGTTTACAAGGCTCATCAACAACCAAGGAATTAGCACAGACAAAAATAAACATGATAAGAACATCTATCCAAGTCGAGGAAAAGCGCAGGGAGAAAAGACATAAAAATACTGAACTACATGGTGCCTTTAGTCTTTGTTTTTCTTTTTATTTACTTAGTAAAAAGATATGAAATCAATCTGTGTCATGTTTGTGTGTCTTTGTTGTAACAATCAGAAGCGAACCTTTGATTGTTGCTTGTGCTCACGCCACAGTTTCACAGTTTTTTCCATCAATTCTTGCCACAATTTTTTTTTTTTTTGCATTATAGAACAGCATGTTTGCAACTTAACTGAATGCTAATATTCATTTTTAAGTTTATGTTATTTTTAGGAACTTTTGTGTTACTAGTGATTAATTGCACTTCTTAATCAAAATTAAAACCCAACAATAGGGGTTCCACCTGCTGGCTTGTGCTGGTTCTAAGCCTGGAAAGCGTTGCAAATCAATATGCAAATCAGCACGTGCTACCTGATGTTATTGTTATGATCATATGTACAGAAAAGAAAAGCAATAAAAGAAGTTAGTTTTGAATGGTGGTTTTGGTAAATGTTATTGAATGTGTTTTAATAATCCAGCTCTTATGCTTACACAGCTGTAAATACGGTTAAAATGTGTGTCTCCTGTTGACATCTGGTTGCACAGTTTAAATTAATGACACTATAACACATGTACAACAGCTTGAACACTCAGGCAAAACAACTGGAGCAGTAATTTCATTTTCTCTAGTGTCTGTGTGACGAGAGTAACAAGCACCCTCCACCAGAGAGGGAAAGGTTGGGGTCCAATCTACTGAACACAACATCAAAACTGGCCTGGTTAGTGGAGCAACGGGCGACCAATAACAGGACGGTTAGTGATTCAAGCCTCACTCCTGCTCATGCTGTTGTGTCCTTGGGTGGGACGAGAAACATTTTCCACTAGAAAATATGAAACACTGGGTCCTGAGAGTGAGACTTTGTTATAATTCTGGGGCTGCAACTAACGATGATTTTGGTAATCGATTAGACTAGTGATTATTCTTGTAATTAATTGATTAGTTGTTTAGAAAGTGAAAGGTCCGTGAATGTGAGATTTTTACTACATTTGACCCAGATGAAGCTGTACTGAAGTCGTTGGAGGATCCTGATGAAGAATATTTACAAACTAAAGAATGTTCATTAATTTTTTTTTTTTTCATTCATTTTGAATGAAACAATTTCCACTCAATTTGCATCATAAAACCTCTTTTCTCAGCTCATAGCATCATTTCTATATTCGATTAGTTGTGATTAATGGATTAACTCGTTGCGGCCTTATTAATAATTCAGGTTTTTAAGAACAGGCTCAAGACCCATCTTTTTAGCTTAGTTTTTGATTAATATTCATGACTTAATTTGTATTTATTTATTTTATTTATAGCTACTTACTCTATTCACTTATTTTAGGGTCATTATTTTCTATGTATTCATGCCCTAGTCTATGGAAGCCCATTTCCTCCAGTGAATAAAAAATAAAAGCCCCACAGGAGGTCATGATTTCGAATTTTAAAGTCATAATTTCGAGTTTAAAAGTCAAAAGTCGTAAATTTGAGTTTTAAAAGTCAGAATTTCGAGTTTTAAAGTCATAATTATGAGTTTTCAACAATGCTTGGGCGAGCTCCAGCGACATGACAGCCGCTACTGTTCATGTGTTCCCCGCACTGATGACGACGATCTCGGGCTCAAAGGTCTGGACTGCTTTGGGTCATACGTGGACAAATGAGACGTCTGCGGTGTGCACTTCGTGGATCGTCCAGACGTCACCTGCAGTGGCTGTGCTGCTGCTGCCAAGGAAACAAGCAGAATGTGCGGTCTAAACATGGACACTTTGCCCCGTTAATTGGTCAAGTCTACGAGCAAAGACCTGTACGACTGCGGCGCATACTGAGCCTGGTTTTGGACCTGGTTTAGTTTTAGTCCAGGCATTCAGGGAAACGCCTGCGGACTTACGCTCCATTCCCCGTGATCGAGCGCTCTGTGGCCCCGCTCAGACTGGTTCAGACTGACAGCGCAACAGCTCCTGATCAGACACACGGCTCCAGAGCCACACAGTGCTAGGCTCTGTCCTGCGCCCATGGACCACGCAGCATTCCACTATGGGTGGACGGTTGGACGGCTACAGTCCAACCGGACCAGAACCTCCTGCCACAAGTACAGTTTACTTCCCTCTGCTGTTGGACTCTTTACACTCTTAACACTTTATAACTTGCCACTTTAACAATAATATTATAAAAGAGCTATCTATATGCACTGCCAATTTGCACTACTGTCTATCCAACTGTAGATTTCTGTTGTCTATTTTATGTTATTTAATTCTTAATTTTATGCATACCTCTTATATGTGTGTGTGTGTGTGTGTGTGTGTGTGTGTATATCTTGCTACTATTTTATTCATTGTTTTATGTTGCACCTTACGTCAAACCAAGTTCCTCTGTTTTTGACGTTTGATCACTGACAATGACAATAAATCTGATTCTGATTTGGAGAGAGGAATGTCTATTTGGATAAACTGAATAAATCCCCACCATCTCCATCAACACGGCTCCGGAGCTGCACAGCATATGTCTCTGCCCTCGTCTTCATGGTCCACACAGCATTCCCCGATGCACTCAGGTCTCCAGCTGTGTGTAAACGTGTATTGCTTGACACTTGGAGCATATGGACTTGTCCCCATCTAATCCGACCAAGACCAGGTCCAGAACAACGAGAAGTGAATGCATTGAGCGCAGCACAACGCCACGTGCACGGTCACAGCTGGAGACCTGAGTGCTCCGTGGAATGCTGCGTGGTCCATGGGCGCAGGCAGGGCCGCCGCTTCCATAAAGCACGTAACGCACAGCGCGTAGGGCACCAAGTGCTCTGAGGGGGCACCACATCGGCTGTGCCGTGGCCGCCTGTGGCGAAAAACGAGCGGTGCCCACGCCGGGCGCTATGCTGCTCGGCGCTGCGTTCGCGTTCGGGCGCTGCCGGCGCGTTCCGGCGCTCGCCAAAGTGAAGCGCATGCACGTAATTTAATAAAACCGCGACGCCAAGGGCTCTGTCTCTTTCCTCCTCGGCTCCTCCCTCAGAGGACAGGGATGGCCAAGACCCCAGGCAAAGTTTGAGAGAATGATGAAGACGAGAGAGAGAGTCAGCGGAGGAGCCTATTACCTGCCACTCTGCAGCTAACGTCTGACTCTGAGGCGTTTAGGGGGGGGGCACCATCAAGACATTTTGCATAGGGCACCAAAAAAGCTAGCAGCGGCCGTGGGCGCAGGACAGAGCCTTGCACTGTGTGGCTCCGGAGCCATATGTCTGATCAGGAGCTGTTGCGCCGTCAGTCTGAACCAGTCTGAGCGGGGCCACGGAGAGCTCGCTCATGGGGAATGGAGCATAAGTCCACGGGCTTAACTCTGAATGCCTGGACCAAGACTAAACCAGGTCCAGAACCAGGCGCTGAGCTGGGCATGCGCTGCAGTCGTGCAGCTCTTTGATCGTAGACTTGACCAATTTAACGGAGCAAAGTGTTTTGAAATTATTATTATCGAAATTATGACTTTTATGGGGGGGTTTATTTTTTATTCACTGGCAGAAATGGGCTTCCATACTAGTCTTATTGTCTCTCCACCCACATTTTTATTGAGTATATTTTATAGTTCTTAGTTTCTAACACACTTTGTTTTTAAGTATCTTGATCTTTTTAGGTTCCCCAGTGTTTCCGCTGAGGGGCCCTCTGTATCAGGAGCAGTGGTCGGCTGTGGCTGCTGGGCCCTTGCTCATGGGCCCTGGTGCCTCATCTCTCCTCTGGGCCCTGTGTCTCTGTCCTGTGACTGTGGGCAACTGTTGAAGACGGCTCCTCTGATGGCGCTTCCTAAACTTGTTTATATGTACTCAGGTTCATGTATTCTAGTGTGCCTGTGTGTGTGTGTGTGTGTGTGTGTGTGTGTGTGTGTGTGTGTGTGTGTGTGTGTGTGTGTGTGTGTGTGTGTGTGTGTGTGTGTGTGTGTGTGTGTGTGTGTGTGTGTGTGTGTGTGTGTGTGTGTGTGTGTGTGTGTGTGTGTGTGTGTGTGTGTGTGTGTGTGTATGTTTTTGTGCATGATTTGCTGCATAAGCAATGTTGGAGGCGGTTTGGTGGGATGCGGCATGTGTGGTAATGCCATTAATGCACGCTTTATAAATAAAGTTTTGATTGATTGTGTGCAATTAATATCAGTCGATTTCATCTAGATTGCATATTGTTTTCAGTCAATATAGCACTGCTTTTTAAACAATCTCTTCTCAAATAGCTCTATTTTGTCCATGCCAAATGTAAACAATCTTTTGGCAACTTTATCTTGCGAGATCTTGTGGCACTGAGATCTAACTCTAATCCAATCAAATACAATGCACTTTATTATAGAAAAAATATACAAATGAGAAAACAAAATACATCATAACTTAAAATTTAAAAATAGAAACAACATTTTGAGTCTTTAGGCAAGGCACTCTGTTGTTGGTTGACGCAGATAAGACATGATTCTGTGAGGTGGCCCTAGTGCAGCTGTGGCTGTAAAAGTGACTTACCTGTGAGTAAGCAGTAGATAAATAATGCAACATAACAGGTCGGCTGGGTATCTTAAAGATGCTATATAAATTCAATGCATTATTAAAAACGTGGTCAGTGATTCTTGTTGCAGAATATTGTACGAAACACCAACATGACTGACAATCTGTTGACAGTTGTTAAGAAAGTGAAATGAAGCAAGAAATGGCGCACATACAATCAGTGCATCACAATTTAGAGTTAAAGGTGAACAGTTGTAATTTACTTTTGACCCGCTTGTTTCTATGGAGATTTATTCTCTATGGAGATTCTATTTCTATCTATCAACATTTACTCAATTACAAGTGTTTTTATTGCTTAAAATGCCCTGAAAAATCTGCAAGTTTGTTTGTTGAGATTGTTTAATATAAATGTAGGGCTGCAAGATTATTCGCAGTCGGATCAAAATCTCAGTTTGAATGGATGCAATGACCAAATCGCTGCCATTTTTTGAAGAATAATTTCCTCCACAAACAACAAAATATCCAGTTTTATTCTGCGTAAAAAAAAGCTAACCCTGTAGCTCTGAAACTTCATTATGGCCATGCAAACGTTTATTACTTCAGTCTAATTAGTCTAAGTTAAATGTGGACTTGATAATACTTCGATAACAAGATTCTGTTCAAACATAATCATAAATCTACTCGCAATCTGAAAATATTTGAAATTACATATTTGTCTCAAATCATGCAGCTCTGGTTTATTACCATAACCATTGAAGAACATAAGCAAAGCAATAATATGTCAGTTGAGATAAGCAAGTTGTATAGTGCACTTTTAACATATTGATTACATTAACCAAGATCCAACACAAACCAAGATGTACAAAACTAAGTTAGGAGTGGGCTATTTATATCGCAATTACAATTTGATCACGATTTTGTTTCAATCACGATTCACGTTAACGTAGAATGTATAAACTATTTTGAACAGGTAACTTAAGCCATCTGCTTCTTCTGAAGGTTCACACTTGATTGCAGTAGGCGGAACAGAAGGACTGTCTTTGTTGTTAACACTTTGCTTTTCCTTTTACTGGAACTCTTGTAGTATTGTCTTGTGTATGCCTTTTTCTTATTTTAATTTTACATCGGTTTTATGCCAGGTGTGTCCTCCTTGAATCAACTCTCTTCGTTTACCTTCAGGCTAAGAACAGTAGCACTATTGTTGCAGAATGTGAGGAGAATATACATTACTTCGTTTCTTCTCTTTCTCATTTGAAGTTATAAGCAGGTGCATGATTTCTATCTCGGAAAATAGGCGCACTTATATCATTTTTATATGATTCAATTAACTTGTGTCCAATATTTATTCCACCTGTTTTGTGGCATTCGTAATAACAGGAGCTCGACTTTACCTTATTTTATTTTGTTCATGTCTTTCCGTATTGTTGCGCTGGGGCAATCTTGCACGGTGGAGACTAAGTATATTTTGGTGCACTTTCATAAAATAAACATTGTTGTTCCTGAGGCTGTGTGCAAACCGTGAACACCAAGGACAAACTAATGCTGTTTCAGTCCAGAATAAGAGTCTGGACTGAACGGTTTTCACGTGACCAAGGAGCTGAGACAGTGTCAAAAATATGCTGTCCATCAGTGCCAGTTGATCAATATCAGATAAACAACACTAATGCCCTATCCACATGGGATTAGTTGACTCTACTCTGGTAACTCCACTTCAATCCAGAGCATCGAGGAAGACCGCAATTAAACGTCACATGGTGAGCCTAAAAAGCCACGGCACTAAACACAGAAGACACTCGAATCCTGGATTGCAGTCCGCTGTGATTCTCCATCTCAAAACCACAAAGACAATGAGGTTAAAGAAGGGAGAAGAGATGGTTTGAAAGAGGAGTGAAGGAGGCCATTTGCCGGCTATTTACAACAGTGTCCTATTGCCGGTTGTATGCTAATCAGGGGCTTGACTGAGGTGAGGGAGTCAGTCGGACTTGAGCAGTTTAAATGTGAGTTTCTCTGACCAGTTCAGCAGATTGAAAATGACATTCAGATGGAAGTCAAAACATCTTGATTTATTTATTTTTTTTAAAACAGAGTCCATATGACTACCTCTCAAACACTGCTTACGATGGTTCACTCTTGGACAAATGAGGGATTTCACTGATCTACTTTAAAAATGTGAGACAGATCAGTTGCAGCTATGACCAAAGTTTGTCTGAGCGAATATCAGGCTCTCCATGTGATACATTTGTAAAAGTTACTAAATGAAAGGGAAATGGGGAGATATTGTTTGTGGCGGAGCTTCTCGGCTGTTACTTTGAGGTGCGCTTGTGTTTACATGTTTGACAGAGATCGATAGACGCAGCAGAGGAGGGCTCACTCTGCGGCACAGACACAGGTTTGATGTAAATCACAGCGACTCTTTGGTACATGACGGTTCTAAGTTTAATCTTTGTCCCTGTCTCACTGTGAGACCTACCACCCACAATTTTAAGATTTTTCCCTCCATCAGAAATATTTGTTGCAGACTGCAAAAATCTTGCAGTGGACACAGGTCTTAAAGGTTGAATGGAGGATTTCTCGCCGATTTGAAAATCTGCGACTGTTAGTCCCTTTTTTGAAAAAGCGCATGCGCAGGTTCCCCCTCCCTCCCTCCCCGTTTCTCCTGACTGAACGCCTAGCAAACCTCGTGAACGAGCACGCCCAGCAGCGCTGCCCCATGCGCATTTGTTTACAAGACGATTGGTGTCGCTTTCTCACGACAACCTCCGCGAAGAAGATTTAATAATACACTCCACATACAATAAGCTAAAAAAAGAGTCAGATAAACAGTTACCTGTCCAGCAGAAACTTTGCAACGGAGGCATCAGCCTGTTTTGCGCTTTCAATGCTCGCCAGCGCGTAAACGATTCCCCCAGAATTCGTCTCGTTCGTCTCTTCTGTGAAAGTTCGAAAACAGTCTTTCTCTTTCGTCCCTCAGCCATTTCGGTACTTCGCGGATGAAAGTTTAGACCTACAATGACGGAACTCGCCGCTAACCTCCTGCTACATAAACACACTAGCATATCAACCACGCATGCGACCCAGGGGAGCGAGCGTTTCCCCTGGACGAGCCTGCGGGCGTGCACTAGCACGCAGAGAATGATTGACACCTGAGCGGACCAGTTATTTGTGCTACCCACGAGGAAATGAGATTCTGATTTGTTGCCCGAAATCCTCCATTCCACCTTTAAGGCAGGTCAATCAAACAACATTAAACGACTCACAGATTTAACTTTGCACATTTTGAATTATGGCTGTCCAATCTCAACATGACAACTACATGACAACATGACAACTATTGAATCTTGAATCAGTTCCACAGTTTGACATTAAACATACAGGCAGATGATCCTACCAGGCCAGATCTCTGGAGAGGCGAGTCCACTCACTGTAAGAATTGTGTTTTTCAATTTGTATTTGAGCAATAAAAGTACAAAGAACTTTAAAAGGGACATATTCTGCTTAATCAGCATCAATGATATTTCAATCTTGTTACAACAGTGTTTCCTCATCATTGCTTTGCCCAAAGTTGTATTTCAATTGATTCCTATTTGTTTGAGTTAATCCTGTAATGTCCTACAACTAAGGCTCTAGTGCTTAGAAAAGTCCTGTCTCACCTGTCCCCTATCCCCACCCACATCCTGTGCTTACTTCAGATATACTGAAAAATGAAGACTCCGAGTGACACGTGTCAGGTTATAAAATGCACATAGCCACTTTTCGAAAATAAAAACATGTAAACTACTCGTTACAATGAAATGTCCCTGTGAAGAGTTATGAGTCAGATGTATTTTTGAGCAGGAATTAAATGATCTGTTTCAATTATTAGGCCATTTTACGTCAATATTGTGGTTTACAATGAGCACAGTGTAAAATGAGGATCTACATATGTTACGGTTCACTGTTTCTGAAAAAAACCTAACATCATAACATGTCTCCTTTAAAGCTGCACGATTTCTGTTGGTACAGTGTAAACTTAAATTTATCACCAAGATGGCAATTGATGCTACTACTAGGCCATGTTATCAATCAGATCTGTGGAGAGGCAAGCCCACTTAGTGTAAGAATAATCATAAAAATACATGTAATAGAATAAATGCAAGATGTATAAGTTTAATGTCATACTGAAAAACTTACTACACAGTGCATCTTTAACCTGAGAACACTATTGATGCAAAAAAGACTTGAGCTGCTGACCATTTTGTCGATGTGTCAGGTTTCAGAGTCACCTTTTCACGTTTCACACTTTAAAATTCACAGCCAAAAATACCTGCAGTTGCAAACATTCTTCCAATGTTTGCTTTGTGTTCAAATCAGCGTAATTTCATACAATGTGCCTTTACAACTTGACATTCTTAAATCGTCTTTGTCTCTTGTATGAATGCCTTTGCTTCATGGTATTGCCGTTTCCCCCATACTAAAAATAGCTATCTATTAATTTCACTTTTTTCTAACTGTATCGTGAGCAGCGACAGGAGGAGGCATCACGTGTGACAGTTCAAACACGCCGGAGAGACCGTGTAACTTCATAGAGCTCCTTTTACGCACTCGGGAAAATACTCTGCACCGTGGCGAATGAGCTTCACTAAACGAATAATCCCATAACTCTAAAGACAAGCTCATTTAGGAATATTCCAAACTGTCAATTAGACACACAAGCGTCGTTCTATTTATGTCATCGAAAGCTTTTCCATGCCCCAACAGCACGAGCTGATCTTGAAAATGATCAACAATTATCGTGGCGCATCCATGTGACTGAGGCAGCAACAACCAGAGAGAGAGAGAGAGAGAGAGAGAGAAGGACCCTGGAACAAAAAACACAATCTATATTCAAGTCTAAATGCCATGGTCAAGTCTCGTTTTCTATTCAGGTTTGGCATTTGGTTCACCGCACAAAATAATTACGTGCGCATAACAGGATTTTCTCTTTCACCTGAGACTCGTGGTTCGGTCAGGGCTGATTCGGGACGCTGGTGCTGTGCCAATCTGCTGTTTTCTTTGGTCTTACCCCGCAATAGTCGACCTCCCCTTTAATTCTAAGCACAACGTCCCGTGTACGAGTGCGCTTGCCCGGCCGTCACTGAAAAAACCCGGACTTCACGCGCGTAAAGAGATCACCTGCGCGTGTCCAAATTGTTGCTATGTGAAAAGAAGCGTCCCGTGTATGTTCAACTCACCAGTTTGCTGAGTGGGAATTCCCTTTACATCTTTCACTGCAGGTGTCAATGCGCCGCGCTATCTCCCGCGTTCCGGACGCAGATCCACTCCAGCGCTCTCCAGGACAGCCGGCTGTCAGCCAAAAACGTGACCAGAATAATTTGCGAGTGTTTTGTCATAAATATTACAGCGGGAGGGGGGGAAAGCCCTCCAAACGGGTTGCAGACGCGGAGGAGAAGCAGCGGAATTGGCTTTACTTCCCCCAAAAAGAACCGCAGTGGTGCTCCTCGTTGCTTCTTTTTGAAATAATTCCCATTCAACACGGCGCGCTACTCTTGTCCACTTTTCCACGCGTGGTTCTGCGCAAAGCTTGCTCTGATCCAGGCAGCACCGGTGGAGGATGGAGCGAGTGTGGGCAGGAGGAGGAGACACAAGCGCGCAGGAGGAGGAGAGGGACGGGGGAGGGGGCTTCTGCTTCTGCTGCTGCTGCTGCTGCTGCGTGTGATGGTACAGACGCTCACAAGGACGACCTGAGATTCCTCAAGGGTGAACGCTCCTGTGTAGTAATTCAACGAGATTTCCCAATTACTCCCGCCCCCCTCCGCGCGCCCTGCTCTGTACCAAACGCATTACAGCACACTTCACCGGCGCTGCCTCAAAGGACCGGCTCAAGTCCGCATTTACATTCAATTAGACGTCCAACTGCGCCGCTGGTTTGGTTCACGGCAACAGATTCTGTATCACAGGTCTTTGCTGCATTTGACACTTTCTGCTGAAACATTTTCAAAATATAAAAGGATTCAATGCCCCTAAAATTGTCAAATATCTCATTTAATTTGGCTATTTAGATTGAATGCATTTATTTAGGCATCACTGGCCAATACTTTCTTTGTTACTATCATTCAGATCATGGCCTGTTAATATAGGCTTAAAATGACTTAATTAGTCGAAGCATTACAGATCCTTTAAAAGTGTGGAAACAAAAAGAGTCTAATTCAGTAACTGCAGGCAAAAGTTAACATAATGGGATTATAATAATACTTTACAACAAATACTACATTTTGTGAAGCTCAAACACAATTGTGTTGCCTGTGATCCAGAACATGTTCGATTCATTTTGAGTCTGGTCACCACTTCCTCCATCGCGCCTGGAGTCAAACTCAAATGGTACTGTGCTATCAGATTTGTGTAATATATTTTTTCATCTTTTGTGTTGTAGAAAAGCACACTAACTGACATTTCTGGCCAGGAAATGAATAGCATATTGTTTATTAAGGATTTTAAAGCATTAGCATCTTCATTTTGCACATACAGACTTGTGCTGGAAGGGCATTGTACAATCACTAAAACTACAATTCTCTATTAAACTGTACCATCAAGCATATCAATCAAAACTTTACTTCGGACACAAGGTAAAGTGGTTTGTGGTTTGCTGTAGCGACCAAAGGGGAAAAGATAAAAGACAAGAAAACACAAGCTTTTTCTACATGAACAAGCAGACAGTAGCAGTGTGCATGTCTTTACCAAAATGTCTGACGGCTCCAGAGTGCTTCTGAATACTTAAAATAAAGTGTTACATGCTCCAAGTGTGAATTATTCCATTACTACAATTACAGAAAATCACTGTTAAACAAAATGTATTCACACTGGCTCTTTACACTCAACAGTGAAGACCAGTGACACTGCATTTGACTCCATTTGTGTAAATAAATGTTGAGATAAAGTTAATTTATTTAGTTAATTGCTTGCAGATACCTTTCTAAAATCAAAATCTATCTTTCTAGAATCATCCAAACTACTTGTTCATTAAAGGGGTTGTTGTTCATAGTTTAGTAAAAGTTGTTTTTCTCCACATATTCCAGATATAATGTAACAGCAGCTCTAATGGTCAAACTGAGACTGCTTTGCTCTGCATCTGATTACACACTGATGCATTGTTAGCTCCTGACTGAGCTCCTTACTCTGTCTCTAAAGGAGCGTCCAGCCACCCTGCGGCGAAAACTCATTTCAACGTATCCGTGTTCTCATCCTTTCGGTCTTTCCACAAAGCTCATGACCAGGTGAGAGTAGGAGCATAGACTGAGCTGTAAATCCAGAGCTTTGCCTTTGGACTCCGCTCCTTCTTCATCACAACTGTCCGACACAGCGACCACGTCACTGCAGACGCTGCACCGATCTGTCTGTCTCTATCTCACACTCCATCCTTCATTCACTTATGAACGAGACCCGAGATACCTGAAATCCTCCACTTGGAGCGAAGACTCTCCACACCTTATAAACTCTTAGCCGTGAATAAATAGGACGCTCATTATAAGTTTGGACCTCTGCACACAGTTGTTAACCTCTATTATTTACATTTTTAACAGTAAAATCTGGGCAAAGCGCCATTAAAATAATGTCCCCATTTAATGAAGTACACCTAAACTCAAAACAAGTTCGGTGTTGTGAATCTAATGTTTCTTAACCACGTTATCTGTTGTTTACAGCCGCAGGACCCTGGCGACTGTACACAGATTAGACAGTCATGTTGTGCTGGCCTGTGCGCGGGTCAAGGTCGCGCCTGTTCAAATGACCTTGTGGAGCCGTGCAGTAAGTGTCTGTCAGCAGCTGTTTAGTGCTCAGCTAAACGACTGCACGAGTGAGTCTATGAGATAAAGAGTGGCTCTGAGAGAGAGAGGGGGGGAGAGAGAGAGAGGGGAGAGAGTGAGATACGGGTAGAGAGGTTGTGAAAGAAGAAGGGGAAGAAAGAGAAGGAGGGGAAGAAAGAGAGGAGAGAGATTGAGGAGGGACAGAAAAGGAGCGGGATTGGGGAAGAGTTTTAGGGGGTAGGTGGAAAGAGGGTGACAAAAGAGAGCCAAAGAGAAAAGATTAGACAGGGGACAGAGAGAGCGAGAAAGGGGTAGAGAGGGTGAGAAAAGAGAGAGAGAAGCGAGAGGGCGGCAAAAATAGGGGAGGGAGAAAGAGGGGGAGAGAGGGATCAGGAAGAGAGATAATGGTTGAGAGAGAAGGTCAAGCGAGGCAAGGTATGTGAGAAGAGGAGAGAGCAAGGGAGAGAGAGAGGGGGGGTGAAAAGAGAGGAGAAAAACAGGGTGGAGAGGAGGGATGAGAGAGTTTGGGTGAATGAGGGAGACCGAAAATAAGGAGAGGAAGGGTGAGGAAAGAGAAGAGGGGAGAGAGAGGAAGGAAAAGATATGGAGTGTGTAAGGAGAGGAGAAGGTAGAGAGAGAAAAGGGGTGGCAGGAGAGAGATCGGGGTAAAATATGGGGTGAGGAAGAGAGAAAAGAAGGAGGTTAGACAGGGGGGAAGAGGAAGTGAAACAGAGGTGAGAAAGTGAGAGAGAAGTTGGGAGGTGAGAGAAGAGAGGGGGATGAAAGAGAAGGAGAGATGAGTGAGAGAGGAGAGAGAGGTATAAAAGTGTGAGAAAAGGGGATGAAGAAAGGAGGAGGAGGGAGATTGAGAGAGAGAGAGAAAGGAGGGGTGAGAATGGTAGAGGGAGAAAGACAGAGTGATGAGGGAGAAAAGGGGGAGAGAAGAGGTAGAGTTTAGGAGGGATGAGGACCGGGGGAGACAGAAAGAGAGAAGGAAGGGAGCGAGAGGAGATAAAGAGAGGGAGACAGGGGGGCAGAGAGAGAAAGGAAAGCAAAGGGGGAGGAGAGGTCGCGGTAGAGTTTGGGGGAGAGAAAACAGGAGTTCTTCCCCACAAGTTTGAACAATGCACTCTGAACTCTGATCCAGCACTTACTATATGTATTTTTAGATTTAGATTTGATTTTTTTCACAATGACAAAATGTTTCTTGGTGTTTTTTATGTTTTACTGTGCACTCAAGTGCTTTTTGCAATGTGATCTGCAAACTACAAATGGCAAATAAACTGAACTAAAGAGAGAAAAGAAGAGGGTTAGACAGGGGAGAGCGAAATAGGGTTGAGAGGGTTGAGTGATATACAAGAGTGGGCCGTATCATATCGCTGGTAATATAGATCCTTCCAGTGTTCCATTAGCCCAGTACTATTCCATGTGTTAGCGCTAATGCATTTTCAATGGAAGAGTTAGCGTTAGCCGTCAAACTTCGCAAAGTATGAAAAAATAGGGCTGTTTTGGCGACTCACAACCACTGGAGCACACGTGAGTAACACCAGAGCAGAGTTAGAAAACATTATCATATGTAGAAGTGTTTTGTGTAGATTCTTACCGTTAGCAATTAGCACCGAAATGAGCGTACATGCTAACAACCCTCGCAATTGAGCTCGGGATAGTGACATCAAACTGAACAGAATTTTCAGTTAGTCCAATGTTAAATTAATGAAGATTTTAAGATGCTAAATACTAAATTTAGCGTTAATTCAAAAGTATTCTAACACTATATATTGATGAATGCATTGTAATGAAGTGACCCAGCAGTTTGTTGGGTGCTTCCATGGATTTTTGTTAACTTTTTTATTTACATTGGTGTAAATACATGTAAGTTTAGCACACCAACAACAAACATGGCGGATTTCCATGGTAACGGTTCTATCTAAACGTTCAGCCCCGAGCTCTATTGACCTTATTCCGGAAGTTGCCGCCATATTTTTTCCGTTGTATTAGTTTACATGGGGCAGGCAAGCTCAACAGACAAGTTCTACGTGGACTAAAAAGCTGTTTTCAGGCCGCTCAGGAAATCGGTGCATTGTTGACTTGTTGTTGCTCGTGTACATTAAACATTTTAGACAAAACAATCTACTTTATGTAATATTTTATTGGCAAATATTTTACTCGTCAAACTGGAAGTGCCTTTACTACAGGATCTGAGCAAAACGAGGCAAAAGTGGGCAGGGCAGAATAAAGTGAATAAACATTTCTTAAATCTTAAATTTTGGACAATAATGCACTAAAAACATAGCATACCACAACAGATTGTCAAGAGCATTTTTGTTTTCTTTAACCAAGTGCAACAGTAATAAATGAACTTTAGAAAGTGTTAAACATTGTCAGTTATTAGCAGCTGATAAATGTAACGAACATGCAAACAAGAACCATGTGTCTGTGCTGTCTACAAACAACAAAATGACAGCGTTTTGTT
This sequence comes from Rhinogobius similis, assembly GCA_019453435.1. Lineage (NCBI taxonomy): Eukaryota > Metazoa > Chordata > Actinopteri > Gobiiformes > Gobiidae > Rhinogobius > Rhinogobius similis. The sequence continues at coordinate 10,175,039 of CM033627.1, read as the reverse complement.
TGCTGATTCGTTAAAATGAATGGGATTAGAACGCTCACACAGGAACCAGACTGCGTGACATTTTGAATATCGTGATATAAAAAGGCAGACAGAGACCGTAGCTATTTGTTACCACCAAAGCTGAGAGCAATTTAAACACTAACTGTGTCTGTGGAGGCTCTGCAGAGTCGAACTAATTATGAAAAAGATAAGACGTGAGGAGTGGAAAAAGAACTTATAGCCACAGCTTAATAAGCCCGGAACAAGCGCAGTACAAATATTATAAAGCCACAGTTTAACAGCCGTAGGAACATTGTTAATTGTGTTGTTTTTGTAAATTTTCTCCTTTATATTGTGATAAAAGTGTGCCAGTATCACGCTGCCTTATAGAGGAAAGAGAAAGGGTGAAGGGACGAGGTGAGAAGGAGACAGAGAGAGACGAGGGGGAAAGAGGGAGAGGAGGGAGATAGGGAGAGTAAGCGGGTGAAAAAGAGAGGCGGGGTTGGAAAGATAAGCTTTAGTAAACACCTGGGGTTTTAGAGAAGCAAAGGAGCAGTTCATGTCAGAGTGCCAACAAAAAACAAACACAATAATCACTTTTCTTTCACTTTTGATTCAGTTTTCCTGTGGTGTATTTAACCTGTGTGAAGTTGGCCCCCACGTAGTGTGCGATTGACCCTAAAATGGTGTCAAACGTTTGTGCATCGTTTGTGCACGTTTGTGCATGCTTAGTTTTTGAGTTATTGATCACTGATTGGCACAAGTATACAGTTACCCCAAACTGTCCAATTTTGTGAGATATTGATTATGGATTATGGACATTTTGGAAATATGGGTAATCTCAATGCACTGCTTTCTCCATATACTGCATATATACATATACATTCAAGTTAGTCTTAAATAACAGTTTTATATAATATTCAGGTATTGACAGATTGTCCATATGTGTCCACATATAGTTCAACAGCAATTCATCAACTTGTCACATCTATCAGTTTAAAATTAATTTGATCCACCTATCATCTTATCAATTATGTCTGTCTCAATCTTATCAATTAATAATGCACTTTTGGTGTTATTTGGCCTATGAAATAAAATTACTTTAGTGCCAAATGTAGACAATTAAAGAGTTAAGGGTATTTATTTAGACTATTTTAATTATTTTAACATATAAATCAAAAGGTGTGATCTTGATTGAACATATATGGACACATATGGACAATCTGTCAATACCTAAATATTATATAAAACTGTTATTTAAGACTAACTTGAATGTATATGTATATATGCAGTATATGGAGAAAGCAGTGCATTGAGGTTATCCATATTTCCAAAATGTCCATAATCCATAATCAGTATCTCACAAAATTGGACAGTTTGGGGTAACTGTATACTTGTGCCAATCAGTGATCAATCACTCAAAAACTAAGCATGCACAAACGTGCACAAACGATGCACAAACGTTTGACACCATTTTGGGGTCAATGGGACATTTTGGGGTCAATCAGGCACTCCGGGGGGGCCAACTTCACACTTTGGCCAATCCAAAACCTATAAATGATCAATACTCAAAAACGAAGTGTGCACAAACGCTGATATTGTGTGCACAAACGATGCACAAACGTTTGACACCATTTTGGGGTCAATCGGACATTTTGGGGTGAATCGGACACTACGGGGGGGCCAACTTCACACTTTGGCCAATCCAAAACCTATAAATGATCAATACTCAAAAACGAAGTGTGCACAAACGCTGATATTGTGTGCACAAACGTGCACAAACGATGCACAAACGTTTGACACCATTTTGGGGTCAATCGGACATTTTGGGGTGAATTGGGCACTCCGGGGGGGCCAACTTCACACTTTGGCCAATCCAAAACCTATAAGTGATCAATACTCAAAAACGAAGTGTGCACAAACGCTGATATTGTTTGCACAAACGTGCACAAATGATGCACAAACGTTTGACACCATTTTGGGGTCAATCGGACATTTTGGGGTGAATTGGGCACTCCGGGGGGGCCAACTTCACACTTTGGCCAATCCAAAACCTATAAGTGATCAATACTCAAAAACGAAGTGTGCACAAACGCTGATATTGTTTGCACAAACGTGCACAAATGATGCACAAACGTTTGACACCATTTTGGGGTCAATCAGACATTTTGGGGTGAATTGGGCACTCCGGGGGGGCCAACTTCACACTTTGGCCAATCCAAAACCTATAAGTGATCAATACTCAAAAACGAAGCGTGCAAAAACGCTGATATTGTGTGCACAAACGTGCACAAACGATGCACAAACGTTTGACACCATTTTGGGGTCAATCGCACACTACGGGGGGGCCAACTTCACACAGGTGTTTATTTACTGTACTCTTTTTTTGTTTTGTTTTTTTGCATCAGTCAGGAGCAGTGGGAGACAGCAGTGCAGCAGCAGGGATTTTAGATCTTTAAGTACTTGGCTGGAGGATTAGACTGTTATGGATGTTTTCAGAGCCAGAGTACACCTACATGTTGACTAACTTCATGTCGACCAAATTAAGAACAGAGAGCAGATCATTTTGATTTTAGATCATAACACATACGTTTAACATGTGATATTGATGATAAAAAGTAACATATTGCTTTATTTAGGGCCAGTGTTAAACGTGCACCATGTATCTCTTCCAGTGGTTCAACGCTCATGCTATCGATAATTTAGTAATGCAGCTAGTCCGGTATGATTTGAAGGACTCATGGATGTATTAAAAGAACTGGATAAGGTACGCCCCCTCTGTCTGTGGTCCCAGATTGATTTGTGGCCGTGCGAGGTACTGCAGCCTCTTGGAACTAGCCTTTTTCTAAAATTGCACATTATAATTGCAGACAGTACTGAATTATTATCAGTATTTAAATAAAATAGAAGGAAATGTTCTTTTCTACCGTTTCTAAAATCACCGAAATTACCGTTTTTATATTAAGTGACGTCACCGCAAACATGTGCGAGTCACGTGAACGAGCACGTCGGACGATATAAACAGAAGCACGTGGAAAAGGCTCGACTAGCGACCCCTGTAAGTTGTATTTTATTTCATTTCAGACGCTTTCAGGTGTGCTCTAACATGAAGAACACAATTACAATCACACAAGCTAACGTTAACACAAAAACTTGCAAGCTGCGTGGTCGTTCACGTCGCTCAAAGCATCATGGGGGAAAGCAAAGATGTCAGCCTCCGTATCAGGAAGTAGATGCGGAAGTAAGAAATTTTTTTGGGGTCATGCGCCAATGAGCTCACTCCATAGGGATAAACAGGACGGCCATTTTGGATACATCTTCCAGGTTTTATTATAGTTCTATGGGCAGTATAGCCATTAGCAATAGACCAGAAAAAATGCTAATTATGAATAATCTAGAGAGTGTCAGCTGGTACCAACTCATCGACTGCATTTACTGGAGGTCAAAGCCTTGTTAAAAGTCATTGTTGAGTGTGTAAACGTTTTTGGTATTTTATTTTAGATAATAATTAGCATGTAAAACTGTCATTTGAGCAAAAGGCTATCTAACTTTAAACTGAGATTTCTGAGCTTGTGGCATCTTTTACATGTGACTGGTGAAAAGACCTGATAAATTACATAAATATCATGAAACAAAACTTACTTACTGTACTTTAACTTTAATATGGTGATCGACTTCACCATTTCACATAAGTCCAGGTAGCAACTTCTAGCAATGTGACTGAGCAACAGGCAGAGAGAGAGAATTCTGCATGTATGAATGTCTATGGGTTACACCACCTGCTCGTCTCCATGGAGATATTAATGCTTTGCCTGGAATCTTAACACAGTGAACACAGTACGACATTAAACTAATCTGTCTTGCAGTTATTCAGTTACAACAACGTGCATTCTAACTGTGACCAGGCTCGCCTCTCCACAGATCAGACCTGTAACTGGTATGATGACGTCACCTTTTCTCATGCAGATGGATACGTTTAATGCCATGCTGTGGTATATTCCCGGCAAAGCAATAACATCTTCATGGAGACAAGCAATTGACGAATCTTTCAGTGGAAATTATTTACTATAGTTTTACATCTGTGAAGTTGAAGTTAGTGAGAAAATATAAAAAAATAAAAGTTTTAAATTACAGGAAGTAGTGCTGAGCTCTAAAACAGAATTCCTCTGTGAAGTCATCAAAAAGTGGCGCACCATTGAAAATGAAGAGACAACTTTTTTTAAACGATCATTCAACAAAACAAATGTGTTATCAGGTATTATCATTTGTCAAATTATTCACCTTATTCTGCCCCGCCCACTTTTGCCTCTTTTTGCCACAGATACACACTTTTGTTGTAAACGCACTTCCGTTTGACGAGAACTCTGTTAAAGCTAATGACGAACGAGGGAAAAGTCTCGCCGCTAAAATGTTACATAAAGTAGATTGATTTGTGTAAAATGTTTAATGAACACGAGCAACAACAAGTCAACAACGCACCGATTTCCTGGGCGACCTGAAAACGGCTTTTTAGTCTGTGAAGAACTTATTTTCTCTTGAGCTCGTTTGCTCCGTGTAAACTAATACAACGAAACAAGACAGCGGCGCGGACGGAATAAGGTGAATAACTATTATGTAATTTATCTGGATTTTGGCCCTTGTTTTCAAAATGGTTGCTAGGTAACAGTTGTGGATTTGCTCATGTCCAACCAGGAAGTAAGATTATAAACTTCACAAATGATGTCAAACCAGGATAAATAGGCAAAATGTTTAATAAAATCTTAAATCTAACCATATTCACTACCTTTTAGTGAAATGTGTCGTCTAACCTGTCATATAGACTTTGTTTTGTTGAAGTTTGTGCTAATTGTCTGAAAGTAAATTACTGTACTGAATCCAAACCTGAGGGCGTCTGATGAAGTTCTCCTTCTCTTTGTGCTCATGAGTCTCTCCATTTTCCATATTGAAATACAGAATGAGCTGTGCTTGCACTGGCTCCTCAGCTGCACCGATGTGACCCTTTTATGCAAATATCCATTTGTTGTTATGATCACTTCTGACAGCGCTAATTAATCAAACCACATAAAACCATTTGCGTGCCTCTACCACTAAAACTATTACGTCACACATAAACAATCCCTGCCTTTGCCTTGAAGAGCTGACACCAGGGAGCAGCAGAAAACCAGTGGAACATAATAATTTAGTTTGATTCTCTTGGTTGAACAGGGACCCAGCTGAAAAATGTTTAATAGTTTTCTTTCGCGACGCCCCAAAGCCTTTATAACGATTGTCTCTAAGGAGGCCGCTGCATTCACAGGTCAGACACACTCCCCTGCCGCTTTTACTGTCAGACTCTTCCTGCTTCTTTCTTCCATAAAAATGCACCAATTTGCCCTTCTCCAGTAACAAGTGGGGCTGAATGATTAACCCAAATTGAAATGGCAGTGTGAGTGGTTGCAGTAAACTAAGACGGAATTATTTTGGTAATATTTATGTATCCCATGTAGAGATAAACTCATCCAGGCCTTAACCTGGTAATCCAAGACTCTAGACATCTACAAAGTTATGGAATTAATGTTATTTTTGTATTAAAGGTTGCACTCACCACAAGGGTGTTTTTATATTTTCCTGACAAATATTTCGACTGGCCCTGGTCCCGGTTCACTTCAGAGCATCTTGGATCTGCGTTTTCCTGCAGAGGTCCAACTCACAGGGTTCGCTTCGTGAGCAGCTGATCACACATGTTTTCTGAATAAATATTATCTAAATCTTACCTGAATTATACTTTTTTTCCAAAGGCCAATCTCAGCAATCCACAAAAAGATGTTGAGTAATTACATGTTTGTGTCAGTGAGAGACAAGGCTAAAGCTTTTGTGAACGAGACAAAACTTCCATTTACTTCACTTTTCTTCTCATCTGTGCCGCATTTACGTCTCTTTATGTGATGCGTTGGGTTGGGGTTAAAAGAGTTTGTCTGGCAGTTACAGTGATTGTGTTTAGACGGCTGGTTTGGTCCTCGGGTCCATGAAATGTGTCTAACGCTTTTGAAATATGAAATAAAAGTAATATGAAAGGCTTTTACAACACCTGCCGAACTGAACCGGAACTAAACCACGACTAAACCCGCTCTAAACCAGGTCTAAACCGGGTCTAAACCACGACTAAACCAGGTCTAAACCTCAACTAAACCAGGTCTAAACCAGGTCTAAACCAGAACTAAACCAGCTCTGAGGCAGGAATAAACCAGGTCTAAACTAAACCTCAACTAAACCAGGTCTAAACTGGGTCTAAACCAGGTCTAAACCGATAAGAGATATTTTTTATATTTCTTGATGGGTTGAGGGCCAGAGGGTTGAGGCCCTTGGAAGGCCTGCTTTGGCCCCCAGGCTGATTTAAGGACTCAAAATAGCAGAAGTTTCTCGCATAAGTGATGTCTAAAATCGGAAAACCATCATCCATCGAGGAGATTAAACAGGGAGTGTTTTTGACGGCCGGACAGGAGAGGATTTTCTAACCAGCATTCCTCAAAACAGTGTGAATCCAGCTGAATGCAGCTCCAGGTATGTATTTGATGACGGACCATTGTTAGAACAGGATTAAAAGCTCCAAAAAGTCACGGTAACATAATTAGTTCCCATCAAGACAGTGGTTCTCCTACATAGGAATCTGCTGTCTTTGAAGAAGAAATATAATTGTTTTTTGGTTAATAAAGAATTCTTAAAATAATCAAGAAGTTAACATACCAATAATGATGATAAAATATTTCATATAAGCAATTAAAATTCAGTTCCCTAATTAGAATTTACTAAATCTAGTTCTGACCTCTTTTCTAAAAATTCCTGGGGACCCCCTCAGAATCTTTGGGGACCCATATTTGGGTCCAGACCCCCGGGTTGGGAATGACTGCTTCAGGAGGTACAGCGCCTTTAAGTCGGCAAACTGTAATGCTATGTTTATGATTTTGCACGTCTACTGTTTTGCACTGTAAATATTCATGATCTGTCACTTAATAAAAAATATAAAGACACCAAACCCGCCTCACGCTCAGTGTCTGTGTGTATGTGGAAATTTGCAAGTGGTTCCTTGAAGTTTCACTGCCTGAAGGTGGAAAAGTACTGTATAAAAACCATGACCATTTACCATTTGACCTTTTTCCACTGTGAATAGGATCTTGATTTTAAAATAGCACAAATGTGATCTTAATATTTGCCCTAAAAAACATAATGATTTTAGACATTTGTGTAGCCGCAGACACAAGTGTAACGTAAAGCTGGCTGTGTGATTAGTGGTAGCATCTGCCAGCCGCCCACACGACCATATGCCTGTGTCACTCCGCCAGAAAAACCCAAGAAAACTGTTAAAAATAGCCTAATTTTTATAAGCCGGGTTTACAATTATCATAATGCGCCAGACACTTGCCATGCCCTTAACACAACGCTTCCCCTGCGCACGTCTCTCCGGTGTAGTTCAATGACCTCATCCATTTACTGATTTTCTATATTTCCCAGGATGCACCGCGCTCTCACTGGGAGCGTGAACTGGCAGCTCAGGGAGGTTTCTTGAGGAGTGGCATGCAGCGGACCAAGCTCTGAAGTCCACAGACCAAAAGGGAATCGATACACAATCTGGTCCGCTCGGTCTCGCCGGAGTTCTTTAAACTTGTTAAAATGTCAAAGCAAAAAAACATCGGAGTGAAACAAAAGGCTTCCTCTTTCATTTACAGAGGCCACGATCTGACGTTTAGAGGATTCTTAGAGGGATAAGTGGGTTTATGTCACTGTTTTTTGTTAAACAGAAAGAAAGAATATACATTTAATAATCATTCTTCAATTCTAACACATCTGATCCAGTGCAGCAACCTCGCTCTGTGCTCAGAATTGCAGTTATTATTTATTATTTATTTATTTCTAAAATGGCTAGCATACTTCCTTTCAAATTCTTTCTCAATGAGATTTTTGCAGAGTCACACTAAAATGAGTAAATCCTTAAAGATGAGCTGCAGGTGGATGTTACTGACAACATGTTAAAGACTTTACGAATGAGATAAACACTTCCCCGGCGACACCTTTGCGTTGATAAATGGAAGTTTTTGTGTGTCATCGCTAATGCTAATTATGATGCATAAACATGGTACAAATAAACCTGAGGTAATCTATGTAAAAACAGTGGTATGGTATTGATATTATTATTAGTATAGTATTATTGATATTTTGCTTTTGTGAGAAATAGTTTTCTGAGCCAACTGCTGCTGCAGAGGCCTATGCAACTACAATATGTTTCAACTTCACAATCATCACTTTGAAATGAATATAAATCAATCAAATCTTAAATTTGAAATGTGATTTTGTCATCTATATTTTTATTTTAGGTATTTGACAAAGATCACTTTACGTATTTCATAATATTTCTGGTTTAATTTATATTTTTTGTCTTATTTCATAACAAATTCTACCAATTGGATGTTCTTTGTTTTCTTATTTTTGGTAAAACAAATGGATTGCTAAACTTTTTTTTTAATATATATTATTTGAGTTATCAAGGAACTTAGAAATCCGTGTTGTTGTTGTTGTTGTTGTTGTTGTTGTTGTTGTTGTGAATATCTTAGAAGGACAATGTCGTGTTATGGTTGATTTATGTGTTTGAGATGGTGTTGCCTGTTGTCATCATCTGCACATAAATTTCCCAGCATTCCCAGTACAAATCAATCCTCGGCCCAAGGTTTCTGTCAGAGTGATATGTAGCATGTTGTTAGCCGTGGCAGATACGTCATTTGGAGCGTGATTTAAGACACTTGAAGAGTATGCTCGGCTAAAAATAAATGTGTAGAACAAAAATGTGTATTCAAACATGTCTTTATACAGTATATTATTCTTCATCTACACTCACATGTCAGTCAGATAGTTCAGAATGGCTCCAACAGGTATTGCTATGTTTTTATGTTGTTTTTGCAGTTTGAGTTTTCAGAATCAGAATACATTTTCTTGCTTTGGTGGTCTATACTATGCTAAAATAAGATAAAATAAGGACATGCAAAATAAAATGTGTAGAATAAAAATGAAATACAACATAAATACATACTGTAGCCAAACCAATAACATACCGTAGCCTCCTGCCTGAGGGGAGAGGCTCAAATAGTCCAGGGTGAGAAGGGTTCTGCTTTAGTACTTTGCCAGGTTTAAAATGTATTCCTATACTGTTTTAGCTCAATGTTGCGATTTACAATGTCCAAAAAGTAATGATCCAGGAGTGCCAGATATTACAACTCTAATATTATTGAACTGTCCCAGTTTTAGCACAAAGAGTGTGACGGAGCAGCCCTCACTGCCCCGCCATTTCCCGGCGCGCTCTCTTTGCCCGCGGTGCGCGCCCGGAGCGCGCTCCTGTGTTGTGCAGAGCCGGCTCTCCTTGAACACGTCTGCCCCACGGTCCAACCATAGACATAAAAAATAATGGACAGACTCGCTACCCGGATTCTGAAAATGCCTGCTGCAGTCATGGAGAATTCAAATGGCCGCACTCAGCCCCTCCACACTCACCTGCGGTTCTTCATTCCATCCTCCGGGTCCGTGCCATAGAACTATAATAAAACTGTAGGTGGATGGCTGTCCCTGACATTTCGGCGCCAGAAAGCCCGCCTTCTGCAAGAACTTTAAAAATCACAGCGGCTAAACCAGCCTGGTTCAAAAAATTACTCAGCATTTACTTCCTGATAGCCGAAGCTGACATCTTTGTTTGAGACCAAAGCCGTATTTTGAGCCAGGCTCTAAAGTAGGTTTTGAAACGCCTAACTCCCCATTGACTTGCATTGAATAATTTCGGTGATTTTAGCCAGCGGTCAGCAAAGAACATTTCCTTCTATTTTATTTAACATGGCAGATAATAATTCACTACTGTCTCAATTATAATGTGCACTGGGTCCAACACTCCCAAAGGCTGTTTCCTCGCTAGGACTCTGTTTGCCCGCTGCAGATCACAAATCAATCTGGGCCCCTCCACACTCACCTTATCCAGTTCTTTTAATACATCCATGGTCCGTGCGCCAACCCAAAGCACTTCCTGATCCTGCGCTAAATCCGCAAAGTGGCGCGCTTGTCGCAGCCACGTGATTAGAGGACTGGACCATTCAAAGTTATTTGTGTATTTTGTTATTTATTAACATTTCTTTTGAGTTAAAGTTAAAGCCATATGGAGGGTTATGTAGTACTTTTTTTTTTGTAAATTAAAGGTACCTTGTGAGTTTGGGAATTTTGTTTGTATTTTTGTATTTGTTTAATTTGTCCAGAAACGCCATAATTTGATTATCGGTTTGCCCAGGGGAGGGCCTGGGGGGTGATAAAAGGAGAGCTCTGCTACTTTGTGAGAGTAAAGCACCTGTGTCCTGTGTCCTGTGTCCCGTGTCCCGCTCATTAGTGGGAGTAAAGCTCCAAGGCCCAGATGCTGCCTGCTGTAAGTGTCCTGTGAATATTTTGGCACTATTTTGGGTACAAATTAAATCACCTAAACATCAGTTTTTGCAGCTGAGCTATAATTTTTTTCTATATTTCAAAACGAACCTGTGACAAGAGCGTAACACAGCGCTGCATCCTGAGGGTCATGCGTGGCTTTGACAGTGACAGAAACACACTCTGGACATGTATATCTGACCTTATTACCTCCATCCACGTCTGGTGTAGTGTCTCGTAAAAATGAACCAGTGCAAATGAAAATGTCACAGTGGCTAAGCACAGCCCTGTGGTGAGTCAGCACCGCTTCCTGTCCTTTGGATGTGAAAAGGTAAATTGAATATCGGTCTTTGTCATCACTGATTATGTGTTTGTGTTTTTATTTAGGTTTCCTCAACAAAATATCCCGTTATGTATGAGAAATATATTGGTTGACACTGACACAGATCTGTTTAGGATTCATACTATATATTTTAATATCTTCTCTTGTGTTCAAATCGATATCTTCAGGATCAATAAAGTCTCATCTCTGACACTAACTCTCCCTTGAGCAGGACACTTCTCACTTGGGGACTGGATGATGGAAAGGCTATTGTTAGGTTTAAGGCTGTAACAAGGTAATTTATTAATGCAACTAATCCATTATTAAGATAATTGTCAACTAATTTAGTAATAAAATAATTGTTATGTGGATTCATCATTCAATCATGAACAATTAGTGTTTTTGATGAAAATCCTGTTTTGTCTGTGAATGTACTCAGGATGTTTTCAAGTGACGTCACTTCAGCTTCATCACGGTCACAGTTTTGTAAAAATATGTTGGTTTCAGGCATTTCACATTCTTAAATAACTAATCAAATAAGCTCTAGACTGACCGATTACCAAAATGCTACACGATTAAGTTGTCTACCATGCCTCTGACACTCCTGAATGATAAATCAAACTGCATTATGTCATCAGTCGTCAAGAGCAACAGAACCAGACACCGACCAACATTTGGAGTTTTTCTTTGGCAGAGGAATTTATCTGTTAAAATGGATTCACACCAAGAGACGAAACATGTTTCTTGGCCCAAAACTCAGTCTTTGTTGAAACAATTTAGTTTAAAACAGAACTTTGCTCCATCTCTTTGATGGATATGATTCTGCCACGTTTTAGAGTAAAAGCGTCCAGTTGACCGCTGTATGACCTCTCTCTCAGCTCCATTCTCTCGTCTTTCTTGAATCCACATACCATAGATTTCCATGAATTTCTAATGCACGCCCCTCATAAAAACAGAGACTCATATGATGGAAATAAAAATGGCAAAAGTTGTTCTTGTTCTTGCACTCCAAATTCTCTTTTAAAATGAAAGAATAAATACATTTCCTTTTAAGTTCTAATGTATTTTTGTCGCCATCATTCATTTTGGAAGCAATTTTGAAGATCTGTTACACCAAACCGAGCCACAGTAAAATGAATTTGTAAGTTATCCAGGCCAAGAAACGCTGACGACAGACGGAAGCGGCTATATTTATGCATCAGATTGTTTGAGTGAATGAAAAAGAATCGTCCATTGTGGTTTTTATAGAATGACCTTGAGCCCAGGGTTTTCAGACTGGAATAAACTGAATAAAATGCTGATCCGGGAACGTGGGCCGCACAGAGAGGATTATGGGAGGTGCAGACAGGAATGGGACAAAAGAGAGAAAGAGAGAGAGTGGGAAAACAAAACGTGCAATGAAGCCAATTAGGATGCCGGTAAGACTGAAATGACAAACCAAAATCAAATCTAAATGGCACTAGAGACAGGGTGCTGAGTGCTCTTGCACCAGTATCAGTTCTGGACTTTGTGTGGTCTTTCTGTGTGAAGTTCGTATGTTCCTCTCATTCCTTTGGTGTATGTACGGTAGGATCCTTGCAAAACATGTCAGAGTCAGTGGGCGTTTTGGTGAAAATGGGAAATGTATTAAAACATGTTTGATATTGTGATTGTTGTTTTGGAGATATGCAAATTGTAATATTAAACTTGAATAAAAACTAATTAAAAGACAGCAAAAAGGGACAAACTTGCAGTGTGTTTTTCAAATAAGTTGGTGTAATAATCCCTCATTCATCCAACAGTGATGCATGATGAAACCAAGACGTTTCAACTTCCATCAAGAAGTAATTTTCAATCTGGGGAGCTGGTTTGAGAAACTTGTTTTTTTCCTGTTCAGAGCTGAATGAGCCCTTCCCTCTAGGTGGCGTTTAACCTTAAAAGAAAAATATATCATATTGCTGTTAGCCTTTAAACGTGCTCTTGAATACCCTAAATGTGCCATTTCATGTTTTGTAAAAAAAAAAAAAAAAAAAAAAAAAAACTTAATAATGCACTAAATGAACCAGTTTCTCTTCTGTCTGGCCTGACACTAAGTGTATGCAGCCAGTAGATGGCGCCTAGTACTATACACGATTTAGTTACGTTACCTTTTTAAGAGATGCTATGATCAGGCTAGCAGTTGCAGTGAACGTGTTTCGACGGCAAGAATGCTCAGAATGAGTCTGGCGATGATTTAAGGACTTGAAACAGCAGACAATTCTCAGATAAGTGACGCATAAAATCTGAAAAAACATCAGCGATCGAGGGAGTTCAGCAGGGAGTGTTGTTGATGGTCGGAGAGGAGAGGATTTTCTAATCAACATTCTTCAAAATAGTACGAATGCAGCTAAATGCAGCTCCAGGAACATTCTTACAACATGGTTAAAGCTCAAAAAACCTCATAAGTGTCCTTTTACACACATTTCTTTACCTGTTTGTTTTCCCTGCCTTTGTTTCACCCGAAATGAACCCTGTCATTGTTCGACCTGTTTGGACCAATTGCAGTCCTTTTGTGATTCCCTTTCCCTCACCAGTGTTAAGCGCCTGATTAGCATTTGATTGGCTTGTTTTGTCACTTGACCAGGTGAGAGCACACTGCCGTAAACAACCAGCAAATGAAACCTTAAACCACCATTTCTGTTCAAAGAGGATTCTCTTTTTCACTAAAATGGCCTCCTTCACCTCTTTCAAACCATCTCTTCACCGTCTTTCAAATAAGGGTATGAAGTCACAATTCAGGACGTTTGAGGTAAATCGAACTGTTCATTTCATTTCTTCATGGACCAAGACATTTTTTCTGATGGATTGCCGTATACTAATTATCTGAATATCATTAATGCACCAATGACAAAGAAATAGAAGAATAGAGTCTTCTTGCGTCAGGCTTTGGTCATCAACTGCTGTTAATTTCATGGACATTAAAAAAAAGCGCAATTCTTTTAATCTAAAAATAAATTGCAGATCTAATCACAATTTGTCTGAAAAATGGCTCATGCATTTTCTTATCTCCACAGGCTGCACCTTTTACCTTTCGGTGACATTATGAAACCAGGAGGTTCTGTTGTGTAAATGTCATCTCCTCCACGGCGTCTTTGTAACGTGGAGTGGGTTTGACAACGTTAGCCTCTCGTTAGCGCCAACAGGAAGTAGCTCCACACAAGCACAGCAGGCACATCGACCTGTCAGTGATCTCACCTTTGCACTAATAACCAATATTCACAACAATAAATGACTTTTATTCCAAATACATATCTGGATTTTCTGGATTTTGTAGTTTTGACAAGATACGTTTACTTAGATGATCAGAGATTGACTTTTTTAATAAGATGTAATAAATGGTTTTATTTTATTTATTAGTTTTTTCCCTTTAATATTTTTTCTGTTTCAATATTATTAAAGTTTTGAGAGTATTTTGTAATGGTAAAAGTTGTGGGAATATGAATAAATTTAAGCTTGAAAATCTGAATCAGATTTTTTTGTCATTTCTATAAAAAACAAGAAACGAAAGGTCAAAGAGTATTGTATAATGGTAAAAGTAGTGGAGCTGTAGCCATTAAAAAAATTAATCATGTCTTCATTTTGTTTTTCTTTTGTTTTTTACACCTATGTCTAAAAACAAACAAACAAACAAAACAAGTAGTTGAGATATAAATAAATGTATACATCATTTCAGCATAAAACTTATGTCCAGCATCAACATTAAATGAATAATATAATAAATAGCAAAAAATATATATCAATAAATATATTTGTTTTAAAATATGATTCAATTTCTTTAGATCTTTTCCAAATGACTGAGGTTTAAGATTCAAATCCTTAAGCAAATCAACAAGACTCAAACCTAAATAAAGCTCAATTTTTTATCTGAATTCCTCTTTTTTTTTAGCACAGCCATGTGTCTGCGGAGAGCCGAAACATTTTCCTCGCGCTGTAAACCCGCTGTGAGTCTTTTCAAATCAATGTAATGATGTGTGAAATGAGTGGTGTCTCTAACCACAATAAAGCAGTGCATAAGGTCAGAATAGCTCTTTCCGACTGGGTTAGGTCGCATATCTTCACTGTAAATGTCGTTACATTGTGAGGCATGATCGTGTGAAAGGTGCAGTCAGTGAGGCATGGGTTCAGCACCACGGACAGCGCCAGGAGCGGTTTGGATTTCAGATACTTTCATGCCGCACTACACTTGATAAAACATTGGCCCATATATGAATTATGTAAACGTATGGACAATCAAGTTAGGCAATGTAATATGTGCTCTGTAAATTTTAAAAACAGCTTTATTTCAGTCCTTCCCTTTGTGCACGACGTCACAAACTCTGCACAAACTAACTGTATAACATGTAATACTCTTTTATAACTCTATGACTCTCTGAGACTGTTGCTGAAGGTGTCAGAACACAGTAGTTCCAGTCAGCCTTTGATACATTAAATTCATGCGACAAAAGGTTTCAAATCTGTATAAACCTTCATTCGTCCAGGAGTGTTCCGTCGTAAAAAAAAGATTTCAGTGGTCGTCATCTGGACACTGTTGTGAAAATCATCCGAAAGTCATTCTCAAACTGTGAAAGGTTTCAAAGGCGTCTCATTTATGGACAGTGTGTTACGTAGTGAACTTTCCATGTTAAAAGACAAAAAAGTGAGCAAAGTTTGTGGAAGTTTGTGTTTTGTCTGTATGTCATTTTGAGTAGTTTTAGAAATGAAACCCAGCTGCTCAAACCATTTCCATCAGATTGAAAAAAACTTCAAAATGGAAGTCAAAACGTCTTGATTTCTGAAACAAAAATCTCCTGGATGAATGAGGGCTTACATCGACAGTAAATTTATGAGT
The DNA here is from genome assembly GCA_019453435.1 of Rhinogobius similis. Taxonomy (NCBI): domain Eukaryota; kingdom Metazoa; phylum Chordata; class Actinopteri; order Gobiiformes; family Gobiidae; genus Rhinogobius; species Rhinogobius similis. The sequence continues at coordinate 10,159,470 of CM033627.1, read as the reverse complement.
GGAATTATGAAATGGTCAGATGATAATGCAGTGTTTCCCATATATTTCAGGGAGATTATGGTGGCACAAATCATTTTCATTTGGATAATTTAATAAATAAATTGAAATTATACTTATTTATATTTAATCTTTAAACGTCCTCTTCGCACTGTGTAGTTACTGTACATGTTTATAATGATATATTGATATAATGGGCAACAAAGTGGGATTTTCTGATGTCAATGTATAATCCAGGTGTTTTTTGGAATGTGGGGGAGAATTTTAGACCATGGTGGCCACCGTAGTGTCCTCTGAAGGGAAACAATGACTTTGGTTTGTCCTGAGATCAGCTCAGTGAGGTTCACCTGTGACTCTGGAGTCATTTGAGTGCCTTCCTTTATTGTACTTGGGAACAAATTCTTGTGCTTTTTAAAATGATGTTGTAAATATGATTGTAACTGTACCTGCACTACTATTTACCATTTATTTTGTAGTATTGTATTATGTTTTATTATCTTAATTTATTCATTCAATCGTAATGAAGATTGAATGAATACATTAATTAATTATTGTGTTTTTTATTGTTGTTGCAGATCTGTAGTGATGCTTTTGTTGGTCTGCCCCAACCAAGATAAGTTATCAACGATTCAACAAAAGTATTCATTGTGTTTAGCTGGAGTTTGCATGCATAACCTCCTCAGTGTATTCACAGTCATTCGTGTGTTTGGGAAATGTGTGCCTCTAAACTTGTGGATTTACTATTTCAACAAGTGATGTTGTGCATGGAGCGACATGTGCTGACTGAATTACTACAATCACAACTTTCAAATTCCATGCATTTAGGACTCAATCAGCACAGATTAGTTTTAGCTGTAGAATCTGATACATTACATACATTTGATACAATACCCACACATTGATGTACATGAATATCATCTCTTGGGAACAAAAAAGTATGAAAGAAATAAAAATTGAACCGTGTTGATTCTGTAAACTTGATTAAACAGTTTATATTTTACATTTTCTTCAATCACTGGTACATTTTTGGTCTTTTCTCTGTCCCGCATGAGTCCAAACCCCCTTCAGTGTCGCAGTCAGCTCCAGTCAGAGCTGGAGCTGTGATGGAGCCACAAAGGGACTGTGTGACGGATGAGAGATGAGGCGTTCACTGACCTGTCACTTCCACCTCACCTCCTCTTCTTCCACCTGCAGCCGCTGTCCTGACCTCCAGCCTGAAGGGGGCGCCTCTCTAGGGACCCTCTGTGACATCTCAAGGCTTCAGACATGTCGTGGAGCCTAGACGTCTAATATCTTTCCTGGCAAAAGGCTCTCACATCTATGAAGGCGTATTAGGGCCACTTGTAGATGAAGGGAAACAAATAGGACAGTATATTTTCAAGTTTAAACACAAAAATCTATCATAAAAAGAAGAACATTTGTGAGATTTTAATCATGCATAATAATGAACTTTTAAACATGCTAATTTGCCAGAAAATACATAGTGCTAAGTGGATTGAACTTTTAAGCAGCTATACTAAGTGGCTAGCACTTGACTACAGAAGATTGTGGGTTTGACTCCCAGGCCGGTCCGGGCCTTTCTGTGTGTGTTTCTCTCCTTGTCTGGGTTTCCTCTGTGTGCTTCTGTTGCCCCCATCAACCCAAAACCTGCACCAGAGGGAATCCTGCAGCTACAGTCCAGACACAAGAGCTGGAGATGAGTCCCTGCAGGAGCGCTGTAAAGCCTCTGCTCTCTGCTCCTGACAGGTCGCCCTTATGGCACTGAATGAATCTTCCTCACCAGGGATTAATAAAGTGTACCTTAAACATCAAATGATCCATTGACACTCAGTGTCAATCAAACTATAACTGAGTGAGGTAATGATGATAGAACATTTTCACAAAATATGTCCCCTTTTTCTTTTTCATACCCCAAAGCTTTTTGAGAATACAGCATCAACCATCTTGTGAATAGTTGTAGAGCAGCAGAAATATTACATACACTGACAAAAATTCGAAAATATGTTTAAAAAATTAAAAAGTAACTGATAAAGGTGAGTTTAAAGTGTGCACTTCCTCTGGTTCTTCTGCTTGTGCTTCCTCACATCTCGAGTTCACTCTGACAGCATGTTCTGGTCATAACTCCTGACACACATTTGCATGTTGTGGGTGTGTGCGTCTGTCAAAGTCACACCCGAGTGCCCCCACATTCATCATTTAGAAAGACATGTGTCTCCATTCGACAGAACAGAGAACTGTTCTGGGAGTTGAATATTTCCCTCTCTATACAGTTATAGTAATGTGTAAGATCCATGAGGTAAATATTTAACAGAGAGGTGGGCTCTCGCACTGGCTTTAGTTCACTTTACCAATCCAGACACACATTTCTTGTAAAACTAATAGTAAAACGAGCTGATCTTGAAAAGACCATCCATGCACTCACTGTCCAGCACTTAGTCAGAGCTCTGCCTCCTCAGACCAATCCTCTCTGATGTCCAGATGCAAGAGCTTTGGCACAGTCACTGAGCTGACTCTCTTCAAAGTCCTGAAAACACATAGTCAGACCAGCCTTTGAGACCTTGTTTGTTTCATGTGAAGCACCTTGTGCTTCCCTTCTGGGAGGCGCTCTTTACATAAACTATAATTTGACTGATAAGTGTCAAAAGTTCAAAAACCAGAAATGACTTTGATTTTCTTATATTCATGGTAGACTTATTATAAAACAAAGTCGGATCTTTCAGATTGACTTAATGTTTAAGGTCTATGCATTGAAAATAACTGTTTATTTTAACAATGTACATCAGATGTTACGTCCAGACAGTTGTAACTCTTACTCTAACGTGAGCAGAATTTCCCCAGATACAGGATACAGAATTTTACTCTTACTTGAGTAACTTCTCGGATCACTATATTTCTTGTACCACATCACAAAACCTGACAATGTTATTTGAAAAGAGATGTGATGAGGATGTTTGTCACACACGGTTTAAAGTTCATGTTACTTTTCAGATCATATTCAGATGGACAGGCCTGTCACTCTGCTGCTGTGGTGGATGTGCCAGGGTTTTTTCAGGTAAGGCACTGCCTCCATCACATTTCATGAAGCAAATTTGTTAAAAATGTTTACAGCAGGTTTATTTACTGTTCCTGCTCAGTTATAAAAATGTCATGGCAGCTCATGGTCATCATTTCAGTCCTGCTACGACACAGCGGAGTCGGGAGTGTTTTATCCCCTCACCCAGAGCCTCGGGCGCCATTAGATTTGGAGTAGTGCCTTAGATAAAGAGTAGAATAAGACACACACAGTCCCCGGAGGCCTGTGATCTCAAATAATACGTCTTTTACAACATTTCCAAAACAGACCGACAGGAAGGAAAACATTTTAATACATCCAGAGTTTGTTCAAAGGATTTTCAGCCACGTCAGACCATATCCTGTTTGTGCTTTTTCTTATGTGGAGCCAGAATGACGTGGGTTTCTTCGGGTAACAGATAAAAGGGTTTGGGATACGCATGAGCTTCGCAAGCATGACGTTAAAACTGTCTGGTTTAAAGGGGACAATGCACAAAATCAACTTTTATGAGCTGTAAACCAGGTTATAATGGCTCTCTCTTATCAATATTTGATGCAGTTGCATTTTGATTCATTCATGCATGTTTGAGTTCTCTTGTATTGTCCTGCATTTGGAGCTTGAGTGTTTGTGTTTTCCTGCAAATAGGGTTCAAAAATGTTGCTTAGCCATGCTTCAATAATAACATCAGAAAAGAATGCTTCTGGCTGCAATGAAATGCCACTATGAACAGGCGTGTCCTATCATTCCTGCAGTTTTGAAGTTAATAAATCTGTTTCTGTATTATTTTAGATCAGTATTGTGGTTTACAGTGAATAAAGTAATAGAACAATAATTCATTGCAAAATACCAGACATAAAGCGTAAAATATCTTTGTTAAAGGCCCTGTTTACCTGATGAGTGATGAAGAAGATGTTTTAGTTTAAACCGTTTTAGTTTGAACCGTTAGCCCCGCCCATTTAGGATGTGTCTATAATAGATTTTTTTATTTGATTGGTTTGCGTGGATAGTCAGGTGCTTGATAATCTGGGCCAAAAAAACTTACTCTGGTCCAGATGAGAAGGTGGGTCTCGGTTGAATTGTAATGTGGATTTGTTTGATTTGTGAAAACCAGGAAGCGGCCTACGCTGAAACGCACGTGATTGGACAACACTGACTCCTGCTAAACATGGATGTGACTAATGTGACTAAAACTGATATCATATCGATAGACTTGACTTATATTTAAAGGTGCATCAGAAATGTGCTAAAAGGTGTCTGAAAATGTCTTGGTTGAGGTTCAAGGTGAGCACAAACCGTCAAAAGACCAAAAAATGAACCACAAAAGTGCAGAAATATAATTTTATACCAAGGGTGTTCAAATGTTTGTTGTTGTTGGAGTCTTAATATGGACCCTGAGTCTGAAATAAATAAACAATGATGATGTTAGTCTGCATTTTGATGTAGGTTTGATTAAACCAGAACAACTTAAATGATGCTTGGAACATTCACCGTACGTCTGTATCATATCAACATATCAAACAGTTTGTCATTTTGTTTATGATAGCAGGATCTTTCCATATTTTCTGTAAAAGCAGTGCTTTTTTGTAATTTGGGCCAATTTAGGGTTGGAGTTAGGACAAAAATTGGTGTGAGGACCACACTGTCAGCTCCTACATGGTTCTCCCATTAAAATGCCAAATTAAGTGACATTGTTGTAATTCTTTTCCACAAATATCTGTTTTTACAATAATGTGTTAAAATCCTTTACCTAAACCAGAAGAAAGATAAATCAGGTACAGGCACTTTTACCTTCCAGGACATACTGTGTTTGCTTGTGTCATACTTTTATCAAATCAATAACACAATGTAAACGAACTTACTCAAAGGGTGCTATAAACATCCGAGGTGTTATTATTGCTATTATTAGACTGAATAAACACAGATTAATTTATGTATTACTCACTACTGTTGGGAGCAGGCCTGTTTTGTGATAAAGTTTAGGGCCTTCGCGCTTCACTGGCTTCACTCCACTGTTTTTAATGAATCAATAGTTAATTACTGAGAATGCTGCGGCCGTCAGATGAGGCTGGAGCAGAGACAGACAAAGTAATACAGGTAAAACTCCCAGGGGTTTGGAGCAACAGAGTCCAGGCATGAACAGAATGAAGGATTCTTAAGGCTGCGTTCAAGATCTTTAAACAAATAAACAAACGCAAAACTGAAATTAACTCTGGGATTGTGATTAGTCAGTGGATCAAAAGTGTTATGTCTAATTTTGTTCCATTCAATTTTCAATCATTTTCCTTTTACTATTTTTAAGGATGGTCTGATATGATTTTTTTTTCTTCACAAGTCAAAATTTTTTTCTCAATCTGTGACTAATTATTGCAGATGTCAAGTTCAAAATGTACAGCAATGTCCACAGATTGAAATAAAGTTGTACTAGATTTCACAAATTCACTTTTCACGTTTGTTGAAAAAATAGGATGATTGGGGTTCGGGTGGATCGATTCCCGCTCGGACCAAGTTCTGTTCTTGTGTCCTTATGCAAGACACTTCACCCACCAGTATGAAAGTGTGTGTGTACACAGATGGGCAACCTCACTTCTTTTATTCTACCCCAGAGCAGCAATGGAGATGATAAAGGTTATGCAGGTGACGTCACAGTATTCTGAATTTTAGCAGTGAGTGACAAAAACACATGAGAGTCAGTGGTGAGGGATGACATTTTCTCCGGTAAAAGCTCAAAACACAACTAAAATGTGAAAGAGCTGCTAAAGTCTGAAAACAAATAGAAAAGTATACAACTCTGAAAAATACTGAGTTTGTACCTGATATCTAAAAAAAGAAAATCAAGTAAACAGTTGTAGAAAACCAGATAAACAACAGGAACACTGTAGCTACGCTCACTGACACAGACTTTGGGATCACACACAGTTGAACTGGAAAGTGTTTGAGGAAAATAATTGTTGTGCAGCAGTTGAAGTGTCCTTCATCTCCAAGTGCTGTTAGCAAAGGCGTTAGCTAAGCTTTGCCGAGTCGGAGCAACAGAGAAATTACTTTCAGTTTACATTTTAGCGCATAAAGTTGATTTGAGCGACAAAAAAAAGTTCCTAAAATTAGGCCAAAGAAAAGCAAATGAGTGAAACGAAAGAAGCTCTGACAATTTGCTGATTGTCCTTCTTTCTCTCATCCTCATTTCATTTCACGCTACACTGTTCTGTCCAGGTCAGAACAGGCCAAAACAACACTATCACCGATGCTAATAATCAACATTCCTTCTGTTTTTTTTTTGCTGTACTAATAAGTTACAACTGGACGAATTTTATCTCATGTGAAATAGTTTCTTTAATTTTTGGATCGTGTCTGTTTTTCAGAACTCTGCTTGAAAAGTTACAGGTCAAAGTCTTGTAGGTCAAGACCGTTTCAGACCAAAACAAGCCTGAAGAACATTTCTGGACGACATCTCCACATCTTCCAATAACTTATAATTTCCCGCAATCTGTTTCCTTGACATCTGCGAAATTACACATTTGCTCAGAGCCCAGAGAGTGAGAAGTGGCTGGAGAGGAGCAGGATGGTGCATGGAGTGATGCAGAGGCAGCGCTGGAGAAAACTATGGGAAAAACTCGATGCGATGCTCTTGAATGACACCGGGGCACAATGAGAAATGACATATGCAAATGTGAGACGCAGGAGCAGCCGAGACGTCCCGAGAGAGAGCTTTAATAATGCCAGGGCACCCAGGCGCTCAGGTGGCCCGCGCTCATCACTGACACGATAATGAAGAGGATATGCTAATCACTGAGTCATCAACTGCAGGAGGAATCGAGCGCAGTAACCAGGAGGAGACCAGCTCCGAGACCAGCTCCAGGACGGGACAGACCGGACGGACCGCTCACAGGAAGGGAAGGGAAGTTTTTCAGTTCCAAATCTGATGTGCTGAAATTGATCGTTTCATTTTGATATACATGGTTGTGGACAGCTCTTATTGAAAATGCATGAAAGCAGGTGCATTGTAACTTCATTTAAAAGTCAGTACCCTTATTAGAGGCGTGTAAAATAATGTCACTTAATAGAAAAGAAGTGTCTTAGCATCTCTTTGAAATTCAGATGCACCTTCAGTCAGTTTCATCTGGACCCAGGCCCGGTTGAAGCACACGTAAAATTTTGCCTATAATGCTGTGTGGAGTCCTATAAACAATAAAGGATTATTTTATCTTATCTTATCTTATAAAGGCTATATATATAAAGGCAGTCAGTCATCCTTGGTCGTTATGGTTTTTCCTGTCAAATGCATTTGTTTTAATTTATTTATCACTGTTTTGTAGCTGCTGTTATCAAAATAAAAGTATGCTATGTAGCATTTGGTTGTTTGAATAATGCCATGCTTTTCTTACAAGATTATTAAGTCATTGTTCCAACCTCTGAACCACTGTTGACTCTTTTTTGGTAAAGATCCACAGACTAGATACAACAGCTGCAGTTTTAGAGACACTTTAGAGATTTCAACTTCCCGTTTGTAGGCGACATTTTGAGTTGACTGTTCAAAAGATAGAATATTTTGTTGTTGAATTGCTCAAGCAACCTTGCAAATTTTTATCCTTCTGAAATATTTCCTACTTTTGCCAGGAAAGTTGACAAAGTTGACTAGGAAATCAGGGACACTCAAGGTCCGTCAAGCAAACATTGGAGAAAAAAGCAAAGGGAAAAAAAAAATCAAATGAACTGAAAAATAATGCACACTTCTGCAGAATCACTGAGCCTTGCACAAAACTGTTGCTCTGAGGTGAGAGAAATTTGATTTTGTTCTAAATGACAGCTTAACGCAAGCAGGTATGCATTCACTATCCAAAAATGGATCCCAGTCCCACGAACATTTAAAGTGTTTATGTAAACTATAAACACAAATAAACTGAAATTACAACACACAAATAAAATGAAAATAGCTGGGCTCCATCAGTTTTTCTTCCACATGGTCTGGCCTCTCCCTGAGGTTATAAAATGGCCGACTAAAGGCCCGCCCCCTCTTTGACCAGTGGTGAACCCATGGACGTATTAAATGAACTGGATAAGGCACGCCCCCTCTGTCCGTGAGCCACAGTGATTAGTGGCCATGCGAGGTATTGCAGCCTCTTGGGCCCAGTCTTTTTGATCATCATAATTATCATTATCATAATTGCAGGCAGTACTTCATTACTTTCAATATTTAAATAAAATAGAAGGAAATGCTCTTTTTAACCATTTCTAAAGTCACTGAAATTAGCGTTTTTATATGTAAACATGTAAACATGTGTGAGCCATGTGAACGAGCACGTCAGACGATACAAACAGAAGCATGTGACATGGCTAGACTATTGATACCTATAAGTTGTTTTTGATTTAATTTCAGACTCTTTCACGTGTGATCAAATATGAAGTATACAATTACAATCACAGAAGCTAACTGTGACACAAAAACTTGTAACCTGCATGATCGGTCCCGTTGCTCAAAGCATCATGTGTCATGAGCTTAGTGCCTCCTCCCTCCTGTGTGTGTGTGTTTCCTCCTCCCCTCCTGTGGTGTCCTTGTTTGGAGCTTCCTGGGCATGACTGGTTGGCACACCTGGAACCCATCTGCAATCAAGCATACACCCTCTGCAGTACAAAAGCTTGGCTCATTCATCCACACCCTGCCAGATCGTTCAGTCTACTTCCGTGGTGAACTCCTTGGCTTTTTGTATCTCTCGTTAGTTGTCTCTTGTGGATTTTTGCTTACCAAGGACTTTTTTTCCTCCAGCCTGCTCCTGCCTGCTATCCTGGTTCTCACCTGTGCTCCTCGGTCCTTCCTGCTCCCGCCTGCTGTCCTGGTACTCACCTGTGCTCCTCGGTCCAGCCTGCTCCTGCCTGCTATCCCGGTACTCACCTGTGCTCCTCGGTCCAGCCTGCTCCCGCCTGCCGTCCCGGTCCTCACCCGTGCTTCCTGGTCCAGCCACCCCCCCTCAGCCAACTCTCAATAAATAATTCTGTATTGATCCATATCTCTGGTCTGCTTCATTGGGTCCACCTGTCGTTACCTCCTAACAGAACGATCTGGCCAAACAATGGACCCAGCAGATCCAGATGCGCTACAGAAAATGATCGCCACTCAGGGGAATCTCCTCGGCCAACACCACACATCGTTGCAGGAGTTGAAGGAATCTAATCAGTCTCTCGGAGCCCAAGTCACAAATCTAACCAGGTTGGTGGAGCACATTTCTCATCAATTATCTGCCCAGTCTGTCTGCCAGCCCACACACCCTACTCCTGCTGTCTCCTCGGCTGTGAATCCTCCCGTGAAACTCCTGTTCCTCATCCTGAGCCATATAACGGGGACCTGGGTAAAAGTAAAGGCTTCCTCTTACAATGTGCCACCGTCTTCACCTGCCAACCTCTGACATTTTCTACAGACCATTCCAAGGTAGCTTTTGTTACTGGATTGTTGCGTGGAAGAGCACTTGATTGGGCTGAAGCTATGTTGGGTGGTAGAGGCGTTGAAGATATCAGTTATTCTGAATTCATTGATGACTTCAAAAGAGTTTTTGCACACCCTGATTGTGAGGCTAATGCTGCTAAGGGGCTTCTAGATCTCCACCAGGGGAACAAGAGTGTGGCTGATTACGCTATTCAGTTTCGGATCTTGGCCGAAGAGTCTGGGTGGAACGAGGCAGCATTAAAGGGTGTATATTGGCGGGGTTTAAATGACACCTTAAAAGATGAGTTGTCTCTTCGTGATGACCCTGGTTCTTTGGAGGAACTAATCTCTCTCTCTATCCGCTTTGATAACAGACTGCGAGCGCAAACGTGAGAGGGTGTCCCGTACAACTTCTTCTCCTACGCCTCGTTCCTTGCCTCCAGCCCTAGTTCAGCCTGCCACCAATTTACCCGCGTTGCCCTCCACCTCTCAATCCCCTGACATTCCTATGCAAATTGGCCGGACCAGATTGACAGTTGAGGAGAGGTCCCGGAGAATTCGAGCAGGCGAGTGTTTGTACTGCGGTCAGGGAGGCCATTTCCTCAATCAATGTCCAGTTCGTCCAAAAGACCCCGCTCATCAGTAAATATGGGGGTACTGATGGGCAAGGTATCTAAAATCCCCAATGACCCACCTAGACTCCTGTTACCTGCTACCCTCTGTCATAACCACCAGTCACTTCCTCTTCAAGCCCTAATAGACTCGGGGGCTGAACAAAACTTCATGGACTCTACTTTAATTTTACAAGCAGGGATCTCCACTGAACCTCTTCCAGAACCAGTCCAGGTCAGTGCTTTAAATGGTTCTTTTCTTGCTCAAATCACTCACCATACTGTTCCCCTCCATTTGATTTTGTCTGGTAACCATCATGAAGACATTCGTTTCTTTGTTTTTTCTGCACCCCAGACTCCAATTGTTTTAGGCTACCCCTGGCTTAAGATTCATAACCCTGTTGTTGACTGGTCTCTTAATAAAATCATTAGTTGGAGTTTGTTTTGCCATCAGTCTTGTTTGCAGTCAGCTCTCCCTTCATCAGGGGAGGTTTTACCTCAACAGCCTGTGACCGCTCCAGATCTGACTGCAGTTCCATTGGAATACCATGACCTGGGGGAGGTCTTTAGTAAGGAGAAGGCACTGTCTTTGCCGCCGCATAGACCCTATGACTGTGCAATAGACCTCCTTCCAGGAGCCACTCTTCCTCCTGCTCGCCTCTACAACCTGTCCCGACCTGAGAGGGAGGCCATGGAGACATATATAAAGAACTCTCTCGCAGCAGGTATAATCCGCCCATCTTCCTCTCCTGTTGGTGCCGGGTTTTACTTTGTTTCTAAGAAAGACATGACTTTAAGACCATGCATAGATTACAGAGGTTTGAACAATATTACAGTTAAGAACAAATACCCCTTGCCTCTGATCTCCTCTGCCTTTGAGCCATTGCAGGGTGCCACCATCTTCACCAAACTGGATTTGCGAAATGCGTACCATCTTGTCAGAATCAAGGAAGGTGACGAATGGAAGACGGCATTCAACACGCCCTTGGGACATTTTGAATACTGTGTCATGCCATTTGGACTCACCAATGCTCCTGCAGTGTTCCAAGCTCTGGTAAACGACGTCCTTCGGGACTTTCTTAATCGTTTTGTTTTTGTCTACCTGGACGATATCCTTATATTTTCCAGAGACCCGCTTGAACATCGCCTTCATGTCCGCCTAGTCCTGCAAAGACTGTTAGAAAATAAACTGTTTGTGAAGGCAGAGAAATGTGAATTCCACGTCAGCTCCATCTCCTTTCTGGGTTTTATCATTGAGAGTGGACAAGTTAAAGCAGATCCCGTGAAGATCAAGGCTGTCTCTGATTGGCCCCCTCCTTCCAATAGGAAACAACTGCAAAGATTCCTTGGCTTTGCCAACTTTTACAGACGGTTCATTAGAGATTACAGCAAGGTTGCCCTACCCCTCACCAGACTCACATCTGCAAAACTCCCATTTCAGTGGACTGCCGAAGCAGATTTCGCTTTTAATAAGCTCAAGAGGTTATTCACTACAGCACCAGTATTGACCCAACCTGATCCGTCCAAACAGTTTATTGTTGAGGTTGACGCCTCGGATGTAGGAGTTGGCGCAGTTCTCTCCCAGCGTTCTGACACAGATTCTCGTCTCCACCCTTGTGCCTTCTTTTCCAGGAGGTTGGCTCCTGCCGAGTGCAACTACGATGTGGGCAATAGAGAACTTCTGGCAGTAAAGCTTGCACTAGAGGAGTGGAGGCATTGGCTAGAAGGAGCAGAACAACCCTTCGTGGTATGGACGGACCACAAGAATCTAGCCTATATTCAATCAGCAAAGAGATTAAACTCTCGGCAAGCCAGGTGGGCCTTGTTCTTTGAGAGGTTCCAGTTTACCATCACTTACCGTCCAGGTTCAAAGAACGTTAAGCCCGATGCACTGTCCCGTCAGTTTGACCCATCGGAGCAGTCAAATTCAGAGCCTATTCTTCCTAGTAACTGTGTCCTTGGTTCTCTCCACTGGCAGGTAGAAGCAAATGTAAAGAAAGCGCAGGAGGCTGAGCCTGATCCGGGAGGTGGGCCGTCCAATAGACTCTATGTTCCATCATCTGTACGCAGTGAGGTCTTACAATGGTCGCACAACTCCAAATTTGCATGCCATCCAGGTATAAATCGCACCTTGTCTAGTCTCCGGCGTAATTTCTGGTGGCCAACTATGGAGGCAGACACTCGGAGTTTCGTGTCTGCCTGCACAGTATGTTCCCAGAATAAATCCTCCCATGCTTCCCCTCTGGTCATCTGAGACCTTTACCCATTGCCAACCGCCCCTGGTCACACATTGCAGTAGATTTTGTGACAGGCCTTCCACTCTCAAATGGGCAATCTGTCATTCTGACAATCGTTGACAGATTTTCTAAGGCTGCTCACTTTGTAGCCCTCCTAAATTACCCTCAGCTCGTGAAACCGCAGACCTCATGGTGGAACATGTTTTTCGTCTCCATGGCATCCCAGCTGATATCGTTTCTGACCGAGGCCCCCAATTCATCTCCCAAGTTTGGAAAGCATTCTGTCAATCTCTAGGTACCACTGTCAGTCTATCTTCAGGTTTCCATCCACAGACAAACGGTCAGACTGAAAGAACCAACCAAGACCTGGAGTCTGCGCTCCGCTGTGTGGCTGGTCGCAACCCCTCATCCTGGAGTTCACACTTACCTTGGGTAGAGTACGCACACAACTCTCTAACCTCCTCCGCTACGGGTCTCTCCCCTTTTCAGTCCTCCCTGGGCTACCAACCGCCACTCCTTTCTATGGAGGAGATTGAGGTCTCCGTGCCTTCGGTCCAGGTCCATATGCGGAGGTGTCGTAAGATCTGGAGGGAGACCAGGAAGGCCCTGTTACGGACTTCTTCCCAGTGCAAGACCCTTGCTGACCGCCATCGCCGTCCAGCACCAAAGTACGCCCCAGGTCAGAAAGTCTGGTTATCTTCCAAAAATATCCCTTTGAAGGCTGTTTCTAAAAAACTGTCACCTCGTTTCATTGGACCATATGAAATCGAAAGAATCATTAATCCGGTTTCTGTCCGTCTCAAACTTCCTCAAGCTCTCCATGTCCATCCTACTTTTCACGTATCCCAAGTTAAGCCGGTACGATCCAGTTCTCTGTGCCCTCCATCCGAGCCCCCTCCACCCCCCCAAATGGTTGACGACCATCCAGCTTATACTGTGCGGCGGATCTTGGATGTCCGTAGGCATGGGCGTGGGCTCCAGTACCTTGTCGATTGGGAGGGGTATGGTCCTGAGGAGCGGTCGTGGATTGGTCGTGCCCTGATCCTGGACCCTGACCTGTTGCGGGAGTTTCATCGTGCTCACCCTGAGAAGCCTGGTGGTGCGCCAAGGGGCGCCCGTTGAGGGGGGGGGGGGTACTGTCATGAGCTTAGTGCCTCCTCCCTCCTGTGTGTGTGTGTGTTTCCTCCTCCCCTCCTGTGGTGTCCTTGTTTGGAGCTTCCTGGGCATGACTGGTTGGCACACCTGGAACCCATCTGCAATCAAGCATACACCCTCTGCAGTACAAAAGCTTGGCTCATTCATCCACACCCTGCCAGATCGTTCAGTCTACTTCCGTGGTGAACTCCTTGGCTTTTTGTATCTCTCGTTAGTTGTCTCTTGTGGATTTTTGCTTACCAAGGACTTTTTTCCTCCAGCCTGCTCCTGCCTGCTATCCTGGTTCTCACCTGTGCTCCTCGGTCCTTCCTGCTCCCGCCTGCTGTCCTGGTACTCACCTGTGCTCCTCGGTCCAGCCTGCTCCTGCCTGCTATCCCGGTACTCACCTGTGCTCCTCGGTCCAGCCTGCTCCCGCCTGCCGTCCCGGTCCTCACCCGTGCTTCCTGGTCCAGCCACCCCCCCTCAGCCAACTCTCAATAAATAATTCTGTATTGATCCATATCTCTGGTCTGCTTCATTGGGTCCGCCTGTCGTTACCTCCTAACATCATGGGGGATTGTTGTCACACAGAGCCCCTAAAGCAAAGATGGCAGCCTCCAAATCAAGTAATGCAGGAGAAAAAACTTTTTTGGCTTCATGTGCCAATGAGCACACACCATAGGGATAAACAGGGCACCATTTTGAAATCATCTTCCAGGTTTAATTATAGTTCTATGAGTGAACCAAGTAAGTATAGTGAATGAGTTAACTGAGATGAAATTCAAAATTTAGACAAATAAACCATATTGAAAGGAACTTGCGTGTTGTATGATCATTTAAATAAAACTGAGCTGGGTGTAAGTTTGGCTGTGGGGTTGTACAAATGATAGTACATTAACAAACACATGAAATGAAAAGGTAAATAAAGGGACAAAGAAAAGCCACTTTGTCGCAAAGAGACATTTGAATCTTCTGTCTCTGCCATGACATTGTGCCTGATCTATTTACTTTCGTATAACCAACACATTTTCTAATTGTAATAATCGACAGGCGCACTCCCCTCAGCCTCTTGACACCTACCGGCCCTGCCTTGACTTGATAACACACTCTTGAGCAGAGCTGTGGTTGGAGGTTTTGTAAAATGGTGATCAGAGGCTCTTTGTGTGAAAATGCCAGTAGCTGCCAGGGCCCGCGGAGCTTAACCCAAAGGCACCGCGATCGATGCGCTGAATAAATGCTTAGACTGGCACTTCCCGAGTTCTGCTGGAGCACAGAGGACATGAGTGTTCACCAGAGAAAACAGCAGGTCACAGCAAGAGGCGTGCGCAGAGCAATCACAGTTATGACGCTTTTAAGACAGAGCTAAAGACTACTCTAACTTTATTCTATTCTTGTTGTTGTGTCTAGGAGATACGAGAAGTTGGTTCATGATTGTACATTTTGTTCATTGTAAATAGCAATAAACCCTTTCAATGTTTGCAAAGAAATATATTCAAAATTCCAGAAATTGAGTAAATCATTTAATTTCAGTGTAGAAATTATGATGAGAATATCTCAAAATATCAAAAATGGAGGTGCATTTGGCAAATGAAAACCACTCAAATACATTGCAATGATATTTTACAAATCATTTCTTTAGTTTTTACTGGACAAATACTCACTTCTAAGTGTTCTTCTTCCATGGAGAGGAATGGCTCGTCCAGTCATTAAAGTGAAACAACAGAGCGGGGTAGGAGTGGAGAGACACTTTTGTCCTGAGGGATGCTACTCTCCTGCTGACCTGACCTGTACTGAGACCTTTGTTTTCATTATTCTACAGATGTATTTTAACTGCTCAATGTGCTTAAATTGCTCCTCTGGGATGAATAAAATTATATTGATTGATCGGTTTTTATCTTTTGTAATTTTAAACAGTCTGATGACATAGAATTTTAAAGGGTTAACATTGATCTAAAACTACAAAGAATAGAGAAAAAGGACAGTTTTGAACATCTGTGCACAAAGCCTAAATTGTTAGAGTAATTGCGAGTACAAGACAGGGATAAGTGGTTGTTGCAAACAAACATTTTCTGAAGTTCAAGCCTTGAATGAGTGCATGAAGGAACACAAACTTTTAAGAGCTTCAAATGACAAAACTCCAACAGCTAGAGAGAAGAAATTAGAACTGAAATATAAGATGTAAGCTTTCACCTTGTGGAGAGTCATGCCTGTTAAGTCAAACCGTTTCATTATCTAATCTAATTATAAAGCATTTTGTCATCCAAGAACCTGGATGTGCGCTGTTTCCATTCTGGTCGTTGTTAGCTTTACCCCGACTCTGCTACGTCTCTGAAAGTTGTGAAAAGCACTTATAAACACAGTGCGGTGAATCATTTGGATGATTGGTTTGGTTCGTTCTTTAAAACAAATGCTTTTTAACAGTTGAGAGTTTTGTGGATCCCAATGGAGAAAAGCTCGTCTGTTTTTACAAATAACATCATTGTTGTTTTGTGTTTTGCATTCTCTTCTTTCTCTTTTTTGTCTTTGTTCTGTGCCAAGGGAAAGTTTTTGACAGATTTATTACAATACAGTACATCTGTCTTATCCAGCAGGGGTTTTGAACAGTGAAAGTACATTATGTTTTGACACTTGACACAAGAAGCTTAACTTTGCAATATTCATTCGTTGTTGTAGCATCAATCACTTCTATCATTGGAAAGATGCATGAAGTGTCTTGCCTAGGGATACAACAACAGTGCTCTGGTCAAATCTAGAACTGCAAAACTCCCCGCTCGCACCAATCCCAAAAAAGTAAAAAAAAAAACAGAAGTTACGACAATAAAAGTACACATTTTCTCTCATCAAAAACATCCTCTACACAAGATAGTATAGTGGTTATCTTGACTGTACGTTTTGAGCATATCTCCGCCATATTCCATCGCTATAGCAACAGCCTTTGTACTCTGCGAGGAGGGAAGTGGGTGGCACAAGGAAGAAAAAAAACTCAAAATTATGAAAAAAAAGAGTTGCATACAGTGAGCGAGGAGAGAGAGAGAGCGGAGCAGACTTTGGCTTGTTCCTGTACAGCTTTACTCTTCTCTCTGCCAAACACAGACTCCCGTAGGCCTCAAACATTCAAGGTCACCCAAGAGGAAAAACGAACTATACTCCCTGCATCATCTCAATCTCACACACTGCAGTTCCGGCGCCCAAAGACAGAGGGCGCCACTACAAAGAGACGGCGTTGTCCTCTATATACAGTACCGCTCGTGCCAATGCTCGCTTCATGGAGGATTCAAATACCCTTGAAAGGTCACGCGTGCACAGACGGATTTGAATGTAAGCGCCGCGTTATTTGGAAATATGAATGTGTGAAGAACAATAATGAGTGAGGATTTTGTGAGGGTTCAAGTCAAAATGTTGGATTACCAGGTCTTAACTCTAAAACAGAGATAAGAGTCAAGAGTAAAATCGAATAAAAACAGCAAAATCTTGGACATTACCAGGACTAAACCAGTTCTTAAAAAGGATAATGCTGATGTTTGGTTCTAAATTAAGTCCATTTTATTCTTAATGTGGACTTTTGGTTTGGTCCTGTTCTAGTACGTGTTTAGTTTTGGGTTTAGTCCTGGTTTAGTCAAGAGTTTTGATGTGGTGAACGTGTGGGAATAGAGCCTACAAGGTATTCAAACTGGACTAACAAATGGAAGATTGGTGCGTTCACTCACAAACACAACAGTCAAATTGGTTAAATCTGAACATGGACTGAACCAGGACTAGAACAAGATATCAGGACTAAACTGGGCTCAAACCAGGACCAAACCAAAACCAAACCAGGACCAAACAAGGGCCAAACCAGGGCCAAACCAAGACCAAACAAGGGCCAAACCAAGACCAAACCAAGACCAAACAAGAGCCAAACCAAAGGAGCAAACAAGGGCCAAACCAAAGGAGCAAACAAGGGCCAAACCAAAGGAGCAAACAAGGGCCAAACCAAAGGAGCAAACAAGGGCCAAACCAAGGTGAAATCAGGACCAAACTAAACCAAACCACAAACCAAATCAAACCAAAAACCAAATAAAATCAAAAACTAAACCAACACTAAATCAAAACCAAACCAGTGTGATGGTATCTTAAGCATAACTAAAAAATGGACTGAACTAGGTCTGTGCCAGAACTAAACCCAGACTAAACGTGAACTTAAAACCGTGACCGAACCACGACAAAACCACAAAGACCAGCGCCAGTAAATATTTACAATTGTTCACATCACGCTTGGTGGGAAAAGGTAGTTCTTTTGCCACAAAGCTGCCCTTACTCTATTAATACTGGTAAGGTGTCTTGCCAAAGGACACAATGACAGCATGCCTGACAGTATGTTAGAATTGAACCATCAACCTTTGGATTAATCGACCAATATCTGTGCAAACTGAGCAAAGGTATCAAATCAGTGACTGTATTTGTCTGTTTCAAGCAATAAATGGATATTGGACATACATTCAGGAAAAAAGGACAAAAACAACTCAAAAGTTGTGTTTAGGTGAAACGGAAAGACTGACTTTTGCAAAACATTTGGACAAAAGACACATTTTCTGGCTAAAAGCAAACATATGCCAGACTGACATTCTTTGGATTACTCTCTTTGTGTCAGTCTTGTTCTGTTTGTTTTCATTTTATTGTCCATTATAAAAAACAACAAAAGAAAATCCAAAAGCAAAAGTGCCATTCAGCGCTCCTCTCACTGGTCGCTCACGCCCGTTTGAGAACCTCTGCTCTGGACTCCGTCTTCATTCCAGGGCAGTGCGGCGAGGACAGGAGTCACTCTAACTAAACGCAGCGGGCCGTTGATATTAAATTAAAATTCACTGGTATTCAACAATCCACATTATCGGAGGTCAGTGAAGGACAACCTTGAGAAGCTTATACCGCAGCCCCGGCGGTAACACCATCTGAATATCATATTAGTTAGGCTTATTACGGCGCCGACATAATAAAAACTTAGCAGGCTCAGCTTATGGACAGAGGAAGAGAGGGAAGAGTGCGGTGGGATTCCTCCAATGAAAAAATAGACCGGCGTTAAAAGCTTTGGTGCTCTGAGTAAAAGCTGAGAGTGGAGGAATCGGTGGCGCAGCTATTTTTAGGACAAGCGAAATGTATCATGATGAAATACCAGCGAGTGCCAGCGAGCAGGAGCAGCACACACGCACAGGCTGGAGACAAACAGGACGGACACAGGAGGCACCAGGCAGCCGTGGGAGACAACAACAACACCAATGTTAGAGGAAACGCTTTTCATTATAGTTTGGGTTGTTGTAGAAATACTGAAATGTGAATATATTTTCTGCAGTAAATAAGGAGGCTATTACAATTAAGATGCAGTAATATCATAACACAGTGGGGGAATAGATTTAGGGTGATTTATAGCACACGCGACAATTAGAAAACCTCCGGTACCAAGAAAACTGATTGTTTACCCAATGTGCACGTGCCAATATATGATGAATGCAAATGTTTTCCTCAGGTTGGAACATTTTATTGGATTTATATGTTCTGAGGAGCCCTTTATGTGCTAGAAACAGCTCTTCTTTTAATTGAATCTGTTTATTGTCATAATTCCGGGTGTGCTGATGCATTATACTCAAGCTGTGTGAATAATCATTTGAACAATCTGAGTGTTATTTATTCTTCCTTAATCGAGAGCAGATCTTACAGTTCATGATGAGAGTCAAACGTTGCATGTTCTCTCTGTTTGTGCCTCCTCTGAGTGCTGTGTTTGGATCCAATCAAGGAGCTCTTAATAATACATTTGGGCACTTGAAGGCGCTTCACATTGCAGACTTAATCCTGTTTTTCACTTCCAGTGACTGCTGCAGCTGCAGACAGTTTGTGGTGAAGATGTCCTCCTCCTCAGACATCAGCAGGTCAAACACGACTCTTCTATTTTAAACTTTGTGTTTCTCTTTATTCTGCACTGAAGCTCTTGTGAGTCTAACTATAGTCCCAAACTGTGCACTGAATAAGTCATCGCTCGTGTGAGAGGTGTAGGCCTGATCTGTGAAAAACAGACCTTAAAATGTCAGAGCGGCTTGTATCAAGGATTTAGTGTTTGTGAATCAGACATACTTCATTTTAGAGAATTGCACATTATGTGTCTAAAAAAGAAATGAGCGCAACATCGTCACAGACTGTTTTCAATTCCTGGTCTAAACCCTGATGTGATTCATCTCAAAAGACATTTAAGTATTGGGTAAGATTTTCATCGCTAAAACGGAAAACATACAGTTTGTACAAACATGATGTACTGAGCAGCTCAACTATTTAAATCACACTTCATTCTGTTTGTCTTTTTGTCTTTATCTCTTTCCAAATTAACTAAGATGAGAAAAGAAAATGATTGAAATGCTTAAAGGTGCACAACGTTCTCTGGTGGAAGGTCCACCACCTGCTTGTCTCCATGGAGATGTAAGTGCTTTGCCTGGAATGTTCCACAGTATGGCACTAATCTATCTCCATGAAGTCAAGTTACAGGTCAGATCTGTGAAGAGGTGACCCCCGCTCTCAGTAAGAATGCATGTTTTTCAATGTTTTTGCTTTACCTTTGGCATAAAACACTTCTCGACAAAAATAATAACAATAACATTGACAGTTGTCGTGGATCATGTTGTTTCTTTTAATTTGTGCGTGTGCTGCGTTCATGTGGTCCTTGTGTACTCGTATAATAATAATAATATATTTTCTAAATATATCTTCAACGTATTCTTCTCATCACCGCTGACATTTGTCGTTGTTAGATGTGTTAAATGCATCCATTTTTACTTTAGCTAACATAACATTGGTTTTAAACACCCTACAGTTGTGCAAAAGGGTGTATAGCACCCTCATTTAAAAGTGTGTGCACCTCTTTTGAGGCGTGTAAAATAATTACTTAAAGAGAGTCGTTTTTGGAGCCCTTTGAAACTTGGATGCACCTTCAGTCAGTTTGGACCTGGGTCTGTTAAACACTGTAGTGTGGGGTCTTTCTTGTGTCCGAGGAGCACACGAATGCAGCATTATTCTCATATTTTATATGTTCTTGATGTTTTATGGAGTTTTGCACTTGACCTTTGGATTTATATCTTTGGTATAGCTGTAGTTTTGGGTTTGAACTACTTTGGAATTTCTGTCTTTCATCCCTGGACTTGTCTCGCTATTTTATTTTTGTTCATTAAAGTATCATTTAGCAGTTTACTTCTTGTCTCTGTTTTCTGATTTGCTCCATGAGACAGAAGCCGGCAGCACATTTCCATACGATATTATGTAGATTTATACGTCCCATTCAAACAGTGCCCTTATCTGTGTGCAGCAGCCGACTTTGACCATCATTCAAATCCACGTCCTCCTTGTGTTTTGGTTCACATTCCTGTCGTATCTGCGCTCCAGAATTTGACATCTGTGCTGTTTGCATGTGTCTGAGATGAGATCAGCCTCTGCGAGCAGCAGGTGCAGAGCGCAGTGCGGCGGCTGCAGATTCGTCTGGGGAAATCACAGGAGAGCGGAGCAACAGGAGGCCGAGCTGTGACCAACGAGCAGAAAATCCTCTCGTTAATAAAATTTGATGATGAATTATAACATCTAGATCAGGCTTTTACACAGCAACACTGCATTTGTCCTGGTCACTGCCCTGACCCTCAGAGACTTCAGGTGAGGTCTGTGTGGACGGCTGGTGGTCTCACTGATGTGTTCAGGACGTGCTGGCAACACGCTTACTTTAATTGTTACGCACCTTTCCATTTTTCCACTCTTACATTCTTCCTATTTCTTTCCACTCTTACTCTTTATTTCTAACTTTATTCTCACTCTTTTCTTCTCACTCTCCCCTTTCTTTCTTTCTTTCTTTCTTTCTTTCTTTCTTTCTTTCTTTCTTTCTTTCTTTCTTTCTTTCTTTCTTTCTTTCTTTCTTTCTTTCTTTCTCTCTCTCTCTCTTTCTCTCTCTCTCTTTCTTTCTTTCTATCTTTCTTTCTCAATCTTTGTTCTTTCTTTCTTTCTTTCTTTCTTTCTCTCTTTCTCACTCTCTTTCTGTTGTTTATGTTTTCTTTTTTCCTTGACTTTTTGTTCATTTCTGTGCTGCTGTGTGGGTTTGGATGGTTGGATGTGATGTGTGGAAGTTTTTGAAGATTTACCTCCTTTGGTTTGTAGATAAATAAACAAATATAACTCTACATAAATAATAAAAATAACGGCGGTGTAATTCAGAGGGTATTGTGTTGGAGTTGGAGGACTTTTCATATTATTTTTCCAGGTGAAGAGCCACTCATTGAGGCGTGAAAAATCCAGTTTTTGTGTCTTCTCTGTGATGGAAATGGAAACATGGCGGTGCCAAAACGGATGCGCTCGAGCCAAATCCAAACACAGACACTTTGTCA
This sequence comes from Rhinogobius similis, assembly GCA_019453435.1. Taxonomy (NCBI): domain Eukaryota; kingdom Metazoa; phylum Chordata; class Actinopteri; order Gobiiformes; family Gobiidae; genus Rhinogobius; species Rhinogobius similis. Next base: position 10,137,646 of record CM033627.1, on the reverse strand, counting down.
TGGCCTCAAATAGATTTTACTGGGTCACAGTCACTACCTCAAATCAATCCAGACTTCAGATTACAAACAGACTCAACACGTGAAATAAACGTAGCATTTCCGGAGGGTTTGCCACCTCCTTTAGATGTTTTGTTGCCTGGAAGGTTCTGCAGTGTGGCATTAAACATGATCCATCTCCAAAGTCAGGGGCAATTCGGATTCTCAACGCAATCTTGGAGCAACAGAAGAAGAAGAGTTAAATGCTCACTAAGAAACATTCCAGGCACAGTACATCACTATGGAAACAAGCAGGTTTTTTCGATTAATGGACAGATCAAACAATTTTTTTTTACCAAAACCAAATAAAGGTTGATCTATGGACACTGAAGGATTATAGAATATTTGCAAATTAAGGGTAATTTTGATTCAAATCTGAAATAGCATATTCTTCTTTTACGTTTTGCTTTAATAATGCTACTGTCTTTGTTATAAAAGGTCTTTTCGCACGTGTTTTAAAGTTTGTATTCACCTCATTCTGGAAATTGCCGCCATCTTTTTACGTTGTAGTTTACATGGAGCAGACGAGCTCAACAGAAAATTCTTCATAAACTAAAAAGATGTTTTCAGGACGGCCAGGAAATCGGTGCGTTGCTGACTTGTTTTTGCTCGTGTTCATTAAACATTTTACACAAAGCAATCTATCTTTATATAATGTTTTAATGAGTCTTTTCCCTCAATCGCCACAGTTTGCATCAAACTGGAAATCCCTTTAGTACAAGAGTGCGGATCATAAAGATAAAGAGAGGCATAGGCGGGGAATAATAAGATGAATAGAACAAATGAAATGCGATGACATTAGAATGTTTAAAAAGAATAAGACAAAATGAAATTGACCGTGATAAACTTTCAACGATTGACTGGAATTATACGTCCAGTTTAAATAATAACACTATCAAGTCATCTTTGTCATTAAAAATAATCAACAATTTGGAATATTCATGATAGAAATGTCAGTTAATTTGAGTTTCTGTTACAAAAGATGTTAAAAATACAATTCTTTTATCCTCAAAACTGAAGTGTGGTTAAGTTTGTAATATATCTGTAAACTATTGTGGGCTCAACATTTCAGTGAGTATTTGTCCAGTAAAACCTCAAATCATGTGTTTGTCACAATCTCCAATTACATCAACAAATAATAATTAAAACTGTAAATGTGTTTAAACCAGGCTCTAATCTCTCATGTGTCCATTTTTGTCATATTTCCTCTATAGTTCCTCCATTGAAATTACGTTTTAATTTTTGTTTTTTCATCACTTTTCCCAACAATCTAGAATTTAGAATGTTATTGTTTACACACTTTCAAACTGTCTATTGTCCAGATAATGATTCTGATATCCTCAGTATCTTCATAAAACATCATCGTATGCATCACCTCAGGGAAAAGAGACAGAACACGTCACTGTACTCAAACATTTCATTTATTAAAAATGCTTGTAAATGCAACATATTACACAAACACAACGCATTTAAACACAATCGCAAGGCTTCCATTTTATATCGACAGTATAAAATTAGCACCATTGTGTTGCAGGTGAACATGCAGCAGTGGTTAGACACAAAAGTCCCCTTAAAAATTAAACAATATGTACAAAAATATTCAGAAACATCAGTGTGGATTCTTCATACACAACAGAAACGATAGCGCTGTATCCATCATGATAATGGGGTGTTTGTAATTATAACGTGTCCCGGAGCAGTGACAGAGACAAGCCAGGAATAGACAGAATGGGACTCATTGTTTAGCACCAAGTGGAGACTTCATGATAAAATCCAACTCAATTTTGATTTCCTGAAAGACCGAGCGTCAGACTAGTTTGATTATCTGCCATTGTGGGACGTTTACCAGTGAAAGAAGACATATTACGCTTCAGTTTTGTGATTAAGTCAGAAAACTAGAACGCAAAATTGATCATATATTTTGTGAATCATAAATCATAATAGACGTTATGCAGAGACATTCTTTTATTTCTGAAAATGATCCTCAACATTCTGACTTTAGCGGCAGAATTATACGCAGCTCAAACTGACAAAATGTGCTTCTTTGCTTTTCTTTGGTCTAATTTTTTGTGGAGCTTTTGTTTCGCTCAAATTAACTTTATACAGCTAAATGTAAACTCAAAGTAGATTCTCCATTGTTGCTCTGACTGTGCAGCGCTTAGGGAGCTTCTTCGTTTGCTATGGGCATTTGGAGATAAAGGACACTTCAACTGCAACACAACTATGATTATCCTCAACACTTGGACTCAAACATGTTATTTAAGGAGTAAAAGTTAATGAGTTCATCCGTGTGTGATCCCAAAGTCTGTGTCAGTGATAAATGTGAGTGCAGTGTTCTGTTGTTTATCTGGTTTTCTACAACTGTTTACTTGATTTTCTTTCTTTTAGCAGAGATGTAAACCTTTATATTTGTTATCAGACTTCAGCAGTTTTTTCACATTTAAATTGTGTTTTGAGCTTTTACAGGAGAAACTGTCACTACTCACCACTGACAAGCGCATTTTTACCGCTCAATAAAATTCTGATTGCTGTGATGTCGTCTGCATAACCGCTATATTGATCTGAAACAACTTGACAGATACAGATGGCTGCTGGTCACAGAGAGGAGCTTGTGCTGGACTGGGTGAAAACACTTTGTTAATGCAATAGGAACCCAACTTTGTTTTATTTGTAAGACGTTTCCTGATTGATAATGTGTATGTTAAGCACAACTAATTCCAGTCGAGTCATAATTGAGCCTTAACAGACATTATTGTCATAGCATTAGATTAGAAAAGTAAACAATTGTTCTATTGTTGGGTTTCAGATGACATCACAGCATTCTATGGGCCAATAATATTTAAAGGGAAAATATTATGCATTTTTCATATTGTTATTAGCCTTTACATGCTCTTTAGTACCTTAAATTTCATGTTTTGAAACAAAAAAAAAAGTTCTTACTAAAAGGAAGTGATGGTACTGTTTACTGAAACGGACTGAGTGCATCCAGCCACTAGATGGCGCCTTGCCAAGATAGCAATACAGTCTTATCAGCGCTGTTCAAAACACGAGGCTCAGCCCAGCAGCAGCAGCAGCAGCTCATGTGTTTAGAGGCAGAAATGCTCTGAATTAGTCTGGCGATGATTTAAGGACTTAAAGCAGCAGGATATTCTCTGATAAGTGACATATGAAGTCTGAAAATGATGTCCGAGGTAGATGGAGTTTGGAAGGACGTGTATCTGTATTTGTATAACTCTTAAAGTCCGTGCTTGCTCTTGGAGTTGTCTAACAGTGGGTGAAAGAGCAGATCTTCTACATTAAAATGAATGGTTCATTTCAACCATGGAGTTGTTCAAATGGAGTTGTTCAAATCTTTTGTTAGTGGCGTTTCTTCATAAGCCGAGTGTATCTTTTCTCTGCTGTTGGCCAAAGTGTCATTTAACCACAGCAGGTGTGGATTTTGACCATTTGTATATAAGAAATTACAACCATTATAACATGGTTAAACGCCCTCAAAGATGATTTAACATAATATGTCTCCTTTAACACTGCTGTTCCATCCCCACTACTAGCACTGCCATAAATAGATGCATAACATCATAAACAGTTTAGATTTTTTTTGTTTTTGCCATTACTATAACAAGTTATATTTAATGTGATGGGTTAAGACACCAGCATATTTCATACAATTTATAAATATATACAGAGCATTTAGTTTTCAGCACCACAGTGGAGATGTTAGACCATTTGTTTTCAAGTTAACTTACGACTTTTTTTCAGGCAAAAGTATACAACAAATTTAGTTTGAAACATTTTCTGGTATTTGGTCTTTGATTTAAAACATGTTTACTGCAGATTAAGTATAAATTTGCCAACACACAGAGCAAAGAGTTAAAAAACACTATCTGTTGAAAACACTATCGGCGAATTGCTACAGTCAAAACATGTTCATATAGACCCTTTAAAAGTTTGTAAACAAAAACATTCTGAATTCAGAATGGAGGCAAAAGTGAAGTGCAACATAACGTGATTTAACTGAGAAACTGGGATTAACCTCAGAATATCACAAAATATGAAAAATGTTGATGATTTTGGAATAGTAAAAGCCTCGGACACGTGTGAGTGACATCAGAGCTGCTTTAACACATTTATCATTGTATTTTACATTTTGTTTTAGGAAATTATGATACACTTTTTGGAACAATCCAGATTTATAGGTTTACTGGAAAAACACTCACAGAAATGTTGAGCCTACAACAATTTTTCATTTTATCTAGATTTATATTAGATACTATACCATAAATTAGATTCTTTTGATGCTGGAAACACTTGACACCAGTAGAATTTAGATCTAATGTGAGCCAATCTTTGAATATTTTACAATCAACTTAATTTTGCCTCCAGTCGCCTCCATTCTGGACTTTTGATGACATCACATTTTAAAGGGTCTATAAAAAGTACATCCTTGAATTTGTTAAAGTTTATGTATGAGCCAGTGTCACCAACAGAGTGAGGAATGTAGGAATGGAAGTTTTAAAAATCCACATGTGCAATTCAATCAAAGCAAAAAATACTCTTTAGTAATAAATAATAAAAATACCATTGACTTTTGTCATATTCTATTTTCAACATTCATGTGTAGAAGCAGTTGTTCTGGATCATCGCGCTCTTCTAAAAGGATGCGGACCTGATGGACAAAATACACATTAGTCTGGATTTCAACATGAGACGAGACATAACAAGCTGACAGATAAATGTGAATATTGTAACAGTAACTTAGTTTGTTTCCATGGTGATGTTGCTGCGATGCCTGGAATGTTGCACAGTGTGACAAAAAGTATCTATCTATGTGTTTTTATGGCTAAGAAAATGGAAATCGACGTTAGATACTTGTCTCCAAGGACATACAGGAATGTAATGCCATACTGTGTAACATTCAAGGCAAAGGTACAACATCACCTATTCATGGAGACAGAACAATGACACAGAGCGACACACTGCAGGCGAACAGGAGAAACTCTTTCATTTAGAGATTTCATCAGTCATCATGAAATATTTTCAAATGAAAATTAGGCATTTTAGGTCAATATTTCACCAAAATTGCACATATTTAGGAAATTTATATCTAGCTTGATGAATATTTCTGATTTAAATTTCCTAAATATTTATTTTGCGAAATATTGACCTAAAATGCCTAATCAGAAATATTGATCAAGCTAGATATAAATTTCCTTAATTTTGTTGACTTAATAGATTAAAAAACAAGGGATTTTGAATATCTTATTTAGAATTTTAGTACATTACTTGCCGAAAATTTGAAAAATTATAATTTTGTGTCATTTTCTGGAGTTGAAACTATAATAAATCAGGCTTAGAATTATGTCAGTAAATCCATCTGTACAATCTGCCAAGTTTTGTGTGTGTGGGTGTTACTTGAAGGGCTAATCTTTTTGTCACTATGAAAGAAAAAAGCATTTTGACAAAACAGAAACAATGTCCCATATAAAAGTACGGAGGCAAGTTGACTCATTCAAATAATAAAACATCACGGGTGCAGATCGTGTTGTTTTTACATGAAGAGAAAGTAAAAGACCTGCCTGTGGTGCCTTCACTGACCTCAGAGTGGAGTTTGAGTGAGTTAAACGTACCTTTCCCCAGACAGGCCTCTTCGCAGTCCTCCGGGTGCAGGAAGCGGTTGTCGTTGCCCTCACAGCCGCTGTAGATGAAGGGTCTGCAGGCCTGGACCACGCTGTTGAAGTACCAGCGCAGAGTGTAGCGGCCGCAGCTGCCCTCCTCCATGGCCAGCAGGCAGCGCTCCTCTGGGTCTGAGGCAAAGAGGGCGAACACTGAGCCGAGACTCGCACGGACACACAGAAAAGGCAGCAGAAAACAGTACCACATTGACCAAGAAAGTGTGTTAAATAAGCTTGAAACTCAACAGATGTATCCATGAAGGTTTTTTTTGTTGTTGTTTTTTTTTAATAATTAATACGTAGAACTGCACAAAATGACACAAAAAAGGCAAATATTTGAGTGAAATGTTTGTATAAATGAATTAGTCAGTTGATGATTAAATTATTTTGCTATTGCTACTATGAGATGCTTTCTTTTACTTTGTTGTTTACTTAGTTGTGTACTTTGGACTGTGTGGGCCTTGATTTTATTTTTTTCTCTACTCTCTTTGGTTGTGTTTGCGTCTTTTTAAAAATGTTTAAAACTGAGAAAAAAGGTTCACTGATTAAGTCACACAAATCAAAAAACAAAACAAAACTAAACTAAAATAATCATTTCTGAAAGTCTTCTTATTTGTTAATTTTATTGAAACGTTGTATACAATTTATGATTGTGAATTAGGGCTGAAATTATTTTGCTATGGCTATTACACTTGTCCTCTGTGGGTTTGGCTCATTTCTTGAAACTGAAATTCCATTTTCAAAATGACATGGACACTCCTCCAAACCTCTTGGTAATGGAGGCAAGAGAGGCAAATCCCCTCTAAAATTAGAATAAAATAGACTACGATAGACTGACTGAGACTAGATAGACTGACTGAGACTAGATAGACTGACTGAGACTAGATAGACTGACTGAGAATATATAAATTTAATTGAATAAGTCTTTGTTTTTTGATTTTGTGTTAATTACTGCATTGCAGTTTATTACTGTAATGTAAATTATCTTTCTCTTTCTACACATAAAAGACGTTTATGTGTATGAATAAAAATACTTTCCTCGGTAGTTTGAGTGCAGTCTGTGATTTCAAACCTTGGAGGCTCCTCTTGGTGTAAAATCCTTGTTTTGTGTCCAGTGTGAGCTGGTCCTCGGCCTCTAAACATTTTGACTTGCAGTGACACAACACCAAGGGGACGATTCATTTTGGGGGCACTGACTCTTCATATTAGAAATAAATATATTTTTGACACATAAGTGAACTGTTTTGGGAGAGATATGAGCTTTTGCAGGTGAACCATGTCATGATCAACCATCCAGATACATTTTGGTGAAACAACTAGAATGATGAGAACGTCCGTCTGTTTCAAGAAATGAGCCAAAGCAATTATGAAGGATCTTAACCATTTTGGAGGCACTGACTGTTTAAATGGGAAAGGGATGTAGATTGAAGCCTGAGTGAACAGTTTTTGGAGAGAGATGAGCTTTTGCAGGTGAGCTTTAGTGTTGTGCAAAACTGAACGGTAAGACTGATTTGCCAAATGATCTGAGAGTTTTGAAAATGTAATTTCTGTTTCAAGAAATGAGCCAAACCAATGGAGAAAAACTGTAATTGATGAGATTTTTATAAACTTTTCGCAGCTGAAGCTAAAAAGTGAAGCCCCTTGAGGATGTCCTGGTGGAGTGCATTTACACACAAACAGTGTTTTTTGTTAAAAACACACAGGCTACACATTTCCTGTGTCATTCTTATGTGATTGCAGCTCTTAGTCATAAAACATTTACTTTCAGCTCAAGACATTTTTGAAGTCTGTGTAGAAAAGTTTACAAATGACAAACAATCACTAAATTAGTTTATGGTTATTTGAGTAATCAATTAACTGCCACTTGCTTGTCTCCATGGAGATGTTATTACATGACATTAAATATATTGATCTTCTTGATGACAAGCAGGTGATACCACCAGGCCATGTTACAGATCAGATCTGTGGAGAGGTGACTCGTGAGAATCCATGTTTTTCAAGGTATTTTAGAAAAATTAACCATCTTAAATGTAATACATTGTAGATAGTGATCAGAAAAGATACACGATACATACATAATCAACACTATGGCAAGATTAATGATTTGATCAACTTTTTCAATCTAAAAATATATACATTTCTTGCAAAGTGAAAACTGAATTTATATAATATATATATATATATATATATATATATAAGCACATTTCCTTTTCCAGCGGTGAATGTGAAATGCATTTCCAGACACTCAGAGTTGTTGCATTATTCATTCACTCCTCAGTCAAACTTGAAACAAGGCTGCCATTCTGAGTCCACGGCCTCTCCAGCCATCAGTCACAAGGTCACACTAATGCAGTCAAAAGACAAGGTTAAAGAAGTGTCTTGCTTAAGGACACAACAGCAAAAGGTTGTGTAAATGACGTTCTTGAATTTGATGTGAAAATTACTGCTCGAGGGCAATCACAGTTTTTGGATAAAATAAAACAAAATCTCAATAATTCTTTGCTAAATATTCAGTCCACAAATAGCCATATAAATATTAAGGTCCTTTAAACTGAGACTATTGTGTGTGTGTTTGAGTAATGCCACCACAGTCTAAAAATATTTTATCTTAGCTCAGTTTTGCAGATTGTATTTCAGTTTTTGTTTTGTGTGGATGAAGCCAGTAATTACAAAGATACGAAACAAAACAAAATTCAGAAGTTTTAAATAAAGAGAACTGGCGCTTTAGGAGGCGTGCTCCCTCTGCGTCGAACAGAACAAAAGGTAAGGGAACAGTGTATGTGAAGAAATCTGAAATTACATTAACTAATTATTAGTTTTTGGGGAATCCAATGAAAGATTGTTGCAGTTTAGAGTTAAGTTAAGAAAATACATTTGATTTTTAGTTGTTAAAGTTCACTGATTTTGGACAAAATGGGTTGTTCACTTTGAACTGCACGTGCCTTAATTTTATTACTTTTATTGTCTTCTTTTTTATCTGTACTCTCTTTAACGGGATGTTCTGTTTTAATGTATTAATGTTTTAAAAAAGAAAAAAATAGCTAAGAACTAAGCTAAATAAAACTAAACTTAAAGAATAATTCATAAAAGTAATACTGAAAGTAGTTTTATAGTAGTCATTGCCTTCATTCCAAGACCAAGGACCAACATTAGCATTTTGTATATTTAAATAAAATAAAGATAATAGAATTATCAGCCCTCACCTCTTATTTTAAACCCTAGACTAGTTTGAATGTTGTAGTGTCTCGTGAACACAGGTCTAAGTTTCCTCCACCAGAGTGATTTTACCTGTGACACGGGTGAAACAGACAGCTCTTCAAAAGTCTATATATTGTTCTTCAAAAGAACAATATTGTACCTTTCCCTTTGGCCATGCGCTTGGTCCTGACAGGTTTGGGCTTGGCTCCTTTCACCGGAGTGTCTGACCTCTGAGTCTTCACGTCCTTCTGTGCGACAGCCAGACTCGGTTCAGGAGATTTGTCCATCTTCTTCTCTGACACCTCTTTGACACCAGCATCTGTCAATCACACAAGTGTCAGACACACGGAGACTTTACAAGGATTTCTTGGTCGTAGACTTTATTGGACAGAACAGTGTAGAGTGAAATAGGGATGAGAGAAGGGAAGACATTCAGCAGATTGACGGGACTCAAACTCATGATGCTGAAGCTGCACAGAACCTGAAGATGTGCTGCTGCTCAGAGCTCTGCACGATCAGACAGCACAGGGTGAGCCACCTTAATATGTCAATAAACTACATTTTTAAACAATATTATTAATATGTAATAACTGTGATTTTAAATTAAAATGATCACAAAATACATGTGTTAGACATTTACAGTAACCATAGTTACTATAGGATTACTGTGCTGTAGTCATTTGTATGTTATATCTGAGACACATCAGACATTGAGTCTTCTGTGATTGGGATCAAACTGAAACTCAAAAGTTTGGGGTCAGTGGGCACATGCTCTAACACTGAGCCACTGCTCATAATTACCGGTACACTCTGTAATAATTAGCCCGTCTTTGGACAGTCGAAGGGCTGAAGAGGGGCTCTGAAACATCACATGTTGTGTCATTATTTATAAAACATTTGGGAGCACGAAAGAATTGCAGTGAGTTTAAGTAACTGCACCAGTTTAACTTTGAGTAAGACTTTTCCAGTGGAACATTCAGACCCTGGCTGTAGGCGGTCGGCGGGTGTGCGTGTGGGAAGGTGCCACTTTGAACAGAGCCCTGACTGTTTAGAAGTGCGTTGCCTCAGCGGGAATCGTACCCTCAGTCCTGTTGGCAGATGGGGTGAAGAAGAGCATCTCGTCCATGGGGTCGTCGTACGCCTCGATGGAGTAAATGTGCTCATAGTCCGGATCGTTTGTGTTCACCACCACCCGCAGCTCACGGCCTTTCAGGACAAAATAATAAGTTTACATTTTGCCCTTTAGTAGAGCTGTGTGTGCCTCTCCTGCCTCCACCTCTACCTCAGGACAGGACAGGACAGGCGTTTGTAGCAGCTGTTAAAGGATCATTTTTAAAAACACATCAGTTATAAGGATCTGCTGAACCACTGAACTGCTTAACTCTATTGTTTGTACCTGACAATAAAAATAAAATGTCAATCTATTTTGTCTCACTACACAAGTGACCAATTAATTCAAAGCTACCAAATATATTATTACATTTAAAGGTGTCACTTAGGGCTCATTTATATAATGCATTCCTAGCATGATAATTATTCACTGAAATGAGTTAATGAGCACTTTTCAAAACTCCCTGAGGCCCAAGCGAGTTTTGTTGTCAGGGTAAAGTTAACAACAACTAGCCTTCGAACAGCTGCAGAATAAAACATGGAGTTAGGGTTCATCGTCTCATTATGGGTTTTTTTAAGGGCTGATTTTACAATATATCTATACTGAGGCCAAAACAATTTTACATGAAAAAAGTCAGGTACAGCTCCTAAGGACTAGGAGAGGACAAAAGTGGGTAGTGCACACAAGTTTATCAATGACGTTTTAATCAAAATTGTGGTTCTGTGAGTAGTTTCCAGACACTTTTACTTCTATTTGAGTAATCATAATAAGTAATAATAAAACAGTGTAACAATACTATAATTACTCTTCCCACTTTGAGTCTACAAGAGACATTGTTGACTAAACGATTTGAACATTTGTGTTTCTTGCATCACTCCTACAGATATATTCTCAGTTTTTGTACATCTTCTGGAGTGATATATTATTTTCAAATGACTGCACTCTTACTTAAATACAATCTTTGGCCAAAAATAATCCTCCATGAAACACAAGAGCGTTTGAAATGACTCTGACAGTTTAGCCATTTGAAGTCGCTGTTGTAGTTTTTCAACACAACAGTTTTGATTACTTATCTCTGAATATTATTCCTCTAAATAACACAAGATTCACAAAACAGAACATTTGGATCGTCGTGAACTGTTGATGTCGGAAAAAACAAAACTGGAGCCCTTTGTTTTCCTCGTTGGAAAACCACCAGATAACGACAAAAAAAAAGACTCCAATTATACTACCTCCCGTGTTTAGACAAGCAGCCCTACAAACCAAACAGAGCCCTGGAGCCTTCGAGCCACTCACCCTCCTCCCCCCGACGGGCCGCCTGCTGCTCTGGGACAGGCCGAGATCGGACCGGGCCGGAACCTGGAACAACCGGTTTGGACGAGAGCCGAGACGAGAGAGAGAGCAGAAAATAAGAGGCGAGAGAGAGGAAACATACTGTCGGCAAATCATGGTCCAGTTAGTAACGTCGTCCCCAAAGCGTCACACAGAAGCTCAGTGTATCTCGATATACACTGATGGAACAAACATTATGACGCGTGCAAACGGGTCGTCATAATGTTATTGTTATAATCCCCCGCATAATATGTGACCCCATATTATGCATCGTTCAGTATTCATCGTAAAGTAAGGCATGTGTTTTCATAACGCTCACACAAATGGATTAGATCAATACAGAGCTTTTTTGGACACTCAAAGCATCATTCATTCACTCCGCTCCTGGTGATGGTATTTCTGTAGCCACAGCTGCCCTGGGACAGTCAAACCATTATTTCTGCTCTACATTTGGACATTTTAAATACATTATCTACCAAAACAATTGAAATATGATGACTGAAGGCTTCTAGATAGACAATATTCACAAATAAAGTGTTTTATTGACAGTGGTGGATGAAGTGCCCAACCAAGTAAAAGGACAGATACAGCAGCAAAAAAACACTCACATTTTAAAGTAAAAGTATTAAAATACTCCTTTAAAAATGTACTTGATTCCTTTTGGTTTTGAGAACTATCAAAGCATTAAATTGTCATCTTGATTGATTTATTCTGTTGAGTTTTTGTCATTATAAGTAACTTTACAGGTAATTTTTTTCTCTTAAGAGGCTTTTCATTTGCTCAAAGGGAACCAAAAAAACAAACAAAAAAAACAAATAAAAAACAAAACAAAAAAACAGGCAAGATGTCTCCACAAATGTGGTGAAAAACAAACCCCTCAGTCTTTTCAGCAGAATTAAAACCTTAATAAAATACACTTTTACTTTTCAGTCCAGTTGAAAAATGTAGTGGAGTAGAAAGTACAGATATATTCTCTCAAATGTGGTGACGTAAAAGTAAAAAGTATCTACTATAAAATGTACTTAAGTAAAGATAGATTCCTAAAAGTGCAGTACTTTTACTTTTGTATTTTGTTACTTTACTTTTATTACACCAACAATTAAGGACTGGACTGACAAATTGACGTACGAGAAATGGAAGAAATCACATTTGGACTTAATTTGAAAATGGATGAATTCAACAGACTTTGGACCAAATGGAACGTTTACTTTGGACAACACGAGCCTTATATTCTTTGAATGTCTTTTGCTGCCTTTTTCTGTACGTTGTGGTCATGTTCTGGTCTTTCTGTTCTGTTTTATGTGTTTAAAAACATCATTTTTTAATTAAATTGAGGAAAAAAACCTGTAACTGTCTTAAAAACGTCTTTTTTTTCTGTATAATCTGAATAACAGTTACATGAATAACCAGAAAACCCAGTAGTTAGATGAAAATATATCTTTTCGGTGTGTCTTTTCAGAGAAACATCAGATTTTTATGACATGTTCAGTTAGTCCAGGGATTTTCAGAGCAACTGAATAACTGCATTTGGAAGACAAAGTGCAATGGATTTTAAAATAACTCTTTCAATCTCATTTTTGTCTTTACTGCATTAGTTTGCCATTTTTTGCATAATTTTGTCAAACTCTGCACAGATATGAACAATCAGAAAGAAATCAGATTACTCAACTCAAAGGTTTACATGACATTTTAGTAATCTGATAACCCCAGGAATCAGACAATGATCAGATTTAATGTGTGCGTGTAAATATCAGACTTCAAATCCACCACAAACTTCTTGAGTCATTCGTTCATCAGTTTGACCCAGCCATCACCACGGCTCACATAATGCAAAGATTGATAGGTTTAAAAGTATTAATATGTTTCTGTCAACAATAAACTTTTCACTACCAAGCCCTGTCCACTTGCCACAATGCTTTAGTTTTGTCCAATCAGGCGCAGAGACTGACTCAGCCTTCATTAACCTTTGAGGTGTCATGCATTTATTAAACATGTGGCTCGTCCTGTCAGCGTCGCTGCATATTTATCCACACTCTGGTTCATCACTGTTTAGGATTCTGCCAGTGTTATGACACATGCTACAAATCACAGATTATTTGATTATAAAACACAAGCTGGTTAGTTTAGTGAAAATATCTCTAGAAAATCAACAGATTTCAATCGTACTATCAATCAATCTATACTATAAATACTATTTAAACACTGGCATAAAGAAAGTGCTAAAATATGTCTGTAAATGTCACAAAATGTGAACGGTCAATAAGATTAACCACAAAAGGGCAGAAATATCACTTTATACCCTTGTTTCGTACAGTACACATTTATTATAGAAAACATTACAAATATGAATATAAAATATATGATATTATGGGATATTATCAATTTTTTGATATTTATCTCCAAGCTCTAGCGGCTAAATACATGAAAAGATATTCTGAATATTTTAGAAAGCCCTTCAGCTGCTAAATTGTTCCCATAAAAAGAGCACAGTTTAAATGAATTCAATATTAACACAGACCAAAGTGTTGTGAATGAAGATGCTGCTCGTGCAGGTCTTCTTCAGTGAGACTGAGGGCAGTTGTGGCTACAGAATAAACTTAACCATCACTGAATGTGGGAAGTGAATGAGAAGCTTGTGAAGCGCAATTTAAATCTAAGAAAAGCTGCACAGTATATTGCTGCAGTATCAATAGTGCAATATAATATAATACTTGATATTGCAACTAAATCTATGTAAATAACACAGGTTCAACATCAGACAGAAATGTGCTGGTTTTTAAATTAAAATGTTTCTAAAACCTGCACTCTTTTGGTCCTGAATAAAACATGAACAAATATTTAATTCATAGTGAACAATTAGAATGTTGTTAATATTAAGAATGTTTCAAACTTAGTAAGTACTTAATTAATACTCTAACAATAACTTCTAACCCCCTTAATTAAGTAGTTACTAAGCCTCAATCATTCTTAGTAAACTATTTGTTCATTGTTCATCTTTGAGTGTGGTGTAGTTATTATAAAGTGGCACCAAAACGTTAAAAAAAAGGCTAATTTCATTAATGAATTTGCTTTTCAAATCCAAATTTGACCTTGATTTAATCTTGGTTTTGTCTCTGTTCATTACATTTTACTTCGAGACAGTTTGACTAATAAATGAAGGCATATAATTTTTGTTTAAATAATATACCTGCAATTATCGTGTAGAGAGCATATTACAATATCACAACCAATTTCGCAGAACTTATCGATGGTACTGGACATCATAATTATTCCCAGTATTGCACAACCCAAAAGCCAAGCTATTATTATAGAAACTGTATCAAATCAAATTGCTGTTTACAATACAATGGTAACACTTTATAATAACTACACCTATTCATGCCTGAAGCGCAAACAAAGACATTGTTCATAATCAACAAATAGTTTATTAAGAATGAGTCAGGCTTAGTACTATTTCTAACCCTAACCTTAATAAAGTCGTTACTAATCCAGAATCATGTTTAATAAACTATATATTCATTATGAATTAAGTCTTTGTTAATGCTTTATTAAGGCAAAATAAGATGTAGTTATTATAAAGTGGTACTCAATACAATTAGCAAAAAACGGATTTTGACGGACACTAGTTTAAAATGTTTTTTTTTCAATTTCTCTTTGATTTGAAAGTGAACGGGTGTGTGATGTGAATGACACTTCTGACATGGCTTATTTATTGAGAGTCCATTTTGTAATCTTGGGCCTTGAACTTTAAATTACATACTGTACTTTCACTTGATTGTATAAAAGCTTTGTTCACCTTAAGTATGTAAAAAATGAACTATGAATTCCTTATAATGACTCTGTTATTTGCCGTCTCGACTGAGAGCAGCGCTCTACACATTCAGCCGTGCATTTAGAGTCACACTCCACTTGAACACATATGCTAATAGCAGGCAATCACAGGCTGCTTTTTACCAATGTTCGAACTATTAGCCTGATTGCTCGTATGCCTGGGCATAAGAAGCATATGTGAAGTAGTGTGAGTCATGCAACATCTCCGTCTGTCCCAGTGAAATGTGCCGGAGACAAACTCACCTCCACACGCTGCGAGCCGCCAGATGGACCGGAAGGAAACACAAAGAGGAAAACGTCAGTCACTTAAAGCAATGTGTGGATAATGCATGTTAGCTCCAGGTTTAGAAAGGTCAAAGACCTTTTTAAGACATTTAATGTATAATGTAATGTAATGAAATGAAAAAGAAAAAAAAAAGGTCTGCATGGTTTTCTTACGTCAGCCAGAGGTGAACAGCCATGGGTCTACGTCAATGGGGAGCGAATAGATGTGGTTGAACAATTTAAGTATCTTGGATTAATCTTTGATTCAAATTTGATGTAAAGAAAATGTCGATTATGATCAAATTCAACCTCTCAATGTTTAAACATTGGTAGAGTTGGTAAAAGCGTATACAGTATGCACTCAGTGGTATTTAGTCACATAACCTACTGTCTTACAACATCCCAGACAAATGAGAGTACTTTGAAGCCCCTCAAGTATTAGTTTAAGACTCCAAATACAATGCAGACAAAAGGAAGACTCATGTAGTATCAATTATGTTCACAAAGTCAAAGCAACCATTGTTTCCATTTGCTGGAAGGAAAGTGAGATAAATAGTTTTCCAACTTTTGGTGCAATGTTTCCCAACCGGGGGTAGCACCTTTAAGGGGATGGTATACAGAGTTTAGAACAGTAATTGAATTAAAATACTCCTGTAAATTTTACATCCTTTTGAATGTTTTGGACAATTTCAGACATCAACCTCATTAACACAAGAAAACATAATTGTAATAACTGACAATAAACTTCTACAGTAAACATAATTTTCTGCCCAGTGCTAGAATAAGGAGATACTCAGATAGTGAGATAAAGCTTAGAGGGAACTTCAGACAAAAAAAGGTTGGAACCCACTGTCTTTGTGGATCAGATACAATAAATGACATGCTGGCGTTGTCTGCAGCAGCACTGATACTTAATGAAATGTTATCTATGCCGATGTTAGTGATGGAGGATGGCATTGTGGCTGCGTCGGCTCGGCTTCACTTTAATATGTTTTGATTTTATCTGAGGTTCATTTCTGGGACATTTCAGTCAAAGATGATGAACACAAGCTCCGACTCACCGCAGTGCTGGTTCATCTCGGTGCGGACGTACTCTCGGATCTCGTCCTCCTGAACACAGAATGTCCAGCGTCAGTTATATATAGTACACAGTGCAAGAATAACAATAATATAATAAATCAAAATAAATAAAAGGTAACACATCCTTGCAAAGCAGCAGCAATGTTCTGTACACCCTTTTGAACTAAATTAAATCAACTAGAATATTTTTTTTCTACGTATAAAGAATGGCAAATATTACTAATAAAACTTTCCGATAGCAAGAAAAGATTAAGAAAACAGGATGTGTGGGAAATCCTTTTTTGTTAATGTATTATACAGGTATTTTCAGTGGATTTGATCAAGATGGAACAACTTAGTATTGTTACTGAACTATATAAGTTGATTTATATTTATCTCATTTATATGCCCCATGGCACATAATGTGTTTTAACTTTTTTTTTGTACAACTTTATACAGATGTAAATGTATGTGAATAAATGGATGACTCACTGCCAAACAACATTTGCCTGTTTGTACGAATAAAGTAACCTTGAACCGTGAACCTTGTTTCTGTTTTTGCAAATAATGTTAATTTTGAATCAGACAGAAAATATCTATAAAGATCAGAGTGTCTCCAAAGCTCCAACACAGAGTTATCTGGGTATCAGCCGAGTCAACATAAACAAAAAACAGTTCACACACTCCTGTTTGAGTACTGATACTTGCTCAAATGAGTTTCTAGTTTCAATAATAGTTTTAGTCTCGATTAGTATCTGATTTTGCATCCTTCTGACAACCCTAATAGAAACCCATGATAAGATGAAGATGTACGGCTGTGTGCGGAGTGTCAGATTGTCCACAGTGCGCCCGGAGGTGAGGAAGTTGTACTGACCGTCATGCCTGGCTCTCCTCTGTCTCCCTTGGCTCCATCTGGCCCCAGCTCCCCCTGAAAAAACACAGACAGGTTTGAGTTTACACAGAACCCACTGAGAGGCTCCCACTGTGGGCTAATTTATTAAACCCTGGGCAACGCAGCGTTTGACCTCAAAAGATAAAAAGGATGTCAAATAAGAACGTGGACTTGATATGTGCTGCTTCACAGTAAACAGACTCTGGCCAATATTGAAAAAAGGAATGTTTTGCTTTATTTTGAACATTTAATTTAGATTTTTTGAGGATTATGACGACAATGACAATCAGACAATACCAGAAATGCACAAGAACGTTCATTTAGACATTATGGCTGAGGTTCAAATATCGCAAAATACAAAAAGAACAGTATAATTATCCACATGAGTGAAGCAATGTCACTTAGTACCTATAGAAATACAAAATAGCGTTTGTAATCAGTTCCGTTGTTTTTACACAACTCAAACAATTGCGATATTACAGAGTTTTTCTTCATCCCATCTCTCAAATTTAAAATGATCATGATTTATTGTTTTGCAATTATAGTGCCGTCAGTTGAACCTTCTCCCCTCAGCCAGAGAGTTGCTGATGTATTCATTAATTTATTTCACTGGGACGTGTTAACAGACAGACATGACATAACATGAACGTTTAGCACTCCGGAGCCAAAATGATCATTTCCATCTGTCGTCCCAAGGGGCAGAGGTCACAAAAGGGCCAACAACAAAAACAAATATGTTTTTTACAAACAAAAAATACATTACACAGTCCACATCATTCAGTCCACATAATGGACAGTTCAATCACTTCACAAGCCACATTATTGCACAATCCAGTCATTGCATAGGTCACATCACATTATTGCACAATCCATCCATTGCACAGGTTACATTATTGCACAATCCAGTCATTGCATAGGTCACATCACATTATTGCACAATCCACTCATTACACAGGTCACATATATCGCACAATCCATACTATTGCACAATCCACAATATTGCACTGTCCACTCATTGCACAGGTCACATTATTGCACAATCCACTCCTTGCACATTATTGCGCAACCAAATTGGCCAACTGTTGAAATAATACACATTCTACACACACATTCACATTCAGCTCATAAATACAGTTATGTCTCAGGGGAAGGTCAAATTAAAATCCAAATCGTCACAATAAATGAGTGAAAGTTTGGTTTGACCATCACCAATACTTCATTTAAGATTTAAAAGAATTGCACGCATGATCTGAACCTTACTTAAGCACCTACTGTTCTTTTGTTCTTTTAAGGCAGAAGTTTTACACTAATCAATAATTTGCCTTAGTTATTCATATTAAGGAATATTCAACAAAAGAAAGTGGAAAAAAATCATTGTCAGATTAAAAAATATATATATGCAATGTGTTGGTAAAGTTATACTAACTGGCTCTCCGCGCTCTCCTGGGATTCCTGGGATTCCTCGTGGACCGACCATGGCAGGACCGATAGGACCTCTTTCCCCCTGAACAGGACACAAATAGATTCAGTTACACAAGATTTGAAGACATGCTTAAAGCTATAATTCTTACCAAAATATAAGTGTTTGACTGAAATAAATAGCAGGACAACACCAAATATTAGCTCCATACAGTCAGTGCAAATAAGCAAATAGTTACAAATGTTTAAAGGTACAATATGTTACTTTTTGTCATGTGTTGTTGGTTTTTCTTTATTAAATATACAAAAAGTTGAATGGAAACAGAACAGATATAATGCACGAAGGAAAAAAGGGACGTTTTCTTTTTATTAAGTTGTAAGATCATATTGGACGCTTTATTTTGTTTTATGTCTGTGCAGCATTTTGGAAATTGTTCTGTTTATAAAATGTGCTATAAGAAAAAAATAATAATAAAAATTTAAAGGCAAAGCAGTAACAAGGCAAGAAGGTAGCAGATTCCTCCTCACTAGGAAAAAGCTACATACACATTTGGTTTACAAGCATTTCTTTTACAACAGCAGACATATATGGGTCATTTGCTCAATATCTCGCTCATTCCGTTTTCTGTCCTTTGTCCACAATATATTACATTAACATGTTATTAAATGTGATTTGTATGCATTATTCCAGCGTCGCCTTGGCCTTTGTGTCGTATAACATGAAGAAGTGTTTTAATCAGGCCACTGGAATTGGTAAATGAAGGAAGCATTGAAATTGTAAAGATAGTGAAGGAAGACACATAGGAGCACGGTATGGATTACCACTTGATGATGTCATGAGGTGGGCGTTAGCGTTATGAGCTCTCAAACTAAATATGCAGCTAGACTCAAACATGGGCAAATGGAACAAACCACAACTTCACGAGTAAGATGAAGAAATTACATTATAACATGGTTATAATGCACTATGTAACATTTCTGGCGAGGGGTCAGCTATCTGCTTGTCTCCATGGTGATGTTAATGGTTTACCTGGCTGTTCCACAATATGGCATTATGTAAACTTACCTATTTTGGGTTTATTCAATTACAAAACATTTTATAGCTGAAGAAATACTTAACATCTCCAAAGATCTGACATAACTTGGTTTTAAGGTGAAACACTACAGGTGAATAGAAAAAAATCTTAAATTTAAAGATATCAATTTGAAACTAGTACAAAATTTTCATCATGTCATGTTTTCATGTAGAAAGTCATTTTATGTGTAAAAAAAGGCCAAAAATACACATATTTGGGACATTTAAATCTGAAAAATGGACAGAACCAGGTTCATTTTATACACATATCACACATTACAATGTCCCACAGAAACTGATGGATAAAGTGGATTAAAAGGAAGAATAAAACATCTTTAGGAGCAGACTGGACCAGTTTGTTGTTTCCACATGAAAGCAGATATGCTGAGAGAGCAAACTGACAAAAAATAAATAAATAAATAAATAAAAAAATGCCTTGCCTTTGCTTGTAGTCTCTTGCCTTAACAGTTTAATGCCATACTGTGGAACATTCTAGGGCTTAGGCAACAATTTTCATGGAGAAACCTGGTAGCGGATCCTCTACCAGAAAAGTTAAATTTAGTGCACCTTTAAAGCAACATAAAAAGTTTTGTGTAATAGACTGGCATAAAATCTTAAAATATCCTGGATAAACTTGTTCATTTGGGAAATATATGCATAAATCCCTGCTAAAACGAAATGATTTTGTACTGTATATTGGTGGAAAAGTGGTGTTGGAGTGGCGCTTATGTGTGCGGCCTATTTTTGGTTGCTTTTACGTCATTTCAGCTCTGGCCTCCTTTCAGGCTACATCAAAATATATTAGTTTTGGAGCATTATGCAAGTAGGCTGAATCCAGAAAGCACCTCCGCCTACAACAAGAAAAACTGCTTTTTAATTATCCATAAAATGCCTTCTTCCCGCCTAGGATTTTATTTATTCAGCTCCATTTGAAAAGAAGAGGGACAGGTCTCGTCGAAGGTCCATAAAATTGTCAATCACCTCAAAAGAGCTCAGAAATCAAACACAGATCTGCCAGGTGAAAGTGAGGTTGGCCTAAAACAGAGGAGGAATACAAATGAACGGAGACTCTTTCATCCCAGATTGGATTTTGGTTCTCACAGTGAGTCAGTCCTCAAGCGGCTACTCACGACCTCGACCAGTGAGAACGATTGATTTTGGGGTTCGGCTACATGTTGTGGTGGTGCATTTAAGAGGTAAAACTGATGTAAGTTTGTGAAAAAGAATAGTACGTTTTGTGTTAACTGAAAGGGAATTATTTACAGTACAAGGTTTAACGCTTTTTGAAGAGGAAACGGTAAAACAGACGATAAAGAACAAAGGCGTTTTAGTGCCGAGCTCAGGTTGAGTAATCATTTCCTGACCCAGAGGGAGGAGGTCTTTAGGGATAGTCTGGGCTGGACTGCTGCATCAACCACGTCAGGATAAGAAAAATAAGTTTTAGTAAGCGATCATGAACATAATCATGATCACTCTATTCAGAATACTAATGTCCAACTGTATTCTTTGGTGCTTATTCCTAAAATCAAACGAGTACATTGTGGGATTTGATTCAGTAATTTAGGCTTCAACTGCTTATTATTAGTAAGAAAACACAAATCACGTCTTGTGGTGCATACATTTATGTTTTCTTCCATAAAAAGGAAACTACTACAAACCAGTAGTGAATGCGTTTACATGCGCATGAATAACCTGGTTATTATCAGGTTTT
Source organism: Rhinogobius similis (assembly GCA_019453435.1). Classification (NCBI taxonomy): domain Eukaryota; kingdom Metazoa; phylum Chordata; class Actinopteri; order Gobiiformes; family Gobiidae; genus Rhinogobius; species Rhinogobius similis. The sequence goes on along the minus strand of CM033627.1, from coordinate 10,116,046 downwards.
TTAAGTATTCTGGTCTTATCTGTGAGACAAGTAAAAGCAATATCCTGATTTCTCACACTGGTGCTGTACTGAACTCAAGAAATGCATTTGGCAGGAGCAGTCAATCTCCTAAAATGACTGAAACGTCTGAGAGGTTTTTTAATCATTATTGTATCATCATAAACCAATAAAGTCATCTATCGTACAATACAGCAAACTCATTTCTGTGACTGTCTGTGTTGCTCTTGGACAAAATTGAAAGTGTGGGACTAAGATAAGTACATTTTCCACTTTCACCGAAACTGTGACTGTCGTCGACAAACTGATGCTCTGAATATATCTTGTCCTTTTGCTGTTTGAAACATACTAAAAAAATATAAGTTATAAGCAAAGTGATGCGATATGTTTAACACACTGCCATATCTGTGCTAAAGTTGCCATGGTTACCTCTCTAAAAATCCAGGATACTCTCGGTCCGCATGTCCAGAGGGTCATGAGTATCCTGGTTTCTCTGAGCGCATGTGAACACCATACAAAGAATAATGTCATAACCGGGACACTGGAGCGCATGTAAACGCACTCAGTGACAATAAACGCAGATGTATTTAATCCTATGTTGTGTTTTTATACTATTGTAAAATGCAACTCAGTTCAACTAGTGGCTTTGCTCCCAGTTTAGTGAGTTACAACAAGCACTCATATAATACAGAATTGAATCGTTTTTGTATCGTCACCTTCTGTCCTTGAAGTCCCTCTGGTCCAGCAGCTCCAGCAGGTCCCTGGGTTCCGGTCAGACCCGGGGGCCCGTCCCCTCCTCTGGGTCCTGGGGGGCCGGGGACTCCTGGTGGGCCCTGTGTCAAACAAACATCACCGTCATCAGAGAAACATAATTCTCTGGATTTGACCCATCGTTAAAGGGGACATATTATGCAAAATCACCACCTTGTTCCCTCATTATTAGTTTATTTAAAGTTGTATTTTGATTGATTCCGGCATGTTTGAGTTAATCCTGTATTGTCCTGCAACCGAGGCTCAGCTTGAGGGCTCAGAAAATTCCTGTTTTCACCCATCCCCTATCCCCGCCCACATCTCAGTAATTAGTTGCGATTATGTGAAAAAAAGGTTTCCAAAATATCACATTTCAAAACTTAAAACACCTACGAGAAAATTTGCAGCTTTTTATGTTGAAATGTCACAATGAAGAGGCGGGGTTAATCAGTTTTCAGCACTTTTGAACAGGAAGTCAATGAACTTGCTTCTAATACAGTATTCTATTCATTCTAGATCAATATTACAATTAAAAAATGTGAAATGATTATCTATTTAAAGTTAAAGTACAATACTAAGCACCTAAAAAAAAATCACACTACGTCTCCTTTAAACCTGCTGACCCTGGTGCGGTGCCCAGGAACCTATTTCCAGTGCTGTGTTCAGGCTGTGATTGTCTGACAGAAATGAAGCGAAGACGTGGGAATACTTCTTCCTGATTAAATTTACATTACAGAATAATTACAGTAACGAATTCATGTTTCTCGTACGATCAAAACCGGCACGTACCCGTTCACCTTTCTCTCCTTGAGTTCCTTTGGGTCCGGACACTCCGTCAAAGCCGCGCTCGCCCTGCACAAACACACGCAGCTCTTCACTCGTGACCTTTACAGACGCCCGTGTTGATGCTGTTTCGTTTGTATTATCGGACAAACCTTTGGTCCGACAAGTCCCTCTTTCCCCGGACTCCCGAGAGCACCCGCCGGCCCGACATCGCCCTGGAGACAACACGGCAGTTAAACCATAAACAAGACACAAAATGGATAGATGTAACAGCTTTTACCATACCTGTTCTCCCTTTCTCCCAGGGAGTCCCGAGCGGCCAGGGATTCCACCGTCTCCCTGGAGAGAAATTAGAAAAATTAACTCACAACATGGATATTGGGATAATATTTAAGGTTTCACTGAAAATGTTGTGTAAATTTTTGGTCAAGTTACTTCCTGGTTGAACATGGACAGTAAATATGACTTCTAATTCTACAACCGTACTGTAAACAAAGGCCAAAATCCATTTAAATGTTACAATAGTTTTAATTTTACAAATAATAATTCCTGATAACACCTTTATTTTGCTACATTATTGTTTAAACTGTCAGAAAATGTTGTCCATTGTATGTAAATTATCCCTGGTTAGTGCTAGATAATTAGGCCTAGACAGACGATGTGATCTGGTTGCCGTGGCAATGTGTTAACTTTTGTTGCTAAACTGGCATAAACAATAAAAAAAACAAAAAATCAGCCGATGATGACAAGACAAGCTGGTGACCACAAACGTCGCACCTCTAAAAATGAAATACACAAGACACAAGTGGATAGATACAGAACAGCAGCAGGGTACTGATCTTTAATTTTTTTTAAATCAAAGACTTGGTGTTTAATTTGCATTCACACCAATACAGACTTTCTACAATGGAATATGTTGGTGATGAAAACACCTGACACTTAAGACATAACTAATTTGTCATTTGAAAAATATACATAAAACCATTCATTTTCCCACGGAATTTGACTTTTATCTTGTGTAAAAAGAAAGTAACTGTGGTCTGATCACAAAATAATCAAAAGAACTAAACTGTAGTGACATAATTGTGACAATTTTAGAAGTAAAATTTAGTATTTTGATTCAATCTAAAGTAAAAAAAAAAAAAAAAGCTATACCTGAACATGAAGTGTTTTTAAACTGGCTATTTAAGTCAGATTAAAGATGCGGTCACACTTGTACATACAACACATCACAATTGAGACTTTACGAAGACTAAACCCTGAGATAAACTGATTTAGACCAGGCTCTAACCAGGACTAGAACTGGGCAAAACCAGGTCTACATCAGGACTGATATGAACTCAAACCAGGACCCAATCAGGACAAATGTGAACTCTTTCAGTGACTGACAATCATTTGTGAGAAGAAGGCAGTGTGCTTTTTTCTGTCCATATTTCAGGACAAATATCACAGACGTGTGTTTAAAACCCCGTGCGTTGCCGCTGATCGATCGATTATCTGCGCAGCGCATGAGTTAATTAAGACTCGCTCTTGGATTAAAACTACAGCGGGACGTTTCTCTGTGATTCCTGGGCGGTTTTACATGAAATAAAAAGTGTCAAAAGCGTTTCAGTCTCCTCTGATGTGAGCTCTTGCTCCCCCTTCGCCCTCGCTCATCTCTCTGGAGAGAGAGGAAGAGAGCGAGCGGCTCCACAGCTGTCCACTGTGTGCATACCGCCACGCCCCCTCAGTAAAAATGCACTTTTAAACAAATTGTTGCATGCACTGTGATTGTTTTCTGTCAAAAACCACATAAATAGCATTCTACTGAAGGTCTTTGCAACGATTATTAACTATATTAATTTGTCTTCATTCAAAAAATCCATCAAACTTTTGCAGCACCCCTGCCCTCACGCCACCCATTTGAGAAAGCCTGATATAAACTAATCTTTCTTTCATGTGTTCAGTTGAAGAGCTTTTACTCTTACTTGGTTTGCTGCTTGTTTCACACCCCCCTCCAATAAACGACATAGTGCCCCTTTAAACTGGTACAACACTCACATTTTACATTATGACATTCCCCCCTTACATCATACCTTGTCTCCTTTGGGTCCTTCCCCGCCGCAGATTCCTTTGGGTCCTCTGTCTCCCTGAATCAGACATACAAATACGTAAAACCCAAAAGTAAAACCCAAACAAAACCAATTCAAAGTCGCACGGAGCACATGGTTCTTTTCTACTCAGGAATACTTATATCACAACTCTAAGTACGGCTTCGGCTAATGGCTATGACGCAGGGCAGAAAGAAAACACAGTTCTGATTACTGTGTTTCTAAGTATAATGGACCAGTCGGACCAAATGCAGTCTAAAGAGGACCTAAGACGCAGACTGTAGCTGAGTGCACTTTATCATTTCTTTGTGATATTTAATGGCAAATGACGCAGACAAGAAAGTTTGAAGTAGTTTTTGTCCAGGTAAGAGTTTGGTGGTGTATTTGTAGGAGCTTATTTGGAGAGGTTCTTGAAAAGTACTTCATGAATCAAATTCTAATGAAGAAAAGAACAGAAAATGCATATGTACTTTGGTGAAATGGCGGATAATATCTTAGTTTGAAATAGTCAGCTGAGGGAACATCAAGCACAATCAGACACCATTGTTATGAACAAAAGGCTACTTATAAAAAGAATTGTTCAGGAAGATAAGGCAAGATTCCATTGCATTACACTGATATATTCATATTCTCACATTCATTTCATATTCAACCTTAAACATACCAACAAACCTAAATGAACCCATATATTAACTTGATAAGGATTTATTGCAGGAACTTTTGGTCTCCACAAAGCTAAAGGTCCACATGAAGAGCCTGAAGAACTTTTTTAGTTACACCTAATTTTATGCACTTTTAATGTTTTTTGTGTATGTTTTTTTTCTCCCAAAATGTTCTATTTGCACAAACCAACCCAATATTGAGGATTTTCGTTTGTCGTGTTTGTCAATCCCCAAATTCCGAGTACACTGTTCACTGTTCACTGTTTTGGTTTTTTTCTTCCTCAACCTCAGTTAAAGCTCCGTATTTAATATTTCAGACGATAGCGCTGCTGCTGGATGTGTGAAAAGGCAGTGTACCTGATTTTTACTGTTTTGGAAACGTGAAAAACAGAACTTTTTTGTTTTAAAGTCTTCACATCAGTCACATGTATCACTCACTTTCCTAATGCAGACCCAGCATCCTAAATATTCTCTACGATGAAGCGAGTTTTGCCGTCCCGGGTGAAGCTAACAGACATTAGCATGCTAATGGTGCACTTCCTGCTTCTCGTAGAATAAAACACTCTATAAACAGATGCAGAGAAAGCGTTGTGGTCGAATAAATGTTTTAAAAATCTTTTTTAAACATCTGTGCTCGGACAAAACTGATCTTACTTTATTACATGCAAAAAATCAGGCCCGTGAACTAATTTTTCACGTTTCAAAACAGTACAAACCCGATGGTGCACCTTTAAAACAGAAATCTAAAATCTAATCACATTAAAAATACATTTAAAAACAAAACAAAACAAACTTTTCCTCAACTGTTGGTGGGACATGGTAGGACTAACACCACTGAGGCATAATATATATATTTTTTTGTAACATATATTTTAAATAGATCAACTCACGACACTAAAACCTCTAGACACACCATGACAAATCTCAATATACCCTCCTTGTATATGATGATGATCTGAAATATCCTCTTATTATATTCCTACAACCCTGTGATTTCGACTGCGTTTGGTAAAATTGCCAGGATCGTATCATAGCTGTATAAAGACGTGACTGAACCCCGGGGCTATATTTGAAGTGAATTACAGCCTGTCTGTTCTTCCACTGCATCCATCATAACGTGCCACACCTCCACCACCCAAACCGGCACTCAATTTGCTCAACAATTCAAGTAAAAAATGAACGGGGGCTTTCCAAAAACACCTACACCTGCCTTTAAGCTAAACACTGCCGCGCTGAAGAAGGCAATCTCCTCCTCTCCTTTGTTTTGCATTAATCTCTGGAAAATCATATCAATTTCATGCTATTATCGAGCTGCGAGCGCCATCATTCATGCTTGAAAGATGTGTCAAGGTTGGACTGGGCACTAAATCTATAGGTGCCGGTGGAGAACGCAGAAAAAAACACACAGCATAATGAAAATACCTTGATGCCTCGCAGCCCAGTGATGCCGAGCTCGCCCTTGTCGCCTTTACGCCCGGCCAGTCCGTCTTTTCCCGGTAAACCCTGAAAGAGAGATTAGAAACAAGTTAAACGCTAATTGGTGTTTATATTGTTGACTTTTATTGTTTTGATGTACATTTACTCATGAAAACCAGGAAGTTATATCTAGATTTAAGATATGAAAGTTCACACAAACATGGCGAAAAACCCATTCCTGATCCTATTTCCAAATGAACACAACACACAATCTAGTTCTTTTCAGTTAAGATCCGTGGCACGACTTGGACAATGTTGAATGCCCTTGCCCTTGCTATTGCGAATATTTTTGATTGTTTAATATAAGATTCTTCTGGCTTGTATAATCATCTGCAGCAAGGTGCACGTTGTAGCTTTTCTGCTTGTCTCGACTTTGGAAACGATATTGCTTTTGCCAAGTATGTTCTGCAGCAAATATCAGTCGTCGGTGATCAGTAAACAGGTGTAATTTAAAAAGGTTTAATGCTATACTGTGGATAATTCCAGGCAAAGCAAGTACATCTCCATAAACACAAGCAAGTTTCTCATTAGTTCACAAATAGTAGGTACCGTGTGTCCCACTAAAGTGACAATAGTCTGACAATTACACATTTATTTGGCTCTTATTACCTTTCCTTACCATCTTAATTATTTACCATCTTGAGGCAACACTCCATATTCCTCTACTTGAAATTCTCACATCATCACTCAAGGCAATCAGATATATAGGATGAAATAAAATGAACTGACCGATTCTCCCGGTACGCCCGGCTGGCCCGCTTCTCCCTGCAGTGAGAAGACACAATGATAGCAATTATTATGGTAAAAAATGGCTCTCTCCTGCACTTGACTCTTGTAGGGTTTAATGATAGACATTACTGCACTTGCCTTCTGACCGCCGGGGCCTCGAGCTCCAGGGAAACCAGGTGAGCCGCCTTCTCCCGGCTCTCCTCTTAGACCCTGCGCCACAACAAGGGGTAAGTATTGTACAAGAACTAGCACGACTTACTCACATTTATTTAACTTATTTAAGGCGAGACACTACGGGCAAAACTTAAAAAAAAAAAGTTATTATTTGTTTTTTGGTCAGTTTGCGCTCTCAACGTATCGGCTTTCATGTGGAAACAACAAACGTGTCCAATCTGTTCCTAAACAAGTTTTATTATTTAATTTAATCCACTTCATCCTTAGATTTCTCTGGGACATTGTTACTTCAGTGGCTTGTTCTTAAAAAGATAAGCTCTTAAAGTAGCTCCTATACACATCAAACTTTACAATCTTGTGCTTAACAGGATTTTGACAGAACGTACAGAAGGATTCGTTGATATCTAATTCTAAGCCTGATTTATTTAACTTTTAAGTAAAAAAAAAAAGAGTGAGAATTTGAATTTTTAGGCAAATTTTCAGTGATATCTAGTTTACTCAAAAACGAAATAAGAAATTCAAAATCCCGTCTGTAATTATTATTATTTTTTGTAATATTCGTACAAAAGTTAGAAAAAATAATTAAACCTGGTTGTGTCAATTTTTCATATTGAAATGTCACAAATATATGCAATTTGGGCAGTTTTTACGCTTAAAATTCCCTATTTCTCTATGAAAATATTTCCTAATGTTTTTTTTCTTACATTTATGAGAGTAAACTACAGCAGAAGTTTAGATTTTTTACTGTTCACCTGCAATGTTTCGCCTTAATGGCCAGTTTTCCTTTTTCCCTTTTCTTTTCTCATTCTTTCTATTTTAATCCCTCTTCATTTCATTTTGCCCAACAGCAGTTTCACAAAACCCACATACCTACAGATATGACCTTATTTTCCTTTCAATACAAAGACCTTTATCATTCATTTGCTCTAATCAACCTTCATTTCCCACCTCCCTGCAGCCCTGCTCACACATCACAACTAAAATAGAACAAATGGTATCTTCAGATTCAACTCGATCATCCATCTTATACCCAACCTTTTCCAATTTATTGTCAGTGTCTAATTTCCTAATTTCTCCATTGTCGTGTCCTGTTATTATGTCATGTTTTGTTCTTTTAGTATGTGCTTTGTATCACTTTGTCATTGTCTGTCAATGTCTAGCAAAAAAAACGTTCACACCTTGGGGAAAAATCTAAATGTATTAGGTGTACTATTTTATATTCTGTTGTTGCACTTCAATAAGAAACAGTTCTATTCACGTTATTCCGGAAATTGTCGTGGGCGTCGCCATCTTTTTCCAAGCTCAACAGAAAATAAGTTCTACACAAACTAAAAAGCCGTTTTCAGAAAATCGGTGCATTGCTGACTTGTTTTTGCACGTGTTCATTAAACATTTTACACAAAGCAATCTACTTTATATAATGTTTTAGCGACAGACTTTTCCCTCATTGGCCATTTGCGCACACACCGCTAACGTCAAACCGGAAGTCCCTTTACTAAAAGAGTTTGGATCATAGACATAAAAAGAGTGGGCGGGGCAGAATAAGGTGAACTGGCTTTTGAATAATGCCTAATGAAGCTAATTGTGTCTTTACGTGTGAAGCTAATAAGTTAGGTATAAGTGTCTTGCTGGATACTTTAATATACGGAAATCCCATGGAAAGTAAGGATGGGAGTATCGATACTGAAGTAGTGATATATCGACACTGCCTCTGACCCTACAAATGTGAGTATTAATACTGTTATGCAAGTATCAATACTAATTAACGTGTACATTTTAAGGGTTTGCATTCATCTTAGACACGTTAAGGTTTCACCAGCGGCAGATTGGACTGACCCATCTGTGAGAAGTGTTTGAAACTCTTTTTTTATACAACTATTTATTGAAATGCCTATAAGGTTAGACCAGTATCCAGAATCAGTAAAGAAAACATACCCCCAAAAGTTGTGGTTCAGCCCTCTTTAATGAAAAGCTATCATTGTTTAGTTTGTTTTACCTGTTCTCCTGCAGGACCGTCTTGACCCTTCAGTCCCTTTTCCCCCTGGTTTCCCTTTGGTCCTCGGTCGCCCTAAAACACAAAACACAGCTAAACATAATGCCTTTCCCAAAATACATATTTAAATTCAGCCAGTTCATACGAAAATAGTCTGTTCTATTATTTTTTAACAGTTTCACGGTCTCATACTCTGTCAGTGTGATTTCAGTTTCATTAAATTGGATGAAACCAACTCACTTGTTCTCCTTTGTTGCCCTTTTCTCCTTCGGGTCCTCCCACCAGCACAGTGTCGCCCTGAAAAGCAACATGCATTTTAAACAACTTACTTCACACAGTCCAGGTAACTAAGTAAGTAACACATATTATGAAAATTGTACTTTTTAAGCCGCCTTTAAATGACAGCTTTATGCATTTTTGTTCTTGACCTTTAAACATGCTCTTGATTACCTTTACTTTGACATCTCGTGCTTTAGAACTAAAAATAACATGTTTTTACAAAGAACAACATATCTTTATCACAGCCTTGGGAGACGCCAGAGTAATTTAGCTCTGGCTCCATCTACTGGCAGCAGAGGACATTACATTTATTCTTGTGTACACAATGCTTTGATATGCTGTTGGTGCTGAGCTGTCATGCAGTTGTAATAATCGTGATTTGACGACAGAAATGCTCAGAACGAGTCTGGTGATGATTATGGATTTAAAACAGCGAAAGATTCTCTGAGCCACGAAACCAAAAAAAGGGAAGTGAAAAAAGTGACTGAAACTGAATGCAACTCCAGGTATGTTTTTGACGATGGAACAATGTTAGAACGAAATTTTGCTTAATATAATCCTTTAACATTGTTTCCTCATCAAAACCATACCTGGATTTGTATTCAACCTCAGTCACACTTGAAATGTCAAAAATAAAAATCCAGCACTGTTTTTAGATCAATTTAAAATCACCTGTAGATGGCGCACTAAAACCAAATCCAGATGAGGGAATAAAACTGATGGAAAGGATTTTGTGTTTTCTATACATAGGCCTCATTTTAAGTTCTAAAACATGAAATGCCACAGCAAAGGTGCTCAAAGGCACATTTAATGACACATGGCAATATAAACAATGCATAATATGTGTCTTTTAAATCTAAAACATAATTGCACAGTATTAGGCGGTGATCTGAAGCTGTAATGGCTATAAATGGCTTGTGGAGCTCCAGGAAGGAACATGGTGGGACACAGGTGATGCATGTGGGAGTGAAGGTTGGTGCATGTTTTTGATCTAACAAACAAGCTATTTTAGCTCAAATTATTGAAACAAATTTGCCTAGTTCTGCACATCTGACTAGTGGCTGGTTCAAACAGAATTCCGATTTCACAGTGCATCCGCTTTTTTGGATTAGACGAGTGATCCTAACACTTTTTAAATTAAATGTAACTTAAGCAACCAAGAATTAAAGTAAAAATTGTGATTTGTTCAGGCAGAATGTTTCAATGTCTCAATTCAGTCCTGATTTCAGCGTGTTACTATAACATTGTAGTATGTCTTTAAAATAACTGCTGTATAATAAATGCTGTGCAATAAATACAATTTTAATTGAGATGGCGATTCAGTCAAATCAAGCCATGATCAGCTTCAGTGTTTTTAATCGAGAGGTCTATAATCAATATTCAGTCGTCAGTAAAAGCATTTGGCTTAGAACAGAGTTCAAACTTTGGAGGGATAAATTAGAATGAAATATCATAAATGATAAAAACCTTTGTTGTTCATGTTGAGAAAATTAACGCTGTGAGCATTTTAATTCATTTTGTTGTAGTTTTTAATAAGAGAAAATATAATCAAATCAAAAACCGTGATCAGTCATTACGTGGCAAAAAAGTTGGAACACTTTTGTCATGTCACTAAGCCCTGCTTACAAAAAATGTCCATTCTGAAGCGGACCACAGTCTTTGTAAGAGTGAGTTGAAGAAGGCTGATTGGATATTAAGATGCACAAACCTTTTCTCCTTTGTCACCTTGTGGTCCGATGTCCCCCTGAGGAAAGAGAAAATATGACTGCGCTTCAACACCTCATTCATGCGTGTCAATTTAATTCAGTAATTTACATGGGCAAAGCGCTTTGGGCCATGCAGATAACATGACGGCATTGAAATATGAACAGAAAAAGGCTGTGTGAGTGTTCACCTTGTCACCTCGAGTGCCACGGACGCCCGGAGAACCCTGATGGGACGAGAAAGAGCGGCGTTATGTGTGGGACCAGGCTGAAAAATGACCATCCACATACGAACTCCCTGCGGTGCTTTGTGCTTGGTCAGCCACAGCAGAAATAAATAATTATGCTGATTTCTCCTGGGGCTCTAGTGTTGATTAAACCAAGAGAGCAGGGTGACTCAGAAATGGCAATGTTTTGAGCACAACAGCAGAATATGTCACTGTTGCTTATGACAAATAACATGATTAACTTATGTGAACTGGATATAGATATGTGATATATATATGCTCTGCTATATATTTCACGTATATAATTCATATGTTACAACACTTCTTTTCTACTTTTCAAATATTGACAGTTTTTATTGAACATTTGAGCTGCTATGACCAACTAATTTCCCTCAGTAAGTTTTGTCGCATTCTGGTTTTGAGTCCAGTTTAGGCCAGAGGTAGACTTGGTTTCGTAAAGTCCCAGTTTAGTCCAGGATTAGTCAAGGTTAGATACGCCCTTTGAGTGACGATCCAAATGTAGCAAAACAGTTCTAGATCTAAACATTTTGCGGTTAATTGATAATCATGGTCACACTATATTACAGTAAAAAAATTATAATATATATATATATATATATAAACTTTAAGCGTTTTAATCTGGCAATTAATTTCATATAAACTTCTTTTCAGCACTAGTTTCCTGGAAAGTCCAAAATTATATCTCTCTGTATTTCCAAACAGACAGTCTGGCTATGGTGTTATGTTCAGATGGGTGTGACCGACAGGTGGATTAGCCAATCAGGGACAGGCATGGTCCGTCCGTATCAAAACAATAGCAGCTTATGAGTAAAAAGGAACGGAAAAAATATCACATGGACTAAAAATATTGCGAATTTAGGCAGAATAAAGCATAATATCTGAGTTTGAGCTTAATGATTGTTGACCAGTGAGATCCTCTGTTTCATATGCGTCAATGAAATAAAATAATCTGAATGCACTCTGTGTGTATTTCCGGCAAACAGAGGAATGGTTATGTATTAGACATTGTGAATAAATTATTTCCCTGTTCTCTGGTCACTGAGAATAATTGTAATATTGTGATGTTTCAAATTTGATATCGTCTCATATACCAGGCGTTTTATACTTTCTGTATAACTTACTGTTAGTCCTCTCTCTCCATCGACACCAGGCCGACCGTCTTCACCCTGAAAAAATAAAATATATTAACTATAAATGTCATAAATATTCATGAATCCTCAGTCTTGTGCAGATGAAGTCCTACTCTTGCTCCTGGGTCTCCTCTCTCTCCTCTGGCCCCCGGGGTCCCCACTCCCACCTCTCCCTGAACACAGAACAATACATGTGTGCATTATATCCATTGTACGTGAAATTAGACCAACAAAGTTTACTTTTCTTACCTTGTCTCCTTTAGAACCATTTGTACCAGGGGCGCCCTTCAAGAAAACAAAACAAAAAAGGTTTAGACAGATTTTAGAGGTCGACACAAAATGGCATTAAATGTACAGTATGGGATGTAAAGGTTTCTGGTTGCCGGTTTCACCTTCCCCCTATACATGCCCACTGCTCTGTACTTTGTTTGATCTTCTAATTTTCTTGGTGCATAAATTAAATTCCTTTTCTAATATATATTTAACAGGTATATATTAAAGGTGCAGGACTCACAGTTTCTCCAGCAGGACCAGCTGGACCTGGACTTCCTGGGTTTCCTGCTCGACCGGCAAAACCTTGAAGACCCTGAAAGTTTGAAGATTTCACATATTAAAAATGCCAATTAACAATTCCATGCGGTTGAAACAATACTTGCATAGACTTATTCATCCTAAACACAATAACATTAAGAAGATCCTTTTTTATTCAAGTATGTAAATAATAATAAAATTGCCTTAAAGGTAATAAAGGTCAATTTTTTTGGGTGGTGCTGTCTTCAGAAGCCTAGATTTTCCATTATACACATAATAATTGTATTGTTTTACTATTTTACTAGAGTAATGAATTGTGGTGGGTAAACACATGTGACCGACCCGTTCTCCTGGAGGTCCCGGGGGTCCTGGGGCTCCGTTTTCTCCTCTGACTCCTGGAAGTCCGTTGTCTCCGGACTTTCCCTGAAGACCTGGAGGACCAGCTGGACCCGGAAGACCTGGATCTCCCTAAAAAAGAAGGAAAGGAAAACAAGGCTGCGATCAAACATTTACACACACCGCATGAAAACGTAGCTGGGACTAAACCCGGAACTCAGCCAGGACTAGAACAGGACCAAATTACGATTAAACTGTGGTAACAGTAACAGACCAAGTGTGAACTCAGCCAAAAAAGTGTATAAAAAGCCTCTCTGGACATATATGTTGCATAGTCTGATGATGGTGTGTAAACGCATTAGTTGAAGTTTAATTATCACTTCATACCTTTTTGTTCGTGTTTATCTCTATCAACAATATATTTGATATTCATATTTTGCGTAAATTGAAAACAATATTCACAATGCAGTTCGATATACTCTCCATCTCCAGTTGAAACTTGTTGATTTTTGTTCCACGTTTTGATACTCACTTTTAAACCTGGAGGTCCAATGCGTCCAGCTGGACCAGCAAGTCCTATGCCTTTCTCTCCCTGGAAATAAGACACAAATAAATAAAAAAACAGATCAGTATTATGTTTCTGCATGTAGGCTATATAATAACATAATTATAATTTCAATAAAGAACTGCACCTTGTCTCCTTTGGGCCCCGGAGAACCTTGCGCTCCCTGTAAGACCAGACACAGCAGTTTTACAAAATCGGATGAAATTATTTTGTTCTTCAAATTTGCAAAAGGACAACAGCTCTATCATCATCATTCAGCTGGAGACGCTCTCATCCGTCCTGTTTAGCGTCTTAGTGTCGTTGTCATTTCATGTAAATCTGTCATTAACCTTCAGGATAACACACAATCAGAGCCCCATTATCTCTGAAGATTGGCCCCAAACACAATGGATGCCTCAAGAAACTGTCTAACTGGGAGCGACAATCTGAATGTAGATGGATGGCTTTGGAGAAAACAAACAAATTGATCACGTACCAAAAAGGTAATTATGTTTTTACACCTTAATTAAATGTAAAATTACATTGTTAGGTGCAGCTAATTTGTGAAGTGATTGTTTTATGTGTTCAAAGTAATGGCTGCTTGTATTAAATATGTGTCTAATTTGCTGGATAGGCAGTGTATTAATTCCGTCATGTGTAGTTTATTGACCCAGAATGTAAACTTATTGCTTTCCAAGGTTGTATGATAAAATGAAAGAGGAACATGAAATGAAAACTGATTCCTTTTTAATTCAAACTTGACAAAAACATGTTAAGTTACGTATTATCAAGAATGAAAGACGATATTGTATTCTTATAATGTAATTTAGACTAAACTTTCTGCACCAATTACCACCAAAGAAAATATTTGTCCAAGTATCTCCAGTACCACCAGGTCTATAAAAGACACAAGACTATTCCAGGTCTAAACCAGGTCTTTACAAGGCCTATTCCAGGTCTAAACCAGGTCTATAAAAAGACTATTCCAGGTCTAAACCAGGTCTATAAAAAGACTATTCCAGGTCTAAACCAGGTCTTTACAAAGACTATTCCAGGTCTAAACCAGGTCTTTACAAAGACTATTCCAGGTCTAAACCAGGTCTACACAAAGACTATTCCAGGTCTAAACCAGGTCTACACAAAGACTATTCCAGGTCTAAACAAGGTCTTTACAAAGACTATTCCAGGTCTAAACCAGGTCTACACAAAGACTATTCCAGGTCTAAACCAGGTCTTTACAAAGACTATTCCAGGTCTAAACCACGTCTATAAAAAGACTATTCCAGGTCTAAACTAGGTCTATAAAAAGACTATTCCAGGTCTAAAGCAGGTCTACACAAAGACTATTCCAGGTCTAAACCAGGTCTTTACAAAGACTATTCCAGGTCTAAACCACATCTATAAAAAAACTATTCCAGGTCTAAACCAGGTCTTTACAAAGACTATTCCAGGTCTAAACCACATCTATAAAAAAACTATTCCAGGTCTAAACCAGGTCTTTACAAAGACTATTCCAGGTCTAAACAAGGTCTTTACAAAGACTATTCCAGGTCTAAACAAGGTCTTTACAAAGACTATTCCAGGTCTAAAGCAGGTCTATACAAGGCCTATTCCAGGTCTAAACCAGATCTATAAAAAGACTATTCCAGGTCTAAACCAGGTCTATTCAAAGACTATTCCAGGTCTAAACCAGATCTATAAAAAGACTATTCCAGGTCTAAACCAGGTCTATTCAAAGACTATTCCAGGTCTAAACCAGATCTATAAAAAGACTATTCCAGGTCTAAACCAGGTCTATTCAAAGACTATTCCAGGTCTAAACCAGATCTATAAAAAGACTATTCCAGGTCTAAACCAGGTCTATTCAAAGACTATTCCAGGTCTAAACCAGGTCTATACAAAGGATTTCATTATGACGACTGTTTCTAATATGGACTAACCCCAAGGAGGACAAAAATAGAATAAAACGAACACAACTGCTCTACTAATTATTGTAAAAGGTTGGCTACTAGTTTGGCTGTAGACCTTTAATTGATTAATCAATGGGGTCTTAGTCAGCCAAAATTATAAATAGTCAACAATTAAAAAAGGTAGGTCCAGGTATTATAGACCACAGCAGAAAAGACAAGGCATGGTGTAAATAAGATGGATATTTGGGAACAAATTGTGTGTTTATTCTGCCTTTTACAGAAAAATATGTGGTTTAATATTATGATTCTCTATAAATTATTGCTATGGCATGAACTTTCATGAGCTTGGGGCAGTTTGTGTATCCTAAAACCTCATTTCAGTCGAGTAATCTCAAAATACACAAATCAACCAGAATTTCTTTGGTTGACTACAGCCGTAATTTTAAAAAGGGAGAAACATTGCCAGAGGACAGGTTTTTGTTCTCAATGAGGCAGAAATAGTTGTACATAATAAGCTCCTAAGATATCAATTTGATGTTGCGTGTATAATTTTTCTGAGTTTGTAAAATTATAGTGTAGCTAATAGTGCCACGATACTAAAATTTCAAACCTGATTTTGATTCTAAGAAATAGGTTTGATACCATACCACCAAAAAACATTTTCAATACACAATTACACAAAAAAGAAAATCGGTATAAAGTTTCATTTGTGTGGCCGACTGTTGATTCTTTTAAAAGCAGCTAAAGACACTTGTTAAAAAATGTTTTTGTTTGACTGTGTCCTATTTATTTTTGCCCTCTTTCACTTTGTAATTTGTTGCTCTCTGAAAATCAAGTTTACTTCCTTCCTTCCTTTAATATTTAATACAACACAACTTTCTTTAACATGTAATCTTGCATTACTTCTGATAAAGCTCAAGATAATTCTAAAACTTTTCAGGAAAGGTCAAATTTGATTGTGTTTTTGTGCACAAATGAATATCTGGCTCATTTTAGTATTGATTAGTGCCTGATTTGAGATACTTTTGAGAACATTAGTAGCAAAGGAAAGCTGATGGAAATTCAAGGTTCAAGATTTTGGCAAACATCCATAACAAAATCACTTAATATTTCTTGTGAATAATTCATTAGAAACAAATATGTTAAAGAGATAAATTACTTACATCTTCCCCAGCCTCTCCAGATTCACCAGCCACACCCTGAGGAGAATAATCATGAGAGCAAATAGACAATCACACAAATAAAGTCCGGTCAAAGCTTACATATGCCATTTTAAAAGCTGTATTAATATTAGATTTCACCCTCATTTGCATGAACCTCTAAAGGCTGCATCGGACCTTATATCCCTCTGAGGTTATTTATTATTACAGGACATATTGGAAGGCAGGAATAGTCAAAGATAGCTCTGGCCGAGTACACTGCATTATTAAAACCTATTTCACCCGAACATAAAAGAGGATTGTGCAATATTTTCTCAATTCAACAAAACAAAGCTTGAATAGAGCTATTATTTAATCTCCGACCATATTGGAATTACAATGGTCTGAGGAAAAAGGATTATGTAGATTGTGCTCACATTGATTATATTGTTAAAAAATAAATAAATAAAAAGAAATACTAATAAGTAATAGCATGAAGCTGTGAGTTTGTGGATTGAATTCCTTACCAAAGACCAATGACATTCTACATTTGTGGAGTTTCAGTTTGGATAGTTCTTTCAAAAATAGTAGAGCTGTGACTAAACATCATTTTGCTCATTGATTAATCGTGGCTGTTATTCAGTCGATTAGTTGTTTAGAATGGCCCCTGAATATGACATTTTTACTCAATTCTACCCAGTAAAGATGAAGTGAAAGCGCTTGAGGACTTCCAGATGAAGTATAATTACAAGCAAAAGTGGTTCTTCATCAAAAACACAACATTTACACATTTCCTGTGCCACTTTTGGTCAGTTTGAGTCGAAAAACGGTTATTTGATTAGTTGTGAATTACTGATTTACTTGTTGCAGGACAAAACAATTGTAAATCAGTCAGTTACATTGGCCTGGAATTTTGAATCATTATATTTCAGGTTTTGCAAAAAAAAAAAAAAAAAAAAAAACACAAAAAAACACAAAAAAACACCAAAAACATTTTTTGGTGGGGGTTTAAAATTGTACTTCGTGGTTGAACATCGTGACATCACACTAGGAAATTCTAGCCTAGCAACCATGCCAAAACTCCTCGAAAAGAAATTATTATTTGACAAATAAAATATATATGAGAAAAGCTTTATTTTATTAATTAATGTTTAATGTGTGTGCAAATTATCCAAAACGTTTGAATTGAATCTGTGACATCATCATGTTTTGCTCTTCTTCCTATCTCATTTTCAACTTTTCTTCACAAACTAGAATGGTTTTTATATTTACAACAGGTATTAGCCAACTAAATAATGTCAAAACTAGAAATTCACAAGAACCTGTCAAATGCACTTTAATATTGTACATTTAGTTATACTTATATATCTCAAACATAACTACAAACGTACTCGTTCTCCTTTAGCGCCGGGGGCTCCTCTGTCTCCTCTGTCACCCTGAAACAAAGACAACAATAGTGTTAAAGTAATATTAATTCATCGTTAATCTGTAATTTGCTTTTCCAAATCTACTGTCTCACCTTTTCTCCAGGTGAGCCCGCGTCCCCTCTTGGGCCGGCCAGAGATTGACCAGCAGGACCCTGAATCCAAATAAATCCAATATAATGGAGAGACATTTTTATAATAACATGCTCCATTAGATTAGTGCAGGGGTAAATGGGTTTAAATAGTGTTTAATTGAAGCTGAGGAGGAATTCGTCGATGTAAACCCTCATTCGTCCAGGTGTGGTCCATCGTAGAAAGGGGTTCAGAGGTTGTCATCCGGACGCCGTTTAAAGATCGAGACGTTTCGACTTTTATCCAAAAGTCATGGTATTAAGTCATGTGCTTTTTGTGGGCAATTATTTAAAAGTTCTAAAACATGAAATGCGAAAGTACTCAAGAGCGTGTTTAAAGGGAAATAACAATACAAGTAATGCAGAATATTTTGTCCTTTAATCTGAGCTGGATGCATTTGGATAAAAGTCGAAACGTCTCGATCTTTAAACGGCGTCCGGATGACAACCTCTGAACCCCTTTCTACTACTGAGGAGGAAGTTTCAAGCTGAATGTTGATGCAGTTCAGTATGACTCACCCGCTCTCCCTTGGCTCCCGGGGGTCCAGCAACAGCCTGAGAAAGAGACGTGAAATGACAATTAGATATCCAATTTATAAACGGAGGTCAGTTGAGTTTCAGCAATTAGTAAGTACAACTATCAAGCCAATAGTGCTGTTATGTATTATTGAAAAACAAAACTATACTTTGTGTTTTAAGAGCGATATGCCACAGAAATGCTACGCTTCATGATACGTATAATCAGTTGGAATGATCTGACATACAAGGCTCTAACTTGACACTTTTAAATATACACCTGAAGGCTGACCATATAGATGTATTTCTAAGCAATTAAAAGAAAAGTTAAAAATAACCCTGTGGTTCAAATGTCAGGTTATCCCTATAATTACATCGTTTTTACACATCAGTTTTGATACGTAGCACATGAGGATTAACAATTATAGATCTTTCCCATTGGAAGACACGGATGACATCTTCATCTGCAGTTTTGACTCCTGGACCTTCCTTTGTGGAGTTTGCATGCTCTTCCTGTGTCTGGGTGGGTTTCCACAGAGTACTCGTGTTTCCTCCCCATAAACCCAATCCACACCAGCATCCAGCTCAGATTAAAGGACAAAATATTCTGCATTACTTGTGTTGTTATTTCCCTTTAAACACGTGCTTGAGTACTTTCGCATTTCATGTTTTAGAACTTTTAAATAATTGCCCAAAAAGCACACGACTTTATACCATTCAGTCGTTTCCTATGTCAGGAATTGAGTTTGAGATCCATCTAGTGGCAGCAGAGGAGATTACCAGTTGGAGATAAACAAACCTAGATTGCCCTGTCCTGCTAGTGTAAACTAGTAGTTGTAGTGAATGGGATATGACGGCAGAAATGCTCAAAATGGTGACGACTGATGGAAACAGTGCACAAGACCTGACGTCACAAAACTGGAAACTTTGGAATGGATTGGTTTTTTTAAAGCTCACACGGAAAAAACTTCAGGCTCATTTATGCTACATTTTGTACGCAAACAGCTCTGCGCATTCCCAGCATTGCTACTGTAGTTTCATTTATACTTCCAACTGTTTCTAATGTGAAGGCTGTGTTCTGGTTAATAACCACCAGCTCAAAATCAAGTTAGAGAATTGACCAAAACAGAAGAAAACTGCAACTAACAAAACAAACATGGTAGAGCCCATGGCATTTTTTAGATCACATTTGTTGGAAAAGAGCCAAGAAAACCCGGTGTTGAAAGTTTTTGTTGTGTTGTGTTCGCCACTGTCCCCAGTGGTCAGCTCATGTACAGCTCTGTTGATACGCACTCAGAAACTGTGAACAAACCACACACGGACCAAATGACAGACCAAACCAACGCAGGGGGCGGACAAAAGTCTCTATGTGTATCCGTATGTGTCTAGAATGTAGAGCATGAATGAGTCTTTACTTAAAGTCTATATGACAGGTTCTCATTTTTGTCTAATTATAACTTAGTTTGGTGGGAGGGCACCTATGGTAAATAGTTATCATAGTTTTACATCAGTCAAGATGCAGTTTGTGAGGAAATTTAGAAGAATAAACGTTTAAAATGACAGAAAGTAGAGCTGAGTTCTAAAATGGAATCCCTCTGTGATGTCATCAAAAAGCGACGTGCCATAAAAAATAAAAGAACAATTTAAACATAACTGACACATTTTTTCTAACAGTTTAAACCATCGTCCAATAAAATAAAGGTATTAGTAAGCATTATTTATTGTCAATTCCTAACTGTAAGGATTTTGGCCCTTGTTTTCAAAATGGTTGCTAGGTAACAGTTGTGGAATTACCTCTAATTATGTCATATTTGCAGCCTATGTCCAACCAGGAAATCATGTTCACTACGTTTTAGTGAAATGTGTCATGTAATCTGTCACATAGACTCTAACAGGATTCATCAAACAAGCGTGAATGAAGCTGAATACAACTCTGGGTATGTTTTTGATGTTATGACATGGTTCAAAGTAGGGCTGGGTACCGTGATAAAAATCGAACCGTGAGCTCGTCCCTGTGACAATCTGCTATTTTTATGACATCACCGTGTCGTGATTCACTGTTTCTCTTTAATGCAGTTGTCTGTTCAAACACATGTTTTCTCCTGTTGTTTAGCCTCTGTAGCCTCTGAGCAGATGACTTTATTCAACTCTTACACCTCTTAAGTGCAGTAACTCAACTCAATGCACCAAAACGCAACTAAAAGCAACAAAAATGTGTCTAAAAACTACAAAGACTAAATGTGACAAAGACTAATTACAACAAATGCAACTGAATGTGACAAAAATGTGACTAAAAAAGCGACAAACTTATGCTTAAAATGTGAATCTGAATAGAAAATCTTATCACAATCGCAAAACTGGTAAGAATCTGTTTACTTAAAGTCTATATGACAGGTTAGATGTTACAATCCACTAAAATGTAGTGAAGATGATTCTGTTTGATTTGACTAAGCATTTTTCCTGTTTGTCCCCAGTTTGCCTATTTTCGTAAAGTTTATAATGTCACTTCCTGGTTGGTCACGGGCAGCAAATATGGCATGGGTGGAGGTAATTCCACAACTGTTACCTAGCAACATTTTGAAAACAAGGGCCATTTAAATTACACAATAGTTATGATTTGACAAATTATGACTAAAAATGTGACAAAATTATGCTTAAAATGTGAATCTGAATAGAAAATCTAATCACAATCGCAAAACTGGTCAGAAAAATCACAATGACATATTTTTTCCTAAATCGTGCAGCTCTAATAAAGGCAGTAGAACAAACAAAGTGAACACAAAACATGATAAAATCGAAATTATTATCTGGCCCCAAGAAAATCATGGTTAATATTTTTTGCCATATCGCCCAGCCCTAGTTCAAAGCTCAAAAAACTCTGTCCTTTAAAGGGCCTCTGTCGGGTTGAACATCTCATTTCACTAAAACGCAGTTAAGATAAATATATTTCAATTTCTACTCAGATCTTTACACATTTTACCGCAGTTTAGCTATTATTTTAGGTTTATAAATTTACTTCCTGGTTGTAAAATATGACATCACGCTAGGAAATTACCATAGCAACCACACTGTACACCGGGCAAAACTCATCTAATGTCACAGATTTTGTTAAAAAAAGAGAAAGACACGTGAACGCCTTTATTTTGTTGAATCGATGTTTAAAGGGTCAAAAAAGCAGTTCCTTTTGTGGAAATTATGTGTAACCTTTGTCTCCCACAGAGTGATGTCATCAGTTTGTTTACTTCCTGTAATTTTCAACACATTTTTCAACTTTTCTCCACAAACAGTGACCTGATTGGTGTAAAACTATGATTTATTCTTACAACAGGTATTAATACACTGAATAAAGTCAAAATTTGAAAATCGTAAAAACCTGTCATACGCCCTTTAACCTCATCGGGAGTCCCCAGTACACCTTTAGCCTACTGCACGAGAGGACGCGGTCTCACTCTGCCGCTGCACACCTGCACGTTCACATTCCGACCATTTGTCTCACATTTTCGTGACAAACACTCTTTTTTCCCTCGTCCTCTGCGTGAAACATCACAGCAGCTGCGGGCCTATCATCTCCGCCGCTGTCACCTGCTCGTGTGCGTGGGCGTGTGAGAGACCCGCTCGGAGCAGACGGAGAATCCAGGCCCTGCTATGCATCACACCCTCCGCTCCCTGACAGTGTTACCCCGTCCAAGACACCCCGTCCAACACGCATCTCAATTTGTGTCAATGTTTTTTACAGCGGTGAGCCAGCGATCCATAATTCATGACCGCTACTATCAACAAACAAAGGCTGCTGCGATTTAAATTCAACAATGTGAGGTAGGTGGGCAGCCCATCATAATTCGACCTCAAAGCAGCGTGTTTTGTCCCTGTGGTATTAGCTGGAGCTGCAGGAGCAAGAGCCTGGATGGATTAGCCAATGAGAGAAACGTATGGTCCATTCAGAGCAGTGTAATTATGCACCGCAATGAGTTTGTAAGTGCTTTTCACAACTTTCAGAGGCCAGAGCAGAGTTTTGCTGTCACAGTAAAGCTGAATTTGGGAACAGCGCCATAAAAGGAATCTATTTACTTAAAGTCTACATGACAGGTTAGATGTTACAATCCACTAAAATGTAGTGAAGATGATTCTATTTGAAGTATTTTTCCTGTTTGTCCCCAGTTTGACTATTTTAATAAAGTTTATAATGTTACCACAAGTGCCAAATCCAAATCCATTTAAATTACACAATAATTATGATTTGACAAATTATAATACCTGATAACAGCTTTATTTTATTGAATGACGGTTTAAACTGTCAGAAAGATGTGTCAAGCGTTAACTGTCTATTGATTTTCATTCATTATCACAGAGGGATTCCATTTTAGGACTCAGCACTTCCTGTCATTTTAAACTTTTATTTTTCAAATTTTCTCCACAAACTGCAACTTCACAGACGTCAACTATGATAAATATTTACCACAGGTGCCCTACCACCAAACTAAGTCAGTATTAGAGAAAAATTAGATCCCGTCATATAGACTTTAAAGCAGAAGTAGGTAACTTTAGTGACATAGCTCCCCCTGCAGCTCTCTTGTAAAAATACACTTCTACTGAAAAGACGGCAAAAGATTATTTTTTTCTTCTTTTTTATTGAAACACGGAAGTACAATCACATACCTATACACATACCTTACGTTGCAACATGTTTTAAAAAGAACCCGGGTTTCTCAAGATGGTTGTCCTGATGTTTAATAAGGTAAAAATGTTACATATTTCTGCTTTAATCTGATCCAAGATCAAATACCCAGATCTGCGGTCAATACAGATACCAATATTGCAGTTGGGATATCCTTTCAAAAGTGTATTTGTCACATCCACGTGCATACAGTACAAAACAGTATGTCGCGAGATTGTTTTTTCCTTCCAGCAAGTGTAATAACCTGTGTAACATTATAACAAAGGTTAACCAGTGCATCTTAAGAGTAACTGCCACACAAGGCGACATTAATTTATCTATATATTTCTATCGTTCAAATTAGTCTGACATTTTTCGAATTTGTCCATTTTCACATTGAGTCTGAGTGTAATTCTTCAATTTTGTGTCTATTGTTGGTACATTTTGTGCCATCTATTTTTTGTGAGGGTCTTTAGAAACCAATATTTTTAACAAATTAAAATGATTAAAACTGTAAACATCGTAATTTCAAATCACCTACAAACAGAGACACTTTTATAGTTTCTTCTTTTAACCTCAGCTCAAAACACAGAGTAATCTGTCTTCATTGATGAAGCTATAAATATGTATGACCTTGTCTGTCACTGTACCTTCACCTCTCTAAAATTAGACTGAAGAGTGATTCTCATTGACCGAATCGGCACAAACGTCATCAGTCCCAGCCCATGTCTATTAACACATGTGAGCGGCCCGTGTGCGTGCTGTCACCTTTAAGAGTCAAAAACAAGGCGATTGTGCTTCAGAGAATGAGGAGGGGGCTGAGGTTAGACTTAGGGGACTTGGGTTAGAACTGGGTCAAGACTGAGTCACAGGAACAAAAACTGCACACACGTCCAG
This sequence comes from Rhinogobius similis, assembly GCA_019453435.1. Taxonomy (NCBI): domain Eukaryota; kingdom Metazoa; phylum Chordata; class Actinopteri; order Gobiiformes; family Gobiidae; genus Rhinogobius; species Rhinogobius similis. The sequence continues at coordinate 10,091,950 of CM033627.1, read as the reverse complement.
CGGGGCTGACAGGGCCGTGTCTTTTTGCAGGTATTGCAGTTTGGTCTGTCACAGGGGTATTATGAATGATAAATGAATGTAGCTGTCATCTTTATTCAATCCCTTTAAAATAAACGAATAAATAAATACAAATTAGTTCGCTGTATACCTTTATTTGCACTAATCCGATTTTTTTTTACTTCAGTCTGTTAACAAAAAGCTAATTAAATGCACTACATTTTTACGGTTTTCATTCATTCATTTTCTATCGTTTGTTCCCATTAATTAGGGGTTGCGGGTGACTGGAGCCTATCCCAGTGACTTTGGGCCTTAGGCGGGGTACACCCTGGACAGTGGCCAACTTGTCGCAGAGATTTTTGCGGTTTTGAAACGTGAAAAAGATCTATTGCATGTAATAAAGTTAAATCTGTTTTGCCCAGCACAGATATATTGTAAAAGCGGTGAAAAGAGAGACCGCAGCACTTTCTCTGCATCTTTTTGTTTGTTTTAGAGAAGCAGGAGGTGTGCCTTAAACAGTAAAACAGTGACAGTAAAACTCGCTCTGGGCTCAGTGAAAAGTGCTTATAAACTCAACGAGGTGAATATTTAGGATGCTGGGACTGCATTAGGAAAGTGAGCGATACATGAGACTGCTGTAAAGTAAACTAGTTCTGTTTTTCATGTTTCAAAACAGTAAAAATCAGGTGCAGCACCTTTAAACAGCATATATGTTACTGAAGATATCGCTAAACATTGTTATTTTCTGAAATAATATATAGGACTTGAATTGCAAATTAAAGGATTTTTGTCATTTTACATTTCAGAGCGGAGAGCGTTTCAGGAATATTTCATAAAGATTAAAACTACAAAGGTACTGTTTTGCTATTTGCAAAGGGCATTAAACTTCCCATTGTAGCCTTTATAATTTGATAGCTACCATTCAAATTATAATTTCAAAATGGTTGGTTACAAATGCAAATATTCTTTCCTTAATTGTGCAAAAGTTCTCAATAAATGCAGTGTTTGTATGTGAAATTATGAAGTTATTTTTTATGTTTGTGTAAAGAACTCCAGACCTGAACTGCACTAGACACAAAAAACGGTTGGCTGAACAAAAATAACTAGTGACTAACTATGTTTCTGCTCAAAAAATAAATAAAATATAGAAAATCTGTTCCCATGAGCCTTTGGAGTCAGCCAGTTCTTAATAAACTGCGATAAACACATGAGACAGCTGAAGTTTTTTAAATAACCGCCTAATCCCTGCTCCAAATATTCACAAAACACTGGAGGATATTTTCATAATCAGCGCCTCGACTTTCAACACTCATTTAGCACATCCTTCTTTCCCGCTCAACTCTTCCCTCCAGGAGTCGCCACAGGAAGTCCCTGCACCTCGTCCTCACATCCTCAACTGTCCTCTTTGGCGTTTTTGTGTACACGAAATATGAGTGTGTGCGTTTTATTTATTTATTTGTTTGTTGTTATGCAATTCTTCTTCTCCCTGCGCTTTTCTAATTGCCCATTAAGGATAAATAAAGTGACAGATGGTTCAGTTGATAGACTGATTTATAGAGGTATGCAACTTAGGACTGAAAAATGTATATGGATTTTACGAACATCAACAAGAAAGACTTAAAGTTAGTGCAGTTTAACACATAAAATGGTGCAATTTGTTTTTACTGACAGAGCTGGCTGTGGATTCCTTGATTAAAAAGCCCAAAGCATATCATGGACGATTAGAAATGACAGAATTTCGATCTCAATTAAAATGTGATTAATTGCACAGCCCTAACTCATCACTCCACATTTTTACTTCTGCATCAAGAAGACATTTTTGCTTTTGTCTGCTATATTCTGTGGTTATAATTTAAGATACTGATCTAAAACAACGCAATATTGATCTAAAACGATCGAAAAAAAGAACTGCACTGTTGGATAATGCTGATGGCCCAGACAATGGCGTTTCTACTTTTATCAACATGGTTTCGTTATGCTGCTAAATCCTGTACCAGTGTTTCTCAAACTGTGGTACGTGTACCACTGGTGGTACACAGGCTGTCTCTGGTGGCACACAGTGCCCTCTGCAGTTGAAGTATCTGTGTTATTTAGAGACAAATCAATTGATGTTTTTTCCTTCCTTTGGGTTAATCATTATGTAGAACTACATTATCCATGATTTAGTCTCATTTTAGACCTGTTTTTTTTTTTTTTTGGCTTAGCCCTAATTTAGGATGAATATAAAACTGGTTTAGACATGGTGGTACTCAGAAAGCCAAATATTATCTTAGGTGGTACTTGGAGTGAGAAGTTTGAGAGCCACTGTCGTATACTGTATATGTGTATCACATTTTCAGACAAAAAAATTGGAGATCAAAAAGTAAGTGGACGATATTGAACTTTTGTGTCACAATTATCATGGCCAAAATAATTGAGATTAATGATAATATCACAACAATAATTAAAATAGCTGACAAAAATGTTATGATATTAATAATTATAATTACAATATTATGAATAAGATGGATGTTTAATAAGCTACTACATAATTGTACATCATTATTTCAAGTACAAACAACAATGATGTATGAGAGAATATCATGCAGACGTGGCTTTTTTCTGCATGATCAGGTGTAATAACGATAATATTTCTTGGCTACTACCACAATTATAAAAAAGTACCACGAACAATTACAGTCTACCCTTTTCACCAGTATTAACAATATTATTTTTTATTGTCCAGTCCCTAGTACAGAGCAGTGGGCGTGGATTGGGGGTAGGTGAAATGGGACTTTACTTACTCTGTGGTCCTTTAGTCGATTAATCAGTCAACCAACATTTTTATAAGTCGACTAAATATTTTACTTATTATTATTCATTTTAAATGGCAAAAACAGCAAAAACAAGACGCTATGGAGTGAGTTAGTTGAAGATTTTGGAATAAATCATGAGTTTAATCAAACGTGTATGGATCAAACATATAAATTTAAATAGTTGTTTTGCATGAATTCCTGTGCAGCTGGTGTCTTTTGAGTGCAATTTGGGTTAAATACATTGAGATATTTAATAGTTTTGATATATTTTTAGTCGCCTAATCGGTCAACAGGGCAGGTCTTTAGTTGCACTAGACCTTTCAGAGCATTGCCTCATAATTCAAAAATGCAGAATTGACAACAGATTACTTAAAGCACACATTTTTAGCGCATTTCTGCTACGTCATTACCATTCCCTTGAGAATACTTTTCCATCAGTGTTACCACCAGAACGCTTCTCAAACACACAGCCTCGGGCACAAGTCACAGAGCAATATCCAACACAATATTCGGACATAAAACTGCCCGAGGTCCATTTGAATGAGCAGGACCCGGTGGGACTTTTCACATCAGCCTCTCGTTTAGTCCGGCGATGAGTTTGTGAATGCAGCGCTGCCCCTGGGCTCTGGCTAAATACAACAACACGTATGCTGAGCGAGATACTATTATTGTACGGGTGTGAGGCTGTACAACGTTTAGCGAATTTGACATAAAGGCAGTATCACAGTAAACAACAAGGGCAGGGCAGAACAATTAACAAAATCGAACCGAAATTGCAATTTTAATGGACGCAATTGGCAAATCGCAAAGGCTGCAATGATTTCCCCCAAAAACAATTCAATATCCTGTTTTATTCTGCATGAAAACTGCAAATCCTGTGCAAAGATGTTCTGAAATGTGATGGCTGAAAAAAAAAACGTTCTTGAACTCACGTTGCCTGAATGCCTAAGAACGAGCACATAGTACTTCATGAAATACAACTCAAAAGAACATTTGCAAAAACAGATAACCTTGAACGTATTTCTTCTTGCAATCTTCAACAGATACTATTAATAAAAAAACATTGAGTGGTTTCAATCAAGGAGAGATGGAACATTTTCGTTGTACTAAAATGATTTGGCTTTTGAAAACACTGCTATACAAAGAGTCAACGGTGGAAATGACTCATCAGTTTTGCATAGATTCTTTTACCATCTCAGTGGTAAAAGGTTCATGGCCACACAATAATTTCCCTAATTTCTGCAAAGGCCACACACCTGTTATTTGCTATAGCAGTTCTTTTTTTTCCCCCAAAGGCAGACGTTTCGATTGAAGCATGTCAAGGTAATTACATCATCTCTTACCTATTGTCTAATATAGAAGTGTCTAATATAGAACTGTTTAAAAACACAAGATTAATTAATCTACAATTTACAAAAATGACCCTTTACTGTGATTCTTATGTCTACATCATTTACGACAATGATATCATCCATTTTACAGAAATCTATGCTGCCCAGATCATTTTTCTCTATTAGTACTTACAATGGAGTGTAGCTTTAATTAAAAATGTGACTCACTTTGACTTGTAAACAAAAAATAAGTAAATTAATGGATAAAAATGCCAACAATAATTAGCTGAATTTCCAACAGTTATCGCAGACTGATTATTTTTCTCGTTTTGTCTGGCTTGACCGTGACTTTTGCCAAAATCTCACGCCAGAGTAGCAGAGGAGGCTTTTGGACTGGCAGAACCATAGAAACAACATTTGGTGAGACGTGAGGCATCGCAAAACAAAGCTGGCAGCAGCCACAGGGGCCACTGAGCCCCATCTCACACTCTGTGAGTCTGCTGATGGACCCAGCATCAAACTCAAATTTGGCACAAAAACTTTCTTTTTCACTTTGAAAAGTTAGTCTTTTTGCTTTCTTTACACCCTGGCTGCTTTTTTCATTTGACTTCAATCCAGCCGAGATTTAAACACTAGATTCTCTAAAATGCAGTAGTATACAGCGCGTATGCAGGGGTGAGTGTAAAGTGCATATGACAGGTTAGACACACATTTCAATAGAACGTAGTGAACATGATTATATTAAAGATTTTACTACAGATTTTGCCTATTTGTCTCTTTTGAGACATTTGTACTTCCTGGTTGGACATGAGCAGCAAATATGACATAAATGGAGGTAATTCCACAACTGTTACCGAGCAACCATTTTGAAAACAAGGGCCAAAATCCATATAAATTAAACAGTAGGTATAATCTGACAAACATTCATAACACCTTTATTTTGTTAAATGGTTGTTTAAACTGTTATGAAAGCGTGTCAGTTGCATGTACATTGTCCCTGTATTTTCAATGGTACGTCGCCTATTGATGACATCACACAGGGACTACTTTACAAACTGCAACTTCACAGATGTAAAACTATAATAAATATTTACTGTAGGTGCTTTATAGCAAACAAAAACATGATAACTTGTCACTTTAAATGTCAAAATGCTATAGTGTTAGGCCTTCAATTTGGAGGTTTAAAGACAATACAAAATCTTCATAAAAATCCATGGCATGACATGGCAATGGACAATAATTTAATACAATAAAGTTATATTTCACATCATTTAACTAATAACTGCCTCTACTGGAAGCAAAACTGTTTTACTAATGGATTCACATGGTGGACATCAGTCTGGACCTGTATTTATTATAATAAAGCTATAGTCAGTGGTGCACAGGCCCACAGCTGTGACAAGCTTTAGCTTCAGAGATCACCAATAAGGAAGAAGGTTAATTTGATGAATAAAGTGAGTTTTATGGATTTTCTGATAAAATGTCAGTCACAATGTCAATGTCACAAAAGTAATTTCACAGCACAAAGAGTGTTCCTGTGCTCACCTTCCCAGGCGGGCCGCTGTCTCCTTGCTCTCCCTTCAAACCAGCGAGCCCTGGGGGTCCAGCAATGCCCTGGAGAGCAATAACAGAGTAAGGACACACAGCCAGTGAGAGAGACGTGCAGTGGACAAAAGTAGATTTATTCTCAAACTTTTTATGTTTTGAAACTAACAGTACCTGTTTTCCAGGAAGTCCTGGGATGCCTTCTTTACCTGGGACTCCATCTCGACCCGGGACCCCTGGTTTACCAGCTTCACCCTGAGACGGACACAATGATGTCAATGAACAACAAAACCAGAGCCTAATAATAATAATAATACTAATAATAAAACATCTAACTTATATAGCGCTTTTTTGGACACTCAACAAGGCTTCAAAAGTGTACCGCCAGCCCTGTGTGTAGCTTTATTGTTACTGTGGGCTTATATTTGCTTAAGTAGTGTTGTTTTTTATTAAACGTGTGATTACATTTCATCATATACATAATAGCACAGCTATGCAATTAATTAGTGGCGGCTTATATCAAATGCATACTACTCTAAATGACTGATTTGTGTTTTCAATCCTTCAGAGCAGAGCGTTTGCTCCAAGCGAGAAGCAGTGTGGGAAATAGAAATTACATTTATTCAGGCTAATGGATAACCACTAACCAGAAAAAGGCTTGACCAATCATCAGTCAGCCTCATAATTTTCCACATTACGAGGTGATAAAACCACCACTTATTTCCCTAAACACATTTTCTGGTCCCTTAATTACTTTATTTCAAAAATGGCCAAGGTCCAAATCATTTTACTTTTCAGAGTGTTTATTCTGTGTGCTGTACTCACCACCTGCCCGGGCAGTCCTGGGGGCCCCTGTGGACCCTGCACACAGAGAGAGAGGGAGAGAGGGAGAGAGAGGGAGAGAAAGTTATAATGAATTTTGTGAAGAGAAATGTTTGCGCAGACAGAGAAGACGTGATTTATGGGGACGTTTACCACAGCTCCAGGAGGTCCTGGGGGTCCCGGCAGACCGGTGCTCCCCTGGGCGCCTGGGGGCCCCTGCACAAAAGAAGAATGAACCAGGGACATAGGGTCTATTACCTGTCTGTACACACATCAACCTTCAACCTTCAACACCGCTGGAATAACAATGTCCTCCTGTGGCAGCAGCAGAGATGACAGCAGCAGTCGTACCAAGAAAAGCACACAAGGTGCAGTTGTGGGGTGATAGTATTAAGGTCGTAATAACAAGAGCTGTTGTTCGGCCTCGAACACAGTGCATGTGGACACAGTATTTCACATGTTTTGGACATGTTTTCTCTGCCAGCATTAAAAGTGAATGAAAAGGGACACACTGTCCAGGCAAGACACATGTAGGGAGCAGCACGTCATGCACGAGTAGACCTCTGCAAATAGCCTGACGTGAGCATAGACATGTATCCCATGCAAAATACACAGAAAGCATGTTTGTTGTTGTATTTGTGCAATTAAAATCAGCACAACACATTCCTGGGGCAGTTATGGATTGTTTGATGGAGCTCAGCTTCAGAAAAGCTATCTGTCTGTGTTTTCAAATTCACTTGCCTGAACAGACTGTAAATACAAGTCTATTCGGGTAATTAGTTTCACTGTAGAGCTGTTACAAGTGTCTATGTGCGGACAGACAAGCTTGAACGGCTTGAGCAGCATGTGGCTGTGGTTTTGGGAGCTTATGCTCGTGAACGCTGTGGTGGTCCGAGTGTTTAAGATGCATTTATGCTCCTGGTTTGGTCCTTGTTTGTGCCCAGTTTAGTCCAGACGTCGACGTCTGTCCAGGTTTCGCTCCAATTTGGTTCCAGTTTACTCACACATGCAAATGTAAATGCCTCTCTTGCATACAAGCTTTGGGCAATTTGCAATCAAAACTGATGTATTACGTGGTTATTTATTGGTCCCTTGTTTACTGGTGGATGTTGAATGTGGGTCTTTCTTCCTCTTCCCAATAGAAATTTCTCCCATGGGAGACAAAGGCATTAAAAAAAAAAAAAATGGAAGTAGCAAAAGTAGCAGCAGTTGTGGTAAAAACAGCTATTGAAAGAAGGGTTAATAGTAATATTTAGTGCCATGAAAAGTGTATTATCAGAAAAAGTATAGTAGTGGTGATAACATTAGTAAAAGGAGAACTCGTGGCAGTAGTTGTTCTCGTGGTAAACAGCGAATAAAGCATTGGAAGTAATAAAGCAGGACTTATGTAACACCAGCCGTAAATGTAGCATCAACAGCAAATGCGAAATAGTAGGACTCAAAAGAAAGCAGCAGCAATTATTCAAGCTTTTTTTAATTGAATAAACAATACTTTAGTCAAGTACCCTTTGAAGTACAAAGGTTAACAGTAAATAGTTAAGTATTTAGCATCATTTACCTGTACACCAACACCTGGCTCCCCCGGAGTTCCCTGAAAAACAAACCATGACAAAATATACAAGAGTTTAGTAATTTACTTCGATTAAAGTAAACCCACATCATTATCACCATAAGACTCACCTTCACACCTGGAGCTCCGGGCGGACCGTTGGGACCCATAGGACCCTGTTTTAAACACATGTGCCATAAAACTGTAAATGAGCAGAGCAATAACAATATGATTCACTGTTTAGAGCACTTACAGTCGGCCCTCTGATGCCGGGCTCTCCGGGGTTTCCCTACAAGGCAGACAGAAGACAATTAGGAACAAAAAATATTGACTGTTATGATAGTAACAGAATATTCATCTAAGATATGTGTAAAAGCAGTCACAACATAAAAACATCACATCATGACCCTGAACTAAGAAGCTCGATTAGTTTCAGTGTCAGTTCATTTATATTTTTGCTCTACTATTTAGTGTATTTTATAATGTACTCAACTTCACCTTTTATTTTGTAAATGTGTGTGCACATGTGGAAATCTTGTGTTTGTACATTTTGTAAAGGCGCACTAAGCATTTTTTCTGATACGATGACCTCCACGTTGTTGTTGCTTTGTCTGGAATTTTCCACACTATCAAATTAAACTAATCTATCTAACATTTATTAAATGATAGGGGTTATATTGCAAAAAATACATAGGGAAAACAAACGTGCATGCTTTCTTTGAGAGAGCTCGCCTGCTTGTTTCCAACTCTACATAGGGATAGATACACTTAATGCCATACTGTGCAACATTCTAGGCAAAGCAATGGATGTATACAAGCAAGTGGTGGTTTATTATTATTATTATTATTTTATTTTCACTAGAGCTGTTAGAATTGTTTTATTGTACAATGGGTTCACGTGACATTGCAACATTCTATAATGGGCCTATTCACATGAAACAAAAACTGGCACAAATTTTTGGGGCCTGGGGCAAGAACACGGGCTCCCCTCAAACATAAACTAATAGGAAGAGGGTCCAAATCTGAAAATAAACAAGTGACAACTTGTTCATTATCGCCTCAGAAAGTTGTGCCATTAGTCCGCTCCAAAGGTGTGGTTGTTGCCAGTTGAAAGGATTTTAAGACACGGGATTAAGAAAGTTTGTGGAGCCAATCCCAAACAAATAATGAAAAGGTTCAGCATTTGTGTTTTTTTATTTGGTAAATTTCTTTAAACGATGGAATGTGACTATTCCATCGTACATATATCCTGGCCCTGCCATATGAATTCTTGCGATATTTGTGAGTTCACAAACTCTTGAGAATCCATCTGGGCGTGTGCCGCTGTCAGGGCTGCACTGGCCACTGTGTGCCGGACCAATCACAGCGCAGCATTGTGCTTTGGACTGAAGTCAAATAGATGAACCTAAACAAACATGACGGCACCGACGGACGTACATCGGCCTATTTCAACACATTTACGGACTATTTTGTTTTTGGAAACGTGCACATAGAAGTTCTTTGTGCATCTGAGAACAAAGAAGAAGTCTGTGCTTTTCTCTCTCTGGATTTATTGATTTCTCGGCTTGTTCCGCTTTTGCGACGCTGTGACCAATCAGTTCAAATGTTCGTCATGACGTGACGCATTTTCCCGAACGATGCCTGTCCAGATTGATAATGTGTAGAAATAATTCTGAGTGATACACATATCAATCTGGCGTGAGCCAGGTTATCATACATAGACCCTTGACCTACTTTTTGAGATTATGACATTTCCTTCCAGATCAATTAAACCTATTTATCTACTCTATGAAACTTAATTTTGCAAAGGTCTGTGGTAAATGTGTTGTAAAAATCTGGCGTTTATTATTTCGATTAATTGATTAATTGCAAGAGGCTGGTGAATATGAGATTTTTACACTATTTAATTGAGAGCAGGGTAAACAAATGCTGCTTGAGAACATCTTCCTTTCTTTGCTTAATAAAACTTTACTTGTTTCTAGTGTCATTTTGTTGTAATTCCTGCTTCGTATGAAAGATAAAACCTTCTCTCTCAGCACATGACACGTTTTGAAGGTTATGTATAGTTAAAAAAAAAGATTTTTTCGATTATCAAATTGGTTGACAATTATCAAAATATTCGATTAGTTGCGATTAATCAGTTAACTTGGTTCAGCCCTCGTCAAGTTCAGTTATTATGTATAAATAAATAAATAGAGGAGTCGTGTGGGAGTCAGATCTAACCAACTTCACAGTACAAGGCCAGGTTCACATATATAAAAAACACAGATTCAACACGACAGACACAGCACAGACACACAGCACATGTAAATAATGACGCTGATACATGGAGCAGCACAGACGAACTCGCGCGGTTAAGCTGCAGAATCAATGAGCGAGCGTTACTGTAAACACACAACGGGAGGCAGCTGCATGCATGATAAGAGCCGCAACAACACACCACAACTAAACCCAATTTAGTATTCCCCAACTGTTTTACGCTGAAATCCGCCAGGAGCTACAGCCTGCAACATCAGCTGACTCGTCTTTCATCTCTCCATCTGGAAAATCTTGCTGTTTCCTTGATTTTTTGACACACTTTGAAGATTCACTATGCAACTTTTCTGGTGGGGAGTCTGTCATTTGCTTTCTCCATGTTATTAAAGGTGACTAGGCGACAGTTAGACAGGGCTGCACAATTAATTAAATAAATAAATAGCTATTTTTATTGAAGTACCATTGTTTTCTCTACAAAAACTACAATATCTTGTCTTATTCTGCAAAAAAACGGTTAACCTTGTAGTTTAGATCTGCACAAACATGTTCTGTATTACATGTGATTCTTTCAATAGTTTGTAAGATCAGTCCTATTTCAGTCTTTTTGTCAATTCTCCTGGACACATTTAAAATGTCAACTTTGAATAGAATTGCAAATCTAATCAGAATCACAGTACTGGTTAAAATAAACTATAAAAATAATCATATTTTGATCGTTCTTGTTTTCTGGACAACTGAGACTCCAAAGCAAATCTAAAATATACATTATGAGAAAGACAGTAGCATTATTAAATCAAAATGTCAACAAGAACATAATTCTTTGTAAATATTCTATGTGTCAAAAATGTCAAATGTTGAAAATGTATTTAAAAATCTAAATCTCAAAATGAACAAAAAAAAAAAGTTTGACTAGTCCTATAATCTGAAAAATAATCGCTGACTAGACGATTACCAAAATAATTGTTAGTCGCAGCTCTGTTAGCTCGCCTGTAAAGTTCCACAATATAGCATTAAACGTCTATGTATATCTAAAAAATACAGGTATGTTTTAATTTCTCAAAAACACCACGGAAAACATACATTCTGGTGGCATCACTCACTTGAGCTTAATACGTTTATAATGTCACACTGTGGGAGAAAACAACAGCTCCATGGAGACAAACAAGTGGCAAACCCTTTATCAGAAAAGTTATATTGTGCACATTTAAACCACAGCTTGAAAATTTGAGTTTGACGCTCGGGGGACAGGTGGTCTGCATTAATATTTCATGAGGGGGGAGATGATCTGGCGTCTATCTGAGGAGCCTGCGAGGACGTTACCAATACAAATGAATTAAGATTAAATACGGGAGCGGGCCTGCAGCAACATGGCACTGTGCAAATCCAGATGATGAGCTGTCTGCCGTGGTTCACTGAAGTCTGCTCCCCACCATCCAGCTCCAGCTCTCTAATTTCTACCCAGCAGCAGTGGAAATCTGACGGGAGAACAAGCAAACTCCACACAGAAAAGCCCCACGCAAACGGAGCCAAACCTGGGACGCTGTTGCCGCGAGGGGCGAGGGCTAACCACTCTGCCACTGTGTAAACTAAATACTAATGGCAGTGGTTGTTGCTGTATGCAGTTATGGGTTTTTTTCTGAATGAGTTAAAGGTGCACTGTGCAACTTCTCTGGGGGTTTGACTTCATTAAAGGCATATAAACGCTTTAAACCCTTTAACTTTTTTCCAGTCCCCATATGAGTACAAACTAGGGACTAGGGACACACTTTGGGGACTTTTTTAATTCACGCTTTGGGGCAGGTACTTTCCAGTCAGACCTGGAACCAATTTGCAGAAACAAGCCCATTTACAATATTAACTTTATGTTGGGAAATATGTTTCATTCATTTTCTGACTTAGACAAGCTTTTTTGACGCAATTTACCTTATTCCGCCCACTTTTGCCTCTTTTTGACACGCACTTCTGTTGTAAACACACTTCCAATTTGACGAGGACTCCGTTAAAGCTAATGGAAACGAGGGAAGAGTCTCGCAGCTAAAATGTTATATAAAGTACATTGATTTGTGTAAAATGTTTAATGAACACGAGCAACATCAAGTCAGCAGTGCACTTGTTTCCTGGGGCCTGAAAACAGCGTTTTGTAAGTAAGACTTATTTTCTGCTGAGCTCGTCTGCACTATGTAAAATAATACAACCGAAACAAGACATGACACGACACGACAACTGCTGTAATACAGTGAATAGAGAAATAACTTGGACACAGTAGCTCCAAAAATAAAAATTTTAAATAGTAAGTAGTGACCAAATTTGTGAACAACTCTGAATGATAGTTGTAGAAAAGGTTTCAGGGGTTGTCATCCAGACGCTGTTTTGCAAATCAAGACGTTTCGACTTCCATCCAGAAGTCATGGTCAATCAGTGAGCTGGTCTGAGAACTCTGGCTTATATGCTATACTATTATTAGCATCCAAGCGAGTTCTCAGACCAGCTCACTGATTGACAATGACTTCTGGATTGAAGTCAAAACGTCTTGATTTTCAAAACAGCGTCCAGATGACAACCCCTGAAACCTTTTCTATGATGGAACACACCTGGACGAATGAGGGATTACATCGACTCGAATGATAGTGTTTCATTTTCAAATTCATGATTTATTTGAGCTTTTTGTGCTTCATAGCTTTATGTGCAGGTTTACAGAGTTCAAAAGGAGCAGGCTGAAGGGAAAAATACTTTTGTTTTCCTAACATAATTGAATAAGTTAATTTCATAGTAAGTTAGACCCACTTTCAGCCACTGTCGCTGTGTGAACGACAGCAATGAGGACTGGGTGGGTTCTCATTAAAAAAATTAAGGATTGGGGAAATAGGGACTTAGTTCTTGGTACTATTATGTGGAACACCTATTTAATAGTTAAGGGGGGTTTAATGTTCAAAGATACCTTTAAAGTGCTTCCTTAAGGCTCATTTATGCTTCTTTTTTTGTACATAAACTGATTTGAATCCCACATGTAGTTGGCGTAACTGTATTTATACTTTCTTTCTTCATACAATTTCTTTAGAGAACTGTACCAAAAATAGAATGAAAAATTTTAAAACTAAAAGAGCAAAAAATTTAAATAAACTAAATGCGTTTTTATATCACAATTGTTGGAAAAGAGCCAAGAAAACATGGAAAGAGAAGCGTTTTTTTGTTTTGCAGCTTGTTCCAGTCACTGAAAAAAAAAGTTGAGCAGTGTTCACAACTGTCCCCTGTGGTCACGACTGTACAGCTCCGTGGCATCCACAAACTCTGAGGAGATGGACAGAAAAACAAGAGGACTGACAGAAGCCTCTATGCGTATCCGGACAGGTTTCACAAGTAGAGTATAACTTAAACTTTATTGTGAGCCTCTCCACAGATCTGGCATGTAACTATAGAACAATTTAGGGAAAGTGATAACATCTCCAGCGAGACAAGCAGGTGATGTACCCTCCTCCAGCAAAGTTACACACTGCACCTTTATTAAGTGTGTTTTCAGTGGCTCACCACTGAAGGTCTTCTGTGCATTGTGAGTTACACATTGACATACTGTCACTGATGGTCTCCACTTCTCATGAGAACTACATGTCTTTGGACAGTGAGAGGAATAGAACCCACACGGAGTTTGATTCAGCACGGTGGCAGAGTGGCTCAGAGTACTCTGGCCTCACAGCAAGAAGGTTGTGGGATCGATTCCTGGTTGAGATCTGGTCTCTCTGTGTGGAGTTTGCATGTTTCTCCCAGTGTCTAGGTGGGTTTCCTCCGGGTGGTCCAGTTTTCCCCATCAACCCAAAATATGCAGATTAGGTTAAAATTCTCTGGCGAAGGCAGTCCTGCACGCCAGCGACCACTGCTCCTGAGGAGATGCCCCAGCAGCATTGGAAGGGTCAAAGTGTACCTTAACCTTTGAGGCAGACTACCCACTACCCAGTAGCCCCGTTATACCAAACCACACCACATCTCCCCCGTCCCTCCAGAGCAGAAGCCCCAGCCAACCTACCGGTCTGCCCAGCACTCCAGGGAACCCAGGCAGCCCCTAAAGAGGAGAAAAGAGCAAGAAAGGGGAGGAAAGGGGGACAGCCGTAGGAGAGGGGACAGAGAGGGACAGAGGGGCAGTGACAAACAACATAGAAAAGGAAATGGACATAAGAGATAGAGTTAGCTGCAGTTTGTGATGTGTGAAGCTTTGACCGCAGAGGACAGATCTCCACGGACTGAGGGCAGGCGCAGTGTGACCTCTGTGTGACCTCTGTGTGACCTCTGTGTGACCTCTGCCACAGATTACTCACTGTTTGGCCTTGAGGACCTGGAGGGCCTTTGAGGCCCTGCTCCAGACACAGGGATAAAAAACACAAATAAAGCAGTTATCTTTCTTCTTTCACATATAATGTGTCTAGAGGTGGGCAATATCGAAATTTAGATAAGATCGTAAATGTCGTTTTGTGAAAAAGTTCAATATTGAGTATATAATTTATACTGAAAAATGCAACAAAAAGAGCTGATTAAAAATAAAAATGAAAAACTTAATGTTGTAAACGTGTATAAAGTATTATTTCTGCACTTTTGTGATTAATTTGACAGACATTTCACATTAGTCTGATCATTAAACCTCAACTAATATGTTTAAAGACATGCTTTGACACATTTCTGTGACTTGACACAATATTGTTTGACTAACATCGTCAGGATACTCCCAAAAAATATCGAGGTATTCGTTTTTGTCGATATTGCCCACCCCTAACTGTAAATATAAATGCGGTCAGGATTTACTGTGAAGCCAAAACATTATTATTAGTTACACATGGAATAACTTCAATTAAGAGCGTTACAATCACAAATTGCTTATTTATACTCTCAAATAAATAAAAAAGTATTAATGTATATAAGTGCCTATATGAAGGTACTTCACCGTGCAATTGAAGAAATTAACAAATTGTCAAATAAAATAAAATAAAAATGCTGCATTAGGGCTGCACAATCAAATCAAAAAGGAATCGAAATCGCAATTTGAATGGACACAATTATGCTAAATGCTAAAATAATCGCAATTGCAGTGTTTGTCCGAAAAATATCATCTCAGTTACATATTTTTCTCAAATTGTGCATCCATAATATATTTTTTTAAACATATCACAAGTTGGACTCACCGGTTTACCATCCTGGCCAGATTTACCTGACTCTCCCGGCATACCCTAAAATAATACAAAAATAACCTCATCACCGTCACATATGGTACATTATAAACTGCACACTAAGTCATTATGTGTGTTGTGTGTGTGAGTGCTTTGTGTTGTGTTGTGTGTGTGTGTTGTGTGCCTGTGTTTGTGTGTCACCTGTGAACCATCGCGTCCTCTCTCTCCTGCCTCGCCTCTGTCCCCTTTGTTACCTTGAGGTCCAGCAAAACCCTGCAAGATTTATAACACCATATGGTCACTGCCGAACACACGACAAAAATATGACAAAAGTCCCTGCCCTGTACCCGGTCTCCTTTGGGCCCTGGGAGTCCTGATGCACCCGGCTCTCCCTTCTGTCCCATGACTCCGGGAGGACCTCTGACACCTGGAGTTCCTGCCACCACTGACTCAGCAGAAGCGCCCTGCAGCAAACACACACATGGACCTTAATGTGCAAACTTAAACGGCAAACTGTGTAGTGTCGCACGCATTATTCAGAGTAAGACTACCTTATGAGAAAGTGTAAGTAACAGCAGTAATTAAAAGAGGACGGACTATGCAAAATATACCATTATCTGAGCTTTTGACCATGTTATAACGGTGTTTCCTCGTCAGTAGATTTTCAGGTGTATTTTGATTGATTTATTCAAGTTTAAGTCATCCTGTATTATCCTGCATTAAGGTGTAGTTAATATAAAGTGGTACCCAGTTTTCATCTACCACCTGTCCCCGCCCACTGCTCTCTTCATAATTGTGGTTATTTTAAAAATTCAGAAACCAGGGCATAAGTGTAAGGTTAAAAAATGATCTATGTATGATATAGTTAAATCCCCATAACAGAACAGAATATAGTGTATTAATACTAGTTCTGTCAAAATAATAGTGTGCCTGGTAGTGGTAAGAGTAGAAATAGTAGCAACTTCAAAACAAGTGGAGGAAGCATTAAAAGCAGTGATAAATTCTAGATAACATAACAAAAAAATAAATAAAAATCACAAATTGTCCTTACTCATGTTGATCATTTCTGATAAATGTCTTCCTCCAAAATCTGAACCCTGCCCAACCACAACCACAAACTTTTACTGACAAAGGATTGTCTGTGGACCTCTCCAATAAAAAGACTCAAGATGATCATAGATGACTAGAAAGGACTGAATCTTAATCTTGATTAAAATTAGACTCTACGGGCTAAACTAATTTTTGTATATGTATATATTTTTTATCAGTTTGCTCGCTCAACATTTTGGCTTTCATGTAGAAACAACAAACTTGTCCAATCTGCTCCTAAAAATGTTTTATTCTTCCATTGAATCCACTTCATCCATCGATTTCAAAGGGACATTGTAATTCAAAGGCTGTTTTCTTTAAATGCATTTTTCTTCCCTCAGGACATAAGGATCACCACTTTAAGTAGATCCCACACACTAAACTGTACAATCTTGGACTCAAAAAAGATTTGACGAAATGTATAGAAGGATATTTTTTTTGTAACTAATATGTGTACAAAATTAAGAAATTTAAATCTGGTTCTGTCCATTTTTCAGGTTTATATGTCCCAAATATGTGTAATTTTGGAATTTTTTTACATATAAAATGCCTTACTTCTACATGAAAACATGACATGGTGAATTTTTTTTTCTTCTTACATTCATATGAGTAAACTACAGGAGAAGTTTCAAACTGATATATTAAATGTAAGATTTTTTCCTATTCACCTGCTGTGTCTCACCTTAATAGCACAGCCTAAGTACTTAAACTAACAGTATTTTTTATTGCATAGGACATATTTAAAGCACATAAATCTTTGTTCTATTCAAAGCCACACAGACTTGCGTGTCCAGTGTCACACAAAGCCCTCCCACTATGGATTCTGTGTGTTATTACTATGGAGGAGAGGCTCACCTTCTGACCTGGAGGGCCAGCTGGTCCTGTTGACCCGACTTTTCCCTGTTTAAAACAAGAAATGATCACTGCACTCTTCAAGACTTGAATTTATGGATCTGGTTCATGAGGCACTCACCGCTTCACCTTTGTCCCCTTTATCGCCTTTGTCTCCCTGCAGACCAGAGAAAAACATGATAAGTTCAAATTCAAATTCAGAATAACTGCCTCAAGATAACTTCATTTTTTGATATAAATTAGACGTTGTTAACAAAGAATTGAATGAATACTATAATAGATGAATATTCTGATTAAGGTGCTATTAAATTTCCAATATGTTTATAGGAAGTTAGTATATTAATTAAGCCCTTTTCTGTCATATATTGATTCATTTTCATTTAAGTTTATCTCAGTCAGACTTTAAAAACATCTTTGGCTAGTTAAAAAGACCTGCAGTTTTTGGACATGGAACAGGAAATGGCAATTTACATTTTTAAAGCACAGTTTATCTTTATCATCTTATTGAAATATAGAAAAGGATTACTGGTAACGCTTTAAAAGGTTGCTTAATAATCTATTTATAAGGCACTGAATTGTTATTTGTTATTAGTTGATGAACTTTAAGGCATTTACTAGCATTTGTAGATTGCATAATACCTTATAAATGCCATTAAGCCATTAGTAAAAAACAAAAATGTGTGTGATAAACCATGTACAAAATATTGTTAATTAAGCGGTTGATTAAACTGTTTTCAATATCCAAACAAACAAACAAACAAACTAGCCTTATAAATAGATGACTAAAAAACATTAAAGGAGTGCTATACAGGTTACATCTTATATCAGAATTTCAAAGAACACATACAAAAAAATACAAAAAAGAACATGTAGTTTCCACTGGTTTTGATGTTTGATGGATCTTTCTGACTCTCTGATTGGATAAAGCAAGAGTCCAAGGAGCAAGCAATTCTTAAAATCAAGCAAAACCAAGCCAACCAAAAAGTGTTCTAGCAAACCCACAGTTTTCTTGCTTGGAGGCCGAAGCTCTACCAGGCGGACCAGCAGCATATTGTTTCACCTTTTCTCCAGGTCTTCCGGCCTCCCCCAGCTCTCCCGCTCGTCCCGGGACTCCAGGAATGCCGGGCTTGCCTGGCTCTCCGGCAGGTCCCGCGGGTCCCTCTGGTCCTCGCTCCCCGATGGCTCTGCCTGGAGGTCCAGTGGCTCCGGCCGGCCCCCGCTCGCCCTGCTCTCCTTTAGGTCCTCTGTCCCCAGCCGAGCCTCGAGCGCCCTGAGCCACAGGAATACATTTAGACTCACACACCATTCACACACGGACCTACTGTTGAAGGGCCTATCTTCTGCAGAATTTACTTTTTGGAACCATGATTTATTTATTTAGGGCTGAAACTGTGATTTTCTGACAAAGATTGCGATTAGACAGGGTCGTAGCAACTAATTTTGGGCCCCACGTACAAACCTTCTCGTGGGCTCCTAATACACAATTTTGTATATGATTTATTTATCCTTTCAAATTCTTAAAGGCCCTGTACCTGATTTTTACTGTTTTGAAGTGTAGAAAACAGAATTAGTTTGTGTTCAAGTCGGTCAAAAGTATCGTTCACTCTCCTCATGCAGTCCCAGCGTCTTAAATATTCACCGCGACAAGTTTATAAGCGCTTTTCATGAGTTTCTGAGAGAGAGAGTCACCAACTGTCACAGGTAAAGCTAACAAACATTAGCATGCTAACGGCGCACTTCCTGCTTCTCTCGTATAAATAAATGCAGAGTAAAAGTTGTGGTTTAATTTTTATCTGAATAGATGCTTTTATAATATATATGTGCTGCGGCAAAATAGATTTTACTTTATTACATGCAAAAAATCGGGAACATGGTCATGGTCTGTTTTTCAGCGCCTTTAACAATAACACAGCATTATTTATTGACATTCTGTGTATATACTGGCCTATAATATGACAAAGAACTGTTTTTGCGTTAACTACCAGACCAATTTCACAAACATTTCCAAACGTATTATTACTTTAAGAAAATACACTACTAACTGCAAATTAAAATCACTAGTTTTATTTGTTGACAACTTGCCTAATATGAAAGCAATGATTTATCTTTTTAAAAGGGTGATGGGGCCCACAGATGTCATACATATTTAGTCTCTCAAGGAGTTTACTCAACCGCAATGCATTTTATAACAACAAATATGGATTATAGCGTAGAAAAATGCAACTGAGAAAACTAGAATTGCTATTTTCTGCACAGGAGCATCAACATTTGAGAGAAGACTAAATTATAAACTGTTAAATTCATACAAGAATCATATGGATCTCAAAACATGTTTGCAGAGGTCTAAAGTATAGACAATAGACATGGCATTTTGTTGATTGCAAAGAACTTAAACAATTGCAGTTTTTTCGACCATGACTGTGATAAATCTTGCAGTCTTATTGTTATTTTCTCATCAAAAACATACCTGGAGTTGTGTTTTTCATAATTCGTGCATAATTCGTTTTACTAATCCTGTTTGTTTAGTTTGTCTCTCTGTCCAGAGCTCAAACCTGTGACAGCTTTCCGTCACAACGTTCTAATCCATGAAACGTCTTTGAGTTTGTTTGCTTTTTTGCAGGCATTTACTCACCAGACTTTCTTCATCGCACTCTAGTTAACATTTCACGGCTTAAAATCATCTACGTGTAAGGAAAACAAACATTTCTGAGCATACAAAACACCACCTGCCACAGAAGGTGTGAGCAGGACTGTCGTCAGCTCATGCACTGACAGTGAAGTGGTTTAAAACAATGGCTGCGACGTTAGTGAAGAAAACGTGTGCAAATAAATGATCGGTGTGAATCAGGTGAAGGTGAATAGACATTTAAAAAACATCAAGGAAGTCTTTCTGGATTACCACTTAATGATTTTGATATCTGGAGAAAATGACAGCTTAATGTGCAGAATCACTCTTACATCCGTGATTGAAAAGCCCTTTTTGAGCAATTATGTCTACAGTAAAAGAATAAATCAGGTGCCGTATTATCTTTCAACGCAAATAGCATTTATACTGATCTAAAGGGCTTTGATTTGCTGCTTGCTTCTCTTACATCTTCTCCGGCCGGTCCCCTCGGTCCGGGCTCTCCTCTGTCTCCTTTGTCCCCTCTCTGAGGCTTCACTTCAGGACGAGAGGCCTGGATGTCCTTCTTGTCCACCATCACCTTCAGATCGGACACCTTCAACAAACAGAAAAGATTTTACACAATTGAAACTGTTTCTGGAATTGTTTACGGAAATAATTTACTCCAATAAGTTGTACGCACATTACATGTATGCACAGAAAATAATGGTAAACTTGAGGCCAAAGTATCGTGTATCAAGTCAAAATAAACTGCATGTTTTGTTTTCCCAGTATTTTGTAAAAAGGTATAGATTGTGTAAAAACAATAGTGTTCTCTCATTATTACTACACAAAAATAAGTATTTTGATTGATTCATGCAAGTTTCAGCAAACCTAACTTGTCCTACATTCAAAGCTTGAGTGCTTAGACAATTTCTGTTTTCACCTACCCCTTATCTCTGCCCACAGCTCTGCACTTACTTGCGATAATTCAAAAAAATGAAGACAACACGTCATGTATGTAGTGTTTAAAAAAATACTGTATCTAATTATGTTACAGTTTAACACAAAATACCCACCAAAAAGCATTAAAGTGCCCATGACAGGTTGAAGTACTCATTTTACTAAAACACAGTTAAGATCATTATATTTAAGATTCTTCTAAAGAATTAACTGTTAAAAAAAATTAAACTAATGTTTATCTAAGTTCTGTAGTTTTTTTTATGTTTAAATTTTTACTTCCTGGTTGTAAATCATGACATCACACTAGGAAATTCTGTTACTGTTACTGTTGCCTGTTAACCGTGTTTTACACAGGGCTAACGCTCTTCTAATGTCACAGAAATTATTATTTAACGAATAAAAATAAAGCGAAACACCTTTATTTTGTTGAATTTATGTTTAAAGGATCAGAAAAAAATGTGTCCCTTGTGTGTCTCCCTTATGTGATGTCATCATGTTTTGGAACTCTGCTCTACTCCCTGTGAAGTTCAACATATTTCTCCACTTTTCTTCACAAACTGACACTTAATTGGTGGAAAACTATCATTTATATTCACAACACATTTTCTTCCACCAATTAAGTGTCACTTTGTGAAGAAAAGTTGAAAAATATGTTCAAATTTACAGGGAGCAGAGTTCCCTGTAAATTTGAACATATTTTTCAAAAACTATCATTTATATTCACATCACATTTTCTTCCACCAAATAAAGTCAAAACTAGAAAATCATAAAAACCTGTCATACGCACTTTAAGTCTACTTTCACAAACACTTTTTCGTTTCATTGAGGTTTGACATAATCTTTCAAATGGCTCCCACAACACTGGTATTTACATTAATTAGTGGTTGGCCAAAGATAATTTATGCACAAAGAGGATTAAAACAGTTGACATTTGCTAAATTATACAGCATTTATAAAATAATGCTGTATAAAAAGTGTGACACAAAGACTTTTGTCCAGAAAAGGCCAATATTCTATAATAGTTGAATGCCCTGGACAGTTTATTTTGAATGCATACATATTTGCATTCACAGTTTGCTAATTGGTTTGCAGGATTTAAATATAGAAGCTAGTTGCAAATTCCCTTATGACAGAGTTGCACAAAATAACAAAGAAATTAACCTTTAGTTTAGAAAGTGCTTTTACTTTAACTTTTCTGTTATTGCTTTGCCTTGAATGTTCCAAGTATATGCATTAAGCTTATCTGTCTCCATGGAAACAGGCAGGTGACACCTCCAGGTCAAGTTACAGCTCAGATCTGCTCATGTTTTACAAGGTATTTTGAGCAATAAATCTGTAAATACATTTGTAATTAAATAAATGCATGTTAGAGAAGCTTAACCCTTTAAGCGCCCTCGTCGCAGTAATGCGACTTACTTTTTTCAAGTGCAAGGAAAATTATGAATAAATTATAAACCACAAAACATTTCAATCATCGATAACAAGCTTTCATAGTTTTATTACACACGTCGCATCCGTTTGAAAACCTATAAATAACGGCCGAGAAAAAAAAAAAAACAGAAAAACAAAAACAAAAACATGGCTGGAAGAAGTACACACTATTCTCTTGTTCACTACACAGCAGACTCAGATTCGGAGGGAAATTATTTTCCTGAGACTGACAATGATTGCTCAAGTGAAGAAGACACCCAGAGTGGTCGTCCCAAGAGGCAGGGACGGTGAGGGAGAGGGAGAGGGAGAGGCCGAGGCAGAGGCCGAGGCAGAGTGTGGCCAGCCCCATGACACTAGTGGGGATGAGGGCTGGGAGCAGCTGAGAGAAGTTGCGGATTTTCAAGGGTGGATCAAACCATTTGATATGTCTGTTGGCTACACAGGAGACAGAGATTTGAGAGATGCCAGGCCAATAGATATTTTATCACTCTTTCTGACAGATGAGTTTTGGAAACTGATCGCTGATGAAACAAACAGATATGCAGCCCAGGTCACATCAGCAATGGAGATGAAGCCACATTCCAGATTTTTAGAGTGGTATGATGTATCCATTTCTGAAATGAAAGCTTTCATTGCATTGCATTTGTCTATGGGCCTTGTAGATAAACCTGAAATAGAGGATTATTGGGCAACATTTTGGCTCACACAGACGCCTGGTTTTGTTCGAAATTATTCTTTCATGCTTTCATTTGGTCAACAATAACAATTATGTAAGACAAGGTGAACCAGGGCATGATAAACTTTTCAAAGTCCGTCCAATAATACAGTTGATTATTCCCAAATTTGCAGCAGTCTACAGTCCACTCAAGGAGCTTTCTTTAGATGAGATGACAATAGCATTCAAGGGGAGGTCAATACTCAAATGTTACAGTCCCAATAAACCAGATAAATATGGCTATAGAGTGTATGTTTTGAGTGAGAGCAGTTCAGGGTATGTTTTGCGTTGGTCCTTGCACACAGGGCAGTACACAGATAATGCCAGCAACATCAGTGCAACTCATGCTGTTGTTCGTGAACTTGTAGATCCTTACACCGGAAAAGGCCACGAAATTTACATGGACAGTTACTATACCTCACCAGCAATTGCAAATGAATTAGCTGATTTGGAAACCGGACTATGTGGTACAGTGAGAAGTTCAAGGAAAGGTATGCCTAAAAGCCTGGGGAAACCTATCTTGCATCTAAAAAAGGGAGATGACCCTGTTTTTATGCGGAAAGGTAAACTTCTGGCTTAGTGCTTGGCAAGACACTAAACGCATGTCACTATGCTCTCTACACTGCATGGCAATGCATGTGTTCAGAAAAGAATCAGGTCCAAGACAAATGCAACTGGCTTTCGCAATAAACAGACCACTGTGTGTCAACCAGTACAATATGTACATGGGGTGTAGACACATCAGACCAGAGGATGAAAACCTATCTGTTTCCCCCACCCGGTCCAGGAAGTGGTATCACCGCATCTTTAACGCCATCCTCAGTATTTCTGTTGTCAACTCACACATTATTTACACTAAATGCACCCGGGCCCACACAAAGCCCTGAAGGCCTACATCCAGGACGTTGTTGATGCATTGTTGGCTGGTTACACCAAAGGAGGGTAGCAAAGGTGGCCGGGCCTTCCAAGAGCAGGGAGGGTAATACCACAAAGGCTCACAGAACGTCACTGGCTTTGTGAAGCAGAGGGCCGTCCAGACTGTATTTGTCTGTTCAGACCGTTCTGTAAAAGGCAGGCGCCAGACAAAGTACAGGTGCCGTCAGTGTGGTGTCGGTCTTTGTGCTGTACCCTGCAATGAGAGATACCATACTGTCAAAAACTATAAACTGAAGCCATTTAGATATGTGATATTTGAGATAATGGCCCCCAGGACCTCCAGCAGCCCCGTGAAAATCCCCACTCACCCTGGCCCAGGACGGGTTTACTTCTCCCGGGTCCCACACTTGACCTAATGGCCCCAGGACCTCCAGCAGCCCTGTGAAAATCCCCACTCACCCTGGCCCAGGACAGGTTTACTTCTCCGGGTCCCACACTTGACCTAATGGCCCCAGGACCTCCAGCAGCCCCGTGAAAATCCCCACTCACCCTGGCCCAGGACGGGTTTACTTCTAGACACTTCACTCCCAAAACCAGGCGCCTGTGTAAGACAAAATGTTGCCCAATAATCCTCTATTTCAGGTTTCCAAAACTCATCTGTCAGAAAGAGTGATAAAATATCCAATGGCCTGGCATCTCTCAAATCTCTGGCCCAGGACGGGTTTACTTCTCCCGGGTCCCACACTTGACCTAATGGCCCCCAGGACCTCCAGCAGCCCCCGTGAAAATCCCCACTCACCCTGGCCCAGGACGGGTTTACTTCTCCCGGTCCCACACTATACATCATGGCCCTTGGAACCAGGTGCACTTGAACCGGTTCCCACCTAACACACTCCCCGGGCTACACACTTGGTCTGACCTGTTACTCCGACTGGAGTAGAAGGCACCTGGTACTCCGCTCCACACTATAAATAATATCGCTCAGGGCCCCGCGACCCTGGTACTCTGCTCTTCTGGACACCAGAAGAGCGACCCTGGTACTCTGCTCTTCTGGACACCAGAAGAGCAAAGTAGCAGGGTCGCGGGGCCCTGATCGATATATTTCAAAGTGTGGAGCGGAGTACCAGGTGCCTTCTACTCCAGTCGAGTAACAGGGTCGACTATGTGTGTAGCCCGGGAGGGGTGCTTAAGGGTGGGAACCCGGTTCATGGTGCACCTGGTTGTCTGGAGTCTCCAGGTGGTGTCCAGAAGAGCGGAGTACCAGGGTCGCGGGGTCCTGATCGATATATTTCAAAGTGTGGAGTGGAGTATCAGGTGCCTTGTCTGGAGACTCCAGACAACCAGGTGCACCACTTGAACCCGGGTTCCCACCCTTAAGCACCCCTCCCCGGGCTACACACCCTTGGACCGCGCGCCTGGAGCCCAGCGACCCTGGTACTCTGTAATGTACCACACACCTCAAAAACCACGGGATGCACGTGGTTTAGGAAGTGGCCACAGACATTTCTACCTTCCTTGGATGATTTGCCATTCTTTTGCATCCATAACTCTTCCTTGGATGTTAGCCATTCAAATATTTCCCATTCCAACTGTGGAGAATCAGGTCTGTATTCCCCATAGGGGTCACCATCCCTGCTGGATAAGTATCAAGATATGGAGGTTTGAGAAAGAGTCCCGCGACTCTTGTTTGCAGCACTTCAGATTTTGACACTCGACATGAGCACCAGACTTACCATTGGATCATCCAGAAAGCCTGTAAGCAACAAGGCATAGGGGGGATTTGTTGCCAAGACATGGCAGACACCCAGAGGCAGGCCTAGGGTGTTCACACCAATGTGACCTGCCCATTGGCAGGTGTCCGATCGCCCCAGGCTAGGCTGCTCTTAGTAAGGGTTTGAGAAACATTGTTTATGCCGGACCGCTAGGCAGACTGGGCAGCTTAGTCTCGCTTCCAACAGGACTGTGGTTCTGAAAAGCACATAATTTCTCCAAGACGCAGTTATCCCAAGCCTACCTGTGTAGACCGACGGACATCGCAAATCAAGGTCTGGTGCCACCCCAAAGGAGTAAGACAACCAGCCCAATGAACTGCAGAGGTCCTGCTACAGAGGAGCCCAGGATGCCAAACGTCCAACGGCAAAGCGCGAGATACCTCCAGCTTACCTGTGTAGACCCACAGACAACGCAAATAAAGGTCTGGTGCCACCCCAAAGGGGTAAGACAACCAGCCCAATGATCTGCAGAGGTCCTGCTACAGAGGAGCAAAGGTGCCAAACGTTAAGCACAGCCAACCTGAGCAGATGCCACAGACAAAGGTCTGGCGCCACCACAGGGGTAAGACAACCAGACCAATGAACTCCAGCACTGCTGCAGGGACCCGGTTTCCCCATAGGGAGGCCAGGAGGGCTAAGTAGGAAAAATTAGGACTCCCATTCCCACATAAAACTAGACCCACAGTGCACAGGAACCATCTGTAAAGATAAAACAAGACAGAGGCCCTGCGATGGTGGGCCACATTTGCACATCGACCAGACAGTAGTCCCACCAAGGCCCAAGATGGAGAACTCCAGCTCCACCACTGCTCACAAATCACTACCCAGGACCAGACACTGCTCCTGGGTCACACACTTCACACCTTGCACCCTGGTTGGGGCTAGCCCTGACCCTAACCCCCAGACCCCCAGCGGCACTCCTGACACTTGCCCAGGAACAGGCAAGTTAGAGTGGGCTAAAGTAGAGGGGATCAGTGGGGGGTCTCTGGAGCCCTGTTGGACCCAGTATTGGCACAAATTCTACCCCAGACACCAGTGCATTATTCGAGCTGATTTAGCATGTTTTCTTTCTTTCTTTTTTTTTTTTTTTTTTTTTTTGGAGGGGAGGGGTTGTTTTTTCCTCTAAATCCCAATTGAGGCTTAAAGTAGAAATATAAAACTGTGGCGCTTAAAGGGT
Source organism: Rhinogobius similis (assembly GCA_019453435.1). NCBI lineage: Eukaryota > Metazoa > Chordata > Actinopteri > Gobiiformes > Gobiidae > Rhinogobius > Rhinogobius similis. The sequence goes on along the minus strand of CM033627.1, from coordinate 10,065,028 downwards.
TAATATCATATTGAGAAACAACAGGCAAAGAAATAGAGGTTATGCTCTGGCATTCTTTTATTCGAATAATACTCAACATTTTGTGGCAAAATTATTAGCGGCACAACTGATAAAATGTGTTTCTTTGCTTTTTTTTGGCCTTTTGTTTCGCTCAAATCAACTTGATACAATCAGCTTTCTCCATTATTGCTCTGACTGTGCAGAGAACGGCAGTTGGTGATTTAGGACAACTGCCGTACAGCAATTATTTTCCTCAACAAACAAACTCAAAACATGTTATTTAAGCACAGAAAGGTAATGAGTTCAACTGTGTGTGATCCCAAAGTCTGTATCGGTGATAAATGTGAGCGCAGTGTTCCTGTTGTTTATCTGGTTTTCTACAACTGTTCACTTGATTTAACCTGATTGACTTTTATATTTGTCATCAGACTTCAGCAGCTTTTTCACATTTTTCACTCTCCATTGACTCGCATGCATTTTTGCACTTTGTCACTGCTAAAGTTCAGAATGCTGTGATGTAATTTGTGTAACCTCTACAATGTCTCCGCCAGAAAAGTTACATAATGCACCTTTGAAGTTTAGGAATAATAGCGTTCGTTTTAAGTAATGTGTTTGAATGCATTGCCTACTCTGATTTCGATTTCCATATCTACTGCTAAACTGGAGCTTGTTCAAAGTCAGAAAAGGGATTATTTTCTATTTAATCTTTATTTTATCTGATGTATGGTAATCTATCTAAACTATCTTATTTAACTTAAGGAAGAATGTTGCCTGATTAAAGATGAAATAGAGCTATAAACTGAATTGTCATTGCACATACCAGGATTCCAAAGCCTGCCAGAGCTTTCTGTAAATCCTGTTGGAAGAAACATCAGACACGCAGAAATGAATATGCAAATCAGACTGTGTATTTGATGATATGAAATAGTGACGTCATACCACTGCAGTGCCTGGTTTGCCTGGCGCTCCGTCCTCTCCCGGGTCTCCCTGTCCATCAAAACATGTCAGTCTGTCAGAGCTCAAATCAGAGTGGAGTCATGTAAATGCACAGGATGCGACTTACAGCGTCACCTTTTGGGCCGGCAGGTCCTCTCTCTCCCTGGAAAAGACACACTAATGAAAATACAAAACAACTCTTCTTTCTTCAGTGTAGCTTTTGTGGCTGTTTTTTGTTTTTTGTCCTTTTGTAAATAAGCTTGTATATTATCCGAATGGGTGTTTTCAGAAGTAATCATGTTTATTTTGTCTATTTGGCCAATTTGGATCATTATTTATCTTTTTAATATACATACTGTTTGGCAGTCTTATTCTACTGCTGCCGTCTTTGCACATTTCCTATTGTTGTATGATTACAGGTTTTCTTGTCTTATCGTATTTGTAACAATCACAAGAAACAAAAAAAAAAAGTAGCATCCAAACCGATTAAATCTGAGCCGACACTGAGGTAATTACTTGTGCGGATCAACAACGGTGTGTGACAAAAATGCCATAAAAAGCAGCAGCACAGTCCATGCTTACAGTCTGGCACTAACCTTGACATTACACTGACAATCCACATGATCACTGGTAGCTTCATCAATCATGAATATTGCTCATTGAACAAAATGATTGTCATACTGTTCATGTTACTTTACAGACGAGAGCGTGCATTCTCAAGGTGGTATGTCCGAAAGCGTTTTATGTTGTTCAAAGACACGGTATTGTACGTTGTTATTATTATGGATAAAATCTAAATAAATAATATCTACAGTATAATATCTTTTCTGCTCTGTGACATGACCACTATCATTCTTGGTTAGTGTTTACTTCACAGCATGGACAGTCGATGAAATTGCTCGGTAACTAAATGTGTAATTGTGGTCATTTCATGCTTGTTACTCATGGAACTATAAATAACACATTTTATTATATTCATATTTTTGGTCACACTTTATAATAACTGCACTTATTCAAGCCTTTAAAAGCATGGACAAAGTCATATTCAGAGTGAACAAAAAGTTTATTAAGAATGATTCAGGCTTAGTAACTTCTTAACTAATACTCTAACCCTAATTCCTAACACTAAGTAGTTACTACGCCTGAATCATGATTAATAAACTATATGTTTACGCATTTTTAATACACTTTAATCTTCTGTAATTCGGACAGCATTGCTCCGATTGTATTGTGCAAAGATATTTTATGTTATTATTATGGAAAAGCTATAGATACATAATATTGGTAACACTTTATAATAACTACACGTATTCCTGCCTTAATAAAGCATGAACAAAGGTATAATTCAGGATTAATAACTATTTAAGTAATAATCCAACCCGAATTCCTAACCCCAACCCTAACCCTAACCTTAATTAAGTAGTTACTAATCCTGAATCATGCTTAATAAACTATTTGTTCATGATAAATTAAGTCTTTGTTAATGCTTCGTTCAGGCAAAATAAGGTGTAGTTATTATAAAGTGGTACCATAATATCAATATATAGAATTATGTAATAAAGCCTGATTTAGTTTACTTTTGTTGGTAAGGTGTACTTTAGAGTCTCACGTAGGGGAAAAGATTGAAATTGAATAAATGCTTCAATAAAAATTTTGAGGGAACACCAACAAACTGAATAAATGTACAAAATGAATCACTAATCATAGAAACATTGCTCATCTAGTCACATTTGGATTTTCTTTTGATTAACTGCAATGATGAGGGCATAAGAGACTCATTCCTCCATGAAAGTCGGTGGCTCTGAACATCCAGTCTACAAAGAGACGGACCAGTTCCTGATCTTTTAAAGCCAAGTTGGATCGATGGAGAGAAAAGGCGGACTCACGCGCTGCCCCGCTGCTCCTGGGATCCCTGGTACCCCCTGAAGGACAGAGGAAGGACAGTGATAAAACGTGAGCGATAACGGCGAGGGGAGGGGCCCAGCGGGACGACCCGGGAGAGGAAGATAAAACACATGTCACTGCTGATGCACGAGATCTGCTCCGAGATAACAGACACAACACACTATATACTTCACATTACATCTATATTATACACAGGAAAACATGCGACGAGATAGTGATACAAACTGTAATGTAATGTTTAAATGAACTTGAAGGTGACACTGGAATATCTTTATTAAATACTACACAGATAAAGAGCTTAGATGTTTCTCTTAATCAGATGGAGGAGATTTTCTGCTCTGTGACACGACTACACTATCATTCTTGGGAAGTGCTTTACTTCACAGCACACTGGCAGTATAGATGAAGGAATTAAACTAAAAGTGTAGTTATTATTCATGGAAACAGAGCAAATTTTATTAATAATCAATTATACATGTCTATACATCTATTCTATATTTTGGTCAGGACAGTGCATTTTTAAGAAGACATATTATCGACTTATGGCACCTTTTCATTTACCCACTCAAGGTTGTGTTTAGAGTGATTCCTGCATGTTTGAGTAATCCATATTCTGAAGACGCTATTGAAAATCCCAGTTTTCATCGACCCTCAATGCAAATCCGCTGCCCTGTACTTACTTTGTTTTTTCCGATTTTTGTTTTTGTCTCAATTGATGGCATGCAAAGAATTCAGCAACGTCACTTTACAGAAATTAAATAAAAATCCACAGCTTGCTGACGTGATTTCCTCTGGTGGTCAGGCAATAAAAGTTTCCTTAATTTAACCATTTTTGATCAATATTGAGATTTAAAGTGTCCAATGCCATTATAATCAGACAGACAAAAGTATAATATGTCTTCTTTAATGAACAGACATGTGACAGATGAACAAACACAGTCATATTCATTCTCTAATGTACGTCAACAGTGGAGGCAAGGTGGGTGTAGCGTCTACCCCAAGGACACAATGACAGTATGCACATTGTCAAGTGAAATTTGCCGACCTTCAGGTTCTAACCAGTGGGCGAGGCTACCGCGCTCAAATTGAGCCGCCGACTGTAGGCTGCCATGTTTGCAATCTGGTGCTGACCGCTAGGGGCTGCTGCGGAAGTAGAATTATTCAATGCAAGTCAATGGGGAGTTAGACGTTTCACCACCTCCTGTAGAGCCTGGCTCAAATACGGCTTTGGTCTCAAAAGCGTTAGCTTACGGCTCTGTGACAACGCTGAGGGTGGTGAATTTTTTTTGAACCAGGCTGGTTTAGCCGCTGTGATTTTTTAAAGTTCTTGAATATCTAATGAGGAAGGCGGGCTTTACGCACCGGAAATGTCACGGCGCAGCCAAACACCTACGAGTGGGCGGTAACCATAGAGGCAACGACGGCAGTACGTCAGCAAAAGGCCGCCCCAAAGTCGCCCTCTCCCCGCCTCCCCACCAGGGGGAGTGGTGGGGGCTAACCCGCGGCCATTTTGAATTCTCCATGACTGAGCCGCATTTTCATGAATGGGGCGGAGCGACAACAGTCTGTCCATTATTTTTTATGTCTATGGTTCTAACGTGCTCTAAACTCTGCACAACTGTCGCCCATTTCTAATTCTACTTCACACAAGGAAATATGACTAATCCTGAGCCAAACACTACATCCATTTTGACATTAATAAAGTCTAGTTTCTTAGTCCAGCGTCATCAGATTGAAAGTTAATTCTGGATGGGAGTCGAAAAGTCTTCATTGAAAAGAGTGTCCAGATGACTACGTTTGAAACCTTTTGTACCTTTTATATTAAAGAGTGACATAAAGGTACTTCACTGTAAACACTGGAGGTTGTGAGAGGGCGGGTCACTTACTGGAGTTCCTGGAGGCCCCTGTGGACCTGGAATGGGCGCAGCTTCAGCTCCTTTCACATAGACGACCTGAGACAGAGAGACAGAGACGTAGGACCACTCAAGAACACAGACGCCATAAAAGTGCTCATGATGCCGCTGTGGCCTTGTTACTCAGCGGCGGAGAACGTAACTGCCCTTTACATTAATACAGACAAGGTTAAGGGAAATATTGATCTATTCCAGAGTTTCCCAACCAGGGGTACGGGAACTCTAGCGGTACGTGAGGAATTACCAGGGGATACTTGGAAGGTTTTCAGGTTTTAAAAGACAATGAAATGTATTCTTATCTGAATAAAAACTCGCATTAGTTGTAAATTTAGCAACTTTTGGAGTATCTTGGACCATAAATGTAAAAAAAACATAAAATATAGTATAGTAGTAAACCCATTTATCTACCTGAAACTCAAGTTAAGGGGTGACACAAAGCTTAGGAGGTATTCAAGACAAAAAAGGTTGGGAAACACTGATCTATTCCATATTTTTAGATTAATACTATTATGTAAATCATTTGCTTTTGATCTCATGCAAAAACAATACTAGTATAATGTAATGCTTTCTTCCATCAATCCATTTCACAATATGGTATCTTATGTCTACTCTACTCTAATTTAAAATATTCTCGTCTGGACTATTTGTGTTGTTTCACTAAACAAAGCACACCAGATGGAAATCTCACTGACAATGGTATACATTTAAATATTTGATTTATCACAAGTGCAAAGTGCTTTTGTACCTCGATTTGCCACTAAAAGCACTACTTTGGACACCATGTTTGAAAGTAAAGACACTCTAGAGCAGTCTTCTTTAGTTGTACCTGTCCAGGAGGACCCACAGCTCCAGGTGGTCCTGCGGGTCCTGGAGGTCCCGCGGGGCCCGAGGGTCCAGCAAGGCCTCGGTCTCCTTTCAGCCCATCTCGCCCCTGGATTATAAAGCACAGATCAGAACATGCCACATTACATTTATTACAACAGAGGAGGCTACTGACAACTTCTTGGTATTTGATTGTTGGTACAAATGTTGATTGTTCACAAACAAATCAATGGTGAAGCTGATCCCCATATTATACTATATACAATGAACGTTTCCTGATTTTTTAGGTTATTTCTCTGTTCTTCTCACCTGTCACAGGTAAAAGAGGATGTTTAGTGGTCACTAAATAAAGCAAACGATCATAAATTTCAACTCAGTCAGTTAGCCTCTAAAATAAAATACCAAAAGGTTTACACGTTCATCAATGACTTTTAACGAGGCTTTGAATTATTATTAGTGTTGATGAGTTGTTACCAGCTGACACTCTCTGGATTATTCATCAGTACTGTGTTTTGCAGGCTAATGCTAACGGCTATAGGCAAAATACATGACTGCTCTCGGAGTCCTTTAAATCACACTGGACCAGCCGTGTTGTCACTGGTTGATAGCACGAGCATTGAACACCTCGTCTACTCTCTCTAGTCTACTCTACTCTAGTGTTAACACCAACCCTGATGAAACTATCAAACCAACTAAATCAGAATAGATTAGTGGCCCACTCTGCCTCTGCATAAGGTGACCTCCTCTTGCACTGTGGGCTATGCAGAGTCTGAACAGTGCAGATGAAAGCAGGTGGTGACTCCTCCTCACGGATAATTAATATGAATTTCCACATGAAAACAGCTCGGTGACATTTGGTGCTCCTCTGGATTGCTCTCAGAAGTGCCTCTGCCTTTAAAGTCTAAGCTGCCTCATTAGCGCCTACTGAATTTATATGGCGTCTTGTTGAGGAGGCTATTGATCTGCGGTGAATGAGTGTATTGTCAATGCTCAAGCTGAAAGTAAATGCCAGGGGTGTGTAGCAACGCCTGGAATTTAAACAGCTACACTGACTCTGGAATTGCGTTATCACACCATATACTTTTAATTGTACTGTTAGAACAGGATTTTAAATGACAAAAAGACAGATCCCTATTTGAGGAAAAGCTACCAACCACCGACATTAGAAAATAAAAGCTATGTTGTTTGGATTTCTTGCTTATGTCGGGATTTATGATTTTCCTCGATGACAATATTAATCGGGGTGCACAGTGGCAGAGCGGTTAGAGCTTCTGCCTCTCAGTAAGGAGATCGTGGGTTCGAATCCCGCACCACCCCAACATCGTGGTTTCGAATTATGAACCACCCTAACATCACACGATCTCTCTGGGTGGAGTCTGCATGTCCTCCCCGTGTTACCGTGGGTTCTCCCCGGGTTCTCCAGCTTCCTCCCACCGTCCAAAGACATGACTGTACAGGTTAATTGAGAACTCTAAATTGTCCCTAGTGAATGAATGTGAGAGTGAATGGTTGTCTGTCAATGTCCTTGTCCTCTGTGTCAGCCCTGCGACGAGTTGGCCACTGTCCAGGGTGTACCCCGCCTAAGGCCCAAAGTCACTGGGATAGGCTCCAGTCACCCGTGACCCCTAACGGGAATAAGCGGTAGAAAATGAATGAATGAATGAACAATATTAATTAGAACAGAAAAAACATGTCAGGTCAGAACATTTACTGTAATTTGATGGTATTTATGTCAAATTTGTTTACTTGAATAACATATGTTTTGAAGTAACAATTATTTTAATTGAGTACAGTTTGAACCTATACAATGACCTTTGTGACACTCATAAACAAGTAAAATGTTTAGGGCCACCACTAGTGGGGACCACATGCTCTGGTAAACAACATAAATACACAAGTTAAAATGTGCAGTAAAAATGTATGTGAAAATATGCTCACCTCAAAAACTCAAGCTTATCTTTAAATACAAAAATATAAATACAAAGAAATAAATAAGCTCTGTAGTCTATTCAAATGGCTAACTAAGTAAAATATTACATCTAAAATGCAGCTGACATGTGATTTATTCAAATTTTCTTTGGGGAGTCTCCCGTTACATAATGCCTATCTCTCATTGTAAAAAGAAATATATAGATGCTGATGATGTCTGCTGCACCAGAGATCCCAAGCCACTGTTTCTCCCAGTACATGCCTGAATTCTTGCATTAATTTAATTGTATTTTTTTGTTTAATTCTTTAAACGGTGTGTGTTTGGTGGACCACAAAGTCTTGTCTTCCAAATGGACCGCCTCTGGCCCCACCCACAATTGTCTATGTCATTATATTTTCATTAAGACTTCATTTAAGAAGTACATTTCATTTAATTTTTGTAGGAAAAGATTCAGCTCTCACTCAAGTCAAAAACTGTTTTGCAGCAGGTTCCTGTTCAGCAGTAAAGAACAGAAAACATGCACAGCAAGAGCAAACAACCAACACAATACCCACACACTCAACAGTTCACAGTCAGTGACAAGTGTAGCTTTAGCCAAGAAAAAAGAGCTGCTTGTCCTCATACAGTGCACAACATTTAACAGCAGAATTTGAAAGTATCAGAACTATTTAAATTATTACAATTAACCTCGAATTTGAGAATAATATGACGTAATAACACTCAGCCTCAAGTATATTTTTAGGCCTCTACCCACTTGTGTCGTAGGGTGCATTCAGACTTGCACACACCACATCAAAATTAAATAAATCTGAACTAAATCTAAACTAGACCAGGACTAGAAAAAACAAATCTATAACTAAAGGCCTGTCACAATAATTAATATATCGGCTTATCTTTTAATATATGAACGCTGGAACAATATTTTTGGGGCTTAATATTTATCATGGCTACAGTTTCTTTGCATTTGTGGAGAATTTTGAAATTTTTAGAGTATGACATGATTTAAGCTGTAGTTAGTCGAATAAGTAACTTCAATGACTTAGATATAGGCTCAAACTAAGCGCTTGTGGAAGGGCTGGGCGATATGGTGATAAAAATCGAATTGTGAACTCGCCTGTGACAATCTCCTGATCTGAATAAAAACTGGTAGCAGTGGAGTTTGGATTTGTACAAACATGTTCTGAAACAAGCGAAAAACGCGATAAAAATGTGTTCAAAAGTTACATAAACGCACCAACAAACAACAAATGCAACTCAATGCACCAAAACACAACTAAAAGAGACAAAAAATACAATCAAAAGTGGCAAATTTTAGTTTAAAATGTGAATTAGAACATAATCCTATCATTAAAACATAAATAAACCTAATTGCAATCGCACTGGTAAGAAAAATTGCAATTAGATATTTTTCCTAAATCGTGCAATAGAAAAATACAAAGCTTGTGGGCTCTATTTTATTATTTATTTGTTGCAGCTCATGTTTTCTTTACGTTAAGGTTCTTAGAAAAGGGTTTACTGAGATGATCCTGCTTTAAGGTTAATGTGTCTGTGGTATAAAGTCGATTCCATATTATCGTTTATCGTGATATTTTCTGTAGCGATATATCGTGGTACAAAATGTGTTATTGCGCCAGGCCTATCTACAGCAGAACCAAATTTGGCTTAAACCAGATCCTAAACCAGGGCAAAGCACAAAACACTCACCAAAGTCCACACACGAGAGAGGAAAGAGGCATCAAACTGAAGTGTAATAAAAAGAGATGAAAGCAGGATCGATGGAATAACAGGGGGTTCGACTTGGATGGACTCAGGACACAGACACACGGACCAAAGCCGCTCCAAGATATTACGAGAAAAATGAAGGGGATAAAACCAAACTAACATCTCGTCCAGCTGCTCCAGCTTCTCCTTTGTCGCCCTGTGAGGCAAAAAAAACAAAACAAAAAGCAAACAAACAATGAGTCAGAGTAACACCACAAAGCAATAAAACTATCAATATTTGGATTTCACATTCATTTTAGCAGAGCAGCAGGATATTGGCAAAACTGTGTTGAAAATTGAACGAATCCCTCTTGTTTTTCTCCCAAAAAAAAGACGAAACACAGGGCTGTATCGCTCGAATCCAACTTAACAACTCTTCTTTTTAGTCTTCCTTTATATCTCTGTTTCCTGCAGTTTTGACACATCTCTGGACACATCTGACTTTATAATAAGAGCTAATTCAGTATCCAATTTATCTGTCTAGAACAAAAAAAAGAGGACAAAAGCACCTTCAGCCTGCCTCCTGTGTTTTACTAAAAGCCGCTGTCTCTAAACGAATAAATATGCTGATAATATGATTAGGAATTTGACACAAACCTTTCTTCCATCTTCTCCAGGCTCACCATCCTCACCCTGAAACAGTACAATGACATTTTAGTCTTTTTTATTTACATATGCTTCTGTAATTTTAAGGCGAGACACTACAGACAAAACTCTTTCTTTCTTTCTTTCTTTCTTTCTTTCTTTCTTTCTTTCTTTCTTTCTTTCTTTCTTTCTTTCTTTCTTTCTTTCTTTCTTTCTTTCTTTCTTTCTTTCTTTCTTTCTTTCTTTCTTTCTTTCTTTCTTTCTTTTCTTTTCTCTCTCAACATATCAGCTTTCATGTTTTATTATTTCATTTAATCCACTTCATCCATAGATTTCTCTGGGAAATTGTAACTTCAAAGGCTGATGAAGACCTTAAAATAGTACCTACCACACCAAGCTTTACAGTCTTGGACTTAACAAGATTTTGACGGAACGTACAGAAGGATTTGCTGATATCTTATTCTAAGCCTGATTCGTAGATTATGTTTTAAGTCTAGAAAGCTTGAATTTTTAGGCCAATTTTCAGTCAGCGCTTGTTTACTCAAAAACTAAACTAAGAAATCCAAAATCCCCTCTGTATATCATTTTGTAAATGTGTACAAAAACAAGACATTTAAACCTGGTTCTGTCCATTTGTTAGATTTATATGTCCCAAATATGTGTAATTTTTAACATTATTTTCCCATATAAAATGCCTTGTTTCTACATGAAAACATTACATGATGAAAAACTTGTAATACATTTGTTTCTTACATTTATGTGAGTAACCTACAGGAGAAGTTTCAAATGGATATCTTTAAATGTAAGATTATTTCCCATTCACATGCAGTGTCTCGCCTTAATTTCAAGATAATGAACATAGTGAACATATATTCTATTCAACATTGATTCTCTCACATTCTTGACATATTAAACTATAAAGACAGGTTCAAGTCTGGACAGTTTGAATTAAAAAACATTTTCCTTTTTTTGCAAAACCTCTTTTCCTCAGACTTTTCAGTGAGAGGAGCTGACCTTTGGAACTCTTTACCAGCTCACATAAAGACTATAATCAGACTATCTATATTTAAAAAGCAGACCAAGTCCTCACTCATGCAAGAGCAGCAGTGTGATCATGTGTAAAGTGTGTGTAAAGTGTGTGTAAAGTGTGTGTAAAGTGTGTGTAAAGGCTGTGGAGAGTCAGAATGTCAGCATGTTTATGAATGAATGTATATCTCTGTCATACATTTGGTCTTATTGAAACGTTGGTAACACTTTATAATAACTACACTTATTCATGCCATAGTAAAGCATGAGAAAAGACTTAATTCATACTGTTTATTAACAATGATTCAGGCTTAGTAACTACTTAATTAATACTCTAACCCTGATTCCTAACTTTAACCTTAATTAAATAGTTTCTAATACTGAATCATGCTTAATAAAGTCTTAATAAGTCTTTGTTCAGGCTTTGTTAAGGCAAATTAAGGTGTAGTTATCATAAAGTGGTACCGAAATACTGAAATATTTACTGTATTTGTTGCGTTTTTATTGTTGTTCATGTCATTTCGTACTGCATTTAATTGAAATCAGATCTGCGCTTATGATTACTACATTTGTTTCTGTCCCTATCAATCAATCAAACAATAAATAAACAAATGTGCACAGTATAACCAAAGCTGATTTAAATACCGCTTTTCCTGCGAGACCCGGCTTTCCATCTTCACCTGCTTTACCCTGAAAAAAAAAAAAAAAAAGAACAAGGACAAAAATGAAAACCATATCAATTGAAAATATATGAACACAGTCTTTACATGAGTCCTTACAGGTGTCCCAGCCACACCCGGAGGACCAGCGGGGCCTGGTGGTCCCTGCTCCCCTCGTAGTCCTGACAAACCCTGAAACACACAAACATCAGCTGATTTGAGTCTCTAACAGATGGAGAGATGGGGTCATATCCAAAAGAAAAGCATTATTATTTGTGACGAGATATATCTTGCTATATTCATCCAACAATAGTCTTAACCAGAAATTTGAATCTGAAGAGTAGTAAGTATTATGATTTAAGGAAGTAACAGATGATATTTGCAATTTAATCTCATCATTGCAGTGTTTACAGTTAGTAAGGATATTAAAGGAGACATTTTATGCTTTTTTCACGTACTTAGCATTGAATTTTAACATAAGTAGATCATCATATTACATTTTGTTCTTGTAAAATGCAGTTATTGATCTAAAACGCCTAATAATTAAAACAGGTCCACTGACTTCCTGTTCAAAACTGCGGAACTGATAAGCTCCGCCTCTTCATAGTGACATTTCACAAGCAGCGGATCGTCATTTACATGTTTTGGTGTTTGAAGTGGCTACATGACATTCAAATAACCACAACTAAGTACAGGATGTGGGCGGGGATAAGGGGTAGGTGACAACAGGAATTTTCTGAGCACTTGAGCCTCAGTCGCAGAACAAAACAGGATTAACTAAGTCAAAATAAAACTTTGAGTAAGATAATGATGACAAAACACAAAATTTAAACCTCATGATTTTTTTTTTGCATAACATGTCCCCTTTAACATTAAGTCATTCCTTTTAATCAAATCCATCTGATTTAAAGTCTATATGACAGGTTAAACTACACAATTCACTAAAACACAGTGAACATGATCACATTTAAGATTTTACTAAACATTTTTCATAATGTTTATAATGTTACTTCCTGGTTGGACATGAGCTGCACATAGCTGACATAGATACACAACTGTGAACTGTTAAGGGCAAAAATCTATATTAATGACACAATAGTTATGGTTTGACAAATAATAATAGCTGATAAGACCTTTATTTTGTTGAATGATTGTTTAAACTGTGTTAAAATGTGTCAGTTGCCTGAAAAGTATCATTTTTTGAAGCACTACTTGCTGTAATTTTAACTTTTATTTATCAAAATGTGTTCACAATATGATTTAAAACTATAATAAATATTTACCACAGGTGCCCTCCCACCAAATTAGGTCATGATTAGAATATTATGAGAACCTGTCACATAGACTTTAAGTTCCACTCAGTAGAAAACAGAAACAAAATGAAAAAAGTCGCTCAGTTGTTTGTTCTTTTTTAAGACTGAATACGTTTTTTACCTTGAACAAATGATCCCTATTTTGTCTTTATAAAAGAGAACAAACAAACATATAAAGAAGACCTCCTGAATTTCATGTTTTGTTTTGTTTTTCTCTCGAACTCTCAAATCAACAGCAGCACTTTTGCATAATCGCATCTCCGTTCTGTACTCTTTTTCTTTACGCAAACTAACTTCTCGACTACTTTTAAAACATTCATAAATCTCCTCAATGACCTTAACCCACTCCTTTTACTACGGCCTTATACAATGCTATAATGTACTCTTAATCATCACATATATATTCGAAACATAGAGGAAAAAGTTGAATGTTAAAGACAAACTGAGCCATTCTGACACATCTGACCTTCAGTGGGAAGAGGCAGTTTGCTCACAGTCATTTCTGCTCTGACCAGTGCATTGTGCTATTATTACTACAGATAATAAAGTGAGCGTGTGTCTCCTGTCGTTCACACCAGGGAGGAACCTCTAACACCTCCACACTGCCATCTGCAGCTCGGAGCTAAAAACACACCACTGTGACTCACACCAACCACTAAGTGAGGAGAGTATTTTTATATCAAATGTTAAAGATGACATGATGACTAAAAGGCGTACGTTGAGAGAATGAAATGGGGAGTGAGCAATATATTTATGCTACACTGTGTAACTAAAGAGAAACAAAAAGTGTATTGTAAAAATGTAATGTGTAGAAACAAACTGTGAAATTTGTTTTGGCCAAATCCAAAAGATAAAACCGTAAAGATTTTAATTTTTTGTTTAAGGTATTTAAAGTAAAGCCACATAACTCTTTAACCAAATAATTGACTAAAATAAAAGCATGTTGTTGCTGTTTTTTTTATGTTTTTTATTGCACTGAAAAAGCTGTCCTTTGCTTTGCTTGTCTTCATGTAGGTGAAAATAGAGATGTTGTTCCTTTATAATATTCCATGTCCTTAAGTATGGTTTTAACTTTCTTTTTCATGGAATCGTACGGGTGATGTGCCACAAGATAAAGATGGTGATGTCTTTTTGAACAGACGAAAGACTAATTCCTCTTATATGGACATATAAGAGGAATTAGGCTAAAAATATAGCCATATGTTTTCACAATGCAATACAACTAATGCATTTAATCTCAGATATATGCAATCTGTTATTTTATTTTAAAATCTAAATATTGATTTCAGCAAATATTGTCGGCCACAGCAGCAAGCCAAATATTAGATATTGGTATCGGTATTGGCTAAAAAAACATAAGAAAACAAAAAAAACTTCAAAATTTCAGCCCATGAAATAGGGTACTTTAAAAAATTGTCAAATTCTAGGAGGTGAACTTAAAATATGTGAAGAGTTCATTTGCACAAACAGATAGCTGTCATTTTAAAGAAGTAATCAGAAGCTTGCAGTTTACTCTTTGAATTGTAATGTTTTCAAAAGCCAACATATTTTAATACCATTTGATCCATCCTTGATAAAATCCACTAGGCCATATTTTCATTTTTTGCACAATTTTACAAAATAGAGATATCTGTTTTTGCAGTTGAACTCTTCATTTGTAATCTCACGTCTCTGCCGGGTTCCCCTTGTTTCCCTGGATCACCCTGAAACACAAAACGTATTAGTGAATTGAACTGAAATGTTTCCTATGTATGTGTATTCATCTTTACCTATTTGACTAAAAATAATTCCTTAATTAAAATAAAAAGTACCCTGAGTCCTGGAGCTCCGGGGCCTCCTGGTTTACCATCCAGACCTGGGCGACCATCCAACCCAGATGCACCTCTCTCTCCCTGCACGGACAACAACAACAGCAGCAATGGTAAACTTCACTGTCGCCATCGGTCTTTAAAAATGTACTTATTTAAAGCTGCTGTACCAGATTTTTACTGTTTTGAAATGTGAAAAGCAGAACTAGTTCATGTACCAGATTGCAGATTTGCATGTAACAAAGTAAAATCTGTTTTGTTCCAGCACAGACTTATTGTAAAAGCATCAATTCGGATGAAAATGAGACCACGGCGCTTTCTCTGCATCTAATTGTAGAGTGTTTTATTCTACGCAAAGCCGGAAGTGCACCGTTAGCATGCTAATGTTCATTCCCCGAGACAGCAACACTCGCTCTGGGCTCAGAGACTCGTGAAAAGTGCTTATAAACTCATCAAGGTGAATATTTAGGATGCTGATACTGCATTAGGAAAGTGAGCGTTACATGTGACTGATGTAAAGACTTTAAAACAAACTAGTCCTGTTTTCCATGTTTCAAAACAGTACAAATCAGGTACAGCCCCTTTAAAGTGATTTTTGGTGACTTTTTTACTGTATACCTTGTCTCCTGCGGATCCTCTTTCTCCTGCGTCACCCTAGAAATATTAAAAATGTTAAAAATTAAACAATATTAATCTTTGAGAAATTCTAAAAGTGAAAGTTACGGAGCAGACTCACTCTTGCTCCAGGAAGCCCCCGCTGTCCCTCAGGTCCCTTAATAGAAAACAATTCACACAGATTTCAGTATTAGTACTGTTTTACTTGTATTATTCTTTTCTATTGTTAAACTTACTCTTAGTCCTGCGGGCCCCGGAGGTCCAACATCTCCTTTCTGGCCTTTGCCTCCGTGCTCCCCTGGGTCTCCGGCATCACCCTGATCAATTACAGCAAAAAACATCACTCTTTTTGGCTCTGCGTCGGTCGCACAGTTCTGGTCAGAGGTCAGGCAGGTACTGTCATCTCAGCATCTCTCCATCCGCAGTAGTTTGATTACTTGGTGACTTATCCTCTCTTCCCGCACTCACACAGTTATGTAACATCCTCTTAATTATACAGGAAATACAGAACTGAAATAACTATAAAACACTGGCTAAACTCCTTAACAAACCTCTGCACACTTGAACAGCTCACAGCAACATTAAAACAAAACAACTTGGTCAATAATTTATACAAAGCTAATCCCTCTTGTGCCTAACTAAGTACGCCATTACCCTCTTCATCAACCATCAGCAAATGAATAGGGGTTTAATGTCATCCCCAGATAGAGATCATGCAGGTGACATCAAAACATTCAGAATTTTAGCAGTAAGTAGCAAAAACACATGAGAGTCAAAGGTGAGTGATGCCATTTTCTCCTGTAAAAGCTCAAAACAAAGCAGCCCAAGTCTGCTAACAAATATGAAAGTCTAATAAAAAAAAAAGTCTTTTATATTTTGAGGTTCTTTTGTTTGTTGGTGCCCCTTTTTAACCCTTCTGTTGGTACCCCTTTTTAGCCCTTTTTTGTTTGTATCTGACATCTATAAAAAGAAAATCAAGTACACAGTTGTACAAAACCAGATAAACAACAGGAACACTGCAGCTGCGCTCACATTTATCACTGACACAGACTTTGGGATCACACACAGTTGAACTCAATATCTTTCTGTCCTTAATAGAGCTCGGGATAGAACGTCAAGAAATGTACATAGAAAAACATTAGCCAAAGCAGTGAAAAAAGTGAACAAAAAATCCATGGAAGAACTTGATAAACTGCTGGGTCACTTTTGGTAAATACAGTTATCAATATATAATGTTAGAATAATTTTGAATGAACTCTAACTCCATTGATTTAGCATCGGGCTGTCTGAAAATTCACGATCCCGAGCTCAATTAAGATATTTCTGTGTTGAGAAAATGAATTGTTGTGCGGAAGTTAAAGGGGGAATAAATCTCCAACTGCTGTTAGCAAACAAGCTAGCAAAGCTCTGCACTTTCAGAGCAACAACGGAGAAACTACTTTCACGTTACTTTTCACCGTATAAAGTTGATATGAGCAAAACAAAAGCTCCACGGACAAACGCTAGCCCACAAAAACCGAACAAACACACATTTAATCAGTGCCTCCCAAGTTGAAATGTTGAGGAGTATTTTTCAAATAAAAGACCGTCTGCACTCTGTCTCTACCACTTTAGAAAACCTATTATATAATATTATACTTGGATATTGAACAGTAGCAACAATACCTTCTCTCCTCGTTCCCCTTTTAGAGTGCCCTGGATATCAGCCTGTTACAAAAACAAAAGTCACTTTATCATAAATTATAGAAACGTTTTCATCCAAAATACTGACGTCATTTTTGCTCTGTCTCCAATAATAGTAAACGTTTTAATATATTTAAATGCACAAATGCCTTGAAGTGGGACAAACAATCCACTGTATAGTCTTGCCTTTATATATATACAAATATCAGAACCAGCATTATTTTCACAAAGAAGTAGCCACTTGTTTTGTTCATAAATACTGTTTAGTCGTATTATTTTGTTATAGTCGTATAGGTATATTTCTCGTTGTGCTTATCCCTTTGTTCAGCTACAGCAGACCAGTTGTGTAGTAATTTAGACTGGATGAATCGAGGCACTGGTCGGCAAAGCTGGTTATTTACTGCCCTAATGGGAGGAGTTTAAAGCCTTGTCTCTAGATAACCCCCTTGTTGTATATCGTGGTTTAAATAGACATTGCAGTTGAAGTATCTTGGCAGGAACATAACAACAAAACATGTCAGATTGAGGCGCCTGACCCCCTGCACCTGCTTCCCTAATCGCTTTATTTTTCTTTCGTATGTCTCTTTTTCATTAGCAACGCTGCAAATTGAAACATACCACTTTTCCTGGTGGTCCGGCAGGTCCTACAGGTCCCTTGAAGGATAAAACATGGAGTGTAAATCATTTCAGAGCAGAGGCATTTACAGAGGGGCACGCTGCAGAGGCACTGACCTGCTCTCCCTTCTCTCCTCTGGGCCCCGCGGCTCCAGGACTGCCCTGAGATCGAAAACAGATCAATAAGATGCTCAGCCGCTTCAGTGAAAAACCGCACCACAATATTGAAATTCTGTCTGAGCGATGAATCATGAAAGTGTATTACATTTCGACCCTGCTCCCCTGGCTCTCCAGCATCGCCCTTCTCTCCTGGACGTCCTGGCTGCCCGGCGAGACCCTAAACACCAACAACAACGAAGAAGTAAATGTAGTGAGGATACGTTTTAAAATTAATACAATACTACATGTCATATTGAAAAAATAGTATAATTTCTTATTTATCATTACTAAAAAAACGTTTCAACTGTTATCATTGTTGTCTGAGTGAATCTAAACGCTCTTGGCCTGGCTCTGTGTCCCGTGGCCGAGGTCTGTTTTCTTAATACCCGAATTACACTTTTTAATCATGAGGGGCGTCATAAATTCACAAAAAGATGTTTAGTAATTCAAGTTTGTGGCGCCATGAGATGTGGCTAAAGCTACAGTAAACACGGTAAGACTTTATAAGAAGGGACGCATACAAAGCATTTATAAATGTTAATTAATCATTAACTAATCATTAGCAAATATAAAGTAACCTTTAAAAATGTTTAATAACAATCATTAACATTAACTGATGACTGAAAATGATTATAAAAGTGACACATTACAGGTGAATAGGACAAAATCTTAAATATAAAGACATCAATTTGAAACGTCTCCTGTAGTTTACGCACATAAATGTAATAAAAAAAGATAACAAGTTTTTCATTGTGTAATGTTTTCATGTAGAAAAAAGGCATTTTATGTGTAAAAATGGCCAAAAATACATAAACCTGAAAAATGGACAGAACCAGGTTTAAATTTCTTGGTTCATTTTGTACACACACACAAGTATTGAGGGGATTTGGATTTTGGGTTTTTAAGTAAAATAGATTGTACTGAAAAATGTTGTCAAATTTTTTTGACTTTTAGAATTAGATACCAAAAAAATCCAAGATGTGTGTAGGATCTACTTTAAGGCTGACCTTTATGTCTTTGTGGGAGAAAAATGCATGTTAAAAAAAAACACCTTTGAGGTTACAATGTCCCAGAGAAATCTATGGATGAAGTAGATTAAATGAAATAATAAAACATTTTTAGGAACAGAATGGACAAGTTTGTTGTTTCCACATGACATGTTGAGAAAGCAAACTGACCAAAAACAGAAAAATTGAAAAAAATATAGTTTTGCCTGTAGTATCTCGCCTTAAATATGTGTTTATAGTTAGTTTGTTTAAATAACCACTTATAAATGTCTTGTATATTATGCATCTATGCCTTATTTTAAAAGGGTAACTGAAACTACATCCGGTTTATCATTAGCATTTACCACTTTTTATGCATTTATCTCACTTCTAAGCGCCTCTTCATCACATCTAAACGTCTCTCTATGTAATGTGTGATGTCAGATGTATTTTGCACTGGAAATATAATATTTTTGATCTTTACTTGAGTGTTGTGCATCAATAAACAGGAAAGAGATGGTAGCTTTGCTTGTTTGTTGATTTATGTTCATGCTTTATTTTATTGTCCCAGTTACAGTTAACAACCTGTAATAACATCTAATTGCAGAGTGGTTAAAATCAAGTGTGTCGGGCTACATGCTGCTGCATTGTACTTAACAAGGTAGGATTACATTATTCGTGTTTTTTGTTTTTGTGCACTGTATGTAAATAATAATACGTTAATTACAGTACTAGCACATACCATGTCTTAGTACAAATTGTACATGTATTTATACATTGTAAATTTGTATCTAGTTTTTGATTCACAGATGCGAAACTTAATATTTTTGTACAATACTTGCACAAGTGTAATGACAATAAAGTTGAATCTAATCTAATCTAATCTAATCTAATTTTATCTAATCTACTCTATTATTAAATAAAGTATTATTAATCAGTGAACATAACTGAATACAACCTTTGCAACACTTTATAATAACTACACTAACAAAGACTTAATTCATAGTGAACAAATAGTTTATTAAGAATTATTCAGGTTTAGTAACTTCTTAACTGATACTCTAACCCTAATCCTTAATTAAGTTGTTACTAAATCTAAATCATGTTTAATAATCTATACGTTCATTGTGTTTTAAGTCTAGTCTTCAAGCTTTATTAAGGCAAATTAAGGTGGTTATTATAAAGTGGTACCCAACCTTTTTCTAGATACTTTTGGGCACTTCTGACACAAACTGAAAAATATGTTTCTAACACAACGGCACAGATAACCTGGATAGAAACACACTGATATGTGTAGCAGTTTGAATTGAGTTCCTGCTGGCAAGGATAAAACACAGGTGGAAGAAAAACTCAAAATGCATCATAAAAACAGCTATTACTAAGCTGTATCCTCGCTTCAGTGGTGGCAATGCTTTTGACTATGCAAACTATAGATGTATACTTTTATAACAACATACTGTATGGTTTAAATGTATTTCATACTTAGCATAGCATACCTTTAGAGCAATAAAGAGTTGTATTCATCATTCTTTCCACAGCTACATTTGGTTACTTCCTTAAAGCGACTAAACCCAATAGAAACATGTATAATGCACTTACCCTCAGTCCTCTCTCTCCATTTTTCCCCGGCAGCCCAGACTCCCCCTGTCCCAGACAAATCAAGTCAGATTCATCATTGTATGTATTTTTCAATGTCAACAAAGAACAGCAATCAGTGTTTCAACAAAAATCCAATCGGCCGAATCGAGGAACAATATAAGAAAGTGCAGTAATACTAACAGGGATGCCTTCGTCGCCTTTCTCTCCCTTTTCCCCCTGAAACACACACAATATAAATGATTTACTCGGTCCATTGGAGACAATCATAGAGGTGTATGAAATGTCAACATTACTATATCAACCCAACAGCACTGACAAGAGTAAGAGCGGGGCAAAGGCAGAAGACAGAAGACCCAATTTTACCTTTTACAAGCCTCTAGAATGACAAGCATGTTGAGAAGAAGGGAGAGAGTCTGCAGAACTTATTATGTTACAGCAGGTACAGCATGTGTTTTAATAAGACAAAGTGTCCAGGATGCAGCTCACTGGTTTTCCTGGAAGTCCTGGTTTTCCGGGAATGCCTGGTTTGCCACCGTCGCCTTTATCTCCGACTTCACCTGGTTCACCCTGAAAATGGAAAATCACAAAAGTTTTCATGAAAGTAGTTTATATTTTTCTCTATTTTTAATGTTTTAAAAAGGCCACACAAAAAAAGTTGTCACCTGGATTCAACAAAGCAAATAGGTCTGAGCCTCCTATTGGATAATTGCATGGGTGATTGTCTATTAAGCTGCAACACAATACTTTAACTCATCTGATGGAATGAGTGGCTTCTCATTTGTGTAACAAATGTGGAAAGACAAATCCTGTGGTCGTGGAAAAGACGTCAGTGTGTTTGGGAAGGGTCAAATCATTGACATCAAGAAAACATCTAAAGGAGCGTTCAGACCGCAGCGACCAACGTGACCAGTTTACATGTAAAGTCTATGGTGTCGCGCAACAAAAGCCTCTTGCGATTTTGCAGCACGACCGGGGCGAATTTGCAAAGCTGAACTTTCTGCGGCCATCGCAGTGACCGCTGTGGATAGCAACCAATCAGAGGTCACACTTCAGTGATGTAACTACGTATTTCATTATCCAGGAAGAAGGACGTAAACAAACCACACAGCGGCAAAAAATGGATGATAAACTCATCGTGTCTGTGGCACCTGGAGCTCTATAATGTCATGCTGTGGAGACAGAGACAGGAACAAGAGCCTGGAAGAAGGTTATCAGCCTGGATTGTCTGGTAAGCGATCACAACTTTGGAGCCTGGCGACCAAGTGGCACGATCAAAGCGACTGTCCTCAAAATGCAATGCAATCAAAAGAAATGACTAAAAGTGGCACTGGAACTTTCCAACACATTATTAAAAAAAGGGGGAATTGTGGGGAACCATTGTCTTGGAGGAGGAACTGTGGTCTGAGAGGCGGGTGAGGAGATGTACCCATCATGCCTAGTGCCTCCTGTACGAGTCTGTAGGGGGCAGTGTTGTGATCTGGAGCTGATGCAGTTGGTCAGGTCAAGGTTCAGCAACACTCTGTGCCCAAAGAATGATCAACTGATGACCTGAACATCCTGAACGACTGAGTTATTTTATATTTTGAGAATGATCAACTGATGACCTGAACATCCTGAACGACTGAGTTATTTCATCAATGGATTTTGTCTTCTCTGACTCCACGATGTCAATGGCAGGACTCATGGGGCTCACTTTGTGACAGAGTAGTTCAGGGGCAGGAGGCATCATTTTCACAATCGACCTCCACAGGGTCCAGGTCTGAACCCCTTTGAGAGTCTTTGTGATGTGCTGGAGAAGGTCACACTCTTCATCATCAATACAAGATTTTGGTGAGAAACAACTGAAACACTGGGATTTATAAACATTTTTTTGACATTGCTGAAGCTTTTTCAAACTATGGCAATATGAATGTGTGCTGTAATCAAAGCTAAAAGCGCTTCAACCAAATAATAGAGCATGTGACCTTTATTTCTGCTGCGACTTTTTTTTTGGGGCCGGGCATTGTACTTAAACAATACACTATTTCTTCATATTATGGCAGTGGATAAACTCAAATCCTGTCTCTATCTTACAGTATGTATGGTAATTATTTATTCAATCATGACACACAAGCTCCATCTTTACTATAACAACAAGCAATGATCTATTCTTTTTTATTTAGGAAAGCAAAAGCTCACAGTGAATAAAGATCTGCTTACCTTTTCTCCTGGTTTTCCGGCGAGTCCAGGAGGTCCCTAAAAACACAGTCATGTTTAATGTATGTCGCGAGGAGCAGGTTCTTAGGTTTTGGGCCTGGCTTTTGCAGACAGGTGGCACAAGAAAATGTCGCATGAATAAAAGATGGTGTTGCTAGTGTCAGTGGGATGATTCTGCAGCTGAGAGCACAGTGTTTTTAGGATAGGATTTGACAGGACAAAAATAGTAAAAAGTTAAGTTTAATCTTACACATGAGCAAATAAATTATGAAAGGCTGAAAGCAAAATCACACCTTGTCGTGTCAGCTACAGTGCTGTCCATTAAAACAGTGTCGCTGAGGGAGGTGGTATGCAATAAATAGATGTTTATTTAAAAATGTTTGAATACAGATACTGGAATAAACATTTCAAAAAGTGCCCTTCTCATATAATTACTTAATGTATCAAAACTGGACCTAAAACAGGACCTAAATTGGGAGTAAAAATTGAATCAGGAATATTAAAAGACCTTTACATGATTTTTACTGTTGTGAAACATGTAGTCCAATTTTTTGCATGTAATAAAGTAAAATCTGTTTGCTCAAGCACAGATATTTTGTAAAAGAATCTATTCGGGGAAAAATAAGACCACAACATTTACTCTGCATCTATTTACAGAGCGTTTTATCCTATGAGAAGCAGGAAGTGTGTGTTAGCATGCTAATGTTTGTTAGCTTTACCTGTAAAGGGCTCAGAGACGTGTGAAAAGTGCTTATCAACTCATGGCTGTGAATATTTAGGATACTGGGACTGCATAAGTAAAGTGAGATACATGTGACTGATGTAAAGACTTGAACTACTTCTGTTTTTCACGTTTAAGTACAGTAAAAATCAGGTACAGCACCTTTAACTTTAGATTTCATGTTTTTAGCTTGATGAGGTCTATCCAAATGTCTATTGAACTTACCCGTGCTCCTGGTTCTCCTTTACCTCCTCCTCCACCTGCTCCTCCAGATCCAGGCTCTCCCTAGAAGAAGCAGCCATTTAGTCGTTTTAGAATGAAGTAACACCATAATAATCGGTCTGTCACGATAACACATTTGAAAGCAAAATGCATTGCCATAAAACAAAAAAAACATCACGATAATATTGAAACAACTTTATGTCACTGACCCAATAATCCAGAGCCAGGATAATCCCAGTGAACCTTTTTATAAATGTATATTATTGTTTTAAAAAAAAAAGAGCTGTTATAAAAAAAATAGCTGAATGAAACATTTAGTATTTAGTAAGCATCAATAATGAGATGTTGTAAATATTAATGAATCTTCACTCTACAGGTCACATGTGTATGAACTAAAACGAATTAAGAAAAAGTTTCCTGCTGCAAAAAATTGTACACACTATACCCATGGAGTCCAAAAAATATTTATTTATAGTGACCAACCGACATAACAATTAATTTACAAAGCAGCATTACTCACTTTCTGTCCTGGTTCTCCTTGTTCTCCTTTCCCCCCATCCAGACCAGGCAACCCGCGAATCCCCTGTGATGAAAAGAGTCGTGTGGTGAGAAAAATATATAAAAAATAAAATGAAATGTACAACAAAGTTCAGTTTTTAATTGGAGTTGAGCGTTGAGCAACTGAATGCTGTGTGCTTTGGTCTACTACTTTACTTCTACAGTGAATATAGAGTAGAGTACTTTTGATCCTTCTACTACTAACACTACTATCACTACTTGTAAATTACTGCTACTATAACTAGCCCCATTATTACTTTTACTGATACTACAATTACAAGTGGTTTTAATGTTGGGCCTCCCTTTACCCATGAGAGTCTTAATAAAGATAAATTAGATAAGTAGACTTTCCTGGTTAATAAAGGTTAATAAAACCATAAAACTACACATTTCCAGCTATTCCGAATAAAAATATTTAGTTTTTTTTTTAAAAAAGAGCTGCCACAATGGTAAAATAAAACTCAAAATGTGTAAACTGAGGTTAAGAAATGCTATTATATGTGTTCTGAAACAAGGGACCAAAAGAAAAAAAAGGCAACTAAAAACGTGACTAAAAGTAACTAAAACACAACTATAAACAAAGAAAATTACTAAAAGCAACAAAAGCATGACTAAAAGCAGCAAAAACACAACTAAAAGCACAGACAACGTGACTAAAAGCACCAAAAATGCAACTAAATGCACCAAAAACACAACTAAAAGCACAGAAAATATGACTAAAAGCAACTCTATTCTATTCTATTCTGTGTGATTCCTTTTCAGTTCGTCATATTTCAGTGTTTTTGTCAATTCTCCGGGTTCTGTTTAAAATGTGAACTTTAAAGAGAATCTCATTATTAAAACATAAATCATAAATTCAATCGCAATTGCAATACTGATATTTTTCCCAAATCATCCAGTTCTATCATACAATAATATTATTAAACAGGTAAAAGTCATCATTTTTAATTTATTTTATTAATATAACCAAAATCCAAATTACTTCCAAATTACCACTGCTATTATTACTTCTACAATGTACACACTTCAACGATTTCAGCAATGTACCATGTCATTTTAACATGTCCAAAATAAGATAAAATAAGGTGCATTATTTATTTTTTGATCTTCTATTCCTAGAGTTTACCTGGTCTCCTTTCTTTCCCGGCAAACCTTGAATCTGCAAAATTTAAATAAAACAAAAGCAGGCGATTACAAGTACACTCTGTCTGACAATTTAAAAAAATTAAGGCGATTCAGGCGGAACATTTTAAGTATTTGTTTTTTCTTTTTTGTGGTTTTGTTGACTCACGCCTCGGCCTGGCTCCCCTGGTGTACCGTCATTTCCCTAAAAAACAAAGAAGAGTAAGACAATTTTACTGTTTACATTATGAACCGTATGTAGAATGAAAAGACGTTTACCCCATTTTGAACCATTGAGGAAAACATGTATGAGAATTGTTAGCCCCGCCCACTTTGTCCCTACTCTGTACTCTGATGTTGAACCATGACAGAGAAACAACAGTCTGAGATAATCATGGGAAGTTTATTACACACGACTTTTATAAAAAAAAAAAAAACTAAAAGAAAAAAAAATAATTTAATATTATTTTGTAAAAAAAAATAGCTGCTTTTATAAAGGAGTAAGTTATCAAGAAAAATACAGCCTCAGACACTAGTGTCAAAACTAGAAAGCCATTAGAAAACACGTTGATGCTGAAGAAAATGACATTAACAGACAAAATAGGAATGCAAGGTTACAACAGTACAACTACAGTAAATTTACATGATACTGTCTGAGGTTTTTCTGTTTTTTAATTAAATACTGATCATCAAAATCAAGATCAAGAAGTTTATTTATAAAGAACATTTAAAAACACCCATAACATCCAACTACTGTATAAGATCAGTCTGATTCTACGTACATTATTAAAAATATATATCAATATAGTAAAAATAAATCAGTCAGTGTTAAGGTGTGAGTTAAAAAACAATTTTAAAAAGTATTTAATGAATATAAAGCCTTAGTATTGAAATGAAGTTGTATGAAGTCAGTTTATTTGTCTGAGTTTATCTTATAAATGCAAGCTCATTCAATATCAATAATCGATAATAAACCTGTCACAAGTTCCACTACAATAATGTACAGTATTAATAAACAAATCAATTTAAGCCAGCTAGAAAGAGAGTTAGAAGAAGTCAAATTTATGCACTCCCCCAACTCATTCTCTAAATCCATGAGGTTATGGAGCACATTTACACATATAATCTGCATTTCAGTGTCTTGATTAATCTAGCTAAAGTTTACTTATCTCACATCTCCCAAACACAAGTTGTTACAAGCAGCTAGATAATTTCCTCAGCACTCTACCTTGATAATACCATTTCTCTATATTTTATTTTGAATTGATAAACCTACATGCTCCTCCTATCGACTTGTAATTTAAATTTACCACATCCCCGCAAAGTGTAACCTCCATCTCTCTCAGTGAAGAGCTTTTTAGCCGCTAGCAC
This sequence comes from Rhinogobius similis, assembly GCA_019453435.1. Lineage (NCBI taxonomy): Eukaryota > Metazoa > Chordata > Actinopteri > Gobiiformes > Gobiidae > Rhinogobius > Rhinogobius similis. The sequence goes on along the minus strand of CM033627.1, from coordinate 10,038,523 downwards.
ATTTTTACTTGATTTATTCTGGAGTTGTACAGTTTGAAAATTCACTAGAAACAGAAAGATTTAATAATTGCACTGTATTGTATTCGTGATAACATTAAAATGGAGTAAAATCAAGTACAAGTAATAAAAGCCAGGTACAAGCCCTTTAACGCAGCTCACCTTTTCCCCGGGCGGTCCGCTGGGTCCCGGTAAACCCTGGTGACAAACAGGTAGATTCCTTTATAAGTCATGAGAGATTCTGAATGAAATACAGCAGTGGGATATGTATTTTTCAACGTATATCATTCACTCACTCTTAATCCCTGTGTTCCAGCCAGGCCTGGTTTCCCTGGAGGGCCCTAGAATCGCAGCATTATTAAAACAAGTCCACAGAAGCCATTGGAGAAGCAATATATTCCACTGTGAGCCAGAAAAACGGCTGCACTCACTCGCTCGCCGGTCTCTCCAGCTGGTCCTCGCTCGCCCTGAAAATGCAAAGAAAATGTAATCTGACTCAAAACAGAAAATGTAAGGGCAACGCAGTATAAATGTAAACTTGTTTTTTGTGTTTTTTCTTTGATTGTTTTTCTTTTTTTTGAAGATTATTGAAACAAAGCATTGATTATTGTTCATGTTTTCAGTGAACACAAACTAACCAAGATGAGACAATTCTTACACATACGGGTAGATAATAAATTTGGTTAAAGGGGTTTGTTTGGAAGTAGTTATTTTTTTGTATCTACTGTATTTAACCTTTATTTTACCTGGCAAACATTAAAAACTGCACTTAAAGTCTATATGACAGTTTCTCATGTTTTCTTTATTATTACCTAGTTTGGTGGGAGGGCACTTGAGCTAAATATTTATCATGGTTTTACATCTGTGAAGTTGCAGTTTGTGAAGAAATTTTGAAAAATAAAAGTCCTAAAACAGAATCCCTCTGTGATGTCATCAAAAAGCGACAAACCAACCGACGAGACAATTTACAGCAACTGGCATCTTCAACAAAATAAAGGTGTTATCAGGTATTATCTGTTGTTAATTCCTAACTATTGTGTAATTTATATGGATTTTGGCCCTTGTTTTCACAATGGTTGCTAGGTAACAGTTGTAGAATTACCCTAAACTATGTTCAACCAGGAAGTAACATTATAAACGTAACAAAAACTGTCAAACTGGGGACTAATAGGCAAAATATTAAATGTAAAATCTTAAATATAATCATGTTCATTACGTTTTAGTGAAATGTCCTTCTTTCAGTTTAGAGATCTAGTTCTGTGCCAAGTTCCAATCATTATCGTCTGCAAATCAAAATGACATGAGGCCGAAAGAAAACCTGGCTTTGGGAACTGTTAACTTGATAAACTGCGAGCATCGAGTCCTTTATCTGGAACCGTTTTATCTTCTTTCGTGTTTTTTTATTTAAACATGAATCAGCGATGTGTCCTGTAGGGGGCCGAGTGATAAATTGCATCTGATAACTCGGATCAAGATACTGTGCTGTACCAGAACTAAAACAGGAACTAAAAATATCATATCTAGACACACTTTAAGATTAGGATAAAAGTGAAACTAATCTTTGGTCAAACTGGATGTTAAGTGGCCAGGTAGAATGATCCTTCTGTTACTTTTCTCTGCTTCTTTTTCACATCTGATGCTATTTTAGACCCGATACCCTTTTGAAATAACACGCTTTATATATACACTGCATTTCCGGGCTTGGTATTGGTTCTTAACAGCACCAACTATTAACAGACCTCCAATAAACCAAAAATATACAGTACAGTTAACGTGCTGCTTATGATTACTATGTTTTTAGGTTGTAGGTGATAATTAGCATTGGTGGCAAAAAGAATTCTGCTTTTAGAGTATAGAGCTCAGTATGGAGTCCCACCCACCTTGAACTTGTAAAATAAATAAATGGTCACATTTATATAGCGCTTTTCTACCTTTTTTAAGGCACTCAAAGCGCTTTACATCAAGGAACCAGTCACCCATCCACTCACACATTCATACACCAGTGTACGCAGACACTGGGGGCGAGGTGGGTTAAGTGTCCTGCCCAAGGACACAACGGCATTATTCATCTGAAGGAGCTGAAATCGCACCACCAACCTGCGGGTCAGGGGATCTGACCACTCAACTACTCCATGTCTGGAGTGGGATTCGAACTGCCGACCTTCGGATCAGAAGGCGCCCACTCTACCTACTGTGCTACTGCTGCCCAATTGTCAAAAGGTCTTTATGAAAATGAACGGCACATTTACTTCCGGACTCTGTGCAGGTTTCAATGTGGGCGGGACTGTTGAGCTCTGCTGTAAATCACTTTATTTTTGAAGGAGTAATTTCGGAAAAATAAGAAAATGCTTGGCGTCAGATCGCAATTTCAATTTAATCACCATATTGCCAGCCCTACAGGAGATAACTACAATTGTACATGTACAAGTACTGTATGAATCCATGTGCTTGGGTTTCAGTATCGTCTTTTTCTTTTCTGAGGGTCATTGACTTAAACCATCTTTGTTGAGGACTCCTGCATTCGTTTTTAAAGCCATCTCTTACAGCACAGTGCATCTGCTCTGACCCAGAACCTGCGTACAGCATGTTCTCAGATATTTTAGTCTAGGCCAGGGCCATTTAACCAAGATTGAATCCAAATTACAATATTATTACGTGTATTATTCCAAATACTTATGTAATGACCACTGCATTGAATTAAATATACTGTTTCCACTGGATCTTACTGAAGAAAACATACAGCCCCTCTAGAATAGACAAATACTGTACATATTCTTTTTTTTTTTACAAAGGCATGTAATTCAAAAGCATATTTCCTGTACCTAAAACTAAATTTAAAGGAGAACATGACATTTTTTATCGTATTAGACATCTTTGTGAGGTTAATCTGTATTTTTGGGATGTTTGAAGCGTCCGTTGTCTCCCCCTGCTGTCACTAGTTGGAAAACCAGCCTTGCAACACTCTTGAGAAACCTTAGCTCTATTTTCAATATTATTACATAGTCACGTTAAATGTTTTTGTATTCAATAATACTGCCTTAATCAAAATAAATAAATACTTTTCGCTATGACAATGTAGCTGCAGGAGGAGCTCTATCGATGAAACAATTTAGTTCTGATTTGACTTCTCTCAAGTGTAGAAGTTGGGGTGCCGAATTTTCAAACCATATCTTGAGGAAGTGGGTATAATCAGTCTAAGTCTTTATTAGCGCTCACAAAGCCTTGATCACTTTTATTTGCGAGTGCACAGCTTTAGAACAGCTTTTTCAGATGGCGAAGTGAAGCATGGGTGGACCCCGAACACACACCAGTCTTTATCCATATTACAATACATATAGTAGGGCAGTAAAAGAAAATGTTTTGTCGATTAAAGGCATGCCCTGTGCAACAATGGATCCACTAAAGGGGGGTGTGGCGCTCGTAAAAGCTCTGAAAATAGTTAGGATAATGGTTAAAAACTACTACAAACATAGAACAAGTAAACAGCATCTTCGTAAGTGAAAAGAAAGATTAAATTGACCAAAGTCACTCCCAAAACTCCAGATAACTCACTCCATGTATTCTCCTTTTTGGTGTGGTCCATATAAAGCCTTATAATCCTAAAAAAAACAATCCACTAGTGATTATAGTCGACTAATAATACATTTGGTTAACTAAGACACCATTAATTAACTGACTAAATCCCATACAGTATGTTAAAAGTACTCCTTTTGTAAGCCCTCATGCGAACACTACAAGGTGAGACTTTTATAATGTCCGTTCAGCACTTGTCCATGGTCCTCCAGATCACTCACCCTGTCTCCCTCTGAACCGGGCTCTCCGGGTTGTCCGCGGTCTCCCTGTGGGCAGAGGACACAGAGGTCATACTTTCATCAAAATACATCTATAACAAGTGCGTACTTTGAGGTCGGCAATCACTTTTACCTTGCTGCCAATCTCCCCTGGAGGACCGCGGGGACCCTGGAAGATAAAAGAAACAACAAAATGTATAGCTCCTCTACTTGAAACTTTCTGTTTTCGATGTTTGGAAAAGAATAAAAGATATGGGTTTGTGTTGACCTTTGTATCCTTAATCTACCTTACAATTCAAGAACAAAACAACATCCAACAAAAAAGTACTTGTTCAGCAAGGATAATAGGCTTCCTAACCTCACAACCTGCTCTCAGCGTTTGGGCAGCAACATCAGAGTTGCTAAAAGAACGACTTGAACTAAATTAAGTTTAAAGGACATATATTATGCATTACTTTCATTGTTAACGGGCAATAAAAATAACCTTGAGTATCTTTACTTTAACTCATGTTTTAGAACTTAAAATAGTGTATGTACGGGAAGCTTTATGTCAGTCAGGTGTTCCCTCATCAGGATTAGTGCTAGCGCTCCACTTACTGTCAGAAGAAGGAATTACAGTGGGTAAATAAACAAAAGGTAGCTTGCCCCTGACATGTTAATGTAAGCACACAGCTGTACTGAACACGATTTGACGGCACAAACACTTGGGTTCATCATAAAAGCATGACTGAAGCTAAATACAATTCAAGGTATGTTTTTGATGAGGAAAAACAATGTTAGAACATAATTAAACACTTTATTAAGTCAATTTTACATAATATGTGTATGAAAACTGTCTGACACTAAAACAGACCTAAATAACTATTACACCACAGAGTTACCAGTACAAATTCTGACTATAATGTAGAATTAAAATGAAAGATTACAGCTGTGTTGGACTCATTTTAAGTTGAGTGGTACATGTACTACATACATAACTACAGTGAACTCAATATCTCAATTCAATTCATTTTTGTAAAGCTAAAAATCACAAAAACAGTTTCCTCACAGAGCAGCACAAAATTGTTGATTTTACTGGCAAAAAGTTTTTTAAATTCTGTGAAAGCTGTAACTGTAATTGTAAGAATTGAGACAAATTGCCAATGTCCCTTTTCTAATGAGTAATATTTGTGCTTGTTAGTAAAGGTCTAGAAAACCACTATAACATAAGCATTATTATTATTAACAGTGCTGCATGTTGGTGATATGTACAGAGCTATCTCTTTAAATGCTTCTATTTTTGGCCATGTATTGCCCACAATGCATTACACTAAAACAGCTTATCTCTGTGTGTTTTTAGCCTTCATTCACTTTAACATGATGGAAGTATTTCCTGTGCACGTGACACTTACCCTGTCCCCTGGCTCTCCTTGTCTGCCTGGAGGTCCGGGCAGTCCAGCTCCCGCCTCCCCCTAAAAAACACATCCATGCAGCAGTTTTACAGAGATAAGAAATGGTGTATATGCTGCTGCCACTAAGTCCTATGACAAATCTATCCGCACCTTGTCACCCTTGGAGCCTGGTGATCCTGCTTGCCCCTTAGCGCCCAGAGTCCCTGGAAGTCCTGGACTGCCCTGATAATAAAAACGTAATTTGGAAATGCACCATAAATCTGTCATGCAGTAAACATATACAGTGTTGGAATCAATACTGAAAAAATATTGAATACCTGGATTAAATACATTTTGTAATATATTCTAAAACACAGTCCAATCATGCTGTTTATCCTCAATACTCAATACTTTCATTTTCAAGCAAAAAAGGATAACATTTTGTTTTACTGTTGATGCATTTATTTATCACTGATAACAAAAGGAGAATTTGCACATGCCCTCACCTGTCTTTCTATTTTTGTCACTAACGCCTGCAGTTTGACGCCTGAATTTCAAGGTTAAATACGTCATTGTAATCCTTTGATTTTAGTAAATTAACATCTCAAATGAGTAAAGAGTAAGAGTAAATTATTATTCTGAATACATTACATATTTTTGTTTTTGGTTAGTTCCCAACAGAGTGAAGGACAAAGTTACTGCACTTCGGTGTAATGTGTACTATTCCTACGTTTATTCACCTGTTGACTGTCCAGTTAAATTCTTTATCTTAAAGGAGCACTGTGTAACTTTTATGGTGGAGGGTACGCCACAGTTTGTTTCCACGGAGAGACAAATCAAAGCTTTATTTAAGACGAGACACTGCAGGTGAATAGGAAAAAATCTTAAATGTAAAGATATCAATTTGAAACTTCTTCTGTAGTTTATGCACATAAATGTAAGAAAAAAATATATTAAGTTAAGTTTTTTCATCATGTTATGTTTTCATGCAGAAATAAGGCCTTTTGTGATTAAAACAGCCAAAAATACACATATTTGGGACATATAAAACTGAAATATGGACAGAACCAGATTTAAATGTCTTGTTCATTTTGTACACATATTACGTTCCAAAAAAAATTACAGAGGGGATTTTGGATTTCTTATTTGTTTTTTGAGTAAACTAGATTAGACTGAAAATTGTCCTAAATATTCAAATTCCACCAGTTTTTTTTTACTTAAAACTTCAATATCAGTTTTAGAATTAGATATAAAAAATCCTTCTGAACGTTTTGTCAAAATCTTGTTGAGTCTAAAATTGTACAGTTTGGTGTGTGTAGGATCTACTTTAAGTGGTGATCCTTATGTCCCGAGGAGTCCCGGGAGAAAAATACATTTTAAGAAAACGGCTTTTGAAGTTACAATGTCCAAGAGAACTCTATGGATGAAATGAATTAAATGGAAGAATAAAACATTTTAAAAGTTTGTTGTTTACGCATGAAAGCCTACATATTGAGAGAGCAAACTGACAAAAAAACAAAAATTTGAAAAAAAAAAAGACAGTTTTGCCTGTAGTGTCTCGCCTTAAACACTTAAATGTGAAGAGGGCACTGTACGAGACAGGAATGCAGCGCCCTCTTATATGTCTGCGGTGAAACAGAGCTGTGGGCGAGTTGGAAAAAGGTCAAAATAAACCCTAACCCACAAATATCGGCCGGGCTTTTCGGCCATTGGCTTCTCTGGAGTCTAAACAATTGGTGCAGACTCTATTTTTGATGTATTATTTGTAGAGGCTGAGTCTAAATGTGTCCTTGGTGCTCCACTCTCCGCTCTCTGCGTGAGCAAAGAGCCGAGGTGTCAGCACATTGTCCATGATTGACAGAGCTTACTGGGGAGCCCTTGTCGCCCTTGATGGCCGAACCGCTGCCGACTCCTGGAGGTCCCTGTCAGAGAGAGAGAGAGGGAGAGAGGGTGAGAAGAGAAGAGTGGGAGAGGGGGAGGTAGAGGGAAAGAGAAGAGAGAGGAGGGCGCAGAGAAAGGAGGCGACAGAGAGACAAATGGAGAGCGAGACAGAAAGGGAGGTAATGAGACCAAGGGAGAGAGATAATATGAGAGATAGTGGGATGGCAGGAGAGAAAGAGCAGGGAGAGGGGCAAAGGAGGAGGGGGGGAGGCAGAGAGAGGAAGAGGAAGAGAGACAGATATGGAGGAAACGAAACAGAGACAGAGAGAGATGAAGAGAGAAGGAGGAAGAGAAAGAGAGAAAGTGGGGAGAGAGAAAAGTAGGTGAGAAGAAAGGTGGATAAGGGGGATGGAGGAAGGGAGAGTGAAAGGGGAAAGGGGTGAGAGAGGAAAGACAATGGCAAGAAAGAAAAAAGATGGAGGGAGAGAGAATGGAAAGAGAGCGAGAGCAAAAGAAGGAGAGGGTGAGAGAGGAGAGTAAGAGGATATAAAGGAACAGAGAGAGAGAGAGAGAGAGAGAGAGGAGAGGGTGAGAGAAGAAAGAGAACAGAGGGGAAGCGGGGGAGAAAAAGGGGAAAGAGAGATATGTAGGGAGAGAGAATGTGTGAAAGGGTGAGAGAGAGTAGAGGAGAGAGTGAGGGGAAAGGGGATGTGCACAAAGAGGGGGAAAGAGAGAAAGAAAGGGAGAGAAAGAGAAAGCGAAAGGAGAGGGTGAGGGAAAAGAGAGAGACAAAAAGAAAGAGATAAAGAGAAGGTGAGAGAGAAAAGAGGAAAGAGAAGGTGAGAGAGGAAAGAGAACGAGGAAAAGAGAGAGAGGAACGGAGGGAGAGAATGACATGAGGAAGAGAGAGAACGATATTTAGAGTGAGGAAAAGGGTTGGAGAGAGAGAGAGAGAGAGAGAGAGAGAGAGAGAGAGAGAGAGAGTGAGGAGAAAGGGGATGTGCACAAAGAAGGGGGAAAGAGAGAGAGAAAGGGAGAGAAAGAGAAAGCGAAAGGAGTGAGAGGGTGAGGGAAAAGAGAGAGACAAAAAAGAAAGAGATAAAGAGAACGTGAGAGAGAAAAGAGGAAAGAGAAGTTGAGAGAGGAAAGAGAATGGGGGAAAAAAGAGAGAGGAACGGAGAGAGAGAATGACATGAGGAAGAGAGAGAAAGATATTTAGAGTGAGGAAAGGGGTTGGAGAGAGAAAGAGAGAGAGAGAGAGAGAGAGAGAGAGAGAGAGAATGATAGTGAGGGCAAGAGACAGAGAAAGGAAAGAGACAGGGAGGGAGAGAAAGGGAAAATGCACAGAAAGATGGGAAGAAGAAAGAGAGAGTGTCAGAGAGAGTCAGAGAGAGAGAAGGTGAGAGCAAAAGGGGGAATACAGAGAAGACAGAGAGCGTGTAATAGAGAGAGAGAAATAAAGAGAGACAGAGGGGGAGAGATAAGCGCTCAGTATCATTATTCCACACGCTGTTGGGGCATTTCTGAGGAGACGAGTGACTCACCCTTTCTCCGGGGCTGCCCTTATCCCCCTGCGCAAATAGAAATAGAAGAAAAGATGGGAAAAAAAGTAAGTGTTGACACCTCAGACAAAATGTTCCATCATTGCTTCCCATTTGAGGCTGATCTGCTCTGTATCTATATGCAAATCCTTCACTTCCCGCCACTTCGCTGTCCGTCAGATAAATATAGACGGACTTGTCAAAGGGAAAGTAAATAAGAATAAAAAAAAGTCCATGGGAAAGAAGACGGACGCTAATCTCCAGAGGAAAACAATTGATGCTGATTAATAGTTGAACATCAAGAGGGATTCAGGAGTAACCATAGAAACCGACTTCAAAGGTATGTCCCAGGAGAATCAAAAACTCAAAACTGGAAGAATAATAATACTGAAAACACAGATGTGACATGACTTGGACAGGTTTAGTTCTGAAATGCAAGTTTGCTGAAATGTAAATGGTTGAATACTGCCACCTTGTGTTTTAGGATGTAAATTACAACTGGAGCTGAAATACAGTCCACTTTTCAAAATGTAGTCTGCCATCATTGTCAAGGTCACTGCAAAGTAAAATGTATAAATGATTCATCTCAATTTCAAATCAAATGAGCATAATTCACACCTAAAAGGACACAATCGATTCATCTAAGCATTCATTCTAGTTCTTTGGAAAATATGCATAAATACTATATTTTTTTCTTTGTATTAAAGCAGGGGTGTCCAAACTTTTTCCATCGAGGGCCACATATTGAAATATAGACCAAGGGGAGGGCCACAAATCAATCGCAAAACGTTAAAAAAAGCTGCATTTATCTGATGTTTTAAGCACCACCACATCTACATTCAGTCTCAGTGCCTTAACATCAGGTCTGTATTGCACCAAAATGTTAGTTATTTAGGTTAGAATTGTAGAAAATCTGAAATGTGCTGTAAATAGTACTTATCAGGACAGTGTGGGCGGATTCACCAGGAAGCCTAAGGGCCAAGAAAAATTGGTCTGAGGGCCGCATTTGGCCCCCGGGCCTGAGTTTGGACATGCCTGTATTAAAGTAAGTAATAAACCACCACATACACAAACCGTAATTGCATTTAGTTAATTTCAAATGTGATATTAAACTAAAACAGCTGCTAGTTCTACCTTTTCATTGTGGCATTTCATTGGATCAAGCACCAGATTTATATTTACAGTCTTTTTTCATGTTGAAAAACGGCTATGCAACATTTTTTTTAACCTCGTGTGTATTTTTCATTTTTCAAAGAGTTGCAAGTAAGTACAGAGCTGTGGGTGGAGAGAGGTGATAGGTGGAGCACTCAAGTCTAGTGTAAAAATTGCAAACTCTATTCCATACAAAGAAATATACTCGGATCTCAATTTTGATGCCACAAGGATAATGACAATGACGCTCTTTTTTAGGTCAATGTTTCACACAATAGATTTAATTAAATGTATTTATTTAAAGGACAGTGTGCAGTTACAATTAAAAGATGGCTGCACCAGACATTGAAATATGCAACACTAAATAATAGTGTGTTCTTTATTAAACACTGTGGTCTTATATTCTCTGATAAAGCAAGAGATCATTCGAAAACAGCTCAGGAATGGGATTTTTTAAGTATCGGTACTTGCCCAAATTAGTTTTATCAATTAGTATCTGATTTTTGATACTTTTGACGACCCTACTGAAGCCTCAAATGCATGAATACCTCTGAAAATAAAACTTTATGATTATAACATTGTAAAAGATTAAAACCTCATATAAGGCTTAGCATAATTTAGCATAACATATATCTCCTTTAATATTCAGGATGCTGTTCATTTATTGTGTAAATGTGATGAAGACGATGTACCTTGATGGAGAGTCCGGGTGTGCCTGGTAACCCGGGGCGACCGTCCTGTCCCCGAGACCCCGGAGCCCCAGACTCTCCTTTGGCCCCATCAGTTCCTGGACGTCCCGGAGTTCCCTTTATAGAAGACACAATTTAATTATGTAGACAGACAATATAAACTCTAATCATTGGTACCTCATATTTGTGTCTTTTGTCATTTTGATCTTATCTATGTCATAATCTAAGCCTGCGGAATATTTTTTGTGTTAGTTTTTATTTATTTAATCCGTTATCATTTTATATAACACTTTTTACTGTGTTTATTAGTTGTTTTGTTTTTGTTTAATGCTGTTATATGGTTATTTTGGATTTTTATTACCTAGAAAGATGACTAGAGCTAGGACTACAATATTATGAAGAAGCACTCTGGAATCTGCCCTGATTATTAATTGTGTTACATAATAGTGAAACACTGAATTTAAAACTAGTCCTTACTGGTAGTCCTGAGAGACCTGGTTCTCCTTTCCTTCCAGGCAAACCTCCCCCGGACACCGCAGACCCTGGTTCTCCCTGAAACAAACACAAAATGAGCCCAGTCAAATGTTTAGAAAGAACCTAAACGACCAAGACATTACATCTCACCCTTTCTCCCTTGTCTCCCTTTGGCCCGACTGCTCCAGGCAAACCAGATTCACCCTAAATAACAAGAAAAGAGCTAACTTTATTCTTCTTTTATAGCTGTGTCCGAATCAGAGGTCAGTTTTACTCACGGTAGTTCCTCTGACGCCTGGAAGACCCTGTGAACCCTGAAAGACAAACAACACTTAATGCAACTTTGATATTTGCTGGCATTGACATGAAGCTTTTTTTAAATCTAGAGCAAGAGCCAGAGTTTGCCAGAAGGCTATTTTTCATCTGTAGTCCCTGGACAAATGTAAAATAAATATTCCTTTAATAAATCTATTCTATTCTATCTATTCCTTGTTTAGAACGCAAAAGGCCTGTGAATATGAGACTGTGCAAAGTTAGATCAAGATGAAGTTAAAGTTAAAGTGAAGGACGTCCTGGTGGAGTATATTTACAGTGGATGGAGTGTTATCATCAAAAACACTGCACACATTTTTACAAATTTCCTGTGTTATTGCTTATTTTCCATGTAATTACTGCATTGTCTGAGTCATAAACCCTCTTCTCTCAGCTCATGGCATGTTATAGAGTCTATTTATAGACAAGTCAACAATTATTTGGGGACATGGTGACAGTGGCTAGCACTTTTGCCTCACAGTAAGAATGTCACTGGTTCAACTCCCAGGCCGACCGGACCTTTCTGTGGGTAGTTTGAATGTTTCTCCCTGTGTCCGGGTGGATTTCCTCTGACTTATGTTTCCTCCATCAACCAAAACATGCACCGGGGGTAAACTCCTGCAGCTACGGTCGACGTGAGTAAGACAAGCTCAAGATCTGCAGCTGTGCCCCGGAGGCTGCACTGTGGCACCCAGAGATGCCCCAGCGGCATTGAAGGATGGGTCAAATGCATGAGTCAATTATTGAATTGCTAAAATAGTTGACAATTATTTCAATAATCAATTGGTTGCAATTAATCGATTAACCTGACCAGCTTTAGTCGCCTCAATACGTTCTTATTTCTATATTTACGTGCCATATATTTTACATGCCTCTCGTACAGGCATGTCACAATAATAACATCCTATATCTTCATACTGGTCAATAAATTAAAGCTGGAACAATATTTTTGAGGTTCAATATTTATATCTAGCATCTTTTCTTTGCAGAAATTTTTAGGAAATACTTCCAAATTTCATCCAAATTTCAAAAAATAACAAATAGGATTCATAAAAACCAACAAGTATTTCATACATATATTTTCATACAAATCATTTTTATATATCATATTTCATAGGGTTAACTGGGATTATCAGCCTTAAAGGTTATTGTGTGTAAGTGGCATAAAGTTGTTTGATGTTTGATTCAGGCAGGAAGTCATCGTTATTGAATATATTGTGATATTACTGTAACAATTCAAACCACGAATACACTGTCAAAGTACAGGCGGGCACGAAGCATTCAAAGCCACAAAGTCTTCCTCAGAAGATGTGTTTTTACATTTAGTTTTCCTTTGTTTGCCTGTGACACGGCAGAGAAGCTTAAATAACATGTAGCCTTTATATTGTACATAAAGCAGTAATGTTGTCATGATATAATGGTTCAATAGCCTCTCATATTTAAGGTGCACTCACTGGGACACCTGCAGTTCCTGGAGAACCTGGTCGCCCCGGCAACCCTGAGCTTCCATCGATTCCAGGAAATCCCTAAAAGGACGAAAACATGAGCTTTTAACCCTTTGTACACATGTTCAAATTAAACCGTCATCATCATTACACACGGTGCACTCACCCTCTCCCCCTTCTCCCCCTTCAGTCCCGCCGAGGGGTCAAAGGGCACGCTGGGACCAGGCGGACCGGGGCGACCCTCAGGACCTCTTATCCCGTCTCTCCCGGGTAAACCGTCGCGACCCTAAAACATCACGCACAAGCTTTAATTTAATTACCGTGTTGTTGAGTCAATACCTGAACAAGAAATCGTTAACTTTTAATTAACTTGTGAAGGTCAAAATGGGCCCACAGTGGAGGGATTAGAGTCACGTTTTAAAGGTGCTGCACCGGATTTTTGCAGTAAAAAAACAGAACTTACGCTTTTAAATGTTTAGCATCCAGTTATTCACCACAATGAGTTTAAATGGGCTTTCCACAACTTTCAGAGACCAGATCAGAGTTTTGCCATCACCGTAAAGCTAACATCAACTAACATGCAAACAGGACAATAAAACACTTTATAATTTTATGCAGACAGCACAAAGCGGTCACAGCAGTCTCAGTTTGACCCTAAGAGATGCTTTCATGACATATCAATCAATCAATGTTTATTCATAGAGCCCTTTAAAACATTCAAGGTGATTAAAGTGCTTTCCAAGAAAATAGAAAATATATAAATAAAAAATGCATAAAACCATAATACAATATACATCCACTGTACAAAAATAAAGTCTCACAACATTACTAGAGTTAAAAGTCTGAATAATAAGCTTTGAGCCTATATTTCCAGTCTGTGGTGGTGCACATATCGGAGGCTTGTTCCAGAGTCTGGGGCAAACGACAGAGAAAGCTCCATCACCCCAGTGTTTGAGTCTGGTTTGTTGACCTTAAGGCTGGGGTTTCAAACTGACAGGACCTCGGTCAAATAAGAAGGGGCAAGGTCATTAAGGGCTCTAATTTAAAAAAAAAATTAAATTCTAAAAGAAACTGGAAGCCAATGGAAAAAGGACTAGGGTGATAATATATCTGTGCTGGGGAAAAGAATAAATCTCATTCTGGCTTTTAAGTATTTTACTTTGTTGCACGTTTTTTCATTGATTTGAGTTGTGAGCCGCTTTTAGTCCAAAAACAGAAAAGATGCATCTTGTTTGTGGATTGTTTTATTGATTAATTTAGCAGAATTTGCAAAGTGAAAATGTCAGCGCCCTTATGATTTAGAAATCTTTGCCAACAACCACCAATGCCATCTCAGCACTGAAAGTACAGTCAAAAAACATACAGCCATGTCAATGCAGCTCAAAAACACCAATAAAGGATGTGCTGCCCCCTATTGGCCACATCACGCCCTACACTGTCACTGTGCACATCAGTCTGAGGTCATTGATGTAATGCAGAGACTCACCGGCTCCCCCTTGCGACCATCAACACCTTCTCTGCCTCTTTCGCCCTAAAAAGATCAAAGTTCAAATGTTCAAATAAAAATAACACGTTTAAAAGTTATAGAAATAATTACAGTGAAATTATAAAGCACTGTACCTTCTCTCCACGGTCTCCCTTCTCACCCTAAAACAGATTATAATTTAGTTCACTCTTGTTCTGAGTACCAGCTTTAAAGGGGAGGTAGGTAGAATTTGCACTGATAAAAAAAAAACGTAGCTGTGAATGCAGTACCTTTTCTAAAACTGTCAGAGTTCATATTACGTACCTTCCCTTTAAAGGTCCCATATTCTGCTATTTTGCCCTTTACACAGTCTATTCTAAGGGCTTTGTTGATAAAATTTTGCGTTGTGCAATATCCATAACATAACAGTTTTCAAAAAACACCCATTTCTTGGACTGGCCCCCCTCCTTGCAAAAGCAAACGGCTCACTCTGAGATCTGACCCCCCCCGAACAGAGAGCAGGCTGCCTCCCCCGCCTAACCTGCGCAGCTCCCCCGCCCAACTCGTGCTGAAGCCTAGAGTGGAGATAGTGCGCATGCGCCGTGTGCTCCGGTAAACAGCGATACACAAACACGGGAATAAACCTTTTATCTGTCCTGACGGTGCGTCGTGCTGAGTCCTACGTCCTGGATCTGACCTGGAGTTTGACGTGCTCCAGGACCTCGACGACGGACGTTGCCGTTTGGTAAATAACAAGCTAACTCTTCGATCTGTCGTATCCATCGTGTAATTACTGTGTAGCCATGGATGTATTAAAAGAACTGGATAAGGTACGCCCCCTCTGTCTGTGGTCCCAGATTGATTTGTGGCCGTGCAAGGTACTGCAGCCTCTTGGAACCAGCCTTTTTCTAAAATGTCACATTATAATTGCAGACAGGACTGAATTATTATCGGTATTTAAATAAAATAGAAGGAAATGTTCTTTTCTACCGTTTCTAAAATCACCGAAATTACCGTTTTTATATGAAGTGGGGGATTGTCGTCACGTGGCGCCCTAAAACAAAGATGGCAGCCATCGTTTCAGGAAGTAAAACAAAGATGGCAGCCATCGTTTCAGGAAGTAAAACAAAGATGTCAGCCTTCGTATCAGGAAGTAAATGCGGAAGTAAGAAACTTTTTTGGGGTCATGCGCCAATGAGCACTCTCCATAGGGATAAACAGGACGGCCATCTTGGATTCATCTTCCAGGTTTTATTATAGTTCTATGTGTGTAGCATTAGCATTAGCTGTTTTTATTCTGCGGCTGCGCGCTTCCCAGAGGCGTGGCTTAAACACCGCGTCATCCATGGGAAGCCGCGGGGATGAGCCCCCGTCTGCCTGCTCAGCCGAGGGGGACGGAAAAGACAGTTCTCTAGTGAAAACATGCGGGAATCAATCAAAAAACCACTTTGGGCAACATACGAGGCCCAAATAGCACTGTAGGAAGGTTAAAACCTCTGAAAAGTCGATTTTGCATGTTATGGGACCTTTAAACGTCAGAATGAAAACAGTACAAATCAGCTTTCTTTTATTTATTGCAATATTTAACATAACTCTGTTCAGGAAGGAGTAGATATTCTAACCATACTGCTGTTAAAAGATAAATATTGTGCATTATTTGTGTTGTTATTGGCCTTTAAACATGCTCTTGAGTATCTTTACTTTGATTTGTTTTAGGACTAAAAATAAAGCGTTTTTACAAATACAGCTTGATCATTGCCTTGGGAGATGCCATAGTTCACGTAGCTGTGGCTCCATCTACTGGCTGTAGAGGTAATTACATAAATAAAAAAAATTAAAAAACATTGCTCGTTATGCTAGCCGTGTTAATGAGTCACGCAGTTGTGATGATTGTGAAAAATATTCTAGAAAAACAAGTGTGATGATGATTTATGGACTTTAAACAGAAAAAAAGTATCTCAGAGCCACGTCACACATCGAGGGAAGGTTTTTGAGCTTCGCAGGGAAGAGGAATTTCAACAAACTAGTGTGAATAAAACTAAACGCAACTCCGGGAATGTTTTTGACGATTGAAAAATGTTAAGACACAGTTAAAAGCTCAAAAAAAGTTAATTTTGCATAATATTTATCTTTCAAAGTTCAGTTTAATGTTCAGTCTCTCACCCTTGGACAGTGGATCGTGCACTGATCGGTGCCAGGAAACACCTAGGAACAAAATGAATGAATTTTAAATCTATTATAATCCATTATACTCATCTTTTGTGTGGTTTAGTGTTGTTACTTCAGGAATGCGAGCGATGCCACAGAGCAGGTCGGACAGTTCGCTGTGGAGAGAGTCCAGTTGTGAAGCGTCGGTGGTGTACAGGATGTTCTGGGGGCTGCTGTCAGTCACAGCCCGGCGCAGCTCCTCTGTGTCCACCTGGTCCACGCCCAGCGCCAACACTGTCACCCCTGAGCACAGTTTTAATGCTCTGATGTGATATACAGACTAGTCATGTTCAAATCCAACACCACATTATTCATACGGAGCATTTTAGAAACAGAAATAGCTTTCAATGAGCTGCACAAACACAAAACAACAACAAAACAACAAAGGGTATAATCATAACTTGATGTGAAAACAAGAAAACCAGTTAAATCAAAGCAAAATCATAAAACCATAAAATAGCAATAAGCGAGTAAAATACATGAGTAAATAATAGGGCTGTACAATATACTGAAAACATATCGTTATCGCAATATGCATGTTGCAAAGATGGGCGATAAGTGGTTAATGGTTAAATGCATTATTACACACGTAAATGAAGATGAATAAAATGTGTGAAATGTTTAAAATGTCTCAGTAATGTATTTTTATGGTTTGCAGTGTAATGGACAAAACAACTCCAGGTTTTAACACTCCAAAGGTCTCCCATGTGTGTATATTTGAACCTAAGTTACTATATTTTAAAGAAAGAGTTAAGTTATCCTTTATACCTGCAAAAGAAAAGATACATCCATGGAAATGAGGAAAAATATCGCAATACTATCGTTATCGCAATACTTGACAGCCATATCGCATACCGCACTAATTTCCAATATTGTGCAGCCCTAGCAAAAAAAACAAAACGTATGTTGAGTTAAAAGCCAGTTGAATGAATGAAAAAAAAAAAGTAAAGTAAAAAAGTAAGTTATCTTCAAGGTCCCATATTTTCAGTTCTTTCAATTATGTTTGGAGCGCTGATCAAAGAATCTCATCTGAACAACAAAAACGTTTTAATGAACACTGAGGAGAGCTGATTATAAAACTAAACTTTTAACTTTGTTTGCAGTGAGGATAAATCCCAATTGTTTTCTGTTATGTTTCATGTTAAAGCTAAACTACTACGATACTTGTTTTTAATTGTACATTCATCTTGGTTATTTAATTCTGTATTGTTTATGTTCAATGAGTTAATTAGGAAAGCCATTTGTTGTTTCTATTTTTAATAAGACAAAATACAAATTTATTTTATTTTTATTTTTTATTTATTTTATTAATCCATGTGAAAAAAAAAAAAAAAGATAATTTTTTTCTCATATAACCCAACTCTTCTTGTATCTAGAGTTAACTAACGAAATTCTTGGTCGACTAAAGACCTGCCCTATCAGCTGATTTAGTCGACTAAAAGGGAGTGTGGCAAAACATATATCAAACCCCGTGTATTTGTCCCAAACTGCACTCAAAAGATCAAAAAGGTTATAGGAAACAAAGTATTTATATGTTCCACTCCAAAATCTTCACTCACTTCAAACTCAAACTCAATTCATATCTTCTCGTTTTTGCAACATATATAGTTTTAATCTCAATAAAGTCGACTACAATAATCTTGGTCGACTAAGGCTCCATCGACCGATTAATCGACTAAACGACTAAAGGACTACAGCCCTACTTGTATCACTTTATAATTAGTTTGATTTTATTAAATATATAGTATAAAGTAATTCCAACACAGCCTTTTACCTCACGTATTCAAACATTTGTACCTGCGGCTCTGAGGTAGCTGGCAGCCAGAGTGAGGTTGTCTTCAGATCTGCGGTCCGCGATGATCACCACAGTCCCAGGAACTCGAGGCCTGCGACCGGCCGAAGGAGTCAGGAGGTACTGAGTGGTGAAGTTCACCGCCTGGCCTGCAGAGGGAGACAAAGACAAACCACTGAGCATGACAACAAAACAAACACCACACATTACATCTTACGCCTCTGTTATTGTCCGATTTGGTACTGTTTTACAAATTGCACATTCATAGATGTTTTGATGCAAGAACTGAAGTTGTTATAGTAACCATACTCAGGAAAACAATGACATTTTCTCTTGGAATATAAACCAAAAAAAAAAAAAAAACAACAACTAAAAACTAAACCAAGTCCATTAAACTCATGTAGTTAAACTGTTGCAGAGCTGCGTAAAGTCTGACTTCAGATGAAAAATGGCTTTCTTTCTCTTTCTAAGAATAAACTCCATGAAATAGCCCAACTTTGTATTAACTACATTTAAACTGAGTACTACTAGAGGTTACAGTGACAGAGGACATTTGAAACACATTTTAAAGAGTTAAACAAGTTAAATGACATTAAATGACAAACTAGACCGGATGCAAAATTGGACAATGACCCCCTCCTCAAAGTCCTGACTCCAGTACTATATCTCTGTCTTTTTTAGTTGGATTAAAAAGATCATTTAGCTGAAATAGCTGGAGTAATCATCGGAAATGGGAGTGAAGAGTGGGAGGAGACATTTACAGACCAATGTTATTTCCTGGGCCCTCGTCGAAGGGCGTGGACTGGATCTCCTGCAGCACAGAGTCCAGTCTGCTGTGGCGGTTCAACAGGAACCAGATCTTTGGTCTGTAACCGTAAACTACGACTCCCATCTGAAACATACATAAACACAATATTATGACCAAAGTCGACTCATTACAAGCAGCACAATTTCAGACTAGTGTTTTGGGCAAGGTGGAGACGCATTTTGGATCAATTTGAGGCAAGTGGAATGGGATTGTTAGAAAGTATATTTTTTTTTTTTTCAAATTAATACAAACTTATAGGAAATATTTATTCTGAAGTAAATGTCATGTCTATAATACATCAGCGATCTTAAAACTTGGAGAATCAGACGTGAAGTGTGAAGGGCCAGTACAGTGTAAGGCTTGATCCTGTTTGGTTATAGTCATTACAGTTGAAGAATGTTTTCTGTAATCTTTTTTTTCTGATACAGGTGATAAATTACAACAACTCATCCTAATGTAATAAATAACCTTATGTCATGTTCAGTTCTCATCTTTACTACATTCTTTACTGTATTTTCTTTACCCAACCGCTTATATATTTAGTATTTTCTGTTTCTAAATCTCTGTTTTGTGCTCCCTTTCCGTAAATATTACTTACTTAAGTAATATTTTCAAAGGCAAGAAAAAGTGGACACGTTGGTGCCACTATACCATTTTAATAATTTGGTGAAAGATGTTTATACTCACAATTGCACTGTTTTTAATATTTAAAATGTTGAATATGTTTTTTTTTTTAATTATGCTTTTTTTGTCCGTGTTGTATCTGAACAGGGCTCTCAAGAAAAAGAGAATCTGGTACTCTCGTGCCTTCACTGTGTAAATAAAGATAAATAAATAAATAAATAAAAACCAGTATTATTGCAACGTTGGAGGAAGCACTAAAATGTGTAATTTAAGTAAAAGTACAGAAACGGGTGCAGAAAAAAAAGTAAAAGTATCACACAGAAAATTGACTGACGTAAAAGTATTGAAGCATTTAATTAAAAAAGGAGAAAAAGTAAAAGTAGCTCAAATGTAGTGATCTTAGTGATCTTAAGTGCTGAATTTTGGTCAAAGGAAGTAACTGAATCAATAAGTTGTTTACGTTCTATTATTTTTATTTTATTTTTTTATTTTTTTTTGAGGCATCTCAAACCCACAGAAAAGTATTTTTACAGTTCAGTCCAGATCATAAATGTAGTGTAAATCGAAAACAGAGATACCTGCTCTCAAATATAATGAAATAAGTAAAAATGACTTAAATAAAGTATAGAGACGGAAACATTAAAGTACAGTACTGTTTTACTTTACTTTCTACCACAGTATATTTGTACCTTACCTTTGAGACGTTATTATTTGCTCTTTTTAAATTCACCTGTGAATCTCTCTCTCCAAAAGTGTTGAGAGAGCGAGCTGCGCTGGTGAGTAAAGCTCTCATGGGTCTGGCCAGGTTCAGTCTGTCTGTGGACGCCGGCACCAGGAAAACCACATCCAGCCGACCGCCTGCACACACTGAACGACAACCAAGGTTTCACAAAAAGAGCCCAAAACAAACTGAATTAATCACAACAACAGACACAATTCAAGCTCGTTTTTCCACATGAAAGTCTGTTCTGGCTGGAAGTGAAGCAACAAAGTAATGGCAGAAGTAGCTGAAGTAATTGTAGTAGAAGTAGTTGTAGTAGCGGCGGTAAAAGATATTTTAAGTTATCTCTTTGAAACTGGATCACTTATCACCAGCTGGGAAGAATACTTATTTAGTCACAGAATACTGAATGCCTGCATTAAAATGTATTTTGAAACATATTACATCACACAGTCCTATTCGAGTGCTCTATTCGGACTATTTAGAATACTTACACATTGAGTTGCATTATAGTATAAAATGTTTTATACGGTTTAGTTAGGTCAAAATTGTAAGATCAAATACCACAATGTAATCTATTACTTTAGAAAAGTAACTGTATTCGGATTACCATCAAATATATAGTAGCCTACATTTACTCAAAATCAGTATTTTAGTCATAAACCTTCTTTTCTCAGCTCACGGCATGTTTTGGAACCATCGTTTAGACCATTTAATGATTATTGGATTAATAAATTAATTGACAATTATTTCAACAAGTGATTAATCAAATTAATCAAATTGTTTGAATAAATTGTGGCATTCATTTTAAATAAAGGTTGTGGTAGTGGTCATTGTAATTGACTCTGTGCATAACGTTCGACAGCTGCTCCTTCTACCGGCAAGTCATTTCCGGTTCAGTTTGTAGTCCAGTTTATGCGCTAGGTTTGGCTTCAAAATCTTAACTATGTCAGGCTTTTCAAGACACCTCCAGGACCTGCCGAAAATAAGAATAAATGATGTCCATAGACTTGTGGATCCCTCTCTCCTTCTCCCTTGAATAAGCGAGAAAAGAGAGTTAAATTGTACATTTCCAGCTACATCCACAACTACGAGTGGGCTACGCTAATGAGCAGTGCAAGTGTTGCAGACGCGGTAACATGCAACACTTTTAAGCAACCTAAGCTCTCTAACCTTCATAAATAACCTGTTTTAACTAACACAACCAACACTTTTTTCTTGCAACTTCTCAAGAGCTCGCGCTGGTAATGTAAAGCATCCTGGTGAGAAGGGCAGCTGGAGTAGGAGGAGCAGCTGTCGAACGTCATGCAGAGTCAATAGTGATTGTAGTAAAGGCAGGGTATAGTAGTAGTAGTAGTAGTAATAGTAGTAGTAGTGGTAGTAGTATAAATACCTGGGTGTTCGTCCACATAAGTCTCACTGCCCAGTCCGCTCTCAAAGGTCGGCTGAAGAGTGAAGCGATACCTCCGTCCCAAACGCAGTCCAGTGACGAGGTAAGAGTTTGAAGAAGACGGGAGCGTGATGGACAGACCTGCTCCTGGGTCTGACACAGGGACACAGACGAGTGATCACAAAAGCAGCAAAAAGAAACACCAGTGAAGTCTCCAGTAAGTTTGATTTACCCGTCTCATCTCTCCATCGCAGAATATACCCAGTGACTCCAGACACAGAACTCCAGGCCAAACGCACAGAGTTCTGGGTCACTTCTGAGACCTGGAGCCTGGTGGTGGGCAGAGCGGAGGTGCCAGCTGAAACACAGAAAGTATTCTTTATAATTGATGTTCATTTATCTACAAAAGAACCACTAAGATTAACAATAATGGTGAGAAAAAACAATACAGTGGCTGTGGTTTCATACACTCTCAAAGTCAGATCACATCTTTAGAGTTATAAGATTATTAAAAGGATATGTTAAAAGCAAAAACATATGCTTTCTTTCTTATCATTGTCCCTTTGTTTACTCACATCAGATTTTGTTTTTCAGATTTAAATAATCTGAAAGGTCCAGAAAATAGACAGAAATCAGATTTTGGTGTGTGCATGTGAACATAACCACTGTCAACTTTGAAACCTCATGTTAAAGTTTACTCCACATAGAATAAATGCAACTGGATGTACATTTAACCACAAAAGGGCAGAGCAAACAAATCCAGAATGAAAAGGGGACACCTCAAGTTTAAATGACTAAATATGTAACATGTGTGATTATAGCCCTAACCCTTCTTCTCAAACCTTTACAAAGACTTTACGTTCACAAATGGACTCAGACTCACGTGTGGTGACTCTGACAGACACTGGAGTCCCCTCTCTGTTCTGGACCAGAGCCATGACCTGGACCTCGTACTGGACCCCGGGGTCAAGCTGGTCCAAGTCCACCGCGGTCTGGTCCCCGCTCACCTCCCGACTGCGCTCCTCTCCCCCTACAGGCCGGAGGAAGCAACAGCAACACAAACATCATTTTAATCTCAATGTATTAAAACAATAAAGTAAACCTGAAACTGTTAATTGTCTAATCCTGACCAGTCAGCTGTAAAAATAATGATAGTTGTAATCATTCCATCATCATTGTAATTGTTACATGGACTATATAGACTGTAAAACACATACAAAAAGATGTTTTATAACAAAGATAGTGACATAATTAAACCAAAATGGTAAAAAATAATCAACTATTTCTGCAAAAAAAAAAATATATATTCTCTATTTAGAAGCCTTCAGTCATTATATTTTGAATGTTATTTGGTCTAAAATATATTTAAAATGTCTCAATATAATAGAAATAATCATTTGACTTGTCGACTAATTAAAAAAAGAATCCCTGACTAGTCGACTATTGAAATAATCTTTAGTGACAGACCTAGGGCTGTGCAATTAATGGTTTCAGTTAATACTACATTAAATGGTGAAATCTAAAATGCAATTAATTGTACAATTACAAGTGCACTCCTTTTTCCTCAAAACCTGGAGCAAATGCACTTTTCTAAAACGTTACTAACAAAATATACTGTATTCTGTCTATATTTTCTCTACAGTATAATTTTGACAATAGAGAAGTCATTGTTCGAAATAAGCGTGATTTAAATTATGTGCCAAATAATTGTGATTATAATTTTTGCCATAATCGAGTAACCCTCAACAGACAATAAAGTATCTTAAATCAGAAGAATCGTGAAGTATTTCCATGTATCTGTCCAAAATGCACCCAGAAGACGACAACTGCACGAGAGTTCATGCAAAAACAACCAATAATGCAGAAAAGTACTAGTATTTATACAATATGTTAGATAAATTAGATTAAACTCATGATTATTTCCAAAATCTTCAGCATATGCTTCTCGTTTTGTTGTTGTCCCAAATAAATGATGTTGTTGAAAAGTCGACCAATACAAATTTTGGTCAACTAAGACAAACAATTAACGGATTACGGCCCAAATCCTGCTTTAATCTTGGTCTAGTCCAGGTTTAGTTGTGTTAAAGTGTCAATATACGCTTAAAGTCCAGAGATCCAAGAAAAACAACAAACAAACAGACCGTCGGTTCTCCTCCAGGACACTCTGTAGGACGTTGCTCCCTGGACTCCGACCCACGTGACCCGGACCACTTCTCCTCGGGCCTCCTGAACCTGGAGCGAGGTCACTGTCCCCACCACGGACTCATCTGACTCTAGATGTCAGGATTAGGAAATGTATTTTAACCATTAATGTTATTTTACACATGCTTCATCACTGAGAAGAAAAAAAGAAAATAGAAATAGAAAAAATAAAAACGGAAATCTTGATATTTTTGAGATAATACAGAAAAAATAATCTGATTATATTTTTTACAATGATCAGAAATGTAATAGTAGTAATAGTAGTGCACAAAAGATCAATGGACTGCACGATTAACCCTTTACCATGAGGGCCTATTTTTCCCAAAACGTATAATTAAAATGAGCCCCATTTCAAACTAAAGCTGTTTGTGAACTCTTTGGAGCACAAACAACTGTCTGGACTCTTTGTGAAGCTGAGACTTTGTAGTTTTGGTCTTTCGTGTCTGATTTACTCGACTTATAAGCGTGAACAAACTCTGCTCAGAGGAATATCAGATTTTCAATTCTGCCTAGATTTTCTTGGTTAAAAACAAAGAGTAGTAAAGCTAGTGCCTGGAGGCTGCTCTGATTGACATTAGATTGAGCATTTGTTGGGTTTTGACTATTCCGATTTCAAAACATAAGATAATCTGACTAAAACGTACTTTTTGGGACTTTTGTTTTTATTTTAGTGTATTTTATTTATTTATTTTGTTGTTTTTGAGTACAAGCTGATCCTGATTCGACCCAGAAGGATTAATTTGACTGAAAAGAGCGGAACAGCTTTGTTTTTATATTTAACATGTCCAGCAGCTTGACAGTTTCTTTTATCAGATGGTGGACAAAAAGGACGACCTCATGGTAACAGGTTAACTACTAAGTGCAGAAATATCCCTTTAAACTCTTATTAACAACATATCAAGTTTCATTTTCTTTTCATCAGATCTTTTGCAGATTTTAAATTGTCTAATCACAGACGTTCTACTTTTTTGCGTATCTTCAAAACAGAAATTTCGATATCCCCCTGTAAACAACGTCTCGCCTTCCTCTGTGACCCTGTACTGTCTGTTGTGTACCTGTCCTGACAGTGAGCGTGGCAGGATTCCCTTCTCTGGAGCCGCTCAGAGCCGACACTAACACGCTGTAGGCCGAGTCCGACTGCAGCCCATCGATGGTGAAGGAGGAGACATTAGTCGACACCGTACGCGTGGCTTCAAAACCTGCAGAGAAAAAGAATTACAAATCTATATTAGAGACACGTTTGAGTAAAAGCTTGAGTATCAAGTTTCGATTCTAGTTTTAGTATTATATAGTATTTGATTCTATATATGTTTGTGTTGTTTATTATAAATGTACAGTAAAATGTGAATCAGTGACCATCGTCTCTCCTCCAGGTGATCTTGTAGCCCGTGGCTCTGGACGACGGGGCCCAGCTGATCCTGATCCTCTGTGAAGTCACGTCTACGATCCGCAGCCCCGACACTGAGCCCGCGTTTGGGTTTGTCCGTGCCGACAGAGTGACCACCTCGCCGGCCCGGTCCCCCACCAGAGCGGACACGGCCATCACCACGGCAGCGTCAGGGGACAGCCCGTCTATGGTGAAGGAGGTGCTCTCCTGGCCCACCGTACGAGACTGCTCCGGGCCTGGAACACGAGGAACGCAAATCACAAATCACAAAAAAGCAGTGTTGTCTTCAAATGTAGTTTTGTTACAGGTGTGACTTATAAAACATGCTGTTAGATTGTCATTAAAACAGAAAACAAAACAACAATCCCGTTTAATAACTATGCCAAACCAAATTCCTTTATTTAATAGCTTTTGTGAATGTCCGACAGCTGAGCTCACCGGGTTTGATGCAGCGCCTGAAAGAGACCAGTGATGTTCAAGGATATTCTGGGATCTTGGACACAGATGTATGTCTGAGATTATTAATTTTATTCAACAGTGTAAGGGACAATCTTATAAATCTTATAATTTTACAACAGAGACAAACATGTGTCTATTTCAACACGTTTTTTATAGACAAACATCGCTGCAAAACAACTAAGCAGCACAAGTATAATTTCTGTAACATTAAACTTATAAATGTAGGATGCATCTTTACACTTGGTTTGGTCGAGGTTTGAGACCAGTTTATTATCCTGTTGTAGACTTGATTTGGTTTGGTCCAGTTCTATTCCTGGTTCAGTCCTGGTCTTGTCCAGATTTAGTTCCAGGTAGAGCAGCACAATTTGAGAAAACTATCTAATTGCTCTTTTTTAGCATGTAAGTATTTATGTAGTAAGTATTGTGATTGCAGTAAGACTTTCAACTCTGTTTGAGTCTTGTTATGAAAAGTTCATATTTTAAAAATTTCGACAAATAGGGCTCTGAACTCACAAACTAATAAAAGAATCCCATTTCTTTCAGAACATGAACACGATTTGCAAATTGCATCCATTGAAATTGTGATTCCAAATTGAATCTGAGCAATCTTGCAGCCTTTGCTCAAGGTTTATTCCCAGTTTTGATGTGGTGATTGTGCACCAAAAGTCACTTTTAGCACTAATATTTTAGCTTCTGTGGAAGTTGCAGAAACTAACCGTATTGAAAATCTGTTCAGACAGTGATGCTTTTCATTTTGATTAGTTTCTAGGGGCTTCTTATGACATCGTTTTATTTGTAAATGCCTGTACCTTGATTTACTGTTATTTTAAATGATTGGGTCCAAGTGGTCAGGGTTCACTTTGGGCTCAGTTCGTACATCAAGACTTCAGATCTTCATCCCAGCCTAGAGCTGCACAATTTGGGAAAAATATCTAATTGCGATTTTAGTATTTAGAGTATTGCGATCGTGATTCAATTTTCATTTTTTTCATTTTTTTAATGATTGGATTCTGTTCAATCTTCAAAACTTTAAAAGACTGCAATATGAGCTGATAATTGTGTGTAGGGTACAGACTTTGGCACTTTTGTATGCATTTTTGTCGCTTTTAGTCGTGTTTTTGTAACTTTTAGTTGTGTTTTATCACTTTTAGTAGCATTTTTGTTACTTTTGGTTGTGTTTTTGTCACTTTTAGTTGTGATTTTATTGCTTTTAGTTGCATTTTTGTTGCTTCTTTCAGGGCATGTTTTAACAAATCTAAACTACAGGGTTAGCAGTTTGTGGAGAATAAACCTGGATATTTTGTTATATTGTACTTACAGCCTTTGCGATTTGCTAATTGTGTCCATTCAAATTTTGGATTTTGGTTCGATTTTGATTAAATGTGCTGTCCCATCCCACACACTCACCGTTCCCCTGTCTCCAGGTGACTCTGTAGCCTGTGGCTCCACTGACTCCAGTCCAGCTGATCCGCATCCTTCTGCTGCTGGCGTTGGTCACTCTCAGGTTGGACACTCGACCCACCACTTGCTCTGAAACAAAGAATACATTGAACGTTCAATTTCATTTTTATGCAAGATTCTTGAAACTACAACAACAACAAAATTCAATCAACACTGACGACCATTCAACATCTTTCCTCCCTCCTGACATTCATCTGTCTCTGTCAGTCATTCATGAAGGGCACATATTATAGAAAACTGACAGAAAATGACTTTTTGAGCTTTTACCCATGTTATAACATGTAATAGTTGATAGTTATAACATGGGTAAAAGTGCATGTTATAACATTTTCAAAAACAAACCTAGAATTGTATTTGGCTCAGAAAAACACTTTTCAACTGGTAAACAAATTTCCCAGTTTCATGATGCCACATAGTGCGCCGAGATCTTCAGCACTGCTCTTAAGTCCATAAATCCTTGTTAAATCGTGTTCATTACAGATGCCAAAGTAAAGGTAATTAAGACCTGTTTAAAGGTAAATAACGATACCAAAAATGCATAATACGTGTCCTTTAAAGAAACATTTGAAAGGTGCTTTTGAGTACCTTTAGTTTGGCATCTCATGTTTTAGAACAAAAAAAATATTTGTAAAAAACTAAATTATTATCTTGTATATCTTCTGTTTCTCACGTCACTAACTGAGTTTTGGCACCATCTATTGGCTGCATAGTGTGTACACAAGTAAAAAAAAGGCAGAAATGCTAGGAATGAGTCTGGCAATGGTTTATGGACTTAAAAACAGCATAGAAGATTCTCAAAGCAAAGTTACACGTCGAAAAAAAACGTCACACATCAAGGGAATTCAGAAAGGAGTGTTTATGACAGTCACAGGGGAGAGGATTTTCTAACCAGAATTCATCAAACTAGCGTGAATGAAGCTAAATGCAACTCCTGGTGTGGTTTTGATGACGGAACAGTGTCAGAACATGTCTAAAAGCTCAAAAAAGTAAATTTAGCATAATATGTGTCCTTTAAATACTGTGATATCAGAATAACATCCTCTGCCTCTTTATCTCCTCCTCTTCACCTTCACCAAAGTCCACCAGATTCATCACTCTCTCCCTTTGTTTTGTTTGCTTGTGCCAAAGTTTATCTATTCAGTAAACTATTTATTGCACCTTATCCATTAGTCTGAGTCGCCGTAACATTTTCCTGGAGTAACCTCAATTTTTATGTCCATTATTGATTTTCTGTAAACAAGCCTTTGGCCATTGGCAGCAACGAATGATTTAATGATTGTTTAGCTTGCCATAAATGAAACAAACAAAAATCCATAATAAAATCTGCATGTCCTCAAAGATAGTACAGATGTGACTTATAAATCCTGCTGTTAAATGATCATTAAAACAGAAAACAAGAAAACAAAAACAGAAGATAAAATGGCATACTCCCCGTTTCAGTGTGAAGTAATGATGCCAAACAAAATTCCTTCATTTTATTGCGTTTGTGAATGTTTAAACTCACCTGGTTTGATGTACACAGTCACTGAGTCTCCTTCGTTGCCGCCCACCATCGCCGTGACGCTGACCGCATAAGACACGCCCACTATGAGGTCACGCAGGTCAAGGGTCGTCTGGTTTCCGGGAATAGTGCGGAATTCATCACTGCCGTCTAATTAAGAAACAGTAATTACAGCAAAGGTCAATATTTTGTTTTAGATGATGGAAGGAGCATAAACTGATAATAATAATACTGTGACTTATACCTATAATTTGTTAATCATGACACATTTATACACTCTTAGAACTGATATTATTGTTATGTTTTTTAGTCCCAAGTGAAAACGCATTTGAGTTTAGTTTTAATGATGTAAGAGGGATGTGGGATTCAAATTGTTTTCTTCTTCTCACTTACTTTGGATGCACGTATCTTCACTTTGTTCTTGTGCTGACTGACTTGCAATAAATTCATAAATAAATGATATTTCTTTTAACACTTAAGTGTAAAGAGGGCACTAAATATGACTACAGTGGCATTATAAAGTCAAATGCAACAGAGGATGCTACAAGAAAATTGTAGGTGTCAAGTTACATGCAAGCAAATAAATGTAAAGACAAATCCACTACCTGTTATACTTGATTTATTATTTATTAATTAATTATTATGTAGAACAGTGCAGTGCATGGATCCTGGAGTCTTCACAAACAGTAAACCTAAACTGGTCAATGTTTCCAAAATAGTATTATCTTTCCGGAATAGTATTATGAACCAAGCTCTGTACAGTCTCATAAATAACCACTCTTTATAAATGTATATTCATACCCTCAGTGTTTTGGATGATGATCCTGTAATGCGTTGCCCCGGCGACCCCGGTCCAGCCCAGTCTCACGGTGCTGCCCAGGGACTCCACCACACGCAGGTTTGACACTCGACCCACAGGCTGCTCCTCTGCAACGACAGAGAGGTTAAAGAGATTTTATCGTGGTACAGGGATGATTGTTTTAGCAAGCAAGTCAAATTAGGCAAAAGCCAAGTCTAAATAACAAGGAATAGTCCAAAAGAGGACAAAACTGTGGATTAAACTAACTCTAAATTCAACTAACTGAGCTCACATACCACCAGTGGCACTTGTATTACAGTTTGAAAACCAGTGAGTTAGGCAATAGAAATTACACGATATCTTTGTTATATATAGGTAAGTGTATACAGTGAATATATATTTTTCATTAGTTTTTTTATTTAACCATGAAATCCAACTGAGTTTATTTATTTATTTACAAAACTCTTGTAAGCGAGAGACTCAGCCAAGATAGTCACCAGTACATACCAACGTTTATGGTATAAGAAGGGCCATTGTCACTTATAATAAACATAGTATTTTAAATGATTTTGGATGGGTGTCTGACCTCTGGCTGTGGTGGACACGGGCGTGGCCTCCTCTCGCCCCTCGTACAGAGTGTACAGGGTGATGATGTACTCTGTGTTCGGCTGGAGCCCCGTCAGGTCGTAGTTGGTGGTTCCTCGAGGAAAAGACAGTGTCTGCACTCGACCTCCTGCAGATTCAACAGGGAAAATACACAGTTTACTAATTGTTCGAATAATGGAAAGCTTTTCAGTGAAGCTTTTTGTATTGAATAAAATCTACTAATCCTTTAATTACACCCATATTGTAATAGTATTATGTTTGCAGGAGGGATTCAGTATCAGTTGTTTTTTTAAGTCAATACAATAGAAAGAAATGTCCTGAGGCTAAGTACAAATGAGTGATAACAGCAGCTAAATCCCGACTGTTATTGTGATTGTGATACATCCAGCATTCAGGTCAAATATTTCCAATAAAGAAACAGAATACGTGCCCTCCCCGGCCCTCCACTCGAGCCTGTATCCTCTGGACGACTGGATGAACCTCCAGGTGAGTCGGATGGTGGAGGGGCCTGTGGTGAGGGCTCTGAGCTGCTGCTGCTCCTGACGCTCTGGACAGAACACACACAAAATATAAAAGAGTTGCAGAAAAAGTATACATTACACACAAGCTCTGTCCCAAATCACATGCTGTGCAAACAAAATCTGCTCTAAAACTACATCCAGAATTGGAACTAAAGCGGAACTAAGCTCTGGATTAAACAATGTCAACATCTAAACTAAACGGGGATCAAGTGTGAAGTATACAAGACAAGTTTGAACGCAGCCATAATTACATTCATCAGATTAATTAATCGTGACAAGTCAAATATAAAAATAATCATAGTGTTTTGAAAATCATTATCTGGACTATTCAGACACTAGAACACATTCTACAAGACCTATATTATAACAAAGAAAGCTGCATTGTTAAATCAAAATGTCAAAAAAGAATGAACAGTGTCTGAATTGCATCCATAATGCACTTCATGTGTAAATATTCTCCATCTAGAAGCCTTCAGTCACCACATTTTAACCTTTATTTGGTTAAAAGTATTTAAAAATCTCATTGTACAGCAGAAATAATCGTTGACTGACTTTTTAGCTTTTTGCATGCCTGATTTATCTTATTTGTTTTACATTGTCTTTGTACAGCACTTTGGAACATTTGGGTTGTTTTAAAAGTGATGAACTAAATAATCATTTGTTGCTGCCCTAATTGACGCTTAATTTATTACAATTTATATTTATAATTTCAAGAACTTACTAAATGTTGTGCTGTTTCAGAATATATACTATCAAATATTAAATTGTAATTGTTTGACAATAGCTGAACAATTATAATTATGAACTTGCAAAATGATTAAACCATGATCAGAATAATGGACAGAATAGAAGTTTGTAGTCTCTAAATTTTTATCTTTTTTTCTGATTGCATGTTCTGTCTGCTGTTCTTTATGTTTGTTGTAACAAAGGAATTTCCCGAATGTGGAATGAATAAAAGTTCTCTTATCATATCTTGACGTAGTTTGTATCTCTTGAAATCATTTATATAAAGATAAGCAGAAGTAGTACACTCTGCTCTAGTACAATTGTATTTTAATTTAATCTCGATTCTTTCTCTTTCCTTCTGAGTTGTCTCGCAGATTTATACAAACAGATCCATTTTAGACCCGTCTGGTAATTTCTATTTGGGCCTTGCAGGGGAACATGTTACACAAATGCAAAAACCCCATCTGCACCAAGAGACGAGACGGCACAAATGACCACATGAAAGATGACTTGTTTTCTCACAGATGCTGAAACTTGTCCAAACAAACAAATGCACAGAAATAAGCAGCGGCTAATCCTTCCAGCATGTTCACATCTTGTCCTGCCATTGTCAGAACATCCCTTTTCAATCACTGAGCAGCATGTTGGTCATTTAAACTGATTACACCAAATAACTGCTTCCTCTAATGTGGTTCTTGTTAATGAATAAAACCCTTTTCCTAATAACAAATCCTATAGAGCAGGCAGCAGATGTCAAGATAATTTGGTTTATCGCGGATCATTATTCAGCCTTCAGTGTTGTATATTCTTATTTTTATTATTATTTTAGATTACGTCAACAGAAATGTATTAAAATATGTCTTTAAACATATTAGTTGGGGTTTAATTATCAGACAAAAGTGAAACATCTGTAAAATGAATCACAAAAGTGCAGAGATATCACCTTATACACTTATTTGAAAGATTGAAACATTACTTTTTTCATTTTTATATTTAGATTTTTTTTCCAATTTCCTCAAAACAACATTTACAATATTATCTAAATTTCAACGTATTTCTCAAGAATCATAATAATAATAATAATAACAATGACAGGTGAAGCAAAAATAATAATTTAATCCTATCTAGGGCTGCAACAAGTGAATCGATTAAACACAACTAACCGATTATTAAAGTAATCGTCAACTAATTAAGAAATCGAGTCATCGTTAACTGGTCTATTCATACATACGATCCAGTGAGGTGAGGAAATACGTTTTATGATTCAAATTGAACAGCAACTGCATGTGTGTATTTGATGAAAATAGTTCATAAATGTCCTCCTCCAGGTCCTCAAATGGCTTCACTTCAGCTTCATCTGAGTCAAATTTAATAAGAATGTATTCATTATGTGACTTTCTCGTTCTTAACAACTAAACGACAAATCGCAAAAATAATCGCCAAACTTATAGATTAGCAAAATATTCATTAGTTGCAGCTCTAATCCTATGTATACTCCAGAAAAGTAAACATAAAGTGCTTTTACATTCACATTCACTTGACATTATCACACAGCTGGTGACGTACTAAAGGAATAATGTATATTAAGGTGAGACACTGCAGGTGAATAGGAAAAAATCTTAAATTTAAAGATATAAATTTGAAACTTCCCCTGTAGTTTTCCCATATAAATGTAAGAAAAAAATGTGTAAAGTTTTTCATCATGTCATGTTTTCATGTAGAAATAAGGCATTTTATGTGTAAAAATGGCCAAAAATTCTAATTTAATTCTGAAAAATGAACAGAACCAGGTTTAAATTTCTTATGAACAAATATTAGTTACAAAAAAATTTACAAAGGGGGATTTTGGATATCTTGTTTAGTTTTTAAGTAAACTAATCAATCAAACAAATCGTTCTGTACGTCTTGTCAAAATCTTGTTGAGTCTTGTTGAGATTGTACAGTTTGGTGTGTGTAGGAGCTATCCTTATGTTCCTAGGAGAGAAAAATGTATTTTAAGAAAACAGCCTTTGAAGTTACAATGTCCCAGAGAAATCTATGGATGAAGTGGATTAAATGGAAGACTATAACACCTTTAAGAGCAGATTGGACAAGTTTGAAAAGCAGACATGTTGAGAGAGAAACCTGACTGTAGTGACTCGCCTTAAACAACGTGAATGAAAGGATTTCACTGTTGTTTTGGTCGTGGAGTCCATATTTGTCAATGATGGTGACGCTTCCCCTCATAATAATTGCAACGCTAAAATTTATATCGTGACTGATCTCAAGTGCAGACACAACAAGTGACGTCGAACGGGTTTAAACAGGAATAAACAAATGGCGGAGCAGACTGTGGCTGTGGTCTACCGTATGGACAGATGTGAACGTGAAGAGGCTTTGAAATCACACACTGTTCGTGCGCTGGAGCTGCTGAATCAGAGGCTTGAATGACACCAGTGCATCTGACTAAGAGCAGATGCTAAAAAGACCAACACGGAGGAGGATCGGAAATGTTCCTACACCAAACCGGAACATGTCCAGACACACTACAGGGACCGTCTGTGTCGCCAACGATCAACTCGAGTTTTCCCAGCGGGATGAGATTAAACAGAGCTAAACTAAAGGATGTTCTTTGATATAATATAAACACAAAGCAGCTCTACGCTACGCTACGGGCCATATCAAAGTACCGTTATTGTGTGAAGAAACGTCACAATTTACATTTTACAATTTCTCACGATTTCTGACACCATGACTCAAGTATGAAATCGGATTTTCTGAATAATACAGAAAGGTTTATGTGACCCAAAGAGACAGATAAAAAGCACTTTGGAGTATGAATTGAATTAAAACAGCTTATTTTGGCTTCAATGTTCTCACAATTATTATTTTTCAGTTCTTAAGATTATGTTTTTAATTGAAAGACAACATTTATGATTAAAGGGCCTATGACAGGTTGAAATACACATTTGACTAAAACGCAGTTAAGATAAATATATTCAAATTTCTACTAAAATCTTTACAAATTTAACCCCAGTTTAGTTGTTTTTTTAGGTTTTAAAATTTACTTCCTGGTTGTAAAGTATGATATCACGCAAGGAAATCACCATAGCAACCACACTGTACAGTGGCCAAAACTCATCCAATGTCAGATTTTGTTCATTTGACAAAGAAAACACATGTGGACACCTTTATTTTGTTGAATCAAAGTTTAAAGGGTCAAAAAAGTAGTTTATTTTTTGCAAATTATGCATAACCTATGTCTCCCCAGTGTGATGTCATCAGTTTGTTTACTTCCTGTAATTGTCAACAGATTTTTTAACTTTTCTCCACAAATAGCGACTTGATTGGTGTAAAACTGTAATTTGTATTTACACAAGGTATTAATACACTGAATAAAGTCAAAATTAGAAAATCATAAAAACCCGTCACACGCACTTTAACCAAATAAACTTCAGACCAGAGCAAAAGCAGGACTATACATTAAACCAGGACAAGTGTGAACGCACCCAAAGAAACCACCCATTATAGTCACGAATCAAAAAACGAAATCAAAGAATCATGAGTGAATCATAGTCAGTATCAAATGATTGTCCTTTGAAACTAATAAGCTAAATTACATCAGACACCTCAGGTATTCTTTTTAATGAAATTTCTTTCCTCATAATTGTTGAGTGGTAAATCTCTCACCACTTGTTTTTCAAACCGTTAGAAGTATGCTGATATCATCTTTACACTTCCAGTATGCAACTAATGTAGAAGTGTACTGGAGAAACAAACTAAACTGAAATCTGACTCAGCGTCCAACCAAGCTCACAGAGACCACACTGAATAATTACTATACTTGCCGAGCAGATATCATTAGCCACAGAACATCATTTATTTAAGGTCAAAGGTTTTGGTGAAGCTAAGGTGGACTGTATTCACACGATTACATTACAACTAACTAGTCATTTGCCTTTGATTGATCCGTCAATGTCACTACAAAAACGAGGATCTTGGTCTGGAGCATCATATTGGAGGATTAATGTCTTTGGTCGTACAGGGAAACATTTAAATTATGTCACCCAGTCATAAAGTTAACCACACTGCCACCGTGAACCCAGTGTTAGCAGAGGAATAGTATTATGTATTTGTGACGGACCTATCTTAAAGCGTGCAGTGGCCACGGGCCCCTCGGTGCCGCTCTGGTACAGAGGGATGATGGTCATGATGTACTCTGTGTCCGCCTCCAGTCGAGACAAGATGTAGTAGTTTGTGTCGGCCGCCACCTCCGCCGTCTCCACAGTCTGACCTGGAAAACAAAAACAACACAGGCTTAAATGGGCTGTAATAAAGTACAATTTGTTTTGCCACAGCACAGAAACATTGTCAAAGAGGCTCTTATAGTTACGCTAGCTTTACCATGACAGTAAACTCTGAACGCTGTGAAAAGCACTTCTTACTGTTTAAAGACCATGTATAAAGAGTGTTTTATATTTTGAGTTTAAACAAAATAAATTCAGTTGGATGAATGTAAACAAAATCAATATTGTTCAAGTAAAAAATGTGATAACAGGTAAAATCAAGAAAGAAATGAAAGGAAATGAAGGAGTTAGCCTGTGCGACCTGTGAAAGGGCCCCAGACGAGTCGATAGGCCTGAGCTCCACTGACTCCTCCCCACTGCACCCTCACACTGCCCTCAGACTCAGTCTGCACCGACAGCTGCTGCACCGCCGCCAACGACACTGAGGAGACAAAACACAGCACACTGTTCAGTATCTGTCAAATAATGTAAACATGTCCACAAAAATGCATATACTGAGGTCTTTAAACATATTTGTTGAGGTTTCTTACGTGCGTTTTTTTTTTCTCTGGACAATAAATTTGTAATACAAGTTGTTGATGATGAATTATCGGACAAATGTGCAGAAAAGTCCCCATATACCATTATTTGAAAGTTTACAGCCTTCAAAATGTTCATATCTTCATAACAAAAAGGGTATAATCTAAAGTATGATATTTTGCCCATCTCTAATTGTACATCATTTAAAAACCTGAAGAGCTCTTTTAATTTTCCTTGTCAAAATAGATCTGAACTAAATGTGTGTTAGAAAGAATAACATAGTACTGTGCCTGTGGTAAACTGTTAATAGCCAAATTTTAGATCTCAGTTTGGCTTGTGTTAAAGTGCGACAGGGTTTTATGATTTTCTATTAATTCTGACTTTATTCAGTGTAATAACATCTCTTGTAAATATTATAGTTTAACAACAATCAGGTAGCTGTTTGCTGTGGAGAAAAGTAAAAAAAATATGCTGAAAATTAAAATGAATGACATCACTTTGGGAAGCCAATGGTTATTCATACTTTACAGAAAATAAACTTCTTTATTCACCCTTTAAACATTGATTTAACAAAATAAAGGTGTGTATTTAAAAAAAAAAATCAGTGACATTAGAGGAGTTTTGTCCCAGTGTAGAGGGTGGTTTCTTGGTCATTTCCCAGTGTGATGTCATCATTTACAACCAGGAAGTAAAATTGAAAACCTAAAAAAATTTCTAAACCGGAGTAAAATTTGCAAGGATTTTAGCAGAATCGGAAATATATTATTATATCTCACACGAGTGGTCCAACCTGTCGTGGGCACCTCAAAGTAGAGCACATGGCGGTACTCACAGGTGTTGGCGTTGAGCACTGAGGGCGAGGCAGAGCTTCGTGGGACCAGAGGGTAAAGGCTGATGACGTACTCTGTCCCGGGCTGAAGAGACTCTAGTGTGATGGAGGTGCTGTCTGCAGCCACCGACTGCTCCAGGAGCTCTGCAGCCGGCTGGCCTGGAGGCAGAGGCCAGAAACACACATTTATCAGATATATAGCTAGAGCCGTTTGCAGTGTGAGCGCTGAGTCTGAATGAGGAAGTAATGATGAAGTATGGATGATGTTATTTTAAAGTATCACAACCTTGTAACCTTGTATTTACGATGATTGACAGGCAGAGTAACCAATCAGAGAAAGGCATGTCTCATTCATGTAAAACTAATGGTTAAAAGTAATAATTACACAGCGGAGCATGAGCTATTCCAGTATCAATGCCTGAAGTACAAAACTCTGTTAATTAGAGCAGAAGAGACCCCTGCAGGTCTCTTGTGAAATTAAAAGATGCAAAAGCTTTTCTCTTTTTCTATTTTTCTCCTTCCTTTTTATTAGATAAGTTAAGACGGTGCTTCACACATCCTTTGTACGAGCAGGTGTGTAGGAAAATGTGCGTAATGTGTGTTAAAATCTGAAAAAGAGGACAATCCCGGGCACTGGCTACTGGCTAAAAATAGTGATGTTTTATTTACAGGTAGTTGCCGAAAGGTTGCTGCTCACCTGTAAACAACACTTCACTATTTTTGCAAGTAGCCAGTGTGCGGAATTATCCTCTTTTCCCCTTCCTTTTTATTGAAATAAGGAGGTACAATCACATACAAAAACATTTCACGTTGCCAAATATAAAACAAGAGAGCCAAGGTTTCTCAGGAGAGTTGTCTTTGGGTCGGTGTCAGGAAAAGTTGTACAGGTGGTTTTTCATGCAGAGACAGCAGGGGGCGCCGACGGAGGCTTCAAACACCTCTAAAATACATTTGCAACAACCACACGGACTTACAAAGACTAAAATAAAAATGTTACTTAGTGCTGCTTTAAGGGGTTTCGCGGGTTTCTCTCTCTGCACAAGGGCGCACAGATAGTTTGACGTTAATAAAGGTTAATAAATACATGAATCAAAAGAGAAAGATGTTTCAAGAGGAATATGTTCCGCATTAACACACATGCTTCAAATATGTAGTCCTGAATGGATTGGCAAAAAAAAAAAGAAATGTTTTGCTGTGAGTCTGATCCTGGACCCTCTTGCACAACTTTGATAAATGGTCAAATTGACATAACACTTTTCCTTTTTTTTGCGCAAGACAGACAGACAGGGCAAAAAGGGGTGACATTTCATGAACGTTTACGGAATAAAACGGCAGATGAACAAAATAATGGTCATCACAACACATAATGTAATGGACTGTTAACTTTACAGACAAAAAGAAGTGATGAACAACTGTACGTGTGTGTGCATGTGTGTGTGTAATTTTTAAACTTTATTTTAAATTATAACTTAAAAAAAAAAACATGCAAAACAAACAAAAGCTTAGTAGTTAGTGAAAAAAAGGTGAGATGACAGTGACAGCCCAATTTATTTATTTATTTTGTACTATATCCCCATTATTCCACCCATTTTTGCCTCTTTTTTGCTGCACTCCTGTAGTAAACGCACTTCTGGTTTGACGAGAACCCCGTTCATGTAAATGGCAAAAGTTTTGCCTCTGAAATGTTATATAAAGTAGACTGTGTAAAATGTTTAATGTGCAAGAACAACAACAATTCAGCAATGCACCGATTTGTTGGGCGGCCTGAAAACAACTTTTTAGTCCGTGTAGAACTTATTTTCTGTTGAGCTCGTCTGCCCAATGTAAACTAATACAACGGAAAAAAGATGGCGGCGCGTACGGCAACTTCTGGAACAAGGACTTTAGGGCTTTTCTACCTTCAGACCTCGAAGCGCTTTACATCAAGGAAGCACTTATCCACTCACACATATTCACACATTCACGCACAGACAAAGTAGGTGGGGCTGGTTCAAAAAAACGAAATTATAATCCCTTGACATTTGGATACACTTATTCTCGTTCAAGCTGTTCTGAATTCTGAGACGATAATGTGACTGAAACATAATGTGCAGCCAATAAGACACATATGAGTAACACCACCCAATGAAAAAAAATCCCTCTAAACCTCAAAATACAGTCAGAAAGGAGCAAACGCAGTCCCATGCAGCCCTGGCACTCCAGCCTGTCTGTTGTAGAAACAGTTTATTGGGACCCGGGGGCCACGTTCTGAATCAGACGCACTGACACTGTTATGATGAGAGCCACACCCAACGTCTCTAAAGCTGTAAAGACAACAGCACCTTAAATCCACATCTAAAAGAACTGTTCATTTAACTCCGGGATGACTAAATGTTTTTGATTTTTTAGTTAATGGTTGGTAATAAAACTTCTCACTGACAGTTTGAGCCCGAGGGAACAGATCCTCCACAAACCATGGCTGCCTTCCATTCTCGACATGTCTGAGGCCCGACACTAAAAGGTTAACTGTTTTCACCGGGAAAACTGAGCTTTTTTGTGGGATGTTACACTATCCAAATCTCACGGTTCACTTATTATAACGATATGCATCTTACGTACGGTAAGATAACTCTTGCAATATTTTAGAGAGGCTAACAAAATTGCAGATATTTTTAATTATAAACTAATGTTATTAAATCTTTAAAAACAAGAATAGGCTATTTTACTGCTAGAAAGCTAATCCACAACGCCAAGCTGGTAACCACATATGTGTAATGCCTTAAACCACTGCACCATCTCCAGAACACTAGCATTTTGGACAAAGTATGCTTTTTTAATAGATTTTAGTTTTCATTTTGTTAAATTACTTGAAAATTACTCCATGCGAGGATGGAAGAAAGGAGGTGGTTAGTAACAGGTTAAAAACTGTTTTCCAATGCTTATTAACCTTCTTTAAATGAATGGAAATGATCAATTAAAAAAGAAATAAATGAAGCCATAAGGCAACAGGACAACGCTAATGCAGCCAGTTGTGGAAATACAGTGTGATCACAGAAAAGCTTTGAATAAGTCATTTTCTGTTATGTAACAATCCGGTGAAAATCACAATGGAGAGGGAGGAAGAGGACCTTGTGAACACGAATGAAGCAAAGTACTACTCAAAGTCTGTTTTGACGAGGGGATGACATTATTCCATGGTTAAAAGCACTAAAAATTAAGCGTAATGTGTTTCCTTTAAAAGAAAAATATTAGGCATTTTCCATAATGTTATTAGCCTTTAAACATGCTCTTGAGAACCTTAAATTTTCTCATGTTTTGGAACAAAAAAAAAAGTTTATTACGCACTAAATTTCTCTGCTCTCTGGGGCGGGTCATGCTGAGTGTACGAGCAGATTTCTGTGCCCTTAATAAAGCTGCCAGAAGACTTACCCCTGGGTCCGTAGGTGAGTCTGTATCCTTGTACCGGGGCAGAGGGCCGGTCCCATCCCACAGACAGAGAGAAGAAGCCTGCCTCGATCAGACGCAGGTTGGACACTCCTGGAATGGACCCTGCAGCAGGAAGTTTCACACTTACTTACAGACGGAATACATTTAACTTAACTGGAGATGCATCTATTAGTGGTTACTCATCGACCAAACGACCACTGCTGGGAGAGATAGTCGATTAAGTCATAAGTTTAAAAAGTTAAAAGTTAAAAAAAATTCTCAAAATAGATCCAAGTATGTTATTGTTATTAATACACTGCAATTGCCGTTTGAATGATTGAAATTAGTAAACGGCGTAACGGAAATAAAACCTTCAAACCCTGTCGTTTAGACTTCTAAGCGTGAGATTCTTGTAGCAGTCCACGTTTCCCTCAAATGTCAATGCTCCATGACATTTGATGTGAATGTGAACTTTGAACAGAATCGAACTATTAAAACATAAATGACAAATCTAATCACAATTGCAATGCTTCTCTTCATCTTCATCATCACTCAATCCCGAGCGTCCCTAGTTTAACTCTTGGTGACTCACGTGTCCTCTGTTTGGCCGAGGTGGACTCTCCCACACTGTTGGGATACTGAGCGATGACAGTGACCAGATAATCTGTGCCCGACCGGAGCTCTCGAGCTGTGAACGAGCGCTGAGAGGCCGGGACCGTCTCCTGGACAGAACACACAAAATAATACCACAAAATAATACAACATTTATAAGCAACACACGTTTAGCACACACAGATTTACAAGACAAGAGAGGACAAACTGTAGTCAGCAGCGATAGGCTTGGACAAAGGACGACACAAATAGGGTTGGCCTATTTAAACCGAGATTATGATGAATACTTATTTAAACTATGTAGTAATTTAACTTCAAAACTAGTACGACCACATGGTAAAATGTGGTGTTGATTGCAATATATTAGGAGACAATTAGATAATTAAATGGAGACGGGAGTTCCCTGTATCTCAAGAAGTAATAAAAAGGAGTCTTTTTTATTCAATGGGTTATTGAAAACTGTAAATATGAAACCTCGGTATGAAAATCAAGTTTGAATTTTAAATTTTGCAAACAGTAAAACTTTAATATGTCTGCAAAGGTTCACGCTTCTCTATATTCATCAGCGTCACATGATATTTGAACCCACTAAAAACATAAAACATGTCCCAGCATAACGTCTTTGCCCATGTTTTCATTTCATTCAAGCAGAAAGATATTTCACCTTTTCTCTGGTCTTAATGGAGTTTTCACAAAACTCTCTGATGAAATCTCATCAGTCTTTACAAAACGACTGAGAAAATATTATCCAAAGAAAACAAAAAAATGAACTGAGCTGAAGTGCAGAAGGTATATTTGTGATTAGATGAGATAATATTTAAATTGTTTTTTTCAAGGTCTAACATTTTAAATGCAAAAAGGGTTGATAAAAGTTAAAATGAACAGAAACTTGCAGATTTTCTAATAAACACTGGGGGTTAATTTTACAGTCCATTCACAGCAAACTTGAACCTTCTCAAGACTCCATAAGACACATTTTTGCACATTTCTAATGGTACAAAAGTACAAAAAAAAAACCACAAATCATATGATTATTGACGGTATTGACGCTATCTATATTAACTTGTGTCAGTATTTGCATACGCGCTCTGTTTTTTAAGCTGTTGCTGCAACAAACGCATTCATTCGTTTGTTTGTTCATTTGTTGTGTCATTTATTTGGAGGGGACAGTCATATTAATGTACTTGCTGTAAACATTATTATTACAGATTATTGCCATAAGCTAACTTTTTATGTACTTTTACTGAAACTTTTCCATGTTTAACATTTACGTTTTTGAACTGGACTGAGAAATACTTTTTATTTGGTTTGAAGGGTTATTTTTGCACATTCATAATATTTCTTCCCTACATATCTTACCTAAAAACCTTTGAATTCAAGTGTTTTGAGCAAACAAAAATATATACATAAACATAAATAAAAAAATATATAGATAAACATACATGCCCTACAAGATTTTTGAAATTGATTAAAATTGGTCCTGTTAACCAAGAATCAGCACAATTCTTAATCATAAACATTTTAAAATGTCAAAAACTGTGTGAAATACTTTTTCCTCTTAAAGTATATTTTTAAACAGGTACTTCCAAACTGTTACTCAAGTACATTTTTGCTAATTATACTTTTCTTTTAGTATTTTTTCACTCCTGCACTTATACTTTTACAAAATTGAGTCCTTCCTCCACCACTGATAAGACACCGCAGTATTTGAGTTATTGTCACGTCCCTAACTATGATCCGTCCCTGTTCGTTGTTTGGAGACATACTGTGCAGAGTGAGGCTGTGTTTGGCTCACCTGTCTGAGTTCAGCGTTGATGGGCTGCCCGAGTCCAGACAGAGGGGCGTACTGGACCAGGTACCCACTGACCGGACCTGAGGCGGCGCTCCACCTGAACCTCAGCGAGTCCGAGCTCTGGCCTGTGAACTGAAGGTTGGACGGGCCCGAAAACGCCTCTGAGGAAACAAACAAAGGGGGCGGGGAAGGTTTGCACAGACAGTGAAACGTTTAATGGACAGATGCATGAACTAGTCACTGTTAGGGGATCCTCATGCTGTTTAGAGCAGAGTTCAAATTTGGAGGAATACATTTTTTGTGTGTCATTCATCACTGGGGCAAAGGCATTCATTTGTTGTTCACACTGAGTAATGATTGAGGGGAGACAAGTAATGAAAAACTGATAATACAGTCCCGTTCAAAAGTTTAAGTTAATCTTAACCAAGGTCCAAGTAGAGCTTCAATATGCAACAAGAAATGGAAGTGAGACAATGAATGTGAGCAAACATTTTATTCACAACAACAATTAAACTGAAATAGGCTGTTCAGTAGCTGATCAAACGTTTAGGACCACATGCCTTCAAAAGCCCAAATCTGTGCAAAAATGTGGATTCAGTGTCATTTTCTGTAAAGCATTCACACTGTCATGACGTTCTGATGGCAAAAGCAGAAAAATGTTCTCTCTTTGAACGTGGTTGGGTTGTTGAACTGCATAAGCAGGGCCTCTCTCCATCTCTGCTGAGGTGGAACGCAGTAAGACAGTCATTTTGAATTTTTAAAAAGATCCTGAAGGTTACGGAACAAAAATGTCAAGTGGAAGACCCAAAAAAACAACACCAGCTCTGAGCCGGAGGATGGTCCTGATGGTTTTCAGCGTTACTGGCACGACAAGCAGATCCACCACGCACCACAGGGAGGGGGCGCCATCATGATCTGGGGTGCTTCTTCCTTCAGTGGAACAATGGAGCTCCAGGTGGTGCAGGGGGCTCTGTGCAGATGTTGCAGAGAGCATCCCTCATGACCGAGGCCCTCGTCATCCACTGTGTTTTTCAACAGGACAACACTACAGTTCATAAAGAGGACAAAGGACTTCTTCAGGAGAATAACGTCACTCTTTTGGACCGTCCTGCCTGTTCCCCTGATCTAAATCCAGTTGAGATCCTTTGTGGACGGATGGCAAGGGAAGTTTACAGAAATGGACCACAGTTCCACACAGTAGCTGCCCTTCACGAGGCCGTCTTCACCTCTTGGTGAAATGTTCCCTGTTTGGGACTTTGATTTTTGTTTTGAGGGGGTTTAGGGTTGTTTTTTGAGGTGTGGCCCTGAACTTTTGATCAACTGCAGAACAGCCTATTTCAGTTTAATTATTGTTTTCAATAAAATGTTTACTCAAACTTATTTGGTCTCACTCCCATTTCTTTGTTCTTATTAAAGCTCTACTTGGAACCTTGTTAAGATTCAACCATGAAAATGAGAAATGCCATTTATACAACTGGTCTAAAACCTTTGATCGGGACTGTATTGAGATTGTTATGTTATTATGCTAAACGCTA
Organism: Rhinogobius similis; assembly: GCA_019453435.1. Lineage (NCBI taxonomy): Eukaryota > Metazoa > Chordata > Actinopteri > Gobiiformes > Gobiidae > Rhinogobius > Rhinogobius similis. Next base: position 9,994,223 of record CM033627.1, on the reverse strand, counting down.
AATTATAATATACAAGTATGTTGTTTACAATGAAAACTATTAAAAACCTCAGCTCTTTTTATAGCATATAGCACATACTGAACAGTCAAGTTTAGCATCTGTTCAAAACAATATTCACAATATTATCTGAATTTCGACATATTTCCCACATCTATTCCAATTATTAAGTGGCAAAACTGTTACACAAGTTGATTTTGACTTCCCGCTCCTGAGAAATGCAGAGGTAGATTTAATAGTTGACATGTTTTTGTGACTTTGGTACAGTGCTGTCAGATGGTGGGTGTTGATTCTGCACACATACCATCGCTGGCGTAGACTCCTCCTGCTTTCGAACACACTTTGGGACTGACGATGGGGAGAAGCGTGTTCAGCAATTTAAACTCTCCCACGAAAGAGGTGAAGTCTGCGCTGGGCTCCGACGAGATCAGCGCCAGTTCATTTCTGTCTGCGCTTTTGATACCTGGAATGAAACACGACAGTTTGATTATTTTGTACGTCAAGAACTAGAGAAAGACTGAAAAATAACGTGTAATCAAACCAAAACCTTAGCATGAACGGTCATAATTAGTAAAAATCACAAAGCATGCTATTAATTAAAGTGCTATTTTTATTTATCAACTTTCATTTAATCAGGTAAAAACCCATTGAGATGTAAATGGCAGCACACTTTTTACACATTTGCACTAAAATAAAGAGATTAAACCAGACTGCATTTAAAAGCACAGACAATGTTCATGGGATTCTCACTCTTCATTTATTTGAAACAGAGCGATAAACCCTTAAACAAACTTAGTAATGAATATATATAATAAAAATATATCAAAATATCTTGTTATGTCAAGAAAAAACACGAAATGCAAGTGTTCTTTGTATACGTTTTGCAGTATTTATACCTTATTCTGCTCTCAATAGTTAATAACATTTCAGTTACAACAGCAGCAGAAGCATCAGCCTCTTCAACCTCTCCATCTCCTCCTTTTCACCAAAATACGTGTCTTTTTTTCTTTTAGATATTCATCAGTCTTGACTTTCTATTAAATATTATGTTTTTGTGATTAAGGAGAATACATTTTGTTTTTGCGATTCATGAACACAAACAAGAGCTTGAACTTTAAATCTTCATGAAAGTTCTGAAAATGTTCTAATTATTAAGTTTGATGGGGTAGCACCTGTGGAAATTATTTATTATAGTTTTACATCGGTGAAGCTGTAGCTTGTGAACACATTTTGAAATAATTAAAGTTCAAAATTACAGGAAGTGCTGAGTTCTAAAGCCGAATCCCTCTGTGATGTCATCAAAAAACGACGTGCCATTGAAAATACAGAGACAATCATTCAACAAAATAAATAAATGTGTTATCAGGTACTATGACTTGTCAAATCATAATTATTGTGTAATTTATGTGGATTTTGACCCTTGTTTTCAAAATGGTTGCTAGGTAACGGTTGTGGAATTACCGCTAACTCTGTCATATTTACAGCTCATGTCCAACCAGGAAGTAACATCATAAACTTTACAAAATATGTCTAACTGGGGATAAAAAGGCAAAATGTTTAGTAAAATCTGTTGTCTAACTTGTCATATAGACTTTAGATAAACCCCATCTTAAAAATAAAAAGTATGTTGACAAGAATTAATCAAAAAATCAATACTCAGATTCTTGTTGATACTTTCAATCTTATGCCAACTTTTTTAACGTGTTCTTCAGATGTTCAGCCTTTTCAACGAGACACTGCAAAGACTTTTATCTTCCTTTGTGCAGCAGTACAATGATTATATTAGAAAGACAATTAAAACAAGTGTTGATTCATACAAATGTCTAATATATGTAACACATTTTCTTGGCTGTTCACGTCTATTATGCAAAGGGCTGTAGTCGACTAAAGAAGTTGCTTGGTCGACTAAAGACCTTCCCTATCGACCGATTAATCGACTAAAAGGGGTGTGGCAAAACTATGAAGTATCTCTCTGTATCTGACCCAAACTGCACAAAAAAGATTACATGAAACTCACAATTCACTCACTGCATATCTTCACTTTTTTGCTGTTTTTGTCGTGTGAATCTTTTTAATCTAAATAAAATAATGAATCGACTAAAATATTGTTGGTCGACTAAAACATCATCAACCAATTAATCGACTACAGCCCTAGTTATGCATGTTTTAAGAGAGATGGTCTTTTGTGACTTGACCTCTCACTCTCTCTTCCTCTGTCAATTTTAACTTTTGTAATCTAAATGTACAATGTTTTTCTTGCAAATATAATCTAATCTAAACCTAAATTACAATAAAAATGATATATAACCATGTGAACAAGTGTTGATAATGCTAAAAAAAACTCACATAAATTGGATAGAATTAGATTTTTCCTGAATAGTTTAAGCGTTTTGTCGATCAATATCAGAACAAGACAATAAGGTAAGAGTAAAGAAACAAGTATTATTTTGTGTTGAAAATGACATTCTGTTGTTAAGCATGTGGACAAATACAGCTGAACACAAGACTTGGACTTAACCCTCAGGATAATTATTTCTGTTTAAACACATTGGCATCCGCTCAGTCAGCACTGCACAGATTTCAGGACATGGGACAAACATGAAAACGCATTTGAAAGACCTTTTTTTCCAGTGAGTCTAAACAAACATGTCATGTGCGTAAATAATGGAAATCATACCAACTGCAAAGACGTGAACTCCTTGACTCCTCAGTTTTTGCGCCGGGTCTTGAACGTTGTCCTGGGATTTCCCATCAGTGATTAGGATTGTTATCTGTGCATTTGGAAAAATAAAAATTCATAAATTATTGCTCGGCTTCACATGACATCTGGACAGGTTAAACTGCTACTGTTCTGTAAACTTTGGTTATGGTTTAATGTATCACGTTCAACATTTTTCATTTGTATCCTGTAAAATTCTAGAACATCCTGGAAACACAGAAAACTGGCCCCTGCCACCATCTGAGAGAATATTTTTTAAATCTGACAATAAGGATGTCAAAACACTTGAAAATCAAGGTCAAAGTATAAAGTAAAGTAAAACATTTTAATTGTGTGAATTTTAGAAGGGAAAAAAATGTACAGTCCAAAAAACAAACCAAAAAGTGCAATTTTTCTTACCGTTTATGTCATATTAAAGGTGCACTATGTAATTTTTTTTTTTGCATATACTCTGCACATTGGCACCCGGTTAGTTCCAGTCAGTAAAAGAGTCATTGAGGCCATTTCCAGGAAGTATTGCTCTTATTTGTAAAGTCTTTAACACGTTGTCAGTGACGTTCACCTAATCTTTGAGTATTTACTCATTTTAGTACTCCCCATAAGGATGAAATAATTTACAATAAATACATTGTGTTAATAAGTTCACAATTGTATTTAATTTATTATTTTGACTTTCACAGTAGAATTGTTTTTTTTTTAAATAAAATATAGATGTAACTGACAAGTACTTATCCCCTTTTTTTTTGCCCAAGCTGACAACACAGAAAACTCCCACAAGGACATGTTCCTCATGTGTGAACAATCTAGAGGCAATTTTATCTCACAAGTTTTTGTGGTAAAAGATTTTGTCCCATTCCTCCTTAGAAAGTTGTATTCTATAAAGCTGGTTAAAAACTAGAAGAAAGGTAATCAATTAGACCTGTGTTTTTCAACCTTTTTGAGTCAAGATATATTTAATTTGGTAGAAAATATTCAGTGGCACAGCACCTACTAAAATATTATCAAATCAACAACGTTTAAGAGGGGAAAAGTGGTAGTTAATGAAGCAAATATTGTCCATCCAGTGTGTTTGGTTCTTTCATTTTTGCCTTGGTGATTGTTATGCTTTCCTTTTAGATAAAAAAGTTACTCAAGACACTCGAAAATAGCAAATCATTCAATTAAATCGATGAATCTAACGTCAAGGACTAGATGAAAGAAAATGAAGGATTTCACAGTTGTCTGGTCCTGACATGAATTATTGTGACACAAAAGCTTTTTTAATTTAATGTGACATCCTTTTTGATAAAGAAACAAGTGGATTTACAAAGTCTTTTACCTTTGGGACGTCTCGGCTGGAAACCGGGTTAAAAAAGTTATCCGACACAAACTTTAGCCCCGCCCCTGTTCGAGTATTTCCTCCTTTATAATTGAGATTCTGCACAGCGTTGACCAGCTCCGTGCCGTTCAGGTATGAGGAAAAGGTGAACTCAACCCTGAGGGAAAATGATTAAATGTATAAATGACATGCAATGAGCAAATATAATGTGATACCGGAGGCTGAGAATCTAAAGAGAGCGTGAGAAAGTGAGGTTCCTTTACAAGAGAGAATAAAAATGCACTGTTTACGATTCTTTTACACCATTTCATCCTAAAAGCTTAAAATTGCAATGAAGTCTATCAGGGTTCTGTTGTTGGTTTAAACATTGCAAGCATTTTTCAGCTATTACAAGAAATTGGGATTTTGGGAAGTTTTTGGATAAATCTGCTGTTTCTGGCAACTAAACATCCAAAGAGATGTAATAATAAAAACAATACAAACTGAAAATAAAAGAGCTTTAAAACAAACTTTTCTGAGTCACTACAGGTAACAAATACATAAAAACGTTATATAAGGTTTGCACAATTGATTGCATTTTAATTTGATCAAAATCGACGCAATTCAAATAACCAACAATCAGCGATGTGGTTTGGAGCTGAAATCAGACTTTGGTGGAAGAAATGTGACTATTTTTGTGTTGGTTGGTACATATTAAAAGTTTCAACTAAGACAGAGAGCCATCGATAACACTTTTCAACAACAACACTTGATGAAGCACAAACAAAGACTTAATTCGTAATGAACAAAGAGTTTTGTTTCAGGCTTAGTAACAACACAAAGCTGGGGTCCCTGGTTTTCACAACGCAAAGCTGTAAGTAGGTATTCTTCGATGCATTAGTTCCTCGCTCTCACAAACATTTGGGCACATCGTTTATCTTCACATTCATTCATTTGAGGTGTGTCCATGGCTTTAGAACAGCTTTTTTCAGACGGCGAAGAGAAACTAAGGCACCGTCAACCCTTACTTCAAGGTTGATAAAATGTCATTATTATCTTCAAACAAAGCGCGTGTTCTAATTTGGTCACTAAGTGCTGCTTTTACAGTAAACTCTTTGGTGGAAAAGACAAAAAGCACTCACTTACAACAAACGACTTATTTATACAGTGTTTCATATGAACTAAGTCTTTGTTTATGCTCATTAAGACTATTTAAGGCGTGGTTATTATGAAGTGGTAACAAGCCATTTGTTTAATAAGAATCGATACAGTATAATTGGGCGAAAAGTAATTTTTATTTTTTTTATTTTTTGGTCAAATCTTCCAGTCCTAGTATAGATTTTAAACAGAATAAATTTGTTACGTTTTGGTATTATCATAGAAATTAATAGCAAAAAATGAATGCTTTGTTTGATAGAAATAGATTCATTTACACTTAGTTCTCTTTATATTGTGTGTCTGTTTACTAGGGCTGTAGTCGACTAAAGAAATTCTTGGTCGACTAAAGAAATTCTTGGTCGACTAAAGACCTGTTCAGTCGACCGATCAATCACCTAAAAGGGTATCTGACCCAAACTGCACAAAAGGAGTTCATGCTAAAAAATAACAATTCATACAGAAAAGTATCAGGAAACAGTGTTTTTATGTGTTAGATATAGATTAAACTCATGATCTTTAGCTACATCATTCCATATGTTCACTTTTTTGCTGTTTTTGACGTGTAAATTCTTTAAATCAAAATAAAATAGACTAAATCAACTAAAACATCATCGAAGGATTACTCACCTTGAAGTGTCACTGTACTGCACGGCTCCAAACCGAATCCCTGAAGGACCGACTGAACTGACGAAGGGCTTAACGATCCCAGCCATAAACCCTTTCACTTGTAGAAAGTTTGCTCGACCGATACTCGACGAGCCGTCCACTAAAAATACTATATCTGCCGCTTGGACATTATTGCAGCTTCCTGTAAAAGAAATGAAAATGAAGATAACAAACAGAAAAACACAGTATATGATGATAATGTTGAGTCATGTTGTTATTACCCTGAGCTTCAGATTGCTCCACACCGAGCAGGAGCAGAAGTGCGGCTGTGAAGAGGCCCCACATCTTTACAATCTGAACAAAAGACAAATGATGGTTAAAAGTGTACTCTGTAACTTGTCCACTACCTGCTTGTGTCTGTGGATATTCAGAAAATGCTCTGATGTGTGACGTTACTGTGATTTCTAGTGTTAAATCTGCACAAGCCCAGATGCTTCTGCAACACGTACAAGGACAAACTCCATCTAACATGCTATTCACGTTATTCTGCCCCGCCCACTTTTGCCTCTTTTTATGTTTATGATCCGCACTCTTGTAGTAAAGGGACTTCCGGTTTGACGCTAACCGTGTTTGCACAAATGGCCATCGTGGGAAAAATCTGTCAAAACATTATATAAAGGTGACTGATTTGTCTAAAATGAACACGTGCAAAAACAAGTCAGCGATGCACCGATTTCCTAGGCGGCCTGAAAGCGTCTTTTTACTCCGTGTAGAACTTATTTTCTGCTGAACTCGCCTGCCCCATGTAAACCACGAGGGAAACAAGACGGCAAGTACGGCAACTTCCGGAATAAGGTGAATATATGACTTTTATTTATTTTTATTTTAAATGAAAATAATTTAAAAATCCACAGTGGCGAGAAATATTGTCAGCTGATTTTAATGTAGTATTTTATGTGTTTATTGTGTCTTTGTCAACAATAAATGCTATGAAACTTTTTAAACAGACTTAATTTAACTTTAATGATTGGCGATGGCCTTAGCTCGAGCTACAGCTATAACTGACCTTGTTAACAGTTTCTGGGAATTTAAATAATGAAAATATAGTCAAGCTAATGACTAGCAGGATCGACACAAATTTGGCAAATGACACAAAGTGGGGAATGACTTTTTTCCCCAAATCAAAAGATCTAATGTTTTGTTTGACATTGTCCATCGCTATGGAAACGGTCCACATTTCTCATCATTCTGGATATTTACAATGGACACAAGCGGGCGGCACCACCAGGTAAAGTCACAGGTTCACGCACAGAATGACTTTTTGGGGATAATCCAGCTTCTCGGTTTATTTATACAGGGGATTGTATCAGAAACTCATTCATTGTCTATATTTTCTTCAGCAATATACCGCACTTCAAAATGTGTTATCGTCGTCGTGACAAGTCTAGAAATAAATGTTTTTTAAATTTGGCAAGGATTAAAACTTACGTGTTTCATGGTCCTGCAGTCCCACAAACGACCCATGAATCGTTACTTCATTCTGTCGCAGGAAGAAAAAAATATATCAGACAACATGAACGAAAACAGAAATCAACCGATGTCACATTTTCTATAATAATATTTCAACAATGCACACAGTTTATTTTCTTTTTAAGTCTGGCTCTCACATTAAGGGAAGCAGAAAGCCTTGAACATGAGGCGTGTTCTGGGTCTGTCTCTGGTTATGAGCGGTATGCACACCGTATGGAGGCCTCATGGGCAAAACTGCATGTTCTCTTCTTTTATTAAAATGTGCCTTTAGCATTTAAATTCAAAGATGAACACTCACACATGCTTCTGTGCAGCGATGTCAGAGAGTAGGATGAAGCTTACAGATCCAACATATTGCCCTTTGAATAACCTTCTAGCAGCTGAAGCAGTGGATGAAACATGAGCGTCGTAATAATGCTCTACCAAATACTAAAATGTTTCGGGGTGAAATGTTTAAAGGAGCTGCTTTTAAGTCTGTGAAGGATTCTCAATGGTTATGATGGTCCAAGTTGCATTCACTGAAGCTGCAATAATAACTATCTATTATTTTGCAAATCAATTAATACAGCAATTATTCTTTCTGTGATTTTTAGATTGTAAAGGTGAATCTGACCTACATAAAGCTAGAGGTACATTACATTTACAGACAAAGTATTTTTGTGTTGTTATTCATTACATTTCCTGCATCAATTCTGATTTTGTCTGAGCCTCACAACTCTTCTCTCACTATATGCACGTTTAAAGAGCAAATATTATGCAAACTTTACTTTTTTGAGGCTTGTTCTAGCGTTCCGTCATCATAAACATACCTGGAGTAGCGTTTAGCTCGATTCACGTTTGTTTGATGAATCCCGTTATAATCCTCTCCCCTCTGACCGCCAAAAACAAATTGTGTCTGCAGCCAGTAGATGGAGCCACAGCTGAGCTAATATGGCATCTGTGATAAAGTTATATTGTTCTTGTATTTTATTTTTAGTTCTAAAACATGAGATGTCAAAGTAAAGACACTCAAGAGCATGTTTAAAGGCCAATAACAACACAAATTAAGGCTCTGTAGTCCAGAAAATGATGGTTTAATGAATAAATGAGTTGACTATTATCGCTATAATTGATTAACTTGTTTTAGCATTAAACCGAAATAAATAAACTTTAACACAGAAAAATAAAAATAAAAATAATAAAGATTTCAATCAAATGTTGCAATAATAATGATTCAAATCTTCTTCTTACAATTCTAAATAGATTTAACAGTCGATGTTGTTTTAGTTGACCAAAACGTATATTAGTCAAATACTTTTATATTTTATTTAGATAATATAAATTTATATTAGATTAAAAACAATAGAAGATGTGCTGAACATTTTGGAATTAATCATGGGTTTTATCCAACTTGTCTAACATATAAATGTGTTGTTGTGCTGTTTAATAGTACTTTTCTGCATAAACGGTTGTTTTTGCATGAACACTTGTGCAGTTGTAGTGTTGTACGTGCATTTCGGGTCAGATACACAGAGATACTTCATGGTTTTGAAAGCTTTTGCAATACCCTGTTTTAGTCGACTAATCGGTCTTCATTGGATCAAGACTGTGGTGTCTACTTTTGGGCCAGTTAATTCCGATTGGTTTCAGAAGGTGTTTTGTAAAGTCACATCTGCTTTCAGCTTGATTACACCATGTTGACGAGCTGCACACATGTAAGTCACTGCACAGAAGCCTCTTTTACAAACAGCTCTCAGATTTAGAGCCAAAAGCATAGCCCTGACCGAGGACCTGCACCGAGGGGCAACAGGAGACAATGTCAACAGGAAAACCAGCACAAACAGTTTGAGTTGATTAGAGGAAGTGGGTGAAGTGAATTTCATTGGTCTGTAACGGAACGCAAAGACCGTCAGCTCATCATCGACTGATTGTTCTGTCGGACTCTGCAGACCTGGACCGTCTGTCGAGGTAAAGCCGCATGAGAGACATCAGTCGTCTCCACTTTAAAGGCTCTCAGATTATTCTTATTTTGACTTAGTTTGGTAGGAAGGCACTTGTGGAAGTATTTAGAATAGTTTTTCATTTGTGAAGTTGCAGAAAGAAAGTCCCTCAAACAAATACAAAGACAATTCACAGACAACGGACACATTTTTTGACAATTTAAACCATCATTCAACAAAATAAAGTTGTTATCAGGTATTATTTGTCAAATCATAACCTTTGTGTAATTGGTTCTTGTTTTCAAAATGGTTGCTAGGTAACAGTTGTAGAATTACCTCTATGTCCATGTTTCTCAAACTGTGGAACGTGTACCACTGGTGGTCCGCAGGCTGTCTCTGGTGGTACACCGGGCCCTCTGCAGTTGAAGTATTTGTGTTAAATTTAAAATAATCAATTAATGTGTTTTTGTATCCCTTTGGGTTAATCATTATGAAGAACTTAAACCTGGTTTAGACCTAATTTAGAAGAAATTAAAAAATGGTTTAGATATGCTGGAACTCTGAAAGCCGAATATTATCTTAAGTGGTACTTGGTGTGAAAAGTTTGAGAACCACTGCTCTATGTCATATTTACTGCTCATGTTGAACCAGGATGTAAATTATTGTAAACATTATGAAAACTGTCAAACTGGGGACAAATAGGCAAAATGTTTAGTAAACTGTTATATAATCATGTTCCCTACGTTTTAGTGAAATGTGTCGTCTAAACTGCCATAGACTTTAACAAGAGACACAGAGTATTAGGAGTGAAACAATTTACTCAATTAATTGCAACTAATCAATAATTTAGATCCTTGCTTTTCAACCAGTGTGCCGGGGACACCAAAGAGCCTTGACGTTTTGCCAGGTGTGCTTTAAAAAATTGTCCAATTTGCGCAGATGTAACTGACTAATTTACGTTTTTGGAGTGTCCTGAGTTACGTCTGCACCATAAAGAATGCAAAACCATCACTATTGTTGATTTGGTAATGTTTACGAGGAGGTAGGTGCAGTGGTATGTTTTAAACCCAAAAAGTGTGCCGCAACTCAAAAAAGGTTGAAAGACACTGATTTAGATCATCGGCAACTGATTTAGTCATCAAATAATCTGAACTATATACAAATCATGCCATGTGCTAGGAAGGAATTACTTAAAAATGACACAGAAAACATGTACATTTAGTGTTTGTCCAGCTTCATCTTCGTCAAGTTGAGTAAAAATCTCAAATTCACAAGCCTTTTTTGGGCTTTAGCAAAATAATCATAAGTTACGGCCCTAAATTGTATATCAACTTTGACAAATGGATCTTATTGCAAAGAGTTGCTTGTAGAGATAACAGAGATAACAGTGTTTTGAAGAAATGTGCACTTGATTAGGGCTGATAAATAAATCCAGTTTTAATCGAATGAAGGTCTGATCGTTCCAGATGATCAGCTTGAAGGTTTCTGTAGAGGTCACAGCTAATTTTCTGTCAGTATTAAAAGTGACTTAGAGTTCAGACTTAAGAGGAAACATATGCATAAGATATATATAATATATACTGCAATAAATTTGTTTGAAATGGTTCTGGTTTAAAGTCTGTCCTTTTTATGCTCATGAAATAAAGAAGCTTGATAAGGAAATGATTTTACCATTTTTCCCTGCTTACACCAGATAATCTTTGATCTTCGTTTTGTTACAGTCAAACAAAACTTTCTTCTTTGACCACAGTAATATAATGCCTTTCTTCTATCAAAAACATTTCATATTCTTAACGCAACATTTGAAAACAATCAGCAACTTCACAAATATATACTGTATGCTCTAGTCATACTGTAGCGTCGGTGTCAAATGTTGAAAATGAAAAACACAAAACGTTACCAATAAATGTTTTCATGACGAAGCCACAAAACAGACCCAGCTCCAACTCTCTGAACTGCAGCTTAATACGACCCAAATGTAAAGGGACTTTCTCTTTAAGACTTCCGCAGCCTTTTAAAGAAATGACGTTCACGAGCCACATTAGCACGCTCACTGTAAGATATGCTTATTTTGGACTTTTTTATTTCTGGTTTGAGCAGGTGTAGGACCACAGCCTTCAGCCACACTCGTTAAACTAATTTCACACATGATGATTACAGTAACTGTTAATTAGAGACATTTGGAAAGCCAGATAAATCTAAAACTAGAAGCTGCTGAGAACAGACTAATTAGTTACACATGCAGAGCTTAAATATGCATGTTTACAGTGCTAACAGGATTATTCTAGGCAAAATACTGTTCTACCAAGCCTTAAATAAAGTGTTCCCTAATAGACAGAGAAATGTTGAGTGTTTGTCGTCTGGTTGTAAAATCCACAGCAGATGAGCGCAGCAGGAAAGCTCCACTCACAGGTGGTGTGTGTCTGTGGCTGGCATTTTTTATACAGTTATTAGCCTTTAAACATACTCTTGAGTTACATTTGGCATTTCATGTTTTTGAACTAAATAAAAAATTGTTTAAAATGAACATCTCTATCTCAGCTGTTTCCCATGGCATTTACGGAGTTTAAGCGCCATCTACTGGCTGCAAAACGCTTTGATTAAAGTTAGCAAAATGTATTATAACTCAAGGGACGGCAGAAGCTAATGTAGTCTAGCGGTAACAGTGATCGTGTTTAGAGGCACAAATGCTCAGAATGAGTCTGATGATGATTTAAAGTAGAACTAAGTAACATTTTTATAATTTTTGGGGCGTTTAAAGCCCCTGTCGTCGCCCCCTGCTGTCTCTGAGCGGAAAACCAGCCATGCAGCTTTCCTGACACCGACCCGAAGACAACTCTCCAGAGAAACCCTGGCTCTTTTTTTATATTTGGCGACATTAAATGTTTTTATATGTGATTAAACCTCCTTATTTCTATTATTTGGGAGAGTACGTTCACAAGAGACCTGCAGGCGGAGCTCTGTCGTTGAAGTTACTGAGTTCTGTTTTAAGGACTTAAAAGAGCAGAATATTCTCAGATAAGTGACGCCAGTTATTGTCACACATCGTAGTTCAGCAGAGAGTGTTTTTAACGGTCGGAGGGAGAGGATTTTCTAACCAGGATACATCAGACAAGTGTGAATGAAACTAAATGCAACTCCAGGTATGTTTTTGATGATGGAACATTATTAAAACATGGTTAAAAGCCCTAAAAAGTTATTATAGCAAAATATGTTCTCTTTAAGCATAATATATTGCTGCAGAAAATAGCACGATAAACAATAATATTGAATTTTCTACATAGTAACTCTAAAGCAGGATAATAAAAAAAAACCTGCGTCTTAAATCTTAATAAAATGAACATGGTAAGAAATGAAAGTAATTGTGGGTTTGGTCATTTAATGCGGGGCGGGGGGCACCATCAAGACATTTTGCATAGGGCACCAAAAAAGCTAGCAGCGGCCCTGGATAAAACAAGTACAAGGTAAAAGTCCTGACCAAACGTTGCTCCAGAGACAGATGGCCGCAGCAGCACTGAAGGTCGAATGCAAATGAGTTACTAATGCACTATAAAAATGTAGCATTCACAAGTAAAAAATCCCACTCAAGCCTGAAAAGTATATGTTTTCTTAAACGCCACCCGAGGCCAATATTTAGTTTGGACCAACCAGCTGCCTAAAGAAGAAAGAAGAGTATGCATAAATCTTTATAAATCAACTTTAATGAGCTTTCATCCTGTATTTAGTTGAAAATATTAGAAAAATTAACACTGAGTGAAACATATCAGGTTTTAAAATGTCACAAAGCCACATTTCAAAAATAAAAACATGTGAATGACAATTATATATCAGCAGAAGTTATTGGCTATTCTAAACAGTCAGTATCTGCACTGGCCACAAAAAACACCAAATAAAAACATACCAGTCAATCTAAGCTTCTTCTAAAACAATATAAACATGACCCAGAGAAGCACAGCTCACAAACCACAGCCGCCTCCACTGGAGATGTGTGAAAATGTTAAAGTGGAACCAGAGCATGGAGCGGAAAGAACACGATAAAAACAACAACAAAAACAGTTCTTTGGGACACAATAAAAGTTGACACAGTGGTGAGAGCTGCTGCGCTGTGTTCAAATGCCTTTCTCCCAGGGGGGCCCCGGGACCAGGGCCACTGTAATGGGACAAATCTGAGGACAACTGCGGGTCAAACGAGCAGCTTCAATGATCCTCACACAGTGGCTCCTGACCTTAAGGTGCTCTGTGGGAAAGTGCTGGAAGTGCTGGAGATGTTTATTTCATGTTTGTCCTGAAATTCAAGTTACACCAGCAGACTGACTTTATCGACTTCGTGTTAAGTAAATTAGATAAATTGTATTTTTTTGGGCTCAATATTTATCACATGTGTATTTTCTTTCCTTGTTTCCTTTTTTTGTAGTATGATAAAAAGTTGAGGGTCAAAAAATGAACAGCATAGTGCATAGGGCGGCATAATTAATGGAAATCACAATTTGAACGGATGCAATGAGCAAAACAGTAAGGCTGCAATTTTTGACGTACAATTATTTGCTCCACAAACAACAAAGTATCCTTTTTTATTCTGCATAAAAACTAGTGACCCTGTAGTTTAGAGTTGTTAAAAAATGTTCTGAACAAGCGACAAAAAACATGACTAAATGTGACAAAAACATGACTAAATGTGACAAAAAAACGCAACAAAAGCGTAACTGAAAGTGACAAAAATGTAACAGAACATGTAAAAAAAATGTAAAAAAACCAACACTGAAAGTGTCAACAACGCTATTACAAATCAACAAAAACGTGACGAAAACAGAACTATACTATTCAATATATTAATATTATAATTTATGTGTATGTTATATTTTAACAGGGCCAGTTAGTTGTAAATTTACAATTGCACTGAATTATTTAAAATTTGTAAGATTCAGAAGATGCTCTTGTAAAAACTGTATCTCGTGGACCTCTCTTGAAAATGCATTACTCTGATCTAGATTTGGGCAATATATCGAGATTTAGATATTATCGAGAATGTAGCGATGAAGATATGCTCAACTTGAAATTCAAGTTTATAGTTCATATAAATGAATAATTAAACCTCAATAATATGTTTAAAGACATTTTAACCTATTTCTGTTGGATTGACATAATCCTCTGACTAACGATACTTATCAAGTTAATCAATGAATCACAACTAATCGGCTACAGAAATCATTGTCAACTAATAAAGTAAGTAAGTTTCAAAACATGCGCTGAGAGAAGAGGTTTGACGACTCAAACTGAGCCGCAGTTGCATGAAAATGACAGAAAATGAAGTATTTGATATTAATATTGTAGTTTCTCCACCAGGTCCTCAAACGGCTTCATCTGGTCAAATTTAGTAAAAAATAGTTTCATCATGTGACTTTCTAAACAACTAATCAATAAATCAAAAGAATAATTGCTGGACTAATCAACAAAATAATCATTAGTTGCAGACATTCATTTCTCTCAGCGTCGCCTGGACTGTGTGGAGTTCAGTCCAGCTCCTCTGCCCTGGTTCAAGTTCTGGAGCAGGATTTGTTGGTCCGTCACTGCGGTTACAAAACTCCTATTTAACCTATTTTGACCTAAACTTTGTAATGAGATGTTAAGGAATTACAAATGTTGTTTTTGGCATCACTTGTCTACAATCCAAATCCAGGCCTGTTGTTTAAGAGTCAAAACAGAACAGGATTGATGCAGTGACCTTTGAACCGCAGCCTCAGGTCAGGCCCTGCATCTCTCATTTGCGCTAATAATAAGACAACAATCTGTCTGGCAACTTCAGTTCAGTTTCAAACTTGAATACTTGGCTCCGAGTTGAACCAGTTCAAACTCATCCTTATTTACTGAGTCTGGAGAGCACAGTTTTATGAGTCAAGGCTTAATCAAACGCATGAATGAGAAGTGAAGGATTTGGTGGCACATACAGTAAAAGCTTCAGCAAAGAATGATTAGAAAAAGATGTGGTGTTCAGAGTGCAGAGACTATTTTTAACCTCGTCATATCAGATTCAGATAAGAATACTTTTAGCAAGATTTATTTTCTGTGCTTTATCCTTCAAGATAGGGCTGGGCAATATGGCAAAAAATTATCATCACGATTTTCTTGGGGCCTGATCATGATTCCGATTTAATCACGATTAATTTTTCTGTTGCCTACTATAGAGCTGCTGATTAGTTTTACAATTTATGTTTTAATAATAAGATTATGTTCAAATTCACAGTTTAAACTAAATGCTGTCGCTTTTAGTCGCGTTTTTGTCACATGCAGGTGTGTTTGTCATATTTAAACATGTCTTTGTCACGTTTTTGTCGCTTTAAGTTATGTTTTGGCGCATTGAGTCGCGTTTGTTGTTTGTAGGCGTGTCTTTGTCGTTTTTGAACATATTTTATCATGTTTGGTCACGCTTTTGTCGCTTCTGAACACGTTTGTACAAATCTTAACTACAGTGTTTGCAGTTTTTATTTTATAAAAGCAAGACATTTTGTTGTTTGTTGAAGACATTTGAAAAGATTTTGTGATTTGGTAATTGCATTCATTAAAATTGCGTTTTTTGGTTTAATTGTGCAGCTCTGGCCTTTAAGAGGTGAATAAAGTCATCTGCTCAGAGGCTACAGAGGCTAAACATCAGGAGAAAAAGTGTGTTTGAACCAGTGGGCGAGGCTACCACGCTCAAATTGAGCCGCCGACTGCAGGCTGCCATGTTTGCAATCTGCTGCTGACCGCTAGGGGCTGCTGGGGAAGAAGAATTATTCAATGCAAGTCAATGGGGAGTTAGACGTTTCAAAACCTACTTTAGAGCCTGGCTCAAAATACGGCTTTGGTCTCAAACGTTAGCTTACGGCTCTGTGACGACGCTGAGGGGGGTGAATTTTTTTTAACCAGGCTGGTTTAGCCGCTGTGATTTTTAAAAGTTCTTGCATATCTAATGAAGAAGGCGGGCTTTACACGCCGGAAATGTCAGGACGCAGCCATACACCTACGAGTGGGCGGTAACCATAGAGGCAACGACGGCAGTACGTCAGCAAAAGGCCGCCCCAAAGTCGCCCTCTCCCCGCCTCCCCACCGAGGGGGGAGTGGTGGGGGCTAACCCGCGGCCATTTAGAATTCTCCATGACTGAGCCGCATTTTCATGAATGGGGCGGAGCGACGACAGTCTGTCCACTATTTTTATGTCTATGGTTTGAACAGACCGCTGCATTAAAGAGACAAACACAGAATAACGAGGGGACAATTTCACAAAACAGATTGTCACAGGGACCAGCTCAAGAGTCGATTTCTATCACCATATCGCCCAGCCCTCCTACAACCTCCTACAAGAGTCTGGCCACTGTGAGTCGAAGTTGGCTCTGTCCCAACAAAAGGACCAACATGTGTTGTAGTCTTTTGTACTTTCTCTTTTGAAGTGTTGTCACAAGACTATTTCAAACTCAATTCTGATCCAAATAAAAAACCTGATTCTCTATACCAGTGTTTTTTAACCTTCTTCTAGTTGCAGCACACTTTCTAGGTTTAAAAGATGCCACGGCACACTATGTACAACAAAAACATGACCAAATCAGATCATTTACTTAATAAAATACGGAAGATAATGAGCCAAATCATGTTTGTGCTACTGTCTGATGCTTTACATTTGGTGATTTTACGCTCTTTTTTTTGGTGCAAAAGTTGCTCAGGACACTCCAAAAAGGTAAAATAGTTATTTACATCCACATTTGTGAACATTTTTTCAAGGCACACCTGGTAAAAACCTCAAGGCACTGGTGTTCCCCGGCACACTGGTTGAAAATCAAGGCTCTATACTGACTCAAAACCATAGTTAGGGGAAGCAAAATGGCAAAAACAATAATATCACAACTTTGTAGAACTCAGATCATCACAGTTTCGATTTGTAACACGATTTATGGGAACGTTTGCAATTTTTATTAAGACAAAACAGCAGATTGTCACAGGAATGATTATATCACCCTATCTAACCCACAGTGAAAATAAAAAGAACACTGGAATATAATTTTCAACACAACATTAGTATCAGCATATAATCCTAAATAGTTTCAGTAAGACTCCAGCTGATTTTTTTGGTAGTTAATAAGTCTGAAGATTATTCTTTAGATTAATTGCTTAGTTGTTTAGAATGCAAAAATCAAGTGATTATGAGATTTTTGCTCCATTTTTCCCAGATAAAACAGAAGTGAAGCCGTTTGAGGACGTCCTGGTGGAGAATATTTACAGACAGAAGGGTGTTTTCTTAAAAACACAGCGTTTACACATTTCCCTTGTCATTTTTGTGTGAATCCTGCCCCGTCTGAGTGAGAAAACATCTCCCCTCGGTTCATGTTTTGGAGTCTGTATCTATTCACCTTATTCCAGAAGTTGTCGGGGGCGCTGCCATCTTTTTTCCATTGTATTAGTTTTCAAGGGGCAGGCAAAATCTACAGAAAATAAGTTGTACATGGACTAAAAAGCTGTTTTCAGGACCCAGGAAATCAGTGCATTGTTGACTTGTTGCACGTGTACATTCAACATTTTACACAAATCACTTTTTCCTTGTTTGTCGTTAGCGTGAACGGGGCTCTCAACACCATACAATTCAATGTCTGTTTGCAGATTGCAGTGGTGTAATATGTCATTTTGTAGTTACTGAAGCACTTTTAGAAGGGTTTGAAATCATTTTGTCACCGATATCTGCAGGATCCATCAGAAAAAAAAACGTTTTAAGCAGATTAAGTCATGCCTGTGGGAAGTTGTGCACCAGTTGTGTAGTGAGTAGTGAGTTATAAGAAAACAAGAAGAAAATGTGACTTTATTGCACAATTATTTGGTTATTTGTGTCGTGGTGATTTTAGGTCCTAACGTCCTCTTTTAAAGATAAAGTCGAGTCAGATATGTTTTTTTTTTAACCTAACTGTTTGGATGATCTGGTGTGAAACAACTAGAGCTGCAACAAGTAAACGGAATAATAGCAACTAATCGATTATAGAAATAGTCAACTAATTAAGTAATCGTTAACTGATCGATACACAGACTCCAGAACCTGTCATGAGCTGAAAGAAGAGGTTTTATGACTCAAACAGAGCAGGAATCAAACAAAAAAGACACTGGAAATGTTGATGTTAACTGTCTTTGATGAAAACTCTCTTTTGTCTATAAATATTCCCCACCAGGTCGTCCTCAAACGGCTTCACTTGAGCTTTATCTGGGTCAAATTGAGTCTAAATCTCATATTCACAGACCTTTCAAGTTCTAAACAAACAACTAATCAATTCATTGAAAGAATCTCTAGACCAGGCCCGAGAGCCAATGGCTTTCTTGGCCCTCAGGTTTCCTCGTGAATTGGCCCACACTGCACAGGAAACTTCAGCTTATCTATAATTATAACCTAAATAACTAACATTTTGGTGCAAAACAGGCCTGATATTAAGGTCTTGAGGCTGTCTTTAGGTGTGGTGTCACTTAAAACATCAGATAAATGCAATTTCACGATTGATTTGAGGCTCTCCGCTTCGTCTATATTTCAACATGCGGCCCTCGATTGACTCATATCGATTACCAGAATAATCTTTAGTTGCAGCCCTAGAAACAACACATGGTTAACAGCCGTCAACCAAAACACAAATGTCCTGCATAAAAGCAATCTCTCAATCTCCAGATGAACAATTTGTATCCCACAGACAAAAATGAACGTGCAAAACCCAATGGGAACACATTTCTATGAGCTTTTGGAGCAAAAATGCATATTCATGAGGTCCTTTTTGATTTAGTGAGGTTCACAAACCACAGCAGACTCCCAGATGCCTCGAGAACAGACAATTGAAAACAGTGCAGACGTTCAGAGGGGAGCGGAGGCGTGCAACATCATGATACTGCCGGTAATAAGTGCTTACATGGAGTTAATTTAAGGTCACCCTGCCCAGTCATCCTTTTGCACCCCATGTTCTCCTCCAGTGCGAGAGATGTGGCACTCACCTCCAACTTCACATGCTTTTTAATAACTTCAAGGAATGTCTGATCTTGTGCTGAAAGCCATTGCCCTAAGTGTGAAAATTAAGTGGTTTTAGTGGTTATGTTTAGTCTTGCTCAAAGGCTGCAGGCATTGTGTCAGGAGAGGTTTCAATTCTGGCAATAAAGCCTAAATTATATGCATTTTATAATCAATGCATAAGTAATATAAGCCATGTGTGGCGTGCTACCAGTTTGTAATAAAACTTTACAGCCAATATGTCATGTCCAGTCCTGCTTTGTGCACGCAGCTCGCTTCCCAGTGCATTCTTGGTTCATTTCAAGTTCATCTTAATTCAAAACGACTCTCGACTGTCCTTTGTGTCCGGGGATGGTGCAGTCTTACCTGGGCACTTGTCTTTTCTGCAGCGCCGGGGTCCTAAAGCAGCGTGTCCATTCCCCGCTCCACCTGTAGCTCGTGATAAATGCGTTTCTTTTGCGTCCTGCAGGTGTCCACAGCAGCACAACTCCCCCCCAAAAAATAGCCACGTTGTTCAGCTAAAATAAAATCCCGCGATGGCTGAAGTTGCGTCTCCGGAGATCGAGAGTGAAATGAAACTTTCTCCGGTCGTGGCTGCGTCGCGCGTTGGTTTGGCACAAGCTCTGAGCAGTTCAGACTTGCTCGGATGCCTGAAGGAGAGTCCTGCAGTCTCTCTCTCTCTGTTTTTTTTTCTCTTTTCTTTTCTCCTTCGCCTCGTCCCTCCCTGTGCGCCGCTTCTGCCTCTGAACACTGGAGTCATGAGGAGAAGTGCGCCGCGCAAAAACATCCGCAGGTGCAGAGTTTGGCGGCGGGATTTTGCAAGATTTTGGCTAAAGTTAGTTCGTGTGGGCATGTGTGGTTAGAAAAGATGGGTTAGAGCAGACAACGGGCTTCATTTTAATACGTTAGACAACTAGCTAAATACTGCTACCTTGTGCTAATCCGTGTCTAACCATAATTAAAGGTGCACTATGTAACTTTCCGGTCTGTTGCTTTGCTTGAATGTTTTTTTTTTTTTTTACAGTATTGTGTAGTGAAATTGAGTGAAATAACGCAATATACTACTGACATAAATACAGTTAAACTTAATTGCACTTACAAAAAAAAGAAAAAGTTTGCTGTGAAACCTTTTGGGGAGTATTGTAGCCTATGACCATTATGGAACTTTTCTTGCATTAACTACAATTACAGGTGTACTTATTTATTTATTACATTGAAGAACAAGCATGCTGTGCAGGGTCACCTCTCCACAGATCTGGCCTGTAACTTGGTTTGGTGACTCACCTGGAGGAGTGGAAAAGAGAACTGAAAATGTGTCACATGGATAAAAATGTAAAGTGTCGATTACAAGTACTGCTGCCAAAATTGTACTTAAGCAGATTTTTTTAAGCAAAAAAACAAAACTTACGTACTTGAGATGAAGAGATATCAGAGGGAGGGAAACAGGCTAATTTAGCGGTGCAGTTGTAATAATGGTGATTGACATAAAGGCTCGGAGTCTGACAGTGATTTATGGACTTGAAAATAGAGCAGAAGATTCTCAGAGCCACGTCACACATCGAGAAAACGTCACACATCGTAGCCTCAGCCCTCTCTTATATTCAGTCTTTACTAATGATTTATCTTGTTCATTGCAGAATTCAACTGTGGTTATGTTTGCAGACTCGACCTCGTACTGTGCTGCAGAAACGGCTGAACAGGTATCAAACCTACTTCATTTGGATTTGAAAACAGTGAGTGAATGGATAAAGGAAAATGAACTGGCCCTAAATATAACAAAGACAACATCCATAAACAAGTGAAGCAGACCAAATGATTAGGTGTCACTGTTACAACCACGGCCCCTGAAAAGGGGAATAAAACTTGAGTAAAGAAACAACAGCGGTCGTTCACGTCTCAAGTCAGTGGTTTAATGACAATTATTAATCATGGCACACTTTTTACAACAATTTGGTACATCAAAAGCACATTTTACCTGAAAAGGGGAATAAAACTTGAGTAAAGAAACAACAGCGGTCGTTCACGTCTCAAGTCAGTGGTTTAATGACTGAGACAGGACCGAAACTCCCCCTAGTGTCCACTCGACCGGATGTGCTTTCCAAAACAAAAACTCTTTCAAAATATTAGAAAATAGTACAGTATAATCATGAATCATAAATGAAAATGACTTTTAATCTTGAAAATGAATTGTTATATCAGTCCTTATTTAACTATTTACTAATGTTGTAAAATAAATGTATATTTAAATTGTAGTGCTTTTTCATAACCATTACACACACCCCTTGGAAATTAGATGTCGTCCCGACATCTTACTCAAACATAAGTATCTGTAACTTTAAGTATTTCTAAGTGCACGTAACTGCAATTAACATATTATGAACAATAAACAAGTTTTAGGTAATGCCATTAACAATAATTCAATGCAAAGCATTATTTTATCACAACTTCTGTTATTACCAAAAGACAAATGTCTCAATATGGGTTTGGTAACTTTTAGTCTCTTTGCAACCTTTGATCACTCATCACATCTTTCATGAGCTGTCCAGGTTATTACATCATGAAGCATTAGCTTTACTGTATCACCGTATTACTACTTCTACTTAACTTTTCACTGGAGTTTTACTCATGTGTAACTCTTTCTGTTGTACAACAGTCCATGTAATTAACGTAGGTGCTGTTTAGAAACCAGTCCATAGTCTATAAGTATAAATGTTCTTGTAGAAACAGTCTTTGTTGTGACTTATAAATCACCAAATGTCAAAGATTGTCTATTACTGTGCTATAATTCATCAATATAATGATTGACAATCATAACACTGAAACATGGCTGGGTACCTCCAAAACGTTTCTACTGCTTGTAGACCACAGGGATGGTGCTTGTAAGCTGTTGGCCAGATACTGCAACATGAAGGCTTACCCAGTTCATCGTATGTAAATACCCTTGGTGGACGTCTCTCTCTGCGGGGCCGCTGTGGTGTTTGGTTCAGCTCCATGGGGTCGCTCCTCGAAGATGCTGGAAGGTCACCGACGGCTGCGTTACTGGGAGACAAGACTTCTTCCTGAATGGGTGTTGCTTGTTGATGTGGTGTCATGCTCTGGATGTGCTGATGGTCTTCTCTTTGCAGGACAGGATATTGTTGAGACGCTGGTGTGTTTTCAATTTGTTCTGTGTCTACAGGATCATTCAAGCTGTCTCTTTCTGGTGGCACATTTTCACCTACTTGTGGCTGTTCTGCTGCTTGAAGTTGAGCTGGGTAGTAACAGTAGTACCAGTCATCCTCTTCATCACTGCTTTCTTCTTGTGCAACTGAGTCAGTTCTTTCTTTAGCTCTATTTCTCTTCTTTTTGTGCGCCACTTTGAGTGGTATTTCTAGTGGTAGGTGATTACAAGGTAAGAGTAAGTTGCGGTGTAATATTTTACTGTCTCTGTTTTTACCTTGTTCCGGCACAACTTCATAAATGGGGAGATCTTTGTTTACTTGTCGCACAACCTTGTATACACAATCTTCCCAGTGGTTGCGAAGTTTGCCTGTACCACCTCTAGGGGTCATGTTTCTTACAAGGACACGATCTCCTTCCTCCAAAACAGAACTTTTGACTCTGTTGTCGTGATTTCTTTTTCCTCTTTCTGATGACTTTTTTGACTTTTCTCTTGCTATTTCGTAGGCTTCTTGCATTTGACTTTTCCACTTTCTCATATACTCTTGCTGATCATTTGTCCCTATTTCTTGGGCCACTTTGAAAATAATGTCTATAGGCAGTCGTGGAGCCCGACCAAATAACAGGTAAAAAGGGGAGAAGCCCGTTACTTCACTCCTTGTGGCATTGTAGGCAAAAACAACTTTATTTAGTGACTCTTTCCAGTTTGACTTTTCCTTTTCAGTAAGTGTCCTCAGCATTTGTAGCAGTGTTCTATTAAATCTTTCAACTTGCCCATTTCCTTCGGGATGATAAGGAGTCGTTCTGGAGCTTGCAATACCGCAATGTTTAGACAGTTGTGCAAAGAGTTGGTTTTCGAACTCGCCCCCTTGATCATGATGTAACCGTGAAGGGAAACCGAACTTGAGTGAATAATCATTGAATATTTTGTCGGCAACTGTCTTTCCTGATTTTGATGTTGTGGCGTAAGCTTGTGCGTACCTTGTGAAATGGTCTATTAAAACCAATATGTATTCATAACCTCCAGAACACCTGTCAACATGAAGAAAGTCTATAGACACTAACTCAAAAGGTTGGGACGTGACAATACTGGTAAGAGCTGTTCTTGTTTCTCGACTTGGCTTCTTACTTTTCACACAGGAACAACAACTCACATAGTGTTCAACATGCTTTTGCATTTGAGGCCAGAAAAATCTGTCTCTGATAAGTGATGTGGTCCTGTCGACTCCTTGATGTCCCATTTCGTTATGTAGTGTTTTCAGAACTGTTTCCTTGTATATGTCTGGTAAAACAAGTTGTGTTCTTACAGTTGTTTAAAATGTTGTCATTGTCCAGCACTAACTTGTCCCATTCAGATAACAATTTTCTTGTGGCCACGCTCATTAACTTACACTCTTGGCTTGAGGGTTTTGTGCCTGACTGCAGGTAGGTGATGACAGGGCCAATACATGAGTCATGTCTTTGAGCTTGGCTTATGTCTTTACCTTGGATGGGAAGAAATGTTTTGTTATTGTCTATTTGAGTCGTCAGAGCCATTGACCATTGTGCACTTGAATCGGTCTCAACAATTTGAACTGTGGCTTGCACTGCTCGTGACGACATTTCTTCTGTGCATGTTTTCATTACAGTTTCAATGTCAAGTGGCATGCGTGATAGACTGTCAGCGTCCACATTTTCACGTCCAGGTCTGTACTTTATTGTGAGGTGAAAATCTGCAAGCTCGGCTACCCATCTACATCCAGTAGCGTTTAGTTTAGCTGTTGATAGCACGTATGTAAGTGGATTATTATCTGTGTACACTGTGCAGGATGAGCCAATCAGGTAGTCCCTAAATCTCTCACAGACTGACCATTTTAATGCAAGAAACTCAAGTTTTCCTGAGTGCAGGTGATAGTTTTTCTCAGACTCAGTAAGCGTACGGGATGCATAAGCTATTACTCGCATCTTACCAGCTTGCTCCTGGTAGAGGACTGCACCTAGACCTTGGTTTGAAGCATCAGTGTGGAGTATAAACGGTTTACTGAAATCAGGGAAAGCAAGAATGGGTGGCTCAACCAGGAAACTGATTAACTTTTCCAAAATCTGTTGATGGTACTGTGTCCATTTGATTGACGTGTTTGAGGGGACACCTTTTACTCTGTCTGTCTGTCTTGTTTTGGTTACTTGTTTTCCTGTTGTTTGTATGTCAGCAGGGGCCTTGAGTAGGTGGTATAGTGGACCAGCAATGCATGAAAAATCTCTGATATATTGTCTGTAGTAGCTCAGTAGACCCATGATAGCTCTCAGCTCTCCTACTGTCTTGGGCTGCTTTTCTTTTAGAGCTCTGACAGCTATTGTATCAGCTGGATCCATTTTACTGCCTTCCGCTGAGACGATGCGTCCCAAGTAACGCACTTCTTGTTTAAACAGTTCACATTTACTTGGTTTCAGTTTAATGCCATGTTGTCTAAGTCTTTGTAGCACAGTTCTTACATCATTGACATGTTTTGTGAACGACTTACTGAACACGATGGTGTCATCGAGGTATGGGATGCAGATTTCATCTCTCAGACCTTCCAAACAGTTTTCCATACAAGCGCTGGAAGCGGCTGGGGCATTCATTAAGCCGAAAGGGATTCGGACCCACTCATATAAGCCCCAGGGGGTCACGAATGCGGTCAGGTGGCGTGAGTCTTGGGCCATGAACCCCTGGTGGTAGGCTTTTCCCTGGTCAAGTAGGGAAAACCAAGCGTTACCTCCAAGCCCATCCATGATGTCTTGAACCCTGGGAATAGGCTGACGGTCAGGAACAGTTTTCTTGTTAAGTTCACGATAGTCTATACACAACCTGAGCCCTCCACACTTCTTTCGGACACAAACGACAGGAGCTGCGTAAGGTGAGTATGATTTTTCTACCCAGCCTTGAGCAATGAGGTCATGTAAATAGTCTTTCATTTCTCTGTACAAAGGCTTGGGCACAGACAAGTAGGTTTTGCCACTGGCTCAGTGTCTTTCAGAGATATGGATAGCTGCAACTTTTCTATACAGCCAATGTCATTTTCAGACTTTGAAAATGATGCACATTCCTCTTTTAACATTTGTTGTACAACTGACCTTTCATTTTCAGACAGGTGACTCAGGTCGACTGGAGGATCCCAAGCACTATTTTCTCCTCCACCTGCTTTCACTTGACTCACTGCTGCTGGAACTGCAGGAGCTACCTGGAAAACTGAGGCAGGATAAACGGCTTGTACAGGTTGCACTGTCCCAATAAATGGCCCAGCGAGTACAATGTCATGATCTGTGGGATTCTGAACATCAACCGTAATGAAAGGTTTCATACCACATTTGACTTTTACAAGTGTGTCACAGAATTCAAGTCCTTCTGCCCACTGTGGGTTTACATCAGGCTCAAAAATGAGGGTTGTGTCTTCTTGGCACGAGGGTGCTTGTACACGGCATTCTACTCTCATGGATGTGTGCTTAGGTACAGTTACTGTTTCTCTTGTAGTTTTAACTTTGTACTCAAAAACTGGGTTTGTACTCACTTGTTCAACACATGCTTGTATTTCACTCACTTCAACATCTGGGAATGCTGTTGTAACAGTTTGGATAAGCTGTTTTTATCAATGATAGACTGGTTCAGTTCAGTGTCAACAATAAGAGTTATAACATTTGAACCTATGATTGGTCTGGCAAGGCTGGAGCCACTCAAAACAAGTGTGGGGACAGTGACTTCAGTTGTCTGGGCTTCATTAGCATGTAGTTGAAATGTGACTTCTAGCCAGCCAATGTAGGGCATACTTTCACCATTAGCAGCGGTTATTGCCAACGTATTGTCACCTTCCAATATTTCACAAATGTCTCTGAGTTTTACATGCGATAGATTTTCTTTCCACCACCTCTCGTCCACAATGGTTACTTGAGAGCCAGAGTCCCATAATGCTCTCGTCTTTCTTTTTTGAATGTAACAATCAATCAAGTATTTTTGTCCAACTAATGGTGCCACTTTAACATGTTTATTACATTTGGGTGACTTGGTTTGGACAGTATCACATGACACTTGTGCACATTTTTCTTTGTGGGCACTCCAGTGTTCAGTTTGGCAAGATTTGGAACAATAAAGTACACTTTTGCACAGTGCGCACTGTCTAAGTCTCACCTTATTGCCTCTAACTTTACAGTTGGCACAGTCCTGGGACACTTTTGGCCTGTGGGTCACTGTTGGTCCGGAAGTGACCCTTGCCCGTTTAAAGGACGAGACTGACGAGCCCCTCGCATCCTGCAACCTGCTAAAAAATGTTCATCACTACCACAGGCATAACAATGTCGACAGTCATCAATATTATTTTGTTGACAGGCAAAACAACGCCTCCTGCGCCTGGGAGAAGGTGCTGCAAAGCGACGAGGGTCATATAGACATAGGTTTGATTCTGATACACATATGGGATGGAAAATGTTATTTGTTATGGCATAGCTGGTGAAACTGTCATAGGTGAGATGACAGGACTCGGAGACTGGTATTGTTGAAACTGGGGCTGGGGTTTTGCATGAATTCTTTTATTTGAGAGACCTCAGCTTTTAAGTCACTCAACAGTGTCATGTTAGATCGCATTTCTTTCAGTTCAGATAAAATGTCTGGTTGCACTTTGAAGTTGTTCGCACGGCAGATGCTTTTTCTTTTCTTTCAGCTGGACTTTCATTGCTCTGTGCAGTATGGACAGCAACACGGTGTGGGACAAGCAGTTTTCTTTTATCTTGTCTCTCACTCTCACATGCACAAGCAATATTTAGTTTTTCTAACAAAAGTTCATCTGAAACATTGGCCAATTGTAGATAGGGCTGTAGATCACGTTTTATGTTGTCGTTTTGCAAGCCAGTCAACAGTGTGTGAAGGAACATATTCTGCACTAGGACAGGATCATACTTTAGGCCTGATTCAGATTCTTGAGAAGCGAAAAGTATTTTCTGTCTGAGATCTAGAGCACGAATGACAAAACTTTGGGGTGTTTCTTTATTACCTTGTACCTCTGAGCTCAGTTGTTTGTATAAATCTGTTGCACTTTTCTCCTGGTAGTGGCACCGGAGAATCCGTCTCAGAGCCGGGAGTGACAAGTCAGTTTTCCCTTCAAGGTAGCTACGGAGTTGCATGCCAGGAGTGATGGCTCTTATAACAGCGTCCACAATCTCTACTTCAGGAAATCCTTTGGTTAGCCCATGCTCTATTTGACGTGCAAGGCTGGAAAATGTTAGGCGGTCTTTCTGTCCAGGCTCACCAATTTGACCAGAGATTTTAAAGTCTTTATTCCAAGGAGAGGTGGCATGAGGGTGAGCTGTATATGTGATGCATTTCTCACTAGGGCTTTGCTTTCACTTTGTTTCTGCATTGTTGTTAACTTGAGTTGCAGTGCCTCTATTTCTTTTGTCAACTTCATCTGTTCATCTGATGTGTTACCTGCCATGTTTTGTTGCATTCCTTGTCCGTTACTCTGGTTCAAATGATCTGTGACATTGCTCTGGGTTACTTCCACTTGTACAGACTCAAGCTCAGGTAAGTCATCCACTGAAAGTTCTCCTATATTTCTATACTCTTGTATTTTGTCTTTTATGTACAACAACTCAGACAAGCCCTGATCCTCCAGCTCTCCGAGCTCATCACGTTGTAAGTGGGAGCTGATCATTGTTATCAGCACCGTGCGGGGTTTATTCTGCACAAGTTCAACTCCACGTCCAGCAATGCCTAAAATCCCAAAAATGTCCACTAGATTGTCTTTAGATAGCGTGCACAGTGCTTGAATCACTTCTAGCTGTAAATCTTCAATGTTCGTCGCCTCCATTTTGTCTATCACACAGGTGTTGACGACGCAGAGTTTTCGCGCTTTAGCAACTTTAGCTTAGCTCTGAATATTAGCGTAGCTTTCCTGGTGGCTTTAGCTTCACCTCAGATTGCAGGCTTTATTCATGCAGTTCACTGTCCATTGCTGGCACTTGTTCACTCTTTGTCGCCAGACTGGGTTGTTTTGGGGGATGAGGAGCAGCTCGGGTTACTTCTGGCATAAGTTAGCCCTCGTCACACTCATCCCAGCAGTGCCTCCAAATGTTACAACCACGGCCCCTGAAAAGGGGAATAAAACTTGAGTAAAGAAACAACAGCGGTCGTTCACGTCTCAAGTCAGTGGTTTAATGACAATTATTAATCATGGCACACTTTTTACAACAATTTGGTACATCAAAAGCACATTTTACCTGAAAAGGGGAATAAAACTTGAGTAAAGAAACAACAGCGGTCGTTCACGTCTCAAGTCAGTGGTTTAATGACTGAGACAGGACCGAAACTCCCCCTAGTGTCCACTCGACCGGATGTGCTTTCCAAAACAAAAACTCTTTCAAAATATTAGAAAATAGTACAGTATAATCATGAATCATAAATGAAAATGACTTTTAATCTTGAAAATGAATTGTTATATCAGTCCTTATTTAACTATTTACTAATGTTGTAAAATAAATGTATATTTAAATTGTAGTGCTTTTTCATAACCATTACATCACCTTGGACTCTCATCTGTCCTGGTCTGCACATATGACAGTGCTGTGACCAAAATGGGTAAAGGCATCGCTATGAAGGAAATGTGTTGCAAACATGCCCACTCCTGTCCCCGAGCAGGTACAGTCTGTTGTCCCGTGTCATGTAGAGTATTGTCCAGTCGTCTGCATCACAGAGAGAGCTTCACAAAGAGCAGAGCTGCCAGGGCCGCCCTTCACTGCTCGTGTATGACCAGTGCCTCTCATGGCTCACAGTCAGCAACAGAATTCACCCACGGCTCATTTTATTTAATTGGAATGCATTATTCTTAAAACAACCAACATTTTTGCTGAAAAGTCAAATTCTTTAAAGTCAACTGTATTTCATAGAGCCATATTTCAGTGGAATCAGCTCCACATCACAGCACGAGCCACTGAAGCCAAACATAAACTCAAGAAGACACTGACAGTACAATTACTGCAGATGACCACATGAACTAAGACTATCTTTCATCGTAATTTACATTGACTTTTTTTTCTCTCGCTCTCTTCTTTTATAATTGAAGCTTATTACCTATATTATGACATTATGATTTTGATACTTTAGAAATGTATTGCTTATTTGAATGACCCCGGGAAGACTAGCGGCCATTAAATGGGCAGCTAATGGGGATCCTAATAAAACAATAAAATAATCAAGAAAACCTCACACGTCGAGGAAACCAAGCGTGAACAAAGCTAAATGCAACTCCAGGTGTGTTTTTGATGAGGAAACAATATAAAAACGTGATTTAAAGCACAAAAAAGTAAATTTAGCGTAATATGTGTCCTTTAAGTTGGCTGAAACCACAATCTTTCATTCTCTCCGCGCTCTGGCAAGAGACGCAGCGCTGCTTTGTGAGTTTGACAAAGGAGCAGAGACAGCAGTGAGACTATCCTGAAATGTGGAAATTGGGACTGTTCTCAGTAACTATAATTTTAAATATAGCAACGTGCAATTACACGACTAGAATTATACTTAATTACAAATACAAGCACATAATTAAAAATCAAGTACAAAAAAGTGCAATTATCCCAAAATGAATCAGATCAGGCCACAGTATGAGTATGTTTTAATTACTTTCAACCTCTGTGTCGTTTAATTCTGACTTTCCAGCAGAGCCATGACGTCCCTGTGGAGAAGCATACTCCATTAGAAAAGTGACATAGTGTGCCTTTAATATGTACTGTAACTCGTGTGTTTTTATTGTTTGCCTGTTGTGAAATGTGATGAATGTGAATGACGTGTACATTCTTTGTCTCTCTTTAATGTTGCCCCGGGTTGAGGTCACACACATAAAGCTGTCAGCCTCAGATTGTCAGATGGGGCCCGAGAGTGAAGAGCAGCAGGTGAGAATCAAACCAGCACAGCCTTTCTTTCACCCTCAGTGAGAAAGTCCAAGGTCAAAACCGCGCCAGAACTTGGAGATCAGTGTCGTGGCCAAGAATCAATATTTGCTGATATTGTTTTAATGAATATATGACAACTATATGACACAAATTGAAGTAAAGTGGTACTAATGTGTGACTGAACTTTAACTTAACTTAACTTTTGGAAAGAATAATTACAAAATCCATTTTAAGGCTAATAATTTTTGCAGTTTTCTAGTCAGTGATTATTGATTTGTTTAGTCGACTAGTCACACAGTTATTTCTATTTTACATTTATCTATCTATTATACATTTGGATTTCTTAATGTCGCTGTTTTTGGAGTGACAGCTGCCGCAAAATGAGCCTGGCCCTACTGTGTTTTTTTGTTGTTGTATATTGTCCAGATAACGATTACGATTGTTTCTTATAGTTAACTAGATCTGATTAGTTGATTGATCAATGCAGCCCCAATGTATCCATGCATAATATAATAAATTATCCAAAATATTACATTTTTATGAAGAATATGTAAACATGTAGCCGCCTCTTTAGAGTCGTTTCTCAGTTTTAAAAGCTCAGTTTAAAAAGACACATCGACCTGGACTAATCTAAAACACATGTCAAAAGACTTTTTATAACAACGACAGGAACGTTATTAAAATGAAATGTTAAAAAAGAATACATGATTGCTGATTTTCACCCATAATACACTTCATTCATGAATATTGTCAATCTAGAAGTCTTCAGTCACCATATGCCAACATCTTTTTGGCTGAGAATGAATTTAAAAAGTCAAAACATACAGTAGAAATAATTGTTAGACTGGTTGGATAATCAAAAAAACAAACGCTGACTAATCAAATACTAAAATAATCGTTAGTGACAGCCCTACAGTTCAGAAATAAATATCTGTCCTAAATGTTTAACTATATTTCTGTGTTCGACTGGAAAAAATCCCCCGATATCACAGCTACCGATACTGGCCTCAATAAATGATGTCCATCCTTTGAATTTGCAGCTACATGTCATAGACCTCTAAGATTTATGCTCTAATTTCTACATATTTGACTAATTTTCAAAAGTAAAGTGAGCTGTACAGAGCTGAATATCACACAGGAGATGACAAGACTAAGATTAAATAGTCCCTCCGTTTCTCAGGACACATTCTTTTTCAGTGATTGATTCATAATTATGACAAAACGCAGAATTCTTGCAGAGGTCCGCTCAAGGCACATTTCAATAAAGCTCATCTGTCCTCGCGACAAATGGCCCCCGCTGGCTGGAGCACGTACAGGTAGTTTGCAGATACGTTTCACCTTTGATTTGCCTTTTGAAAAACGTCCGACTTTGGCCCGACGCAGAGCAGAGACGAGCCGTGCGCAGCAGATGTGTCATGCAGCGGCCAATGCAAATGAAACCATGACCGAACGCGGCTATCGAAAACACATTTCACAACAGACCGAGCATTCTTAGGGCGGCTCGACGGGACAAGAGCGAGAAACATGGACACTGGTGGAACTGGATATGATTAACACCGGGTTGCCTGGTTTCAAACTGTGCGAGGGGGAAAAGGGTATTCTTCACATCAGAATTGGGACTAAACCAGGGCGATAATTAAAACTAAACCAGGACTAAACCAGGACCAAACCAGGGCTAAACAATGAATCGAAATCGGATCAAAATCACAATTTGAAGGGAAGCAAATACCAAAGGCTGCATTTTTTGAAGTGCAATCATTTCCTCCAAACAATAAAATATCCTGTTTTATTCTGCATAAAAACTTGTAGTTTAGATTTGTTAAAACATGTTCTGAAACAACTGCCAAAAATGTGGCTAAAAAGTGATCAAAACATGACGAAATGCAACAAACACACTACTGAAAGAGACAAAAACGTGACTAAAAATAACAAACACATGACTAAATGTGACAACAACGCTACTAAAAGCAGCAAAAACATGTTTTATGCTTTTATTAGTTTGTCCGTTCACATTTGTCTTGTCTTTTTGTCAATTCTCCTGTTTAAAACTTGAACTCTGAACAGAATTCCATTAATAAAAATCCAAATCTCAAATCTAATCACAATCACAAAACTCAGAAAAACTGCAATTAGATACTTTTCCCATGCATTTCTTAAGCCACGCCCACATCAGGACTAAAATTACAACACACACGCAACTTAATCGATCAAACTAGTTCCAAGCTTTCATAAACTCTTTGGCACAACTCGAGTTTTCACAATCATGGATTTTTGAGCACAACTTTAGAACAGCTTTTCAGACGGCGAATTGAAGCCCAGGGTGAACCGCTGCTGCACAGTCAACAGACGAGGCACGTTTATTTGAAGACAACAATCCATAAATAACATGAAATATGCATTAAAATCACAATATGAAACAAAAACAGAAAGATTTGCTATAAAATTGACTTCAGTTGTGTGCACAGATAAACAAAACTGTCCTGAGCCTAGATTTAAACATTGTCTATGTCAGAGCCCTGTCTGACAGCCTCTAAAACTTAAAAAAAAAAAAATATATATATATATATATATAATTACATGTGGTTTGGTTAATGGTCTGAATTTGTCACAAAGAGTTGCTTTTACAGATTAGTCTATGGGTGAATACAGAATATACTCATTTCCAAAAATAAAGCTAGGTTATTCATATTGACATAATAGTTCTCCCTGTGTTATATGATTGTTATTTCTCCTGATTGCTCTGGAGCAGAAAAGACTCGTCAAACTGTCCAAAACATTCCTGATGTGGAGGTGTGTTTTAGGTCAAAAGGAGTCTGCTTTTGTCTTCTTTTGAGTCGCTCATCTTTTGTTTCTCTTCACCTGTTCACCTGCCGTTACTTACACGTTACTTTTTATCAAATAATATGTTTAAAATGTGCATTCTGAATTTGGTCTGAACTTGGTCTGCAATCAAAATTGCAATTGAATAAACGCCCTATCGACCACCAACCACTCACACACAGTCCACTTTCACACTTACCTAAGGGCACAAGAACATTTCCTCCTCCAGCGGCCTCCCTTCAGGCCCTGACCTGCTTAGTGTCCAAGATCTGACAGGATCCGACATTGACAGAGGTGTGACTAATTTAAAATGTGAACTTTGAGCAGAATCCTGTTGTTCAAATCTTAAACCGTAAATCTAATCATGATCCCAAAAATCCCTATTACATATTACAGCTAAATTGTGCAGCTCTACTTTGAATGGAACCATTAAAATATAAAACACAGTTCCAATCGCAATGTTTGCTAAAATCTGTTCTGAAATGTTCTTTTCTGTTCATCTTCCCGTAGAAAGACGACAGATTTACAGACTGTTTGTTTGTCCTTCATGACTCACTGGAACTTTTCAAAGTAGTAATGCTTTGATTCGGAGATGCTTTTTTTAACCCTAAGATACAATTTGAATATTTCCTGCAGAATACTTCCAGAAAAAAGCGCGTGGCTTGTGTCAGTCCACAGGCGCAGACATGTCTGTGTCAAGACGAGGTTTAGGCTCTGGACAGTAGCTCTGACACATTTTTCTGTATTTGTGAAGAGAAACAGAACTTTACTTATTAGTTATTTTAAACAAATCAAACGATGTGTGGATTATTAAATGTTTTTTGTTTGTTTTTTGTAACTTAAAGTGAACTATTTGCTGTTGTGAGTCAGAATTTTGCTGCAGTGCTGTCATTTCAATTCTCGGACACAGGGCTGAACCAATTAGGAAAAACATCTTACTGTGATTTTTCTGACAAGGACTGGGATTGCGATTAGATTTGTGATTAATGTGTTAGAATTCAGAATTTAGAATTGTGTTCAAGAACACGTTTAAACACGTCCAGGAGCGTTAACATTTGAGAGAAGACTGGAATCTTCGTAGACGTCTAAACTAAAAGATTAGGAAGTTTTATACACAATAAAATGTAAAATAAAGAAAATTTTGCAGATAAAATTGTGTTTCTTAAAGTGCATATGACAGGTTAGACAATACATTTCACTAAAACTTTGTGAACACGATTATATTTAAGATTTTACTACTAACATTTTGCTTTTAATTTGACACATTGTGGTTTCTGTTTGATTGTGACATGTCTTGTGGCTCTATGTGGACAATATATTGAATTGTAGATAATATTGTGAATGTTGTTTTGAAGACGTGTACAGTTTTAATACTGTTTATGGTTAAAAAAAAATGCTACAAAAAGATGATAAAAAATGTATATATTTCTGCACTTTTGCAATTAGTTTGACAGACATTTCACATTTGTCTAATAATTAAACCTCAACTAATAGGCTAAGTTTAAAGGCATGTTTAAAGACACATTTCTTTGTATTGACCTAATATTGTCTGAATATTATTATTGGGAAACTCCAAAACAACACAGAGAGATTCATTTTTGGCAATATCGCCCAGCCCTGTTGCACAGACTTCACATCATCTGGGACTAAACTGGATCCTGCCTCGTCTTTAAAAGCCAGTTCAAGTTTTTCAAGCCTTTGAATTCAAAACACAGAAAACACATGACACAAAACAGAACCAGAGACCCTTTGTAAAAAAAAAAAAACAAAGGAATAAAAAATGCAACAAAATAAAGTAATATTACGTCACAACCAAATTAAAAAATTTAGTCCAAAGTCTATCAAATTGTTCCTTTTTCAAATGAGTCCAAATATATTTTTTTTCCATATTTTGAATGTCATTAACAATGTCAGTCCAGACCCAGAACTGAACCAGAACTAGAACAGGACCAAATCCAGTCTACATCAGGACTAAACCTGAACCAGAACCAGTGTGAACTCATGCAGTCGAGTGTTTGAGTCGCAGGGGTCTATCCATGGACTATTAGCTCAAGTGAGGACTGAAAGATGAACATTTTCTTCTTCCCTAAATTGTTTTTGTGTGACTACAGACTCATAAGTGCTTTTACTGACAGAAGTGTGTCAGAGCTTTTGTGTTTTGAAAGCAGAAGCTGGTTTGAGTCCATTGTAGATTCTTGTGGCGCTCCACAGGATTCCGGGACAGCCTGAAGCGCTCACTTAAGCTCAGTTCACACTTGTCCAGGTTTGACCCCAGTTTAGTCCTGATGAAGAGTTGGTCTGGTCCTGTTCTGGTCCTGGTTTAGTCTTGATGTGTTTGGCTTCTGCTCAGTTTAGTCCCAACTTGTTTGTGGTGAGAGCTGAGGTGGGGCATACTTTAAATGCATTTACTTGAGTAACCTTTTCAAGAAATTATACTCATTGAAGTAACTTTCCAAGACTATACTTTTACCCCCACTTATCTTTATTGAAGTAAACACGCTCTTCTTCTCACTGTGAATAAAGTGACATAAGCTTTATTTATGTTGACAATTTTAAATGATTTTGACCATTTGTGTTTCTTGCTCAGCTTCTTCAGATATGATTTAGTTTATCTCATTTTCTGACAGTACTTTGAAAATACCAGATTTTGCATCATTTAATGTTTTGTCTTTCACATTACATAAAGTTAAAATATAAATTAGACGTTAACGTCCAGACAGTTACTCTGGAAATTGTGCTTAATTGAGTAATGTATCTTTAAATACCTTTTTACTCTTACCGTAGTAATTTATTGGAATACTAAAATGGTAAATGGTAAATGGTCACATTTATATAGCGCTTTTCTACCTTTTTTAAGGCACTCAAAGCGCTTTACATCAAGGAACCAGTCACCCATCCACTCACACATTCATACAACAGTGTACGCAGACACTGGGGCGAGGTGGGTTAAGTGTCCTGCCCAAGGACACAACGGCATTATTCATCTGAAGGAGCTGAAATCGCACCACCAACCTGCGGGTCAGAGGATCTGACCACTACTCCATGTCTGGAGTGGGATTCGAACCGCCGACCTTCGGATCAGAAGGCGCCCCACTCTACCTACTGCGCTACTGCCGCCCCAAACTTTGTACGTCTACTTTATTAATAGTATCTGCTTTTACCTGAGTGCACATTTTGGGTGTGAGCCTTAGAGTGGCTGTACCTGATTTTTTCTGTTTTTAAACATGAAAAACATAACTAGTTCAGGACTGATTTTTTGCACGTAATAAAATAAAATCTTGTCGATGTAAACCCTCATTCGTCCAGGTGTGGTCCATCGTAGAAAGGGTTTCAGAGGTTGTCATCCGGACGCTGTTTAAAGATCGAGACGTTTCGACTTTTATCCCAAAGTCATTGTCAATCAGAGAGCTGGTATGGGAACTTGGGCTTATATGCTACTCTAAGTACTGGGAGTCCTGCCCCCAGGGAGGAGTCACTGAAACCTGTCTTGTTAGAAAATTGTTTGTTTGTCACCTGGGACTTGATTAATAGGTCTATCTTGTTGATTAATGGTTGGCCTCACCTAGTTTCACCTGTGACTAAGGTCTATTGTTATTGATAGCTGGCTGTTGCTCCCTCCTCACTGCTGATTACCTCATTAGCATTTGACTGGTCTATTGATCTGGACCACGGTGTTAGGATGCTGTCATAAATTTTGGCTAAATTAAATCTTAAGCCCCCATTCCTGTTTAGACAAGGATTTTCTCTTTTTACAAAAATGGCCTCCTTAACTCCTCTTTCAAATCAGTTCTTCTCTCTGCTCAAAATCTTCACCTCACTGTCCTCAAACGAGTGATTTGTAGCTTTTAGGTGCAGATGGACCGCACTCTGCGGTCCGGTGGAGGAAGATCTTCTGTGTTGGTACAGCCTTTTGTGCAATGGCTGTTTTGTTTCTCCTATGTAACGTTCTTTACAACTATCCTCACTGCACTCTATCGAATAAACTACATTGCTCTGTTTCTCTGTCGGCCTCTTGTCTTTCGGGTGGACCAGTTTCTGTTTAAGTGTGTTGCCAGGTTTGAAATGAACAGGGATGTCGTGTTGTCTAAAAATCCTTTGAAACTTCTCAGACAAGCCCGAGACATAAGGGATAGTGACCCCCCTTCTGCTGGGGTCTTTTTCCTTTCTGTCCTGTTTCTTGGCTCTTCTGACTTTGTTGAAGGCCCAGTTGGGGTATCCACAAGCTGAGAGGGCACGATGGACGTGTTCTTCCTCCTTCTTTCTCCCCTCAGAGCTGGTGGGTACTTCGTGGGCTCTATGTTGCAATGTCCTAATCACTCACAACTTGTGCTGCAGTGGGTGGTTAGAATCGAATAATAAGTACTGGTCTGTGTGTGTGGGTTTCCTGTATACTTCTGTCTGAAGGCTGCCTTCCTCCTCTCTGATTGTGGAGCAATCAAGAAACGACAACCAGTTGTCCTTAGCATCTTCTCGGGTGAACTTAATGTATACCTCCAACCCATTGATATGCTCAGAGAACGTTTCCAGCTCTTGTTTCTTGATTATCACAAAGGTATCATCCACGTAACGCAGCCAGAGGCTCGGATGTGTGCCCAGGAAGGAGGTCAGAGCCTTCTTCTCGAAATGTTCCATATATAGGTTGACTACGATCGGCGAGACCGGAGAGCCCATAGCACAGCCGTGGATCTGTCTGTAAAAATGTCCCCTGAATTGGAAGTAAGTTGTGTTAAGGCAGATGTCCAATAATTGGCAGATGTGTTCAGGTGTGAGTTTGGTCCTTTCCGGTAGGGTTGAGTCCTCCTGCAGTCGCATCCTCACTGCTGCCACTGCCTCCGAGGTAGGAATACAAGTGAAAAGGGACACCACATCATACGAGACCATAACGTCATCTGGGTCCATTCGGAGGTGTTTCACTTTGCCCACAAAGTGCTGTGTGTTGTCCACATGATGCTCTGAGTTCCCCACTAACGGAGCCAAGATGGTGGTTAAGTGTTTAGCCACATTGTATGTGATGGAGTCCGTGCTACATACAATGGGTCTCAATGGGACATTCTCTTTGTGTATTTTGAGGAGGCCATAAATACATGGAATGGCTTCACCAGGATAAAGTCTGTAGTACAGAGGCCTGTCAATCAACTCCTCCTTCTCAAGCTTCTGTAGACAGTCTATAACCTTCTTCTTGTAGCTGCTCGTGGGGTCCCTTTTCAGTCTTTCATATGTGTAGG
The DNA here is from genome assembly GCA_019453435.1 of Rhinogobius similis. Classification (NCBI taxonomy): domain Eukaryota; kingdom Metazoa; phylum Chordata; class Actinopteri; order Gobiiformes; family Gobiidae; genus Rhinogobius; species Rhinogobius similis. Next base: position 9,955,906 of record CM033627.1, on the reverse strand, counting down.
TGTCCTCAAGGAGACTGTTGACTTTGGACTCATAGTCCGCTGTGTTCAGGATCACTGTGCAGCGTCCTTTGTCAGCTGGTAAGATGTTTATGGTATGGTCCTTTTGTAAAGCTGAAAGTGCCTTCGTCTCTTCTGGTGTGGTGTTAGAAGGGGGTGGTTTGGCACTTTTTAGGGTGGCGGTGACCCGCATCCTGAGGTCTGCTGCCTCGGCATCATTCAATTTGTTGTTTCTGATGGCTGTCTCTGTGGCTGTGATGTAATCTGTTGTTGGGATATGGTTGGAGGTGACCGAGAAATTGAGTCCTTTGGAAAGGACATCTATTTCAGAGTCAGGATACGGTCTGAAAGGTTTTTGATCCGGCTCTTCCTGTTAATACTTGTCTCACCTTGGGCTGTCCCTAACCTCCTGTTGTGCTGATCTTTACTAGTGTTGATTTTTTCCAAAAGTGAGGAGAACTTCTTGATTTGTCGTGCCTTGCTCCCTGTGCAATCTGTGTAAAATCTAACACTCTTCTGAGAGTAACTTCAGGAACTATTTCCGTCAGTTCCTTCTGAATAATTTCCATTCTGTACTTCAGTTTATCTATTTTGGTGTTGTTCTCCCTAATTCTTTCACTAAGCATCTGCATCAGGTTTCTTCTCCAAATCTTCTCTGCTCTGTGTCCTTTAACTGGGGATTTGATCTGTAGGCTCCTCGGAAGAATGTTACTCTGTCTACACCTCAAGTTAAACCGGAGGTGGTTTTTGTTGTCGGCTAATTTCCTGGCTGTATTCTCAAGCTCCCGTACCAGATCTAAGGTACCTTGCCCAAAATTCTCCAGAATCCGTCGATGTAAACCCTCATTCGTCCAGGTGTGGTCCATCGTAGAAAGGGTTTCAGAGGTTGTCATCCGGACGCTGTTTAAAGATCGAGACGTTTCGACTTTTATCCCAAAGTCATTGTCATTCATACCAGCTCTCTTATTGACAATGACTTTGGGATAAAAGTCGAAACGTCTCGATCTTTAAACAGCGTCCGGATGACAACCTCTGAAACCCTTTCTACGAAAATAAAATCTGTTGCTCCAGCACAGATATTTTGTAAAAGCATCTATTCAGGTGAAAATGAGACGACAGCACTTTCTCTGCATTTATTTATAGTGCGTTTTATTCTAAGAGAAGCAGGAAGTGTGCCATGCTAATGTTTGTTAGCTTTACCGCGACGGTCCATGACACTCTGGGCTCAGAAACTCGGGAAAAGTGCTCATAAACTCATGGCGGTGAATATTTAAGATACTGGGACTGCATTAGGAGAGTGAGCAATACATGTGACTGATGGAAAGACTTTAACATCAAATAGTTCTGTTCCTCACTTTTCAAAACAGTAAAAATCAGGTACAGGCCCTTTAAATACCACCTGTCCTGGTGAAAAACAGCGCCGTGACCTCTCGTCCAACTGTGTGCAGGTGAATATCACAAAGCAGACGGTGGATTGTCTGTTTTGAAAATCGTTCATGTGCGTTTGTACTGATGACATTTCAAATACAGTTTATGAATTTAAAACTAGCGCATGATGTCAGTCGATGTTCATCCTGGACAAGGGATTATATCAATGATCAAGTCAGTGGTTAAAAACTAATCAGTTGGATCTATCAGCTACACTAACACTTTACAATAACTACGCTTATACCTGCCTTGGTAAAGTATAAGACTTAATTCAAATAGTTTATTAAGAATGATTCAAGCTTAATAACTACCTAATACTCTAACCTTAATTCTTAACCTTAAGTAAAGCCTCAATCATTCTTTATAAATGCTTTGTTTAAGTCTTTGTTCGTGCTTTATTAAAGCTAATTAAGGCGTAGTTATTATAAAGGGTACCAATTCATCTTAATTTTTTAAAGGTCCCATAACATGCAAAATCAACTTTTCAGAGGTTTTAACCTTCCTACAGTGCTATTTGGGCCTCTTGATTCCCGCATGTTTTCGCTAGAGAACTGTCTTTTCCATCCCCCTCGGCTGACCAGCAGACGGGGGCTCCTCACTAAGATGACGCGCTTCACCAGGATGACGCAGTGTTTAAGCCACGCCTCCGGGAAGCGCGCAGCTGCAAGAATAAAACAGCTAATGCTAATGTTACACAGTAATTACACGATGGATACGACAGATCGAAGAGTTAGCTTGTTATTTACCATTTACGGCAACGTCCGTCGTCGAGGTACTGGAGCACGTCAAACTCCAGGTCAGATCCAGGACGTAGGACTCAGCACGACGCACCGTCAGGACGGATAAAAGGTTTATTCCCGTGTTTGTGTATCGCCGTTTACCGGAGCACACGGCGCATGCGCACTATCTCCGCTCTAGGCTTCGGCACGGGTTGGGAGGGGGAGGCGCGCGAGTTGGGATGGGGAGGCGCGCGGGTTGGGCGGGGGAGGCAGCCTGCTCTCTGTTCGGGGGGTCAGATCTCAGAGTGAGCCGTTTGCTTTTGCAAGGAGGGGGGCCAGTCCATGAAATGGGTGTTTTTTGGAAACTGTTATGTTATGGATATTGCACAACGCAAAATGTTATCAACAAAGCCCTTAGAATAGACTGTGTAAAGGGGAAAATAGCAGAATATGGGACCTTTAAATAAAGAACCACAAAATACGTCAGAAATACGTCAGTTTTTTAGCAACCCCACAAATTTATGCGTGACCGTATACAGACCACCAAAAAAGTGCAGTCTTTTTATCAAAGAATTTTCAGACTTTTTATCACTTTTATATAACTCTTACAATATGATTATTTTAACCGGTGATTTTAATCTGCAACATTTTAGACCCGATTTCAAAGGAGTTTTTAAATGTTCTTAATTACATGGATTTTACTCAGCACGTCACACAGCCAACTCACAACAGAGGACACACTCTGGACCTGGTCATCACCCATGGCCTGACCGCTAGTGTGTCCTCTGTTGTCGACTTGGCTGTCTCTGACCATTACTGTGTGCTTTTTAACATCACTGGTTTTATTCAGCGGGAGACATCGGTGAGAACTGTGAGGAGGCGCCATCTAACCCCTGAAGTGGCTGCAAATTTCATAAATGTTTTAGGTAACCTCCCTCCAATTGTTTTACCTGCCCCCTGTGATTTTATTGTCAACAATTTTAACAGTAAGCTACAGTGTTCCCTCAATCAGGTCGCTCCACTAAAATGAAAAAAGATACATACAAGATCAAAACCCCCCTGGAGAAATGAACAACTTAAACAAGTGAAGAGGGACTGCAGGGCGGCAGAAAGAAAATGGAGAAAAAACAAAATAACAATTAACAAGCAAATTCTTAATGAAAAACAAGCACTTACACTTACAATAAAACAATGAGGAATACGAGGAACTAACATCTCAGTAAGATAATCACAGATCAGAAAAATAATCCCAAAGTTCTTTTCACTACAATTGATCAACTTTTTAACCCCAATTTTAATAAGCCTCAAATCACGCCTTCTGATTCCATCTGCGAGGAATTTGCAGACCACTTCATGGGTAAGATAAACACTATCAGATGTAACATTTTATCAAGTAGAACTTCTGTTTTTAACACATCTGAGTGTTTGTCTTTACCGGAGGAAACACTGGACAGTTTTGTCCTGGTTAATGCTGAGAGTCTTGATAAAGTTTTCTCCTCAGTGAGACCCACCACATGTCTTTTAGATCCAATTCCAACCCAGTTTTTTAAGTCATTTTATGGATCTTTTAGGGAGGAGCTTTTAAACATGATGAATTGCTCTCTTCAGACAGGGGTCTTTCCCACTGCCTTTAAAGCGGCGGTGGTGAGGCCCCTGCTGAAGAAGAGCAATTTAGATTTTAATGATTTTAACAATTACAGACCGGTATCTAACTTACCATTTTTAAGCAAAATTTTTAGAAAAACTTGTTTTTACTCAGCTAAATTATTTTTTAAATTCACACAACATTTTTGAGGAATGTCAGTCTGGTTTTAGGGTAAACCACAGTACCGAGACAGCCCTGACAAAGATTATAAATGATTTTAGACTAAATTATGATTCTAAACAGGTGACAGTGTTGGTTCTACTGGATCTAAGCGCTGCCTTCGATACAGTAGACCACACTATTCTTTTAAACAGACTCAAACACCTGGTGGGCCCCTCTGGTACTGTGCACAAATGGTTTACCTCCTACCTCACAGACAGAACATTCATGGTAAGTTTAGATACCTGCTCCTCCAAGGTCCATAAAATCGCATGTGGTGTGCCCCAGGGTTCCATTTTAGGTCCTGTACTTTTTAATCTGTACATGCTCCCTCTTGGTGATGTCATCAGGAGACATGGAGTCAACTCCCACAGTTCTGCTGATGATACGCAGCTGTACATCTCCATGTCTCCTGATGACACCAGGCCAATGGATGCTCTTTTTAACTGCATTCTAGACATCAAATCCTGGATGGCAGAAAACTTTCTCCAGCTTAACCAGGACAAAACTGAGGTTTTAGTCATTGGTCCTGAGGCTCAGAGAGAGAAACTTTTATCCAAACTGCAAGCACAGTCTTTTAATCCATCGGCACAGGTAAAAAACTTGGGCGTTATTTTTGACTCTGAGCTCACTTTCATTCCTCACATAAAGAACATCACGAAAATAGGTTTTTATCACTTAAAGAACATAGCCAGAGTCCGCCCCATTCTCTCTCGGGCCAACACGGAGACCCTGATGCATGCTTTTATCTCCTGTCGTATAGACTACTGTAATGCCCTGCTCTCTGGTCTTCCCAAAAAGAGTATTGCAGGTTTGCAATTATTACAAAACTCAGCAGCGCATGTCCTGACTTAAAATCACTGCATTGGCTCCCCGTGTGTTTCAGGATCGATTTTAAGGTTCTTTTACTGGTTTATAAATGTCTTAATGGTCTTGGGCCTTCTTATCTTTCAGAACTGCTTTTATCATATGAACCCTCGCGGCCCCTGCGCTCCTCCGGCAGCCGGCTCCTAGTCATTCTCAAAGTCAGGACACACACTCACGGCGAGGCGTCCTTCCAGCACTATGGCCCTCGTCTGTGGAACGGCCTGCCGGAGAACCTCAGGGCCGCAGAGAACGTTCAGGTTTTTAAGAGCAGGCTCAAGACCCACCTTTTTAGCCTAGCTTTTGATTAATATTTATTAATTACATCGGTATTTAATATAATGTATTATTTTATTTATAATTGAGGCTAGTTTTTATGTATTTTACTTTCAACCTTAGGTCTTAGTTTTTACTTTACTATATATTTTATCTTTATCCTCCTTTATCTGAATCCCTTTATTCATTTTAGACTCTCCAGTGTTTCCTCTGAGGGGCTCTCTGTACTGGGAGCGGAAGTCGGCTGTGGCCCCTGGGCCCTGGCTCATGGGCTCCTGCTGGAGGTTGGGTCTGGGCCTAATCTCTGCTCTGGGTCTTGAATCTGTGTCCTTTGGCTGCAGGCGACTCTCTGATCCTGGTGCAGACGGCTCCTCTGATGGTGCTCTCACAGCTGGTTCACCTGCATTCAGCCTCATGCCCATTATCTTAATGTATGTATGTATGTGTGTGGGTGTGTGTGCATGTGTGTGTGCGTGAATATGTGCATGTGTATGTGTGTGTCATTGCGTGGAAGCTTAATGTGGGGATGGTGGGGCCGGGGTGGTGGTGGGTTCCGGGGATCGTTTTTAAATATGTGAATGGGTGGGTTCGGGAAATTGTTTTTAATATGTAAATTGGAAATCACTTTGTGTTACAATTTTTGTATGAAAAGCGCATTATAAATAAAGTTTGATTTGATTTGATTTTGATTAGAAAAGTAGTTTGTTGATGGCTTGTGAAGCCATTGTGCAATATTAAGTCCACTTATATACATAAACTGTACATGATCATGTGAATATGTAAATAGACAAGGGTAGTAGAGTTAAGCTAATTGTAAAATTGTTCATATCGGGGGTTTAGTTGAGTATTGTTCATATCGGGGGTTTAGTTGATAAATAAAGACACTTTATAAGTTAAGTTAAATGGGGTAGACATTATATAGAGCTATTGTATTTTATTTTATATATATCTTACATTGTTCTAATACTTACTGTCTCTACTGGTCGGTTGCACATGTAACGAAAAGAATTTCCCCTTGGGGATAAATAAAAGTAATTCTGATTCTGATTCAAAATAATGTTCCAACACTAAATGCGGTGATTCAAAATTGACAAAATTGACTTGAGGCCTAAAATGTAATTATTAATGTTTTAACAACACATGAGTAGAACACTGTCAGATTCACCTCTGACCTCTGGAGGAACTGGAGAAAGTGCTTGTATGGACTTTAAATTATCTTTCTGTTGTTTGTTGTTTTGTCTGTTTTCACATGTTTTAAATGGACTTATTTGAGTCTGAAATAAAGATGGATCGATTGATAGGCCACATTAGTTGCTCTCAAAACGTTTCACATTTAAGATAAGATTTATATTTCCGGGTGCAGCGAGATCTAAACCTGGACCAACATCAGAGCGTGCAAAAATGTGGATGTTTTGTTTTTTCTTGCTGGCACACTTTCTTTGTTCGAAGAGATACCACGGCACACTAAACATTACCAAATCAGATCTGTTTGCAAAAAACTGTGGCCTATAATGTGGTAAATAATGTCTGTGCCACGGTCTAGTTCTTTAAAGTTGGTGATTGTTTTGCTTTCTTTTTTGGGAGAGAAGTATGTTCAGGACACTCCAACACTCAATTAAATCCATTTGTGAATCCAATTGGACATTTTTTCAAGGAACACCTGGCAACACCCCAAGGCACACTGATGTTCCCCGGCACCAAAACATCTTCAGTTGTGCGTCCTGTTGTATTTATACTGTGGCACTAGGGCAAAAATAGGGATCATTGTGTTATGCAGTGCTCAGTGATAGAACTGTGCTGTATTTATCTCTCTAAGTCCTTGATTCTTTTTCCATTATTCAGCTCGTTGCTTAAAAAACTGGCACAGACTCAGTTCCACTCTGTAGTGTCTTGTAGCGTGGAATTAAAAGGATTTCCCCTCGGATTAATCCCGCAACTATCCTGTGCACCCTTTAACCACAGTGTCTGTTCAGAATCCAGGCCCGTGTGACTCATGCATTTCCATCGATGCAGCGGAAACAGACACAAACAGGAGGAACAGCTGATGTTAACACAGACTTATTAACAATGACACACAAACAAGTCCAAACCGACCCAGCAGAACTAACCCAGTGCATGATGACTCACAGGTCGGGCCAGGGCGGAGGACGTGTGCAACTGCTCATCTGTGCGACCATTTTGGCTCCAACATCAGAAGACTCCAGAGATCTGAGAGAAATATGTTAGGTGTGTCTGCAGAAAAGGTGGGACTATACACATGCACACATACCAAGAAGATTCTCAGTGTTTGGAAGATTATAAGGGGTTAAAATAGTCAAAGGCGGCAGTCAAGTCAAAGGTAATTTAAGTAGAATTTAATGCACAAAACCAAAAGTAATGGGTGCAAAGGTATTGAGTATTGAGTGTGTCTAACTATGACATACATAGAAGACTTTTTTTTATACATTGTGTTCATTGTAAACCAGAATATTACTCCTTCTCTTTGGTTTGACTATCTCACAGCGGCAAACAAGAACAGGCTGAACAGAACAGAACAGAACAGTGAAGAATGCAGGGAGGATAATTAGCAAAGAGCAGAACAAATGGAGCTTCTGCACCAGTCTGTGAGTGCAGGATGACTCAGTCTGTCCTGACCAGAGATGCTGCACATCCTCTGTGTGAGGACTTTAAGTTGAAGCCACTGGGGCATCTGTACAGAAGACCTTCAGCGACAAAGAAGGTGTGTAAGGATTCATTTGTGCCAAACAGTCAGTTTGTTGAATAAGCACTGATGTATTTCATGTGTGAATGTGCAGCACACTTCAGTTAAATGTAGCAGACTCTTTTATAATAATATGTTTTATCACAGTGCATGATGGACTGGTCTGTGCTTTGTGATGGTGAACCAAAGACACATCTACACTTTGGTAGACAAACAAGTTAAGTTATCTAAAATTATCAAATAAAAAGGCCAGGAAAAAGTGCTGAACTGAGAAAGAGTCTGAACCTTCAGCCTGAATACAGAACAATACAAAAATACTCAAAAAATGCATTAAGCAATTGCAATAGTAAATTAATAATGTAGGGCTGCAACAAGTTTATCAATCACAACTAATTGATTATAGAAATAGTTGTCAGCTACGTTTACTGGTTTATACACAGACTCCAAAACAGGCCATGAGCAGAAAAGAGGTTTGATGACTCGGACAGAGCAGGAATCACACAAAAATGACACGGAAAATGTGTACAATGTTATAACTACAACTTCTTCTGTTTTTGTTAACGTTGCTGCTGTGTATCTGTCTGTACTACTTTTACTGTTGCTGCTGCTGCTGCTGCTCTTATATATTTCCACAGTTCTGTCAGTAATGTAGGACTGACCCCAAAGAATAGTTGAATTGACAGATCAAATTAAGTATGTTTGAAATATTTACTAAAATCAAACCATAAAAGTAAAAGCACACTGCATGTTTGTGGTCTGGAGAGCTGTCATGGTGGGATTTGTAGCTGAGAGACATATTCTTTGTCTCATAACTTACTTAAATAACAGGTATTTTCTGGAACTGTTACCTTGAAAATACCTTGATAATAACAACATTTAGAGGGCTTTAAAAATAGCTTTCAGGTCAAACATTATAATAGGCATGAGTAAAACTGAGGTCACTGTCTCTTGATTCATAGTTCTTGTTGAAGACGTGGTGGGAGGTTTCCAAACTAAACTAAAGCATGTGCCTTTAAAGAGTTGCATGCAAGAAAACGTTAGGAAATGTTTGTTGGTTTATTTTAGTTTCAGAACAATCAGACGCTGAGTCACTAAAGCATCTGTTTGATCTTAACTTGGTCCACAGCCAGTAGACTTTTACTGACTCTCTGGGGCAAACTAGTGGGAGAAAGTGGGGAAAAAAAACATTTCATTTGAACATGTCACGTCATGTAACAAAGTGGAACTGTTAAGGACACTCAAAAAAGTGAAATGTTGCCCCAATATAATCACAGCTTTTAATTCACTAATAAACATTTAATTATTGTACGTAGCAATGGAAAAAGGTAACATAATATATAAAAATATACAGTAGATTCCACGGTAATCTGTGCTCGTCACTTACAGTATTCATGAGTTGAAAAATCTAAAAAACCTGAAACCTTTACACTGAGAATCACTTAATCAATTTTTTTGTACTCACTGGACTAAATCAAACTAAATCCAAAATTAAATATACCTTAAATAAACCCAACCCAGACACAATTGCCCCGTAACTCAGGTAATAGATGAATAAATCTGTATACTGTGGGATATTGTCAATTATTAATATCATGTTCTCTTTTTTATTATATTAATGTGTGAATTAATGAATGAATGAATGAATAATGTGTAAAACCCTCCAACACATTCATAAAGAACCATTCAGTATTGAATTACTTTCTTTTTTTTTTAACCAATGTTAATATTTTATTACTATGTCACTTTTTACCTAATATCGTTCCAAATACCCCCTGTAGATCCCTGGTGTCGAACACTTCTTATATTATTGTATAATAATTGCAATACAGCCTGTCATGTGCTATTGACTAAAATAAATACTGTATTTGCAAAAGGCCAAATGAGGTTTGTTGAGAGCAGTTCAACTGGTGATATATCTGTATTCCACCAGCAGAGGGAGTCAAAGGACAACTACAGACTGTCCCCGTCACCAAGTAAAGACATACTATAGAGACTATATCTCGATCAAAGTGTTAGGGGTTAAAACTCATAATTTTATAGTAAATATAACTCATCACTGCGCATCTCTGATCAATATTTTAGTCAGCGTCAGAACCCCTTTACTGGTCCAAATATGTTTACTTTTTGTTTTGAAAGCAGGATTCCTCAAGAGGGCGCTAGAGATTCATCATGACCTGTGGTTCTAATGAACTGCATAGGAAAGTATTAAGATCAATATTTTGAGCCCTTGAAACCAGAAAAAAAATCATCATCAATCAAGACCACATGGATCGAAAGGTTGCATTGGTAAATAAACTTTTGCAAGGACTGACGGTGGGCCTTTTCTGGTTTCGAGCGTACAGGGTTGTGCCATGGATGGATAGTACCCACTCCTCCTGCGCTCTACGCTCATGTGCCAAGTCTGCTGCTTTTTTTCCTGCACAATATTTTGAGCCCAAAACCACAACAGCAGCCGCCTCAAAGGGCTTTAGCTGATTTATCAACAGAAATGAGAAAATCAAACAGTGATTTGGTCATTGTTCAATAAAAATATATAATATAACAATGCAACATAAAACATAAATTATTGGTCAGTATCAGTATTCCTTTATTTCCAGGCAATAACAGGATGAATAAGTCTGCCTCAAGAGGGCGCTAGAGATTCACCACTGACTTGTAATTGCCTGTATGACTAAAGTTAATTTGAATTAGTTGAATCAATAACGATATCCTACATATTATTTAAAATGACCCAAAGTAACTCACTGCCTGAGTTTGAGTAAATGTCACTGAAAATGTCAAAGTTGACTTGACTCAGAGCTGATTAGTTAAAGCAGAGGTTCTTTTGTCCCGCAGCAAAAACAAAAACAATGTAAATCCCTCTGACTTGACTGGAGTAAGACTTTACCACAGTGCAGTGTCCCGTCAGCTGCAGTTAGTGCTTTACACACTTTCCATTTGGTCACAGCTGCCATTCCAGCCGTGATGTGTTCACTGTTTGTGTGTCATTTAATTAACATATTTACACTAAATGTTTGAATATTGGGATTATGTTCAAAGGTTTCATTTTCAACACAACCAGGAGATTTGCCAAAAAGGGTTTTTGTAATTTTTTGTCACGTTTTTGATACTTGTAGACGCATTTTTGTAACCTTTAATGTTGTTTTAATCACTTTCAGTCATGCTTAGTTGCGTTTTTGTCATTTTTGGATGTGTTGTCATGTTCTGTCGCTTCCAGTTGCTTTTTTGTCGTTTATTGTCACATTTTTGGCGTTTTTTGGCACATTTTTGTATATTTTATTGATGTTTTCAATTACATTTTGGTTGCGTTTTTGTCACTCACCCACATTTTTGTTGCGCTTACATCACTTAGATGCATTTTGTCACAGTTTTGTCGCCTTTTTTTTGTTTTAGACACGTTTTTGACTCATTTAGAAGCATAATTTTATTTATTTTTTTTGCTTATTTCAGCGCATGTTTAAACGATCTAAACAACAGGGTTAGCCGTTTTTATGCAGAATAAAACTAATTATTACTATTTACTGGAGGTCCAGAGGTGAAACTAACCCTGTCAGAATGGGCTTGTGAGTGACAAAGCCTCATGTTGACAAATATAAATGTTTTCTTCAGATTTGATTTATTTTTTTCTCATTTTGTGGCATATTCTTTGAAATTCACAAATTTTGTGCAATGTTTGTTTTGTTCTTCCAAATACTTACCTCAAGTTATAAATCAAATGTTATATAGAATGTTAGTCTTAGAATTAATTTTATTTGAGCTGTTATTTCCTAAAAAAAAAAAAAAAGAAGTTTTGTTTTGGGTTTTTTTTTGCCATGGATTTTGTCATGCTTATTTCTCAAGTTAGTTTTTTTTTTTTTTTCCATCAAAACACATGACTGAAAAGCTTGTTTTAATAATTAGATTCAACTGATGCAGAAGATGAATGTAATTTAACAACTCCCGGTTCCAGTTTTGCTTTGGGCCACATTGTGTAATGACTGGAGCAGCATGTTTCAAAGTTTTATCAAAAATGTCTGACATCTTGGGCCGCATTAAGAACTTTTTTTTTTTTTTTTTGGGCATCAATTCATCAGTAACGAATGGTGACACTACAACCAGTGTTCACTGGGAGCATTCATACATTTTACAATGCATCTTAAAAACCTGAAAAACAGAAAGTAAACCGTCATGCCTCCAAATTATTCACTGCAGTAACTTTAAGCACTGTTTACAACTCGCCTGAGCGAGTTTTGCCGTCACATGCAGAACACACTTTCTGGTCATAAATGCTGAGAGTTTGGCGATGATTTAAGGACTTACTTCAGGTGTGTTTTTGATGACGGCACATTGTTAGAACATGGTTAAAAGCTCAAAAAAGTGACTGTAGGAGAATATGTGTCCTTAAGTGGGGCTGGCCCGACCCAGTGAGCAGCTGCTTACAGACACCAGAGGCCTCACATTTTACTTTAAATTATGACAAAATTTGCGATCCCCTTTAGCGTATGTATAATATTTAAGTTCAGCAGAAAACAGGAAAAAATGTCTAGTATTAAAAGAAATGATAAAACCTGGAGGAGGACCCCCACATCCCCCGTGCAAAGCTGGCACTGTTCTCGTGGCTCGTGGTGTTCTTGGCACCTTCTTCCTCTTCCTCTTTGATGTTGTAGATACAAACACAGTTAGAGGATGTGATCACTGCTGCGTGCCAAGCTGTGAGACGTGAATCATCAACAGTTAAGCCCCAAGCCAGTGAAGCTTACAGAGCCCCCTGTAGGCTCGGGACAGCACTGCACATGAGTGCTGTAACATTAGAACTAGGAAAATGAATGAATAGCTAGATGGTAATTGATAGTTTAGAAACCAGATACTCAGATACACATTTGACAAAGTTGGGCCTCTCCTTAAAGGTTATAGTTTGGCAGAACTAGAACTAAAACTGAATGATATACTTGAATAAATGGCTCATAATTTGTGCCTTTGTTCAAAATCCAATCTAAATTAGAATCAAGCTTTTTTCTTAGTATCAAAATCAAGAATTTGAGATGATGATATTCCAGATCACAAATCATTCAAAAAGACATTGAGATACTTATTTTTGTCAATATCACGTATACTTTATGCAATTGTTTTAGGCGCATCATGATGTTACAGATTTTTTTATCCAATATTTTCCATAAACACATGTAACCTTTTCAGTGTCTTAAAGACCGACTGGATTCATTTTGTTCAAGACATTTTAAGACAAATAATCTGAATATGATTGACATGTGTTTAGGTTTGTGTGTTTTGCTTTTTGTAAATAAACAGTGGATTCTGTGTAAATGCACGTGTTTACTGCACGTGTGTTTTATGCTGTGTGCAAAATTGCGTGCTGCATGTTTGACCTGGTTTCTATTTGTACTACTTTGATATTTAGGTTTTTCCCTCTTCGTGTCGAGACCTGTTCAATGGTGACACTGTCAAAGGTGGAGTAATGAAAGGCAGGGCATGGATTTGTCTGGCCTTTCATACGGTTTGTCCTAATGGTTTTGTAATTTTGTCTATAATAACTGGCTGCCTCTTTGATTAAAATAACAAATAAAGAAACTTACGGATACTCACAACCAAATGTTTTCTTTTTATTCAAAGTTTGGATGCCTGATTTGTCCTAAAATAGCATTACTGTATAGAAGATTACAAGGCAACATCAGGACAACTAAATCATAAACACAAACACAAGTTATTAGCAGAAATATAAAGATGATTATGATTAATTTTAGCCAGGCATGTCTGGACAAAACACTGTTCCTGTTGTATACAGTGAGGTGTAATGACACTCTCAGTTCAGTTGGGTTTGATTGACAGTTAGATTCACCAATCAGAGAAACTTGTGGCTCATCCGTGTCAAAACAAACTTATGTGCAAGAGGAAAAACTAAAAGGAAAATAACAGGGCTGAAAATCCCCATGGACTTCTGCAGAATTATGCACCGTTCATTAAGTTTAGCCACGTTTTGACTGGCCCAGGACCCTATGAGCCGTTAAAGGAACTGTGTCATTTCTTTTAATGTTTATACCTGCTTTTTGTCGCCTTGTTTTCACCTGAGTCTACGTTCTCCCGTCTAATTATCTTGCTCTGGTGTTTAGCTCCTTCAGAACTAAAAGTGAACCAGGAGTCAGAGCGAGTCAGGTCGCTTTTGAAGCTTTGGAGGGTTCGCTTTGGACACACTTTGTTCAATTGAAACGAACCCTGGTGCACTTCCGGCTGAGATCAAATCATGGCTAAAACTCACCTGTTTAAACTTGCATTTCCTTGATTTTTACACCTTTGTTTGTCCTTTTAACTTGTTTCTGTATTATTTATTTTATTTTATTATTAAGTGCACTTCGTTTGGAGATGTGAACCCTGTCAAACCAACAAACAAGTGCACATCGGGGCCATTTGAATCAGAGGTTACACTTAAATAACACAAAAATAACACAAAATCACGTAACAAATACAGGTCACAATCAATCAACCAATCAGTCAATGTTTCTATATAGAGCCCTTTACAACACTCAAGGAGACCAAAGTGCTTTTCAATAAAATACAGAAAAATTCAAATAAAAATGCATAAAACCATAATACAATACATTAACCATACAAAAGATAAAGATGAGTGTCACTTCACTACTGAGTGTAAAAGCCAGTCTGGATAAGTAGTTAAAAGCCTTGATTTAAAAAGTATATATTGGGGGCAGTTTACTAAAAAACTAAATAAGAAATCCAAAATCCCCTCTGTATATTTTTTTGTAACTAATATGTGTACAAAATGAACAAAAACCTGGTTCTGTCCATTTTTCAGGTTTATATGTCCCAAATATGTGTATTTTTGGCCATTTTTACACATAAAATGCCTTATTTCTACATGAAAACTTGACATGATGAAAAACCTTTTTTCTTACATTTATGTGAGTAAATTATAGGAGAAGGTTCAAATTGATATCTTTAAATTTAAGATTTTTTCCTATTCATCTGTAGTGTCTCACCTTAAAGCTTGGTTTGGGTTGCGAACTGACAGGAGCTCTGTCAAATGAGAAGGGGCAAGGCCATTCAGAGCTTTAAAAACCAAGAGTAACATTTTAAAATCAATTCTAAAACAAACTGTAAGCCAATGGAGTGCAAAAAGAGCTGGGCTGATGTGTGATGTCTGCGTGTGTTTGTTATAAAACGAGCTGCAGCGTTTTGCACGAGTTGGAAGCGACATAACCAATGAGAAGTTGATTACGGTAGTCTATTCTTGAGCTGATCAAAGCATGGATTGTCTTGTCAAGGTCGGTGCGATTTAAAAAAGGCTTTTCCTCAGATAAAAGATGTAATTGAGAAAAACACGAGAGGGAAAGTAGAATCAGAATCAGAAAGCGGTTTATTGCCATTGTCAGTGAAATTCACAAACGTAGGAACTTGCTTCGGCGTAGGTGCAACATAAAGCGATGAATAAAATATAAAAAATATATTTAAAAAGGCATGCATAAAATTAAGAATAAAGAATTAAGAATAAAATAGACTAAGACCTTGAGACGTGCGGACAGGTGTGAAAAATCTATTCACATTCGGTGCTAAATATATCAAACAAAGTTAAGAGACAGTTTCCGTACTAACTCGCTCTAAAGGGAAGCGATGGAAACATGGCTTTGGAGTTTGCTCTAATGTGACAGACGACCAATGAGCTTGACCAATGAGATAATTGCGGTGACCAGACTGAGAGCATCACAAAATAGAAAGAGAACTATGGCTGAATAGCAAAGTCAGTCACTGGTATTACGCAGGTGTCATTTAAAAACGCTGGACGACACACAGCGTTATGTCGGACTTCGATGGACGCCGCTGGTCACTGAGCCTCTGCTGCGCTCTCTACTTTCATACATGTGCTCTACGTCATTTTTCTCCCGTGCATTCAATGGGGGCTTTTTCTTTCTCCTTGATAAATGACTCTCGCAGTAAATAGCAGACGACGATAACAAAAAGGGCTCGGGGGATTCCTTGTTGTCGTTGAGAGGTCTTTTCTGTCCGTTTCAATGGACTCCAGCGAGCACTTTATTTCTCAGTCACATGGTTTTCTATTTAAAAGGGCTCGGCTCACTCGGACATGCCGTAAGTGAATGTCTTTTATTGCATGGAAGAAAAATGGATCGGGGGCAAAAGAGAAATTTGTCTTTGATATTTTGTTCTATGGCCGTCTTTTTAGAATAAACCAAGATATAAATAGCCAGTCTGTTGGGTATAACAGTGAGTCTATTGAGGCGTTTCAATAAAGTTGTGACTTTTTGAAGTCTGTGCAGTAGGGGAAGTAAACATATGAACATAACATAGGAACTGAAACATGTAGTTGTGTGATAAATTCAAAAAAAGAAAAAGTTAAGTTCGTTCAGAATTTCCCCAAACATAAAGCTTTAACAGTTATAAGGAATCAGTGTATTAACTTTGCTGGCTGTTCCTCACTGTTTAGTGGATTTTTGATGCATCTTTGTGTAAAGAGAGCCAGACTCCCATAGAGAATGAATAGGAGCTCTGGAGGGCCCTAGAGGCAAAAGTGTGAAGAATAGGGCATGGGTCTCATTGACTTATTTGCTTCTTATAAAGCACATAATCATCTTCCAAAATTTGGTGTCAATCGGACAATCTGGACACTTTTAACTGAACTGTAGGGGGCGCTATAGTTATTAGTGGTCCTGTGCTCCCTTATGGGGTGAGATTTGTTTCATATTAATTTATTGACGCAAAAAGAAAGATTAATTCAAAATCCCAGATTTTTTCACAATCCCTGACTTGCATTTATGGATTTATGCACGCGAAATTAGATTTGCATATAAATATATATATTTGTGAATAAAACATATTTTTGTTTTGTGAATCTGTGTTTTTGCATGCGAGAATCTGATACTGAATTTGAGGATCACCTAAATTGTGCATTCTTCACCTTTGTGAATGTGGATATTTATGAGACAAATGTTACACATTTTGTAAAAAATATCTATGCAGAATTTTGGATTCACGCAAAATCCGGGTTTATTCAAAAAGTTAGACTTGCATGCAGAATTTTTTCACACAAATTCTCAACTGTAAAAATTAAGTTACATTTTATTTTGAAATCTGTAGTTTTGCATGTGAGTGTGTGACTTTGCATTTGTGGATCGCTCACCACGTGCATTCATCCTCTGATCTCGCCGAGGATCTTTTTAACTCTGAAAACTCTGTTTTCACGAGCCAGGAGTCTGAGCGTCTTGCTCCTTTATTACAGTCTTCTAGACAGCTTACAATTCTTTACAATTGTAGCATGAAAAGCTTGAGTGAAACTAGAAAACAAACAGCTACAGCTAAATCAGAATCAAAATCAGTTTATTGCCATTGTCAATGATCAAAATTCACAAACATAGGAACTTGATTCGGCGTAAGGTGCAACATAAAACAATGAATAAAATATAATAAAATATTCACCTTATTCTGGAAGTTGCCGTACGCGCCTCCGTCTTGTTTCTGTTGTATTAGTTTACACGGAGCAGACGAGCTCAACAGAAAATAAGTTCTACATGGACTAAAAAGCCGTTTTCAGACTGACCAGGAAATCGGTGCGTTGTTGACTTGTTGTTGCTCGTGTTCATTAAACATTTTACTCAAATCAACCTACTTTATGTAACATTTTAGCGGTGAGACTTTTCCCTCGTTCTTCATTAGCTTTAACGGAGTTCTCGTCAAACGAAAGTGCGTTTACAACAAAAGTGCAAAAAAATGGCAAAAGTGGGCGGGGCAGAATAAGGTCAGCATATAAGAGGCATGCATAACGTACAGGTCCTGGAGACGTACAGGTCCTGGAGACGTACTGTTTATTTTTATTTTATTTATTTAAGGAAAAGGGGGAACAATGCATATTAATGAACATTTACACAAACGTAAATATGCCAGATTATAGCCCAAGGCTAATTTCCATCTGCAGACCCCCTGGCAGGTTAACAGAAAGATAAGAACATACAGTACACTTCAGTTAATCAGTGACAGGAAAACAAGGTTTAGTCATGTTAGTACAACTACAAACATTCAACAGAACAAGTCGAAGAGTCACAGACAACAATTAAGACACATCTGTATTGCACAAGCCCTTCTACTGCAGAGTCCTATTGCACACACCCTTAATTGCACTGATCCCTATTGCACACATCCTTACATTGCACTGATCCCTATTGCACATATCCATATTGCACTGATCCCTATTGCATTTTGACTTGAAGATATAGTTAAGCGTATGTTGCACATGAGTAAGTTTTAACATATTTGGGCTCACACATGATCACATGTTTGTCTCTCTCTCAACCATGATTTTAAATGTTTCTTAAAAGTAGGAAAACGTGTGCTTTCCCTCACTGAGAGTGGAATAGTGTTCCAGAATGTTACACTGTGGTATGACCAGACGTTTTGGGAGAAGGCAGTTCGCCTGAACGGTCGCTCACAGTCGCCTCTGACGGTGGATTAAAGTTTACAAAATTAAAAAAATTATATTTATCAAGAATTTGGCAATGGTGGTAAGAAAAGGGTTTCTTATCTAGGATTTTCAATGCTCTTTTATAACATGCACACGTACAGGTCCTGGAGACGTACAGGTCCTGGAGACGTACAGGTCCTGGAGACGTACAGGTCCTGGACAGATGGAAGGCTGCAGTGCCCGGTAGTGATGGGAGAGTCTGTTCTACTTACCGTGTTTATTATGAAATTATTACATTTTAGTGTCAGCAGTCTGGAAAGGCACTTAGTGCATCCAGCCCACAAGATGGCGCCAAGCACTTAGCTATATTCTCTTTAGTCGAATGTGTTACTTGTCATTTTCAATCTAGAAACAAAATTTTTCGTGTTTAGACAGCAGAAATGCTCAGAACGAGTCTGAGGACTTAATGCAGCAAAAGATTCTCGGAAAAGTGACGTATGAAATCTGAAAATGTACCAGAAACAAGGAAGTACATACACACTTCTCTTCACACACACACTTCTTTTCACGTAGTGAGTTCATATTTACACTTTATCAACACTTTATCAATCACGTATCATATGCACTTTAACTTCTCTAATCTCTTTTCCACTTCTGTTACAGGCACACCAACAATTCAAATAATGAATAAACATTTTCAAAATGACATAATTTCCACAAAGAAAACACTGGCTTTTGTTAAAAGATAGAAAATAATAGCAGCTAGAAAAGCTTTGGTGTTTTAGACTTTATTTAGACTTTAATGATTCTCATGAAACTGAATGATTAGTGGATTGTTTGCTCGTGTGGGGCAGGTTGGTTGGGATGGGGGAATGTTTTTAATCAACTGTAAAGCACGTTGTATTACATTCTATGTATGAAAAGCGCTTTATAAATAAAGATTTAGTTTGATTTTGTTTTACAGCATTGTCTAGATTTGAACCCTTTACTTACAATAGCTGTTATTGTGTTTGCACCCTTTAATAACTTTAAGAACCCCGTGTGAAATCTCTAGTTTGTTTAGGCTTATTTTTAAATAACTATATCAAACTTCAAATTCCACATCCGTTTTTTTTTTTTTTTTTTACTAGATTGTGCAAACAAAATTAAAACAACGAGACCTTGACATAAACGAGTTTGAATTGCTTTTACTCCGTCCTCAATGAATGCAGCTGCATTCAACGATTTAGAATAAAAACAATTCAAACCTCGTTTTTCTCGTCTTTCAGTCAAACCCATGGCTCTAGTTTCAATGTAAATGTAAGGGATTCAAAGTGTTTCAAGTGAAGTGTCTGGACATGGGACCAGTTCTAACACCTCGTCATGTGGGAGAAGAGAATATCATCAGTGTATACTCTCCTCCCACATTTGAGGCTTTGAAAGTTTAAAATAAATTCCCAAACAAACGAGACGGGTTTAAAGCGCTCATAATTCCCCCTTTTTTCCGTTTCTTACCCGTGTTTTTGCCCTTATCTTGACTTTTGGATGGAATGGGCTCTCTTTCTACTTTCACATCTTCTATATCGTCTACAGAAGATTCCGGTGGCACTCTGGAGTTTATCAAAGCGTTTTGCATTTCTTGAATTTGAGCCTTTAAACGAGTTATTTCTTTCTCAGAGTTTGTCTCTAAATCTGAAATAGTGTTCAAATATTCCCGCTCTATAGATTGTAAATGTGGACGCTGTTCCACAAGCTCTTTGATTTTAGCTTCTTGCCTGACACTTTCCATTTCTGCATCTTGAATTTGAGCCCTCAGCTGAGTCGTTTCTTGCAGTGAGCGTATGTGCAGATTTGCAACTTGTTCTTCAAGCTCTTTGATTATAGATTTTTGCTCACGGTTTTCTGTTTCTTTTTCTTGAATTTGAGCCTCTAACTGAGTCGTTTCTTGCAGTGAGCGTATGTGCAGTTCTTTGATTTTAGCTTCTTGCCTGACAATTTCAATTTCTGCATCTTGATTTTGAACCCTCAGCCGAGTCGTTTCTTGCAGTGAGCGTATGTGCAGATTTGTAACTTGTTTTTCAAGCTCTTTGATTATAGATTTTTGCTCACGGTTTTCTGTTTCTTTTTCTTGAATTTGAGCCTCTAACTGAGTCTTTTCTTGCAGTGAGCTTTCCTCTAAATTTGAAATTGTTTTTAATTGCTCCTGCTCTGTGCGTTTAAGATTTGCAAGTAGTTCTTCAAGCTCTTCGATTTTACATTTTTGCTCACGGTTTTCTGTTTCTGTCTCTTGAATTCGAGCCTCCAACTGAGTTGAGCTTTCCTCTAATTCTGAAATTGTATCGAAAGCCAAATTCACTGTAACAAAGAGATTTAGAGCTTCTACTTCTAGCGCTTTAAGGTTTGATTTTAGCACTTGGTTTTCTGTTTTTGTCTCTTGAATTTGAGCCTCCAACAGAGTTTTTATTTGCAGTGAGCTTTCCTCTAATTCTGAAATTCCTTGTAAAGCCAAATCCGCTGAAAAAGTGAGATCTCCTTGAAGCTCTTTAATTTTTGATTTTAGCTGTTGGTTTTCAGCTTCTTTTTCTAGAATTCGATTCTTCCACTCAGTCTTTTCTCGCTGTGAGGTTGGTTTTAGGATTTGAAGAATTGAATTGAGATTACCCATTTCTGAAAGTATGTAAATATAATATTGAGCTAAATCTGTTCACGAAGTTTAAATAAACGTTACAGTTAGGTTTTGTTATATGCGCGGGCAGCTGCTTGGATGGTGCTTTCACTCTGGTTTCCAGATAAGAACGATCAGATATATATAAACTCTTCAAAGCACACATGCAGCTTGGTGACATCACAGCTATGTGTTCCCATAGCAACGGAATGTTGACATGAGACCGTTCTGATTCTGGAACTGATCCTGGACGTTCTAGAATGTGATGATGTCATGACCTCGTGATCAAATCAAACTATTCGGAGAATAATCTGGATAATAAACATACCTTTGTATAACATTTTCACAAACATGTTATTTATGGAAGAAAAGATAATGAGTTCAACTGTGTGTGATCCCAAAGTCTGTGTGTAAATATGAGCGTAGCTGCACTGTTCTGTTGTTTTTCAACTGTTTGCTTGATTTTCTTTTTATATAAATATTTAGCAGAGGTGTAGACTTTATTTTTGTTATCAGACTGTAGCAGCTTTCTCACATTATGGTCATGTTTATGGCTTTTACAAGAGAAAATGTCATTACTTACCATTTACTCTAATGTATTTTTGCCACTCTCTGCTAAAATTCAGTGAAATCATCTGCATACCCTCTGCCATCTCTGTCACACCAGAAAAATCACATGCACATTCTTAATTCAAGTCGCTAGTAAATGAAAGTTGCAAGAAAAGAGAGTAATCTCTGATTGGTTGCCATCCGCAAAATGTCACTGTAAGACATTTGCCCATCTATTAAGTAAAAAATATCGCAACAGTTTCCATTCAATTCATGCACTTTCAGGGAAATCGGACGGATTTTACATTTTGCAGAATCACTTTTATTGCTTTGGGTGAAATAAATGACTTAATAATTAAGTTTTGTGTATTCACTAAATGGCAAGAAATGAATTCATCCATCCATCCATCCATCCATCCATCCATCCATTTTCTTCCGCTTATCCGGGGCCGGGTTGCGGGGGCAGCAGTCTAAGCAGGGAGGCCCAGACTTCCCTGTCCACGCACACTTCCTCCAGCTCTTCCGGTGGGATCCCAAGGCGTTCCCAGGCCAGCCGAGAGACATAGTCCCTGTTACGGGAGAATTGCTGTTGTGGATTTCTAGTTTAGTTTAGTTTAGTTTAGTTTAGTCTTTATTGAAAACAGAGATGTTCTGCACCAGATTATAGCTAGATAGCTAGTTTCCGTCTGCAGTCCCTAATTTACAGGAGTAAAAATACATCATTTAAGCTAAACAATAAGACCATTATTTCATAGCGCCATTTGACACAAACACTCTCACAAACATCTCATTCATGCCTTAGCATTGGGTTCAACATTTTAACACATTCACACTAAAAGGTTAAACATCTTACACATACTAAAATTACAGTTTTACATCAACAATTTTAGATTTACAATAATATTTACATCAAATGTAATGAAACATCAGGAGCTGCTTTTTTTTTTCAATGTTCACATGCCTGATTGTTCCACAGCCACTTTTTCACTTCTACTGTAAATGTTGGGTAGTTTGTTAGATTTTTTAATTCAGTTGGAAGATTATTCCACTCTTTTATTGCATTATAAGAAAATGCTGATTGTGCAAATGAGGTTTTTCGTTTTGGTATAAAACACTGGCCCCTGCTAGAGGTCCGTGTGGCTCTGGAAGTCACTGTTGATGTGAGTTGTACAAAGTGCTTAAGAGGTGCCGGTGCAGTGTTATTGAGAATTCTGTAGACCATTTTGACTGACGCTAATCTTTGTATATTCCCAAAGTTTAGTAGTTTATATTTGTTTAAGACACGGCAGTGATGATATTGTCGTGGCTTCTTGTCCAGCGTTTTTATGGCTTGCTTGTATAATGATTCTAGTGGCCTCAGGACAGTTTTGCCAGCCTGAGACCAACATGTTATACAGTAGTAAAAACGTGACATAATCATTGCATTAAAAAACGTCTGAGATGCCGCTGTTGTTAATGAGTTTCTGATAGTCTTAAAGGTTTTTATATTGTATTTAAGACTGTGGCACATTTGCTTAATATGTTTTTTAAAGGTGAGAGTGGAATCTAATGTGATGCCCAAGTAGCGATACTCTGTAACATTCTGTATCACTTCTCCGTTTACAGTGACATTTGGAAATGATGACATTTTGCTCTTATTAAAAAAATACATTGCTGCTGTTTTCTTTACATTCAGTGTGAGAGATGAATCGTGTAGCCATTTTGCTACTTTCTACATGGCCACTATGAGTTTAGTAGCTACTTGTTCTGCATCCTTCCCCCATGTATAAACGACCGTATCATCTGCATACATTTGGATACTCATGAAACATTAGTGACATTACCATTTTCAATCAAAAGTTGACTGTGTATCTTGAAGTAGGATATATTATTTTTTTTATTTTAATTTTTTAATTTGGCTGTGGCTATGTGACAGTAAATTAAAGCTGGCCACATACTTGAGGAATGATTATGTATAAGAAAATGGGAATGACAGAAAATGAAGGATTCCACAGTTATTATAATAATCATAATGCAAATATGATATTGTGACGTCCCTATCGGCTCTATGTAACTTTATCCAGCTGATGTTGTGTGACGTGAGCCCACATTATTTCAGCTCGATATGTAAGCGCCTTCATCTGTTTGTGTATTCAGTGTCACAGTCTGTGCCGTGTGTCCAAACAGGGTCCAGATGGAGCTGAACATGCATGAATGGACCTGTGCATCTCTATTACCCACAAACACATTCACAAACACGACCAGAGCCAGTGTCCCAGGACCACTTTTTCCACTGCAGACTTTTACAGGTCCTGCACTACAAAACCAGAAGACCTACAGGTTTAACTCACTTGAACTCAGAATATTAAGTAATTTTGACTTAATAAGATTTGATTTTTTTTTTTGTCTTTCTGCTGCTTTCAACATGTTGGTTTCTTTTCAAGCAATGATCTGTTAATGTAATTTACTTATTTAGTCAACAATTAAAGTGAAAAAAGTCTGATGATAGCTTTTTCATGAAAACAAATGGAGACTATCTAAACTAGTTAAACAAAAATGATGATTGTCAACCAGTAAAATAACGATTATCAATTCAAGCTATTTAACATGTCTTTAATATTGTTTTTACCGTGTACAATGGCCAGGTCAGGACCCTGGGGAGTGATGTGAATGTAAATCTAGATCCTAATATTGGGGCTAAAGTTATTCAAAAGCAGGTCTGATGTTTGGTCCAGTCCAGTTCTGGTCTCTGGGAGGTTTAATGATGTGAGAAGGAAAATACAAGTTTCCACACAAACGTTACAGTCAAACAGGACATGCTCTGCTTTGGTCACGTGACGTTAGGGCATGCTTTATACTTTCAACAACAACATAGTAGAGCCTTTCATTCTTCTTTTGTTAAAGTGTCGGCTAATAAGTAATTCACAGTCAAAAAGTCCAAGTACCTATATGTTTACTTTGATTTGTTCTAATGCAATGTAATACAAATTAAGAAAAGTCAAAGGAACAAATTAAGAAAATGTGAATGAATATACGTAGTCCAGAATATTGATTTATACCACACCTTAAGAACCAATGCTAAAATGGTGAATAAATGATAAATAAATATGAGAATAGTACTAATTATGCATATCAACAACCATTTTCAATTCAAAACTTAGTGAATAATAGTCAATATACTTAATATTTCACTGCATGGTATTAGTTAATCTAAAATGTTTTTGACAGTTGAGAAATGAAACAATGTACAGTGGTTTTAATGCCACAGTCGGAAAGTTACACCACAACAATAATTAATTGTCTTACTTTCTTTAAATTGCAGTAATGTTGGTGCATGTGCCTTTGTAAAGTGGTGTTGAAGTTGATTGTTGCATAAGTGGCTGTGGTTGATGCATGTTCACTGTAAATAAACCTGTTGATGTAAGCGGTGAAAGAGGAAGCACAGGCAGGTAAAGAATATAAACATTTTGTGTGTTTTACACTAAAAGTCCTACCAGATCTGCTTTGAGCATCAGATTTATGAATGACAATATTGTCGTTCAGTCAGTCTGAAGCTGAGGTCTCCTGTGGTTTGTTCGGTGGAAGTCTTGTGTTTCACTGCTGGTTTCCACATCAGGCTCAGGTCCAGGAAAACCAGGTCCAGTCTGTGGAAAGAGGAACCGGAAGTGGTCAGGGACAAGGGATTCTTGTCATACTACGCTGTCGTCTAGTTATAACTTATAAATTATGTTGGATATGCTATTTAACAGATGGATATTATGTGTTATTAATTGTATGGTTGTTCGCTGTGTGCTTTTTTACCTGCTCGAACTAATTGCCCCTGGTGGGATTAATCAAGTTTTCTGAATCTGAATTTGCATTTTCTGGCATCATGTTAATTAGTACGCACTATCCCATTTTATATAAACAAAAACAAATAAAAGTATTTCCTCAAACACGTTTTAGGAAGACTATGACTTGGCATTAAAGGAGGCTACTTTAATCTAGAAATCGATTGTAGTGTAGATAGATTGAAATGTTCAATCAATAAACGTTTGCCAATCATATGTTGGATAGCTCAGTCTTTTTCAAGCTATTTTGAGCCACGGCACACATTTTTGGTTCAGAAGATTTTGTTTTTTAAAAAGTGGTGTCTATAATTGAAAAGTTATTGTTGTGTCAGAACAGGACACAATGTTAAATTATTCAGTGAATAATCTGTTATTTTAAATTTATTCTAAGATAATTTTTCTAAGGCACACTTGGAAATTGTTGAATTCATCTACATAGAGAGGGGTTTAATGGAAACCGAATCCATATCATCCCACGTATCTTCTATCTCAGTGTTTCCCAACCAGGGGTACGGGGACCCCAAGGGGTACATGAGCAATTACCAGGTGGTACTTGGAATGGTTTCAGGTTTTAAAAGAAGAAGAAATGTACTTTAATCTGAATTTAAAACATGTCATTAGTTGTAAATTTAGCATGTTTTGTAGTATATTAGACCATAAATCAATTAAAAATGTATAGATAATAAAATTGACAATATGCGACTACTAAACCCATTTATTTTTGCTGAAACTCAACTTAAGGTGTACTCCTGAGTGCGAGACAAAGCTAAGGGGGTACTTGGGACAAAAAAGGTTGGGAACCACTGTTCTATCTGCTAACTTTCCTTTGCTCAACGATTCTTTCCACAGCTCATTTTTTGTCTCTAACCTCCACATCTCCGAAAATTCCGTTAGATTCCAAATATTCCAGCTCATTATGTAAATTTCATTCCCAGACCAGTGTCCCGCTCGGTTCTGTAGACTGGATGGAGCATGGGGGGTGTACAGTAGCCCTCTCACTAACTCACAGTCCGGCTTTGTCCCGGGACACAGGAAACAGCCCCACATTGGAAACAGATTTTGGTCGTGACAGATGATTTGAACCAAACCACTTTCAGATGCCCCGCACTCAAACTGTCCGGGAGGGGCGAAGGCTTTGAAACGTCTCATCTGGCAATCTTTTTTCATTATTTTTCTTTTTTTCATGACCACATACTTGCTGCCTTTGCTGTTTCTTTTGCTCGGGAGCTTGGGTTTCACTGCTGAGTGGTGGTGTGGGTCTTTCAAACGTCAACATTTGGGAGACTGGTGGAGCTTAGCCACCCAGAGAGAACCCCGAAAGCTGTGGGCGAAGTTAGGATTGAAAGTAAATAGTGCAAGTGACGCGACAGGGCTGCCCACTTTAAGACAGGAAGTCACATCTGAGTTTTGTCGTGGAGTGAGAGGCAGACGTGTACGGGTTTAATAAAAGTGTCAGGAGAAACCAACTGACCCAGAGCTCAACCCAAACAGTGGAGTCGGGCCGAGCAGAGAGGTAACACGCACTGAGAGGAACTGGGAGCTTTGCCTTGGTTTGATAAGCGCTGGATTTTATGAGAAAATGTCTTGTCCGTTGTCAAAGATTTAAAGTTAAGGCCACAAATGATCAGATAATGCCAAATCCCAAACTAAATAATCCAATCAATCCTCATTTAACTTGTAGGTTGGCATTGCAGTCATAATTACTAGCAGACTGTTATTGTTTCCTTTGGCAAACAAAACCTTGTCTTTGAATGTATTAATGAACCTGACAAGTACTTTATAGAATTACATTTAGTGTGCTATTGGAAGGAGAAGCATCTATGATTATTCATGGATTTCAGAGTGATGAAAATGTAGGAGTTGCCAGAGCAATTAACAATTATGGACAATAGACAAAAGAGAAGAGTCGCAGCATTCAATGAACAGCGCCATCTTGACTGCACTAGCTGCTCGTTCGGTTTAGTTTAAGGACAGTTCGCGCGTAACTCAATCTCCCAAACTGCTTTTCACAAACTTCTCAGAGAACCTCATGGCAGCAGCAATCTCGCCTCGCAGCAAGAAGAAGGTCTCGGGTTTGACTCCTTGTCCATACCGGGCCTTTCTGTGCGGAGTTTGCATGTTTCTCCTCGTGTCTGGGTGGGTTTCCTCCAGGCCCTGTTCTCCCCATCAACCCAAAACTTGCACCACAGATAAAATCCTCCCGCTATACGCTCCTGACCAGGTGTAGCTCAAGGTCTGCAGATGAGTGCTGCACCGCCCACTGCAGCATCGAAGGAGAAATATGTTAGTGATTAGAACCAATATGGTGGCATTGGACAAAAACATGGGAGATATTCAGTATTTAAGGAGCTTTTGAAACTTTTTTCCCCCTTTTTTAACAGAGGAATTGAATAATAAGTGGGCAAACTGGATAAGTCCAAACAAGCCGATCTTGGTACTGTGTGACCCAACGTGAGCAAATTAAATATCGGCTAATTTTGTAAATATCTTAAAATCACCCAAAAAAAGATGAACTCGTTTTTCAAGACAAGCCCAAACAGATGGTAGACAAACCTCAGTATTGACGTTTAACCTTTACACAGTTCTTAAACGCTCCGTGTGCGATGGTTCCTCCCTGATGTCTCCTCAAACACAGCGGACACACTTCAGCTCACGTTTGTACTGATGCAGGTCCTTTGGGTGCCGTTCACAGTGCGTCCAGGTCTGGATCTGCCCCCCGTCCCGTTCCTCAGGGGAGTCGTTTTCCAGGTTACCGCGGCGATAACCCCCGGGTCAGAGGAAGTGTGCCGGGGCGGGACCTCCCACAATGCACCAGCACACTCCCGGCAGACGGCCCTTTTACCACTCTGGGGCTTTTGTTTACCCCAGGTCTGTTTATGCCGAGGCAGAGCAGAGATTTACAAGAACAAACCATTCACCATGTCACACATTATATACAAGTCATATTTCTCAACGGCTGGACTTCGTTTGACAAATCTAATGGTTATTTTTTATTTGCAAACGTGACAACTGTTTGGGAAATGTAAACACTATCTTCTTGGTGTAATGGGATATGCTCCATTTCAAGTTACTACTATTTATTTATTTAATTTAGCTCATAAAAGCAGGAACTTGAAGCTGTATAACCAGATTTTCAAAACAGAAGAGGAGGAAGTATGTATTTAAATCTAGTTCTCACAAACCCTTTGGCACAACACTGGTATTCATGCGTGCATTTTCTTGCTCATGCAAATAGAACACCTTTTTTCTCATGGCAAAGTTAAACCGCCATAACACCGTCAACTGTAGCACTGCTTGTGGCTGGAGAGTTTTGAGATAAAATACACAAACAAAAAAACTTTGAATTAATTTAATTTGTTTTTGCTCCAATCTCAGTTTTTCAGAAATGTACAGTTGCTTCATATTCAAAATCCTTTCAAATGTTTTATATTGCTGATTACTATCCATAGTAACAACAAACCTGTCCAATCTGCTCCTAAAGATGTTTTATTATTTCATTTAATCCACTTCGTTCATAGATTTCTCTGGGACAGTGTAACTTCAAAAAATGCATTTTTCTCTCATTGGGACATAAAGATCTTCACTTAAAGTAGCTCCCAAACTTCAGAGAGAGAGAGTCAGAGTGCCTCAGATTGTCCCTCTTACCAAACTTTATGATCTTGTACTTAACAAGATTTTGACGGAATGTACTGAAGGATTTGTTGATATCTGATTAAATATTATTGAAGTTTTAAGTAGTTTTAAGTAACTGATGTGTCTAATTTAAACCTGGTTCTGTTCTTTTTTGTGAATTTGTGGGCATTTTTTACAAACAAAATGCTTAATTTCTACCTGAAAACATTACTTGGAGAAAAACGTATTTTTCCTTCTGTGAATAAACTACAGGATTACAATCATGTCCTTTTCACCTGCAGTGTCTCGTCAAAGTTCAAACTCAGTCTCTCTTGTACAGTGCCTTGTATGAAGTCACTTTCAGTAGTTTTGGGTTTCTTTTCTGGACGCTCGACTAATCCTTATCAAATCCTGGTATTCTTTCTTGAGTCCATTTGCTTAACTATCGCCGTGTTTTGGAGCGACTCACCTTTTGTGTTGTGGTGCTGGTGGTCTGGTTTCATCTTTCCTCCAGGTGTCCCGCACCAGCAGCACGTTTCCATAGTAACGGGCGGAGATGGTACAAACATGTGGGCGCTCTCTCTTCTGTGCATCCGCCATCACCAAAACACCACTATTTGTGAACCACAAGGAGATTACAGGGAGCTACTCTGAGCTTTGCCCTGGTCTGTGTGTATTTGTAGTTTGCATTTGAACTGATGAGATTTTTTTTTTTGGTAAGATTTTTTTTTTATGTATTTTTTAATTTTTTTGTTTTGCAATTATTATTATTTTTATTTTTTTTTTTTTTTGTTTTTTTAATTTACAATGGATCACTCCTAGAAGGTTATGAAATTACACCAACATGCAAACAAAACTTTTTATTTATTTATGTATCTATTTATGTTTGTATTTATTTATTTATTTATTTAGTCCATGCTTTGATGTTTTTTTTGTTTTTTGTTTCAAGTTTGACCAACATTGTGCAGTAACACCAGAAAGCTTCTCGTTATAGCCTAAAATTAACCACAGATTTATTCTACTTTATTCTAGGCTACAAGTGTGTTTAGAGTCACATGACACAAAAGAATTACTTTTAGGTTTATTGCACAAAAAACATAAAGATGCTGGAAGTGAATATGGAATCTGGTTTTACTTGGCATTAATCCACATTTGGCTACATTCACACTGCATTTCGAATCTTTTTTTTCCCTTTATTTTTTTTCGTTTACAAAAAAGTGGGCGGATATTTTTCATGACAGTGTGAACAGCCTGAATCAGATTTTTTCAAATGCAAATCAGGCCACTTTTTTTTATAATAATAATTTGAATCTGATATTTAGCAAAGTGACTGCAGTCTGAACAGAAAAGTCACATTTGTCAGACTTCTGCACTGAAATGAAACAGGACACACATTTTATTTACTCGGGAAAAGACAGGAATTAAACCGATTAAACCTGCAAACGCTGCCAGAAAAGAGCAGAGAAGCTGCTAAAAGCCAAAAAAGTGAAGTTTTAAACTGAATTGGTTTTGATGAGTGTGACAGCTTTTGCTTAGATGACTGGCTTGTTTTGACAAATGATGCTTCCTCAGTATAGACGACCTCATAATATGACAACAGCTCGACTCCTGGTTTTGTCCTGTTCTTCTCTACAGCAGACACTTCACTCTGTAAGTAATATCCAGCTAAGTTTAAGTGACTTGAATTACGGATTTCTATGTTTATTTAAATAGATTTGACTTGATAAGTAACATTATCTACCAATGGAACAAGACCTAATGTCCTCATAACAAGAACAATAATGAAAACAACAACATTTTGCACATGGAATAAAAAAATATAGCTTGGATTTAGAAAAAAAATCTTGTTTCAAGGGTAGATAATTTTACTTGATGTAGAATACTCAAATTTATGTCCTTTTAACTCAGATATTTGGGCTCACACACAAAAACCAGAGGTGAGCGGCCTCTGGAAAAAAAAGAAAACAAAACAAAAAAAAGATTTGGGGAAAAATCTGAATTGAGTGTCAAGATCTGCAGCTTGAACATAACATATTCTGATACATTTTCATCCAACGGAAAACACAAACCAAAACAACTTGCTTACACGTGACGCTTCCTGTCGCAGCCCCACTGTTTGTCGTCTGATCTGCGCTTGCGTTCATCCAAACCCCCGTCCCGTGTCATTCCGGCGGTACAGCCTCGGATCAGCCTGCAGCTCCGCCTCCGGCCCGAGGGCGTGTGCTCCTGGGAAAGAATGCTCTGAGTGTCACATCTATATTTGATCCTGGGAGCCGGAGCTGTGGGAGCCAGAGTGCCTCCTCGACGGGCCCGGTGCAGTCAGTGATTACACAAACCGCAGGTCGATATCACTGAGTTAACTTCAAGCTCCTCGCCCCGCTGTGGTCACATGACATGATGAAGCCATTTACTTTGCACTGCAATCTGGGCAGAAGTAAAAGTATCTGTGTGATGCTTCAGTGAGTCTAGAGGCAGTGATTGGACCAGTTCACAAGCGACCAGTATTATCAGAATAATAGGGTATGTTTAATATTACTGATTCTACTTAGAAAAGATAAGACAAGATAATCCTTTATTGTACTGTATTCTGTTCAATTTAAGAGTCAGATCCAGCCAGAAAATCTGATCTGGCCCACATCTTCCAAATATATGTATAAAAGGTTTGGTCCTGGTTTAGACCTGGTTTGATTCTGGGTTAGTTTTGGTTCGGATCCAATTAGAATCTAGTCCTGTCCAGTTTTGCAGCACAGTGTTGGCAAATGACGTATAAAGCTGGGGAGGACCACCAAAGCCGAGCCAATCAGAGCACTGCTTTCGGCTCTTCGGTTCTTGGTTGACAGAAATAAAATACTGTACTATTAGCTACAGACAGCACGCAGTGGTCACATTTTGTCACATTATGCAATATATTCTTTGGGGGAAAACACAAAATTCCCAAATCTACAAAAAAAAAAAAAAGTCAGGTACCTCAGCTTTAAACAAAACTAGAGACTACATAATACATAATACATCAACAGGCTTAAGTGACTATTTCTGATGTATTTCACATTCTTAAGTTCGGTGAGATAAGTGTGTCGTTTATTAAAATTATGTTGTTTTACTATGAATGCATAATAGAAAAATACTCACAGAAATGTTGAGCCCACAATACTTTTTCATTTCATCTAGAGATATATAGATAGATATAGATATAGATTCAATACCATAAATTAGATTCTTTTGAAGCTAAAATACAATTTTAAGGCCAGAAATGTGTATTTTTGTCCATGGTTTGTTATAGAAAAGCAAACTAACTGACTTTTCTACCCTGGAAA
This sequence comes from Rhinogobius similis, assembly GCA_019453435.1. NCBI lineage: Eukaryota > Metazoa > Chordata > Actinopteri > Gobiiformes > Gobiidae > Rhinogobius > Rhinogobius similis. The sequence goes on along the minus strand of CM033627.1, from coordinate 9,923,775 downwards.
TTCACGTGTTGTTGTTTTCCAACATAAACACTTAAAACCAGTAGAATTTATATCTAATGTGAGATAATCATTCTTTTTGCTTCCATTCTGGAATTTTGATAACATCACATTTTAAAGCGTCTATATGAGCCCTTTTTTCAGCAGATACAAACATTTTAGCACGTCTTCCACTTCTGTCAACACAAAGCTCGACGCTGATCTCCTCCAGCGCACACATTCCTCATCTTGATTTGATTGGCTGCTGTCGCTCTGGCTTCCTCTCCTGCTGATTCTGTCGGATGGGTCTGCGTTCACACCTGACCCTCTGGAGACAGGACCGACAGGGGCGCGTCCATTATCCTGCTCCTGTTAGCGCCAGAGCGTGGAGCAGATGGGGACTGTTCCAGTGCAATCAGTGAGACGACCATGTGCTAACTGCTAACCGCTAACAGAATCAGCTCAAGTTTCACTCACCTACAGAAAGGATAATAGAGGAGAGGCCAGACGGGACAGCGAAGAACAAATACCCCCTTTTCCTGCCGTTATGGTCGGCCCATGATTACAAATACCACACAGGAGCGAAAGAGCCTGAAAAAGAAAAAGGAGAAGGAAGTATATCAGGGAAATTTAAGGGAAAAAGGATCTAGGTTCAATTCTTCAAACATGACAAATATCTAGGATTTGGATTGAGATTACAAATAAAGTTGTGATAAGTTAGAAATGACTCCAAATGATGCTTAGGTTATCCCAACGCTTTCAGTGCAATGTATCCAAACTCGCAATTTATCATTTCAAAAAGTATTCAGACTGTCTAAAGTTTGGCAAATTACTGGAGCAAAATAGACGTTATGCAGAGACATTCTTTTAATCGAAAAATGCTCTTCAACATTCCGACTTAAAATGTATTTATTTTATTTTCTTTGGCCTATTTTTTGTCTGTGAAGCTTTCGTTTTGCTCAAATCACTTTTATACGGTAAAATGTCAGTTTAAAGTAGTTTCTCTGTTGCTGCTCCGGCTGTGCAGAGCTCAGCTAGCTTGTTTGCGAATGACAAGTGGAGATAAAGGACACTTCAACTTCCGCACAACAATAATTTTACTCTTACTCAACACTTGGACTCAGAAACATGTTATTTAAGGACAGAAAGTTAATGAGTTCATCTGTGTGTGATCCCAAAGTCTGTATCAGTGATAAATGTGAGCGGCTGCAGTGTTCTGTTGTTTATCTGGTTTCCTACAACAGTTTACTTGATTCTTTTTCTTCAGATGTCAGATATAAACTAAATATTTGGCAGAGTTGTAGACTTTTATATTTGTTATCAGACTTTAGCAGCTTTTTCACATTTTAGTTTTGTTTTGAGCTTTTGCAGTAGAATCCCTCACCATTGTTTCTCGTGTTTTGTGTGTGTTGTTGTTGTTGTTGTGGTGTTACCTGCATGATCTGTACATCTACTAATAATTAAATAATTATATAATTTTTCTGAGGGTGTCATTCTGGAAATTTGTGGAAATGATTCAGCTCAACGTAATTTGACTTTAAAGTGTTTACCACAGATTTTCACGTTTTATACGTTATTTATTTATCATAGTTTAACATCAGTGAAGTGGCAGTTTGTAAAAAAAAAAGTTGAGGAAAGAAAACGTTTTATACTTTTTCCATCCAAAATGCAAAGAACTATTTTTTCTGATGAACAGGAGTTAATCAATCTTTATTTCAGACTCAAAACATCTTAAAGTTATATATGTTGTCATTTATTTTTATTTCTCAAATAAAAATACCATTAAAGCGTAAAGAGCTGCGAAAGGTCAAAACTGTCAAAGAAATAAACTGACAAAGTTGTGAAAGTTGCACAAAGGCTGCAGCCCTGAGCGTCACACGGCACAATAAAACAATAAAACCACATCTCTTTGTGATCTCGTCCTCCTGACTTCACTCACAGCTCAGGGGGAAGTCACAAGGTCCTCCTCACTGATCTGCCAAATTTAGGATTTTGACTTTTTTAGACTGGCTTGGCTTAGGTCTTATAACAAGTCCAGTTTATTCTTGTGATCTCCTGTTGTTTGGCTTTTTGGTTATTTTTTTTACTACGTTTGCAAATCCATGTAAAGATCCTTCTGCCATTTGTCACAATAACAAATGTTGATGTGTGATATACTGTTACAGGAAATATAACAATAAACGATCATATGGAAACTAGTTTATCCCACTGACACGTCCAATAAACCCTTTTCCAAAAGAACAAATTGTAAAAATCATGAGCTGTAATAAATAAAGGGCAGAATGAAACTCTTAAAGTCTAAAGGACAGGTTGTCATGTTTTTGTTATTATGAAGTTGAAGTTTGTGAAGACATTTTTGAAAAGAAAAGTTTTAAATTACAGGAAGTAGTACTAATCCCTTTGTGATGTCATCAATAGGCGACATACCTTTGAACACACTGGGACAATTTACAGCGACTGACACAATTTTCTGACAGTCTAAGCGATTCAACAAAATAAAGGTGTTATCAGGTTTTATGTATTGTCAGCTCATAACTATTGTGTAATTTAAATGGATTTCGGCCCTTGTTTACAGCATGGTTGCTAGGTAACGCTGTAGAATTACCTATGTCAATGAGGAAGTAACATTATAAACATTGCAAAAACTGTCAAATTGGGGACAAATTGGCAAAACGTTTAGTAAAATCTTAAATATAAACATGTTCACTACGTTTTAGTAAAATATGTAACCTAACTTGTCATATGCACTTTAAGTACTTTGTTAGTATAATTTATTTAACCACATACTGCTGAGATTTTAGTATATTACGAATAAATAATTCAATGTTTCCTGTTAGCGCAAAGACAAGAAACATATTTAGACCCAAAATAATGTTCTAACTTTAACTGAGCAAAAAAGAAATATAGCAGGTTTGTTAGTTTTAACTGGAACAAATTAATTCTTGAGAGACCAAATACTTCATTCGGTCGGCGACACAAGTCCACTTTCTCAGTTTAGATGCTGCAGGACACTTATTCAACAACGTATTTATCCACCGTGGACTTTGAATTATTTGCGGTTCTCCCGAGTTCTCCTTTAAAACAACTTTTGGCTCTTTGTTGACGCTGCAGACTCATAAAACAGAGATAACCCACAGCTGTCATGGTTTCCCAAATTTGGTCTTGGATTCCCCGACTCCACAATATTCTGCTCTGCTCCTCTGTATCGGCGGGAGTTGCTTTTGTTTAGATAAGTCGCTTTTGTATAGGGAGTCGCGCTGGAGCTGACCGCACTTGTCCTTATATAGACTGCAGCCGGCCGTGTTTGGCTTCGGTCTCGATGTCTCAGAGCAGCAGACGGTGAACAGTCTACGGGGCTCTGCTGGCTCAGGCTTTTCAGAATCAAGGGCACACCGACTTTTGGGGGGAACATTTTGTGAGGAATATATCAAATGAACACTTTTTATGATCTATTTTCACTTGAATGTTGCAAAAAAATCCAACAATCTTTCAGTTATTGGCGAAAAAGGTCTTTTTTTTCCTAAAGGATGGAAAAATTGTGAGAATCTATGGCAAAAACGGGAGTGTTTGTTTCATTTCAATTTATTGCCTCAATGGGCCACAGTTTAAATAAACATTGTTCAAGAGAATTGATCAAATGGATGGATGTCCCAGAGCGCCCCCTGTCCTTCACCCTCCATCTCAATAAGAAAAAACTACAAAAAAACCTGTGGGAAAAAGTAAAAGCCTTGGAGAGAACCAATGTTTGTAATTTGAACTGTAATTTATTTCTTTGTTTCAGTTTGAGTCCCAAAAAGCAGGGCTGTACTCAAAATGTCTGTACGGCAATATATCATGACGAACTTCATGTAGCGATGACGAACTTCATGTATCGATACAGAGATGTGCAATTCATTATAAATCGCGGAATTATACGTTTAATACCTGCCGTTATACACTTAAACAAAGCTGTTTCCAAAGTGCTGCACAAAGTGGAATATAATCAACAACACAATCAATAAACCACACAATAAAACAATAAAACAACAGAGCAAAAACTAAACAACAGACTAATTGGCATGAATAAAATCAATAAAAGAAATCAATAAAAGACAACAGAGGACCACACAGCGCACACAGTGTTGAAAGCCAGAGAATAAAAGTAGGTGTTGAGACAAGACTTAAAACACTGCCCTGTGGGGAGCGTTGGGACTGTTCCAGAGTTTGGGGCGACCTATCGCAGAACTATTACCTACATTCAGAATTATAGGCAGCACAAACTGATCAAATGTGTTTCTTTGCTTTTCTGGCAATTTTCGACCGTGAAGCTTTCAGGACACTTCAACTCAACAGAACAATTGTTTTCCTCAACAAACTGAATCAGAAACATCATATCATAAAAACTTAAATTGTGACAAATTTTAACAATTTTGTAATTTAGATTTTATTTGATGTATTAATACCTATTGTACATTTAAAAAATCTAGTTTTACACCAATCAAGTTGTAGTTTGTGGAGAAAAGTTTAAAAATATGTTGAAAATTGCAGGAAGTAAAAAAAACTGATGACGTCACTCTAGGGAAACTCATTCCATCCAATGATTATGCATAATTTACCTCAAATAAACAACTTTTTTACCCTTTAAAACACCAATTCAACAAAATAAAGATGTTCACATGTATTTTGATTTGTCCGTTTAAAAAATCTGTGACATTAGCTGAGCTTTAGTCCAGTGTACAAACACATTTTCCAGTGTGATATCGTCATTTACAATCAGGAAGTGATACTACAAAACTAAATAATGTGACAAAATTTAGCAAACTTTTTAGCTTTAAATATATTTATCTTACCCCTGTTTTCCTTACATGAGAAGTCCAACCTGTCATAGGCACTTTAAGTAAACAAAACTCTGTATCAGTGATAAATGTGAGCGTAGCGTAGTGTTCCTATTGTTTATCTGGTTTCCTACCACTGTTTACTTGATTTTTTTTCTTTTAGGTGTCAAACTAGTAGCTGCTTTTCACATTGTAGTTGTGTTTTGAGCTTTTAGAGGAGAAAACGTCCTCGCTCTCCATTGACTCTCATGCGTTTTTGCCGCTCACTGCTAAAATTCAGTGCTGTTGTCACCTGCATAACTTCTATAAAGTGCACGGTGTTATTATCGAAGCGTTCTTTCTCCGCTCTAAGAAAGACTTCAGCTTTTAGTAGTGTCTTCAAGAAATCGATTGGACGTGTGAACCTTTTGGCCTCTCCTTTAAAGTCACAAAGTCTACCACTCACCCCTCGCTGCACTCTGCCCCACGTTAACACGCTCTTTAGTCTTTGGTCGTGTCCGGCTAATTTAGTGTCACTCGGCTCGTTTTGTGGTCAGTGGCAGGCCCCTCCCAGCGGCTGCGGTGGCTGAAGGTGTTGTAAAAGTGCAGCTAATGGGCAGTCTGTCACAAATGACCCTGTATTGATCCGAGCAGCGCCGCGGGCATCTGTTCCGTTTTATGGAGCGCAGTGGGCCGAGTGCAACTGTGCGAGCGCCGCTGTAAAAGCACTTGTCTGAGCGCCGCTAACAAGGAGGTTTGAGATGAGGACGGACAGAAACAAAGGAGAGTGCAAAGAAGGTAAAGGGAGGTAAACAAACAAGTGTGCAATATACTGGAGGAGCAAGGTGAACATGCACTTTAAAGGTTTTCTTTTCAAAGGTGCACAATGTAATTTTTCTGGGGGAGTCACTTGTTTTCTTCTATTCACCTTTTTCCGGAAGTTGACGTGGGCGCCGCCATCTTGTTTCCGTTCTATTAGTTTACTCTATTGTGCATTTAGAAAAACTAGTTTTACACCAATCAAGTTGTAGTTTGCGGAGAAAAGTTGAAAAATATGTTGAAAATTACAGGAATTTTAAAAACTGATGACGTCACTCTGGGGAAACTCATTCCATCCGATGTTTATGCATAATTTACGCCAAATAAACACCTTTTTTTACCCTTTAAACATGAATTCCACAAACTAAAGGCGTTCACACGTATTTTGATTTGTCCTTTTAAAAAATCTGTGACATTAGCTGAGTTTTAGTCCTGTGTACAAACACATTTTCCAGTGTGATATCATAATTTACAACCAGGAAGTGATACTACAAAACTCAAAAATGGCTAAATTGAGCGATAAATGTGAGCGTAGCGTAGTGTTCCTATTGTTTATCTGGTTTCCTACAACTATTGACTTGATTTTCTTCTTTTAGGTGTCATCAAATCAAATCAAATCATATTTTATTTATAGAGTGCTTTTCATACATAAAATGTAACACAAAGTGCTTTACAGTGCATTAAAAACATTTCCACATGCCATTTCCCTCCCAACCTCCCCCACAACCACCAGACCCCACAGAACCAAACCCCCCACAGATATTCACCAATACATACCCGTACACGCCCCCCCCCACACACACACACGCACACACACACACACACACGATCTAAGGTACAAGAGGCTGAGTACAGATAAACCAGTTGAGGAAGCACCATCAAAGGAGCCGTCTGCACCAGGAGCAGAGCGTCGCCTGCAGCCACAGGACACAGACTCAGAGCCCCGAGGAGAGATGAGGCAAATACCAAACCTCCACCAGAGGCCCATGAGCCAGGGCCCAGCAGCCACAGATGAACACCGCTCCCGGTACAGAGGAAACACTGGAGAATCTAAAATGAATAAAAATATAAATAAATAAATAAATATTGAAGAAATAAATAGAGAATTGAGTAGAAATAAAGTAAGAATAGGACATAAATTAATCTAAAATAGTGAACCTAAAATAAGTTAACACAATAAATAGCATAAATAAATACACAATTAAATATTAGTCAAAAGCTAAACTAAAAAGGTGGGTCTTGAGCCTGCTCTTAAAAACCTGAACGTTCTCTGCGGCCCTGAGGTTCTCCGGCAGGCCGTTCCACAGACGAGGGCCGTAGTACTGGAAAGACGCCTCGCCGTGAGTGTGTGTCCTGACTTTGGGAATGACTAGGAGCCGGCTGCCGGAGGAGCGCAGGGGCCGCGAGGGTTCGTATGGTAAAAGCAGTTCTGAAAGATAAGAAGGCCCAAGACCATTAAGACATTTATAAGCCAGTAAAAGAACCTTAAAATCGATCCTGAAACACACGGGGAGCCAATGCAGTGATTTTAAAACCGGTGTAATGTGGTCCCGCCCCCTGGTCTTAGTCAGGACACGTGCTGCTGAGTTTTGTAATAATTGCAAACCTGAAATACTCTTTTTGGGAAGACCAGAGAGCAGGGCATTACAGTAGTCTATACGACTGGAGATAAAAGCATGCATCAGCGTCTCCGTGTTGGCCCGAGAGAGAATGGGGCGGACTCTGGCTATGTTCTTTAAGTGATAAAAACCTATTTTTGTGATATTCTTTATGTGAGGAATAAAAGTGAGCTCAGAGTCAAAAATAACGCCCAAGTTTTTTACTTGTGCTGATGGATTAAAAGACTGTGCTTGTAGTTTGGATAAAAGTTTCTCTCTCTGGGCCTCAGGACCGATGACTAAAACCTCAGTTTTGTCCTGGTTAAGCTGGAGAAAGTTTTCTGCCATCCAGGATTTGATGTCCAAAATGCAGTTAAAAAGAGAGAGAGTGTAAAACTAGTAGCAGTGTCTGTCACTTGTTTTCTTCTATTCACCTTTTTCCGGAAGTTGCTGTACGCGCCGCCATCTTGTTTCCGTTGTATTAGTTTACATGGAGCAGACGAGCTCAACAGAAAATAAGTTCTACTCGGACCAAAAAGCCGTTTTCAGACTGCCCAGGAAATCGGTGCGTTGTTGACTTGTTGTTGCTCGTGTTCATTAAACATTTTACTCAAATCAACCTACTTTATGTAACATTTTAGAGGCGAGACTTTCCCTCGTTCGCCATTAGCTTTAACAGAGTTCTCGTCAAACCGGAAGTGCGTTTACAACAAAAGTGCGTATCTGTGGCAAAAAGAGGAACAAGTGGGCGGGGCAGAATAAGGTGAATATTAGTGCTTTGCTCAGATTGTTCCACGGTGGCATTAAACAAGCAGGTGACACCATCAGGCCAAGTTACAGGTCAGATCTACGAGCCTGATCACAGTAAGAAGTCATGTTTTCAAGGTATTTTTAACAGTTAAAATACCTGTAATTGAATAAATGAGGAAGAAGTTCTGTGAAACATTCTGGGCAAAGTAATAATATTTCTGAGGAGACAAGAAGTGACAGACGCCCACCAGAAAGCTTTCTTCAATTTTAATTTTTGAGACTGTAAATGTTGCTGTAAATAATGGTGTGTCACTGTTGTTTTTCTGTAAGAGGTCTAGACTGTGGAACTTTTCCCTCTGACCTAAAACTACAGACTGACCTCAGCATGTTCAGCAGCACTCTGTGGTTAAAGTCAAGCTGGAGCTGCTCACATTGATGTTGGAAATGTGCCTTGTTTGTGTTTCTGTCTTATATCACTGTTTACTTCTGTGTAGAACTTTTAACATGTGTTTTTCCAGATCCAATGCCTATGGTTTCAACCAGTGTAATTGCTATGTCCAAAGAAGTAAATACATAAATAAATAATACAAGTTACATAGAGAACCTTTAAATAAAGCATTATTCATTCTTTACTTGCTCTTACACTTACTGTTTTGGCTCGGCAGTGCACTGAGGTGTATCCAGCTCTGTAATACAGAATTAGAGCTGAAATATTTTGTTAAAATATCTGGCATTGATTAGCCAGAAATGATATAAAACACAATTGAAATATGAACAAATAAACTACAAGAGTCACATTCATTTCAGAACATGTTTGGGGTCAAATCTACAGGGTGAGGTTCACAATAAAACCTCGTTGACACACATAGTATTTTTTGACATACGATACTCTTTTGCTTTATGTCAGGGGTTCTCAAACTTTCAAGTCTGGGGCACCCAAAATAAACATGTGAACAGCTCTGTAAATCTATTGCCAAACAAAACTGACACAAATAACATTTTTTTTTCGTAGGTCAAAACATTCAAAACGAGTTTTCAATGAAAATAAACTTTGCATTCATTTACCTATGTCTGTGTCTTTTATTTGTTTTATTTGATAGTTTTATGGTTTGCTGATTTGATTTTACTTTATTTTATAGTTTGGGGATTAGTTAGTGAAATTGAGCACTTACCATACCTATTGCTGTTTGTTTTTTTAATGATTGTTTTGTGTCTGTAGAATTCTAAAGTGTTTTTGTTCATAAAATGTGCTAAAAAAGAATAAATATAAAAAAATATAAAAATACATAAAGTAAATTTGGTCTTGAATTTGGACAATATTGTAAAAAATGTATAACGAGATCTCCTGGCCTTCAGTTAGCTTTTGTAGAAAAATTGACACAGAAAACTTCATATTCATTTTGCAAATAAATTCTACTTATTTCATCCTTGTTAGACATTTTGGCCACAGATTTACTGATGTTTTGATGCTGTGGCAGGTAAATGAAGTGCCCTGGCTCCAGAGGCGACAGACAGAGCCGCACTACAAAGAGCCGACTGCAGGAAGGTGTCACCTCAGAGGTCAGAGGTCAAGAGGAGCCACACTTCCTGCAGTTCTGTGGCCGGACCCCCGCTGCTGCTTCAGTGCTCAGGTTTATCATCCGCTCTCTCGCTGAGGCCATGAAAGACCAAAGAGCATCGCACCCAGCCACATGTTTGAACCGCATCAGTCATCCGTGAGTCCAGACATACGAACAGTTAATGATGAGAGTAAAGTACAGAGTGAGACGTGTGCGACGGATCATGAATGTTGCATAACAGCAGCTGAAACAATATCACAAACTGGAGACTTTGAATTCAGGTAGGAGACATTTAGAAATACTTCAGAAACAGACACAGCATAAAAAAAATCCTCTTTCTTTGTTTTTCTTCTTCAGTTTTTAAAGGTGCTGTACCTGATTTTTACTGTTTTGAAACATGAAAAACAAAGCTAGTTCATCTTAATGATTTTTTTTGCATGTAATAAAGTAAAATCTGTGTTGCTCCAGCACAGATATATTGTAAGAGCATCTATTCAGGTGAAAATGAGACCACAGCACTTTCTCTGCATCTAATTGAAGAGTGTTTTATTCATCGAGAAGCAGGAAGTGTACAGTTAGCATGCTAATGTTTGTTAGCTTTTCACGGGACGGCAAAACTCGGCTGAGAGATACATGTGACTGATGTAAAGACTTTAAAACAAAAAACTAGTTTGGTTTGTCACGTTTCAATACAGTAAAATTGGGTACAGTGCTTTTTCATGTTCTAGTACATTTTACTTTCATTGTATATTCATTGTTTTCAGCTTCCTGTTTTATATGCAACATTTTGAGGGCTTTTTCTCCTTCCAAAGACATAATATTTGGTGGGCAAAAGCGATGGGTTGAGCAGCCACAAATGGTATACAAGTAAGAATAAAATGACTTCAAAATAACATTACTCAAGTACAAAGTAGTTGTCCAAGAAGCTACTCAAGTAAGAGTCAAAAGGTATTTGGAGAAACTACAAGTATGTAAGTATGAGTAACTGCCTGGATGAATGACATCTGATTTTGAGTGTGAAGTATGAGTACTGTTACTACTAAATATTACTAAAGAAGTATATGCAGTCAGAAAACTACTCAGAGAAGTAGAATTCCTCCAAAACGTTACTGAAGCAAATGTATTATACCACCTCCACACTGTCAAAACAAAAAGAAAATCAATACTATTTTATTTCTATTCTAGTATCAAAAGTAGGTATTCATTTGAACAAGTTGAGACAAAAACAATTAAAAAGATAAAGTTTCTGAATAGTTTTAGAAAGGTCAATACAACACCAGCTGGAACCTTTAAAGAAACTACCATCATTTTGTGTTGAAAATTACATTCTATCACAAAGTGTTGCTGTCTTTTTACTATCTTTGTGATATCAATTCTCCTTGGTATTAAAATCACACGTTAAATTCAAGTATTACGACACAAAAATTAACATATTCAACAAACGTATCAATAATAAAGTCTTTCACGTCGCTCACATCACGCAGAGACCTGAATTGGGACTGATATTTCATCCTGAACACTGAAGTTGTTGAGGCTTGACTGCCCTCCCACTTTGAACAACTATTGATTTAATTAGCGACAATTACTGCTCGTAGAAAAGGAACAAAGCCAGGACTGGAGAGGACATCTGAGATCCTTTCAGTGGACTCTGACTTCTCTAAAGGTGCATTCTTTCAGTCTGTTGTCCAGTGTAGTGCATTAGTGGATTAACATAACATTGTTCTGTTTTATGAAGTTAAACCCCACGTGTCTCCATTTGACTCACTCCTCTGCGTCCTCTTCTCTCACTGGATCCATAAATCTGCTCGTCCTCTAGACCTCCTGAGAGCACGACTAACATCCATCTGGAAACCTCTTTTTTGAGTCGTCCATCTGATCGTCCCAGTCCTCCAGGGTTGATTGTTCCTGAAATGCCTCGCTAAACTGATCCTCAATTCAATAAACACTTTCTGTAGTACTTCTAATACTGTGTCCGATAGAGACCTGAGACCTTTCTAAAACTGTTCAGTTCAACTTTATCTCTTTACGTGTTTTTGTGTCAGTTGATTCTTTCAAATGAACATCTACTTTTGATAGAATAGAATGAAAACAAATAGCTGGACTCTTTGTGAAGTTGAGAGTTTTATTGTCTGATTTACTCTGATTATAAGAACAAGCTCGGCTCAGGGGAATATCAGATTTTGAATCCCGCCTAGATTTTATTTGTTAAGACGACTTGTAATAAAGCAAAAAGTCCAGTTAATATAGAGCTATTAAATTTGTTGAGATTTAGACTTCTTGTTTATTTGTGGGTTTGACTGATCCTGATTCATCCCAGAAAGATGAATTTGACAGAATTTGAATTTGACAAAATAAGTGGGTTATTAGCTTTCTTTTCTTTGTTTAACATGTCCAGCAGCTCAATCGTTTATTTTAACAGATGGTGAAAAAAAAGGAATACATGAAGAAAAAGTTGGAATTTGTATGTTTGTTTGTTCAGAGGTTCTAAATCGATCAACAATTTAATCTGCAAAATTACAGGAAAAAAGGAGAAAATGAACAATTTATAAACCATTATATTACTATATTATATTATTATCCATTATATCTTGACTTAAACTTATTTGTACCAGAATACAGCATGAACCAAGACTTAATTCATAATAAACAAATATTTTATTAATAATGATTCAGCCTTAACCTCTTATTTAGTCTAAGTCTACACCTAAATCATTCTCAATAAACTTTTGTTCATTTTGAATTAAGCTTTTGTCCATGCTTTGTTAAGACAGGAATAAGTATTATGAAGTGAAACCCAATAATCTCATGAATAGGCCAGTCACGATAATTTATCGATTTATCGTTCAGTAAATAATATGTTTTAAGTGTCAACATTTATTGCATCATTGTATATTTTCTTTGCACTAACAGGAAAACTGTTGCTTTTTTTGTTCTACAATAAGATTTGAGTTGCAGATGGATAAATAAGTAACATTTAAGACTAATTACAGATACTAACTGAACTAAGGGTTTTCTAGGGTTTCCTGCTTTAAGGTTCTTGTGTCAGGAGCATAACATAGTTTCAGTTTTATCAGTCATTGTGGTATTTTTCTGTAGCAGTGTATCGCTCTTCAAAATTTGTTATGAATTTTCTTGAATTTATCAGAAATGTTAATAAATGAGCTGGTATTGTTGCAGCTGAAGTTCAAGAAATGCACAAAAAGCAAAAGGACTTTTAAAATGGATGGATTTTTATTATAAAACAGCTCTTTTTGCAACACTTTTATGTAAAGCACTTTGAATTGCCTTGTGTACGAATTGTGCTCTACAAATAAACTTGCCTTGTCTTTTTCTCACTTTCGTAATTATCCATATCTTTAAAACAATTACAATTTAGACACATCACATTATTATCCCATTCCTTGCACACCTCTACATTCCACTGGGGCAGAAATAGCTGCTTATATCATTCAACGTTTGTACATGTCAGACAAGAAGACCGTACAGTGAACATGTCCTGAGAGGAGAAGGCTTTTGGGGTTTTACAGTGAAGCTCACACCCAGAAGTGACAAATACAGCGCGGCGTTTGGTCCACACATAATTCAGCCGCCTCTCTCTGCTGCTGACATCACCGCGGAGGTTTGAGCCGTTATTTGAGGTGAATGTGGTTCTCGTAGGAGTCTGTGAGGTCTGAGGATTTCCTTCTGGTCAGACTTCAGTAAATCTGTGAAGAACTATGAAAAAAACTTAAAGAAAATGACTACCCGGTTGTTAGTTTGTTGTTTGTTGCTTGTCAAGTTCCCCGTTAGCTTCAGATATCACAATTTGCCATTTCATGACGTACATTTTGAGCTGAAGTGGAGTAAGGTTTACAATCATATTAAAAGTTGTGACCACAATAATGACTCAAGTAAACGTTAAAGTATTTGGAGAAGCTACTACTTAAGAATGATGTAACACTTTGGACGTCAAATGTGTGTGATTTTTCATTTATAACTTAATGTAACGAGACAAACAAAACAATAAATAACATATTCTGGCATTTACACTGAGCAAACACAAAAACACAGCGTATCTGAAGGTTATAGGTGAAAGAAGAGCAAATGTTGAAATCATTTAATAGAATTACTCACAGAAGAGTGACCAAATCTTGTACTCAAGGAAGAGTTTGTTACACTGACAAATATATCACTCAAGTATTACTCAAGAGCAAAAGTATGATGTCAGAAAACGACTCTGAAAAGTACAATATCTTCAAAAAGTCACTGAAGTGAATGTAACTGAGTACAATCCAGCTCTACATGTTGGAAAGGCCCAGTGCACCAGAAAAATACCCATTTCATCTCCATAAATGTTCCAGCGTTCTCTCATGACCGTCAGTGTTTAATGCATGTGATTAGATTAGACGGCTCTTGGTCATAGAACGTGTTTTCCAGCTCGATGTGAGGCGATGGTGTAGGCGCCTGGTCTGTGGTGCTTAGTTTTGCAGAAGGTTTATGTTAAAATACAAAGAAGTGAAGCTAAAGCAGCTCAATTGTTTCGCGTCTAACCTCCGAGAACTGAGAGAAAATTCTCATAAATTCTCGTAAACACACTTGACCTTTCACCTCGCTCAATGGCAGCTCAATAAATGATCTTTGTTTGTTTACTGTCAAGTGCCTGGGGTGTCGTCAAAGGCCTTTTCTTTACATTGTCATTTCTCAATATTTTACGCTCTCAATAGTTCACGTTTTGCTTCTGCGAAAGCACACCAACATTGGTCTATCACTACGGCAACACGTATGTGGACAAATTACATCTAACATATGACTTTTATTTTTAAAGAAGCATAATTTAAGTTAAATATGAGTTCAAAGTTTGTAAAAACACAACATTAACTGCAAATGAACCCGAGCAAACAGACCAGAGCAGAGACATACCAAGGTCAATGGATGTGTAGTGTAATATTTAATGTTTATTGTGACTTTGACAGGACTGAGATTTTACATGTCTTTATCCAAATAAATAAATAAATAAATAAACTTTCTTCACAAACTGTTTAACTGAAATGACTGGCAAACTAAGGCTGCAACTGACAACCTTTTGAACCATTTCTGGTGTTTTAAATGATCAAAAATGTTGTAACGACTGGCATGATTCACTCAAATTTGACAACGGACTCAAACTGGGGGAATGACAAGCCCATTGTCTCAAACCTTTGAACGGAGCCTCCAGAGAGGGAGATTATCATGTTTTGGAACTCAAACAACCATCGTTTTGCTATTCCATTAGTCTTTTATTCGTTTGATTAATCAATTAGTTGTTTAGAATGCAAAAGTCAAGTGATGAAAACAAATTAACTAAATCAGACCCAGATGAATCTGAAGTGAAGCTGCTCCTGGTTTAGTCCAGTGATGAAAATAAAATGTCTTCATCAACTAATCAACTAAATTAGCATATTTCCCACCTCATTTTTATTCAATTGCAGCTCAATTTGAGTCATAAAACATCTCCGCTCAGCTCAGGATATGTCACTAAACCATTGTAGACAGTTAACGATTATTACTTCAATAATCGATAAGTTGCGATTAATCAATGATCTGATCACAGCAGATTTTTCAGCTTTTCTTCACAAACTTGTACTTGATTTGTGTAAAACTATTATTTACATGTGCAGCAGTCTCATCCCGCCAAATAAAGTCTAATCCAGGTAATCATAAAAACATGTCAAATGCTCGTTTGATGTGTTTGAAGCCTTACACTTTGCTCCCGTCTAATCCTGCGGGGCATGATGGGACGCAGAGGTGGTAAGTCAGTGGGCTAATGTGATCAGGCCGATTAGCCGAGCGCATGTGGTCTGTGCGCCGCGGCTGCACAAAGAGCCAGTGTTCAGCTCCACGTGGCTCCGGAGCGACATTAAAGGGCCACATCTGCAGCTGGAGCGGGTCATGGTTTGGTCAGGGCAGGAACTGGGCTTGGAAATGTGACCAAAACAACAACACTGCCGTTTGCGTCTGAAAAACAGCTGACACGACGCTGATTATCGTGCGCGATATTTCAATAAGCACCTTTGGGAGTCCGAGGCGGTTTCACATGAGCCGAGTGTCACTGACGCTGCGGGAGCCGAGCAAAGCGCCGTCGTGTTCAGGCCGTCGTCATGGAGCTCGACGCTGATGCTGTGAAAGAGAGCAAGGGGTTTCAAACTGTGGTGTGCGAACCAGAAAGGGAGTAATGAGCAGAGTCACAGTAAAATGAATAAATCCTTTAAGATGACTCAGTGACAGTGAGCTGCAGGTGGACATGTTAAAGACACCTCTGTGATGATAAGTGGAGGTGTTTGTGGGACAATGCTAACGCTAATGCTAATTTTGAAGCATAATAAAGATGACAATAAATTAATGATAAAAAGTAATCTATACATAAAAATCAGGTAGACTTTGCATTTTCTTTGGTTGTTTTTTTTTTATATTTTATTTTGATAAAAAATTAGCATTAGCGGTGAGAAATAGTTAGCTTAGCCAACTGCTGCTGTGCACAGAGCCCATTATTGAAGATAATTGTTTCATTAGATTTCGAATCTGACATGCTTTGAATCTTTTATTGCTGAAAAAACATGTTTGAATTGTTTTTATTCAGAATTTCAGTCGCTGAATTTCGCATTATGTATTTTTTTTTTCTCAATTTGAAAATGTCTCAGGTTTAGAAAACTGTGTGAAAGTTTCAAATTCACCCTGATTTAAAATTCAAAATCTGATGAAACTAATGATATGCACAATATTCCAGTTCAAGTCTTAATTTTAGCCCAGTTAATGTTCAGCCTTCACATATTCGTTTTGTTCTGTGTTAAACCCTTTTAATCCCTTGACCCGGGTTAATCTAGATTTATTTCACCCTGTTCAGAATAAAATAGAACATGGAGCAGAAAGTTTTAGCTTTAATGAATTTGAGAGTGGATTATCTTACATAAACTCTTACAATAGCTCTGGCTGTGAACGATCGGAAAATGAATAGTCTAGCTATTTAGTTACAACAGTGTTTCCCCAGCATTGTTTGCTCACAGTTTTGTGATTGTGATTGATTCCTTCATGTTTGAGTTAATCTTATTCTGCAACTGAGGCTCGAGTTCTCAGAAAAGTCCTGTTTTCACCTACCCCCTATCCCCGCCCACATCCTGTACTTAGTTGTGATTATTTGACAAATTAGCACTCAGAGTGATACATGTAGAGTTATAATCAACAAATAAGAGCTGCATGATTTGGGACAAATATCTAATTGCAATTTTTCTGATCAGTATTACAATTTACGATTGTTAATATGTTACTGTTAAAAATAGGATTAAGTTCAAAATTCACATTTTAAACACAACCGGGAGAATTGACAAAAAGACTGAAATGTGAAGTGACAAACTGATAAAAGAATCACGTGTTTCAGGAGGGTTTTGTTTGTTTGTTTGGCTTTTAGTTGTGTTTTTATCATTGTTCGTACAAATCTAAACAGTTTTATGCAGAATAAAACAGGAAATTATTGCATTTCAAATTCTAATCATTGCGTCCATTAAAATTGCAATTTAGTAAAATGATGATGCGTTTATACGACGGAGTATAAGGGCCAACTGAAAAAAAAAAATGCGGACATTACGAGAATAAACTCGTAACATTTCGACATTAAACTCGTAATTGTATGACTTTTTCTGGCTACGACTCTATTCTCATACATTTACGAGATTAAAAGTCGTAATATTACGAGAATAAAGTCGTAATATTACGACTTTTAATCTCTTAATATTACGAGATTAAAAGTCGTAATATCTGAGAATAAAGTCGTAATATTACGAGATTAAAAGTCGTAATATTACGACTTTTAATCTCGTAATATTACGAAAAGATGCTATTTCTTCCAAATCTGTTTGGTTCTTCCGACGAAACAAACCCAAACGTCTGCATTGTCACTTCAAAGTCCTTAAACTAATGATAATGTGGTGATGCTGTGCTAAAAGACACAGTATTTCTTCGTGTGTAAACCCTAGTTCAAAGTATAACCGCACAAAATGCTCCATATCTCCATAACACAGGTACTGGCTTCATACACATTTTCGACTGTATTCTCGTAATATTACGACTTTTAATCTCGTAATATTACAATTTTTAATCTCGTAATATTACGACTTTTTATCTCGTAATATTACGACTTTATTCTCGTAAATGTATGAGAATAAAGTCGAATCCAGAAAAAGTCATACAATTACGAGTTTAATGTCGAAATTTTACGTTTTATTCTCGTAATGTCCGCATTTTTATTTTTTTCCCCCAAATGGCCCTTATACTCCGTCGTACGTTTATGTTATAGTTTAATAGTAACTTAACTCTCCTTTAACTAAATGCAGTTTTAACTCATTATGCTTTAATTCAAACCTTTCATATTTTTCCACCAATGAAATTATACCTGTTCTTACACACTTAAGCTTTTCTTTCAAACGCCGTCTTAATTAATTGTCTGACCAAACCCTAAACTTCCACAATCAAAAAGTTAACACTGTAGTCTCAAACATAAGATGAACTAAACCTTGAGCCGAGGTGTGGTACAGACTTCAGTGGAGGCAGTTTCTCGGTGGAATGCAGGTGCTAATTGTGGCGGTGCATTTGATGTGAGTTAAATGAGCTCAGTGTTTGTGAAGTGACTGATGAGCAGCAGCAGCAGTGGACCAGTCTGAGTCAACACTGCTCCGGCTGCTGGATTTGCACAGACGCATGTGGCTCTGTTTAAAGACAAACTGCTGGAGCAACTGCATCAAATTATTGGTAAAACTAAGCTCATCATTCCGTGAGGGTTTATGCTGGTTAAGTGTAGTAGTTTAGTATAGTTTCTTCAAATTATTTCAATAAATAAATGAACAAATGTTAAGCACTCACTTGGTAAAGAAAAGGAAAACAGTGCCTTTATTTCGTGTGGACGGGACACATTTGAAAAAGCACAGTACACTTGATATGGATACCTGTAGCTGTTTCTGTCGTTTTCATTGTATTTTCTAACAAGGATGAGAGATTTGAACCCGAAACCTTCTGCACTGCTCTACTCCCTGAAGTGAAGGAAAAAGAAAACAAATCATAGCTGGAGTTGCCATATTTCTACTGGAAATTGTTCAATAATTGTTTGGTTTGGCCATGATTTACAATTTATGCAACATGGATTGTCTTTTTTGGCATTTTAGTGTAAACAAACTGTTTCTTTTCAAATTAAACTGTGGTGAAATGTGTTATGTCAAAGGTACTGTGTTTTGAGCGTCACCTCTGAATGGAGCAACAGGCAAAGCCCCCAAAATTTTTCCATAGACTATTAATAACAAATATTGAGAGTTTAAAGACACAGCAGATGTTACCAGCTTTGTTTTCAGTAAAAAAATGTTTCAAATGGTTAATACTAATTTTCTGGAAATGTCCATAGGAAAAATTAATGGGAAATGGGCAGTGACTGTTGAACTCTAAGGTCTCTTGTAAAAAAAACAAAAAACAAAAAAAAAAAGAAAGAAAGAAATCCGTAAGAGTTGGCAATGTCCACAACCTGAGCCAGGACTACAGAGCCATGTTTTAAAACTGGCTCTTAACAACTTCATTAAACATAAATATTTCTGTAAATGTACCAGAATTAGAAAAAAAGAACAATATTCACCTGTTTTCCCTGGACAGATAAAAAAACAACAACATTATGATTAAACAAGAATAGATCCGACATACTGTGGTCAAAACAGAACTAAACACTGAAGCCTTAAGTTAATTACACAGCAATACTATTAAAAAAGTAAAATAATTAGTTCATATCCTGTGGGAACGCGCCTTAAAAAGTACAGGCTCCAATAACGACGTAACATTTGAGCGTTTGATGACATTCACCTGCAGTACCAGCACACGACCACCAGGAGAACCAGGAAGCACACGCTCTCTCTCTGTCTGTCGTTCTCAGCAGGGGTGAACAGAGCCTACAGTGAGGGTGATTAGCAGCACACTGGTCACTCTATTTGAGCTGAGGGCCCCGGAGCCTCAGGGGCCAAGCACACAGGTCACAGGGGCCTCCACACTCATAAAGCATCACAAGAACCGACTGTGAGAGAGTCTGCTGCCCACGTCACTCCGTCGCTCGCTGCAGGCCGCGTCGGGTCACAAACAGAGATACCAATCGGAGAAATGAGTTTAGATTTGGTGGTTTTGGACTTTGATGATGGATATTAGATGGATTTTTGGTGCATTTTTGGACCCTTCAGTCTTTTATAATGTGGTGCAACTGGCTTTTCAGAGACAGCTCAATGGCACTTACTTTTAAGAGAAGGATTTGGGTTCTAGGACTGTGAGTTACTGTCTGAAATTGCTGTCTGTTTTACCACATTATAACAACTACACTTTTAAGGCGAGACACTGCGAGCAAAACAGATTTATTTTCAATTTTTTTTTGGTCAGTGCTCTCTCTCTCTTGGTCAGTGCTCTCTCAACATATCGTCTTTCATGTGGAAACAGCAAACTTGTCCAGTCTGCTCCTAAAGATGTTTAACTGTTTCATTTATTCCACTTCATGCATAGATTTCTCTGGGACATACAACTTCAAAGACCCTTTTCTTAAAATGCATCTTTCTCCCTCAGAGACATAAAGATGAGCCTTAAAGTAGCTCCTACACACCAAACTGTACCATCTTGTACTGAACAAGATTTTGAAGTAATGTGCAGAAGGATGTTATTGATATCTAATTCTAAGCCTGATTTACTATAGTTTTAAGTTAAAAAAAACATTAGGTGACATTTTAATTTTTTGGAGATCTATTTTTTTTTCTAGTTTACTCCAAAACTAAATCAGGAATCCAAAAATAAAAGACTTAAACTTGGTTCTGTTCATTTTTCAGATTTCTAGTTCCCAAATATGTAACATTGTGGCCGTTTTTACATGTAAAAGGCTTTATTTCTAAATGAAAACTTGTCAAAAATTTTTCTCTTACATTTATGAAAGTAAAGGAAAAGTTTCAAATTGATATATTTAGATTTAACATTTTTTTCCTATTCCCCTGCAGTGGCTCACCTTAATAGCGTTAATAAAGAATGAATGAAAATGAAAAGACTTAATGCATATTACACAGATGGTTTATTAAAATATTCAGGTTTAACTAATGAATAACCTGACTGTAACCTCTTAATTAAGTCTTAACAGAACAGAAAATATTCACTTTGATCATTGCATTTTGACAGCACAATGGTTCATGTGTTCCTATTCCTCGTCTGTTGTTTGCATCACAAATCAAGTGTAAACAACAGTTTCTCTGAGTTTTAAACAAGTTTCTCGGAATTTACAAATGTTGAACAATTACTGACCCTGGAACAACTCGCTGTCTTTATTTCCCAAAATGTTTTTACAATTATAACGAAGAGCAATACCTCAACTACTGGGTGTTTAGTTGATAAAAAACAGATCTATTTCATTTGACCTTTTATTGTATAGAAATGCTGATTTTTATTTTAGTTTGTCATTTTTGAACATGTTTAGTCGTATTTTTATCTTATTTTGAGCTTTTATTTTGTTCTGTTGGTCGGATGCATGTCTGTAACAACAATAATTTCCCCTTGGAGTTGAATAATTCTAATTCTGCTTCTGTTGTAGTAATTATTGTGACAGACCTTTAAGTAATTAGACACTTAAAATCCACGATTGTAAGGCGTGCAGATCTACAGCTTGCATGACTGTACCTGCAGCTCTTCACTCACTCATTAACACATTGGCTTTACATATTTCCTCGCTGGATCCTCTGACAGATTGTGCCCTTGATGAGGCTGCGGGACCGTTTTCCCACATGACGTTGCGATTCCTCGTTACCGGTCGGACCGGTCCCAGGCCGACTTTCGATTCCCACCTGGCTGCGCCCCGGGTCAGACTCTGCTCGTCCCGTTTCCTGACTCATCACTGCGGCGCTTCAGTTATCCTTCCAGGTATCCCGCAGCTCGGGGGCGGGGCCAAGGGGCTATTTTAGGAACAGTCTAGAAAGTTGCCGAATTAGTGTGCATGTTCTGCTGATCACTGACTACACGGAGAGTATAGTGAAAATGAAATATATTGAAAACACAGCTGGTCTATAGATTACAATTAAAATTATGTAAAAATGTCACCACACTTTGTTTTACATTTGGAGATATCAATTTGAAATTTCTCCTGTAATTAACTCTAAATTTGTCATGTTTTCCGATATATTTCATTAATTTCATATTTCATACATCTGAAAAATGGATAGCCAGGGTTACATTTCTTTTTTCATTTTGTTGACATTTTCGGAAAAAGGGGATTTGGGATTTGGGAAGTTTAGATCTTACTTATAATTGCCGAATGAATTCAAATTTCACCTCATTTTTGGGAGTTAAAACTTATAAATCAGGCTTAGAAATAGATAGCAACAAATCCTTCTGTCTAATCAGTCAAAATTTTGTGAAGCGCAAAGTTGAAAAGCCCGGCGCTTGTGCAGATTGGACAGTGTTTTCTATGTAAAAGCTTAAGAGACAGAACAGTTTGGCCACTTATTTCATGCACTCATATGGCTCCCTATGTTGATGTAAAGTAAAAGTTGTTTTTTTCGTTTGACATGGTGTAAATGGATTTTCTCCTGGTTTAGTTCTACTTTAGTCCTGATTTAGTCGTGTCACAGTCTTGGTCTCATGTTGGGTCCAGTCTGGTTCCTTTAATCCGTTCAACATTAAACTTCAAAAACAAATGGCCGTGTTGTGACTAAGAAATGGACAGCAAGATGTATTATTTATAATTGTAATATTTTGACAAGAAAAGCAAAGTTTTTAAATCAAATGCATTCAAATTAAAGTTGCTTTTGCTGGGAAACTAGTGTGCCTTAAGGTTTTTCAGCTACACCTTGAAAAACTGGCTATTGATTTGACAAATTTTTTGGATCATTTACCATTTTGAAGTGTCCTGAGAAAACTGCTGTATCAAAAAACAAAGTAAAACAATCAATATTGCCAAATTCTTGCCAAAGAACCAGTCAGTAGCCCGTACATTATATTATATTATATATATATTAAAAGTGAAGTGCAACATTGTGTGATTTCACTGAAAAACTGGGATTTAACCTCAGAATATCAGAAAATATGAAAAATATTGATGATTTTGGAAAAGTAAAAGCCTCAGACACATGTGAGTGACGTCAGAGCTGCTTTAAACACATGTATTATTGCATTTTATATGATGTTTTAGGAAATTATGATAAATGCATTTTTGATGAAGGACCAATCCAGATTTATGGGTTTTACAGGAAAAATACTCACAGAAATGTTATAATTTTTAATTTGATCTAGATTTATATTAGATACTACACCATAAATTAGATTCTTTTGAAGCTTAAATACTATTTTAAGGCTATTTTGTCCTTCATTTGTTATGGAAAAGCAAACTAACTGACCTTTCTACCCTGGAAATTCAAATGTGTTGCTTTTTTCCCGCACAAACACTTAAAACCAGTAGAATTTAGATCTAATGTGAGCTAATCATTGATCGCCTCCATTCTGGATTTTTGATGACATGATCACATTTTAAAGGGTCTATAAGGTCTCACTTGGTGCTGTTTGACGTAGGATCTTTCCAACCAAAAAAGTGTGCAGCAACTGAAAAAAAACGAAAACAATGCTTCAGTAAACTATATACGTCTTTATAAGCACTGTTTATTTGTTTATAAGCATTTGTAGATAGCTTATATCACCTTAGAAATGTTATAAGATGTTAATAAAGCATGTAGAAAATGTTTGTAATGGTATTAAAATGTACATATCAAACTATTTTCAATAACCAAGTGATAAATGCCAGTGCCTTAAGGGATAAACAAATAACTAGTGCTTATTAATGCATTATAAGCAGTTTACTAAAGAACCTTTTTACCGTGTTACCAAATCAAATTATCTTTATCCATCTTGGACACGTGTTAATCTGCCTCAGTCTGCTGTCTGTTGATACATTTGGAAACACTCGGTTTAACACATTGTAATATCACATTACCCAATAAACCTCAGCATTAGCACACAGAGCGCACGTCTGTGATTCTATTTACCCGACAAAGACTCCCGTTTCTCAATCCAGCATCAGATGACACCAATAAACTTCACCCAGGCTCAACGTGCGGCCGTCCTTTTACGGGAAACGGCTGACTTCGGACAGGAGTAACGGGCGCAGCAGATGGACCGGTGCGACGGAGCCAGCCTTTGACTCAACCAGAGGAACAGGCAGGAAAGACAGGTTCCAACTGTCATGTCCAGGTGTTGTTTACTTTTGTCTAATGCAGTCTCATTGTCACTAATCGCCCGCAATTAGAGGCTGTTATGTCTGCAACCACCACACAACAACTATTTATGTAATCTGTCGTCGATTTACCGCACGGTATGCTCCAAACCAGCCAGCGGTGTCCAAACCTTTGACTCTGCGGCGCAAAGTTAAAGTATTCACCTTATTCTGCCCCGCCCACTTTTGCCGTTTTTTGCCACAGATGCGCACTTTTGTTGTAAACGCACTTCTGTTTGACGAGAACTCTGTTAAAGCTAATGACGAACGAGGGAAAAGTCTCGCCGCTAAAATGTTACATAAAGTAGGTTGATTTGTGTTAAATGTTTAATGAACACCAGCAACAAGAAGTCAACAACGCTCCGATTTCCTGAGGCCTGAAAACGGCTTTTTAGTCCGTGTAGAACTTATATTCTGTTGAGCTCGTCTGCCCAGTTTAAACTAATACAACGGAAACAAGACGGCAGCGCGTACGGCAACTTCCGGAATAAGGTGAATATAAACAGGCCAAGGGTGCAATCAGCATTTTATTTTACATGCATAAGTTTATCTGTCCTTATTATTGTGTTATTGTTGTGGACAGACTGTTTTGCACGGCAGTGAAGCAGGTTTTTGGGCTGGCAGGTGAAATAAGTGAGTATTTTCCTTTACATTTATTAGAAAAAGGCAAATTAAGGAGATAATTCCCACAGGTAGCTTTTTGGCTTAATGGTTTACTGCGGGTGAATAAAGTGCGTTATTAGTGAGCACTGGACATCTGCCTTGTGTTTACACCGAGGACACAAACGGCTAATGAAGCAGAATAACACAGAGGCTAAATGACCCTGAACGCTGCATTAACCACAGACTCTGATCACCCAAAACAACATAGGAACCTGTGGGACATCGTCAGTGAACACACATCAGTGCAACACGATGAACTAATGGAACGATTCCTAACTAACCTAACCGAAATGACATTATTTTATTTTATTAGTGTCTGGGTGTCTTATCCCGGCCCCGGATAAGTGGAAGAAGAAGAAGAAGAAGAAGAAGAAGAAGAAGAAGAAGAAGAAGAAGAAGAAGAAGATGAAGAAGATGAAGAAGAAGAAGATGAGGAGGAAGAAGAAGAAGATGAAGAAGAAGAAGATGATGAAGAAGAAGAAGATGAGGAGGAAGAAGAAGAAGATGAAGAAGAAGAAGAAGATGAAGAAGAAGATGATGAAGAAGAAGAAGAAGAAGAAGAAGAAGAAGAAGAAGAAGAAGAAGAAGAAGAAGAAGAAGAAGAAGAAGAAGAAGAAGAAGAAGAAGAAGAAGAAGAAGAAGATTATATAATGTTAAAGCAGTTAGAGAACTGCAGAGGAAGAACTGCACAGGAGCTTCTCTGGGGAGTTGGCAAAGGTGGGCACAGGCCAACCCTAAAATTTGAAAATCTACTATTTTTTGTAACAAAAAAGAGAGAGGCAGGGGACCTCATCCTCCAGAAAGTTTAAGTGTTATTAGATTTGGTGGCAACCCAGTGGACAAAGGGTACGCCCCTGTTACTGATCTATCTTTAAGAGGCGTCTTGCAGCTTGGGGAGGAACAAGCGCACACACATTATTCACATTTTTGTATTTGATTAGATCAGTAATTGTTTTGATGTTTAAAACGAGCACAGCAGAGCCCCAAGCATCACAAATATCATCTGACTCTGGATTACACAACAATTTGCTGGAAAAAAAAGGTCTTACATAAAGGCATTCAATTTGTCTTTTAGCGCTGGCTGCATTTTGCTGAGCCAACGTCTTAATGAGTTCTTTTGGCTCAGTTCTTTCAAACATAAGCTTTTTCTACATAAATCTGCGCTGCATAAACATCACGATGCAGAGTGATTGTGAGTGTAATTTGTTGAGCTGCTGCAGAGTCTGGGGACAGTTACTCTCAGTCAGATCTGGAAAACATCAAGACGACGACAAGTATAAAGGACCTCAAAAATACAACTTGTACCAAAACAGCAGCATGAAACTTATGGACTGTAGATGTAAGATTTCACTTAAATATTTCATAAACAATAAATATGTATCTCAGTGTATGAAGTAAACATGTTCAAACCAATATTTACATTACATTACTGAAGGCTGTTTCAAATAATAGTGATATTTTAGTTGTAAAATTATTAAATTCTGTTTACATCCTGTATTTTTGTGCTCAGGTTTTTTCAGAAGACAGAATGAGCTCTTCATTTTAAATCAGCGGATCCTAAGACTAAAACCAGTTCACAAAAACCCCCAAAATGTGTTCATTCTAGATTGTCTTATTGTGTTTAAACCAATAGGAGTGCAATTCGTTTCGTTTCGTTTTGTTTAATTTTTATTTTATTTTATTTTATTTTTTAATTTTAATTAATTTTATTTTATTTTATTTATAATTAAATTAAATTAAATTAAATTAAATTAAATTAAATTAAATTAAATTAAATTAAATTAAATTAAATTAAATTAAATTAAATTAAATTTTATTTTATTTTATTTTATTTTATTTTATTTTATTTTATTTTATTTTCATAAGTGACCTGGGGCAAAGTAAAAACAGCACAGACATTTTAATAACATTTATACATTTATGAAAACACAACACAATCCACATTTAAAAGCGTAGATTTCCTCTCTTTGTTGTTTTTTAAAGCTATTTTCTTCAGCACTTCGTAAATTTAGTATAATACTGGGTTGTTTTAGTGAATGAAAAAGCCTCTTGTCAGGTACAGTTCAATTTTAATCTGATCGTTTCCTTCATTCCTTTGAATAAATGAATAATGCAGTAACCATCAAAAACTACCACCGGAAATCCCATGACATCATTCTGAACCCCAAACGCCGTCTTTCAGCGTGATGGACAAGGGAATGAAGATATTGGCAGGAAGTGAAATGTCAGAGGGATGGAGGAGGTCTGAGAGATGTTTGGGACCACACAATGTCCGCTCTCTGTTCCCGTCCGGGATGAAACAGGGTTGGATTGTGTGGAGCTGCTCTTTTTTATGAATGAAGAGTCGATGGTGGTGGGCATCACGTGAAGACAGTTCATCAGGGGCAGCGTCCTCAGACATGTTTCCTGCCTGCTACGCGCTAAATACTTTGAACATTTCCATACAATATATACAGTTGCTTATTATAATTGTTAGAAATAGTAATAGAAATAGTTTGGCCGTATCTTTTGCTTTGTTATGTGGAGTTTTTAGCATGGAATATTTTGCTCGCTCCCTCCTTCCTCTGACAAAATAAAAAAGTTCAGTTGCTTTTTGAGTCGTATTAATTGTTGTTTCTAGAGTTGGAGTCGACTAAAGAAATTCTATTCCAACTTAAGATCATGTGCATTATTTAAGGCGAGACACTGCAGGTGAATAGGAAAAAATCTTAAATTTAAAGATATCGATTTGAAACTTATCCTGTAGTTTACTCAGATAAATGTAAGAAAAAATGTATTACAAGGCCTTTTATGTGTAAAAATGGCCAAAAATACATATATTGGGACATATAAATGTGAAAAATGGACAGAAGCAGGTTTAAATTCCTTGGTTCATTTTGTACACATATTACTTACAAAAACATGTACAGAGGGGATTTGGATTTCTTATTTAGTTTTTATTTAAATAGATAAACTGAAAATAGACCTAAAAATTAAAATTTCATCTCATTTTTTAAACTTAAAACTTCAAAAAATCTGTTTTAGAATTAGATATCAAAAACTCCTTCTGTACGTTTTGTCAAAATCTTGTTGAGTCCAAGATTGTAATGTTGTGTAGGATCTACTTTAAGGCTTTATGTCTCTGAGGGAGAAAAGGGCATTTTAAGAAAACATCCTTTAAAGTTACAATGTCCCAGAGAAATCTCTGGATGAAGTGGATTAAATGGAAGAATAAAACATCTTTAAGAGCAGATTGGACAAGTTTGTTGTTTCCACATGAAAGCAGATATGGTGAGAGAGCAAACTGACCAAAAAACAAAAAAATGTAAAAAAAGGAGTTTTGCCTGTAGTGTCTCGCCTTAATCGACTAAAATGGGGGCAAAAGTGCTATTACAGA
This sequence comes from Rhinogobius similis, assembly GCA_019453435.1. NCBI lineage: Eukaryota > Metazoa > Chordata > Actinopteri > Gobiiformes > Gobiidae > Rhinogobius > Rhinogobius similis. The sequence goes on along the minus strand of CM033627.1, from coordinate 9,895,981 downwards.
TTTCACACATAAACAGCTACATAAATAGAAAAGTACTAGAAAACACCATCCTCTTAAGTGAAAGGTCAGATCAAACTGTCCAGTCAGTCCAAGAAACTCCGTCTGACTCACTTGGTACAGCCTCCTTTCTGCTGTGGTGCACAGAAATCCTCATAATCCCATTAACATGATTAGTCAACTAATAAAAGAGCTGGTTGACTAATTCTTCATCGCCCAATTAGTCGACTAAATGACTACAGCCCTAGTTATTTCAAGTGCACTTTGTGGATATATCACGCAAATCTGCCTTCTGTTCATGTCTTTGGACAGTGTTTCCTTAGACTGGGCTGTCAACTGCTAAACATGACTTGCTATAGGAGTTGAACTTAAATTCTGATTTAATTACTTACTTTCAGCTTAATTAGTTTTGACTAGTTTAGATTTAGTTATTGAATATAATACAGATTTAAAAACTTGATTATCTATACTTACTTACTTAACATAAGCAGGATAATATTGTATTGAATGTAGGAAAGGATAGTTATCTTAAACACGTCAGATTATGCTAAATCAGCTTTATTTAGCGTTTATCCTCGTTACAACCATGTTTCCTCATCATTAGTTTATCTCAAAGTATAAAAACATGTAAATGACAATCTGCTGCTGCTGTCAAGGTGAAACGTCTCAATGAAGAGGCGGGGCTTATCAGATCTGCAGTTTTGAACAGGAAGTCAATGGGTCCGCTACTATTTCTTAAACCGTTTTAGATCAACATTGCGTTTTGGAATGAACAAAATATAAAAGTATGACATATTTATGTTACGGTTCAATGTTAAGTACCTGTAAAAAAGCATATTATGTGTCCTTTAAGCATGGAAGATCTGTCATAAACATCCATTCAAGCCATTGCAAACTGTCATTGTGTCATTGAGCAAGACACGTCACTTCCATTGGCTTCTTTAAAGTGCGTATGACGGGTTTTTATGTGTTTACAATTTTTACTTTATTTAGTGTTTAATACCTCTTGTAAATGCAAATCATAGTTTCTCATCAATCAGGTCACTGTTTATGGACAAAAGTTGAACAATATGTTGAAAATTACAGGAAGTAAACAAACTGATGACATCACACTAGAGAGACAAAGGTTACGCATAATTTACACAAAAGAAACCACTTTTTGACCCTTTAAACATTAATTCAACAAAATAAAGGTGTTCACATGTATTTTTCTTTGACAAATAAAAAAATCTGTGACATTAGACGAGTTTTATCCAGTGCAAAGGGTGGTTGCTACGGTAATTTCCTAGTGTAATGTCATCATTTACAACTAGGAAGTAAAATTAAAAACCTAAACAAATAGCTAAACTGTGGTAAATTTGGAAAGATTTTAGCAGAATTTGAAATATCTTCTCTTAACTGCCTTTTAGATAAATAAGTAGTCCAACCTGTCAGAGGCACTTTAACTACCATAGAATGTTGAATTTAAGTTACATTTTTAGTGCCTTTAAAGGTCCCATAACATGCAAAATCGACTTTTCAGAGGTTTTAACCTTCCTACAGTGCTATTTGGGCCTCGTATGTGTGCCCAAAGTGGTTTTTTGATTGATTTCCGCATGCTTTCGCTAGAGAACTGTCTTTTTTGTCCCCCTCGGCTGAGCAGACAGACGGGGGCTCATCCCATGGATGACGCGGTGTTTAAGCCATGCCTCCGGGAAGCGCGCAGCCGCAGAATAAACACAGCTAATGCTAATGCTACACAGTAATTACACGATGGATACGACAGATCGAAGAGTTAGCTTGTTATTTACCTCAGAGTGAGCCGTTTGCTTTTGCAAGGAGGGGGGCCAGTTCAAGAAATGGGTGTTTTTTGGAAACTGTTATGTTATGGATATTGTACAACGCAAAATTTTATCAACAAAGCCCTTAGAATAGACTGTGTAAAGGGGAAAATAGCAGAATATGGGACCTTTAAGTGCATCTACTTACTGCATGTCTGTTTTATGTCCACATGCATTCAATTTAAGATGATTATTTATGTTTTTATTGTGATTTGAATGCATATTTCCTGTTGTTTAAAGCACTTTGAATACAAACAACATGCACAAAGTAATCTATGAATCTACAAATAAACTTGCCAGTTCTTTGATTTGCCTTCTCTTGAGAAGACTGAACTGCAAAAGAAATGAAGTTAAACAGGCTTGAATTCCGATTTGTTATTCTTTAGTCTCGTTGTTCAGATTCATTAAGATCTTTGAATTGTTCCTTGACTTTTCTGACAGATATTCGCCTTTTTTTCTGCTGTGCATTGAGCTCCAGAGGAAGAGCACAGTCCATCACACTCGCTCTCTGACCCCCGTTTCCTGTCTCTATAATGACTCCATTCAGATCACTGTCCCACTCGATCGTCCCGCGCCCACACAGACCTCCTCTTCTCTCCGCCCTCCTCTCTTCTGCTCTTCTTGTGCTGCCTCCCAATTGAGGATTTATGTCTTTTCTTATCGTGTTGCACCTCCAGTGGTTCTGTGCTCAGGCCAGTCCAGAGCGCTCCCACTACGGTCACGTCTAAAACACATCCTGTTCTGTTAAAGCGGTCCGTTTCCTTCAGCTGTAATTATCACAGAATGTTGGTTTGGGCAGGTATTTGGCATAAAACTGTACCAAAACCAGAGTGAGAGTGGGTTTTGGCGTAATCAAATAAGACTAACAGTGACCTTAAAACAATATTACTCAAGTAGAAGTAAAAAGTAGTGATCCAAATATGACGTAAAGTAAAAAGTGGAGAGAATTGATAACTGAGTAACAGTTTGGATGTAAAACGTATTTAAAGTCCAATTATAGGAGCTAATGTAATCAATATATTACAAAAACAAATACATTGAAATAGGACAAATGTTTAATTAAAAATGATTAGTTTAAAAAAAAGTGTTGTGTGTAAATCTAAAAGAGCGACGTTTGTGTCAAATCGGTGTCTTTTAAAGCTACCTCATTTTCAAACAGCAAAACCAGAAGTAGGTATATAAATGTGTCTAACTTGTTCCTCGCTCTCATAAACATTTGAGGCATCATTAATTCATTTTCAGGTACATACCGCAGTTTTAGAACGGCTCTTTTCAGATGGTGAGGTGAAACTCCTGTGACCTCCCCAAGCACAGCCAATCAGAACGCTGCTTTCCGCTCTTACTTCCTGGTTTAGGAGACATAAAAGACTTTATTATTAGATGCCAACAGTGCAAAAAGGTGTAATTTTTGTATCAAAGTGCTGCTTTTACCATATATTCTTTGAGGGAAAACACAAAATTTAATCATTTACAGAAAAAAAAAGTTGGGTACCGCAGCTTTAAATGTCAAAAAGTGGTGTCTTTTTACTGTATTCACCTTATTCCAGAAGTTGCCGTGGGCGCCGCCATCTTTTTTCTGTTGTATTAGTTTACACAGGGCAGAAAATAAGTTCCACACAGAATAAAAAGACATTTTCAGGCCACCCAGGAAATCTTTGCATTGCTGACTTGTTGTTGCACGTGTCCATTTAACATTTTACACAAATCAATTTTTCTCAAGACTTTTCTCTCGATCACTATTTACATGAACGGAGTTTTCGTCAAAGCGGAAGTGCATTTACTACAGGATCTGTGGCAAAAAGAGGCAAAAGTGGGCGGGGCAGAATAAGGACAATAGTGTTGCCTTTTATGCTGTGTAAGTGTTGTCTTATAATGTCTTTTGTCTTTGTAATTTTTGTTTTGGTATTTCAAATTAGAGAATAATCATTTAATATTGTCAACATAAACCTTTTGTTGGAAGAGGAGTCAAAACTTCTACTCAAGTAAGAGTGTTGTTACTTCAAACTATACAGTATTACTCAAGTAAAAGTAAAAGTATGGAGTCAAAAAAGTACAATTTCTTCAGAATATTACTCAAGTAAATGTAAAAGAGCACTACCCACTAAATCTACATCTAAAACTACATTTTCACTCTTCTTCTGACATAGTTCTCAGGTTTACACCCGGGTTTATTGCCTGTTCCTCTGCATCTGTTGTACCAGGACAAACTACAGTGTTGGTGAATATTTGTTTTTACAGTGAAAGTGTGTCTGTTGTAACTGTGTGTGTCTTTTCAGCCGAAGCTAAAACACACTGAGGTTCATGAGGCGGTGAATACATCCAGAAGTGAAGGACGCAGCTCACATTTTTCTCCTCCAAAAGAAAGAGCCAGAGGAATGTTTCACCAGATGTGGCTCTGGCTGAAACTCAGGCCTATTTAAAGGTCGGTTTGGTTTTACAGAGTTATGCAGCTCACATGACGAATGAGAATGTAATGTACAGACCAATTTCATAACAGAAACATCTTTAGAATGCATTTTTGAACTGAATTTAGAGCAAATATTTAATATTGTTTCTGTCTGATACAGTTGATGCTTTTTGAATTTCAGTATACTCTGTGAGGATTCTTTTGTTTTTACAATTGCCCTTTTTTCTGGGGATACATTTTAGTTTGATGACAATAATGTTGAACAGAGTTCAGAATAAAACATTGCAGGTTGGTAGAATTTTGTCATCGTCTACAGGTAATAAATTATTTTGTTATAGTTTCATTGTGTTTAGTTAGTTAGCGTCTTTCTTTTAAAGTTTATGTCAGACAATTAAATGCCAAAACAACGAGCAAAGAATAAGGCAACAGAAAAACGTATTGCAATAATTTGTAGATGGGACAGTGTCTAAAAAGACATTATAAATGACCTTTTTAAAGGTGCTGTACCTGATTTTTACTGTTTTGAAACATGAAAACCAGTTGTAGTTTGTTTTAAACTATTTACATCAGTCACATATATCATTCACTTGCAGTCCCAGGATCCCAAATATTCACCGTGATGAGTTTATAAGAACTTTTCACAAGTCTGTGAGCGAGTTTTTCCGTCCCAGGTAAAGCTAACAAACATTAGCATGTTAACACCACATTTCCTGCTTCTCATTGAATAAAACGCTCTGTAAATAGAATCTATAAAGTGCTGTGGTCTCATTTTCACCCAAATAGATGCTTTTATAATATATCTGTACTGAGGAAAAACTGATTTGACTTTATTACATGCTAAAAATTGAGCCATTAACTAGTTTTTCACATTTCAAAACAGTAAAAATCAGGTACAGTGCCTTTAAGGATGAAAGTAAATGTCTGTCTACATTCAAACTTGAAGACTGTGCTTTGCCGTTGTCTTTCCGCAGACTTCGAGCATGTCCTGGATGAACTTTTGGCACGAGACTTTTCTGTGTTTAACGGCACACACTCCACTCACAGTCACTGGACCAAACACACAGTCGACAGGTCAAGGCTCCGACTCACTCAAACAGGCCTGAAGCAAAAGGACATAAACGAGGCTTTTAGGTACTTTTGTCCAACTTTGTATTTTTTTCATACCAGTGCAGACGGTGTGAAGAAGTGTGAAGTGTTTTGCCCAAGGACACAAATGGTTAGTTCTAGATAACCAGGTCAGAGGGTGATCTCTGGTTGCCACGGCTTGTGTTAACGTCCATTGTTTAACAGACCTAAACTGAAAAGATGTTTTACTTTTTTACATCTGACTTTATGGTGTAACATGAGATAAAGCTACTAGATGATTGATTTAACATTGTACTAACTGAAAATTCTGTTATGTTTGACGTCACGATCCCGAGCTCAATACGTCGCAGATTGGCCAAAGCGTCACAACCGACATGTTTATTTGGTTTATTTCATACAATACTGAGATGTGATTGGTCCAGCGGTCTCTGTGCACAGCAGCAGTTGGCTAAGCTAACTGTTTCTCACAGCTAATGCTAACTTTTATTAAAACAGCCAATTGAAATGTAAAATAAAGACCACTTGAATGCTTTTGTCTATAGATTACTTCATTTATTTTATTTAATCTTTATTATGCTTCAAAATTAGCATTAGCGTTAGCATTGACCTACAAACACCTCCATTGATCCAACTGCAGCTCACTGTTCACTGCCTGATCTTTTCATTAATTTTAGTGTGACTCAGCAAAAACTTCATGGAGGTAGAACTCAGTAGTACAATGAGCTAGCCATTTAAAAAAAATCATCAGCCAACTGAAATTCCATGCACAGAGCCCATTGCTGTGATCGACCGGTAGATTTAAGGTCAAATGCAGCAGTGGGACATAATGGTTTCTCAAGTGCAAACTCACAGATATTGAGAATGAATCTTGTAAAATGTTGTTCAGCAAATCAACAGAAGTTAACCACTAAATCTATAAGCAGTGGCGGACTCACCATTAGGCAGCAGACCACAATTGACTTGGGTCCCCAACCTGAAGGGGCCCCCAATAAGCGACCCCTTGACGCTTTTCTCTCAATATCACAGTAAATAGTGCTGCGTACACAAAATGGTCTGGAATTGTAAAATGTATTAATTCTGCCCAAGTCTTCTCCCCTAATAAAGCTACATAGTAAATAAATATAACGGTGTAAAATTATGAATGAATATCATGTTTTTAAATCATCTGGAATATGTTATGTCTGATTTCTTAAATATTTTTCTGGGGAAGGACCTCCAAACCCCCCTGTTTAAAGCTGTAGTTATTGCACATTTGCATTAGAATTTTCCACAATTTCCCTTAACACCCTAAATTTATGAACCTGTCGGGCCACCACACGTGAAAAACAAAACAAAACTACAACAAAAAAAACAAAGCTTTCTTTCTAGAACAGTTCAAGAGACGTGACAGAAAAGTTATTGAAAATCACACTCGATGAGGAGGGACATGTTATTAATTTCACCTTGGGCCCCCAAATTTAGGTCCTCCACTGCGTATAACATAAGTATGCACATTTCACTTAGATTGAAGTTGGTTTTATTAGATATTAAAACTGAGACACTTAATTTAATGAATCCTTTCAGCCTGACATTCTTGGTTTATAATGATTTAGCGCACAGTGGAAGAATGCACTGGGCAAAAAGCCAGTTCTCAAGATTGGTCTATAATGAAATAAAATGATTTCTAAAGTAAACTTCTAACCAGATATTCTAAGGATCATGGGCGTCTGGTTCGTTTTAGATGCACAGGACACAGGACGTATAGGCTTTGACCTCGGGGGGCATGTTTGTAGAGAAAGTGCAAAGGCTTCTGGGATATTTGGCTTGACTTGTTATGTTTCCCATGAACTATAAGCAGCTGTTTAGGGGCTCCAGCTGTGGGATTTCTAAATATAGTTTGTTAGTGTTTTATTTGATTACAACAGTCTCGTGGCCTTTTGCGTTCAGTCAAATAAACTAAAGGTCAATTTGGACCCTGGGGAAAGGAGATAATAATAATAAAAACATGTTATTGACTGAGTGCAAGGCATAGGTCTAATGCCATACTGTGGGATAATTCTGGATCATTCTTGTGTTCAATAAAAACAAGCATTAATCATGAATCATTAGACGCCTTCACTCTCTGCTTCCTGTGCTCTGGTGCTGATAACTATATTTGTAAAGTCTTGACCATGACACAAGAGCAACACACAGTCAATGGAGTGGATAGCAGGGACTCATTTTCTCATAAGTTTAAATCAGGGCTGTCCACATTATGGTCCGTGTGCAAATGTGACCCTCAGATCAGTTTGTCTTGTCCCTCAGGCTCCAGTGAATAGAATAGAAGTTTCAATTCCTTTCTGCGACTAAAAACTAATTTTGTTGTTCATAGACAGAGCCAACACATAGTTTTTGTTGATAAGTTCACATTTGCCGACGAGTAATATCATAAATATATAAATCTTGTTAAAGTCTGCTAATTTATGTGCTCACTAATGGCCACAAAACGCTTCTACGCAGTAATATTTTCTAACGAGGCTCATGTTTGCATGAGTGGTGGTCAGTCACAAAAACAGAACTTAATAGATTTACTTTTAATAGTTTTACTTTTAATAGTTTTAATAGTCAACTGAATAACTAACATCTTGGTTTGAGACAGCCAAGATGTTAAGCTAAATACAAGTTTGGTCTTTGTTTCAACATACAACTCTCAGTAACAAAGGTTTACCTCTGGTGTAAATGGCTGCCTTAAGTGGTGACAGTTATAGGAACTGCACTTGGGGCATTTGGGGCAACTTTGACAAACAGTGCATCTTAATATCTGAACCGTAGTGTACATTCACTTGTATTGTTTGTTTAAAGAATATTTTATCTTTTAACCTGCTATACAGTGGTAGGTAATTCACTTCAATTTCAATCATCTGATACATTTTAAAACTAACCAAAACTAACCAAATTTGCAGCATAACAGATTCAGACACATTTGTTGTTGGGGCACAATGTAATATGTGGCTTTGATTGGCCAAAGCTTTGAGACTCAATGACAGAAATTCTCAGCATGATTTCATTCTGTTTTAATGGTCATTTTAAGGCCTTCTGGCCATTCAAAAGATACATTTTTTTTGTTTTCTTATGGCACCAATCCCAATTGGTCATCACTCTGAAACCCAAGGAAATTGATTTAGTTCAAAAATGTCTAAAATAACCCAGTTGCACCTGGTCAATACAGTCTTCTTCCTGTCTTGCTCCTCTAAATTAACTATCTGCTGCAGGCAATAAATTAGCTCCAGAAATATCCAATAACGCCAAAAAGGCTCCTCTCTAATCCACTTTAGTCATTAATTGTATCTTCTCCAAACTCGGGCTTTTCTTTCCCAAACTCGATCAGCCTCCTCTCACATGACGCCTTCCCCACATGAGCTGATCTAAACCAGCGTCAGAGCTGTTTGGTGGATAAAGGAGAATCAATTGTGGCTCTATTCTAACAGAAGGACAGTCAGACAAAACACAGAGGATCTTTGTTCTGACGGAGGAAATAACGCTCACAAGGATTCAGGTGAAATTGGATGTTGGGAGATAAAAAAACAAAAAACAGAACAGTTTTAAAGTTGCACAATCATGCTGAATAAGATCTTATGTAAAATGTGACCAAATGTTCATTTAATATGGAAAATAGGAAGGTCGCAAGATAAAAAAAACAACAAAAAAAAACAAGAAACAATACCATTCAAAGCATTGGTTTTATAATGTTATATCTTTTGTAAAACAATTAAAGATGGGGTACCTGATCAGAGTTACAGAGTTCGCTTCTTTACAGTGATTTGTTTTTTGTGGAAAGTTGTGTGCAATTATTGAGAGTTTTTTGGGCTTGTTCTTCGACTGCACTTTCACAGGTGAACAGGATCAAATGTTGGTTGTTGGGCTTCACCATTGGTCATCATCCACAGGAGAAAACCTGGATGTACGTGATAACATAAAAAGACAAAGCTAATATTTTTATTGAAGGAGACCTACTATAAAAATGGACTTTTAGGAGTCTTCACTGCTCCCCGTGTGACGCCCTCTGATATTTAATCAATTTGTTTAGCAGTTTTATTTCTTTCAGACGGTGTTGTATGTAGGATTTGGCAGCGTCGTGGAGTCATTTTGGCACTTCCCCTGTTCATTCTCGCAAACTGCAGCTCTCTAAAGGCGACAAAGGGGCTGCCGCTAATCACTGCAGCGGTTTGCAAGTAAGCAGATTTATTTTTTTAAAACTTGTCATTTTAGATCAATATTGCAATTTAAGATGTCCAAAATGTGTCGCAGATTAGAACTATAGAAGACAGAAGCACAATAGGTCTTCTTTAAAGTCTTAAATATAGTTATAAAAGGGAATGATCTTCACATTTGTGTTTTTCCTGTTCCAGATTCACTAATCGTTGCATGTTTCTATAATAAATAATAAGACTAAACGTTTGCCAAATGTGTGCACGTGGCCAGTCTCTCTTTGTTGACGTAAAGAACACAGAGATGTGGTTCACTGAAAGGGATCCCGCTCCAGAGTGTTTTAATGAAGACTGGACCACCGAACACGTTTACCTTTGGCTAATCTGCTCTAGATCACTGCATGTGCCAAAATACTCACACTATTTACCGTAACTACAATTTAATGTTGGATATAATGGGTAAGCAGAACCTGGGTGGCAGTACCATTCATTCTGCAGAGTTTGAAAAGTGAAGTCGCTTAAAAGTGCCTGGCGCTCGTCCGTCTCGTGCCCAGTCAGGGATGTTTGACTTTCATTACCATAACAACAGAGCCAGGTAACGCGGCTTAATCTATGGCTCTGTGATTGACTAGTGTTGGCTGCATTAGCAATTCAGACGTTTTTGTAAAGAAGTGAAGGTGTGTCGGCACCAGAGGTAAGACAATAGGCTTAATGTGGTAATGTAATCAGCGACTTAAGTGTTGAATTTGAGGGAATGATCTGGAGCAGTGACTCCCAAAGTGTGGCCCAGAGCTCAGATGTGTAAATCTAAAAGAAAAACACTACATACTTACTTGAAAAGAATGTAAAACTGTATTGAGTTGAAAAATGGGGAAAGAGTGCTATGGGAGCGGTTGATGTAGTGTTATATTCTGACTTTTTGGCCTATCGACACTTGGACAAGAGTTGATGAGTATCTATGCAGTTGGCAATGGCTGGATTTTGAGACCAGTGTAATTTTACTCTTTTCTTCTTCTTTTTAAGGATTGGCCCATATCGGCTTAATTGGACAGTACAGTGCGGCGTGAAATGCTGATGTGAGAGTGAAAGACATTCAGCAAATATCAGAAAACAAACTCACTGCAGCATGCGCCATGAACGGCTCACAATTTTCCTTTTTCAATTATATAAAACGACTCAATTTCGTTTGGACCTAGTTTTAGTGTTGGTTGTAGCAGCAGTCTTGTGTGATCTGGTTTGGTCCTAAACACTGTTTGTGGGCATGGATTAGTCCTTATTGTTTAGATATGTTTTAGGACTAGTTTAATCCTGATTTGTCCTGGTTTAGTCCAGAAGTTCCACTTGAAATGACCCTGGCTAATCAGTAGGAATGTCACAATAAACTAAAAATATTGTTGGCAGAAGCAATTTTATGATTATTTCTACAAACGCCATAATCGAACAATAGTGATTTAGCCATTTTATTGAAATTGTCTGTTAGATTATCATTCCTCTGACCAGCTTTACAGAATCAAACTTTCTGAATGATAATGTTAAGTGAATTTGAGATAAACACCCAAAAACAACAATAAAACACAAAAACACAAAAACACAAACAATTCAACAGTTCGTATACTTGTTCTGTTTTCCTTTCAGATTGTGCCTGATGCAGATGACCACAGCGGTTTTAAGTAAATGTTTGGATGGAGTCTTACAGTGAGATCGACACTTTAGCAGCTGATGTTCGCTCAGCAGTGACATTCCTCTCAGAGCTAGATAAACAGCCAAGACAAACAGTGTCCCGTAACAGTCTGCGCCCCTCTATAAAAACCAGGGTCTTTCCTTGATACGGGACATGATTAGTGAGGCAGGAGCATGGGAAGGGGCTGTGGAAAGACCACTTATCTTCATAACGTCAAATGTATTTTAAAGTTATCAGAATGGATGATAGAGGCGATGATTGGCCTGTGGAGCATCTTGTGTGTTTTACCTTGAGCTAATGATTCCATAATATTAGGTTCCAAGCGCCTTCTTTTTTCAATCAATCACATTATTTGTCCCTGAGGAGAAATTCAAACACATTGAGCAGTTAAATACAATTAAAATAGAAATACAAAGGTCTAAACAAGAGGACTGGTCAAGGAAGGTCAGAAAATCCAGTTTCAGGACAGTTTGGGGAGAGTAACAGCCCTCAGGACAACAAATAAACATCCTCTGCGTCCTGTGGACACCGTGAGAGCGGGGTGCCAGGTCACATTTGGAGATGCAACAGGAATGTTCTCTTCCAGCCTCACTCTTAATCCACTGTGTTGTTTCAGTTGGTGATTAGACAGGTCATTCCTGGAACTATTTCTTCTGAATTCCTGTTGTATTTGGTATAAAAAAGTCTATTGCACAGAACATAAATTCAACTTAAATACATAATTAAGTCAGGACTAATCCATAAAATCCAGGACAAATCCATAAAATAAAGCAAAACTAAACATGGACTAATTAAAGAACACTATTATCAAGACAAGCACGACTGGAAACATGTTTAATCCAGGTCTGAGTTCAAACCAAACTAAGAGTGATTTATTATTTATTATTTATTAATGTCGTTCTGGGGTAGACTGACGGAAGAGAGGCTGCCCATCTGCACTTTCGATCACCAAAGACTCACACAACAATTACAATATTCGAGTAAGGTAGGTGAAGTGTCTTGGATAAATGATATAAATCTTATATAGAGCTTAAAGTTTGTAGGTGGACATGTAAGGTTTTAAAGGGGGCATTCTATGCGTAACAAAATGTAATGTAAAATGTAATTTTAGCCTCGTTAGAACGGTGTGATCATCAGCAGATTACTCAAAATTGTTGTTTGATTGATTCCTGCGTGTTTGAGTTCGGGTTTTCACATACCCCCTGTCCCCGCCCACACCCCTGTACTTAGTTGCAATTATTTGAAATATTAAGACTCAGAGTGATACATGCCGGGTTCTGAAATGTCGCAATTCCTTTTTCAAAAACAAAAACATCTAAATAACAATCCGCTGCTTGATACAATGAAATGCCATCACAAAGAGGTGGGGCTTATCTGTTCTGGAGTTTTGAACAGGAAGTCAATGAACTTGTTTCTATTATTAAGCCGTTTTAGATCGATATTGCGATTTACAATTAATGCAGTGTAAATGAATGATCTATTTCTGTTGTAGTTAAATACCAAGTTCCTGAAAGGAAGAACAATACGTCTCCTTCAAGATACGTTTGAGCCACAGAACAAAACTGAAATGGTATAAAACATTAAAATGTCCTGCAGCAGAGACTTGTACCTGTTCTGCTGCACTGAACTCACAGCTCTGTGTCCAGTGTGTTCAGACCACAGTGAGAGTGAAACGAAGCAAGCGGTCGTTAGAGACGAGTCCACGCTTCATGAACTAAAGTCAGAGTAAACTCAAACTGCAGCAGCTGCTTCACCTCCTGTTACCTCCAGAGGGACAACACCATGACCTCATCAGGGTCAGCCCCGGGGTACCCATGATTCTTTACCACAGCTTTTCTCAGAGCTATTCAGATGATATTACGCAGTTCAGTTGTGTTTAAATAAGACAGGCAGGAGTATAATTAACCACTGCTGTGTAAAGATGATGTGTGGACATTAAATTAGATATTTTCTTTATATTATGTTAGCTTTGAGACTATATTCAAGCACACATCATTAAAATTGTGGCTAATAATCAAAAACTAAACCCCAAACTGAACTTGGATTAGACAAGACCAAACCAAGTCTATATCAGGACTAAACACAGCCTCAGTGTGATACCCTGATGCAGTGCTGACATGTGTATAGACTTAAATGATTAAAAATGCACCAATGTAGTGATGACAAAATGTACGAGATCAAAAAAGGGTATTCCCACTCATTTGAGATCTCTTCAGTTCATAGCTACAACACAGTAATTAAAATGATATATATCTGTACTTTCCATCATGTTTGCAGAGTTTGAACTTCCAAATGAAAACAAATGGATTCACATTAATTTCCTTAAGTGCAGAAGCAGCCAGGGCCCCTTTTAACAAATCATCCTCTTCACATAAACTGTGGAACTGCAGGACACACTGTGCTGACACTTGTGTCCATTTTGTTGTGTTTACACTGTCTTGAGAAATAAAATCTTCAAAAATTCTGTATGTGTAATATATGTGATGAAGTGTCTGTGTTTTTATTAATATTCTACTAACATGAATTTTAAACCAATATATACAGAATTTCAGTTGGCTATTTATTTTTTAGTACTCCCTGTCCAATTCTATCTCAGTGGGCTTTTGCAGAGTCCCACTAAAATGAATAAATACGGTGATTGTGTTGATAAATGGAGGTGTTTGTGGGTCAATGCTAACACTAATGCTAATTTTGAAGCATAATAAAGATAAAAAATAAAACAAATTACAATAAAAATAGAAGTAATCTAATCAAAGCAGTCAGGTACATAGTCTTTACTTTATATTTACATTTTAATTGGTTGTTTCGTTGTATTTTACGTTTTAATAAAAGTTAGCTGGTTAATACTGTCATCATTTTTAATGGTGTAAAGTCTTCAAAGTGGTACCTCTAACAGGAAGTTTAAAGCAATGAAAAGCAAACAGGTTCCTGGTTAAATTTCTGTTCTGTAAAAGCTGTTTCTGAGGAGTTTTCATGTTCTCTTATTGGGTCTCTTTTGAGTGCCCCAGTTTCCCGTTTCAAAAAATCCACAACATGCAAAGTGAACTAATCCACCAGGTAAATACCCCTCACCAAGAACCAAAGTTTGCCCCAGTGGTACTGAAGGATGTGCCCAGTAGAGAAACTGTACTACGTTTAATTGTGTATCCTCAGAAACTTCTTATAAATATCATCATTTGCATATATGATTATTTAAAAACATAATTCTAACTTCAGTAAGTACATGAAACAGGCAGGAAGTACAGGTTTAAATAGTCTTTATTGTCAATATCTGTGTCACAGTAAAATAATAATAAACGTGTGAGGAATGTAGTATAAAAATAAAGTGACTTGATGCATTGTCCATTATATTTGAGTGAGATTCAGTCAAACGTAGCCAATAATGTCCTTGCATATGATCGGCTGTCGATTTCCTGACTTCATCAAACCAGAGAAGTTGTAAAAGCCAGCGTCCAGTTCGTTAATACCCGATAGAGACTGATGGAAAAATGGCGTTTTACTTTGCGACGGCGCCACTGGGCAGGACATGCGTTTGTTAGCGTTAGCCGTCCTGTGAGCTCTTTCCGCCTCTGAGTGCTGCCTCATTTTCACCCGGTCCTCTACGCTTTTCGAAAACCCCGCCAACTTCCTCCTCATGTTGACGAAAAACCCCTTCCCGGTCCTTCTCTGCGCCTGCTTCGCCTCCGCTGACTCCGGGCACTCGGGCAAGTCCATCCAGTTCTGAATCAAGTCCGCGAAACTGTTATCCCCCAGGACCAGCGGCTGCCTGTTGCGCCCACGCGTTAGCAAAGAGTTCGTCCAGTCTTCAGAAACGCCGAACCAACTCTCCAGGCAAACGTCGGAAGTCGATTTCGGCCTAATTCGACCGCTAGGGGCTCTGTTGGTGCGAAGACAAGCGGAGGAAGACACTCGGACGTTCCTCGTACGCCTCAGCACGACTTTCTCCTCCTGCCAAGACGCTTCTGAATATCCAGAGTCCAAGTCCAAACTGCGATGGCTGCTCGGCGTGCTCAGATCCAGGCTTAAGCTCAGGCGAACGTCCACGTCGTCTCCCTCGTCTTCTTCCTCCAGCGGGCTCGCCAAACAGCACGCCGAGTCGTACGTGCCCGAGCTGGCGTCGGACATGCGGAACTGGGCCCGCCGCTCGCGCTGCAGGGCCCGTTGCTGGCAGGCGCGGGCCAAAGCGGAGTGCCGGGCCAGAGCGGGTAGCTGGGCTGAGGCGATCTGGGACAGGGGCCGCCGTGGGGTGTCGATGCAGGTTCTGCGCAGGTTTCTGAGGTCCTGGAGCGACCGCATCATGTACTGCATCTGCTCTCTCAGGCAGTCGCTGGAGTCGCGGAGGCAGTGCTGAGGAGAGGACAGAGAAATGTGGATTAATGTTACAGTAAAGTATAAATAACACGATAAAATGTAATAGATTGTGGTGCGATGTAGTGTTGTATATATAAAAACGTAATGAAGACTTTTGTATTTCGATGGATTGCTGAAGAAAATAGCAATAATAAGATAGAAACTAATTTACGCCACTGACACAAACCAGGTTAACCCCACTATTCTAATTTTGCACAGTTTTGTTGAAAAAAAACATGCGCAGCAGTAAATAAGTAACAGACTGAAACACCCAAGTACTTTGTTTGTAGTTATAACGAGTCAAACAAGTTATTTATTCAACCGTCTACAGCTCAAATCTTATCGTATAGAACAGAAAAATAACACAAAGTCCCTTACTAATGCAAAGAAAAAGTACAGACGATAAATATTGACACCAAAAACGATTGTTCCATCTGTCATTCATTGAACGATAAGTCGATATAGTAATTATTGTGTAAATTGATGTACATTTTGACATATTTGTATCAAGACATTTTGTTACTGTTCCAGAATTAGTTTGTATTGCGATCTGAGGACATTGGCCTGATTAATTTACTGAGTACAGCCTAAAACAGTAACTTTGTAGGTGAATTCAGATCTCCAAATCACACCCAGTTGACTTTTGTTTACTTTGTTTTGATCGTGGATAAAAGATAACTGACAGGTAATTCTTTTGTCTAGCAATCGTTGGACATTGACCTGATTAAATTACAGACTACA
The DNA here is from genome assembly GCA_019453435.1 of Rhinogobius similis. NCBI lineage: Eukaryota > Metazoa > Chordata > Actinopteri > Gobiiformes > Gobiidae > Rhinogobius > Rhinogobius similis. The sequence goes on along the minus strand of CM033627.1, from coordinate 9,879,733 downwards.
GCCTTTAATGCACTCCATGAATGCCAATATTTATGATAAATGTTGTAGCAAGAACAATATTGAATAGTTTAAATAATTATATGAAGACATTCCAAACAATAGAGTTGCTTCTAGTCCAGGATATGCCTTTTACCGCTGTATTATTCGTCAAAACAAGGTTAAAAGTCATCATCTGGACTTGGTTTGTAGAGTAGAAAATGTATTCGTGCGTGAATTCTTGGATCTACATTTTCACATCGACAAATCACATCCAGCTGACTTTTGCGTACTTTGTTTTGATTGTGGATACCTGGAAAACATGCAGTTATTTCCTTTTGCAATAATGTATTCGTATTCCTTGTGATTTTAGAGCTCTTAAGTGTTATATAAGTACATGAAAATGACTCTGCGTTACCAAATTGGCCAGCTAATTACTACCAATATAACTGTGTGAGTAAATAAGCGTCACAAGTTTTTTTTGGCGGACAGGTCGAGGCTTGCAGCACATGAGCCAATCAAAGCTTGCGCCGCAACCAAATGATTTTACAATAGGAAAACAAAACAAACCAACTGTAAGCGAAGTGAACGCCCGGTATTTAGACAAACGTTACGGATCAACGATGGACACTGCCGCCTAAAATGACTCAATAACAAGCGGAATAATAATAATAAATGGCGCGCTGGCCCTTTAAGAAAAAGTGTCTGCGTCTGAAATTCACCAGTGACACACGAAAGGCTTGTAATACTTCTGTTTCCTTTCAAAACGTGCTGCACTGATTGGTTGGGATTAGAGCGGCTGGTTCACTGGGATCATGTGACTGTTTGAGAGAGAGATGGGAGTCATGGGAGAAAGAAAAATGCCTCCACTTCTATTCTATAATTATGATCACAAAGCAAACTTCTGGCAAATTGAAGATTAATAGAAGATATGGTCTTTTTTTCTTAATTTGCGCAATACAACCAAAAACGTGACGCTTTAAATGCCAAAAATGCAACGTAAAAGTGGATAAAGTTAAGAGAAAACATTATGTCTGAGGCTTGTGGAATCCTGCAGTTTATTAAGTTCAATGTTTTACTTTTTTTCTTTAATCAAATGAAGAGTTTCGATTCCAGAAACAAATATCTCAGTTCTGAAAAATTGTTAAATGTTAAGTATGTTTATTTTTGTTGCTAAACTTCTATTCTAGTCTATTGGATTTGATGAAGGAGGGATGGAGTAATATTCTGCAGTAAAATCCATTTGCCTTTTGAAATCATGACTTTGCAAAGAGTGAACTGCAAGCTTTCCATGACTTTCAAAATGGCACTTATCTGTTTTTGCAAATGAACTCTTCAAATATTCGATTCAAGTTCAACAGGATGCTAGATGTCCAATCCCATACATCATATCGTTAGAAAAAGCCTCGCTGCGAGCCACTAATAACACGTCGGTGCACAATTTCCACTGCACATTTTCACTAAACTGCAAGTTCTAACAGTAACGTGAAAGCCAACGCAATCTATGAAGCGCAAAAAAGAGAAAAACCGCTACGTCTGTCACAAAAATGAGGGTTTTTACGCGTGCATTGCTGCCTTGTCGTTCCCATACTTTCTGCAAGACGTTGTGCGTAAATTGAATCTAAAAAAGTGTTTGAAATGTGCCGTGAACTTACCATATCAATATCTTTCCCTTTCATTTGTGCAGTAAGCTTCCAATCCTAAGAAAAACACACAAATGGCTATTTAGTTTTAACCGTACACACTTTAAACGGGTATGCATTAACTCCACACTTGAGTTTGCACGTTTTAGTGTGTTTTCTAAGCAGTTTTAAATGTTACCAAGCAAAGACTAAGAGAGGAAAAGCATAAAACATAATGGCAAAGATACTCACGTGTGATTCTTACTGCCTTTTGCGCAAATCCTCGCTTTTTCCCATTAACGTTTGGCGCTCCGGAGACGCGTCGTTGCGCACGGTGGTCCTCGCTCGCGGTCGTGACACAGATGCGGAGGTGAATGCTGCACTGGGCTCCGTCTCTCCTCCTTTTACACCTCGGCGCTCGTTGCGACATGTGGCGACAGCGGCCAATCAGAGCGCACGCACCACAGGCCCGTGCGTAAAGGCTCGCGCGGGACTGTATGCAAAAGCAGAACTGCAAAAGCGGACAAAGGGCTACAAGAAGAGTCTGTGAGCGCAACAGCAGAGAGTAGAGGGGGTAAATGAAGATGAATGCAGAGGAAGATTAGATAGCACTCGGATCAAGACACTTTCAACTCGATAAGGTGATTAGAAGAGGTGATCTCAGACTTGATAAATGGACATGATCTTTGGGGTCATTGCTCTCATTCATTCATTTAAGCTCGATATCACTATTTCTGCTGTTAATTTAGCTGCTGCCACTCTGCGTAGCCTATTTTAATAGATACTGTGTGCATTTATTCCTGTTATTGTCTGAATTGGTCAGAATCACTGCACATTTCAAGATATAAATGATAATAAAGGCCACATTTTATAAGACAAGAGAACGTTATTTGTCCCACAGTGTCGCACTAATCAAGAACAACAGGAAAATACAACATGCAATATGAAAATCAAGATAAATAACTTTAGAGGTAAACATGAATCATACACGTTGCAGCTAAGGCAAAAAATAAAGATAAGATAGAAACTCTTGTTCTAAGCAGCTTCCATGAAATCATAGGACAACTGACAATAAATGTCAAAACATACCAAACCAAAGTGATTGTTGGCCCGGATTTGAGCAGATGTGCCAAGTATTGATCAGAGAGTGCAGCTGACACTGACAGATGCTCAAATGCCCAACAGAGATGCACATCTGTTCTAAAGAAGCCTTCTACGCCAAAAGTAAAAGAAAAATGAAATCACCAACAGTAAAAAAGACAAAATGATCCCCTACAAACAAAAAACAAGTAAACGTATTTGTGTATTAGTTTTGTTGTTCTCTGCGTGTTGTAAGCTGTCATGCCTTCTTATCTTGTTTTATTGCTATCAATCCTTATTGTTCTCTGTTGCGGCTGAATAACATTCCTATATAATGAATTTTGTTCACAGACAAAGTCAATGGCATGAACATGTCCAGTGTTATGTCTCCACACTTCAAGCCAAATACGAAACAAATATGTGCTCAATAGTACAAGTTGATGGTATAACTAAATGTCACTAAAACTTACTGTTGTACTATGAACTTTATACAACATTTCCATACAATATAAACCAGGGGAAACTTTATATAGCTTTATGCTCACATTATCAAACATATAATCTGTTTTTACCTTTTCATAAATCCAACTTAAACAATAAGTAAAAATGGCAAAAAGGTAATACAAATAGTTTAACGTAAGAAGACAATGTGCTGGTGTGACCTCTGGATCATGATGTGACCCCAATTAACCAAATACTAACTCAAGTCAAATAAAGCAAATACGTTCATTCCCATTTAACTTAATTTTGGGGATTTTATATTTGGTCTCTTCTAATATTCTAATCTATTACTTATGTAGTTTGGTCCTCGTACTCATCAGGCATCTCTTGTAATGTAAATGACCACACCATGCATTAATCCTATCCTCGGTCGTTTGCAGGTGATTTGATCCAGGGCTGATCCACCTGGAGCCACACACCGTCCATGAATGTCAATGTAAACAGGCCCAGTCCGAGCGGAGCAGGCGTCGTTACATATTCATTATTTCTGAGTGAATGAGGAGAATGTAAACGCACTGGAGGCTGTGACGGTCTGCTGTTCATGTGCAGATACCTCTACATTAACATGAAGAGGGGGCTGTTTACACGTCCAAACATGTAACAACACAGTACAAGACCATTTATGCTTGTGCAAGAGATGGACATTTTTGCTGAACTGAGTGTGTGCATTTATGTGAAGAGAAAAAAAATCAGATGACTAGAATACTATAATACTGGATCTGAGAACAGCTGGTGACATGTGTGAGTTAATCTATGGATTTTAACTGTTTCTCGTCACATTAGTTTTCTCTTTTTTGTGTGTGCATAGTTTTTCTTTTAAAACCTGCAGTGTGAAGCGTCAGAGCTTCAGAGCTGTTTCCATTATATTTCAATAATCTGATAACTCCACAAATTAGACAATGAGCATCTTTTGGTCTGTAAACGTAGCACAGTTCACTTGATATTCACATCAAAAATTAAAACTTCTCGAAATGGGAAAATATCAAGACAGTTGTGTGTTTTTCTTGTGCTTTACATTGCATTCGTTTTCCACTCTTCATATTTGGTGTAGATATTCAAAGTTACGGAGCCTAGAGCTGACAGTTAGAAAAGTGGCTGCCAATCTGTGCCATTTGGCCCCTGCAGGGTCAAAGCGCTGACCTTTCAGTCTGATTGATTATTGACTTTTCAAAATTAGAAGTGCATTCTCTTGATATCATCCGATCCATTTTACAGTTGTATGTGTTTGTGGTGAGTATGTTTTATGAACCTGGTTGACCTTGGTTCATTTGTTGTGAGTTGAGTTTGGGCGCCTCCTGGTGACTAAAACTGCAAACTGCATAAAAAAAAAGTCTTGTTCACTTAACAATAATGACACTAGAGGGTGATGGCCCTCTTGTACATCAACATGGCTGACAACAACAGGCCTGTTCTGATGTGCTGCAGCAACACTGCAAACACAAGAGCTAGATTTACACACAACATACCTTTTATTTTATCTTATTTTTATCTTATTTTTTCTCGCAAAGAAAGTTTTTAGATTTCAGGCTTGTAATATTATATATAAATATCATTGTATGTGTTTGTGGCGTTGATTACATTCGCCCAAAATAACAAAAAATAAAAACTTTTGTGTTTAGTAGAACTTGGCTGAACTTTCAAGGAAGTTGTAAGCTCGTGGCGCCTCCTGGGGACAGGACCTGCACACTGCAAGTGTGTTTGTTTATTGATGCCACATGAATTAAATACAAAAAAAACCTTTCGGATAAACTAGCCTTCAGATTGTTATTGTCATTCCAGTCTTTCTCTGTGCTTTACGGTCGATAAAACTGAAAATCTGTGTCATGCTTAAATTTCCAGAGTTGGTCCTTCATGTCCCACTCATCATGTCCCTCTTTTTCTACAGCTTCAAACACACAAGAAAAGTGTGATGCCAAAGTTTTGTGAAAATCTAATTTGAGCCCTTGACATGTTTGTAGAAACAATCATTTAAATTGGCTTTTTTTCCTCATTTTTTATTATTGAGATCATTTGTTTCATCAGATTTAGAATTTTAAATACTGGCGATTTTCTCACTTTTAATTTTCTAACCCTGAAAAAATTTGCTTTATTTCTATTTTGAATTTCAGTCACTGAATATTGCAGTATATGTTTTTGTTCAGTTAAAAAAAAATTCAATTCAACCATCTAAATTCACACTCAAGATTAAAAATACAAAGATTCACTCACTTGGCTCAATTGTTAATGCCTTGATCTGCTAAACTCACAGTTCATTTTACACTTGGGTTAGTTGGGAATTTAAACCGTTTAATTTGATGGCTCGAAAATCAATAAGGCAATAAATATATATATATATTTCATTTTGAATTTTTAAATAGAGAAAAACTTAAGACCGCAAATTCCAGCGACTGAAATTCAAAATAGAGAAAACAGCCATTCATGTTTTTTCAAGGTTAAAACGTTTAAAGTGAGAAATTCACTTTTAAAATCTGATTAAACAAATTATCTTCCATAAATACTAGATTTTTTATCCACGGCCTGTGTAGAGTTTGAAGGGGTATACGTGTAGTAGCAGAAGTGGCCACTAGAGGACGCCAACTATTCGTGGAAAAAAAGTGTTTTGCCAGATACAGAACGAGCGCACCCAAAGTCGTAGAAATACATATAATTATAACAATTCGGACCTAAATGGTGCAATATATCATATGCATTACTGTTTTAACTGTGCATGCTGCGTTTATCAAAATTATAATCATTATAAGTTTGTCATTTTAACAATTAAAGCGCAAAAATAATGGAAGTTAAGTAATAAAGAACAGACAAAGTTGAGCATTTTAATACATGATCAGAATTCAATGTACAAAGTATTTATGCAACACAATGAGAGTAAAGACTTCAGGTGATCTCTAGTTTTACTTAAATTAAACCATAAATGGACTTCGAAGCATTTAATATTTACCAAAAACACTAACCATTTTCTGAATTAGATATCGTCTCATTAATAATAACTATAGTATACTGGATTGATAGGCGCTAAGCAGAAAAAATGGAAGAATAAAATATATATAGGCCAACAGTAGGTCAGACACAGACAGCACTAAAGGAGAATATAACATCAGGAGTCACTGTAAACTGAAGTCAAGGCACAACAAACTGCAACAGAAATGGAAAATAATGAGAAAATTATACACATTTGGAAAATAATCAATGTTTGCCATAAATTCTGCAGTTTTTCTGAATTATTTTAATTGGAATGTTGGATAATTTTGTGCAGAGAATGGTCCAATTACGCACAAAAGTATATGGTCAACAATGATTTTTTGTAAACATTATATAAAAACACATTAATAATTCATTGAAACGTTACAGTGTCCCACGTCTGCGCTTCTTTCTTCCCTCTTAAAAAAAACATGATTAAAAGTTGAATAATTTGCACATCAAGGTAAAGGTAAAATGAATGCACGGTTTAAAAACTCCTTCCTCTTACGCGTCTTCTCGTGAAATAAAGAATAAAATGGTCATAAATGCGTGTGGTGCAGGATTGGTCTCAGTCTTTTTAGAAAAAGTGGAGATCGGAGCTGGAGCCAGTGCACGTTTTCCCCGTCGATATCAACTGTTCAAGTAATCTGAAACAACAAGAGAAAAGGGAGAAGAGATCAAATAAAACTGTTGTTGCCATTGTTCGGAATACGATTTAAACATGTATGAATAACAATCTAATAAAACTCAATTTGATTTCAGTATTGTACATCTTTTTAATATGGGTGTTGTCATGTCAGATTTGATTTATTATCTTTTATGACCAATGACACACCTCAACGCAATCAAAATGAACAATTCAACAGGTTAAATAGACCCTTTAAAATGCAATATTTCATCAACAATTCCGGCAAAATGAAGCAGACTGTAATTCATTTTCAATAATTCACTCACATCAAATCTAAATACTAATGGTTTTACGATGTTATTTGAGGGGAAAAGCAACAAATTACGTCAGCTAGTTTGCTCTTCTATTACAAAAGGATGGTCAGTATAGTATTTTCTAGTTTTAAAATGGTATTTGAGCTTCATAAAAAGTGTTATTTTTACGGTGAAGTATGTGATATATCTGTAAATACGATGAAAAAATATTGTGGATTCATCATTTATGTCATTATTTGTTCAGTTAAACTAAAAATCTGGATTTTTTTCTTCATCAAAAATGTTAAGAATCTCTTATAACATAAACAAATCATGTAAAATACAATAGTAAACGTCTTTAAAGCAGCTCTGAAGTCACATATTTCTGACTGGTTTTAATTTTCGAAAAACATCCCAATTTTTCATATTTTGTGATATTCTGAGGTTAAATCACAGTTTTTCCAGTGAAACCACATCATCTCTATTTCACTTTTGCCTCCACTCCAGATTGTGGAATGTCTTTGTTTACAAACTTTAAAGGGTGTATATTATTTGGAGTTGCTAATTGCCATGGCAACGGTCATCATTTTCCATTATTCTTCCACCCATGGATTGTTTATTTTAAAAATGTAGTGTATATTTAAATGTTGTTGTTTTACTTAGGTTTGAGTTTCCTGTTTACAGAGGTCATGCAGGTGACATCACAGCGTTATGAATTTTAGCAGTGAATGGCAAAATTATAATGAGTCAATGGTAAGTAACTAAAATGTGAAAGAGCTGCTAGTCTTATTTATTATAATATTTAGTTGTACTTGACATCTTGAAGAAGAAAATCATGTAAACAGCTGTAGAAAACTAGATAAACAACACGCTCACATTTATGACTGACACGGACTTTGGAAATACCCACAGTTGAACTCATTACATTTCTGTCCTTCAGAAATAATGTTTCTGAATCCAAGTGTTAAGGAAAATAATAGTTGTGCGGTAGTTGAAGTGTCCTAAATCTCCAACTGCCATTAACAAACAAGCTAGCTAAACTCTGCAGAGACCGGGCAACAACAGAGAAACAATTTGCCGTCTAAAGTTAATTTGAGAAAAAAAAAAAAGATACAATATATTACGTTTATTTCAAACTTGGGAGAAAAAACGTAATACAATCGGTGGCTGGTCTCCTGAGGATTTGACAGCTGACAATTCCAATAATCAACAATTATTCCAATCTCTGAGCTTTCTTGTATGTGTATAATCTCCTTGGCTCCGCCCTCCCCTGTGAATGTGGCTGACGGACAAAGACAGTAAACCTTTCCTCTGGGTCTGACCTGTGCTTGTGTGGCGCTAGAAGAGGCCGCAGTCCTTCAGGTTGTTCTTGATGATGACGTCGGTGACGGCGTCGAACACAAACTGCACGTTCTTGGTGTCGGTGGCGCAGGTGAAGTGAGGGTAGATCTCCTTGGTGTCCTTTCTCCGGTTCAGATCCACAAACTTGGCCTGGATGTAGGCCTGGGCATCTTCATATGTGTTAGAACCTGGAGGAGGAAAATAAGTTTGCACCGTCAACATCACTCCATGACCAGACCTGCTAGAATAAATACATAGTCCATAATGTTGTGTGTAGCTTATTCAAATGTGATAAAATTATATCATTATATATATAATTGATATGACATATTACAGAATACCGGAAATGATGCACGATCTATTCAAATTTTCTTAGGAGAGAACAAGGGCAGGGCGACATGGCCAAACATTTGATCATGATGTAAAAGAGAAACAGTATAATTGACAATATAAATGACTCTAGACTAAATACTTAACAATGGCACCAAAATGATACCGCTGCGTGCTGACTGTGTGCAATTATAGAGCGTAGAACAGAGGGGGGCAAACTATTGCCACATGGGGCATTTTGATCTGGCCCGCAAAGAATTGAATAATGATTTTTATAAGTTAAAGTTTAAACTTTAAAGTTAAGTATGGCGCATTTGTCATTTTATAGTTGCAGTTGCTTCAGTTCATTTAAGATCAGTTTTGAGAATAGCCACCACTAGAACACCACCAAACTTTGATGCATCGGCTAAAAAGAATGACCAACGGCACTGTTCTCACCAAAGGTAATGACTTTTGCTCTTCTGTTGTAGTTTTTTGTGTATTTTATGCATTAAGTGTATGTGTAATAGTATGTGCGTAATAAACTGTAGTTAACAACATCCCGACTGTAAATGGTCTGGGCCCCGGGCAAGTGTAAAAATTCAATGTGGCCCTTGAGTCAAAAAGTTTGCCCAGACCTGGTGTAGAACCATTAAAGATATTTAAAGTATTAAATTGTTCTAATTTTGCTTCCACTCCTCGCCTCAACATTGATTTTTTATGCGTTTCTAGCCCTTAGCGTTCACAATTTGCTGCAACATCAGATTCACTTCAAAACTGTGAGGAAAATCTGCTGCAGTGTATTATATCATATGTGCAATTATATTGTGATGTTCTAGATTTCATATCGCCCCGAAAGCAAACGAGGACATATCATGAACGATATGAACAGGCCTGTCACGATAACACATTTTGAAGTGCGATGTATTGTTAGAGAAAATATCACGAGAAACAATAATATTGAAAATACTTTATGGCACTAACACTGTAACCCTAAAGCTGGATAATCTCAATTATAGCCATTCTAAATGTGAAATCTTAGCTTCAATAAATAATTTGCAGAATTAAACACTTTTTCAGCAAGCTGATCCCGATTGTGAGTCATAAAATGTACTTATTTTACAAAATCTTATCAAGCCCCAAAAATATACTTTCACATATTGAATGATAGGTCGATAGTATTTATTGTGACAGGCCTCGATATGATGTGGCCCAGCTCTAAAAAGGACCCCCAAACCCCCCTTTACATGTGAGTAAAACAAACATAAATGCTGATGAAAGAATAGTTTGCTTCTCTAAAGATCCTACGTGGCTTTTTCCTTCCGGTCTGCCTGTGATTATTACAACCAAAATTGTGTCCAGGGCCACCAAATGCCCCGATTATTGTCTTATTAAACAGACATTACCAGTGTACTCGGGGAAGCAGATGGTCAGAGGACTGTGCTGGATCTTCTGCTCAAACAGATCCTTCTTATTCAGGAACAGAATGATGGAGGTCTCCGTGAACCACTTGTTGTTGCAGATGGAGTCGAACAGCTTCATACTCTCGTGCATACGGTTCTGAAAGCAACAAATGACAAACAAATATGAAGAAAATGCAAGAAAGACAATATGTGCACATGTTACAGGGATGTATAGTACAGCACAAAAGAAAAGAATAATGGTGGTGACATTGCAGATGGGTGCACCAGAGGAAAAGATCATGTTTTTGGAGAGAAAGTGCGATGTGTTTCATTTGAGAAGATAAAACTTGTACAGACTCGAGGAAGGACAGTGAATATTTCGGTGGAGGGCTTGAGCTGCCAGGAGAACCAAGAAAAGCTCAGTATGATGATTTTGATGTGCAACAAAGAAAGAAAACAAATGTAATCAGCATGAAATGGAGGTTCAAAGCTCCACCCGGACAGAAGGACACATTACAAACATAAACTGGATATTTTTTGGTGAGTAATTTACATATTTGATCGACCATTTTGAGTCAGATAAGTAACAAAACCTTTAATCGGGCTTAAAATCTCAATAGGACACAGTCAAATCTTTGATAATTAGTTTATAAATGGTAGATATTATGAAACGTGCAAAAAAAAAAAGGATGGTTTATGGGAATTTGGGAAGAAAAAAGACAAATGTGGCATGAGAGCTGTGTTTGAAAGCCTGAAATAAAAGATGGAATAATTGAAAAAAATCAAGAAAACGGCTGCAGTTAACAGAATTGCAACTAATCGATTGTTGAAATGATCGTCAACTCATTTAGTAACTGAATAATTGATTCAACTGGTCTCTACATAGTTAGTTCACATGAGTGAAGAAAAAAAAAAAGAGAAGAAACTCAAATTTAGCAGCAATTGCATGAAAATTATGTGGAAAATGTGGCAATGCAATGCAATATTTGATGAAGCCACAAACGACTTCACTTCAGCTTCATCTGGGTCAAATTAATTAAAAATCGCTTCATCACGTGACTTTTGCGTTCTAAACAATTAAGCGATTCATCACAAGAATAGTTGGTAAACAAATCAATAGCAAAATTATCACCCTAATCAAGAGATAAAGTACTAGGCAAATACATAAATACATAAAAGTAGAATAGTTATCTAGCGCAGTTTTTCCCAAAGAGGGGTACGGGGACTCCTAGGGGTCCATGAGGAATTACAAGGAGGTACTTAGAATAATTTAGAATGATTAACTGAAGTTGAAATGTACTTTTATCTGAATTAAAAAATGTTACTAGTTGTAAATTTAGCATTCTCTTGGAGTACCGTGGACCATAAACAGAATTAAAACTAAAATATTGCAGTAATAATTGACAAAATGTGATAACTAAACCCATTTTTTCGCCTGAAACTCAAGTTAAGGTGGACTCTGGGTGTGAGACAAGGTTTAGGGGGTACTCCAGACAAAAAAGGTTGGGGAGCACTGATCTAGCGTCCCGTGCAGGGTGTTTGCTCCTCACCATCTCCTCGTCCTCGGCCAGCACCAGGTCGTAAGCGCTCATGGCCACACAGAAGATTATGGCTGTGACGCCTTCAAAACAGTGGATCCACTTCTTCCTCTCGGACCGCTGACCGCCCACGTCAAACATCCTGCAAAAACGTACAAAAACATGTTACAGAAGTGGAAAAATGTGCAGCAAATCAATAATAAAAGTGATCAGGATCAGTCCCATTGGAAGTCCAGTCCGATAAACTTGTGCCGCGAGGGCATTTTCAGAATTTAGTGAGTGAAATATAGGGGTTAATGCAAACAGACGATTTATTTTGGGCAAGAAATACAAATATGAAACAAGAAAACGAAATAACACAACAAGTAAAACAGGTACAAATCATCTAAAGTCAAATATTGTTCGGCACATTTATACCATTGATCAGTGAATGTGTCCAATTCAGAACATTTAGTCGACTTTTCATGATATAATTAGGCCAGTCACAATAACTAATTTTGATGTACGACAAATATTCCAATTAATGATAAAATTGAAACTACTTTATGCCAATGACACAATAACCTTAAAGCAGGATTATCGCAGTGAAGCCTTTTCTAAACAGACAATATTGTCAAAAACAAGAATTTCAACAAATAAGTTGCAGAATTAAATACTTTAGTATCTATAAAGAGTCATAAATGTTACTTATTCCACCCTCTACATCTTAAATAGTATTGTATAACAGAAAAATGACAATGATTTTCCTTGTATTATAAAGAAAATTCACAAACGATTGCACGATTACTGATGCCCAAAGATATATTGTCAGATCTTTTATTGATTGAAAGATATGATATAGTAATGATCATGACAGGCCTAAATATAATTAAATTACAGATTAGATTAGCATATAATAAAGACACACAGATTGAGCTACAAGTAACAAATAGCTTTTAGGAAATGAATTTAAAAAGCAGAACTCATTTATCTAGTTCTTCTAATAATGTCAAAATGAACTACTGTTTTTAGTTTGTTTGTACCAACAACATACTAATAAACCATGGCAATTTAAAGGCGCACTGTCACTGTCTGTTTTGTGTGGAGGGTTTGCCCCCGGCTCGTCTCCACAAAGATGTTGTTGTTGTGCTTAAAATGTTTCACCGTTTAAGGACACTGAGCAAATATTAAACGGTAAATAAAAGCACAATAGTAGTGTAGGTTCAATCAAACAAGAAAAGTAGAGTAAAGTTACAAATCGTGACATTACTCATCTCCTGCTCGCCTCAAAAAAAGCTGTCTCATTAAGTTTTTGATGCAGTGCTAACGCTAGCGGCTGAGTAAGCATTAAACACCGAGGAGACGTGCCTTAAACTGTTTTAAAGCACCAAGTGGAGTCTTGGAAGTTGGTTATTTCCCACTTGAAAGGTATGAGTTCTGACCAAGGATCGCTCCAGCTCAATAAACTCGTATGTAAACAACAGCAAGCAAAACTAATTTAAACATTAAACGCCCTAAATAACAGATTCTTTTCAGATTCATCCTATAACAAACGTTTATCAAATCATTTCTGTGGTGGTCAGTCGCTCTGGTCCACTGATTATTATTGCTGTAATACGTCCAGGTCTCTCGACCAGCTCCAGTTCAGTTGGATTTACCAATGTTTCAGGGCATTTTGGAAATATTCCAGTTGCAGAAGGTTTCCAGAGTGTGTTACGACTGTTTAACGCACAGATCAGAGCTGTTCACCTGTGAATCTGAAAAGCTTGTTTATCATCTGTAAAGTCGGAGCTATTAGTTATTTCTGTGGTTCGCATGTATCGTTTCCTCACAGCATCATTTGTTTACCTGTTGCCATAGAGCAGTGTTTTTCAACCTTTTTTGAGTTGTGGCACACGTTTTGGGTTTAAAAGCCACCACGGCACACCACCTACCACTGAAACATGACCAAAACAGAACGTTAAGCAAAAAATGTTGTATACCATGAGGCAAATAAAGTCTGTGGTGCTGTCTAGTTCTTTAAATTTGGTAAAAGTGACAGTTTTGCGTTCTTTTTTGGTGAAAATGTCGCTCAGGACATTCCAAAAAGGTATATTAGTTCATTAAATCCGCATTTGTGAATCTGTTAACTCAAACTGGACATTTTCTCAAGGCGCACCTGGCAAAACCTGAAGGCACACTAATGTTCCTCGGCACACTGGTTGAAAATCAAGGCCATAGAGAATTCTCACTGACCGTGGAACAAACAACACGATATCTCTAAATATCGTCTTCAAGAACAGTATGGATGTTTATAAAGTTCTGCGCACGTGAAGTTTCCTCACAGAACGTGCAGCTACAATACACTCTATGTATAACAAGGTATTTATGGGCAATTAAAAACCAGCAGTAATAAAAGAAATGCGAGATGGATATGTTTATTACCACACAGTACAGCATTCTAACCCCAGGCATAACCATAAACTTTTCCATGCCGGAGTGCACCGTTAACATTAATAACAATAAATGAAAGAATGACCTTCACACAATTTCTCCATCTCTTTTTTTTTTTTTTTTCGTTCTCCGTGTGACGCGTTTGGCCTTTTCAGGTGCAGAATGCTGAGTAAGCAGAAGTGATTACAACAGTGGCATACTTAAGGCCTCGGTGCTGCATTCACAAGATAAATATATGCAAATGTGAAAGGGGCCGCTGCACCCAAACGTAAGCTAAAGAGATATGAACTCCCTCCTTAAAAAGTGCTGAAGACACAACTATTACACACAAGACAAGCTGCAGATGCATATTTTAAATTCCCGTGTCGAAATAAAACGGAGTGAAGGACGGGTCAGGCTTTGAAGTTTGTAAATATTTTGAAGCCGGAGTCAGATAAAATACCACTGCTGTGAAATGTAATGTAGATAAGGATCGGCGACAGATGCGAGTCCTTTATGAACAGACTCTGTGAAACCAAATATTTGCGATTCCTCAAAACCAAAACCAAGCAGATTGTCATGGCTACTCAAGCTTTAAATTACAGAGAGAAGTCTGAGCCGTCACTTTAAAGATGGGTAATTGTGCATGAGGATAGTCTTTAATTGTGCAGCCCTAGTTTAGTCCAAACAAAAATCTTTTAATCGAAAATCGGATCAAAATCTCAATTTGAATGGACGCAAATCGTCAAAATATCCTGTTTTATTCTGTGTAAAAGCTGCAAACCCTGTAGTTGTAGATTTGTACAAACATGTATCTGGAAAAAGCAACTAAAACATGACTAAAATTGACAAAAAGGCAGCAAAATATAACGACAAAAACGCATCTAAAAGTGTCAAAAATTTGAGTACGAGTGACAAAAACCTGACTAAAAGCAGCTAAAAGTTACAAATTAGTTTGAAAGCAACCAAAACGCAACTATAATAAACAAAAACAAGACGATAAGCAAAAAAAAGGCGACTGAAACCAAACACGACTAAAAGCACCAACAATTTTCCAGAAACATGTTATTCTGCTCCACATTATTAGTTTGTCAGTTCATCTTTCAGTCTTTTTGTCAATTCTCCTGGTTGTGTCAAAAATGTAAACTTTGAACAAAATCCTATTATAAAAACACGAATTATAACTGCAATTGCAATAATGGTCAGAAAAATCATGATTAGATACTTTTCCCAGTTTTTGTCCAGCTCTATCCCAAACCAGTATCCAATGATTGTCCAGCTCCTGTAGACGATTATTTACATTTGTAGATACCAGGGCTGCAAAAATAATTGGTCACGTTTTGATAATTGCAATTGTTATCTGGACTAAAAAATAACAAAGGCAGTGGCAAAAACTTCAAAAAAGAATTAACTGCTTCTGATTTCTGATCAATAATACACTTCTTTTGTAAATATTCTCGCTCTAGACGTGTTCCTTATTCATATTTTAACTGTTAAGTGGTTAAAAATGTATGTAAAAGTCTAAATACACAATAGAAATAATAGTTTGACCGGTCAACTAATCTCAAAAATAATCACAGACTCATCGACTGCTAAAATAATTGTTAGTTACAGACCAAGTAAACACCAACATCAAGAGTTTAAAACCTACAGCAAACCCACATATTATTAGTTCAGTGCTCTTCTCTTCTAGTCTGTGTAAAACGTTAGCTCTGATGCACTTCGGACAAACTGAAAATGTCAAAAGAACTGTACTTTATTGCCTTCTTCAATCGTGACATAAATAAAGCCGGCTGCATCAAAGAGAGCGCTCTAATCCATCTGAACATGAGCAGTTGTGGTAAAGTGGTGTTGATTTACTTGAAGTGCAGGTCCTTGAAGGTGAAGTGCGTCTCCACGATGCCCGTGGTCTTCACTCTGGTCCTCAGGACGTCCTGCTGCGTCGGGATGTAGTCGGGTCTGGATATCCTCTCCAGGTCGTTCAGGTAACTTTGGACACAAACACACCATTACATACTTTATCTGAATTCATGTGTAACCATTACTTTTACAATGCACTTGTGTTTGAAGAAAGACTTGAAAATGACGTGACGATAATGTGTCAAAAGTCAGGCTGATATTACAGTCAGTTTTACGACGTATTATCTAATGTTATATTGTAATTGTGTTGTAACTATGTAATATTGATACACAGCAAACATGTTTTTGTAGTCTCTTAAAATGACTTGAATTTATAATTTTATCTAGATTTGAGTAGTTTTGGCTCGATGATATTTAATTGCTGATGTGATGCAGAATATTTCACTGGTTTCAAGGCATTTCTGACTGATCATGTGTTTGTCTTAAAAGAAGAAAATTAATTTGCCAATAGGATAAGTAAAATTATCTTAACCCACTGGAAGAAATTTTGGCTTGAAGTAAGAAAGTAATGTATTAAAATAAATCAGAAATGGTTTGAAACAAGTAAAATAATCTAGTTCCATCAAATAGTCTTAAGTAATCTTAATTAGTCAAAATGTCTGAAATTAAGACTAAAAGTTGCTGTACATGGTTTTTGTTAAACTGTTTTGAAACGTGAAAAACACAACTACTTCATGAACCTGATTTTTTCTTTTTGCATGTAATAAAGTAAAGCTTCAGCACAGAAATAGCGTCTATTCAGGTGCAAATGAGACCGCAGCGCTGTCTCTGCATCTATTTATAGACGTTTTATTCTACGAGGAGCAGGAAGTCTGCCGTTAGCATGCTAATGTTTGTTAGCTTTACAGTGAAGGTCCAAGACTTGTAAAAAGTGCTTATAAACTCATCGTGAATATTTAAGATGTTGGGAGTGCATTAGGAAAGTGAGCGATACATGAGACTGATGTAAAGACTTTAAAGTTCTGTTGTTCACGATTCAAAACAGTAAAAATCAGGTACAGCCCCTTTAATATCCCAAAATCAAGAATGAAACAAAAAAACTATCATAATAAAACAATATCGTTTTTGTCTTAATAAATCTGTATCATTATACCCTCCATTTTCACCCTAATTGATAAAACATTTGTCGGAAAATCAAAGTAGTGTAGTTGAAGTGTCACAAGATGGATTATTGTAAATTTTAAAACACAAACCTCACGACAATAAAAGGTTTAAACGTTACACCATCCTGCAACGTTGAATCTACCGTTAGACCTCGTACAATGCTGCAGGATCTGGTCATTTGTTTTGGAGAACAAAGACTGATCTAATAAAATTAGATTAAACTAATAAAAGGACAAAGACTGCAATCCGGTAATGGTAATGGATAATTGGTTTTTTATCAGTTTATCTGTAGCGAAAACAAAGCAGACTCTCACTCTTCCAGAAAGGTTTCCAAAACAACACCAAACAAGCTTTAATTCATTTATACAATAGTTTGACACGGCACATCCACCTTAATTGTTGGAAATTATTCTTAAATGTTCAAATATCTCAGTTTTAATGCATACAAAAAATCTTCCTTTTAGGTTTTCAATTTTATAAGCACTCAAAAAACTTCAATTTTCTTGTTTTTTGCAAGTCAGCCAAGTATTTCAACTTAAAGAAGAATGTGTTGGTGCATGTAGCTAAGACCGCACACTATAAATCAGGCATTATCAAACAGAATCTGACATTATAATCCCTCTGTGTTCCTCTGCTCCGGTCGGTGTCAGGTGAAAGTCTTGTATTAAACAAAAATCAGTGCAGCACGTTCACAAAGAGGACTGTGTTTTCTCTGGGTCCAGTTACACTTCATCCCTGTGGCTCTCCACACGGCTCACCCACACACTTTAACTCCGTCGTTCCAGGTCAGAGGCGTGAATCATCCAGGAAAATACTCAATCTGATTTAAGTTTTCAGATCTGCATTTAAGTCATGTTTAAGTCAAGTTCTTGGCGATGTTACTGCTTTACCTGAAATGTTCCACTTATGACATTAAACATATTTATTATATTTAACAGGTCTTTTAGTTAAAACTACATTTACTATACGTATTTACAGTGTTTGTCTGCAATTTTTATAATCAATTTGATTATTCTTAATTATACTATACATCTGAAAGCTAGGCCTGTCACGAGTATTACTATATCGACTTATCATTCAATATATTTTAGGTGGGACAATATATTTTTTTTGGCCTAAATATTTATCGTGTGTCCATTTTCTTTGCAATAGTGGGGTATTTTTATGTAATACAATAATACTGGAGCTGTAGAAGGTAGAATAAGTAATGTTTATGGCTCTTTATTGATACCAATAAAGTACTTGTTTGAAAAAGCATTTAATTCTGCTATTTATTTATGTTTTTTGACAATACTGTACGTTTAAAAAGGATTTATCGGGATAATCCGGCTTTAAGGTTCTTGTGTCAGTGGCATAAAGTTGTGATATATTATCGTTAATCGGGACATTTTTCTTCAGCGATATGTCGTACATCAAAATTTGTTGCCGTGACAGATCTACTGAAAAGCTCTCATCTTATTTATATGCATGTGTTTTTCCAATTGTATGAAATACAAATCCGACAGCCGTTCTTTTGCCTATTTTAGTAGATTTACAGACTTTTTTTTTTAATACGTGCAGACAGAAGCACTTAAGCATTTAAGGATGAGGAAGAAGTCTGTGGTTTTCTATCAACTGGATTTAACAACAGTTTGATTTCTTGGTTTGTTCCGCTGTTGTAACGCCGCAACCGACAGCTTCAAATGTTCGTCATGACATTACACCTTTTCCTAATGGCTTTCGGCAAGAGACTCCACATTTATAAATGTGTAGAAGAAGAGTGATAAATATTAATCTGGCACGAGCAAGGTTCTAGCAAAAAATAAAAAAAACAATATCCAAATCATCTCGAAAACCCAATTTGAATTGACTTAATGACCAAATCTCAACAGCATTTCCTGTGCAAACAAACAATCCCATCACACTAAAAAGCCATTGTAGTTTAAACCTCTACAAAATAGAAAATCTAGAAAAAAAAACATACGGCAATTGCCAACGCTTGTCACAAAAATCTCAATTAGATAACTCACCTAAATCATTCAGCCCTACACTTTAGTTTCTAGCCCTTTATTTAACAGCTCATATTTATATCCCGTGTGAATCCTACTTTGCAAAACAGAGATCCAGCGGCGTTGTGGCAGACAGTGTTAATGCTAAGCCGAGCCTGAGATGAGAGCTGCAGAGTTGTGTGGTGAAATGACTCACTATGGAGCGGAGTCGTTGACCTGGTACTCTCTGGCGCGTGTGAAGCAGCTCTGCACGCCGCCGTCGGCCCAAAGGCGCTTGATGACGTTGGCCAGTTCCTCCGACATTGAACCCTGCTCCTCCGCTGTGGACGACAGAGCGAACAGCTGCCGAGCATCGTCCTGAAACAGCCCAAATGGACCAGGAATATTAGACACAAACGTAGGCATGTAACAATACTGGTGGTCATGACAATGCAGAATATACAGACCCTGAATTCTACTGCGAACGGTTCATCAAACTTATCTAAAGGACAGTTATTATGCATTATTTGTGTTGTTATTGCCCTTTAAAGCAGAACGCAGTAACTTCAGCGACAGAGCTCCCCCTGCAGGTCTCTTATGAATGTACACTCGGCGGCAAAAGCTTTTTTTCTTCTTTTTTTCCTTCCTTTTTATTGAAATAAGAAAGCTTAATCATATATAAAAACATTTAATGTCGCCAAATATAAAAAAAGAGAGCCCAGGTTTCTCAGGAGAGTTGTCTTCGGGTCGGCGTCAGGAAAAGACATTTACAACCGCTGCATGGACTTACAAAGACATAAGCTAAATAATAAAAAAAAAAAAAAAAGCTTTAATAAGATAAAAATGTTATTTAGTTCTACTTTAAAAGTGCTCTTGAGTATATTTTCTTTGGCATCTCATGTTTTTTTAATAACCCAGCAAAAAAAAAAAGGTTTAACAAAACAAACTACTTCTAATGTTTCAGGCTTTACCCAACTGTGCGATGGGCTCCATCTACTGGCAGCAGAGTGAATTACACACTAGAGATAAAGAAATACTGGGTGCAGGGAAACAGGCTTGTAATGACTGTGATTTGACGCTTGGGTTGCTCAGAATGGACGTAAATACAGCACAGAAGATTCTTAGAGTCACGTCAGTTAAGGAGAAAATGTCACAAATTGACATTATAGAACCTCAATATAGAGAGTGTTTTTGACGCTCGGAGGGGAGAGGGTTTTCTAACCAGAGTTCATCAATCAACTACAAATGAAGCTAAATGCAACTCGAGGTATGTTTTTATTCAGATAAAATAATATTTCATCTAATTTACAACCTGACACCATTCCAAGAACCAACTGGTAATCCCTCACGTACCCCTTGGGGTCCTTGTACCCCTGGATGGGAAACACTGGAATAGTCTGGAATAAGCGGCTGAGGCAAAAGCTATCAAAACTATCATCATGTGTCCAACTCAAAGTGCGCTTAAAAGACTACAACTGCAGGAGTTCATGCAAAAACAACTATTTATGCAGAAAAGTATCAGTGCATTTATGGGTCTGCCTCCAGCATAACGGCTCATGTCCTTTTTCAAGGTTTTCGGAAAAAATAGAAAAAACACTTGACACTCATCAAAAGAAATTACAGACAGGAAGTATTTTTTGGCTGTGAAACGCTTTCTATTTGGCCAAGGATGGAGCCAGTGACGCTTATGATCCAGCAGGGTGTAATTCTGGCCAAAAAATGACTATGAAACCATGAGACCAACGACAAGTAAATTAGATTAAACTCATGATTCACTCCAAAATCGTTTTCTAACACTTAATATCTTCCCCCTTTTTTGGCACTGTCCCATATAAATCCAATAAACAAAATAATTAGCTGACGAATAACCTAAAGGATTACAGCCGTATAGTTTCTTTTTCATCTGTGCATTTCGATGTGGTTTAACATTGACCAGGACACAGGGTTTTGATGTTAGCGCGTTTCTCAGTATTAGTTAATCATTGTCTGCTCTTCCACTTCAGTGCGCTACAGGTCACAGCTCCAGCACATGAGGGCAGTTAAAGACTTCAGAACTGGACTCACAAAACTGCAGACCAAGTATCAGCATTTGTTTCATTCTCTATGTTGGTCTGAATTAATTGCAAGCAAATCAAAACCACAAAAACGATTATTAAGGCAACGCAATGTCCTCTGCAGACATTTAAATAACAACAAGGCCTTCAGAGTCTTAGGCCTGAGTTTATTACATTTATTTTAAACGAGACATTATACTTTTTCCAGGTACTTTGAACTATAACATAATTTATTTTTCATTGTGAACTGCAATATAGATCTAAAATGATACACTTCCTGTTTAATTCTGCAGAACTGACAAGCCCCGCCTCTTCGTAGTGACATTTCAACGTAACAAGCGGCAAATTGTTATCTACGTTTTATTTTTTTAAAGTGGCTGCGTGACATTTTAGAACTTTACACGTGTCACTTGAAGTAAATCAAAAATATGTAATTGTGATTTATCAAGTCAGTATTGCGATTATATTTGTGATTTGTTGCAATAATGGGATTCAAAGTTCAAAAGTTCAAAGTTCACATTTTAAACACAACCAGGAGAACTGACAAAAAATCTGATACGAACTGACAAACTAATAAAACAATAACATGTTTCTGAACGTTTTTGTTTCTTTCGTAGCGTTTGTTTCCTTTTAGTTGCACTTATGTCGCTTTTAGTTGGATTTTTGTCGCTCGTATTTGTCGCATTTAGACTAGTTTTTGTCACTTGTACCAGAACATGTTCTAACAAATTTAAACTACAGGATCAACAGTTTTTATGCAGAACAAAACAGGATCTTTTGTTGTTTGTGGAGGTAAAAATTGCAGCCTTTGCGATTTGCTAATAGCGGTGAATTGTGCAGCCCTAACTCTATCATTTTTTCAAATAATCACACCAAGTACAGGGGTGTGGGCGGGGATAGGGGGTCGATGAAAACTGAACTTTTTTGAGGACTCGAAGTTGCAGGACAAAACAGGATTAACTCCAACATGCATAAATCTATCAAAATACAACTTTGAGTAAAATATGATGAGGAAACATTGTTGTATCGAGGTTAAAAGCTCATTAAAGTCGATTTTTTAGTCAGGTGCAAAATACAGTGAAATAAACTTACATCCCTCAAATGAATTAAAATCTCACATTTGTTGGTTCAGACAATCATACAGTACATGAATCAGCCGTATTTCAAAACGTGCCTGTAAATGTCTGGAACAAAACGCAACTGGACTATCAAAAATAACCACAAATACAGCGGAAATAGCACTTTTTAAAACCCTTGTTCGAAAGACTACACAGCAAGTACTTCTTAATGTGTGGCTTTTTAGTCGTCTCTATTTCCAAGGACAATATTTAAATTTTACATATCTCAAAACAACAGTTATATTAGAACATTTTCGCATCGCATA
Organism: Rhinogobius similis; assembly: GCA_019453435.1. Taxonomy (NCBI): domain Eukaryota; kingdom Metazoa; phylum Chordata; class Actinopteri; order Gobiiformes; family Gobiidae; genus Rhinogobius; species Rhinogobius similis. The sequence goes on along the minus strand of CM033627.1, from coordinate 9,857,264 downwards.
TCGCATACTTCTAAGACAGAGTTTTATCTTGTATAAAACCAACTAAGCCTGTGTAGTTTGAGCCCTGCAAACCTGTTCTGAAATACGATTCTTTTATTAGTTTGACAGTTCATATTTCAGTCTTCTCTCAAATGTTAAAGCTTTTTTATGTTGTTTTATGTTATGTTGTTATGTTTTTATGTTATGTTTTTATTACATTCCATTTTTATCCCAAAGATTTGACAATGACTTTGGGATAAAAGTCGAAACGTCTCGATCTTTAAACAGCGTCCGGATGACAACCTCTGAAACCCTTTCTACGATGTTATGTTTTTATGTTAAATGAAGGCAGTGTTTATCTTCAGTAAATGCTCATGTTCATGGAAAAAGTCATGCAACAATCTTGTGACACAACATCCCCTTTTCTCTAAATCCTTTCCTGTGTCTTTACTCTGTCTGTGTTTCAGTACGTGCTTTATGTGTTCTGTTTAGTGTTGCACTAACGGGCCGTAGTAGTAGATATTATAATGATTTAAAGTGACAGTGCACTGCATAACATTTGTACTCTGCATAATTTCTGTGGCTTCACACGCTCAAGGCGAGATCCTCTGCCGAGAGAAAGAGAGCGGGAGGAGAAGTCGCTGTAATTATTAATGTTACACAATATTTTCTGCACATTCTGCTGCACGTTGCGGTCCAAAGCTAAACTTCAGATGACAGCTCCACATTAAAGCAGGTTAATTGCTCTGTCACCTCTTTATATAAACTGTGGGGGAGAAAGTGGTAAACCAGACTGACTTCTAGAGCTGCAAGATGTATCACAATCGTATCGAAATTTGAATGATTACAATAAGCAAACCGCAAAAAAAAAGGCAATTAATATTACATTATTTGTATTGTTATCAGCCTTTGAACAGTGGCCAGTACAAGCAAGGCAAGCAGTGATTGACCAATAAAAATCTAAAATCACCAGGTGTCAAAACTATTATTAAATTGTTATGAGAAATATCCAGATAAGTCAGTTTTCCTTCACTTTCACTGGCCGCTTGGCTGGAAGTCACAGTGTGTTTTAGTGGCATCTAGAGGCCGCTGAGTGGTACTGCAGGCATCCACCTGCCGCCCAGCGCGCCCTCTGACCCTGTAACACTGAGCCCCAGCTACACTCTTTACAAACTGGGAGGAGAACAGCATGTTGTGTGTGTACTGAGGACCAGGCTCATACAGTCATGAAGGACTGAATAAACAACCAGAGATGTCTGAGTGCGAACTGCACATGTGCAGCAGGATGTTAACAACTAGCTTTTAGTGTCAAGTCAGTATTTGTAGCTGTAGCTACGTTCACGTTCATAATGTTCAGCCATACTGACTTCGGTCTGTATAAATTACAGAGAGCACTAGTCTGGATGCCAGGTTTGCTTTATACGCACAAATATCACCAACCGAGGCCTTTAAACAATCTGATCTGGCCCATGATCCTTCTTTCAAATATTAAACAAATATATTTTCTCTTGTTTACTGGTTTAATTCTAGGATAGCACTAGTTTATACTTTTTTGTAGTTTGTATTTTATTTTTCCATATCATTATTATTTATCATTATTGAAATAGATCTAGTGTGTTGTGCCGTGGCCTTCTGAAAAACTATCCCTCGGGAAAAGGAGGTTGCATAACCCTGTCTTGATCTTATGTCTCTTAAAGCCCAGCTCTGTTTGAGGCCACGCACCGCTCTGGCCGCGTCCTCGTAGTCGATCTTGAGGTGGTCCATGGCTTTGAGGATGGTGACGATGGACTGGATGGTGTTGCTGTAGACCACAGCCTTGTACTGTTTACACTCGTCCTCTGAGTATCCATCCTCGTGGATGATTCTGCACACAACCAAGACAAACACAAGACAGATTAGTAAATATATGTACAGATTTACTAAATAGAATTGCGCTAAAGACATTCCCTGCTACAAGTAAATCTCCAAAGAGACAAGCAGGAGGCCAAATTATAGGTCAGAATGCACGCTATTAAAGGAATTTATTGTAGCAAAAAATAAAAAATAAATACAACCTGAAATTAAATAAATGCCCCATTCTTTTTTAAGTGAAGGATTTATATTGAAAGTCCCTCGATGGACAAGTGCCAGTCTACTATTCAAATTAATATTCCCACACTAAATGCAGTGATTGAAACTTGAAGACTGAAAAGACATATATATATATATATATATATATATATATATATATATATATATATATATAAACATTTAGCCGTGTCTGAGCATTACACATTGCATTGCCAGAGTTAACTTCTTCAGCTTATATGGATTTATTATTGCCTTATTTGTTGTTCTCGCTTTGTCAGTTTTTAAATGTTTTGAGTCTGAAATAAAGGCTTGATAAATTCATTATTTTAGGTTAGATTTAGTTTCACTGTGGAACAGGCAAAACTAGCCTCTATGTAGATTAACATTTCTATTTTCTAATCTGTAGCCTAGGCTTGGAAAAAATATATTTCACTTAAACAAATTATATCAATATAAACGTATTGTGCATCGAGATATACTGTATATAAGATATAATCACCCTAAAACCAACAGGTTTTCTACATTGAATCGGGCAACACAAATGAGACACTGTGAGGCTCATTCCGCTCATCTACAGAACCAAAACATCACATTACAACATCAACAACTTGGCCATCATGACCAATGTTTTTGTAAGAATAAATCAACATTACAATTGTTATCAGTAAAAGCATTCTTCAGTTTGAACATGTTTACCATCAGGGGACACAGATAGTTAAAGGGAGGGTAAACTCACCACCAGGAGAACTGGCAAAAAGACTAAAACATGAATTGAAACTAATAAAAGACTCACGTGCCATGTTTGCTGATTTAGTCATGTTTTTTGTCAGTTTAGTGTCGTTTTTTTTTTCATTTTTAGTCAAATTTACAGTTTTTGACGCTTTTGGACGTGTTATAGTCACTTTTGATGCTTTTAGCTGCGCATTTGCCACTTCTGGTTGCGTTTTTTGCTGCTTTTAGTCGCATTTTTGTCGCTTATTTCAGATCACGTATGTACAAATCTAAGGGTTAGCAGTTTTTATACAGAAAAAAAAATGAATATTGCGTCATCTGAAGGAAATAACAGCACTTAGAAACAGAAATAACTAAACAATTGCAGCCTTTGCCATTTGCTAATTGCGTCCTTTCAAATTGCGATTTCGATTGTGTTCAGTTGTGCAGCCCCGTTATTCAGACTGGGTTTTGTAATACACATTTTCAAACATACCGTTGCATCACTTCATACAGTACGTTTGAGAATAACTGGGTCAAGGAGTTTTGTAACGCGGCGCACAATGACGCACAGACAAAGACGCGCAGATGAATGGGTGTTAGATTGAGATGGATGCGGCCGGTTCGGGGGTGTCTCTCTGGCCCTCTCGCTGCACAGTCTGGGGCCACACACACGGGACGTCCCATTGGCTGAGGCCGGGGTGAGGTTTTCAAAAGGACTCATTAACATGCAGGAGATCACACCGGCACACTGCACAGCCAACTCTCAAAGACACAAGGTTTCAATGGGCTTTTCACCGCGCAGGAGATGTGGATATTTACTGTTTCTGGTTATAATTACAGCTAAAACAACTATTAGTTTGGGATTTAAACATGTTCAGTGCGTTCGTTTTTCTTCAATGACAAATTTAAACACTTCTGAGAACATTTAATGGTCATAAAGTGACAAGAAAAAGCTCCCTATGTAACTTCTCTGGTGATATTGCTTTACATACACCATGTGGCATTAAATATATTCTTCTTTCCGCTGCTTTTCATATATTTTTTGTATATTTAACTGGATGACACAGATTATGCCTTTTATATTTTATCAATAAGATAATTAAAATAAAGAAATAAATGAATTACGCCCAAGTAAGTGGTTTATTGTGTTGTTATCGAAGTAATCAAAGCTTCTATGATTGATTTAAATGTGCTTTTCAAACAAAATGACTAGACTTAGCTGTAGTAGTATTTAATATAATAGTAAAACTGAAAATAATTGCATACTAGGACTGTAATCCTTTAGTCGTTTAGTCATCGGTCGATGGTGTCTTAATCGACCAAGATTTTAATTAGTTGATTAAATAATTATTTTGTGCAGATTAAAAGGATTCATAAGGCAACGAGAAGATATGGAGTGAGTTAGCTGAAGATTTTTCAGTGAATGAAGAGTTTGGATTTTTGGAGTGAAAAGTTGAATCTAAATTGTATATTTCTAACAAATAAATACACAGTTTTTTATGTATAAAGTTGTTTTTGCATTAATTCCTGTGCAGTTGTGTTCTTTTGAGTGCAGTTTAAGTCACCTACACAAGATGCTTCATAGTTTTGTTATATTTTTGACACACTCCCTGTCGATAGGGCAAGTCTTTAGTCAAGCGAGAATTTCTTAGTCGACTACAGCCCTAATGAAAAGTCATTAACACCTGTATTTTTTCATGACAAACATTTTATTATGGGCAACAAACTGTACACCAATCCACCTTTTCAGTGTCAGTATCAGTATCCATACTCTGCCTTTTGGCCGATCATATCATATCAGAGCAGAGACTGAAAACAGCATTTCATTCCTGTCCAAAATAGACTAAATGTGTTATGTAACTGTTATATATGCTTCAAGTAACTGCAGTGCAGCTATGTATAATAAAAGTAGTAACATTAGGACAGTAAATACTCTTTTTAAGGATATAGCCTGAACTGAGTTGAGACCCTTCCTGCATTCCATTTGCCTGGTACCATTCCATGTTTTAGCTCTAATGCATTTTCATTGGGGGAATTAGCGTTAGCCTCCAAACATCACAACCTACGAACAACCACTGGACACACGTGAGTAACACCAGAGCAGAGTTAGAAAAGATTACCACGTGAAGAAACGATGAGTGCAGAGATGAGCACACATGCTAACACTCTCGAATAAACATTTGTTCAATCTAACGTTATCAGACTAGAGGTTGAAGTTAGATATAGACAAATGTGATGTGTGAACCACCACATGTCTGCAATGTCAACAAACAAAAAAAAATAGTTTTATTTGTTGTCCTATATCAGTGTATGTGATAGAAAGCTCTGTCACGTACCAGACTCTGCTTCTAAACACATCCCTCCTGGAAGGGTCTATACCTGAGCTAGGACATTTTTCTCTTTTCCTTAGACAAACCAAACATGTTCAGGTTAAATATTCAGGAATAATGTTAAATATTATACATTTTTATTATTGTACCTTAAATTTGCAATCTCATGTTTTGAAACTATATTTTTAATGGCCTTATAAAAGGATGTGTCTGCTGTATGCAATGAGTGCATTCAGCCAGTAGATGGCACATAGCACTTGCACAGTTTAACGATGATAGCGCTGTAAAAACACAAGACTAAGATTTAGCCAGTGCAACTGAAGGAAACTTCAGGTATTTAGGGTATTTAGGTATAGGTTTTTGATGACGGAACGTTATTAGGACATGGTTAAAAGATCAAAAAAGTCACTGTAGCAGAATATATGTCCTTTAAGGGTTAAGGTAGACTTTATTGTCCCTATAGGGAAATGAATCCTCTGCATTTGACCCATCCTTCAGTACCACAGGGGCAACCTGTCAAAATAAGTATCAAAAATCAGATACTAAAACTAGTATCAAAACTAGATACTCATTTGAACAACTAAAGAAATGTAATTTAAAGAATAAAATATGACCTGTTTTAAAAGGATTTTGAGCTCAGAATTAGAGTAAAGGACACATAAGGATTTTTTGCCCTATTTTCCTGTGATTTTCAGTCGTGAATCTAAAGTGTGCACCGGAGAAAGAAGCGACTAGACTCCAGTCGCAGTCATTCCAACATGTTTGAATTATAAGTCCGATTTGAGACGCTGTATTGTTTTCTAACACTACAGAGTTCAGCCGCAAAGGAAAAGAACTGGGAACAGCGTCAGAGATAAAACTTTCTATTGTCGCCTTTTCAGAAAAGTAAGATGCACAAAAGGCGCTACAGCATGCCGTGTGCTTATTATCCCTGCCTAAACATCAGATTAATGCTTGAAAGGGCACACGCACTACTTTAACGCCTACAACCAGACTTGAAGCATGAATAAACACTCATTCACTGCGTGGTTCTTTTCCTTCTCTTTTCACCTCCTCTCGTGTGGCTCACGTGTGTCTCATAGAAATTATCCACATGACACAGTTTTCCGTTGATAAAATGCACATGAAACATTGTTAATGTTTTTGATGTCCATTTGAGTGAGTTGGCATCACTTCTAGCGCACAACTTTGGCCTGTTTTAGTCAGAAGTCACATGACGCTGTTTAACCAATGAGAAGTCAGGAAACACGACCGCCTAAATAAAGCATTAATAAACTGAGTTCTGTCGTTATTAAAGATTATAACATTGTTTTTGTGGATTCTTGGTTGTACTTTGTCGGGGGAAAATGTGTTTAGTTGTCAGTCAGAGTCATGTAGTGCACTCTCCTCTCAAGTGTGGACCTCAAACTCTCATCGCACAGATGCCAGTCGTGTCATGTGAGAGAGTTGTGTAGTGCGTATTTAATATTTAAAGAAAGTGCTATTATTTAGTATTGAAAAGGTCAGACTGTTGCCTAAAATCTTGGCCTAAAAAAGGTCCAGCACCTTATGGTATTCACCTTATTCTGCCCCGCCCACTTTTGCCGTTTTTTGCCACAGATACGCACTTTTGTTGTAAACGCACTTCCGTTTGACGAGAACTCCGTTAAAGCTAATGACGAATGAGGAAAAGTCTCTCCGCTAAAATGTTACATAAAGTAGGTTGATTTGTGTAAAATGTTTAATGAACACGAGCAACAACAAGTCAACAACGCTCCGATTTCCTGGGAGGCCTGAAAACTGCTTTTTAGTCCATGTAGAACTTATTTTCTGTTGAGCTCGTCTGCTCCATGTAAACTAATACAACGGAAACAAGATGGCGGCGCCCACGACAACTTCCGGAATAAGGTGAATTGAAATCGTTATCCAGAATCGAGTGTATTTCTTAGTATTGAATTTAGTTTAAAATCTTCGTATCGCGACAACACTAATCTCCAGATCTTTGAGTTCGGTGGTCCGGAATGTAACTGGAGGATTTTACCAAATGTGTGTATTTTGGGTTGATGGGGGAAACCGGAGCCAGCAGGAAACCCACCCAGACACGAAGAGAAACATTCAAACTCCAGAATGTCAGATCCACGACAGACACAAAAACACTGTACAGTCGACTGCATCAAAGAGAAACAACGACAAAACATGAAAACCCGAGAGAGCATTATAAACATTGTTAAATTATGAGAAGAAGAACTCTGTAAATGATTCAGGGACATCCCCATCACCTCAGCCTTTGCTCTATAGTTTACGACACACATCCTGTTCCTGCTTCTGCTCCATACATTTATAATTGAACAAAACAATGCGAGCACTTACTTCATCTGCTTCACAATGGTGCTCTTGCCCGACTCGCCAGCACCTGCAGGACACAAGAAAAACAGGCCGAGGTTAAAAATATGCTCGTGTAGCCGTAATGTAAACACACTGTCAGACCGCGCACATCTGCACCTCTGTTACTCTTTAACTCGACACTGGGCTGCGAGACGTCAACTCTTCACTTTGAGATACAGTTTAATCTGAGGCGTGGGACGTGGAAAATGGACTGGACATGAGTCAAGAAACATATGTGAAGAGTTCATTTGCAAAAACTGATATCTCCTTTTTGAAAATGTGACTTTTTTCTCTTTTTTTTTACGTTCTTCTTCACATTTTGTTGATAATTTTGTTGGATGGAATAATATTTGTTTGCGATATAACAAGCTTTTTGAAAACCCTGCTAGACAAAGAGTAAATTGTAAGTCGAGCTGCAATAAAGTCTAGTGCTTATTCTTTCGATTAATCAATTAATGGTTTAGAATGCAAAAGAATGCAAAGATGGAAAGATTTTCACTAAATTTGACCCAGATAAAGCACTAAATGTACACATTTTACACATCCTTTTCATCCTGATTTAATCATAAACCTTATTTTTTCTCCTCATATTTTAGCCTCTATAGACCATGTTTTATTTGATTTCGATTCGATTTATCATCATTTCAATAATCAATTTGATGTGATAAATCAATTTATTTGTTGCAGCTCTGATTGTAAACCTTCAACTTTTTTTTTTTTTTTTTCTGTTTTTGCAAATAAAGTCTTAATTTATACATTTGTAGCTTGTGTGTAAATGAATACTCCCACAGTCAACTCACACCTTTTAACTTTTCTGATGGAGCGTCTGTCACCTACTTGCCTACTTGAGATGTTATCACTTTTCTTGAAATGTTCCACAGCATATCATTCAACTCATTTCCATGGAGACAAGCAGGTGACACAACCCGAAATTCAGGTCAGAACCATTAAGAATTATGGCTGATTATGGATTGATCTCATTATTCAATTTAATTCATTTTGTGACGCCCAAAATCATAACAGCAGCTGCTTTGGTGGGCAAACAACAAAGTAAAACAACAACAAGATAAATTAAAACTGACTTTTGGTATTGATTTCATGAACATTACACTACTAGACAGATTTTAATTGGTGCCATTTAACACAAAAACTAAAATGTATTCCTCCAAACTCTGCTCCTTTTTCTGAGTATTGGCCAAGGACTTCTCGAGTAAAAACCCAAAGCATATAATTGATGATTAGACATGACTCAATCTCAATCTTGATTCAAATTTGATTGATTGACCTGCCCCCGAGGTTATCCAGCTCATTGTAAGAGTGCATGTCTTTTCAGCAATAAAAAAACACCACAAACACAACATAGTTCAGAACGAAAAACGAAAAAAGCTTTTGTGCAACATTCAAATCAAACATGAACAGCTCGTCCATCCACAGTCATAGCTTCCTCTTTAAACACACACTTCCTCCTGGGAACATTTTAATGCTACTGTCTAAGCCTGTCTCAATAATTACTATATCGACTTATCGTTCAATAAATGAAAGATGGAATCATGTATTTTGGGGCTAATGTTCATCGCGTGTACATTTATTTTGCACTAACAGGAAACCATTAGTTACTTGTTGGTAATATACTATCAGATCTCTACTAATTCAGAAGTAAAAGGTTTAATAAATGATACCAATGACTTGAATTTTACAATACGGTTCATTTGGAATAGGGTTTAATGTTTTCAGGTTGTTGTTGAAGTAGTTCCAGTAAGGGCTGCAACAAGTCAATCAATTCATCTCAACCAATTGATTATTTAATCTAGTAATCAAGAACTCATAAACTGGTCTATACACAGGCTCCAAAACATGCCATCTGTTTTATGACTCAAATTGAGCAGTAAATGCATGAAAATGACCTGAAAAATGTGTAAATGTAATGTATTTTGTCCATAAATGTACTCCACCAGGTCCTCAAACGGCTTCACTTCAGCTTCATCTGGGTCAAATTAACTAATCCAGGGTTGTTCAACCTTTTTTGAGTTGTGGCACACGTATTGGGTTTAAAAGCCACCACGGCACGCCACCTACCACTAAACCATTACCAAATCAGGCCATCTAGTTCAAAATATAGTCTGTGGCACTGTCTAGTTCTTTAAATGTGTCAATAGTGATGTGATGTTGCTCAGGACACTCCAAAAAGGTAAATTAGTTAATTAAATCCGCATTTATGAATCTGTTAACTCAAACTGGATATTTTTCAAGGCACACTGGGCAAAACCTCAAGCCATGCTAGTGTTTCCCAGTACACTGGTTGAAAATCAGTTAGTTGCAGCCAGAGTTTCAGTATTATCGTCTCTTGTGAAATTTTCTGGAACACATCGCAATCAAACACTGTCGTGACAGGTCTAGACATGGGCTTTCTTTTCCGTGTGTTTATCGGAGGAGCCAGAGGCAACACTGGGCCTCATCTGCCACGAGGAATCTACCCCTCCGCTCAGCCCTGACCCCGTGGAGCCTGTCGGAGCGCTCAGGCCCGGGGTGAAGTCTCCCTGAAATACACGGCACACAGCATGAGAAAGAACCACAGGAGACAGCTGTCAGTGCCTCCTCCTCGTTGTCCTCTCCCAACAAGATTTATGGATGTCTGTGAGAGACGGAGAGTGTCTGCTGACTACAGTGATGAATGGAAACGTATGAAAAACAAACTAAAAATAGCTGGAGATTTATTAGTCGGACTGCAAGATTAAGTGCCGGAATTGCAATTTGGTCACAATTAGCAAACGGGAAAGGCTGCAATTATGTATGTAAATTAAATATCAAGAGGAAAAGAGACTGTTGTAGTTTAGCTTTCGACAAACATGTTCTGAAATGCTAGCAGTGAACATATTTATTGGTTTTCTCAAGTCAATTAGGGCTGTACGACTGATCGAAATCGAATCGAAATCGCAATTTGAATGGAGGCAATTAGCAAATCGCAAAGGCTGTCATTTTGAAAGTGCAATAATTTCCTTCACAAACAACAAAATATTCAGTATTGCTAACCCTGCAGTTAAGATTTTGTTAAAACATTCTGAAGCAAGCGACACTTACGCGACTAAACACGACTAAATGCAAAAAAATGTAACAAAAAGTGACAAAAATGCAAATTAAACTATCAAAAATGCAACTTAAACTATCAAAAATGCAAATTAAACTATCAAAAATGCAACTTAAAGCGTCAAAAATGCAACTTAAACTATCAAAAATGCAACTTAAACTGTCAAAAGTGCTACTTAAAGTATCAAAAATGCGTCTAAAAGCATCAAAAATGCGACTTACAGTGCCAAAAACGCAAGCAACAAAAACATGACTTAAGGTGTCAAAAACAATGCATAGGGACAAAAATGTGACAAAAAGTGACATAAAGCGTCAGAATGTTTTGAAACATGTGATTCTTTTATTAGTTTGCCAGTTCATATTTCAGTCTTTTTGTCAATTCTCCTGGTTGTGTTCACAATCGCAATTAGAAACTTTTCCCAAATTGCGCAGCTCTTAAAGAAAGTACTATAGTTTAGTGTTGAAAATGTCAGTCAGTTTTCTAAAACCTTGACCTAAAAAACAGCATTTGTATTTATCCTTGTGGTATCGAAATCGGGATCAGGAATTGAGTATATTTCTTAGTATCGAATAGCGTCTGAAATGATAGAATTGTGATTGCAATACATCCAAATCAGCAAATTCCAAATCGCGCAATCTTAAGAGGTTCAAAATCTAAAATCTTGTCCCAAAAATCACGTACAAGAAAGTGGTAAACATGGAATCACTTCTGGTAGTTCAAAGGTTAATGATTCAGTGAGGCACAAACTATTTATAGTCAAACTGTTTTTGGTCAAAGGCAAAAAAGAAAGAAAGAAAAACGACACAAATTCAGAAAAAATCCAACAAGTGCATGCATTTTTCAGTCAAGTTTCAGTCAAACTTTCATTCAAAACACAATAAAACCTCCACACGCTCGTATTACGCTGTTACATAATGTTTGTTTTCAGTGGCTTATCTCTGTGGATGGAGTTTGAGCTCAGTATTGCAGGAAAACCGCGGGGAGCAGCGGCCTGACTATCAAACAGCAGATAACCAGAGGAAGTTTATAATAAAGCTTTATGGACGTCCTTCTGGAACTAATATTGTCTGCAGTTATTATCCCCATATGTTACTTAGTGCAGCGCTGGGACCATAAATTAACATGTTTGTTTATTAAAGACATTTGTTACCATGTGGTAGCCCTTTATTGCTAGCGCTTTAACCAGAATGTAAAGATTAAGCGCTGTTTTGCTGATTAATAGTGAATTGTCTGAAAAGGATGACAATATAAACTTAAAATCCTCTGCACTGACGAAAAGAAAGAATTGAGCTTGTTTAGAAATGTTAGTATTGTGACTGCAAAAGCCAAAATCTTGTTTTTGCTATGCTTAAATCGAATAATAATGAATAATTTTTTATGACCATGTTTATTTATCCTATTTTTATTGCATGCACCTATTTCTTTCATTCCTGTCCTAAACTGTGTGTTGCAACAGTGGAATTTCCCCATTGTGGGACAAATAAAGGATCTCTTATCTTATCTTATCTTATCTTATAGTGTTCTAATTTATCATTATAAGTTACAAGTAAAAAGGGAAAAATACATATTAAGCTTGTCGTTAAAGCCTCGCTGTGTTTAATTTTCAGCCATTTGAATAACTCAAAGTAAGGTACAAGTTTATCAAGGTATTTTTGAGTAAGAAAAGCACTTGTAATCATGAATTAACAGCCTTTATTTTGAACTATTTGCTGAAAGATTAAAGCTTAATTAAAGTAAACATGTAAAAAAAAAACTGCTATTAGAGCTTAGAAATAGTTGATTAAAATGTGTATCATCAAAGCTGCTGACAAAATAGTAGAAACGGGAAATGTCTTGGCGTGGGTGCATGATTCAGAAGATTTTGTTTTGTTTTACCATTTCCATTTCCATTTGAAGGTCTCAAAGTTCAAACAACACCATTACCTCATGGTTGTAACTCAACACAACAAGACCTCGGGATGAACCTTGTTACATAATAGATTTGGGTTGGATTTCTATATAAGCGCCCATAAGACAAACCGTGTAATCCTTTCATTATTAATACAAAAGCCATTTACGGGACAATTCTTCTATGTCGGCTCAATAATGTATATGTTTGAGGTGACAGAGAATGGTAAATGCCGGTGGCTTATGCTCTAAATGTCTCTTAAAATGAATAGACTTTATGCAGAAAGAAGACAGGGACTAGATCTAGAGTTTAAAATGTATTGTCCTTTCAGTTCATGCAATGCCCCAAAACAGTGGCTTGAGTAGCTGATAGTTCTACATGTTTAAAGCACACATATTATGCTACAGTGACTTTTTTTTACATTGTTCAGTCATCAAACACCGCAGTTTCATTTAGCTTCATTCACGCTATTTTGAGGAATGCTGGTTAGAAAGTCCTCTCCCCCCGACCGTCAAAACACTCCCTCGATCAGCGACGTTTTTCCAAATTTAGACGAGAATATTCCACTGTTTTAAGTCCTTAAAACATCACTAAACTCGTCTCTAAACTCTGCGCATTTCTGCCACCTAAAGATGTCAAACGTAAAGTACTCAAGAGCATGTTTAAAGGCTAATACAGGCTAAGACAGAAAATGCATAATATTTTTCCTTTAAAGTGCTTATAACAGGTTAGATTACTCATTTCACGCAAACATATTATGAACTTGATTACATTTAAGATTTTACTACACATTTTGCCTATTTGTTCCCAGTTTGACGGTGTATAATGTTACTTCCTGGTTGAACATGTGACACGCATGATGCTACAGCTGTTACCTAGCAACCATACTAGGGCTGCTCAGTTAATTGAAATTGCAATTTGAATGGACACAATTAGCAAATCGCAAAGGCGGCAGTTTTTGAAGAGCAATCATTTCCTCCACAAACAAAATATCCTCTTTTATTCTGCATAAAAACTGCTAACCCTGTAGTTTAGATTTGCTAAACATGTTCTGAAACAAGCGACAAAAACGCAACTAAAGTGTGCGACAAAACAAAAGCGAGACTCAGTGACCAAAACTCGTGACAAAAATGTGACAAAAAAGTAAAAAATTCTGTCTTTTATCATTTCTCCTGATTGTGTTTAAAACGTCAACTTTGAACAGAATCCCATTATATCATAAATTGTAAATGTAATCGTATTCACCAACCACTGGGCTCTGCTTAATCCACATTTTTTTTTTTTTTTTTTTTTAAAGTTTCAAGTTAAAGCTTTGGTACAAGTCTTTATTGTATCCCAGATTTAACTTGAAACTACTATTACACTATTCTTATGTAATATTATTTGCAAGAAAATATATTGTAAAAGCAGATCTTATGACAAAATTCAGATTAATTGACACTTTCTGCATCACACTGTAAAACATTTAGATTTGTCGATTGCAAACCTGGAATAAAAGAGCCCGATATGTCACTAGAATATGCTTTCGGATAGCTTTAAGAAGGCTATTTAAATAACCAATTAACTATAATGCTAGAATATACTTTAGTTAAGACACAAACTGGCGTAAATATGATAAATACCACACTGTGCAATAGAGTATTTCAGGCAGCCAAGTTTAAATGATCTGTAGCTGTGTTCTAGGGGGGAATAAAAAGTATGTTGACAATTTTGCACTCATGAATAACACAAAACACGGATTATTTAGTTGTGTCGTATTTTGTTGTGCTGTAGGCAAGGGCGTAACTTTGGCTTCAACTTTGGGGGGGTCGAGAGGCTACAGGCAAATGGCTGTGTATCGGACAAAACACATTCCTTTCTATGTGATCTATCTCAGTGGTCCCGGGCCGCGGACCGGTACCGGTCCGTGGATCAATTTGGACCGGGCCGGCCCGCAATTCGGGAAGCCGGTTCGGGTCCACATTTTCCTCGCTTTCTGCTGTCGGGCTGAGTCGGCGGCCCAGGGGGCAGAGAGGCGTACGTGCGTAACATGCACTCCACGGCGAAAGAGCGCGTGAGCAGCCAGTGCTGTGATGCTCCTCCTCATCCTCGAATAAAGTGGTCAAAATATGTGACGTGAGAAAAGACGTTAATGAAAGCGCGGCTGCTACACGAGCGGAGGAGAGAGAAAGAGAGAGAAAGAGCAGCGGAGGAGAGAGAGAGAGACGAAAGGAGCGAGGGAGAGAGCTCATGTGGGCCAGCGTCAGCGGAGGAACAGGCGCGTCTGGTACAGGAGACGTCCCGTTGGTGCAGGTCGAACACTAAACGATTGAAGCCCTGTCAGGCGCTTTATTCTGCCAATAAACTCTGCACGAACTCAGTTTACGTAACTCCGGCTCTACGTGTGCGCGGACCGGGTCGGGTTCGGACAGTATCCGAGCGGTACCGGGTCGGTTAGGGTTTAATCTTGCAGTAAATGATTCGGCTCGGACAGTACGCGCGCGGGCTCAGCGGGTCGGGCTTGAATTTTTGGCCTGATCGATGGTTATCTCTCGGTCATTTGAGCTCAAATTTAACCCACAAGCAACAACATGAGTAAGAAACAAGACAACACCAGGGATCCTACGTGAATCGTACAGCTCTAATGAGGCAATGAAGCCTTCAAAGCTGCTTCGCCGCTTAGAGACCAAGCCCCCTGGATTAAAAGACAAACCCCTGGACTATTTTTAAAGAAAAAAAACAGGTACACAGTGGATTCACGTTTATTATGATAAACGCCCCTCCCCTAAAATTGTCAAGCCTTGACCGGTCCGCGGTGATAAAAAGGTTGTGGACCACTGATTATCTCATGCGACCGTGCGCAGAAAGTGTTACCACAGTGCGGTTGGAACAGCTCTACTACACCACAGCAGCGCACCATCAACATCCCACAGACGCGGGTCCAGTCGGACAATAACAACTCAAGCATAAACTCACAAAGCCGGAAACAGGATTCGATTGTTCCTCGATAGTTCGGTTTTTTTGTGTAATTGTAAATGCGCAAGCAAACGCTGATCCTAAACAAAGAGCGAAACCAAATCTATCGATCCACGACGCGCTTATGACGCATCAGAGCTCGAATCAAAACAAACTCCTCGTGAGATCGATAACGGGATAAATGACAGGCGGAACATGCCAAGAAGCAGGAAAACGCCAGATTATGATCACATGAACATAGATCACAGTTTTCAGGGTTTATTTACATAACATAAAAAGTTATACGGCTAAATAAACCCAAAAACCAAAAAAAAGTAACCTATTGCTGGCTTAGATGTGGAAAAAGTCTATATTCATCCATTATTAAGCTGTACAACTAGTCTACACGCTGCAGATGACATAGACAAACTTTCAGAGCACTTATTTAGTTAATATACTACTCAACTACTTACTCATTTTCGCCTCACTCATCTTTCGCCTCACAATGAAAGTACATTGTCCGGCGCTGTCGCTCACACTGAGCCCACACATGTGGGGTTGGTCTTGGGATAGATCCATAAATACAAAACTATATAAAGTCCAAACGCTGCAGCCCGCTTCGTATTTGTTTAGCTGTGACGCGGATCATGCAGAAGCCAACCAGGCCAACGGAGAAGTTTAGTTCTTCCTCGATGTTTCACTGTGCAATTCTGTTATAGCGCCTCTACAGGCGAGGAGAGTGTGTGTGTCACTGTAGAATTCTAGTTTGATAAAAGTGTAGTTTGTGAACGCCAAACGCTGTTGCAACATTGGTCTCCAAATGCGAGAGAATATTGTGAAGTCCTTTGACTCAGTGAAGCACTACGCCCTCACCTCATAGCAGTCAAAACATGGTCAAAACTATCAACTTCTTAAACTGACTGACGACAGACATACGCCGCACTGACAGAGACAGGAGAGGGAGGGGTGAGAGAGCGCGGCCTCGGTGTGGGCGATACCACGTCTACAGCTGAGAGGGGGGTGCCTAGTCAAAAAGTAATGTTTTTGTTGTTGATTTAATTGTTTTAACTACTCCTGGAGATTTCTTTTTAACAAATAACATATAGTATATGATTTAATATTAAAAATGGTCTGAAATATTGGGGGGGTTGAATGTACTAGATCAAAATATTGGGGGGGTTGTAACCCCCCTATCCCCCCCGTATTTTACGCCCGTGGCTGTAGGTTAGACTAATGAGATTTACAGTGACCTTATGCAGCGTCCTGTAGTTTACATAACATGGTTACAGTGGGGTCTGTGGCTAACACAGTTTATTACTACATCATCTTCAGAAGCGTGCAGGCTCCAGTGAATAACAGGCCAACTTCATGTGATAAAAGCAAAAAACTAGTGTTAATAATTCAACCATTGAGGTATAATAAGGTTAAACTAGGAAGACTCATGGCTAAAAATCTACTCAAAGTACATTTATCCCACAGAAATCGAAGTATTTCAAATGAGTTACCTTCCTTTCCTGTTAATACTACATGTTTACATCACACTGATTGGATAATAACTAGAAAAGAAGTTAAATAAAAATAAATACACATTCATATTATCCCATAGTTTCTTTTTAACAAATCTACAGCTTTAATGTTAAGTAATTAATGTATATTTTAAGAAAACAGTCACACATTAAAGGCCAAAGCAAATAGAAGCCGAAAATTATAGTAATCTTTGTGAACAATTAAGCAAAAATAAAAGTTGTCTCAAGAAGGGCATCCAAGACATAAGCAAATTATGTTTCAGGAGCGAGTCAGGCCTTGATGTTTTGGTCTTTTAAATGTCCCCAAACAGAGCTCGTTGTTTTGAGCAGATCTAAAAACAGACAGGGCCGAGGTCTAACCTAATCAAGTGTTATCAGGAGGCCTGCTGCCACTGCTGCAGGTGCTCACTACACAACACACCGGGTCAAAAGGACGCCCTCACTTCACTAAAACAGAAGAAGAAGAACATAAACTGTATTATGCAGCGTTTATTGTCTTTTAAACATGCTCTTGTGCCCTTTTACTTTGGCATCTCATGTTGTAGAACTTAAATCTGTCTGTTTTTCAATGTATACATCATTATTATTCGCTCTGGCGTTCCCTTATCTGGATTTGCTGTTAGCACTAGCGCTGCAAGATTAATCACAATCGGAAAAAAAATTAAATAAAAAATTCTGCATTTTTCATGTTGCTGTTAGCCTTTAAACATGCTCTTGAATACCTTAGATTTACCTTTCCTATTTGTTTTATGAGCTGTGTTATCAGTCAGTATGAAATTACACTTCATCCAGCCAGCAGATGGTGCCAGTGCTATATATACAATCCAGTGAAGATAGTGCTGAAAAGACGTTATGGTACAGATTTGCTGCAGCAGTTATCGTGTTTAGACGGCAGAAATGCTCAGATGAGTCTAGCGTTGATTAAACAGGGGGAAATTCTTGCGTGCGTGACGTATGAAGTCAGGACTTATTGTCCCATCTAGGGCTGAAACAAGTTCATCGATTAATTGCAACTAACTGATCATTGAGATAATCGTCAGCTAATTTAGTAATCGAATAATCTGGATTATACACAAACTTTAAAGCACCAAGTGCTGAGAAAAAGAGGTTTTATCACTCAGACAGATCAGGAATGACATCAAAATGACAAAGAAAACGTGATCATTAAGAGTTTTTTTTTTGTTCAACTAGTTCAACATCTGCATTTCATTCATCATTGCATCTGTTTACATGAAACAGAGCAGAAAAAAGGCTAATTGCTCTTTTTAAAGACGTGAAAGCACTGCTCAGAAGCAAGCCCAAAAACCCACAACTCACGACTCTCAACATTTGCGAGTGACTTTCCAAAAAGAAGCCCTAAGTCATTATAAAGAAGCAGACTTGGCAAATACGTCAAAAACCTATTATGTTTGTTTGTATACTACATCAGGACGTCCCAAAGCAGCATCGCCTTTTCTCATCTGGGTCCAATTTAGCAAAAATCTTATATTCATGGACGCTTCATGTTCTAAACAACTAATCAATGATTCAACAGGATAATCACTAGACGTATCGATTACTAAAATAATTGTTAGTTGCATCTCTACACATGGCATTTCTTTAGTCATCTTGCTTTAAAAACGGGACTAAACCAGAATATGTTTCATCCACTTGTCCCACTTCCCTCCTGTTCCTTTTCCTGCTTCTAAAACCAACATTGGTAACGCTTTAGATTAAGGTTCCTTAGTAAACTATTTATAATGCATTAATAAGCACTTCTTATGTGTTTATAAGCACTTACAAGGCATTTACAAGCATTTATTAGTGTGATAATTGAAAATAATGTAATATGCAGCTCATTGATGCTCTGTACATGTGGTTTATTCACTCAAACATGTCTTGGCTGATGGATTATAAACCTGTATAAGTGAGTTATAAGTGCATAAACAAACTATTAGTGCTTATTAACATATAAATAGTTAACTAAAGAACCTTAATCTAAAGTGTTGCCCAAACATTAAAACTAAATATCCACTTGCTGCCTAAAGCTCCCCACCACACCAGGCCAGCTCCAGTACGTACAGTTCAGTCAAGGTTTGAGGTCGGGGCATCTGGGGCAATGCAGCTTTAGGGCTCAAACTGTGCCATCGGTGTCTGTTTTGATGACGCTATTAGTGCGATTAAGACACAGGTGCAATGGGCTCAGGAGCAGAAATCTAAATATTTAGACTGAGAGCGGAAAAATCGCCCCGGACTAAAGTATTACAGCCACATGTTCAGAGAGGACGGCCTTAACTGACTCACTTCAACCCGGAAAGAGAGATGGAAAGAGAGATACAGAAAGATTGAGCGATAGAGATAAAGTGATAAAGACAGAAAGATCAAAAGAGCGAGAACGAAAATGATAGAGATGGAGATAAAGACACAGAGATAAAGACAGAGAGTGAAAATGAAAGAGACACAGGGAGAGACAGAGAGAAAAAAGAGAAAAGATAGAGCAACAGAGATAAAGAGACAGAGAGGGATACAGAGAGAGATAGAAAGACTAAGAGAAAACACTAGAGAGAGATAGGGAGAGGAAGAGAAAAATAGAAGACAAAAGAAAATAGAGAGTAAGAGGAAAAAGATAGAGAGAGAAAGAGGGAGAGAAAGAGAAAGAGAAGAGAGAAAGACAGACAGAGAGGGAGACAAAGAGAATAAGAGAAAACAACAGGGAGAGATAGGGAGAGGAAGAGAGAAATAAACAAAAGAGAGAGACAGAGAGTGAGAGAGAAAGAGACAGACAGAGGGAGAGAAAGAGATAGAAAGAATAAGAGAAAACAATAGAGAGATAGGGAGAGGGAGAGTAAGAGAAAAGAAAGACATAGAAAGAGGAAAAGAGAAATGGGAGAAAAGAAAAATAGAGAGTAAGAGAAAAAGATAGAGAAAGCGAGAGAGAAAGAGACAAACAGAGAGGGAGACAGAGGGAGAGAGAATAAGTGAAAACAATAGAGAGAGAGAGAGAGAGAGAGAGACAGAGAGGGAGAGAGAGAGAGGGAGAGAAAGAGATAGAAACAATAAGAGAAAACAATAGAGAGAGATAGAAAAGAGAAAGAGGAAGGAGAAAGAAAGAAAAAGAGGAGGAAAAAAGAGACAGAAAGAAGAAGAGAGAGAAAAGAAAGAGAAGAAATGGAGATGTAAAGGGATACAGAGAAAGAGATACAGAAACAGGGAGAGCAAGAGAAAAAATAAAGAAAGACAGTAAGAGAAGAAGAGGGAGAGATCGGGAGAAAGAAAGATGGAGAGAGATAGACAGTGATAAAGAGAGGAGGGGCAAAAAACATCATCAGAGTGTGTGTTATGAAGAGATCAGGCAAGAAAGAGAAAGAGAAGTGAAAATGTCTAAAGCAGAAATGTCTGACCAGTGTTATGATTATGACTTTAGCAGAGTATTTTAGCCTGTCCAGACCACAGGACGAAAAGAGAGTAATCACCACCAGCAAGTGTCCTGTTTTAGCAGCAGCTTTCACTTTTAATCCATTTCACTGTCAAGTCGGGTTAATTTAGTTTTTACTTAAGTTTTTTAGTTTGTGCACACATAATACGTGTTATGTTATGTTGTATTTTATTTTGTTGTTGTTGCATTTTATCATTTTTCTGTTGCACTATATAATGTTCTGTTGTATTTTATCATTTTCTATTGTTCTTCATTAATTTTCTCATTTATTTTGTGTATTTTTTGGTCCGCATTTTATAATTTTTTGTTACATTTTATAATTTTTCTGTTGTATTTTAGAATTTTTATGTCACTTTTTTTATCATTTTCTGTTCCCTTTTATCATTTTCTATTGTACTTCATGAATTTTCTCGTTTATTTAATGTATTTTTTGTGTCGTATTTCATTATTTTCTGTTACATTTTATCATTTATCTGTTATATTTTATAATTTTCTGTCACATTTAATAACTTTCTGTCAAGTTTTATCATCTGTCGTATTTTATCATTTTTCTGTTGTAATTTACCATTTTCTATTGCATTTGATTAAGTTCCTCATTTATTCCATACATTATTTTGGTCACATTGTAATATTTTCTGTTATATTTCATCATTTTTCTGCTACATTTTTATCATTTTCTATTGTATTTCATCATTTTCTATTATACTTTTATTGATTTCATCATTTATTTTGTATATTTTTAGGTCACATTTGAATATTTTCTGATGTCTTTTTGTAACTTATTGTATTTTATGATCATTTTCTTTTTGTTTAAGTATAATCTAGTTGGTTAAATGGTTATACTAATCTTTGTTTTTGACGGCACTGATCTCTCTGGTCTCTAAGGTTCTATAATCGTCTCTGATCAAAGCTCGGAGGTGTTTGACTGAAATAGTAATGAGTTGTAATAATAAACGGGTGTGATTTGGTCCTCTCTCTCGCTCTCTTCACTCTGGCAGCCGTGGTGAGAGTGCAGTCCAGACATGTCTTTAGCCCCAGGCCCGGTCGCCATCTGTGCGTCTCCGTCCCTGTCGTTCAAACGGACAGATATATCCGCTTTTATATCTGCATTTGAACTCCACTCGTGCCCAAACAAGCCGCTCCCCGCATCCGAGGAGCGCGAAGAAGGAAGCTGTAACAGGAGGATTACGATGTTTTAGATCAGTTTGTGTCATGATACTTTAAAGTCTGTGGCAGGTTCTCATGCTTTTTCTCATTATGACGTGGTTCGGTGGGAGGGCACCTGTGGAAAATGTTCAAGAAGTTGCAGTTTGTAAAAAAAAACTAAAAAATAAATGTTTAAAATTACAGGAAGAAGTGCGGGGTTCTAAAACTGAAGCCCTCTGTGATGCCATCAGAAAACACACCATCGAAACACATACTTTAATATACACTCTTTTTGTTTTTACGGTTTTAAAAGGTCATTCAACAAAATAAAGGTGTTATCAGGTATAATTATTTGTCAAATCATAACTATTGTGCAATTTATGTAGGTTTTGGCCCTTGTTTTCAAAATGGTTGCTGGGTAACCGTTGTCCAACCAGGAAGTAACATAAAATAAAATAAAAACTGTCAAACTGGGGACAAATAGGCAAAATGTTTAGTAAAATCGAATCAAAATGTATGGCGGTGACAGACGCATATGACAGACAACGCATTTCATTAAATTGTAGTGAACATGACTACATTTAATACTTTACTAAATATACTGCCTATTTTCCCCCTGACTGATAATTTTGTTGAAGTTTAATTTACTTCCTGGTTGGACATGAGCAGCAAATATAACTGTTACCTAGCAACCATATTGTAAACTAACGCCAAAATCCACATAAATTACACAATAGTTCTGATTTAACAAATAATAATACCCCATGATACCTTTATTCTGTTAAATGATTGTTTAAACTGTCAGACAATTGTGTCAGTTGTGAGTAAAATGTCCCCGTATTTTAGACAAACGTCGCTTATTGATGACATCACATTTTAAAACTCCGTGTAAACATCAGCTATATCTATCTGTATTAATCAACTGCAACTTGACTGATGAAACATATTTACCACAGGGAGTATGAAACTAAAAGAAAAAAAAAAGAAAAGATGGTGACCAGTGTTCTTTAAGTTTAAACAAAATTTTGATACTGAGGAAAAGGCTTGATTCTCAATAGC
The DNA here is from genome assembly GCA_019453435.1 of Rhinogobius similis. NCBI lineage: Eukaryota > Metazoa > Chordata > Actinopteri > Gobiiformes > Gobiidae > Rhinogobius > Rhinogobius similis. The sequence goes on along the minus strand of CM033627.1, from coordinate 9,834,754 downwards.
AACTTGCATAATTACAATAAAAACTTTATTTTTAAAGAAAACAATGTCATTTTAAAGACAAAATAATATTTGTTTATTGATATTACCATATGGTCTTGTATTAGTTCTGATATAGTGTATTTCTAGTGGCGATACCTGGTCAAATAAGATGGTTTTAAGACTGGTTTTAGTGTCGATTGGTATCTGGACAGCTCTGGTCTCAATGGGCACATTTGTCAGAGCTGTGGAGCCTGTCAGTCACAGTCCACGTGTAGGAGTCTGAGGACATTTAAAACTGTTATTGGATTTGAGTCATTAAAGAAAAGAACAAAAGGTTAACGTCTACTGCTTCAGATATTTGAAAGCGTTGCCATGGACTTCTGCCTAAATACTGCTGAACACTCACTATGAAATATCAGTACCTTCCATAAGTGCTGCAGAGAAGAAACTAAATACTGTAAAGGTCAAAATAAAATGACAAATGATCTTCAGATTAAAGCCAACAAGAGCAAATACAATTGTTACTAGAGTCGTTTGTTGTTTGCATTTTGCAGAGTACATGTTCTGAAATGTCAGTGATTCTTGCAGTTTAACAGTGAATATTTCAGTTTTTATCTAAATATGAATGCTTCTGGGTTTAGACTGTGACCTGAATCCTAATTTTAAAACATGCACTTCACTTTCATTTTATTTTACAATATTTATTTATCTATCTGTCCATCCATATTATTATTATCATTATTTGTCATCTTTTTTCTGATGGCTAAAGCTGCGGCTGCTATCTTCAAGTTTTTTGGGCGGTTGCATTTGGATTGTTGACTAATAATAAAAATACACAAAAACACTGTTGCATTATGAAACTTTTTCTGGTTATGTCTTGTCTTCATGGAGAAGTAATTTATTCTTTTAGTTTGAAAAGTTATAAACGGAGACAACCAGGTCACTCACAGTAAAAATGCATGTTATTGACTCATTTCCGGTCCAGTTTGTACCCCGCATATGAGTTGCGTTTGGCTTCAAAATCTTAACTATGTCGGGCTTTTCAAGACGCCTCCAGGACCTGCCGAAAATTACAATAAATGATGTCCATAGACTTGTGGATCCCTCTCATCCTCACTTGAATAAGCGGGAAAAGAGAGTTAAATTGTACATTTTCAGCTACATTCACAACTACGAGGGTAAGTGGGCTATGCTAATGAGCAGTGCTAGTGTTGCTGACGCGGTAACATGCAACACTTTTAAGTAACCTAAGATATTTAAACCTTCAACCAGTTTTCAAACGTTATGCACAGAGTCAACTTGGTCTGTAATTGAATAAATAAACTGTGAAACATTCCAGGCGAAGCAAAAACATGAGATAATCAGCCTCTTAACAGTGACATTTCCCATCACTATTTTTGAAAAGTAGCTACGTGGAACTCTACATGTATCATTCAGAGTTTTATTTTTGTCAGTTAATCACAACTAAGTACAGGGATGTTGGTGGAGATAGGGGGTAGGTGAAAACAGGAATTTTCAGAGCACTCGAGCCTCAGTTACAGGATACAGGATTAACGCATGCACGAGTCAATAAAAATACAACTTTGAGTAAAATAATGATGAAGAAACAACGTTATAACAAAGATTGACAGCTCATTAAAGTTGATTGATTTAGCATCATATGTCCCCTTTAATGACAATGCTAAATATTTTTCTTCCTTCAATCATGGTTTGATTTGGGCCCAAACCATAAACTAATCTGAAATGGAGGCGACTGGAGGCAAAATAAAGTTGTCTGTAAATTTTTCAATGATTAGTTCACATTTGATCTAAATTCTACTGGTGTTTGTGTTGGAAAAAAGCGACACATTTGAATTTCCAGGGTAGAAAGGTCAGTTAGTTTGCTTTTCTATAACAAACAATGGACAAAATTGCCTTAAAATTTGTATTTTAGCTTCAAAAGACTCTAATGAATGATATAGTATCTAATATATCTCTAGAAAAATGAAAAATGATTGTAGGCTCAATGTGGCTGTGAGCATTTTTCCAGTAAAACACATAAATCTGGATTGTTCCTTCATCAAAAATGCAAAGAGTTTATCATAACTTTCTAAAACATAATGTAAAACACAATAATAAATGTGTTCAAAGCAGCTCTGATGTCACTCACACGTGCCTGAGTGCTTTTACTTTCCCAAAATCTGAGGTTAAACCCCAGTTTCTCCAGTGAAATCACATTCTGTTCCGCTTCGTTCTTGCTTTCATCCCGAATTTAGCCTGTTTTTGTCTGAAACTATTAAAGGGTCTGTATCAGCGCCCCGTCTCCTCTGCTCGTGACTCTACGGCTGTAAAAGCATTAGCGGAGTGAGCGGAGTGGGTGTGTCCCGGGCGGCTCCTTATATGGGTCACTAATGCTCGCATAAAGTGAGGGTTCAAAGCCAAACATAAACAGCGCCTGTGTGTTTTCTGAGCTGCGGGTTCACACTGCTCCCTTTGTGCCCTCCGTCCTGCCCCGCACAGCCCAGTCACACTTCTCCACACACCATCACTTCTATTCACACTCACGAGCTAACGCGCTAACGGAGGACGAGCGCCGGCGAGAGAGGGAGCCGCTGTTTGGACCCAGGTTTCACAATCAGCGGGGCAGGGACCACGGGCGGCACCAGGATTGTTTATAGGGTTTGAAAATATCTCAGTTTCTTCACAAATAGCAGCATTTACAACAAACTGTATGAGGTACAACGCATCGAGAAGAAAGAAAAATGACGTAAAAGCTGCGATTGTTTACGTACCATAATTTCCACCAAAACGTCTCATTCTGCATAAAAGTGCAAACAAATTCAGTGCAGGCCTTTTATTTCACTATAATAAATCTATAGAGTTTATCTTTGCAAATATTAGGGCTGTCACTAATGATTTTAGTAGCCAATTAGTCAGTGATCATTTTTTCAATTAATCGACAAATTATTATTTCTATTGTATATTTAAACATTTTGAATACATTATCAGTCAAATAAAGGTTAAAATATGGTGACTGAAGGTTTCTAGATAAAGAATATTTATGAAGAAAGTGTGTTATTGGTCAAAATCTGCAATAAACTATTCTTTTTTGATATTTTGACATGTTAATAATGTCATGGTCTTTGTTATAAAAGGTCTTTTGACGTGTTTTACAGTCTCTAGTTCAATTAATGATAAGTCGATTACACATAGTCAATTATTTTTCATAGTCGACTGGTCATGATTAGTTGATTAATTGCTGCAGCCCTTGTAAATATACAGTATTTTTGTGCATATTCCACCATAGACTTAGGTGTGACATAATAAATTTGAATGGTGAAATTGAAATAAATTGCACTTTTAACAATTTTATTTATGGAAAACAAAACAGCAAAAAGCAGATGCAGAAAAAGCCACAAGTTGTACCTAGTTTACACAGCTTGGAATTACTAAACGTGTTTTTGTGAATGGTTGAGATCGGCCTTATGATTACAACATAATTGGTCGTAGGGCAGATCTTTAGTCGAGCAAGAATTTCTTATATAGTCCTAGTCTGTATTCTCAAAATAAAATTAAATGTTGGACATAAGGCTGCTTGATCACTTTGTGGGTCGCGCACACTGTGGTTATTTTGGGGGTCACGACTGAAACACTTTGAGCACCACAGACATAGCGGACCCCTGCGAGCCTGGACCTGTGCACGGAAACAAGGACCGCCATTAACAGAAGTGTCCCGAGACGCTCCAAAGTGAACCCGTCTGAAAATGTCTCAACAATGCAGTAACAGCTCAGTCGACTGGCCCCGGTTCCTCAGACAATTAACAGTCTGAATAACAAAACCTCATCATACATGGCAGAGGCACGACGCAGACCACTTCCTTCCTCCAGAACAGGATGAACCTCATTTACCAAATCAACAACATGGAGGTGCGATGTTGTTGAATGAGTCCGATAATATGAGGCTCCGTGATGTTCAAATGTGTCAGGAACAAACTATAAACTATAACTATAACTATAACTATAACTATAAAATGAACACAAATGAGAACGAATGGCTCTGAATTATTAGTTACATTCATAAAAGGTGTGTAACGTGACTCGTTCAAAGACAATCCCAGAATCGACTGGAATGGGAGAACGCTGTCGCCAAACTTTGACACTGAATTGAAAGGTTTATGGCATTAAATGTATCTACAATTTATTTAATTACACAGCGCAAGTCATGTTGATTTACAGAAAAGGACCAAAAAGGATGAAAAGACTGAATGAACTGCGCCCTGGGATCGTAGTTATTATAATTATTAAAATGTCCTTGAAATCAATCGATGTCCATGAAACTCAGCATGGCACATAGTCTCATCTGTCTGGAGACCTTCAATTATCTACAACTAAATCAAACTGTATAGAATCCTCATTCATTTATCGCAAATGAACATACTAGAGTCACTAGGAGAAAGTTACAATCTTTACGACTGCATAATAGTTCTAGTTTAAGTTAATAAAGGCAAGATATACAGTAAACAAATGGTATGTCGGTTAGATCTCGCTGGTATACAATGGTTGAGGTTTTGAATATTGAATTAATCGCAATCAAGTTGAAATTGCAATTTGAATGGAAGTAACTGGCAAATCGCAAAGGCAGGAATTTGGGGAGTGCCAACATTTATTCCACAAACAACAAAATATCCTGTTTTATTCTGCATTAAAGCTGCAAACCTTGTAGTTTAGAGCTAAACAAACATGTCCTGAAACACGATTCTTTTATTACTTCAGTCTTTTTGTCAATTCTCCTGGACATATTAAAATGCAAACAGAATTTCAAATCTAACTTCCCAAATCGTGCAGCCTTATACTGGATAGCAAGTTTGTTTTTCCTCCTTTTGCAGCTTCTTGACAGTGTTAATTATGTACATTAATGTTACTTTTATACTATAATTTGCATATCACCAAAACAACAAGTGAAATACGTTGTTTCATAAAGAAAACAGTGTAAAATATTGTGTTGTGTGTTATGAATTTTGAGTTTTACTTGTACCATTTGGGCTGGAATGAGTGCACTTTTCCACTGGTCAGGAACGTATCAGTCAAAAAACACTCCTGACCAAAATGACCGCCTTTAACAACGTCATATTATTTGTCTCCAAGTGTGGCGTTATTGTGCATTTACTGTATCATATAACTTTCCAGTGCATAAGTTCACGAGTTTGTAAAACATGTGACTGGATAATGTGTCTCTTTCAATGTATTTCTTTCACAACACACTATACAATTCGACATTACACAACTTTCTGTAACTCGTTTGTCACTGCAGCGGTTACGGTCAAGTTAATAAAACTTCGACAGCATTAAGCCTTGATGCTCGGGACATGAAAGACCAAACGATTACCATGAAACACAACCTAATCGATCGATCTAGGACTGATGTCATCCTTTACATTTTACATTTAACACAAAGATATTTCTAGGTTCAACTCAGACTCTCGTAGTCACTTCTTGTAAAACACGCCATAATTTCCACTTGTTTACTCTGTGTGGCCTCCAGCTGTAGTTTTACATCACTTCGACCTCACGGAGTATTTTTAGAGCCCGTTCTAAACACGTCTGGTTCAAACCATGATTTAGGTTTAATAACACGGTTGTTGTAAAACAGCTATTTTCTGCAGTCATTTCTGTAGAAGGGACAGTTTTATCCGATGTCTTTGGAAAGTGGGAGTAAAAGGAGAGAATCTAAAGTAAAGCGTAAAGCATGTATGTGTAATTGTCTTGATAAGGACGCAGAAACAGACTTCACTCCGACAGTAATTATTCAAATGTTCTTCTAAAAAACTCCTGTTCAAGTCCTGGTCTAGTCTAGAGCAGCACAAAACATTGCAATCTAATAAAACTATCAAAACCGCAGTTATTTAGGGCCACTAAACAACTATTGAAGTCTCGCTTAGGTCTGAATAAGCCCCGCTTAAGTCCCGTTGGTGTCAAGTTTTTTTAATCAACCTAAAATCTGTCGTTTAGGCCCCCGCTCTAATCCCATTATAATCCCGTTCTAGTCCAAATTCGAGGGCCGTTCTAGTCCAAATTCGAGGGCCGTTCTAGTCCAAATTCGAGGGTCGTTCTAGTCCAAATTCGAGGGTCGTTCTAGTCCAAATTCGAGGGTCGTTCTACTCCAAATTCAAGGGCCGTTCTAGTCCAAATTCGATTGTCGTTCTAGTCCAAATTTGAGGGTAGTTCTTGTCCAAATTTAAGGGTCGTTCTAGTCCAAATTCGAGGGTCATTCTAGCCCCAGCCTTGCCCCATTCTTAGTCCCATTCTTAGTCCCATTCTTAGTCCCATTCTTAGTCCCATTTTTAGTCCCATTCTTAGTCCCATTCTTAGTCCCATTCTTAGTCCCATTCTTAGTCCCATTCTTAGTCCCATTCTTAGTCCCATTCTTAGTCCCATTCTTAGTCCCATTCTTAGTCATATTCTTAGTCCCATTCTTTGTCCCATTCTTTGTCCCATTCTTTGTCCCATTCTTCTGGAGGTCTGAAGATCTTGGTACTCATGACCAAGATCCTGCCTCCAGATCTGAAGATGGTCCCAGGTCGGGTCACTCTGATCCCGACAGGATTCGGGGCAACACAACTTGAACCATGTGTCAAATGCAGAGAACACATGCACAAAAAAGCTCACAAAATACAACAAGACTGTAGTTCTCACAAAGATTCATTTCCTAATATTGCCCATGGTAAATGATATCACATCTGGAGAACAGCCAACAGAAAAAAACACTACATTCCCACTGAACAGCAGGGATTTTCCAAGATTTCAGAAGTTACTCAACATAGGCCAGACTAATCCTCATGGCATTTCATTATCAATTACATATTTCCCTTGCAGAGGTGATGTAAAGGACAGTTCAAACAGCGTAATGTGTCTGGGTCAGTTCGATTACTAAAAGTGACCCGTCACTGATCAAAGCAGAGGTCAGGACACAGTGCAGACCAAACCTTGAAGAACGACCAAAGCAAAACCAACACAAACCGCATTTTAAACCAGGGACGCAGACTTTGAACTGGACTTTTCAATCACAAAGTCAAGCTTAAAAGGAAAGTGACATATGGATTTAATGACCACGCAGGGCTTAAAGTTCATGCGACAAGTTATGATGCGAAAAGAAATTAAACACAACAGTTAGACATAATTTGTCTTGTTCGCTCATTTAAAATATTATAGCTGTCTCGAGTTGGTAGCAAAGTTCTTTTTGAGGTTCTGGCCTGAAAAGTTTGGGAACCAAGGGCTAAAACTTGTCAAATTTACATAGTAGTTATTATTTTACTAATTTAAATATATTACAATACTTTTATTTTGATAAAGGGATGCTTAAACTGTCAGAAAATGTGTTCCTTGGACATAAATGGTTTGTGCATTTTGGATGGAATATCACTTATTCATGACACAGATAGAGGAATTACTTTAACTTCACTTTTACTCAGTTCTACTTTTGTAATTTCTATCTTTTACTTTCAACTTTTCTTCACAAACTGCCATTTCATTGATGTAAAACCATGATCATTATTTACCACAGGTTCCATCAAACCAAATGAAGTAATAAATAATTACTTAATGTGTAAAAATAGAGATTTGTAGCTTTGCAATCACAGTTTAAGATGATCTGCACCTTTCAGTTTACAACATTACAACAACATTACAACACTGAACAAAAATCAGAACGTTGTCAGGCACGTCTGAGCACATTTCCCACGCAAAGAAAATATCGTTATATCATCGAAATAATGATTAAAAAACAACATGACGACTACAATAACGCCCATTTCTAACCTTCACAGCAACCTTTCACCTACACAACTGCGCAAAATAGTTCATAAAATAAAAAAAGCTACAAGGATTTCTGCGCGACGTGTAAAACAAGTCAGATCCGAGCCGTGAAAAATACACTGTGTGAAAAAGCAAGTCAAAGAAAGTGTTAATTAACCACTGACACAGCAGCGTTGATTTGCTCTTTTTCATTCTTGCTGCGTTGCCACGGAAACGTCGGGTCAGAAAAAGGCACAGGAAGTGAAGGAGGGGCCAGCGGAGGTGAGAGGCGCTGCACACGTCACTCTCTGCTCCAAGCGTCTGTGTGTGTGAACCGCGCCAACTTTTCACTAAAAACTGACACGGGGCTCCATTTGGAAATAAAATATCGAGCCGGGAGGGTTTTATGAATGAAACGGACATTAAAAACAAAAACATACGTAAAAATACAGCTATTATTACTAAATTCGATTTAATAAACAGTTTTCAGTTTAATCAAGGAATGCAGTCTTGACAATATGTTCCTAAAATTTCACTCAATTTTCTAAGCAAAAGGCTCAATATCAATCTAAATATGACAATAAAAACACATTTTTTAGAGAATCCAATGTAAGTTTCAACTAAAATAATAGTAGACTCTTGTGCTCTTAGACTAGCTCTGAAAAAATTAAAAGGTCGTAAAACTAATCAAGGAAAACTCCAAATGTGTGCTTTTTATGTTGTTTTTTTTAGTAATGATACATGTTCAATTGAGTAAGGCAGTAGGAAAGAAATGTTTGGTCGACTTCAGCCATGCTCTGACGATCGACTAAAAGTGGTGCGAAATTGGCAAAAGCTCTCAAAACAAAGCAGTATCTTAATAATAATCTAACCAAGTATCTAACCAAAACCGCACTTGTAGTAGAACAACAACAGCACTATTTATACTGAAACTACGAGGAAACTGTTTATGTAAAAGGCAGGTTCACGACTTAAGATTCACTCTCAAATCTTCTCACTCTACACCTTCTTTCTGCTGCTCCATACAAATCCTTATGGTCTAAACAAACAAATTAGTCGACTAATCCAAATTTAGGTCGACTGGGACAGATTCATCGACTAAAGACCAACAGCTCTACAAGTGTTTAATTTAGAACCACTGGATAATGGTGTTTTACTCACTGGCTTTTAACACAGTGAGAGTTGTGTGGTCCTCTGTGTGTTTTATTATTCATTTTTATATATAAAACATTTGGTTTTATTGTTTTATGTATTGTATGATTTTTTTGTATTGTTTCTTTCTCTTTCTCTCACTCTTTCTTCCCCCTGATTCTTTCTTTTTCTTTCACCCCGTCTTGCTCGCTTTCTTTCTCTATCTTTCTATTTCGTTCTTTCTTTCTCTTTCTATTTTCTGTTCCTTCTCTCTCTTTCTTTCTCTCTCTCTGTTTAAATCAACAGTACGCAGCACTTTGGGAACAGTCTTATAAACGTATAAACAGTTTATAAAATGTGCTCTATAAATACAGCGGACACATGGATGGAATTGGATTATCAGCGTATCGAGTTTTACATTTTATCGACAATCTCATATAATGCTTCAAAATATGGGTATAAACAATGATAAGCATGATTAGTATATTAAAACTCAAGACGTAAACTATACTTTTTACTCGTTTTTATGCAATGTTCATGCTACAAATTGCTTTTCAAAGTCTTTATTACGCTGTTATTTTGCAGACTTTAGCCCAGCACTGAGTTATAGTTGATCGTATGGTAAACGGTATTAGCTGCATCAACATTTAACCATTATAACTTTAGTAAACTGCCTGAAGTTAAACATATTTATGAGGAATTAAAAGTTACAAAATGTTAAAATACCACAGCCTAAAATAACTACAGTAAATGCAAAAGACTACGGAAGCTACTGCTATTTTATGAAACAAAAGATCAGATTTGTTAACTTCAAACACGCTTCTAAACTGTATTTATGGGTACTTGTTGTTCCCTGCTGATGTTAATTTACTAAGTCTATTTCAGCATTATTAGGTTCAAGAACGCATACTTTTGGACTCGTTTTGTTTTACGGTCACAAAGATAAAAGTAAGGCGTCCCCCGAGGCGCAGCGCTACAGGAAGTCACACTCCCGGCCAAAAACTAAAATTAAACCATGAAGTCAAGCCAGAAACATTATTGCATAAGAAAGATTGCAGATATTTTTTATGCGAAACTAGGGATTTGAGTCCAAAGAAAATATTTTAGTCTGATTTAGAGTTTTGATTTTACCTAAAAAGGCTAAAAAATGTCAGGACTTTAAAGATTATTTGGAAACACCACTGACAGCTTTCTCTGACTCCAACAGACTTTCAAAGGTCATTTAAAACTATAAAATAAAGTAAATTATTCTGTGTCAATGTACATTACAGCGTAGTAACAATAAACTAAAGTGATATTCCTGTTGCAAAATAAAAATGTAATAAACGGTTTTGTACAATCATCTAAAAAAGAAATAAATCTAGAGATACAAACTGGTTTTGTAGATTTATAAAAGGCTAAAAATACGAAAGATTATGATTTGATGTTCTTAAAACTTTTCATCAGTCAGCAGTGGGACTCAATTACTCAAGTAAAAGTAAAGCTACATTTTATTTAATTATTTTATATTTATATATTATTTTTAATAAATGTATCTATCATTTTTTATTTTTCCATCCATATGAATATGTATTATGTATAATTGATTACTTTTACTATCATTCTTTAAGTTTATGCAGATGTGTGCGAGTGTACATGTGTGTATGTGACTGTATGTATGTCTATGTCTGTGTAATACAATGTACGTGTGTGTATGTATATATGCATGTAGGTGTGTATATGCATTTATATGTGTATGTATGTAATGTGTGTTCTCTTATTTTTTTTTTTTTTTAATTTTCCCATCAAAAGGGAGTGTGGGGTAAACAGGGGGGGAGGGCTATTAAGTGTTATTAATGCCAAACTTGAATAACAGCAAATGAAAAAAACACCACTTGAATAAAAATGTAATTACATAAAAAAAAAAAAAAGCATAGATACAGGGGTAAAAAATATGTCAAGTAAAAGTAAAAGCGCAATGTACTTCAAGGATGCATTATTTCTAACTAATTTCTAACTAAAAAAATAAATAAAATGAACATCTGCATTACTGCCGTTTCCCACGACACTGGAGGTGGAAAGTAACAGGTAGAGTAGTAGTAGTAGTAGTAGTAGTAGTAGTAAGTCAAGCTAAAATGATCTTTGCAGAGACACTTTGAGTAATGACAATATTGAATCTCGGGGTCTTTCATGTGGTGCTTTTGCCTTTTCCGCGCTCTGAAGCTGCAGCGCTGCTTCGCAGTTTGCCCACTTCCTCTGCTCCTCTGCAGAAAACCAACGCAAATGTTTATATCCTGTCCTACATAGAGACTGTGAGCGAGGCTTCAGTCCAGCTCAGGTCAAATATTTTACACTAATTTAACCTTTTCGTTTCCTTTTAGCTCCGTTTCGTAGACGTGGTGCATGCACGATACAAAGGAGCGCGACGAGAGCGAGCGTCATCGGCAGCATATGGAGCTGAGAGAGCGGATGTAAACAACAGCTGCTGACACGAGTGAGACGACGATGTGACATTCTAGTTCAATAATCGTACCATGGAATTTATCTAATGAAAGTCCTATTTACTGAAGGCTGTACATGTCAGTATCACAGAAAGTGAATGAAAACTAAATTATGGAAAAAGACAACACAACAACATAACAAAGGGTGTTTTCAAGTTTATTTACATTTCTAGGCCTATGTATTAACTTTATACTGAGACTGTAACTAACAATTTTAGTAGTTGACTCGCCAGCAGTTACTTCTATTGTACAATGAGACTTTAAAAATATGTTATTAATCAAATGAAGGTTGAAATACAGTGACTCAAGCATCAAAATAGAGATTTTTTTTTACAAATTAAAGGTGTTACTGATCTGAAAATCTGAAAAATCTGAAATAATCTATTATTTTTTTAACATTTGATTTAATAATGTCACGGTCTTTGGTATAAAAATGACTTTTTCTAGGTGTTTTCTCCCAAGCACTGACCAGGCCTGGACCTGCTTGGGTTCTGAGATGGGGCTGACAAACAGGTCAATACAGTACGCATTTCTAGAGTGAAAATGTCTACATCCTGGATGTGGCTCCAAACTTGAACTCGTATTATGACTACAACAAAGATTTATGGTTGAACTTCACCAGAGGAAGAGGTTCAACCATAACTGCAGCATAGACTTAATTGATAATATTTTTATTAAAATGTACAGTAACATTCGTATCGCTAAATGATAAATAAAAACTGTTTTTGTACAATCATCTACAAAGTAAATTATACAAAGTTTTAAACAAGTATAACGGACTAATAATGAGAACGTTTGCCAATTATTGGATATTATTAAACTTTTTATCTGTCAGCAAATTAGCACATTCACGCACGACGACCTAAAAACAACGCCCTACAAACGTACATTTATCGTTAAAACAAGCCTCCTCTCACCTTCAGCGTCCCGAGCTGTGAACTCACGGCCGGTGTATTGAGCCAAAACACCGCTGTTTGCTTTCACAACACTCTCCTACGCTTTGCTGCGATAATCTCCATGGAAACCACAGAGTCAACGTACGAGGGACCCATGTGCTCACTTTGTGCACCGGAGGGACAGGTTCAACCGTATTAACACAAATCCACACTCATTTATAACATTATACAGCTCCTGGACAACGCCACGATGGGCTAAAACTCCACCAGTGATAAGAAAAACATATGGCAGTTCATCGTTTCATTAAGGCTTTCTTTATTAAAATGATGCCGTTTTAATAATGTCATGTTTTACTTTTTACTAGGTCAGTTTATAGCCCTAATTATGGGATTTAGTTTTAATTTAATCATTTTTCCATCCGTCGAGAGCGGACCAGTTTGTTTCTTTTTGCAATAAATCCAGACAATATATCGAAATTTAGATAATATTGTGAATATTAGTGTGAAGATATGCAACATTTTAATATTGAGTTTATTGTTTATAGCAAAAAAAATGCTTCAAGCAAGACCTGATTATAAATAAAAATGAAAAAAAACTTTCACTTAAGGTGCAAAAGGTGACATTGCTACACTTTTTTGATAAAAGTGTAAGATTTCAGTCAAAAACTAGACCAGAACAGGGAATTTATTTAATTGCTGGTGTTTTTTAGCTCTAAAAATCCTTGAAAAACATGCGCTCATTCTGTCCTGGACTGTCTCTCCACAGATCTGACCTTTGACCGGCTTGTCTCGATGGAGGTGTCCGTACCTTGCCTTGAACATCCTAAAAAATGGCATAAAACTAACCTGTCTGCATGGAGAATGTTCAAAAGTTTGATTTGAACTCTACATCTCCATGGAAACACGCCAAAATTAACAGGAATCTTGAGTGGCGCTGCTTTAATTTTCAGATATTTCACATTTGTCTGATAATGAAACCTCTACTAATATGTTTAAAGACATATTTGAACACATTTCTTTTGGACTGACATAATATCGTCTGAATATTCTTATCGTGAAACTCAATATTGTTGATATATATCCCCCAGCCCTAACTTCACATTATTGTTTTTTTTTTTAAGGTCAAGGTAAAGTTTATAGGGATTTACTTTAACAATATTTCCGCTCAGCAACAGCAGACCATTCGACAGATTGTGTTTCTTTTTTGAGTAAATCCAGCCTTGCAGTCATAGTTTATTGACGATTTGTTCCACTTATGCTTGTGGACTATAAACGTCATCAGTAAAGTTTTTATTCTGTAACACATTGACTCAAGGGCCCTGTTTGTTCTTCTTATTAAGGGCAACTTGAACAAAGATAGCAGGAGCCGACCGCGTCCCGACATTCACGGGTTTCAGTCACATAACTATTTCCTGCCGTGAAGGACTTTTGCCCATTCAAAAGAGGTGATATTTTTATGTGAACGGTCCATCGCTATGACAACGGTGCCAATTCGAAACCCACTGAGTGCCACGATTACATTCAAGCTTTTGAAAGTTCTGCTCTAAAAGTTCACTAAACCCAGCTATAGCATACTTTTTTGAACACGCATTTATTCTTCCAACAGTTTCTTCGTCACAATAGTCTGCATTACTTTGACGACCTTCTGACGTAAGATAAAAGTGAAGAAAGTCACGAAACTTTTACAAAAATAACCTTAATGTCCCAGAACAGCTGAGTCAGAAAAGCTCCCGTCTTTAATGTGAAGGTCACGGTTTGATCCTGAGGCGTCTGTCCGGGCTCAAAATATATTACACAAACTATTGGCGTCTGCTCGTGCGGCTGCCTGCATCTTAAAACAGATATGTACAGAATTTTCGTGTCAGACCTAAAATATAGGTCTGACACGAAAATTTTGATCTGTGATATCGAGATAAAGAAAACATCTTGATAAACTGTACAATTGCAGCCACTTTATGCTGACATGCACACATAACATTTAAAGCGAGAAAAACCTTTTTTTAAATGTATTTGTTTGCGTTTTTTGTAATAATGATTGTTTTAATAATCTTTTATTCTAGGGTTTATTCTTGGATTAACTGATTAGATTGTGACTAAATTTTCTCCAGATGAAGCTAAAGTGAAGCTGCTTGAGGTCATTCTGATGAAGGACTTTAACAGGCAAAACTCAACTGCTTATCTTCCTTTTTTTTTTTTTTTTTTTTTATCAAAAACAACAATTTTCCTGTGTTATTTTTGTCATAAAGCCTCTTTTTCTTTCAGCACATATTTTGGAGTCTAACAATTAATCGATACCTAAATTATTTGACAATTATCTCAATAATAATGATTAATCGCCGAACTTGTTTCAATGCTAATTATTCAAGTTACCTTGTCGTTTTTAGTGTTGCTTTAGTCACTCTTAGTTGCGTTTTAGGCACTTTTAGTCCTGTTTTAGACTATTTAAATCATATTAGGCACTTTTAGTCAAGTTTTAGACACGTCCAGTTGCGTTTTATACACTTTAAGTCGCATTTTAGACACTTTGTCGCATTTTAGATACATTTAGTTGAATTTTAGACACTTTTAGTCACATTTTAGATACTTCGAGTCGCTTTTTAGACACTTATAGTCATGTTTTAGTCACTTTTGGTCATGTTTTAGTCACTTGTTTCATTTAACAAATCTAAACCACACGGTTAGCAGTTTTTATGCAAAAGAAAACAGGATGTTGAAGGTAATTATGGCACTTCAAAAATAGCACTGTTTTTGATTTGCCAACAGCGTCCGTTCAAACTGCAACTTTCAATTTGTTTTTGATTAATTGTGCAGCCCTAATTCATACTTTTGGGTAGAAGAGAAGATGGGGCGGACAGTAAGAAATAAATGATTGTTATATCTGGCTGTAACAATAGAATGCAGGTCAAAAATTTGATCTAAAACTCGTACACATTTGGACAAAACATCCTCAGTCGCAGTCATAATTACGCATAGACAAAACCTCCCATCACTGTGTAAAGCGTTCTCTTCAATCCAGTCCTCACAAAGTCAAATTTAAGGACGAGTGTGGCTCCAGAAAAGTGTTTATGTTGGATGTTGAGAGCTGCTGAAGTCTGACCCGTGTCACTTCCTGCCGGACAGGAAGTACAACCTCCCCTCTGCCTCGCTCCGACTCATCCACATCACAGTATAGATGTTTGCGTTCCCTGCCATAATGGTTACTCTGTTATTATATGTGCACATCCATACGCTCAGCTGCACATTCTTTAGGTCTATGAAGAGTTGGCTGCTCATTGTGAGGCGTTTATGACTTTGTGGTTTGTGGCACAGAAAATGCTGACGGTTGAGGAAAATTGGAGTTACTCACAAAGCAGGAATAGACTGTAATAATGGAGATGTGAAATGGATAAATTCAAAATCACACTGACAAAACTATTGAGAGGGTAGTTATTTTGTTCTTGTAAGGATCTGGCTTTGCAGTGGCTAACCATACAACAGAACACTGGTCATTTCTACAATACAGTAAAGGGAAATGTATTTATTCAAATGATTAGAGATTTGAATACTTTGCACTATGCGACTTTGTTTCGATGGACTGGTCTGTGGAACACTGTAGGCAAAGCAATAACCGCTCCATGAAAACATTGTGGCGTTAAACACTTACATCTTACATTTGTTCAATTTAAAGGAGGCATTTTGCTTCTGTGACAAAACCTGACATTTCTTATTTATGGAGTTTTCTCTGGTAGTCACAATAAAAGATAATATTGAGATCACTTTATGTCACTGACACCGAGAGAATCCCCCAAAAATTGTGCAAGTTCATTAAAAAACATGAGTTGCAATGAACAAATAGCACAATGAAACACTTTGCAGTTTGTTGGTGTCGATAATGAATCAAAAAAGCTGCATATTTCACTCATTAAGAAAAGTCTAAAGAAAACGCACACAATAAATAATGAGCCCCAATTATATTGTTCTTTTTTATCATGTATTGAAGTCGATTATCATGACAGGCCTAGTTCTGTCTGTCTCAGTCATGAAAAACCTGATTGTTTAAGCTGCTACTGTCTGCAATTGTTCCTTGTTCCCCATTTCAATAAAACACGTGACAAAGAAATGCAAACTGCAAACTCAGTTCTCTTTTCTTACAAAGGTATTTACACTTGGATGTTAAAGGACAAATACGATGCAAAATTGACTTTTATCCTTGTTCTAACATTGTTCTGTCATCAAAAACATACCTGGAGTAGCATTTAGCTTGATTCCTGTTTGTTTGATGAATGCTCAAAAATGAAAATCTTCTCTTTCTCAGACACTGTGTTCTGAACTCTTTCGATGTGCGACGAAGATGATGCTGACGTCATTATTCCCAGAGTCGCTTGCTCTTTTAAAGTCCTTAAATTCTTCCGTCTAATCAGAATAACTACAACTTTGTCAGATCCACTCTTTACTGCAATGCATTGTGGGTATATATTTACATGTGTGTAATTGCTTCTACAGCCAGAAGATGGAGCCACAGCTAAGTCAAAATGGCATCTCCCAACGCAGTGATAAAGATATATTTTTCTTTGTAAAAGCATTTTATTTTTAGTTCTAAAACATGAGATGTCAAACTTAAGGCACTCAAGAGCAGGTTTAAAGGCAATAACAATATGAAAAATGCATCATATTTTCCCTTTGAAGTTTAGTCAGAGTAATGATGTCTTAACTTTAAATGTGCAGAGGAAGACTTCTACTTCACGTCACTTTTAATGTTTGTGGGGCATTTGGAGGACGTGTCTTTGCGTCAAACTGAAAACAAAATGTAAAAGTGGCTGTAGAGATTCACGAGCAAAAGCTGACATTACAAACTACTGAACAAATCACCCCCGACAAACCTGTAACCTGCGCTCGTGAAAGTCAGACGAGCGCTTTTCAACTTTGCAGACGCCAAGCAGCAAATGCAAACAATACGGCAACTTAATCCAGAGAAATGAGTCCACCTTTGCTCCTCTAAATGCCGCCCGTCCATCATCCCATTATTTAAACTAACAGACGACGGGCAAAACAATTTATTTTCACTAAACTGTTTTTGCTCTCTGCAGGTCCGCTGTCAGGTTTTCCTCACTTTTCAGTAAAATGATCCTCGCTAATTCCTTGGAGGCAGCGGACAATAAAGAACCAGGGCTGAAGTCGGAGGGTGAAATGAACCAAAACACAAAAACGTGCACAATTCAAAGCACTAAAGCTGTCAGTAATGATTATTTAAGTAGTCGGCTAGAGCATTGAAACTTTTTAAATACATTATCAACCAAATAAAAGCAACTCAAGACTTCTAGATTGAGAATATTTACAAATGAAGTGCATTATCGATGACAGTCTGGAATGGTTTCTTCTTTTTTGATATTATTATTAGATAAGTATCGAAATTCAGACACTAAAACTAGTATTGAAACTAGATACTCATTTGAAGTATTGATATTAAAAACAAAATCATTTTAACAGCACAAAACGTGTCCTTTAGTGACCAGTTTTTGAATGATTTTGAGCTCAAATCAAAATCATAATAAGACTACGACGTTTAACAAAGAAAGTAGTAATATTTTTTGTTGACAATGTCAGTCTTTTCAGTCATTTTTCATTATTAGAGTGGTATCCAAATCGATAATTATCCTTAGTATCGAATAGAGTGTGAATTTTTGGTATCGTGATAACACAATTTGCTAATGTCACCATCTTTATTATAAAAAGATGTTTTTATTCCACAAAACGATTACAAGTATCAAAAGAGTGATTATTCTTTACCGCTGAATAGTCACAATTAGTTGATTAATAGTTGCAGCCCAAAGGAACATTGGTATATCATCGTGCCTATTGTTTAAACATTTGTATCTTAACATTTGCTTTTCAAAGTCACACAAATATTTGCATAAAGCCTGGTGGGATTATCATATTAATGTGTCATAGCATTTCACTCCCAATGCAATAGAGCTCAGTCAGCCCAATGTTGAACCGATAGAGATTTTAACAGACTAAATCCTTAAATAAGCATTCATTTAAAAATATTCTGAATTATAGAGTGAGTTTAGAAGGCGCTTTTGATAATTGTTTTTGCCACTATCTCTTTAGACGTTTGGAAAGCGCAAACCTTTTTAAAGTCCAAAATTGAATCCCGATACCATCCAACTTTCAATAATCTGACATAATTGCCTAACTTGTTTTTATTGTCAGTGAACAAGAGGTTTAGCCACTCAATCCAATCCAGGCAGTAATCCCATCACATTAGGTTTTAAAGCCCGTTTCCACTTTGTTGTGATCAAAAAAAGAGAAAATACGGACGTCTGGCATTAAAACTAAGTCAAATGATATGTAACAGAGCCACACGATTTGGGGAATATATCTCATTTCGATTTTTCTGATGAGTCTTGTGATTAGATGTGCAATTTATGTTTTAATAACAGGATTCTGCTCAAAGTTCATATTTTTAGTGTGTCCAGGAGAAAAGACTGAAATATGAACTGACAAACTAATGCAAGAATGTATTCCAGAACATGTTTGTGCCGCTCTAAACTACAGGATCAGTAGTTTTTATGCAGAATAAGACAGGATAGTTTGTGGAGAAAATTATAATACCTTAAAAATTACAGCCTTTGCGATTCTCTGTGATGAAAGAAACGGCTTTATTACTCAACAGGGCAGCAATCACACACAGGAAACATGTAAAATTGTGTGTTTTTGATTAAAATACTTGTTCATCTATAAATATTCTCCACTAGAATATCACCAAAAGGCTTCACTTCAGCTTTATCTGGGTAAAATTGAGTAAAACGTTTATACTCAACGGTCTTTCACGTTCTAAACAACTAATCAATTAATCAAAAGAATAATAGCTAGACCAGTGGTTCTCAAACCTTTTACCCCAAGTACCACCAAATCTAAATTGGGTCCATAACAGGACTATTTCAGGTCTGAATTAGGGATAAACCGGGTCTTAAGTAGTAAAACAGCATTGCTACAGTAGTTTTCACTAGAAAATGACTAAAGGAAGAGCAGAAAATGTGAATAAAATGTACTCTAAAACATTACACTTGAAGAGCTGTCCACGTACCACCTGAAGAAATTTGCATGCCACCGTTTGAGAAACACTGAGCTAAACTAATCGATTACTAAAATAAATAACAATTAGTTCCATTCCATTTGATTGGGATTAATCGTGCAGCCCTAGTATGTACGTTTTGTAAAGTAAAGTTCAAATAACTTCATGTTCTAAGTTCATACAGACCTGCGTTGTTTTTACGGGCTAAAACTACATTTGTTTAACCTGAGGAGTAAAAAAAAAAAGCCTTACAACAATGTTTACATCCAACAAAACCCCATGCAGTCTTCTCCTGCATGTGTGGTCAGCACTCCCACTATAACATTTCTAGAGGGTCTTTGTGAAGCTGATTTAGTGGACAGAGTTACGGCCGGCCTGGCCCCGCCCCCTGTCTGTTCCCCTCCTCTCTGTGGCGGTGTAAATAGATCTTTAGTGTGGGAGTGTTCTGGTCCAGGGCCCCGAACACAACCACATAATTACACATCACAATAAAGCCTTGAGTGACCGCCCTGTCCAACTGCACAGGTCTGCTCCTTCACTTCTCCTTCACTCCTCGGTCTACGCTCTCACGGACAAATGTGTTCACATGACATCACAAGTGTAGGATACAGAGGTAAATTATGAGAACATTAAAAGTAAAAATGAAAAAAGTGATGTTGTAAAGTTTAAAATACTGATAATTAAACCTCAACTAGTATGTTTATAGGAGTGTTACTCAATGAGTGCGGCTCTCCAAACCAAGGCTTGATACAGCTCTCCAGCCTTAATTGTGTAATCAATATTTTTGAATAACATACAAGATAAGTTGATAAATAGTCTTCCTAAATATGGCACAAATAACACTTATAAAAACACAAATTTCCGTTTCTGTTTTATTCTGTGGCGGCGAATGTCAACACTTGTCAACTGCTGTGCATCCAACAGTCAAATAAAAAATAATCCCTAGTCAAATAACGGCATCAAGCCGGAAAAAAAACAATCGATTTCTAATCAAAAGAGGACAGAATACAGGTGAACGGACACAGAGCGTGGGAAGGACGACTGAGGAAACAAATACAGTCTGCGTGAAGATGCAGGGGACGAGGAAACGGACAAACGAAAGAGCAAAAACCAAAAGCACGAGGAATATAAGAGTTGATGATGTTTTGCGGCTCGCTCCTTCTCTTTGACAATGGCTCTCCTTTAGAAAATAGTGAGGACCGCTGGTTTATAGACACGTTTAAACACACTTCTGTTGGACTGATTTAATATTGTTTGCCGGACTCGCCAAAACATATATTCATTTTTGTCAGTATATAAAAAAACACTTAACATTTATCTTATACGTGCAGATTCTATGACGATAATTAAAAAAGATAAAGTTTAAATGCATGATTAGGAAAAGTAGAAAGAGAAAGTAGAATTTGGGTTGAACAATCACCTCACACACTGAAAATGTAGCAAAGAACAGATGAGATATATTATTGTCCCTTGTACATATCTGTATCTTCTTTTAACATTTTCTTTTCAAGATCATGAAAAATATTTGCATAAAGCCTGATGGGATTATCATATTTGTCAAAGCATTTCACTTCCAATGCAAAAGTGCTCAGGAATGATCAGTCAGCCCAGTGTTGGAGACTTTAAGATACTTCATACTAAACTTAGCATTCATTTAAAAGTATTCTGAACTATAGACTCTGAACTTTGGTTATTTTTGAATTATTGTTTTTTGCCAATATCTGTATGGACGTTTGGAAAGTGCATAAGATGGAAAAAATACACAATAAAAACAATTCAGCACAAATGTTTTGATTTGGTTGAACACTGTCGGTTCACTGTCACTTCTATAACGCCTGGTTGTAACACGTGGGGAAAGTTGTTTGACTTTGTGGAGCAGGTGCTTTCACGATCAGTCAATACAAGGTTTGTTTACTACAACCAACAGCAAACCTACCACACTGAGGAATAGGGCTGTCAAACGCATCAAAAATCACATATTAATCAATATTAAACTAGTATCGAAACAAGACATTAATTTGAGAAAGAACAGATACTAGAAAGATCCCTTTTACAGGACAAAATTTGACCCTTTCTGAACTGTTTTATAATGGTCTTGACCTTTATCAGAACTAGTACAAGAATAACATTTTTAATAAAGAGTGGACCATCAATTAGTCAATTAATGTCAGTCCTTAAAAAGAGCATTTGTAATTATTCTTCAAAATCTGTATCAAGAATCAAATACATTTCTTAATATTGTATCAAGTTTGAAATTTGACTGTTGTGACAAGACTATTGGGGAATAATATGGTGACGTATTGTGTGTTTTTCAGGTATTTAGTACTAAACATAAGTAGATCATCATTTTACATTCTGTTGATTGTACGAGCAGTATTGATCTAAAGGCCATAGGAGCAGGTTCAATGTCTTTCTGTTCAGAACAGCAGGACTGATAAGCCCCGCCTCCTCGCGGTGACATTTCACTGGAACAAGCAGCAGATTTTCATTTACATATTTTAACCCTACATGCATGACCCGGAGGCTGAATTTTGTGAATAATCACAAGTAGAGCTGAGCGATATTGACAAACATGAATATCGCAGTGTCTCAATAATGATATTCAGACAATATGAAATGTGTTAAAACATGTCTTTAAACGCATGGGTGAGGTTTAATTATGTAGGGCTGTAGTCGACTAAAGACCAGCCCTATCGACCGATTAGTCGACTAAAAGGGGGTGTGGCAAAAATATATCAAAACTGTAAGTATTTCCATGTATCTAAACCAAACTACACTCAAAAGAACACAACTGTAGAGGAGTTTGTGCAAAAACAACTTTTTAAGCAGAAAAGCTCTAGGAGATGTTAAGACTCCAAAATCTTCTTGTTTTTGCTGTATAAATCATTTTGTATCATTTAGTATAAATAAAATGATTAGTCGACTAATACATTTCTTGGTCGACTAAGATTGACAGACTAAACGACTAAAGAATTACAGCCCTATAACTATGAGACAAATGTGAAATGTCAGGAAAATTTACCACAAAAGTCCAGAATTACTGTTATGTACACTTATTTGAAAGTTTTTAGTAACATGACTTTATATATATATTTTTTTTCAATTAACTCTTTTTGTTGGAATTGATACCATAAACAATATACCTGTTATTCAAATGTTTATCTTTAAAACATTGACATTAATCTCTAATCAGCACAATAAATCAAGGGAAGTGGGCGGGGATAGGGGGTACGTGAAAACTGAAATACTCTGAGCCCTGGAGCCTCAATTGCAGGACAATACAGGATAATGCAAACATGCAGGAATCAATCACAAACCAGTTCATGTTGTACGTTAATGATGGGGAACAGCATTAAGGTTAAAGCTCATGAAAGTCAAAGTTTACGTAATATGTCGCCTTTTAAGTGTGTTTTTCATCATTGCCACTTCAATGCAACAGAACATAATTTTTAACACAAAATAATGTAAAGTTGTGCCATGTGATCTTATAGTAGTGTCTGATATAAACCAAGACTATTTAAAAACTGTCAACTTTTGCAGTATATTTATGCAGTTATGGCAGGCAGTATTTTTTGACAACTTTAAAAGCTAAATTAAAGATGTACGAAGCTGAGAGAGACCCTTTCAACTACACAGCCTGAAACAAAACCAAAGAACGCAGGATTTTCATTTGGAACCGGACAAAATGAACTTGGAATAATTGGGGATTTGAGTGAGAACGATAAAACCCAACGACAGCAGAGCTCTAGCTCCAGGTCTAAACACCCAATAAAACGAAGGTCAATCATTGAATAGTAATGCCAAACCCACAATCAGAGATAGTTATGGTTCAATTGTTCCTCAAGTGCAGATACAGGGTTTACACAGTTAATTTAATGCCACAATCAATGCCACTAATTTACATGAAATTTAAACCATGAAAATGTATGTTTTTATCCCGCTTTTTTACTTTTTAGAAGATTTGATCAAAGCTATAAATCTAGATTCAATAATTTCAGTACATATATTGTTCTGATGGATAAATCTTGTCAAAATATTTTCTAGATTTAATGCCTGTGGGGGTTGAACTTAATGCTTTTTAATGCCCCGCGGAAGAGATAAAATTACTTAAATGGAAACCAGTGGGACCATTAATTCTGTGTTTGTTCTTAATATTTAGGATTCAAACGTCAAAAATTTCCACTGACTAATGCTCTAAAGCCTACAGTTTATTGATTTTGTGTTAATGTGCAAGAAAAGCAGACTTCCTCCTTAAGGCATTGTGTAACTTTTTATTTCAAATGACCCAAATACTTTAACAATCAATAGCACTTTGCTTTCAACATTGTTACAAAAGAACCTGCAGCAATAGTTTATCTGAAAAACTGCTTCAAACTGTACATTTAACCACTTGAACTGAAGAAAAGGTGACATCTGGGTGACTTTTGCTGTTTGTTTACAGTTTCACTTCACCTTCAGTTCAAAGGTCGGCTTCTGGTCATAAAAGAGCCTGACTTTTTATAGACTGTTACGCCAAAACTGCCTTTGTTTTCCTCGTGCTGGTTTGTCCAATACAGAAATGATACTTTTGTGCCAACATTTTAAACGTGCAGCTGCACAATTATATTTATTGGTTTCACAGGTAATCATTCTTCTCTTAAATGTTTACGGGAGTCCACTGGAAACTGAATCCTAATTTAAGACAATTAAAGCTAAATAACAAATGCAATATTTGTCAGAAATAACCCAATTAAGAGATGTTTTTTCCACAATTGTGCTGCTCTTTAGTGAAAAATAGTGTAAATTCATCAACGCTTTAATAAATTATTGATTGCAAATTTTTGTGTTGCAAATAATCTACAAAACATGTTTATGCATTTGAGAAGAAACTAAAACACGTCACTAGCAGAACAGTCAAGATAAATACTATATCCACTTCAATAAATGATGGATGGAACTATGTTTTTTGGAGCTCAATAGTTATTGTGTGCACATTCTCTTTGAAAAACAGGGGAGATTTTTGTACATTTTTTGTTATAAGTAAGATTTGTGCTGTAAAAGATTGAACAAGTCACTTTTATGGCTAATTTGTTGTTTAATTCTGATGTTTATCTGTTTGTTTGTTTTTTAAACAAACTGTCGCATGTTATTGAGACAGGATTATTCACGAGAAGTTCCACGATGAAACGTTGGCTTTAAGTTCAGCCCTTTTCTTTAAAGAGTCCAAGGTCTTATCAGGGGCTCTATTTTTATCAGTTGCGACATCAACGCTTTCAAAATCCTGCTTTATCTCCCGCCGCTGCGCTCGTGTTTATGTTCACTCTCCGTTTCACCGCGTCACATCTCCTGCCGCCGCTGTTGATATTCCCCTCGCTCTATAATTACAATGATTATGCACACACAAGCGTCACTGACTCCACAAAGCGCTGCCCTGTCTCTGAAACTAATTCCTAATAATGTGAATTGCAGCCTCGTCATATTAGTTTTCCAAACCCCCGGCTCAGCGCCAGAGGAAAACCAGCCCAGCGCCAAACACTCCTCAATCTCTCGATCCCGGAGACTCATTTTCAACTAAAAAGAGAGCCGTGTGGAACAACAAGAAGCAACGATTAGTCAATTACACAGTGACGTTTTGGATAATGCATTATGTAAGGGTATTATCATGTTTGAGTATTACATTAACGGCTTTTTCTGATGAGCTGAACAGAACAAGAAATTACAGTGTTCAGGACAAGTAATCTACAACTTGGCAGTGCAGCGATTCCCACAGTTTGAAAAGAACTCAGTGTTCTGGTCACAAACTAAACCAATTTGTGTTGAATTAAAAAGGAGCAGGAACTCATTTTCTGGTGGAGAGTGCGCCACCTGCTTGTGTCTATAGAAATGTCACTGCCTAAACGAGTGTGCCTTGAGGTATGAAAATGTATGAGTTAAAGTACACATGACAGGTTGAAGCAATCATTTTTACCAATTTTATTTAAGATTCTAATGAGACTTAACCATTTTTATCCCAGTTTGGCTATTTTTAGCTTTTTTATTTTTTATTTCTGGTTGTAAATCATGACATTAACCTAAGACATGTAACTATGACCGTTTCTCCTCAAACATCACAGAAATCAATATATGACAAATAAAAATACATGGAAATTTATGTTTAAAGGATCAGAACAATGTGTTTCTTGGTTGTAAATTGTCCCTGGTGTGTCTCCCTAGTGTGACGTCATCGTGTTGGAAGTCTACTCTACTCTACTTACTGTAAATTTTAATAGATATTTCAGCTTTTCATCACAAACTGACTCTTGATTGGTGTAAAACTATCATATATATTTACAACAGGTTTTATTCCACCAAATAAAGTCAAAACTCGAAAAATAATGAAAACCTGTCATATGCACTTTAAGATAAATATATTTCAAATTCTGCTAAAATCTTTTAAAATGTTACCCTAGTTTAGCCATTTTCTTTAGGTTTTTAATTTTACTTCCTGGTTGTAAATGATGACATCACACTGGGAAATTAGTAAGAAACTATCCTAATAAAACTCCTCTAACGTCAGATTTTTTTTTTGTTGACAAAGAGAAATACACGTGAACAGCTTTATTTTGTCGAATCAACGTTTAAAAGGTCAAAAAAGTAGTTTCTTTTGTGTAAATTATGCAACAACAAAAAGACAATTTCACAATAAAACCTGCTGACAGTTGCAAAAAATGGTAATCTAATACACGTCAATTTAGGTTGAAAAGACATCATTATGAATAACGTCAATGTTTAAGCAACCACACTAGAATTGAAGTGAAAACAACAACGTAGAAGGCGACATCATGGTTACACAGCTTTTTATTGGCTGGAGGTTTAATGGTGATTGTCATTGTTGGAGGTGATCACAATTGTGCAAAATGTACAATGAACAACTATTACTTCCTTTTTTATTTGTGAGAAGTTAAACACTGTAATTGCCCTGTTTACATATATTATGCAACCTTTACAATAGACCCTTTAGAATGTGATGTCGAATGGAGCGACTGGAGGCAAAATGCAGTTGATTGTAAATTATTCAGTGACTAGTTCACATTAGATCAAAGCAAAAGCAACACATTTGAATTTCCAGGGTAGAAAGGTCAGTTTGTTTGCTTTTCTATACCAAACAATGGACAGAATACAATTTTCTAGCCTAAAAATTGTATTTTAGCTTCAAAATAATCACATTTATGGAATAGTAAAATAATCTAATTTAGGGCATAGTATCTAAAATATCTCTAGATAAATGAAAAATTATTGTGGGCTCAACATTACTGTGAGTGTTTTCCAGTAAAACCCATAAATCTGGATTGTTCCTTCATCAAAAATGCAAAGAGTTTATCATAATTTCCTAAAACATAATGTAAAATACAATAATAAATGTGTTTTAAGCAGCTCTAGTGACATCAGTGGTTTTCATTTTACAAAATCTTGTCAATTGTTCATATTTTGTGACATTCTGAGGTTAAATCCCAGTTTCTCAGTGAAATCACACTATGTTCCACTTCACTTTTGCCTCCATTCAGAATTTAGAATGTTTTTGTTTACAAACTTTTAAAGGGTGCATGGAATTACTTAATTTTGATCCAAAGTCATCCAAAGCCAATCCATTTAAAACATTCACTGATCAAAAGTGAACGTATTTATTTAGGATCAACAATCTCGTGTGTGTTTATTTAGCCAGAATCTCTGCTCAGCTTTATGATCTTCATCTTAACTCACTATTGAGCTTCTGATACGATTTAATTCACACTTGGCTTTGGGAACGCTCGTAAAACATTTGACAGGAGTTCCCCTCAGCTATAAAACCTGTAAATCAAACAATATTATTAGCGAGATAAAAGGGTATTTCTAAAGGGCGCACATTCGCTGGAGGATCTACAAACCTATAGACGTGTCTCTGTGTTTGAGCTCATTGAGAGTTCGCCGGAGTGCGCACATCGACACCGGAACAGACGATAGCACCAACTGAAGTGTCTTTGATTCACACGAAGCCCGAGGAAAGATCACAGCAGCAACAAGTCACAATCTTATCACTTCCTTTAATTAAACTGTAAAGTGTTACCGAGAATCACGCTCAGAGGCAAATAGTTGTCATATAAAGACATAAGAGGTTAAAAGTATATACATATTAAAAAAAAAGGATTTGTCGTGCTGGGGAATGTTATACTTGTTAAATTTGTCAGTGCAAATGTTAAATTCTGTCCTCAAATGGTGAGCTCGTTGTGTGCTTCCTGTCCAGTTCTGTGGGGTTTTTGCAGAGTCACTAAAACGAATAAATCCTTAAAGATGAGTCAGTGACAGTGAGCTGCAGGTGGAGGTCACTGACAACATGTTCAAGACTTTACACATGAGATAAACACTTCTGTGATGGGTCAATGCTAATGCTAATTTTGAAGAAGCATAATAAAGATAAAAATAAAATTTTAACTGGTTGTTTCTTTATATTTAATGTTTTAATAAAAGTTAGCAGCTGATAATTTAATTTGAACATTTTTGTGTTTTTGAGTCTGTAGTTAACATTCAAGAAAGTAATATTCTTTTAAAGATAAATTTGTATTTGACTGAGACCAATCAAAATACTTTTTTGTTATATCACTCAGCTTTAGGGGAAAAAAAAGTCAACATTTATATAGTATATTAAAATCTAATTTTAGTTTTTAAGTCAGGTTTTTATCATTAACAGATTTTTAGTAAAAATACAAAAGCAGCATTTTTTTTTTAAGTTATGAAAAACTAGAACAAATATATTTTTCTTTGTTTGATGTTTCGATGCCTGGAGGGTGTGAGAGCTACATTTAAAGTTATTAAAGTTAGTCACCATTAATGAATGAATGAAATCATTGAGTGTTTTGATGTTATTCCGTTTTGTCGTTCTAGATGCAACTCAGAATTAATTTACAGCAACAATTAACAAGTATTGCTTTTGGATTTGTGAAGGATTTGACTTTTCGTATTGACCTTTTCCAAAGACAATCCATGACGTGATCAGCAGTGACTTCATGTTCTCAGGTGTGACCTGCTCTACAGATCACGGACCTCTTGTGGGGTCTGCTACGTTTTATGCTGCTGAACTTTTATGAAGTGGAAAACAAAACACCACATTCTTTCCCAAATCTTTAGCAGCTCAAGGCAGTGCTTCGATCAACAGATGTGCCAGAAAACTATATTAAACACTGAGGCCGAGCGGCTACAGCGAGAAAAGTCGCACTCAAGAAGAATGTTTCAAATGCTCTGACTCCCATTCCACGGTTTGCAAATAAAGACAGTTATTGGCACATTTTATAAGACGAGCATATGATTCATTCTCATGTTTTTCTTTCTATGACTTTATTTGGAGGGAGGGCACCTGTGGTAAATATTTAGCACTGTTTTACTCTGTGAAGTTGCAGTTTGTGACGAAATTTTGAGAAATAAAAGTTTACATTACACATTACAAGAAGTAGCGATGAGTTTTAAAACACAATCCCTCTGTGATGTCATCAATAAGCGACATTCCATTGACATTTTTTCTGACAAAAGAATCATTCAACAAAATAAAGGTTTCATCAGGTATTAGTATTAGTGTCAAATCATATTGATGAGTTGTGGAATTACCTTTACAGCTGCTGAACGTGTCCAACCACGAAGTACAATTATAAACTAAACAAAGAATGTTGTAAAATCATAAGGAAAATAATGTTCACTACATTTATTTTTTAATGATTTTTTTAACCTTTTAACCAGGTAAGAACCCATTGAGATCGGAACCTCTTTTTCAAGGGTGACCTGGAGCAAAGTGGAAAATATATCAGTATAACGCAAATTACATTAAGAGAATATTAAGAAATAAAGACAAACTCAATAATGGTCAGTACCTTTGAATGTAGAAATAATCACGCTCTTTGTTTTTCAAAGTTGTGCGAAAACACCTGACTGAGACGTAACCTCCACTCTGACTGGAGGGAATTCCAGGCTGTAGGAGCAGCATAAGAAAAAGCCCTGTTTCCCCAGTCAGTCGTTACACGTGGGAAAGACAACCTAAATATATTACGTGAGCGCAAGTTTAACTGAAACATGTAGTCTGACCTGTCATTTATAGTTACAAGAGCATTACAGTGAAATAATACATTAAGTTGTCAGTTGATATCCCTACGATGTGTACTCATAATACTGAAACAAAAATAAAACGATTTAGGATGAGCCAGTGGGTAGACGTCTCTAACAAAGACTGACGCTTTTAAAAACAAACAGTTCAGACAAAAGAGGAAGCAGCCTCTTTCTCTGCAGGTCGGCTTGGATAATTGCATTTTTTTTAGCATCCTATTTATTTTACTGGCACATGTGAGTCATTTATTACGAGCATGCGAACATATTCTTTGTTGTCGCATTTCTGTCACTTCCAGTTTTTTGTGAACAGCCATAGATCCATCCACCACAAAATCAGTCAAAATCAGATTTTCTACAAGTTTGATGATTATTTTATTGTATTTACTTATTTTACGTACTAGGCATAACTGCAACTATCAATATAATGAAAAGAAAAGTGTGTTTTAGAGTTGAACAAAAGGCCTCAATTGCAATCAAGGCCTGGCACATTAATCTCGGGGTCATCTTTATAGACCACGAAGCAGGCATTGTGTGAAATGACCCGACGTGCTTCGACAGAATCTAAACTAAACAGAGTGTTGTAAGGCTGAGGGCGAGAGGAGTTTTACGAAACGTAGACTCACACAGGATGGGTGTGCGGCTTCCTGCACCAACCCCAAAAAACAAAAGAGCAAACTTCTGCTTCACACTCTGAATCACTGAGAAAAGACTGCGAGAGAACTGAGACTTCTTGTGCATCAATGAATTGAATAAAGCTCGCAAAAAAACGACTATGTAAACAGAAAATTACAGGTAAACAGCATCTTCTAAAGTGATTAAACTGAGTATAAGTGGACAATATTAAAATTAGGATAATAGTGAATGTTGTTTTGAAGATATGCAAAATTTCAATATCAAGTGTAACGTTTATAGTGGGGAAAAAAGCCAAAAAAGAGCTAATAATAAATAATAATAATAAATTAAAAGTAATGTTTTAAATTTTAAAATAAAAAGGTATAATGTGATATTTCTGCCCTTTTGTGATCACATTTGTTTGATAATTAAACCTTTAAAGACATTTTAAACACATTTCTGGTGGATTGACATCTTGTTATTAGGACCCTCAAAGGGATTACGTTTGAGTGCAGTCCACTCCAAAAACTCCAGTGAACTCACTTCCAGACTCTTCCTGTCTGCTGTTGTCCGTATCATTCTTCATAATCCTATTAAAATGATTAGACGACTTATTATGATGTTTCTCTGCCTCGTTAAGACTCCTCCACAGGACAAGGGACGGGTTTTCCCTTCACAATAAAAATGTTTGTCCACTACGGACTACAGCAGAAAGAGAGAGAGAGGGAGGGATGAGAGAGAGAGAGAGAGAGAGAGAGAGAGAGAGAGATGGAGAGAGACATGGGGGTGTGAAAGAGGGAAAAAAGAGAAGGAGAGAGGGAGAGGAGAGAGAGACAGACAGAGAGAGAGAAACAGAGAGAGAGAGCGAGAGGGAGAGAGAGACAGACATTGAGAGAAACAGAGAGAGAGAGAGAAACAGAGAAGAAGAGAGAGACAGAGAGAGGGAGAGAGAGACAGACAGAGAGAGAAACAGAGAGAGACAGAGAGGAAGAGAGAGACAGAGAAACAGAGAGAGAGAAAGAGAAGAGAGGGAGAGAGAAATAGAGAGAGAGAAACAGAGTGAGAGAGACAGAGAGGAAGAGAGAGACAGAGAGAGAGAGACAGACAGAGAGAGAGAGGATAGAGACAGAGAGGGAGAGAGAGAAATAGAGAGAGAGAGAGAGAGAGAGATGGGAGAGGGAGCGAATGAGAGAGCAAGCAAGAAGGATAGAGCGAGAGGAAGTGAGATGAGAGAGAGAGAAAGCGAGAGAGAGTGAGAGAGAGAGAGAGGGGGAGATAGATGGGAGAGAGACAGAGAGAAGGAAAGGAGAGAGAGAGGAACAGAGACAAAAGAGGAAGTGGTAGAGGACTACGGGGGCGAGCGAATCAAACAGGAAATGACATCACGTCTGACGGAGATCAGACCCGGGCAGAAGCAGAGGAGACAAACTGTTCAGAGCAGAGGAGGAAGTGTGCATCAACTTCTACTGACAGATGAAATGAGCTTCAAATAAGAACAAATAGATACAAATAAACAAGACGTGCCCAACCTAATCTAACTACTCAAAATAGTAAACATTTATTTGTATTACACTGTCCAGAGTCCAAGTCCAGAGTCCAGTTAGTGGAATAATCATCAACTAATTTGTTAATCAAATAATTACCATCTGGACTAAACACAGTCTCCAAAACATACCATGTGCGGAGGGAAGAGGTTTTAGACAGACAGAGCAGTAATTGCGTCAAAATTACACAGAAAATTAACCACAAAATTATTATTTTTTGTTTTCAATAATAACCTATTTTGCTGACAAGTATACTAGATAAAAATCTCCTCAAAGCAATATCACTTTAGCTTTATTTTGGTCAAATTTAGCAAAAATCTCATTTATGGGTGATCTAACAACTAATCAACTATCAAAATCATCATTAGCTGCAGCCCAAGTGCGGAGCATGTTTAATTATTATAGCCATAACCTTGTAAAGTTCCAGATGGTATGGACTGTGTGTGCATGTTCCTCCCGTGTTCTTCCACTAAAACGATGTACAATCAGGTCCAAGACAGACTTTCCAGGTTAATTAAAGGTTAAAAATGAGTGGGATGAAGATATGAACATGTGAAATAAATGAGCGTACTGGAAATACATGTGTTTTTAATTCACCGTAACGTGTATTTTTCCGAGGGTGTTAACGTCACATACAGCGAGCGATTTCAGACGCGTTGGCATAGCTCGGAGGCCTTAGGTGGCGTAACTCTAATTAGCTTTGATTGGTTTTGAGAGCAGGCTGTTTGCGACGTTTTTCAATATCCCATTTCTAATTTCTTGGTGCAAATCAATTTCACATCAGCCTCAAATGCAGAAATACATGCTCTCTTTTACAATAAATATTAATAGATTTAGGCCAGGAGCAAACAAGGTTCAAAAGTCCACAGTCCAAACATGATGGGATTAAATATTACTAACTGAATCAACTTTTAAACATGTTATAATTGTTTCCCTGCTCAATATCCAGTTGTCAGCGTGCAACATGTGGAAACCCGAAGTCAGCAACCTTGTTTCTTTCATTAAATTAAAGGGGCTGTACCTGATTTTTACTGTTGCGACACAGAAAAAACAGAACTAGACCATGTTCCCGAAGTAAAATCTGTGTTGTCCGAGCACAGATATATTCTAAATGCATCTATTTGGGTGAAAAAGAGACCACAACTTTTACTCTGCATCTATTTATAGAGCGTTTTATTCTACGAGAAGCAGGAAGTGCGCCGTTAGCATGCTAATGTTTGTTAGCTTTACCTGGGACAGTCCGTGATGCTCTGGGGTCAGAAACTCGTGAAAAGTGCATATATAAAAAACGGGGCCTTTCTAGATCAACATTGCAATTTAAAACGGTCGATTGCCAAAAAAATCTGTGCAAATCTAAGCAAAAAATAAAACAAAACGTCAAACCACAACAACTCATTTTAAGATCTCATTCAAATAAGATTCAGCTGCCATTTATATATTTGGCTGTATGTGTTATGATTCAGTTTCTATTTGGCAACAGACTTTGCATTTATGACCAGAGTTCTCCTTTTTCACATGTGGTTTGGTTAGACTTTTACGCCGGACGTCCTTTCTCCTTTCTGCTGCAATAGACTGCATTTGTTCTGATTTAAATGTTTCTAGACAAACGTTCCAGTAGCGCACCTGCTCAAGACCCAAACCATTCATTAAACACTGAACTGCAGCTGCCTCCACAACGAGGCCCGAGGTAAAGACTCATTTACCAAACTGAAAACCATATCATTCTCTCATCAATCATCAGCCTCTGAAACTCAAACCGCTCTATTCTTCCCAATTAGAGCTTCGACAGTGAGCAAAACCCAAAGTGAAGATTAAACGATCAAAGTGATAAAGACGGGCCTTTGGGGTAAAACTGAATGTGATACAAGAGTGTGGAGAAGTCATGAAGAGTCTGAGCGATTTTTTGTTGTTCAATTCAATAACAGCATTTGACTTGATTCCGTAAAGATACATTTCCCGTCCGAACAATTCACGTTTTGTCCTTAAAAGTTCATGTGTCGAGCCTGTTTGACAACTGGGTAAAACACTCTCTAAAGCTGCAGTTATTGTGGGTTGTTCGGCCTGTTCCCGTTCTACATTAGTCGTCCCGATTCTTATTTTCTGGCTTTATTTGACCAGACAAGCAGGGCATGAAATGGGGAAAGTGCGAGTCGAGACATTCGGCAAATGGTTGAGAAGCAAACGAACAACGCCGAAATGGTAAAAAAAAAAAAAGAAAAAACACGTCTGAGCAACTCTTAATAGTCCGATTAGGTTCATTAGGTCGTCATGTCTTAATAAAGCTTGGGAAATCCTCAGAGTTCAGCAGAAATATATCGACGTACGACACTAAAAGCTTGACTAGAGTAACACTTTTTGGTCAAACAATTGTGTAAATGTGTCCAGCAGCGAGCAAATTTGTAAATGTAAAGCTCTTTTCATGACAGGTTACAAAAGAAAATATCAAAATGAGACGAGGTTCAATATTTATTGTGTGTACATTTTCTTCGCATCTTTCCTTTTGGGGATTTTTTGTGTTTTTTAATGGAAGAAAGATAATGTGTAACATGTAGAGTCAAATAAATAACTCCAAAGACTCATTATAAAGTGTTTCATTCTGCTTTTTAGTCAGTTGTTGCAGCTCATGGTTTTAATGATATTGTACATTTAGTTAATAATTAGAGTTATCATGTCATAAAGCAGCATTATTGTTCATCCAGGGTACGACAGTCAAATGATATCAAGTGAAATGTGTTAAAACATGTCTTTAAACATATTAGTTAAGGTTTAATTATCAGACAAATGTTAAATGTCGGTAAAATGAATGACAAAAGGGCAGAAATATCACCTTCTACCTTTATTTGAAAGTTTACAACACAACTTTGCTTTCTGTAGCACTTCTTTAACATAAGCAACGTACTCCATCTTCAAATTTTGCACAGCTTCAAATCCACATTTCGACATACTGCCCAGTTCTAGCTCAACATAACCAGAGTTTGTGAAAAGCCGCCCTCCTCACAAAAGCCCAACAGGCAGGAAGAACACTGAGCTCATTTCCTTCAGAGTTAAAAGGAGGAAATGCATTCTGGGAGTAGGACAGAGCGCGGCGTTAAAACAGTGAGTACCAGGTCACGCAGAGGAGCCTCCTGTCGTTTACAAAGACACTGGTTTATTCTGCAGAAAACTGTGGCTTCTCTGATTGGTGAATCCGCCTGTCAGTCACGCCCATTTGAAATCAGAAGTGGTTTCTAAAATGTACAGCTTTAGCAAAACTGTGCTTAATATGCTTTCAGTTTAATTAACTTGTTATACAGGCTTTTTTTTACCTTATTGAATGTCTTTGTAAGTCCGTGTGGTGGTTGTAAATGTATTTTCGGTGCGTATGAAGCTTGTCCCCCCCCTCCTGTCTCTACGTGAAAAAAAAACAGCCTTGCAACTTTCCAGACGCCTGAAAATAAACTCTCCTGAGAAACCTTCTCGGGAAATCTTTTTTATATTTGGTGACACGAAATGTTCTATGTGATTGTACGTCCTTATTTCAACAAAAAGGAAGGGGGAAAAAGAAGGGGGAAAAAAAGCTTTTGGAGTCTTTTTACTGGGAGTGTATTTTCACAAGAGACCTGAAGGGGGAGCTCTGTCGCTGAAGTTACAGAGTTCTACTTTAATGTGAAATTGCCAGTAAAATGTTTGAGAGATTTTATTCAGCCAGAAAAGCATGTGGTTTGGAGCAGAAAGTTTACCATATTTGGTGTTAAATGGCACTGATTAAAAGTCTGTATCGTTTATGTTCATTAAGGGATGCAACTAACAGATATTTTGGTAATGGATTAGTCTCCGGATTATTCTTCGATTAGTTGTTTAGAACACAAAAGGCCTATATGGGATTTTACACAATATCAAGAGGAAGCAAAAAAAAATGCTGCTGAATATACTTTCAACAAAATTGTTTTTTTAATAAAACATTTACCATTGCAGGTTTTTTGTGCAATTTCACATGAATTCCTGCTTTGTCTGAGTGATAGAACATTCTGTCTCAGAGCATGACGTGTTTGGAGGTTGTGTATAGTTCAAAAAACAGTAATTCGATTATCAGATTGATTGGTGAAAGCAGAAAATGGAATCAAAACTTGAACTTGCTCATATATGAGGCAAAAAATAATTTGTAACATAATTTTTCTAACATATACCCCAGTCCTTAGTCAGGCAGTTCTCAAAATGTCTCAAAAAAAGGCAGTTCTCCAACTTCTAAATTAGCCTCCAACTTGAGTGATTAGATGTTCTTTGCTGCGTCGTCTCTGCTCCACTTCCCTCTCAAACTCAATTGCATGTTCTATACCAGCAGTAATCTCTATTTCACTAACAACATCTCTGAGTTTATCTGTCACAATTGGATAAACGCAAGACATTTATAACCAAACAAATCGATTTAGCTTTAGAAAAAGAAAAATATGATAATCAAGAAGCTTTATTACTAACCCCCCTTTTGTCATATTCTTATTGTTTTTTTACATATATTGTGTCTTTTAATCTGGTTTGAACCACCAGTGTTTTGTGTGTGCAGATTATGAATGAGCAAGACCACAAACGAATTAAAGTTCTTTTGATATTTGATTTAAAGTCTCAGTGATAAGATAAGATTAAAATAAGATTAAAACCTTAAAACCTTTCAGTCAAGTTTTCCTACAAATAGACCTGGATCATATTGACATTTTTATTTTTTGTGAGTTTTTTACCAACGACAGTCACACAATATTAAGTCAATTCAACAGAAATGTGTTAAAACATGTCTTTAAACGTATTAATTGAGGTTTAATTATCAACAAATATAACATATCTGTAAAATGTATCACAGAAATATCACCATATGCCCTTATTTAAACATTTACAACATTTTTTTTTTCATTTTTATATTTAAATCAATTCTTTTTGTAGCATTTTTTTACGATAAATGATACTTGACATTCAAATTGTGCATATTTTCAAAACAACTTTCACAATATTACCAAAACCTTTATGCATTGCACATCTCAACAACAATGAATGTGAAATGTTTCTTAGTTCTCGCAATAAAACTAACATTTAATTGGACATCGCTGGTGCGGAGATGGGAACAGAGTTGTTTTTCAGTGATAGAGCTTCTTTATCTGTGCTCTGTCCATAATTGCAGGACACTCGGCGATACTCAGCGTTCATCTCCACCGTTTGTGATCGACCGGCAGCACGAGGACAAGTGAGCGGTCTGTTGTGCAAACCAGGTCAAGGAAAAGAAATACAAGAGAGCTAAGACACCACGTTTTTTTGTTTTTTTTTTACGTTTAGGGGCATCAACATGTTTTGCCTAGAGGTTATGCAGACGACATCAAAGCATTCTGAAATTTAGAAGTGAGTGGAAAAAAACACAGATTCAGTGATGAGTAATGACATTTTCTCCTCTAAAAGTAAAGCATTACTAAAATATAAAAGAGCTTCATAAAACAAATATATAAGTCTAAAACAAGAAAATAGGTTGTAGCAAACAAGACAAACAACAGGATTTATTAATTTATCACTGACACAGACTTTGGGATCACACACAGTTGAACTCATTACCTTTCTCTCCTTAAGTAACATGTTTCTGAGTCCAAGTGCTATGAAGTGAATATAACAGGTGTGTGGCAGTGGAAGTGTCCTTTATCTCCAACTGTCATTAGCAAACAAGCTAGCTAAATCCAGCGCAACAATGGAGAAACAACTTTCAGTTTGCCATGTAAAGTTAATTTGAGCCAAACAAAAGCTCCATGGACAAAAATTAGGCCAAAGAAAAGCAAAGAAACTGATTCTATCAGTTTGTGCTCATATCACTCAATGAACTTAAATGCATTCTATAAAGTTCATGACAGATTAAACTCAAAATAAATATATGCTTTAATAAACATTAAACCAGGATATATAACTATATTTGAAATATATATTACTCACAGAAACTAACCAAAACACAAGGAGAACATGCTAAACTCACACAAAAAGACTCTTGATTGATAATATTGTGATATGCCGGCATGAGTCATTTCATTTACATTAAAACAAATATGTGCATGTCTTCAAGGCTGATCAGGAATACATTTAGACTGAATACATGAATAAAATCTGCCCATTTCATCATTTTCATTAAAAAAAATAAAATAAAATAAAATAAAATAAAATTTCTGTCTGATGGAGGACCTTGGTGTTACTGTGACATATTTAGTTTGTTGAGATAATGATCACAGCATTAGTATACTGCATTATTGATACTTTTGTGATTTATTGTGCAGCCGTACAGGTGGAACCATTCATGAAATCTTTGTGTAGAGCTAAAAATGATGTACAAAAATAAATAAATAATAAAATAAAAATCACCAGTCAAACTTTTTTGGGCTCAATGCAGCTGAAGATGGTGTCCATCTGACTCCTTTCCCTCCAGTGCAGCTCTGTGTAATGATCAGTGAGTTGTAATTACACCTCAGAGTCACTAATGTGGAACGGTGGCTTTAAGAGAAGGGAGGAGGTCTGAGCCTGACCACAGGAGTCGACCAGAAGAACTGACCAGAAGATCACGCCACTGCACATTATGTGGGTCAACCAGCTTCTGGATGAATTTAGAAACTGACGACCTGTAAGGGCTGCACAAGCAATCGAAATCAATATGAACTGACGTAATTAGTAAATTGCAAAGGTGCAAACATTTTCTCCTCAAAAACAAAATATCCCGTTGTATTCTGCATAAAAACCATGTAGTGTAGATTTGTTAAAACATATTCTCAAACAAGCAACAAAAACACCACTACAAGCAACAAAACAGTCAGTTACAGTGGCAAAAATGTGACTAAAAGTGACATAAACTGAGCCGAGCTGAGAAAAATGTGACTGGAAGCACCAACAAAACAAAGTGAAAAAACCTGAACCAAAAGTGACCAAAACCTGAACCACAAGTGACCAAAACTGAACCAAAAGTGACAAAAACAAAACTCAAAGTGAGAAAAACATAAGAAAAAGCAACAAAATGCAACCAAAAGCATTGGGCAGCGCGGTAGCGCAGAGGTTCTCGCTCTCACGTCACAGGAAGGTCCCAGGTTCGACTCCCGGGCGGCCCGGGGCCTTTCCTTGTGGAGTTTGCGTAGGCTTCCTTCGGGTGCTCCAGTTTCCCTACAACGACAAACATGCACAATAGGCTCCTCCCTCATGGGGGCCAGGACTCCCCTGAAAAAGAGATTGTTACTCTCAGTGGGACAATCCTGGTTAAATAAAAGGTCAATAAATAAATAATGTGTCTAAGAGTGACAAAAGTTAGTCTAAGCAACTAATAAGTGACTCAAAGCAACAGGAAGAGAAAATTACCATTGTTGAGATTGTGATTAGATTTGCAATTCATGTTTTAATAATTATATGATTCTGCCGTTTGAGAATGAATCGAACCCAGACGGCTGTCATAAGTCGCCCATTCTCAGTCTCCATTAACCTTCCAAATGCACCCCAATATTTCAAGGCTACACACAAGTCTAAAGCTGAACTTTCATTTTCTCCAACCTGGCCCTGTTGGGTCCACGGCTCAGGTTTCCCAAACACAGCGTGATGGATGGCCTTCACAACAGAAGACAGCAGCTGGCCTTCTCTTAACACAAACACAGCCCTGATCAATACTCTGTCTGCAACGACCATCCGTCAACAGTGAACCTTACCAGAAAGTAGGGCTGGGCAATATTGACAAAAATGAATATCGCTGTGTTTTTTTTGAGCGTCCCGATAATGATATAACGATATATAGTTGATATTATGTCAATATTGTGTATTTTAATGCATTAGTGGAGGTTTAATCATCAGACAAATGTGAAATGTTTCATTACTATTAAAACATTACTATTCTCCTTTTGTATTTTTAATCAGCTCCTTTTGTGGTATGTTTTTTACTATAAATGACTGAATAATTTTGCATATCTTCAAAACAACACAACATAATCAAAATTTCAATACATTGCCCACTCGTACTACAATGAAAAGTAGGGCTGCAGCAAGTTAATTGATGAATCGCAACTAATCGATTATATAAATAGTTGTCAACTAATTAAGTAATCGAATAATCCATACACAGACTCCAAAGCATGCAGTGAGCTGAGAAAAGAGATATTGTTACTCAGACAGAACAAGAATCACTCAAAAATGAATTGTGTAAATGTTGTTTTTTGATGAAAATACCATTTTATTTGTAACTATTCTTCGACAGGACATCACTGAACAGTTCAGCTTTCTCTGGATCAAATAGAGTAAAACATTATATTCATGGCCTTTCGGGCTCTAAACAACTAATCGATTAATGTAAAGAATAATTGCTCGACTAATCGATTAACAAAATAATTGTTAGTTGCAGCTCTAGTGAAAAGAAAATACAGAGTTGGTGAAGTTTATGTAAGCAGAGTACTTTAATTATCTATCTGTTCATTTAATTATAATACGATCAAGAGATAACGTCGCCATAGTAACCTACAGTAGAAACCAATGTCCAGCTCCAGCTCCATGTTGTGTGGGGAAATTCTACACACATACATACAAACGAACAGGGAGCAGGACTTTTTATTCATAATTTTGTTATAAATACTTTGATCATTTGACTTTTTGTATTTGTACTTCATCTAATACTTTGCTATAAACGAGAAAAAAAAACGGCGTGAAGTCAAAACAAACAAACAAACAAAAACAAACAAAAAAACTGCCAAAGGTGAAACATGCGTTGTAAAAGTAGCTCTTAGGGTCACATCCCAATGTTGGGCGTTTTTATTGGCCATAAATCAGGAAGTAACACTAGTGCGCTGTTAACAAGTTAGTTGTTGTGATGTAACGGCAAAACTCTGCTCTGCTCTGTGGAAGTTGTGAAACGCACTTATAATTAGGATGCTGACAGTGTGTTAGGAACATGAAGAATACATTTGTAAACAGTGTAATGAACTAATTCACACAAAAAAAACACAGAAAACCTTACAGAAAATTATTTGCAACTTTTATAGTGGAACATTAGATTTGGGATTTAAATGTTTAATAATGGGATTCAGTTTGGAGTTCACATTAAAACATTATATATAAAAAAACAGAAGCACAAGAAGACTGTAATATGAACTTACAAACTTCTTGCTTTTTGTCATGTTTTTGTTGCTTTTAGTAACGTTTTTGCCATTTTTAGACATGCTTTAGGCATATTTTTGTCAGTTCTAGTTGTGTTTTAGTCGCCTTTAGTAACGTTTTTGTCACCTTCAAGTATTATATCTGTTGCTCTCAGTCACATTCATCACACATATTTGTTGCTTTTAGATGCATTTTGACGCTTTTAATTGCGTTGTCGTCACTTTTTTAGATTTCAATTTGATTCCGATTAATTGTGCAGCCCCAGGGTGAGTAAACCTGTCATTTTTCTTTACATTTCAGTCATAGCAGTAGTGATTAAAAGAGCTTGCTTCACCATAGCACTTTTACATATGCACAAAAATCTGCTATTTTTAGTCCAATGTGTAGAAGCAGCAGAAGTACATGTCCTTTACAGATG
Organism: Rhinogobius similis; assembly: GCA_019453435.1. Taxonomy (NCBI): domain Eukaryota; kingdom Metazoa; phylum Chordata; class Actinopteri; order Gobiiformes; family Gobiidae; genus Rhinogobius; species Rhinogobius similis. The sequence goes on along the minus strand of CM033627.1, from coordinate 9,793,670 downwards.
CTGGAGGCGGCGTTTGTTCAATATGCCAGCATTGTGTAACAGGCCTCCAGGACAAGGGTCTCAAACTGTGGTCCTCGCACAACTGCAGCAACACAGGCTTGTTCTCATTCTGAATCAGATTTATTGAAGAAGAGCCTTTTTAACATTTAGAATTTAGAGTAGGTAAAAATGTCGTTTTAGAAATGGTAGTAAGTAGAGTTTGTTTAGACGTGAAGAAGTCCTGATTTTATTCTAGATTAGTCCCTGTTGTGTCCTGATCTTTCCACGGTTTATATAGATCATATTCAAGTCTGGATTAGTAGTTTTGTCACAATTGTTTTAGCCTTTTCTTTATTAATCATCAAGTAGCGCTGCGATTTTTCCCAGAATTTAGATTTGTGTTTCAAAGTTCAAATTTTTAAACACATCCAGGAGAACTGACACAAACTCTGAAACAAACTGACAAACTATGTAATTCAGAATGTGTTTGTACAGATCTAAAGTACAAGGTTAACAAATTTTTATACAGAATAAGACAGTATATTGCCAATTTTCCTGAAAATTATCGCACTACAGCCCTTGCGACTTGCTAATTGTGTCCATTCAAATTGCGTTTTCTGTTCGATTGCGATTAATCTTGCAGCACCATTAAGTGAGACATTGACCATCAACAATTTCTACATATTTTTCTGCAAAAGACACAAAGAGTGGCTGGTTTTGTGCCGTTCAGCCGTAAAAGCTCTTGTGTTGTGGAGGTGAGGCGGACGGACAGGAGCAGGACGCCTCTGAATGCGTTTCCTGTGATGAGAGCTTAAGCCTGGGCCCCTCTGCATTAACTAATGGGTTCTCAGGGGACAGGTAACCAGACTAAACAATGTAAAACCAGCCTGTGTTTTGGTGGGACCTGAAGAGCTGGGTCAGGCCTGAAAAAGAAAACTTACTGCGTTTACTTTGCAGTGTTTATGCGTCTGCCATTTCGATTATTGTGAGTAGAACCATCACGATTTAACGATTACTTAATTAGCGAATACTTAATCTTCTGTCATTCAAATTGTCTAGTATTAATCTCAAATGTGAGCAGTTATTGTGACGTGAACAGCAAGATAAACACTCTTTTTACACCCAGCTTTACTTTTTTTTAGAGTACAGATCGGCTTTAAATATTTTATCTTTGTATTTTAGTTCTTACAATTATATTTTGTCTAGAAAAAGCATGATTATCGATTAAAACTGCAAACATGGTGGCATGGTTGAGACAATAAATGTATGGAAACAATTAGGGGTTAGTTTTTGCATGTTATTTGTGTTAACTGTAGTTAGTTATTGCCCATTTATTGATAAAAATGTTAAAAGTTGAATGTTTTTTAGACATAAACAAAATGTAGTACATAAAGAATGATGTTCAGGACAGAAAAAATGTATCAGATGCAACTAATTAAGTATTGAAATAATGGTCAACTAAATTTGTGACTGAATAAACTCCATCTAGACAATTAACCAGACTCCAAAAGATGCCATGTGCTGAGACGAGATTTTGTGATTCAGACTGAGCCGTGGTTACACCAAAAGTACTAAATTAAACCGTGGTTGACTCAACGTTGCTGCATTTCTTTGCCACAGACCAAGGCGTTTTTAACCAGAAATGTTGCCACTTTAATGGGTTTATGTCTAATCTAAAATATCTCTCACCACAACACGACTGCAGACACATCCTCATCGAAAATATCTTTTATGTGGGACTGCACGATCATGTTGTTTTGGTGTGATGTGAAGTCTTTAACATGTGGGAATCAAAATTACAGTTCGGATTTATCATTATTTCCATGAACTGACAAAGCACTGTATCATTCTGACTCAAACTGCACTTACAAGACAAACACAATAACAACTATGAATACAAAGAAGTACTAAACTGCATATCTGCATCTAAAAAGGCAGATTAAACTCACATTGCGCTCCCAAATTTCCAGACGTACATGTTTGTAATCCCAATAAAATAATCACAATAATAAAATAATATACAATAAGCACTAGAAAACATGTCATTTTAATAGAATATTTAAAAGTATAGATTATAATGACCTTTAAATAGCCAGAGTAGTTAAATGTATGAAGCAGAGCAGTGTTTTCAGAGGTTTAAATAGATTCAGAGCGACAGATGTCTGTGAACAACCCCCGGGCACAATATCACACCTTTGTCCCCATCGAACACACAGAGACTCAAAGATCATCGTTAGCAGCAGCGTCTGAACAAACAGGGGCTGCAGATTCATTAGAACGAGAGAAACTGGGGGAAAAAAAAGTCTATTCTCAATGAAAATATAAGGCTTAAGTCGTTTTACCATACCATTGCCATATGTGAAATATATCAGTGCTAGCCGAAAACTACAGTTCAAGGGCTAAAAAGAGAGGGAAGAAAGGACTAAATTTAGTTCTTCCAGTTTAATCCTCACAGTTTTTGTTAGTCCTCCAAGTTTAGGTTTAGTCCTCCCAGTTTAGGTTTATTCACCCTGATCGTAGTTTAGTCCTTCTGGTCCTAGTTCAGAGTCCTCCTGGTCCTAGTTTAGTCCTCCTGGTCCTAGTTTAGAGTCCTCCTGGTCCTAGTTTAGCCCTCCTGGTCCTAGTTTAGTCCTCCTGGTCCTAGTTTAGAGTCCTCCTGGTCCTAATTTAGAGTCCTCCTGGTCCTAGTTTAGAGTCCTCCTGGTCCTGGTCCTAGTTTAGAGTCCTCCTGGTCCTAGTTTAATCCTCCTGGTCCTAGTTTAGAGTGCTCCTGGTCCTAGTTTAGAGTCCTCCTGGTCCTAGTTTAGAGTCTTCCTGGTCCTAGTTTAGAGTCTTCCTGGTCCTAGTTTAGAGTCCTCCTGGTCCTAGTTTAGAGTCCTCCTGGTCCTAGTTTAGAGTCCTCCTGGTCCTAGTTTAGAGTCCTCCTGGTCCTAGTTTAGAGTCCCCCTGGTCCTAGTTTAGTCCTGCTGGTCCTAGTTTAATCCCCCTGGTCCTAGTTTAATCCCCCTGGTCCTAGTTTAATCCTCCTGGTCCTAGTTTAATCCCCCTGGTCCTAGTTTAATCCCCCTGGTCCTAGTTTAATCCCCCTGGTCCTAGTTTAATCCCCCTGGTCCTAGTTTAATCCTCCTGGTCCTAGTTTAGTCCTTCTAGTTTGCTCTGGCCCCGCTCTGGCCCCGCTCTGGCCCCGCTCTGGCCCCGCTCTGGCCCCGCTCTGGCCCCGCTCTGGCCCCGCTCTGGCCCCGCTCTGGCCCCGCTCTGGCCCCGCTCTGGCCATTATCAGATGATTTGTTATGACCTGCAGACACCGAGATGATCAGATGAGAACGATTTTAATTTGGTGTCAATTGCTCATCGGATTAACAGTTTATAGACATAGTTTCATTGAACGGTAGCACTGCGTATTCACAGACATTAAAGCCGTGCACTCTATAGCTGCCGTGAGCCCACACACTGTAGTAGTATAATTACAGAAGTGAAACCTGCTGAAATGTGCACACTGTGTAATCAAGAGGGCTAAAACCAGGAACATAACAGCAGGGGCAGACTTCTCTTCTCAAAACATCCAGGAAAGAATAAAACAGCATGAGGTAACGTTTTATACACACTTGAAGAGGACACAAATAGTGCATTGTTTTGGAGTAGCTGGTGTTGCAACATGTAAGGATTACGGGATAGAGATTTTGGGTTTGAAGGAATACAGCAAAAACCTTTAGTCAAGTGGAACAGTTTCCTTAAAAATAATACTGAAGTAGAAACAAAGGTAAGCTGTCCAAGAAATCACCTATCATTATGTTTGATTTATAATTTGAATTTGATGCAAAACATTCACAAAATCTGGTATTTTCAAGAGACAGCAATGGTCCCCAAACCCAAATGAACATGAGCGGTAAGCATGAGTGTTGATTTGAAAGAAAGACTGACCCCGGACTAAAACAGGTCTAAATTCAGAGTAGAAGATAAATGAAATAAGTCAAGGCTAAACCAAGATTCCATCAAGGTCTAAAATGATAAACTATTTGAAAGTTGTCGAAAACAGTCTATTTTCCGTGCGAGAACTGTTATGCTTCACGTAAATTGTCGACAATGAATTGGAGAATTTATGTTTTTTTATATTATCTTAAAGGTGCACAGCTAGACATTTCTGGTGGGAGAGATGTTATTGCTTTGAATGCTCCACAGTATGGCATTAAACTTAACTCCGTGAAAAAAACAGAAGGCACCTTTAGGCCAAGCTGAATCTACGGAGCAACGACTCTGCTTACAGTAAGAATGCATGTTTATAATACGGTTTACCAGGGATTTATGATCAATTAAAAACCCTCACAGGACATAAAAGCTAAATACATATGTTTTAATGCCCTACTGTTGCCTTAATTTACTAATCAAACTCAAAATAAAACTTAACAGAGACAAACCAAGATTAATTAAGGCTAAACTAGGCCTTAACTTGGAAAAACAACACTGTTAGATGAAGGACCTTGGCGTTATAACGATTAAGTTTGCTGTGATACTGGATTATTGCAGTATCGATACACGTCCAAGCAGTTGGCAAACCCTGTTCCAGAAAAGCTCTGCAGTGCAACTTTAACTCTTCAACTTATCAATGTTGGAAAATTTAGAAAACTTTGTGATAAGCTATCAGTCACTGTCCTGATACAATGGGGGAAGCTCTCCTCTGATGTCAAGCCAAAACTGTTTAAACTCTTGGGAAATTCAGTTCCTGTGCAGTGTTTCCAATCAGTTTTGTGTGTTTTGGTTTGAAGTCTTATGTTAATGCTGGGAACAGTCAAGGCTGTTCATCCAGTGCCCCAACAACAGCACTCTTATCAAATCCCGTCACAAATGACCGCACGACTCATTTGTAACGGGAGGAAACCCCTGCCAACTTTATCTTGCTGTTTGACCATTTCGGACAGGCATTGTAAGGGTCAACACTGAGTAATTTCACCAGAGGACAAGTCCCTCAGCCCGTATTGTCAGTCCAGACTTTCCCAGAATAGGCAATTGAGCCGATGTGTTTGGGTAAAAGCAGTGCTCGGAATAACAGAGCATTTAGTTTTCACATGTGCGTGGGACACAAGGGGGAAAAGGCCAAGTTCACAAGACTATTGCCACTACACTGACAACTTGTGCGCAGTCACGTTTGCAAAGTCATTTTAAAAAGTAGCTTGAAACAAATACAACATCCTATAACATCGTTGAGGCTATTAAAAGTCGATTTTAGTAGGTATATCTCGTCATCAAGTCTACACAGCGGAAAATGTCAATATTTATTATCAAAACTAGATATTCCACATTCCTTTAAACATTCATCAATCTTTTGGGCTCACAACATAGCAATCAACCATTTAAAACGAAATATAACATCTTTCAAATGGGAAAAAGTGCTCAAACAGGAAGCTGAAACCCCCATGAATAACTCTGGAAACATGCATCGTTCATTGACTTTGCCGTTTACCTTTATGCCACATTTTAGGGAAATTACATTCTTTAAAAAGTTCCTTGCGTAACTTTTTGGTGGAAATGTTATTGCTTTGCCTGGAATGCCCCACCGTTTGGCATGAACCTATGTAAACAAGGAGGTTACAGGCCAGATCTGTGAAGAAGCGCCCCCACATGCAGGAAAAATGCGTAATTTCAATGTAATCCATTAGCAACAAACACCTGCAGTTCAGTAAATACAAGTTTAAAACCAAAATCTGAAACTTCTCAGGAAAATCAGCAACATCTTGATGGAGACAGGGCACCAGAAAAGTGACATATTGCTCCTTTAACTACTAATGGACATCGAGAAACGACTGCAAATGACAAAACGCACGTAAGACTTGTGCGTAAAAGCCAAAAACACCCAACACAGATGAGCTGAATGGCTTGCACAACGCGTCCGGAAAAGTCACTTGTGCAACCCGGGCCAAAACATTGAGACAGCACTTACCAAGCAGCAGCAGTTTGACTTCCCTCGCCGCTTTCTCGCCATCCTCTCGCAAGTTTTTGTCAATCATTTTCGACCGCTCCGCCGCCGCCTTGTCTTCCTGACTGACCGTACAACCCATGGTTCCCAGTGCGCGCTTCAGGTCTGCGGTTAAGTGGAAAAATACCCAAGAGAAACAAAAGTATTTAAAAAAGGACCAACCGACCGGGGTAGTCCTCTTTTTCTGGTCAAAACTGAAGCGTTTGGGCTGAAGTTGTCGAGCTAAAGACGACGACTTCCCTTTTTTTCCAAGAGAGTCAGCTAACTAACGTGACAAAACGCGCTCATCCGTAACGCGCACGAAAAAGCATGAAACAACGGTTCACTCCAGCGATGCGAGCCCGATTTCTAACCCAGCAATACTCTTTTTAGAGGAGTGCAAAAGTCAGCAAGAAAGCATCGGTCCTCTTCAAACGTGGGTTGAACTTTTTCTTATGATAGAAAACGTTTGAAAGTAACAAAACCGACTTAGCGGCAGGTTATGGGGACATGAAAGCGCAAGAAACTTAAGCCAAAGTGTCCCAAAACACGCAAAAAAGGAAAACACATTCACTCTGAGTTAAACGTGTCCCCCGGTGGTCTGTTTGCCTCGTTAAAGTCCTCACTGCTGTTAGCGCATTCTTGGAGATTTCTCACGTTTGAAGCCACACCCGGAGCCGCCGCTGAGAAGTTCCCCACCACAGGACACAGCTCTCTCTGCTCCGAGCCGACCGTGTGTCACCTCCTTTCAACCCCAACGCCCACTCTTCCCCCCGTGGCATCCTGGGAAATGCAGTTCGGATTGGAAAGGTCAGCAGTACTCCGTTTAAATGGATTTTTGATGCGTAATTTTACTTTTACGCAAAGGTCTCTGTTTGTTATTCAAACGTATTCAAACGTCTTCGTTATATTTCACACAGGGAGTTAAAATTATTTCAAATTATTTCACTTTTTGCTTCGTATGTCAAAATTAGAGCGTTTGGAGTATTTAAAAGACATTACAGTATTGCCATCTTGTGGAAGATAAAGTAATTACATTTGGATCGTTGGAAAGTGAAGGCTAATATACAAAAAAAGTTGAGTGGCTGCTGTTCAAATAATGGTGGAACAAGTTGGGTTTGATTTTGTTTGTTTTTATTATTAATATTTTAATTCATTTTTAAAACACAAATAACAGAGCACGTCCAGAGAGCAGAAAGAATAAGAAAAAAAAAAGCAACTAAAGACATCTGTATAAAATTATGACACACAGGGTTCAAAGAAAATTTCCTTTTTTGTCCAAAGTCTGATACATGTGTTTTTAAATTAAGTCTGACTGTCCTTTGCTCCATTCTATGTCGGTCCAGTCGTTGATCATCAGCTCTGTTCGTGTCATCCACTGTTTTGTGACAGCCTTTTTCCTGCAGCTAGAAATATACTTCAAAGGTATCCATCTGTTGTATCCATGCATAAGGTTTAAGGCCCAAATAGATAGTTCTGAAATCAAGTGGGATGGTCATGTCAAAAACAGCTCTTTGTTGATTTCTGTCCAATATGTCTGAGCAACAGGACAGTTCAAAACACACGGTAATCGTGGGTCTCTTCTCTTTTTATAACAGGGTTGGAGTTTTCAACCAAAAAATTTATGATATTGTAAAGAATGTTTGTTATAATGATTTCTTTTCTGATTGTCACTATTTTTACCATTCATGAAAAAGGTGGAAGCTGTGCAGGACCACCAAAAGAGGGACAGGTGCTCACCCCTGTCAGAGGTGGGTAGAATTAGTGGGTTTCAGCTTCCTGTTATGTACATGCAACATTTTCCATTTAAAATATATAATGTTTTGATTTAAATGTGTCAATACATATGACAACTGTCTTAATTTCTTATATTTCTGAGACCCAACAATGCACCAGAGCGGCATAGGATAAATCTATGTTTAAGGCCGTAACTAAGAGGGGGCCACATGTTCTAGTGGGCTGTCTCTGAACCAGAAAAAGATCATAAACACAGGTTAAAATGTAAAATTAATCTCTATCTAATATGTTCCGGTCTAAAACTTAAGCTATACAATGAAAATATCTTAGCCTATTCAAAGATCAAATTAAATCTTACGTCTAAAATGCACCTGAATACATGATTATTACAATTTTTCCGGCGGGAAATCCTCCTTTACGTATGCATATTTCTAATTGCAAAAAATTAAAACGTAAATGCTGACGAATGTGGCCTCTTTATTTTATTGTATTCCATTGTTATGTCTATTTATTTAAACAAGGCCACAACAAAGTGTTGTTTAGAGCGTCCAAATGCCAAGAGTCTGCAGGAAAAGCCAAATTTGTGCTGCCCTTAACTATTCCTAAATTTGAGATAAACAAAAGGCCTAGTGATATCAAATACTTTGCCACATACAAACTAATTAAAAAGTAACTAAACGTGTGGGTCTGCCAGAGTAAGAGTTGGCCAACTGTCACAAAAAACATCACAGAAGTAAAATGTGTGGTGTAAAAAATATACAAATAAATACAAATAAATAAACCTAGAGTTGAACTTACAATTTTATATTTTTGAAAAAGTTAATCAAGTTAACTAGTCTAGCTATTCGTGTACACAAACTAAGCGCACAGCCAAGTTTCTAGGTTATAATCTGCAGTGCCTATAAACTGAGCAATATTTTTCCTATTTAGCAATCCAGGAAAAATACAGTATGGGTCTAAATAAATGTAAATCCTTAAAATTGTAAATAAAGGTCCAAATTAAACTGTGTACGGTGTCATATTACAAGAAGCAAATCAATAAAAAGTGAAAAAACACACATTAACACTGAGTTATTGTTATCTCATTATCTTTATTGCAACATTGTTTACATTACAATGACTGCCAGCAACATATTAAAATATACAGTATAGATACCAGAAAATAGACATGAATCGAAGAAGGACAAAAAGGTTTAAAAGCACTTTGAAAATGATTATATTGATACTTGACCCTGGACTACACTCTGGTTACTATTTACAATATATAAACTAGATATGCATATCCAATATAAAGGGAATCTGTACATTATTTATAAGTGCTGGCTGATAATGTCACACGGAGAGGGTCAGTACAATGCAGAGGTCTAGCTCTATAGTCGTATTAGCCACTTGAGTTGTGCCTTATCCTTTAGTTGAAGAGGTTTTCTGCTGCGTTACTTCATTAAACACACACAAACACACAGATCACAGAGGGAAACGTTGCATTGTTCATATACACTGGATGGGTATGGTACATTTCAGACATTTTCTGCATGACGTTGACATAAATGGACACGTAATGAGATGCAAGGGGTTAAAAAACATAACAAAAAGACAAATAAACATCACCTTCAACTCGTATTGGCTGTAAAAGCAATATTACAGTTTGTCACAATTGCATTTTGGGCTAAAAAGTAGAAACTAAATCTTGTGCTAGACATTCATTCGTAAAACTTTCAAAACAAAGAACAAAAGGAGTCTCACATTGGACATTTAAACCCATTGATCTCACAAAAGAAGAAAGTTAGGGGTGTCTTACTTTCAAATCAATCTATTAAAATATAAATTCACACTTATTATGGTCTAAGAAATTGTTATTGTTATTAATGTTATTAAAACGACCATTCAAATGTTCGATCTGTGAATATATTTGATAATAAAGCTCAGATTTGTGACTTAAATTCCAAATAAAATGGTAAGTTAACAGCTTACACTAAGGACAAATTTGAAAAGTATCAATAATAAAAAAAAATCTAATACAATGAGTCCTTTCCTGAACTGTTTCAAAATGATCTAGAGCTTTATCCGAACAATTATTTATAGTTATTTCTTGTTAAAAAAGTACATTCTACAATCTAAAAAAGAAGCATTTTCATCATAATTTTGTGGTATCGAGAATAGAGTTTGAAATGAAAACGTTAGATACAGATAATTACATAACATGACATTTTTCCATACTTTGAAATCACTGAAGGACGTGGTTTAGCAGCGTGATACGTTCTCCTCTCTGATCTGACCTGAGCCAGTTTGTGCTTTCTGACATCGTAATTATTGACAAAAGAACAGAATTATAGTGTAATTATTGCTTCATTCATTAGATGTAAAGACTGGTCCATGTAACGTCCATCTAAATCAGGGGTGTCCAGACTTTTTTCACTGAGCGCCGCATATCGAAACGTATTCAAAGCGGACGGCCACAGTGGGTTTTTGAATGAGCCACCGTGTCTTTAAAAAGGCTTGAAACGTTGATTTTATGTCATGTTATTGAGGTTATTGTGGTATTTGCAGTAAAAGTTTTATGATCAAAAGGCCAACAAAATGAATGCCGCATTTGGCCCATATTTTGGACGACCCTGAGCAAAATAATAAATCCTCACAGCAAGCACATTTCTTTGTTAGCCCACGATTCACCGTCTCAAAACCAGTACTTTTAAATTCTTGTGTCATAAAGCTACTGGCATTATTGCTATATCACTTATTAGCAGTCTTTTTTTTTGGCTTGGAGTCTTTAAACAACAACCCAGTGAGGTGGGAACAATAAATGTTTTGCAAGTCTAAAGTCTTGGGCCTTAAGTCCGAGTCAAGTCCCAAGGCAAAGAAAGGCAAGTCCAAATCAAGTCCCAAGTCTGTGGCCCTCAAGTCCAAGTCAAATCCCAAGTCTGTGGCCCACAAATCCAAGTCAAGTCCCAAGACTGTGGCCCACAAGTCCAAGTCAAATCCCAAGTCTGCGGCCCATGAATCCAAGTCAAGTCCCAAGTTTGTGGCCTATAAGTCCAAGTCAAGTCCTAAGTCTGTGGCCCACAAGTCCAAGTCAAGTACCAAGTCTGTGGCCCACAGGTCCAAGTCAAGTTCCAAATCTGTGGCCTATAAATCCAAGCCAAGTCCTAAGTCTGTGGCCTATAAATCCAAGTCAAGTCCTAAGTCTGTGGCCCAAAAGTCCAAGTCAAGTCCCAAGTCTGTGGCCCACAGGTCCAAGTCAAGTCCCAAATCTGTGGCCTATAAATCCAAGCCAAGTCCTAAGTCTGTGGCCCAAAAGTCCAAGTCAAGTCCCAAGTCTGTGGCCCATAAGTCCAAGTCAAGTCCCAAATCTGTGGCCTATAAATCCAAGTCAAGTCCCAAGTCTGTGGCCCAAAAGTCCAAGTCAAATCCCAAGTCCGTGGCCCAAAAGTCCAGGTCAAATTCTAGTCTTCTGCTTTGAGTTTCGAAGATTTGTTTCCATTCATTATATGCTTTTTTGTAAATGGTTCTACTTAAAAAAAAAAAAAAGTTCTGGTCACAAATAGAAAGGCGAGGGACATGTTAGTATCAAGTCGTTTCTAGTCACTGGCCTTCAAGTCCAGGTCAAGTCCAAAGTCCTAGTCCATTTTATCAGTCAAGTGAAGTCTCAAATCATCCATATAGTGTCAATTCCAAGTCCTCTGGCCATATACACCAAACCAAAATAATGTTCTAGTGCCTCGATTCTCCGGAAATTGTATTTGTATCTGAGCAATTGTGATAAACTGTAAAATCATTAAAATAAGGGCAAAGACACCATCTCACAAGCTGGTACAGAACAATACTGTACAAAAACATCTATTACTATAAACTAAGACGACAGAATTGCGACGAAACAACATAAAATCATGTACAAACATCTTCTGTATCTTGCGTTACAGTGATTTTAAAAGAATATATCATCTATTGACAATGTGTTATATATTTCTGATCAGTACAGGTCCATATAATACAATACAAATGCATATACTTTTTACACTTGTCGACATACACCGAAGAAAGTTTTTCTCATTTAAAAACACTACACCTAACTACAGTACTCATGAGGGGCACTAGGGGGCACTGGCACACACATACACACAGGCTAAAAAGTCATGTTATTTCAAGTTTTCAGAAGAAGACATCCATCATAATACATTGTTGCTTTTATGACTTACTTTATGTGCTGTTTTACTATCAAATATTGTGAATTTTAAAGTACAATAGTGTTGCTTGTCGTCAGGGTAACGGCTACAGGAGGCTCTTGTGCTTTAAATAATAGTGCTATTGCTAATATCACTTAAGCAGCCGTGTAACCCTTTTATTTGTTGTTCTATTTTTCATACTTCAATTCAGTTTTGTGCTCGATTTGATATATACATCCATCAGCATTGTTCTTCAACCCTGTGTACGGAAAGCAGCACTGCGTAACTTTTCTGGAGGACTGTTCTGCTCTCGTCTCCTTGGAGATGTTATTGCTTTACTTGGAATGTTCCACAGTATGACACAAACTGTAGCTAAATGGCTAAAGCACATTAAGACAAGGTCGTTTCTTATTTGCAGACAACATTTTATATATCCTAAATGAGTTATTGCTTTGCCTGGAACGTTCCACAGCATGGCATTAAACTTGACTGTTACCGTGGAGACAAGCAGGCCGAATTACAGGTCAGATCTGTGGAGAATGCATGTTTTTTGCTTTGTTTTGTGTTGTTTTTGCAGTAAGAATTTGATAAAAGCAATACATATCAGTTTAATGTCTTACTGCAGAACATTCCAGGCAATAAAATCTCAATAAACCAGAAAAGTTACATAATGCACCTTTAAATGATGGTCCAAATACAAACAAGAGACAGAAAAACGTATCTCCAAAGGTAATGGCAGTGTAGTTGTAGCTAAACCTGTGCTTTTGATTTCCGATTATAACATTACAGCTTTGATTCTCAACTGGTGTGTGGAAGATCAAATGTGGGGAATATTTTTAGCAGGTTTTAGTGTAAGAAATTGTAACCTTGTAGGATAGAGCATATTGCAGGAGATATTAAGTCCAACCGCAAGGAGTCGCAATAGTTTTTCAGGATTCTTACGCAATTGGCAACGTACAGGTTTCTTCTTTTAGATATAATCCCACTAAGCGCGTGTTCACAATTGACATTATTTGATCCTGAATTGAGCCCATTTTAGCCCTGATGTGGACTTTGTTTGGTCTTGTTCTTGTCCTTGTTTAGTCCTGATCTAGACAAGGTTTAGTTTTGGGTTTAGTCCTGTTTTTTGTGGTGAATGTGCAAGTGGGAACGCAGCCTTTGATGAACCTTACAATCTAGTTCCTCCCATTGTTTAAATGTAGAAGAAGTAAATATTTAGGTTTTTCTACTTTGCAGAAGTCCCAACTTGGTTCTTGCTCACAAATTCCCCCTGACCCTTGCCATGGTGCAAAAACAGTGCTCAGATCTGGACTCAAAAACACTATTTCTATTTGTTAAACCAAAGTATATTTTTCACTCAATTATTAAAGCTATATTAATAATACTCTTAGTCCAATACTGACCTCTTATGGTTGAAGTCAGTCTTTATTTAAAATCCACATTTTTGTTATTTTTAGTGTTATTACTCAGTAAACTAAAAAGATACTACAAGAATGATCAAATTACGTTACTATTTAGGGTTATCCTGCAAAAACTTGTTTAAATCCAAATGACTGTGCAAAACCTTTGATCTGTACATGACACCGGTTGAAAATCAGTGCTTTTTAACCTTTCTAAATGAGTTTTAGCGTACCATTTACCACATAACACACATACTTATACACACATCAACAATGACACTTCTGGCTCGACACTATTATAAACCTCTATTCTCCGTCCTTACTGCATCTTCTGAGGTTAGCTTCACAAAGAGATGAGTAAATTAGACATCTAGATTATCGTTTCATTTTAAGGTAGGAATGTTATGGTAAAAATAAAGTTTTTGCCAGCTGCAGTGCATCACAAGCTGCTTAGAGGTGAGATTAACACCTCCCAATATAGACCTGTTAGTAAAATAGCAGTTTCCTCTTATCTGTGCATTAGAGTTGATATGGTTTAATATGAATAACTTATAATAATAACTAAAGACCTCCGCCAAGGCATTTCAATTCCAACTGAATCTACAAAATGATCCTAATCAGGCATAATATTTATACCACCTCCACACACAATGTTCCCTGCTGTAACTATGTCCTAAAAATTCAAGACAAAGAGTTAACTCGGCTGTTCAATTTACCCGACTCTGGGAGAAATATGATGCCTGATTTGTGCATTTTGCAAATAGAAAGTTGTTAAGTATTGCAACAATAAAGATCATTCTGAAAGCAAACAGACTTTACATTCTAACCTAAATATTTCCCCATCTATCCTCGGTTCTATTAAAGGTGCAGTATGTAACTTTTCTGGTGAAGGGTCCGCCACCTGTGACACGCGACTCAGCTTTTTTTCTGATCTGCCGCGCCCGAAAAAAGCTAAACTTGTGCCCAACTCGATCCAGCCGACCCCAAAACATGAGCTTGCATTTTGGAACCCGCCCCAAACTTGCGCATAATTTCTGATGATGTTATGATGTTATAAGTCTTATAAACTATCTATATAGTTATACTTCCTGTCATTTTAAACTTTTATTTTGCAAACTTTCTTCACAAACTGCAACTTCACGGATAGACAACTATGATAACACAGGTTCTATCCCACCAAACTAAATCATAATTTAAAAAAAACACCAGAAAAGTTACATAGTGCACCTTTTATGTACTTTTCTTGCAACTACATCTCTCTCTCTATCTTTCTCTCTTGCGAACAAACACATAACTTTCTTGGCGGAGGTAAAAAAAACAATAATCTGAAAATCATGAAGTTATTGGAACGACTCAGACCCATCACGATCCGAGCAGTTGGCGATAAAAGCTTATTGTAAAACACACGCACACAGCGACATACAACACAAAGATAAACCAGTCATTATGGGACTCTGTCTGAAAGGCACAGCCTCCACTTCTCTGAATAATTTTGAACCTGGCCTGTGCAGTTTTGGCAGGATGGGGCTTTCCAACACCAGACACAACCAAAGACACTAACATTACGACACGTTTGTTTCTACATAAATTCAATAGTAAAAAAAACCCTGAAGGAGAGACTGGTCTAGTGGGCGCTGGCGGCTTTGCTCGTCCCCGTAGTCCAGTCGATGATGATAAAGCTCAGACTCATGATCATGAACAGGAAGCCCAGCCCCGCGAAACACGCAGCCTGCACATCACACAGACAGAGTTTAACTGCATCATTTATCTCAACATTATTATAAAAGGCAGTGAGATGCAACGTTAGTCCATTTGTCTAATGCATTATGCTCTCTGATCTGCTGAGGGTGAGTCTTGCAGCTCAGGGGTAAATGCTCAACTATTATTGCAACATGACTCATAATATTCTTCCTTTAATGACCCTCTAGTAGCCAGGGTAAATATTATTTTCGCTCTTACATGGTGCATTTTCTTTTTAAAAACACTATTCCAGATTTTCACTGTTTTGAAACATGAAAAACACAACTAGTTTGTTTTGAAGTCTCATGTATCGCTCACTTACCAAATGCAGTCCCAGAGTCCTAAATATTCACCTCCATGACTTTATAAGCACTTTTCACGAGTCTCTGAGCCCAGAGCACCACAGGTAAAGCTAACAAACATTAGCATGTTAACGGCCCACTTCCTGCTTGTCGTAGAATAAAACTTCTATTAATAAATGCAGAGAAAGCGCTGTGGTCTCAGTTTCCGAATAGATGCTTTTACAATAAATCTGTGCTGGGACAAAACAGATTTTACTTTGTTACATCCAAAAAAACTTGAATATGAACAAGTCTGTTTTTCACGTTTCAGAGCGGTAAATGTCGGATACAGCCCCTTTAATGAGCTTCTGGTAACAGGTATTTTTTCAAGCTCACCAAAAAAATTTAATAGTTTACTGACATTTCCTGCAAGTATCATCAAAGTCAATTGCATTTCATGTTTAGTTCAAGATGAGCCAGAGCACCAGGTGGAAGTGCTCAGTTTGTTACTCAAGTAAAAGTAAAAGTATTTAAAATGAATTAATGAATTAAAAAATGTACTTAAGTAAACATGATGAAATACCTGTTTAAAAATGTACTTTAAGATTAAAAAGTAAAAGTATTTCATGCAGATTATCAAACCATTTTTACGTATTAAATGTCATAATTTTGGTAAAGAATTGAACTTAATTTTGGTCCACAAAGGTGAATTAGAATTAATTTAGTAATTTTTGTACACGATTTTATGGCACATTTTTGTTTGTTTGTTGCTGAGCTTAAACTCAAAACCTTCAGGCAGAATGTCACTGTCAATGTGCTAAAAATAACCCCTTAATCAAAATGAATAGTACTCTCTACTTTTCAGTCCAGTTAAAGAAATGTTGTGGAGTTAAAAAGTACAGATACTTGGTCTCTGTACTTGTAAATGTAGTGAAGTAAAAGTAAAGAGTATCCACTGTAAAAACGACTTAAGTACAGTACAGATACCTACATATTTTACTTAAGGTCAGTACTTTTACATTTGTACTTTGTTACTTTCAACCTCTGCAGAGCAAATATTTATTTTATATTTTGTACTTGTGCTGAACCCAATCTTACAAAACACCATGACATTGATCCACTCCTAATGAAAGGGTCAGCAATTGCTCTAAGAAAATATACAAATAGTGACTGTGTTCATGAGCTGAAGCTTGTATTTTTTGTTGACGTATATCAAAGTGTGTTGCTGCCTTCAATAATGAACCGTATCTGCATCATCGAACACCTGCTGTTCTGCTCTTACCAGTATTTTGGGAGGTGAACGGAGGGGCTCCTCTTCTTTGGGTACAATACGAATATAAAAAACAGCAGGGAAAATAAATATGAGGCACGGGGCAGAGGTGGCACCTGCAGGAACAGAAAGAAAGGTAAATAATTAATCATTATTTTATTATTTATGTGAGACCGGCTGCAACTCTGCAACACTGATGACCTATATTTGACATTTACACTACACTGTTTACATGAAATATTGCTGCTTGATTCACTGTCAAATGCAATTACAGTTTGGTTTGGACTGGAATAGGCAGAAAAAGTGAAACTGAATAGATAACAGAACAGATAATTGGTAATTTTATGAAATGAAAGACTCACCTATGACTCCAAAGATGCCCAGGATGTTCGGTGCAAAGATAACTAGCAGGTTTATAAAGGTGAGCAGGACTAAGGCTATGGCGATGTGCCGAGGCCAGTTAAATGTCTTATTGGGAAACACCATCTGCTGGATCGCTCTCCGAACCTGAGAAAAAGCGAAGAAATATGATAAACGTCTTATAACGTAGCTCAATATTGACTATAATAATGAGTATGGATTAATAATAGAAGCAGGATCATTCGCTTCGTATTCAAAACTTCCTGATTTCACTGCATTATGTCGCATGTTTTCATTAATCTTTTAAACACTTTTCATTTTCTACTTGTAGGGCAATATATTAAAAAATCTTATCACATTTTTTTGGAGCGAAATCACAATTCTATTACAATTCATCCAGTTAGTCTCTTTTTATCTGCCAGTAAGCCATTTTTCAAGAGTTCTGCTTGACTGTGGCTGGTTAAATCCACTTGTAACTCACAGAAAAGTGTCTATGTTTGAACATGGAGTTGCACCTAGATTTTTGAAGACCCTCAGATAAATACAGGGCTAATGTTCATAGTCCTCTTACTCAAATATGCGCGAGTCAATCAAAATACAACTCTGCGTAAGTACTAAATAGAAAGGAAAACCATTATGACAAGGTTAAAATCTCAGTAACACTTTATAATAACTACACTTATTCCTACCTTAGTAAAGCATGAATAAAGACTTAATTTATAGTGAACAAATAATTTATTAAGAGTGATTCAGGCTTTATAACTACTTAACTAATACTCTAACCCAAATTCCTGGCCCTAACCCTAACCCTAATCCTAATTAAGTGGTAACTAATTCTGAATCATGCTTAATAAACTATTTGTTCAGTATGAAATAAGTCTTCCTTCATGCTTTGTTAAGGCAAAATAAGATGTAGTTATTATAAAGTGGTACCAAAATCTGGTCAAAAGTCAAACTGGCTTAATATCTTTTCCATATCTTGTTTAGAGTGACTGTGTGTTACCGGGAAGAGCACGATGGGGACCGTGAGGGTGACGGCTGTGAGCACGGCCACTCGCACACACAGGATCAGAGTGTCGTACGGGTCGATGCGGCTGTACGTGTGGAGCAGCTCCGCCTCCACTTCACCTGAGAACACACACGAGGCGCGCACACGTGGAAGATTTTGTGTTTACATTTGGCTTGGACAAAACATGGTAAATTGTGAGTTACATGTAATGAGAAGCTGTAGTAAAACGTCAGCGAAAATATATTAAATCAAATAAATAAAATACAATACATTTTTAACAAATCATGCCAGAATCTCATCTTGTCTTGTTCTCGTGGAGCCAGTCTTGTGTCCCGTCTCATCCCACCCCAAGTGTGATTTTCTAATTTTGACTTTATTCAGTGTATTAATACCTCTTGTGAATATAAATTACAGTTTTAAACCAATCAGGTCGCTGTTTGTGGAGAAAATTTGATAAATCTGTAGAGAAGGAAACAAATTGATGACATCACACTAGGGAGACAAAGATTATGTATAATTTACACAAAAGAAACCACTTTTTTGACCCTTTAAACATTATTTCAACAAAATATAGACGTTCACATATATTTTAATTTGTCAAGTAAAAAAAAAAGTGACATTAGATGAGTTTTGGCCCAATATACAGTGTATACAATATCATTTACAACCAGGAAGTAAAATTAAAAGCATATAAAAATGCTAAACGGGGATAAAATTTGTAAAGAATTGTAGCTAAATCTGAAATATATTTATCTTAACTGCATTTTAGTTCAATAGTCCAACCTGTCATAGGCACTTTAACTATAAAGTCATTTTTGCAATTATGTCACATCCTTTAGTTTTTATTAGAGCTAACTGAAGAAAACAGATTTTATAGTGGAACCCTACATTTTATACACTTTTCATGGCCCACCTTTTAATTCATTATTCCTTACAAAATACCTCATGGGGACAGATATTCACGCATCCTGTGGTAATGTTACAATGAGACCACTAGAGGGGGTGCAAACTTCAGAAACACATGAGGTAAGATTTTTATTTTAGTTTTATTGTTTTATTGTTATTTATGGTTTCAATTGCGCAGCACTTTGGGAACTGTTTTGATCATAAAATGTGCTCTATAAATAAAGTGAATGGATAGACATTTCAGAGTCGAACTTACCATAAAAAGTGAGGTATCCGAACAGAGCAGCCAGGAAGTACATGATGTACATGACAGCGATGGAGATGTTTGCCACATGCTGCATCTTCTTCTTTGTGGGACTGAAATCACAACACATCGCTGTTTTACGTGAAGGTTAAAGGTTAATTTGTATTTGTGTGTGAATATTAAAACAGCCAAATCACCATAATTATCCATAAAGGACAACCATGTTTGAAAAAATGCATTTAAATTATGTATTTTACTCAACAAATTTAACCGTAATATCCAAAATGCCAAAAATAGTCTCAGAAAAACAAGCAAAAGTGGTCCAGTGCACAATGCAGAGTTGAACCATGCTGAACCAGACAAGCAGGAAAGTGAAGAGCGTTTCAAAATAAAGTGAAAGCAGTGCATGTGCCTTGGTTACAATCAGCCAAGCACTAAGTACCGGCACCAGCTTTACCTTGAACCCACTACAGACTCTTCCTCAAAGGATAGAGGAGTTCCACCATTTTAAACATACTTGCGCAGCTCTGTGTAGATGGGCAGCACCTCGGGGTGACACACGAAGGCAAAGGCCAAGATGGGGATGGTGTAGGCCGTCTGAAAGTCAAACAATGGGCCTGTCACCATAACACATTTGCAAGCGTTTCAAAGTGAAAATAGACAAATAATACGATTTAAATCCATTGTAATCCCATGATATAAGCGAGAAGCCTTGCTAAATATACCTACATTATGGAAAAAACAATACACCAAAACTACAATACACCAAAAAACCACTATAAAGCACAATAACAGAAACGAAAAATAGTATGAAGTATTCGCATAACTAAAATGAGTCAGAAATAGGGCTAATAATGTAGTAGTCGACGTTTTCAATTAGTCAATATATTTAAACTTTTTACATACATTATCAGCCAAATAAAGGTTGAAATATGAGACTGAAGGCTTCTAGATAGAAAATATTTATTAATAAAGTGTATTATTGATGAAAACAGCAATCATGTATTCTTTTTTGACTTTTTGATGTATTAACATCATGGTCTTTGTTATAAAAGGTCTTTCCACATGTGTTTTAGAGTCTGCAGAGTCCAGTTAATGATTAGTCAATATCAATTTTAATAATGAGCCATTTTTCCTGATTTCATCAGGTGCAGAGTGCATCTTTGAACTTTACATGTTAACAGATCTTCTTTGTTAAATGTATGCAAATATTTGATACTGTATGGCAAGCTTGAGTGAGAAAGTCTTATAAATAAACGGTAGAATTATTTATCATCGCTTATTTAATCCTGTACAACAAAATCACCAGCAAATGTTCCCTATTAGTGCCAATGAAGGTACATGCAATAAATACTGAGATAAAACTAAATATAGTAACACCTTATGATAACTTTACTTTAAACAATCTTTATAAAATCTTAAAAGGAATGATTACTAACTACTTAATTAATACCTGAGTCACCCTACCTTCTAACCTTTTATTAAACTAGTTACTAAGCCTGAATCAATATTAATAAACTATTTGTTTGTTATGAATTAAGTCCTTGTTATTCAATAAATAAGGTGTAGTTATAATAAAATGGTAAATATTGCATTTATGTAATCATTGTGCAGGCCCAATCAACAGGTCGTCATGGAAACAGCCGTGGGACGTCCCAAACTGAGACTGACCACAACCCTCACTCCCCACATTCACGCACACACTCACACCAGTCACACAGAGCTAATTGTTCCTCTGTGATTAACTGAGTCTGGATGAAGACCAGCTGGAAATGTGCTCCGCTCCAGGCAGCAGGGAACGTCACTGGAAACAGGGCAAGACCTCCAGGATCGCAGCACATCACAAGCATTTAAGATTACAGTTTGTACAATGGAAAATTACATTTCAGTAAATTTGAGTGATTGATTCCATGGAGCATGATCAATAAATTCCTCAATAATTGGACTCTGAGGACCACAGGGACCGGCCTCCTGCTGGTGCCCAGAGTCAAGACTAAACCTGGGGAATCAGTGTTTAAGTTTTACGCAGCTAAAAACTGTAACAGTCTTCCTGAAGATGTGAGACAGTCCTCTGCTCTGACAATGTTCAAATCCAGGCAAAAACAGTTCTGTTTAGCTCTTGTCTTCTCTCTTAAAATATTTTTTTGTCATTTTAATGCATCTTTATGTGTACGAATTGTGCTCTACATACAAACGTACCTTCCATAATGCCATACCATCATTTTATCATCCTACATTTTTACAAATAAGTAGTAACAAATAAATCCATAATGGGTCTGAAACTGATTTTTTTTAAAAACAAAAAAAAAACTTGTGCTTAAAAACAAGGAGACTCCCATGCTGCAAAAACAGTGCTCCTTCATTGACAACATGCTTCAAATCATAGCGCCATCCAGTGGTTTGGAGACACACAGACATTAGCAGCAGTGTAAAAGCGTCATGCTTCACTCATTTCTTACTTGAGAGTTGAGGTTGGCCATTTTGGGGACACAGCGGTCGTCCACCTCCCCTCCCGGATCTGTCGCGTTCAGAATGGGACTGTGAGCTGTGCCGTTGAACGCGAACTCCGTGAAAGGACAAGGGAGGTTGAACTTCTTGTATATGACCTGAAAAGAGGCACAAAAATAACAACAACGAATGACAAAACAGTTCCAAGCAAGTGCAGGGTCGAGTTGTAAAAGTAGAGATGTCCAAAAATGAAAGTAAAAAAGAACCAAGGCAAAGAAATAATTGAGAGAGAAAACAACCTGCAATACAGTATAGACAACTGTCATAAAGGTCTGAGGCACTCTGTTACATTGATAGAAGTCTTTTATTATAACAAGACGTTTTCTCTCTCTGGGATGTAACAATATTAAAATCTGATAGACAACAGAAAACCAATGTCACCTATTCTGGAAATATGTTTTCATGCTTTTAGTGCAGTCCGTTTTATTCCATTGTAAAAGATTAAGACTGAATAATAAATGTTCTTTTGGCAAGACACTGAACTCACCTTGAAAGTTTGAATGTGGTACATGAAAGAATGACACAATGTCTTCTACCTTTTTTTTTTTGGTTGAAAATATTTTGCGAACACCACCTTCTTAAACATTACTAAATCACACCATTTATCAAAAAAGCTGCATTTAACGTGGTTCTTTAAATGTGACAATAGTGGTTGTTTTGCTTTGTTTTTTGAGAAGAAGATGCTCAGAATACTCAAATGATAAATTATTCAATTAAATCCATGATTTTCCAAGGCACACCTGGCCCCTGGTGTTCCCCTGGTTGAAAATCAAGGTTCTAAGAGATTTTTTTGTTTTCTTTTTTCAGACCAGTGTTTGTGTTTTATACCTGAGAGTTTTGACGGCTCACCCGCTGTCGTCTTCAAAGTGTCTTGTGATGTTGCTGTGTCTTGTCAGATGATTCACGCAGGTTTTGGTACTCTCTTTCTATCAATGGCGGCAGGACAACAGCGCCATCTGCAGACCGACTTCTTCAGAACAGTTTCCCAGGTTTGTGAGAGTAAAAATGTCCCCTCGTCCCGGTTTATCGTCCCTTGGGCACGCTTCTGTTTTTCAATTACGCTCTTAATCCACCGACGAGGTTTGTTGTGATCTGTTCCAATGATGTTTGCTCCATAACAGTTCACAATCTTGTTCACTCTTTCTCTCTTTTGCAATGGTCAGAAAAGTCTCATTTGAGTTGTTTCTGTTCTGCTTTGTGTTTTGTCGCTTGTGTGCACGCCTCGCTCTTTCCTTCTCACATTCTGTCTTTTTTACTCTTCCACACCTGGGATTCTGTTTTGAAGAAGTCAGGAGGAAGTCAGACTGCAGATGGCGCTGTCGTCCAGCCTTTACCAGCAGAAATACCCTCCAAAACCAGTGTAAATCATCACGTGACTTCATGTGACCACTCTGGAGAAGACTGAGAGTGAGCAGTCGAAACCACCAGGTAAAACAAACTCTGATCTGTAAAAAGTATCTCTTTGAATAAAGGATCAGAAAACCACCAGTCAGTTTGTCCCAGGACAGTTGTGGCTTCTGACCACTTGTCAAGCTTGCTAAACAATAGAAATGCAAGATTTTATAACATTTCTCCATTCCAACTGAGCATTATATCATTAGTCATTTGATCTACCACTCATTTCAATTAAAAAACTAAGCAAACCAATCTAAACTCACTCAACGAGACGTATCGCCACTGCAGCCTTAAAAACAATAGGGCAATAAGTGTGACGGTATCCAATGCGGCTTAGAGCAGAAACTAGGTCAGCGACTGCAGCGGTTCAACAGTAAAGGGCAGACAGTGAGAGAGTACAGAAAGGTTAAATCTCTGCACAGTCTGTATTACTCCAGTCTGCTGCTAAGGCTAAGGCTAAAGCTAAAGTGATGGCTCTTACCGCAATGAGGAAGAACACCATACAGCTCAGGGAGAAGCCACTGGTGTATCCGAGGTAACCTGTTACAGAAAAGAAATGAATGTTTAAACAGACACATCATATGCATTGTTCGTACTGTTGTGGGTCTTTAAACACGCTCTTGAGTACCTTTGCTTTGGCATTTCATGTTTTACAACTTAAATAAATGCCTATATGTAGAAACTACACATTAAGTTGCATCAGTCTGTGCTCCCTCATCTGGATTTAGTGGTAGCACACCATCTAAAGGCAATAATGGGAATTATCATAGAAAAACAATAAGCGCGAACTATTTTAACAATGTGGCCAGTATGAACGTAATGAATGGACTTTGACAGAACAAAGGATCCAAACAAGTCTGGGGATGATTTAAAGACTTAAAAGCAACCAAGAGACGTCCGGATGTCTACCTTTGACGTCACAAACAGGGGAAAATTGAAACATTTCTGAGGCTTAGAGGGAGATGACCTCCTGACCAGGATTCATGAAACAAACATGAATGAAGCTAAACATAACTGCAGGTATGTTTTTGAGGAAGGAACAATGTTATAAGATGTTCAAAAGCTCAAATTTGCATAATATGTGTTAAAATTATGCATAATAGGTGCACCATATGTATGGCAATAAACACATCATTTTTACATGTGTTGTTATTGTTCAAAAATGACTTCAAATCATACATGAGCAGTGCCGTCTTGCCACAGATTTGACCCTTAACTTGCCACCTGCTTGTTTCCATGGAAATAGATAAGTTGAATGCCTTGGCTGCACACTAGAGGTTTTAGAGTCTTGAATTTTATGACGTGTCAAAGAATAAATTGTAGGCCACAGACATGAGGACATTTTTCAACAATAATGAGTCTTACACTGGCATGAAGGACAGTGACACCACACTCACAATCTCTGGACAGATTTTCTAAAAGTGGAGGAGAGCGCAAGTGCCACGTGATGGAACGGGGTGTAATGACAACAAATACACGAGGTGTGAGGCGAGCGTCAGCTGCCTTTACATGTGCTCCTTAGAGCGAAAATGAAACAAAGGGATGTGAAACACGTGTGGATTAAAGCTGACGTAAAGGCCACAGGAGAGTGCGATATTCACTGGAGGTAAGGAGCTAGTTATACAATTTGACAAAATCATAACAGAATCGCACTGACCCACAGCCACAAGGCAGAGCTACGACACATAAGAGAGAGAGGCAAAATCAGGCCAAAACTTCCAACACTGTGGAACATTCCCGACAAAGCAATTACAACTCCATGGAGACAAGCAACGGGCAAACTATACTATTGGCATTTTAAAATTTACTGATGTCGTGATATTTTCATTCTTCAGTGCAATGGACGTAAAACATATACATATATATATAAAAAAAAAAAAACTATGCATGATTTCCTTGATTTCCATAGCAACAGCATGATTCCTCTCCATGTGCTCACAGACATAGACACGTTTTCCACATGATGTTACTGACTCGAACCCAGTGTGTTTTTCCATTTAACATCAGTGGAGGAAGACTCACCGAGCTGCTTCATCAGAGCCAGGGGTAAAATCACTGCTATGGACACGATCACCACCAGGTAGTTTCCGTTCAGGTACCACTCTCTGCAGAGACAAACACAAATCCCAGGTTTAACTTTTGGTGCTCGAATGGTGTGTGTTTGTTACCCAGAGGTGATGAGGAACGTCTCGTCAAATGTTAAAGGTAGTCGTCACAAGTAGTTTTGTTTTTTTCTTACTTTCTGAGCAGGCATGTGAAAATCCACTTTAGAATATTACGATTTCTTTGGGAATCATCCGGTAACACTTTATAATAACTACCCTTTTAAAAGCCTTAATAAAGCATGGACAAAGGCTTAAATCATGATGAACAAACAGTTTATCAAGAATAATTATTCGTTTTTTATGAATTAAGGTTTAGTTTTTGCCTTATTAGAACTAATTAAGGTGTAGTTATACCAAAGTGGTACCAATCCCTTGCTCAATTTATGATGTGGAAAGTGAAATGATTAGTAAACTATAGGGCTGTAATCCTTTAGTCGCCACAAGACTTAAAAGGCTTGTTTTGTGGCACATTTATTTTCTACTGAATTGTCAAGGATAATGCAATTTACTTTGTTGCTTAAGATGTTTTGTTCATGCCATTATTGTTTTATGACAAGTATGTATGCTCCTTAGCTCTCTGGGTTTATCTTATTTATGTATATAAGCTTCACTAAGCACAATTAAGGCACATCTGCAGCTGCATTTTTGTAAATACCATGATATCTTTGTGATGTTTAAGGAAACATGCAAAATAAATGCTATATATTAGAGTTTCGATTTCAAAAAGAAAGTACCGGTGAACTTTCCAGAGTTGATTTTTCAAGCTTATTGTTGCTAGTTCGCCTTTAAAACCTGACCTTAACAGCTGGTCTCACTATCGACAGTCTCTCACTCCTGTTGTTTTTAATTGGTTTTAACAAAGTGGGGAATTGATCGGACAAGGAGAATGAGACAGACAGCACCGGTTTAACAGAAATCTTTCCACACCAGCCCATCTAATTGTCTGGAACAATACTGGAACTACTATATGTTTTTTTTTTCAATTGTTTTTGTTTTTTGGTCAGTTTGCTCTCTCAGCACATAGACTTTCATGTGGAAACAACAAACTTGTCCAATCTACTCCTAAAGATGTTTTATTCTGCCATTTAATCCACTTCATCCATAGATTTCTTTGGGACATTGTAACTTCAAAAGCCATTTTCTTAAAATGCATTTTTCTTCTGTAGGGGACATAAGATAACCACTTAAAATCTAAATAAGAAATCCATATTTTTTCAGATTTATCCCAAATATGTGCAATTTTGGCTGTTTTTACACATAAGATTCCTTGTTTCAATACATAAACATTACATGATGAAAAACTTGTTTCAAAGTTTCAAATTGATATCTTTTAATTTAAGATGTTTTTCCTATTCACCTGCAGTGTCTCACCTTAAGAGCAGAAAACATGTCAGCATTGTGTAACCTTTAAAATATATTATATAGGACAAATGTATAGTATCCTGCCTACCCTAAATGTCTATAAACTATAACGTTTCCTGTCACAATAATAACATAGAGACAATGTGAACTCAGTATTTTAAAGACCTTACATCATGGTGTGATTAATGCCAATGGAACACATGCTTGCTCTTCGTTTACAGTGGCACCCAGCGAGGCCTATTTTTAGAGTGTCACAGCCAGGGCGATTAATCCCTCTGCCTCCATCAGTGAGAGCACCACACAACATCTGTTAACCGCCCGCCCACACGCACATGCACGACGCCCCACACACACGTCCAGCACCCATGTTCCCAAAGAAGAGGCTTAGGGCGGAGGGGGCAACGTGTTCCTCTCTGGGATCCACCTCCAACAACAAGTCAAAAATTTTGTGATGACTAGATATCGCATTTGTCTTTTTCGTGTTGTTAATGTGGCAAAAATAGGACACGTGACACCTAAAACATGCACGTCAATAAGTCCAGCTACATTCTCTGACACAAAAAATATATACCTTACCTTGAAGTGCGTATGACAGATCAAATTACACATTTCACTAAAACATAGTGAGCATGATTATATTCAAGGTTTTACTAAACTTTTGTCGATTTGTCCCCAGTTTGACAGTTTTTGCTAAGTTTCTAATGTTACTTCCTGGTTGGACATGAGCAGCAGGTAATTCCACAACTGTTACCTAGCAACCATACTGTAAACAATGGCCAAAATCCACATAAAGTACACAACAGTGATGATTTGACAAATTATAATACCTGATAACACCTTTATTTAGATAAATTATTGTTTAACCTGTCAGATAAATGTGTCAGTTATGTGTAAATTGTCCTAGCAGCATCTTTTTTTTCTCCAACCAAGTTCTGCCGGTTTGCTTACCTGCCCCAAAGCCAAAAATTTTACCAAATAATCTGTTCCTAAACCTCACCCTAATCCTAACTTTACCTTAATTGTGAAAAAATATATTTTAAAAAATAAACTTTTATTAGCATAGCCAAAGCGTCCCAGCATTTTTGATGGAGTGTCACTTATTGATGACATCACAGAGGGATTATGTTTAGAATTCAGCTCTACTTCCTGTTAATTCTAACTTTATTTTTTTACTATTTCTTAACAAACTGCAACTTGACTGATATAAAACTGTGACAAATGTTTACCACAGGGACTATTCCATCAAACAAAGTCATAATGTACTTTAAGCTTATTCACCTTATTCCGGAAGTTGCCGTACACTCCGCCATTCTTTACACGGAGCAGACGAGCTGAACAGAAAATACGTTCTACACGGACTAAAAAGCCGTTTTCAGGCCGCCCAGGAAATCGGTGCATTGCTGGCTTGTTTTTGCACGTGTACATTAAACATTTTAGACAAAGCAATCTACTTTATATAATGTTTTAGCGACAGACTTTTCCCTCGATCGAATAAGATGAATACAAACTTCTACAAAACCAGCAAAAGCTTAGTGTATTTCACTACTACAACAAGCATATCTACAATAATAACATAGATAAAGAATCATTGCTCCCTGTCCCTGTTGTATACGGCAATCTGAAACCCAGCAGATCTTAAAAGAGGTCTGAGGTACGTTATCACCAGCAGTGCATTTGTGATAAGTGGAGTGGATGAAAAACACGCCGCCTGCAGTGAAAATCAATGTGCCTGCGTGAGGGGAGCGAGGTTAGATAAGTTAAGGGAGAATTGTGCAAAGGAACATAAACACGGTGGCAAATTTTAAGCTCCTTTTAAACACAATATCGATGTTTTTTCTCCGTCAATTTAGCATGTTTCTATCAAATATGCTTGTTCTTCTTCTTGCCACGGAAAACCAAAGAGTGTCAGACTGGAGATGGAGAAAGTAGCTTGTTATTTTCTGTCAAGAACAAACACTTCAAAGCTGCTGTAAAAGTCAGATATCGTAATTCAATCTGAAATGTTTGATATTGCACGGGGGATGACTTTCAAAAAGGCAGCACCCGACCGTTGCTTTCAATAAAGAGCAGTTGAATGACAATTGAATCCGTGTCATCCTCCATAAAAGTGGAAACTGCAATAATAAAGATTGAACCAAGACTAAATAACAACGTATAATGTTATGGCCTTCTCTTTCCAATTCTCTAGGATCAGTGAACCAAAATATGTGATACCTGTTTTTCGTTTTACGGTAGATTAAGGTTAAGATAAAGTTATCCCTGTCCCCGTAGGGAAATTTGTCCTCTCAATTTGACCCATCCTTCAATGTCACTGGGTCAAACTGTCAGGAGCATTAAGCACCACACTGCAGCCCATTGTGACGGGCCTTATTTATAAATCTGATGCGGATGAAAACTAGCTTTGTAGCTATAATCCGGCATATTTACATCTGTTTTATACTGATGTTCATTGATGTGCATTGTTCCTATCAAATAAATAAATAAATAATAAATCTTGCGTACGTACAAAAATGTTGCGTACATGATTTTCAGCGTTAAGTTTGTGATCTATCAAAAGACAACTTGACGAAGAAATGAGCGGCTCCGTCCAAAAACTCTTTGTACGTTGGGACTGTCAGAGATGAGGCAGAAAGCGATCAGAGAGACAAGACATGAGCGTGTTAGAGGGCGTTTGTGTTTAGTCCTTTCGTACTTTTTTAGTGAGTGTTAAGTTTTATAATGAAACCCCAGATCTTGAACTAGGCTGGGGGATTTTATTTAGTGCATGTTTTTGGGTTTTAAGTTTACACAAGATGCTCTCGTCTACCTTTTCTTTAGCATCTTTAGTTTTGGAACTTAAAACAATATATGCGCTGAAAGCAAGAATTATTTTATAGCGGTCTCTCATCAGGATTTGTGTTAGCGCGCTATCTACTGGAACTACCACGGGGAAATAAACATGCAAGTGTAATAAACAGCAGAAACATCCTCAGAACGAATCTGACCAAGAATGATGGACTTAAAAAACAGCACAGAAGATCTCTGGGCTCTAATTATGATGTCACAAAACTGAGAAATGTGTTTTGTGAGGCTCAGAGGAGAGGACTTCCTAAACACGATTCAACAAACAAGCGTGAATGAAGCTAAATACAACTCTAGGTCTGTTTGTGATAAGAGAATAGAATACAACTGCATTTGTCTGTTCCAAGATAAAACAAAACAATGTATAAAATGGTTAAACATTTCTGCATAAATGGATTGCAATGATGTTCTTAAACCAAAACCATAAACACTGAGCCGTTTATCAATGTTACGATCTATTTTTAACTTAATAATATCATTTAATTCACGATTATATATCTCCAAATATTTCCTCGTCTCATTTTTGTCAAATTAATCTTACATCTTGCCTCATCCTGTGGAATTCGTGTCTCATCCCACCCGTCACTACGACGTATGAATCAAGATATATGATATTTATGCGTATTCCTGTTTTAGTTATACCCTTTGCCGAGCTCTAATGCAGTCCAAACGCCCACACAGATGACGAGATGCCACCCGGGCCATGCAGAGCTCTGTCACTTTAAATAACTCCGGAGTGTGGCCTAAAGCAGCGTCGCCTCTGTCTCATAAATATGCTCAGACACCAGGCGCACACGTCACTGCAGCCTCACGTCAAAGCTACGCTGAATAAAACCGTGCAGGGACTACATGCACACAGGGAGCAGACCTCTGACACCACATCATGGAAATGTAAGGCTATGTGGATTTAAAGGAGATGACGTAAAATCAATCTTGAGGTGAAGAAGCCGAGGCAAACCACAAAATACATGGTCTTTCACACTAAGAAATATTGAATTGATTATGTTTCTAGCATTTTGTTTCTTTAGATACCACCTTGAGAATGACAGTTCTCGTCTGATCTCTGAAGCTAAGCGAGGTGGGCCTGGATGAGCGACCCCTGGGAAAAACAGATGACGTTGAAGCGGCTCAATAGTTAGAGCTCTTGTTCACTACTTATTTGTTTTTACTGTAGCTTGTAAAGCAGTTTGTGACCTCAGTTTGGGAAAAGTGCTATTGACCTTATTCCGCCCCATCCACTTTTGCCTCTCTTTGCCACAGATCCACACACACACTAAACGCACGTCCGGTTTGACGAAAACCCTGTTCAGGCAAATGGCGAACAAGTGAAAAGTCTTGCCGCTAGAAATCATATAAAATAGACTGATTTGTGTAAGATGTTTAATGAACACAAGCAATAACAAGTCAGCAATGCACGGATTTCCTGGGCGGCCTGAAAACGGCTTTGTAGTTCGTGTAGAACTTATTTTCTGTTGAGCTCGCCTGTGAACTAATACAACGGAAAAAAGATGGCGGCGCCTATGGAATCTTCCGGAATAAATTGTAAAAAAGGTTTCAGGGGTTGTCATCCGGACGCTGTTTGAAGATCGAGACATTTCGACTTCTATCCAAAAGTCATTGTCAGTCTGGGAGCTGGTCTGGGAACACTGGCTGATTGACAATGACTTTTGGATAGAAGTCGAAACGTCTCAATCTTCAAACAGCGTCCGGATGACAACCCCTGAAACCTTTTCTACGATGGAACACGCCTGGACGAATGAGGGATTACATCGACGAACTTCTGGAATAAGGTGAATACAAATACAGTTTACTTACTTACTTACTAATCCTACAGTGGTTCCTACTTGGATCAG
Organism: Rhinogobius similis; assembly: GCA_019453435.1. Classification (NCBI taxonomy): domain Eukaryota; kingdom Metazoa; phylum Chordata; class Actinopteri; order Gobiiformes; family Gobiidae; genus Rhinogobius; species Rhinogobius similis. The sequence continues at coordinate 9,762,570 of CM033627.1, read as the reverse complement.
TGCATACTGTGTCCTTGGGCATGACACTTCACCCGCCTTGCCTAATTATGAATGTGAATGGTCATGTGTCAGTGGTCAGAGGGACTGGTGGCAGATATTGGCAGCCTCGCTTCTGTCAGTCTTCCCCAGAGCAGACTGTGGCTTCATTTGAACCATAAAAACCGCTTTGTCTTGAAAGGCGATATATAAATTCAAGGTATTATTATCATTAAGTTATTTTTTCTTTCTCTTTAAACCAGAGAGTGAAAGACCTGGATGGCCACCTTTAAAAAAAAAAAAGAAACAAGGGGCTTTTCAGAATAAAGAATAAAGAATGGACCTTCAAGTTCAAAGTACAATTTTCAGACCTGAAGAGTTTGAACGATGAGACAGAGAACTGTTGACCTTGAATTAAAGAGAGAATTCAATTTGGCTCAAACCAGGACCAAATAAGAAGAAGTGTAAGCAGCAGCCTAAGAGCCATGGAGCAATTAAGTCCATTTAAGTGTACATGTATGATTTAAATCTCCGAGTGCGGCCTTCGCTCCTCTCTGACGTGTGAGCGGTTGAAGTGGGCTAAGGGTGAACATGTGTCTGTAGATGCACCTGCCTTAGCCTCACATCCCGTCGTTTATGCTAACAGCGGTCGAGCGAGCCTGTGTTTTGATGTGTGTTCCTCTCTCTCCTCAGGGTCACTATGGCAGCTGTGTGAGGGCCATCTGCAGACGGCCAACTGGCACAGCCCACGCAACCGTTTAACGCGGGCTAAGGTCTCAATATTCAGGGAAGATGACAGGAAATTATAGTGTTTGGATTTGGTAATTGTGGGAAAATTGGTAAGTTTATCTACATGTACAGTATACCATTCTAGTCTTTGATTATAGAGGGGTATGCAGGAGACATCACAGTATTCTGAATTTTAGCAGTGAGGGGCAAAAATGCATGAGTAAAGACATTTTCACCTGTAAAAGCTGCATCAGTCTAATAACAATTATAAAAGTCTTCACCTCTGCTAAATATTTTGTTTGTACCTGACATTTAAAAAAAGAAAATCAAGTAAACAGTTGTAGAAAACCAGATAAACAACAGGAACGCTGCAGCTACACTCACATTTATAACACAGTTGAACTCATTAACTTTTTCTCCTTAAATAAAATGTTTCTGAGTCCAAGTGTTGAGAAGATAAATTCTTGTGCATCAGTTGAAGTGTCCTAAATCTCTAACTGCTGTCAGCAAACAAGCTAGCAAAGTTCTGCACAGTCGGAGCAACAACGGAGAAACTACTTTCAGGAGACATTTTATCTTAAGCTGATGATGAAGACAAAAAATGTGTCCAAAGAAAAGCAAAGAAGCACATTTTATCAGTTTGTGCTGCCTATAATTCTGCCACTCAAGTCGGAATGTTGAGGACCTTTTTGCAAATAAAAAGAACGTCTCTGTAAAACCTGTATTCTTGCCCATTTGTTGCTATAAATGTGCTTAAAAGTAATATGTTAAGACATTTGCTGACATGTTTAGCTTCTTGCCTTATCTGTCATTAGCTCGCACTTGACTCGTGTATAGTGAACAGGAATATGAGAGGCCTGGTTTCTCTGAGCGCATGTAAACATCATATCCAGAATACTATCAAAACCGGGATAAGACTTATATTTGGGAAACTTAAGTACATCTAAATGCACTTATCAGTATGTAGGAATCCTTGTAGAGTATGTTTGCCTTTACATTTATAACTATTTTTATATTTACTGCTATTTTGTCTGCAACACAATCATACAACACATACAACCACAATAAAACCAATGCTTTAGTTTGCATCCAATAACGCATGACTGTACATTCAGGGAAGATTAAGGAAAGGACTTTGGGGTGAAGCTGCCTTATGTAGGTCAGTGTGCTCAAATGTGAACTGAAACTGAATCCTGTGCACTCACCCTGCGGGTTTGTCCACCTTCAGGAAGGCCTGGATCACAAGAGGAAACTCGTATTTCACAATGTACAGGTAACTGGACATGGCTGCAGGAAGATACAGGGAAAAACAAATGGTTACGCTACATATATGAACAAATACACATTGATTAGGCCTGTAATTATAAAGGCAAGGCAAGTTTATTTGTAGAGCACAATTCGTACACAAGGCAATTCAAAGTGCTTTACATAAACAGGAAAAGTTGCATTAAAATCACAAAACACAAAAAGACACACAGAATCATTTTAAAATCATTTTAAAATAAAGTGCTTTAAAAGAGAAGAGTGCAGATAGATCTTTCAGTCGTATGCACGTCTAAAGAGAACAGTTTTTAGCCTGGATTTAAACATTGTCAGAGTGGAGGCCTGTCTCACATCTTCAGGGAGACTGTTCCAGATTTTAGCTGCAAAAAACTGAAATGCTGATTCCCCATGTTTAGTCCTGACTCTAGGCACCTGCAGGAGGCCGGTCCCTGAGGTCCTCAGAGTACGAGATGGTTCATATGGCACTAACATGTCAGAGATGTACTTTGGTGCTTGGCCGTGGAGAGACTTGAACACAAGCAGAGCTGCTTTAAAGTCAATTCTCTGAGCCACAGGAAGCCAGTGCAGAGACCTGAGCACAGGACTAATGTGATCGTACTTCCTGGTTCTTGTCAGGACCCGAGCAGCAGCATTCTGGATGTACTGCAGCTGTTTTACAGCTCGTTTGGAGAGGCCAGTGAACAGACCGTTGCAGTAGTCTAATCTACTGGAGACAAATGCATGGATAAGTCTCTCCAAGTCTGGTTTAGACACTATACCTTTAATTTTGGCAATGTTTTTTAGGTGGTAAAAGGCTGTTGATGTTATTGATTTGATGTGGCTGTTAAAGTTCAGGTCTGAGTCCATTATTACCCCCAGATTTCTAACTTGATTTGTCGGTTTTAGAGCGAGAGACTGGAGGTGACTGCTGACACTTTCTCTCTGTTTCTGCGGCCCAAAGACGATGATTTCAGTCTTGTCTGAGTTTAGCTGAAGAAAATTTTTTTGCATCCACACGCTGATCTGTTGGATGATAAACGATCACAGCCCAGTGTAAAAGAAGGTGTTATTAGAATCAGTATCAACGACAAGAACTGCAGTGTTGGAGATGCGTTGACCCAGTTGTCTAACCTCATTCTTTCTGGAATTAATCAAAGTTAAAGTAGTAAGTAATTGTTGTCACTTTTGTAAAGTTAAAGTAAATGTTTTAACAGAGCAACACTGTACATTCGACATACATTTATTTGACATTTTGCCTGAGGAACCCCATGCGCCATCTTTTACGCAAGTGTCTGTAAAATCACTACAGAGTTGGCAAGATTTTTTTTTAGAACCAGTATATAGAACCAGTTTATAGGTTAAGCACTGTTTCTTTTCTTGTATTAGTTTTGAAAAATACTGAAAAGCAGATTGGGAACATCCCAAAAAAGCTGAGGTGTTGGTGATGTTTTGACCTATTTGTTAAGCGATTTTCAAACAGCACTTGTCAAGCTCTTTTATTCCTTCTCTCTATTTTTTCTTACAATTTAATCCAAAATCTTTCACGACAAAATGGCATTGTACTTTACTTCGAACACACTCATCTTAATAACAGGTGCTAAGATTAAGACATGCATTTTTAAATTTAGACACTGGTTATAATGTGTAAAATATATAAGAACATGCAACATTTAAAGGTAATAGCCGTAACATTTGCTCCTAGTGGTTTGAGAATGCAGATGCAATCATAAATGAAACAGAAAAAAAACAATCACTGTCATATTCTGAGGACACATTATACAGAGCCCTTTTGCTAGAAATGTGAAGTATTAGCTTGTCACGATAACAAATTTCAAACAGTATTTTCTGTCTTTTCTTTATTTTAAATCTCTTTAAAATTTCTCTCATTTTGAGACCTCCTTGTCTGTGAAAGGTGCTATATAAATAAACTTTACTTACTTAATATTATATTGTTAGAGAAAAGATCACAATAAAGTACAGTATAATATTGAAACTACATTATGCTACCAACACAATCATTTTAAAGCAGGAAATTCACAGTAAACTCTATTCCAACAGTACCATATTGTAAAAACCAAGAGGTGTAATAAATAAAGAATAGCACAAAACAACTTAATTTCATCATTTGTGAGTCCAATGTAAACCCTCTACAGCTGAACGTTTAATATATTACCAAAAAAAGCCCGAAAGTTTCCAATTAGTGCAAAGAAAAGATACGTAGTGATAAATATTGAGCCCCAAAAATATTGTACCTGCTTTAATTTGATGATTGGTAGATGTATTAATTATCGTGACAGGCCTATAACGTAAAGAATCTGGTTTTAGTCGTAGGATCTGGCAACCAAAAGTGAGGTTCTCATTCTGCTTTGTGACTGGATAACTGGTTTGAGAACCAACAAAATGATGTAAAATGTTTTTGTAATTGTGAAGAAACCGTTATGAGCAAAAATCCTTATAAACTGTTCTACTTCTTCATATCTAAGGACACGGACAGGTAATGTTTATGAAAAATCCTATATAAACTACCTTTAAATTCTGCTCATTCATTCACAGAGGGCACATGTTAATCCCGGGCAGGAAATCGTGCGCTTATGACTAAACACCACAGGATATGAGTGTACGGCGTGTGTTTGTGTGTGCGTGACTGAACAGATGGCCCTGAGCTCACCTCCGATGTTCTGCAGCGTGATGGCGATACCTGCCGCCATCTTCCCCGGCGTCCCAAACGCTCTGAAGCCCAGCTGCTCATAGGCACGAATACCTGAGGGACGAACAGGCTGTGGTCACTGAACAGGTGGGTCTGGGGTTAAAGTTCAAAGTATAACCTGCTACAGTGGTAATGACACGCTTGGACGTTAAATGCACAATAATATGAAAATGCATGTTTGATCTTTACAGTGTTCTGTTTCCACAACGTAATGGGTCTTCACAAACCAGCACATACAGGGTGACTCGAAGAGCAGAGCAGAGGGAAAAGTTTGATTTCTGTTTCCTCCATAAGTATTTATCTGAATGTTCCACCTTTTCTTTTAGAAGGCATGTGTATAAAGCAGTTCCAAGTGCTTGACAAAACAATCAGGCTAATGGATGTAGGTTGTCAAAAATATCAAAAATCAGACCCTAATTGATGTCAAAACTAGTTTCATGACTTGATACTCATTTGAAGTATTGATAGTGAAAATAATCTTTGACTGGACAAAATGTGACTTTTCCTGAACAGTTTTAGAATGATCTTGAGCTTTATCAGAACTAGTAAAAGACAACTCTGTAAAATAAAGATTGTGTTGAAGATTACAATGTACCGTCTTTAAAAAAAGAGATATTATTTCTTATTATTCTGACGTAAATCGTATATAAAGCTATATAAAGCTTGATTTTTACTCTCTGAACAAACACTGTTTTATTCTCCAAGCCTGATAGCGTCTGGCTGCTGCTAACTTTTTACCTTTTGTTGGACATTGCAGATGAGCTTTGTACAAAGACAACAGTAAAATGCATTTGTCACTAAAGACTGTGTATCATTGTGTGCGTAGATTTGTGACAGGTTGTGTTGCTCACTCATCACTGTGATTTGTACTCTGAAGTGGAGCGGCCCTCTCTGAGCGCTCCATGGTTCACTCACTGGATGTCTCTCATTTATACGTCTATCTGTGGCATAGACTGTATAAAAATCCCTGGACATCCAGACTCTGACTAATCAGGAGCGAGGCCGCTAGCAGTTTCCACCCCTCGGCGGGAGGAGACGACGGTAACGAGTGCAGCTAGCTGTCGATCAAACCTGTTGCTAACACGAGCAAAAACCGGCCCCTCGAAGAGGAAGTGCCTGATTGGTCAATAATGGTCTCTTCCTAACGGGCTCCGGACGTCCAGTGATTTTTATACGGCGTATGATCTGTGGTTGTGCACTGATCCATCTGTGCGCTCTTGTGCAGAGAGCTGAAGGTCACTATGCCCTGCACACACAAGATATTTACTACTTATCTGTCTCCCATGTACAGACTGATTGGGGGAAGTGAGCCTTTTGCTATGCTGCTCCCACAGCTTGGAACTCTCTCCAGACTGAACTGAAGTTGTCTGTGCTGGTGTCACTGAGGGGTTTTCATATGTACTTCAAAATGTAGTTTTTCTTCTTATCTTAATATCTTTCCTGTCTCCTGGTTAGTGTAGATGTAATGTTTTATTATTAAATTTTATTATATTTTATTCTGTGATCTGCAAATTTTTCACTTTGCCCCAGGCCACTCTTGAAAAACAAATCCTGATCTCAATGGGTTCTTACATGGTTAAATGAAGGCCTATAAAAAATTAAATAAAAATTGCATTACTGTAATTATCAAGTATCGAGCCTTTTCTTTATTATCAAAATTTGAAATCTTAGTTTTGTGATAACACTAACATAACCACGTACCTACAATCCCAGAACACTTTAGCAGCAGATGAATGGAGTATGAAGACAGCACGGCCACCACTGTGAGGAGCACCCTGAAAAAGAAAACAAGATGGCCGACCGATTACAATACAGAAAAAGCATGTGTTTGGTGCCACTGGGGCGAACATGTTTCATATTGTACACTGGCCCGTGGGCTGTTGACTCAGGTGCGGCGCAGATACACATTTCCTCGATGCTGGACATACATCGCATTAGAACAAAACAAAACTGTTCCTGCAGCTGACGCTCTGATCTCTGACACTCCAGATGGAACACATTTGACAACAAACATCCACAATCGTAACTCGTGGACAACGGAAACAAGGTGTAGGAAGGAAGAATGAGTCGTGAGCTCTAATTCCTGTGATTTGTAATTATGGCATTCCAAGCAGCGGCAAGGCAGTTAATCTTCTGCAAAATGGTTACAGAAATCAGAGAGTTTGAAGATGTTGCTGAATAATTTATACAGCAAATTCAGTGGGCCTCAAGAAAACTGTTCAATGGAGAATCTAAAGAACAGAAACCCCTAAAATAAAAAAGATATGTAAAAATATGTTGTTTATTAGAGATGGTTTGTGATTAATTGGAATTATATTTTTTAAGAAGTTCATTCTTATGGGAAACCAGATATTAAAACATCACTTTCATTTCAATAACAGTCTGTATTGTTGATTCTATACTATACTCTTAACTCACAATTAAAGTCGAACACCAAGGACTGAACGTTAAATACACTGGAAAAAAGTACAGTAGTTCTGAAATAAGATAATAATGAATCAAAAAGTGAATGAATTAAATAGTATTTCTCTTGATGTGAGTATATTTTAACTTTCTTAAAATAAGAATTACCAAGAAAATAAGTAAGTTTTGTTTTGTTAAAGTGTAGAAGCATTTTTGTCAAATTTCAAGTTAGAAAATGCTTGTCTTTTTCCTATTTTAAGTAAAACAAGATATTTTATTTGATCTTTTATCTTGATATCTAAACAAGATAAATACTTCTTGTTTCAAGCACTTACAAACTTGTTACCTAATTCTAGAGAGTAATTTTTTCCAAAGGTACATTTACTTTTAGGTTGACAAAGGTTAATAACAGTAAAAGTGGCAAAAGCACAAATTTCATCAGTGCTTTGTGTGTTGATAACTTCAAAACTGGACGGTATTATTTGTCATGCACTGACCATCTGAAACAAGACAACAAGTTAAAAAGATGCTTGAAATACGATATTGCACTTGAAATAAGGGCAAAACTTTCTTGTTCCATTGGCAAATCTAAATTTAAGAATGTCAAAAAATTTCCTCAAACTTGAATTTTACCTCATTGCCTTATTAAGATGGTAATTTTTTTCAAATATTCAGACGATATTATGTCAATCCAACAGAAATCAGTTCAAACATGTCTTTTAATCGATTTAGTTGAGGTTTAATTACCAGACAAAAATGAAAAGTCTGTAAAATGACATCACAAAAGTGCAGAAATATTACTTCATACCCATATTTGAACTTTTTTTTTTCATTTTTAGTTTTAGTCAGCTCTTTTTGTAGCATTTTTTCCACTACAAACGATATATTCAATACTTAATCTTAATTTGATCTAAAATTCCATATATACCCGCCTCGAAAACAGTCGTACAGTTACACACATTACCTAAACTGTTACACAACGCATCCTTCTGTTCTACTTGTTATTTCCGCAGTGCGCACCAGTCCACAGACTCCATCAGACCTAATTTGACCCATTATCCTTCTACCTCTTTTATTGTTATGTGGTTGTTGTTCATTCACTCCTTTGGCTCGACCGTCTGGTTAATTCTGCCCCTTTAAAACCCTCTGGCAGCGCGTCTTTCACCTCGGCCTAAACTCTTGGCCCGTTCACAGCCGCCTTTTGTTTTTGCGCTGGTTTAAACGTTGGAGGGATTGTGGAGTGGAGTGGCAGAGGGCGGACAGATCTGCTGACGGACTGAACACTCGGGTCACTGTTGGGCCCAGACTCCTACGAGGACCGAGGACTTGACCTGCTCACGCCTCTGCATCCACCGGGAAACCAACTTGTGACAAAGGAAACATGTTAGAGCCGTTATAATGAGTAAAGCTGCTCAATTATAGAAAACCTCGATGACAATAGACGATATTTTAACAATTTTTGCTCAAATGCGGCTGTAAATGTCTTGATTGAGGTTCAAGTGTCGCACAAATGGACCATAACATGAACCACAAATTGGCATAAATATTAAATATGTTTGGGACATTACACAAGATGTTTCTGTCTCTTTTTGAGATCATTTTTAATAGTTTTAATTACAGACAATAAACTTGCTATTCAAATTTTGTATAGATTCAAAACAACAATTGAGATATTATACATTTTTCAATATATCTCCACTTTTACAGGTATTTAAATCATAGTTGGAATCCCAATTATTCAAACTATTATTTGCTTAGAGAAAAGGTGAGACATAAGTAGGGCTGGACACTTAATTGAAATCGCAATTTGAATGGGCGCAAGTAGCAAATCGAAAAGGGTGCAATAATTTCCTCCCCAAACAACCAAATATCCTATTTTATTCTGCATAAAATCTGCAAACCCTGTAGTTTAGATTTGTTAAAACATGTTCTGAAAAAGGTGACCAAAAACAAACAAAACAGACAAAAACGTGTCTAAAAGCGTCAAAAATGTGACTAAAACTATAGTATTAATAACAAAAATGCTTTTAACAGTACCTTATTGTTTAAACAAAAATCGCAACTCTAATCCCAATCGCAGTACTGGTCAGAAAAATCACAATTAGATATTTTTCCCAAATTGTGAAGCGTCTTTTTGATGATTTTCAACAAGGAAGCAAGTCAGTGTGGAAATCAACTGACTGCAGCATAATGAATGCCCCATTAAGCCTTGGCTGATTAACTCTGACAAAACAAAACATTTGCTGGAATCATAATTTGTCATTTTGGAGACAGCAGCTAATTTTATAAATCAGACATATTGGGTCTTGAACAACAAAACACTCTCATGAAAGATGGGCGTGTTTTTAGCTGGAAATTGGTAAAAATTAAAAAACTGATTAGGTTAAAAAGTGCTTTGGTGCATTTGAGTTCAGTCCAAACTGCAAAAAAAAAACATGGGTCACACAACTCAGATCAACGTAAGGGGCTTTCTCCAAATCCACCACTTCAAACACTGTCCCTGACTCACACATAAGACGGCTTAGGGTTTCTACAATGTGCCCCAAAATCTGAGACGGAAATCACGCAACCTTGAGCAAAAATGTAACTCTGAAACTTGTGGCTGTGGTCTGTAAAATATCACACTGAATGATCCACATTTATGAGAACAGACCCAACATTTAGAAACCACTGGTCCAAACAAAGTGTACACGAACACAGCCTGCACTTTTGAAGCATCCACACTTTAAATAAGACAAACTAGGCTTTTCTTCTTGTATTTAGTATTAAACTATAACAAACGTAGCTCATTATTTTTACATTTTGTTCATTGTATGAAAAGCGCTTTATAAATAAAATTTGATTTTATTTTATTTGATTAAACTGCAATATTGATCTGAAACGGCTTAGTTATGATAACAGGTCCGTTGACTTTCTGTTCAATACTGCAGAACTGATAAGCTCAGCCTCCTCATGGTGACATTTCACTGTAGCAAGCGGTGAACTTTACTTCATTTCCTTTATTACTTTATTATTTGAACTGTATATAGAGTCTTTTTTTTTTTTTTTTTTAATAAATGCAAATACAGAGAAGTGAGTGGGGATAGCGGGAAGGTGAAAACGGACATTTTCTAAGCACTTAAACTTCACAAAAAGGACAATACAAGATTAGAAGTTTAAGCAAACATACATAAATCAACACTGCTCTAAAACCGTTATATACTTCTGGATCCACCACCTAAAAACTCTCTCCTCATAGATGCAATGTGGACTACGATCTGAAAGGTTTGTAATAGTGTTTTTAATGTACATATTATTACAATGTTATGGTTTTTGTACTTCAGAATGGGCTGGAGAATGGACTTATCTTATCTGCACTGGTAAAGAAAGAATAAAAGAACTGATGAATGCAACCAGGTCCAAGTTATCAAATAAAATAATCTACATCTGCAGTCTGAGAGTGCAATGCTTTATTTGAATTTTTAATGCATCTGTTCCTGCATCTGCCCTTCGAGTAACACTTTTTTGGTGTGGGTCACTCATAAAAGCACCCCTTTTAGCCCATTTTACATATGTATGTCTCCTTTAAAGTTGGAGTGCCAGTGTCTCAGGTGTTGTTGAGTTGTCGTCTTCGGAAAGTCTTTCGTTAAAATTCAACTCTGACTAGTTCATATTGTAAAAACGTCCTTGGACAAGACACTTCATGCCCCCTTGATTGTGTGACATGTGGTTGTTGGTGTTTGTAGAGACTCCTCACATTGAGTCTCTTCCAAAGGAGTAAATAAAACTCTCAGCCTTACACTCCATGTCTCACACGCTTCAGTCGTATGTGGTTTGAGCAGAAAGTTGTCCTGGTTGCCCTTTTGCCTTTTCCACCATAATCTACTGTTCTCTCGACAGACCATGGACCTGCTAACCTCTTCCCTCACTAACCCCATAATCCAGTTTCATAACAGCGCACAGACACAGAAATATGTAGACATTTCACTTGTACCACCGGAGAAGTCACCTTTGAGGCCCCCAACCTCCAGCTATATTCTTCAATTAAATGCGCACATACTTCCTCCTGTCCCAAATCCTCTTTTTATTGTAGAATCTGCTATATTTCTCAGAAAAAATCAAAAAAGTTGAAACAATAACGTTAAAATAGGCCAGGACCAAGATCAAGGCATCAGAATCTTACCCCCAACAGAGGTCTGTACAAAACCGGGCTCTCATGTTTGCAGATGAAAGGTCACAGCACACAATACATCAACATCTGAAAACATCAATATTGTATAATTGTGACTGGGAACAGCAAAGGTGATTGTAGGTCATATAGTTTGGTTAACTTCAGTTTGGCGTAGGAATAGGAGCATTGATCAAAACTTTAAATATGGAAAATTGTATTATGCCAGGCCCGTCAACAGAGCCCAGGGCAAAAAGCCTCACATTGGCCCTCCTCTAATAGAAAGAGGATCAATTCTGGGCCCTGAGTTCCTGGTACAACAGACCCCTTTGTCTCCCCCCTGTCTATTCCCCTGTATTAGACTTTGAGGCTAGATAAGGCAAACATTGCATACAACTAAGTACAATGAGTGTATTCTGGCATATTTTAATTTAAAAAAATGTAATTTGAGGTGCAATATTTGCTCTTTATAGATGACTCCCAATAGACCTTTCCACATGTGCCAGAATGTGAACTGGTTCTTCTGTTTACATTCTATTAATCCATTTTAACGGAGCAGCAAATAAAAAAGGTACGATGTGTGACGTTTGTAGAAAACACAGACACACGATTGTCGTTAATATGTTCATCACATCAGACAACTTCAACCATAGTTTCTAAAGTTCACTTGTCACTGTAGGATTTGTGGCACTTGGTGAAACAAAACAAACTGTTGTCACCCGCCGAGTTTTTGGTGCATTATTGTCCAGAATAACGTTAGATTTCAGAAATGTTTATTACGAGATTGTTAGCACGTAACGGTAACATTTAACGGTAACAATCTACCGAAACACTTCAACATGTGATCATATTTTCTATCGAGGCTCTTGTGTTCCTCACGTGAATCCAGTGGTTGCTAAACAGCGCTGGTTTTCCACAGTTTGTGATGTTTGGAAGCTAACGCTAACTCTTCTGTCGTAAATGCGTGAATGGCTGATGGAATGCAGCGTTTTGTTTGCAAACACTGGGAGGGTCTGTACTGTCGGTAATTGACACAGTTCCATTCTTAGACCACTTCTGATACGACACTGACCAACGCAGACCTGGAAAAAGCCACAAAACTGCACTAAACCAGAACTAAACCTTGGACAAATCATAAAACACTAATACTAGTCAGGTCTAAAGCCGAGAGTATCTGAGAGAATATCAGGCTCTGGCAATTGTACCTGTTTACAGAGTGCATTTTGTTTTTGTCAAATGTAATCCTTAAACATACTTTGTTCATAGTTTAGGTTTATTTATTTTTTTTTATTAGAGTATGCACCCATTAAAATATATTCACTTGTACTGTCAGTGGTGGTAATGTTATGTATTTGGAGACTGTGGGACCATGATTTGAGCAGAAAATGGAATGAAAATATCCACTATTTTCTGCATTCATGAATAAAATCTCTATAATTTTGTTCCCATGCAATTCAAATCCATCCATCTACAGGCTATTATCAAACAAACGGGACCCCTCTTATCACCGTCAGAGCTAAAAATAGCAGCGGCGTTCAAGGAGTACATTAAAATACAATAATATGTGAAGCAGACCAATAACTCAGTGACAATAAATTACTAAAAATGTTTCCAAATAATATGAAAACAGATTTTCAATGAATTAGTAATAAACACAGATAATTATATACAACGGCAACTGTCTGTAAATTGTATATATGTTTGTATATCAGAGTCACCTGTTTATGGAAAGGTTAGTGCTTTGCTTAAATTGTTCCATAGTATAGCATTAAACATACTGTATCTCCATGGAGACAGTTGACCCACCATGTCAAGTTACAGATGAGTGACCACACTTACAGTAAGAAGTTATTTTTGAGCAATAAAACCACCCATAATTAAATAAATGATAGATAGAGTTAATACGTTATGCAGTGCACCTTAAAACACTGACAGTGTAGATTGAATTTGAGAAATACTGAGGCTATTAGAGCTGCAATGCTTTAGTCGTTTGGTCGATTAATCAGTCGATGGTGTCTTAGTCGATCAACCTTTTTATTAGTCGACCAACTCATTTATCCTTGATTAAAGTAAAAAATATAATCTTAAAAAAATGATTAAGTGTTAAATTAAGCTTTATTTATCTTGATTGGAGGATTTTCTGACTGTCTTAAAAAAATATTTGTCATGGAACAAGCACAAAATGTCATAAAAATCTTACTTTTAGATGGTAAAAATATAGTAAAATTAAGATAAATATGACTTAACTCAAGCCCTTATTACCACATTATCTTATCTAAGACAGTTGAATGGAAAAAACTGAAAAAATGAGATGTGAGTGAGTTTGCAGAAGATTGTGGATTGAATCTTGAGTTGAATCAAACTTATAACATCTAACACATAAATACATTGTTTATTAGTACTTGTTGTTGTTGTCTTGTTCTTTTGAGTGCAGTTTGGGTCAGAAACATGGACAGACTTCATAGTGTAGATATATTTTTGCCACACCCCCTTTTAGTCGACTGATCGGTCGATGAAGCAGGTTTTTAGTCGACCAAGAATTTCTTCAGTCGACTACAGCTCTACAGGCTGTTACTTCAAAATGTTCAACAATTTGACCAACACAAGTTAAGCTGTAATTGTAACAGACTCCTGTCGCGCCTCAAACATGATTGTACATTGACATAAAAATAGGAAATCAAACATATAGTCATTTGAAAAGAAAAAAAGCGAATGAACAACTTACAAAAACATGACGACTCCAGCGTTGGCCATGGCGTAGGCGAGTCCCAGAATCCCACTCCCCATGATGGCATTCCCCAAGTTGAAGACTGACATCCCAAATGAGGTCTTTCCTTCAAACTATAGCAAAAAGATCAAATAAATATTAGCGATTTACATCATACATTTGACAAAAGTTTAATCTAAATCATGACGGAGCTTACGTCTGTGAATCGCGGCGTCTTCTTGTCGTCAACGGCCAGAAACTCCTGACTCTCCGGAAGGTTGGATGCAGAATTCTCGGCCTTGTGAGAACTGAAAGAATGGAAAATAAAACCTCACATCAGGCGTTTGATTCTGGAAAAGCTTCTTGGACCAATACAAATGGAAAGCCTGGTATGAAGCGATATTATGTTCAGCATGGATGTCACAAAAACATAAGGCTGCAACAAATTAATCGATTAATCGCAACTACTTGATTATAAAAATAGTTGTCGATTAATTTAATGAGCAAGTAATCGTTAACTATACACAGACTCAAAAGCATCGTATGTGCTGAAAGAAGAGGTTTTATTACACCAGGAATTACATAAAAAACACAGGAAACACATGAATACATGGAAATTGTGTGTTTTTGATTAAAATTGTTGTTCATCTATAAATAATCTCCACCAGGACGTCATCAAACAGCTTCACTTCAGTTTTGTCTGAGTACAACTGAGCTAAATTCTCATGTTCAAGAGTCTTACGTATAAGCAAATAATCAATTGATCAAAGGAATAATCGGTAGACTAATTGATTACCAAAATAATTGTTAGTTGCAGCTCTATAAAAAGATTTTTATTTTAAAGGTATATGATCTTTGCCAAAACACAAAACAATGAATGACCAAAGCACCTTAAAATGCCACTGTTTTGAGGAGGAATAAGACCACAAATTGTCAGTGATTTACTATCCCAAAATGCATAACTTAATTAATTATTTTGTGTTATTTGTCTAACAATAAATCCTCCTCAAAAGTGTGTTGGTAAGACTTGACTAATCCATGTGTACAAAGGCTTCATGCAATGCACAACACGCCACCAACTGCGACACATCTATAGAATTAAAACAAGACGGTTTAGAAATGTTACTTAGAGAAGACATTGTATTTGACCAGATTTAAAAACAAGATACATTTTTACACTGTCTTTGCTCATATTTTATCTGAATGTGGAGGCACATTACAAGATCTGTTCCATGGCTTTAAGGCGTGACACTGCAAGCAAACTTTTTTTGTTTGTTATTTCTATCACTTTTAGGTCTGTTTGCTCTCTTGACATTCAAGCTTTCACCTGGAAACAAAAAATGTATCCACTCCACGCATAACGATGTATTCTTATTTCGGGATATTCTTCTTTTTCTTTGAATGTTTGTATCAGTAATCTATAGAAAGAGTTTCATATTGATACGTTTACATATATAAGTGCAATGTAATTTTGCAGTGAGGGAGGGCTCCTGCTTGTCTCCACATTATGGCTTTACCTGGAACGTTGCATATTCAATTAAAGCATGTGTTTTTATTGCAAACACAGATCTGGCTTGTATAATGTGGCATCACCTGCTTGTTGTCCATTGATAAAACAGATACACATATCGTTTCCATACATAACTTTAATGTCATATTTCTGGCCTATTGTACCTGATGAAACCTGAGCACGCGGATCAAACCTACACATACTGTTTACTGTGGAACATTCAAAAAACATCAAGCAACAGTGATCGCCCTCCGTTTGGTTCCAGAAGGGAATTTTCCATAATTTTTTTTCCCCATAGGATTTTTTTTTTTAATTATATTAAATGTCTAAAGCAGCGTTTCCCAACCAGGGGTACGGGGACCCCTTGGGGTACGTGAGCAATTAGGGGGTATTTGAAATGGTTTCAGGTTTTAAAAGAAGATGAAATGTACTTTTATCTGAATAAAAAAGTATCATTAGTTGTAAATTTAGAATAGTATCTTGGACCATGAATATCATTAAAACTAAAAATATAATGGGAATAATTACAATATGTAACTAGTAAACCCATTAATTTGTCTGAAACTCAAATTAAGGGGTACGCCGAGCATGAGACAAAGTTTAGGGGGTACTCGAGGCAAAAAAGGTTGGGAGCCACTGGTCTAAAGCTTGCTCCGGGGTAATCAGCTTTGGGGTAACTCATTAAGTTAAGTCATTTTAGTTAAATATACTTTATAAACCACTAACTTATTTATGTTTAATGTGTATGTGTAAGAAACAGGAGATTGAGGAGTGTTGGTGATGGAGTGTGGTTAAAACCACATTAAAGAAGTCAGTGAAGCTCATTTATGATATTCTTATTTGTAAGAAGCTGAAATTGGGAAGTTTGAAATCATTTTGTTTTATTGTATTGTGGAAGGGGTGGGGATAAATAAGTGTTTACTTCCTCCCACTCCCTTTATTGGACGTACAAGGAGAATGAGAATATGTTGTTTCATTTGTGTGCTTGAAATGTACATTTTATTTAGTCATTTTGTTGTGTGTATATACAGTATATATACATGTTTTGTTTCTCCATACTGTCCAAATAAAATCCCTTAAAGACAATAAACTATATATATATATATATATATATATATGTGTGTGTGTGTGTGTGTGTGTGTGTGTGTGTGTGTGTGTGTGTGTGTATATATATACATATATATCTTTTGTATTTGTTTTTAATGAAATGTTTTATCCGATTTAACTTTAATAAAACAAAACCAGTCTGTTACGTTTAAGCCTCCTTTTTCGTAACAATTTAATAGAATGTGTCTGTTTAAATAATGCGGCTTTCCTTTCCAAATGAAGTTAAATGAAGACGAATCAAAACCGTTTATAACTTTGTGACAAGCGTCTTAAACATCTTAAACATAATATTGTTTCTCGTGTGTTTTTTGACTGATGACGTCACCAACTTCGGAACTCTGTGACCCAAAGTTCCGAAGATGACACGGGACGAGAGAGTGTTCCCTGGACACACGGGCAGAGAGCTCATTATGCTTCTGATTCTCCACGAGACCAGAAACATATAGTCCAGAGCTCTGACATTTTATCAGACGCGCAGCTAAATTGCAATATCCTAGCAATTTAAAGCAATGGAAACTGTAACGAACTCGGACCTGCGGCTGATCCTGCAAGGTGAAGACAGTTTAAGCATTTTTCACAAACTCACACTGATGGTTAAAGTGGCCAAAAGGTTGTGCTGGCCCTAGATAAGAGTTGGGTTACTTTCTAACAATGAAACTCAAGTGAAAGTGAAAGTACTGGTCCAAAAGTGCACAAGAAAGAGTGAAACAGTGTTGTGGGTAAAACTTGTTGCCCAGGACTGAATGTAACGTCTGACTCTCTACATGGTTTTTTGTTGCTCTAAACAGGCAGATGCAACTAATGAATGTATATAGCTTAGCATTTATACGTTTTAAATAATAATATACTGTTCTTTAGTGTTAGGGAGTGAGTACAGTGAGAAAAACTGCTCCAAGAAGCGCAATTGGTTCAAGTTACTCAAGAAAAAAGTACTTTCCACTACGACTTATCACCATAATTAAACCTCAGTGTAATTTTCCACAGATGTTTGAGAAATATTTTGTTGAAAAATTATGTGTTTCATCAGTGTTTCCCAACCAGGGATATGGGGACCCTACTTAGAATGGTTTCAGGTTTTAAATAAAGAGTAAATTTACTTTTATCTGAACAATAAAAAGTAAATTTAGCATCTTTCTGGAGCATCTTGGACCATAAATATAATTAAAACAAAAATATAATAATAATAATTTACTATATTCAGCCATTAAACACATTTATTTGCCCGAAACTTAAGTACTACAAAAACGCTAATAAATCGTGAGTTTAAGGATTATTAGCACAAATCTACGGCTGACAGGGACATAATTTATCATTTATCGTGTTCATTCTATAGACACTGACAATATTATTTTTGTTGAAAAGTTATGTAATATATGATTGGAAACCTGTCAACGTATTTGTTAGAGGATGTTACTTAGTTTTGCAAACCACTAAACTGAAATTGAAATGAACTGTCCAAAAATGTTCTAACAGCAAATCGACATGTTGTATCTATGTAATAACGACAAAATGTGTTCACAGGGTCCTTAGGGTCAGTCCCGCTTTCCAGAAAGCGAAAGGCCGGCAGTGAGGCGACGGCTGTGTGCCCGCCAAAGAAACCTCGTCTGGACGAGATGCTGCAGAGGCCGAGGGAGAAACAGGATCAAGCAAAAGGTACGGCCGAAAATATGTTGTAAAGATTAAACCAGGACTAAACAGTAAAGTAAATCAGTGCTCATGAAGAAATCTGTTTGTGTTTAGGTCCTGTCCTCAACTCCGGCAGCCAACCGGGAAGAGGAAAGAGGAAAGCAAGCGACGCAGAGTTGCAAAACGAAAGACAGCCCAAAAAGTCTCGCTCCGAAGAGACACCTGAGACTTCATCCAAGCTCCAAGATGAAGTTGATAACCAGAAAAAAGACGAGCGACTTATAAGGGCTGCACTGAAGAGAGTGGCCACAGCAGGAGGTAAGACAAATGTGTACTTTAAACTAGGACTAAAACAGAACCAGAATGTGTACAAATCTATCACTGAACAAGGACTAAATCAAGACTAAAGTAGGACTAAATTAGGACTAAATTAGGACTCAAACTGAACCAGAATATGTACAAATCTAAGACTGAACCAGGACTAAACCAGGACTAAACAGGACTAAACCAGGACTAAATCTCAGACTAAACAGGACTAAACCTGTGTACTGTGACCAGAATGTGTACAAATCTAAGACTGAACCAGGACTAAACCAGGACTAAACAGGACTAAACCAGGACTAAATCTCAGACTAAACAGGACTAAACCTGTGTACTGTGACCAGAATGTGTACAAATCTAAGACTGAACCAGGACTAAACCAGGACTAAACAGGACTAAACCAGGACTAAATCTCAGACTAAACAGGACTAAACCTGTGTACTGTGACCAGAATGTGTACAAATCTAAGACTGAACCAGGACTAAACCAGGACTAAACAGGACTAAACCAGGACTAAATCTCAGACTAAACAGGACTAAACCTGTGTACTGTGACCAGAATGTGTACAAATCTAAGACTGAACCAGGACTAAATCTCAGACTAAACCAGGACTAAAACAAAACCAGAATGTGTCTAAATCTAAGACTGAACCAGGACTAAATCAAGACTAACCCAGGACTAAACTAAGACTATGAGTGTTTTCATTAGAGGATGCTCATATTAATGTATATTTTTTTACTCAGATGTGAAGGACTTCGAACTCAAATACAAGCAGTATGCGAAGCTCGGAGCCGGCGGATTTGGGACCGTGTTCGCCGGGGTCCGCATCTCTGATCAACAACCTGTGAGTAATTAAGCTAAAACCACGTAAGGGTGCACTTTGTCACTATACTTTGTGGTTTTTTAGTTGCAGTTGTTTTTATTGCTAAAAAAAAAACACGCATTTTACACAGATCTGACCTGTAACTGGGAAAGGGTTAATGCCATACGGTGGAACATTAAAAGTAAAGTAGTCCGTGGGTTTAAAGAATGACGAGAAACGGGGACAGTTGCTATAGTGATGAACTATCTAAAACAAAATAGTTACATAGTGCAACTGACTGTTTCATATATTCATCTTTTTTTTCTTGGATTAAGTAAATCAGTCAGAGTGAAATGCTTGTTTCAAACAATACAAAACAAACAAAACAAAAGATATAATTTTATAATTTTTATGTCCATAAAAGTACATTTTCCATGGCATTTAATGATGTTCTGCTTTTCTTTTTCAGGTGGCCATTAAGCACATCCCAAGGAATGACGTCAAGTTTGTATCAGTGGTACGTAACATTTTTTTTTATTTGTTTATTTTTTGCAATTGTGATAACATTTGCTAAACATATCTTATAAAATCGACCTTCATTTATAAAATTTAAACTCGTCCAGGAGCAATGAAACATGAACTGTTGAAATGAATACAAGAATCTCCTGCAGATTTCAGAACATGTTTGTGAAAGTCAAAGTTTTAGGGTTAGCGGGTTTTTAGACTTAACACGTTTTGGTGTTTTACGGAGACAATTCTAGCACTTTTAAATGTTATGATAATTATGCATTTTTATTCTTGCTGCTCTACTTTGAACTGCATTTAGCACCGATGTATAATAATGTCCTTCTCTTACGTTTTAGACCATTAAGAACGAGGTGTATAACATCCCTCTGGAGATCGTACTGATGATTAAAGCCGCCCCGGATTCTGAGTCAATGGGTCTGTACCCAGCTGTCAGCTTCCTCGACTGGTTTGTCCATGACCAGAACAAGATTGTTCTGGTCATGGAAAAACCGACACCAGCACAGGACCTGTTCCGATACTTTCTGAAGAACACAGTGTCGGAGGAACAGGCAAAGGTACGCACACATGCACAAAAACATTGAATTTACAGAGGCAATATGTAACTTTTCTGGAGGGCCCGCAATGGAGACGTTAGTACTTTACACAGAATGCTCCACAGTATGGCATATAACTTATCTACCTTGGAATTATTTAGTCACAAAAGAAAGTGTTTTTATGGTTCAAAAACACATTGAAAATATGGATTCTTACGTGATAAGGATCACTTTTCCACAGATCTGACATATAACTGCCCCAGTGCTGTCAGATGCTTGAAGATTTTATGTAGGCCTATATAATTATTTCTGTACATTTTATTTTGTTATTTATTCAAATCTAAATAACCTGTTTAAAAGTACAACTAACAACAGTTTAAGTCTAGACATTGCCTTCCATTTTAAAACTGTGTCACATGTTTCAGGTAAATGACCAAACAACAGGTTTAATGTTAAGAACCTTTCATACACTCATAGAACTATAGTTACACGGTGACTGACATATAGTTAATAGATGTTGAGGCTGCGGCCGACACCAGCAGCTACAAGTGCTCTGTCATACTCTGTAATAATAGTTTAAGAATCTAGATAATGCTTCTCAAGCTGTGCACAGTACGCATTCTCTGCTAAACGAGGTCCTCTGCAATTCTTGTGTTTGTTCAGTTTTTAATGATTTTATTCTAATGTTCTTTGTCTTTTCTGTTTTTGTCCTGTAGGTGCTCCTGAAGCAGACCGTGGACGCACTGCTGGACCTTCTGTCCAAGGGCGTATTCCACGGTGACATAAAACTGGACAATCTGCTGGTCCAGACCACGGACTCCGGCCCCAGGATCCGTCTGATTGATTTTGGATGTGGCAGAGAAATCCAACAAAATGGTAATATCCTCAACCAACGTAGTTACTGTTAGTAGTAGTAGTTGTAATAGTAAAATTATTAGTAGTAATAGTTGCAATAGTAGTACTTGTATGTAAGTTAAAATACTTCGGTCTAATACATTTTTATTCATACGACTTATTTCTGTGTTTCTTCTTTGTTTCAGAGACCCTGACCTTGGCGCCCCCAGGGATCGCTAAAATCAAGAGTTACTGTAGTAGTGACTCGGTGGCTGAGGTGGGGCTGATTCTTCATGAGCTGCTTTTCTACCGTGCCGGCGTAACTGTTGAGGACCTGAAGTCGAAAGCCGTCTCTGCCCAGAGCGGCGTGTCACAAGGTAAGAAAAACATACATGAACTGGAGCTAGATATGATTTAGTGCTAATGAAATCAGACTGACAAAACGCTAAAGGTGCACTGTGTAACTTTTGTACGGTATGACATCACCAGACCAAGTGACAGGTCAGCTCTGTGGAGGGGCAACCCAGCTCACAGTAACAGCATAAAATCACCTGTCATTCAATAATGCAAGTGAGATAAATGTATTTAATCCAAACTGTGGAACATTTCAGGCAAATCAGAATCAGAAAAGCTGTATTACCACTGTCAATGAACTGAACACAAACGTGCTGCATCAGTGAGATGCAGCATAAAACAGTAAACAATAATAATGGTAAAAAAAAAATATAGAAACTATGTTAAAATAAGGACATGCAGATTAAAATGTGTAAGAATCATGTCCTCTGCCTGAAAAGATACAGTCCACCTTTAAACAATGCCTCATGTCTCATACTGTATTTCCAAAGAACATTGGGAAATGTAAATGTAATCTAAAATGTTTTTATCACTGATGATATTTATACTCCCAGTGGGAAGAGTACGCATTGTATGTATCTCACATTTGTCTTGTTCTTTTGCAGAATGCTTTGACTTTGTTCAGTGCTGTTTCTCAAACCATGAAAGCCAACTGGAGCAGCTGAGACAGCATCCGTGGCTCAAGCAATAGACCTCAGCAGCTCTAAGGACGACACGGCAGGTCCGTGGTGGCCATCCATCCAGGATTTTGTTGCAATTGTAGCTCTCCTCTGCAACTGCCTACACCGACAGTAGAATAAATGTGCAATTTACATAATATATATATATATATATATATAGTCACCTAAATGACCAAATGTGTTTTTCAGGTTATTGGGTTATTACAAACAAAAAGCAACACAACATCAAATGGTTGTATCTAGAAGTCTGAAATTTCACACAGTTGTTGTCGACCAGGAGGACAGCTGCTGTGGTGAGTTTCAATAGCACAGCATGAATGTCTTCACGAAGACATTTTTATTTTCTCTTTTTTTTTTTCAAGACCAAAAAAAAACCCTACTTTTGGGGTGTGTTTGAACAGGTGTACTGCCGGTTGTGTTTCACTCAGACAAATCTAATGCACAGATTCTGAAACTAGAAGGTCTATGTCAAATGATATATCATACAAGTCTATAGACTGTAAGTTTGCCATGCAATAAGCTTTTTCATTTGGGTATGTACTTTTCGAGAAAAACTGCCAAATGAGGTGGGTCTTAACAGTTTAACTTGTGTTATTTGAACAGTCTTTTCGCTCTTAATATTTTCATTTTTATAAACTTCTAATGCAAAAATGAAAGAAAAAATTACTTAATTAACCACTGCAAACTTTGAAGTGGGTGGGATTGTTGAGCTCCACTGACAAGTTACAATCTTGATTTTTTGTTTTTGCGATATCTCGATAACAAAACTCTAAAATGTTCTTGAATTCTTGTATATTGTTGAGGTTCAAGTTTAACACAAAACCAGAATGAACCATTTGATGAACCATCAACACATTTTTGCAGAAATATCATTTTATACTCTTTATACTTGTTTGGAAGAGTGTGATAGACATTTTTGTCCATTTTATTTTCAATCAGCTCTTTTTGCTGTATTTTTATTTATTTTTTTAAGTTTTCATTATGGACGAGGCAATCAATATTCAAATTTTCTTAGTTTACCTTTTAGTTGATTCTTTTTGCAGCAGTGTCTCACCTTAAACAAGACAGTGACCAGTGCACGCCCCGTGTACAGTCTATTTTTACAGACTTAATCAGGCATTCACAGCCACAGCGGCGGCAGCAGGATGAACGAGCGTGTCGGACATACCTCGCACTATTGGCCACCGCAGCCTCTCTACGAGCGACGCAGAGAAACGCCATCGATCAAACCACAGACAGCACAGAGTGAAAACAACACCTCCGTCATATTACACATAAGAGATAGGACTGCAGCCGACACTCCATCATCGCCCTCCAGGACCGGGCGGTTTAATAGCGTCATTTATTCAGCGGGAACCGGCTCAGAAAGACATCAGCCGATAAGATAATTACAGATTTGAAGGGCATAATTTAAAGAGCTGTAGTGAATGTCGATGAATAGAAATGCAGAGGAGATGACCTGTCCCTCCGCGCTGTTGAAGTTGAGTTAAAGAGGCAGAACTAATGGGTGCCAGTTAAACTATGAGTCAGTGAACCAATCAGAAAAGAGGGGAGGTTCCAGGAGGAGGGAAGATTCAAAGTGAATAAACTACTGCTTATAAATGTACGCTTTTAAACCCCTTGAACAGATCAGACAATGAAAATCAGACAAAACCCTATTTAAATATGTGATAAAATGAACTCAATTTGGCTTATTGTGCAGTTGTTGAAAAACCCATGAACATGTACCTCTTCTATTCATTCTATTCTATTCTCTCTATTCTTTTTTGTGTAATTTATTGTATTTTGTATTTCTTTCTATGCCAAAAACATTCAAAACAAAACATACAAATAGAAGAGAAAACAATCATGAACAACTAATCAAATGAGAAAAAAAAGAAAAGAAAAGACAATTTAAAATAAAACAAAATCAAATTCTTATAAGAAGGAGATTTCTCTGTTTGTTGTGTGGCAGGAAATACAATGTTGTAGCTTCTGATAGATTGCTATAATGTTTTTGCTGAAGTCAACTGATCTATCATTTTCTGAACTGCGTTTTTAAATGATTTTTTATGAAACATTTTCAAGTATCTATTAATTGATTATTGAGTAAATAATTGTTTAGTTGAATATCTTGTCAGATATTTTGGAGGTTCATGGTGGTGATTTAATTGTGTTTCATAACTACAGAGTTCTTGAGATGCTTTCATTCCGACCTTCTGTGTAGTTTATTCACACGTCTTATTCAGAAGCGCTGGTGAAGCAGCCGGTCAGTGTCTGACGCCTGCAGCTATAGGTCGCTCTGCTTTGACTGAACTGAACTGTGGCTCTGGTTAATCAGGGTCAAACCGACTCAGTGACGATCATAACATCATGACCCTTAGAGCTGTGTTAGGATTAGATGTGGAAGAACTTTTAAACGTGCAACACACTCATTTTGTAGTGCAAACAGCTACTGATATTTTCAAGTCTACACTAAAATTATCTCTAAATTAATTTATGTAAGGAGTAGGTTATGTAGACACAAATTATCTTTTTGGAGAGAATCTCATTAACAATAATTTGCCAATGGATCGTAAATGTACTAAAATGTAAGCTTGCCAGAAAGATGAATTCTCTCGATTTTTGTGAGTTCACAAACTCGTGAGAATCCATGTGACGTAGTTTGGCTTATTTTGGGAGAGATATGGACTATTTTGTTTTTCAACGTGCACATGAAAGATGGAAGTGCTTTGTACATTTGAGGACGGGAAAGATGTGTGTGCTTTTCTATAAAGTGTACATAACACAATTAGAATTTTTTTGTTTCTTCTGCTGCTTTGACACTTCGACCAATCAGCGTGAAGTGTTGTTTTTTTTTTACATCCAGACGGCTTTCAGCGAGAGACACTCCAGACTGTGTAGAACTCACTTCAGAATGCAACTCGTGTCAATCTGGTCTGAGCCACATAAATAAAATGTGCCTGTAAATGTCTTCAGGCGTCGCGCAAAACATGGACGGACCATAAAATGTGGTACTGTTTTGAGGTAATTTTTAATCGTTTTAATTATAGACGATATACTGATATACTATACTAATTATATATAGATATACTAATTTTGCATCTCTCCAAAACAACATTTGTGATACTATCTCATATTTCCCACCAACAACAATTTCATGTAAAAAGTTTCTTTCAGGATTTTCCTCCATTCATACCTATTACAATTGTTCAAAAAGGGTCATGTGATATGTGTTGGTAAATTGTATGTTCCTGGAAATGTGTCTAGGTGTGGTCTAAGTTAGTTTCTATTCTGTAACATATTCTGTAAACCGAATGACCAGATTACAAACTCTCTAATAGATGCCACCCTGAAGATTCTAATGAAAGATAAATCCTTGTTCCCTCTTAACCTGGCAGATCGCTGTAATAGTAGTCGTTGTAGTGGTTGGATCACTCACTTTTCTCCATCGTCTTTGGCTGACCCTGAGATCTCGTCTGCCCCGTCGTGGCCTTTGCCGTTGGGGATTGCGTTCATCTCCAGAGCCCCGGGGTCCATGGTCTCTGCAGGTTTGTCCTCACTCATGTCTGAAGCCTCAGGGAATGAACCGTGGAAATGAAACCTGTGCTCTGGTCTGGACTCTCCTTAAAGATGTGCTTTTCAAATGCTCTGGAAAATCTGAAACGACATAGAGAAGGAAGTTAGTAGAAAATCTGACATAAGTAAAATGTCTATGGAAATTAAGTGACATCTAATACATTGGTTTTGTGTTTTGGAGCTAAATTAGATCAAAGGTTAAGAACATTTTCACTTAAACACAATGAGACAAGCAATGAGACAAGCCACGTTCCCAAAGCCATGTCACAAATGAATAACAGCTTTATTTTTGAAACATTTGCGATGTCATGGATGAGCAATGAGCCACAACTATTTGGTGCACATGCTATTTTGGGGAGCTGAACCTCACAACAGAAAAGCACCGTCAACCAACTGCAATCACTCTATGGCGTTCCCGAAGGAATCAATCATTACAAAATGGCAACACAAACAATACAAGTTGATATGAGTCATTTCCAAATATTAAATGTTACTGAATTGACTCTTGACTATTTTTTTTTTTAGCTAACTGGTCAGCGATTGTTTTTGTTGTACATTGAGACTTTTTAAATACATTATTAACCAAATAAAGGTTGACATTGAGTTTCTAGATGGAGAATATTTATGAATAAAGTGTATTATTGATATACATTGAAAACCAGAAATCGTTAACTCTTTTTGACATTTTGATTTCATCGTGCCACTGTTTTAATTATAAAATGTCTTTTTGCATGTGTTTTAAAGTCTTGTTCGTCCAGATAAAGTTTACTCTGGAGCTCACAGTCTGTCTCGCCCACATGTACGCTGTGGTTCCCAAAGTAAATTTCTCATTCATTTTTGCCGCAGGGATTTAGGAAAATTCAAATATAACGAGGCATTTTAAAAAGTCATCCGAGGCTTGCAGGTTACTCTATGTTTAATGTTTTCAAAAGCCAAATGTATTTATTAATAATAATAATAATAAATAATAATAATAATGCCCTACACATGTAATGCTCTTTATGGACTTGTCGAAGTCTCTCAAAGTTCTACACTGTTGTCGTTGTTCTTTTACTCCACCCTCAGTGATGGTAAGCTGCTTGTGTAGCCACAGCTGCCCCGGGGACAGAAGCGAGGCTGCCAGTGTGTGCCATCAGCCCCTCCGACCACCACCAACCATTCACATACCACTATCAATCTAGGCTATGTGGGTGAAGTGTCTTGCCTAAGGACACAATGACATATCCTCCTCCAACGCCCCCCTGTGGCCCCTGGTGTTCCAGCGGTCTCCCATCCAAGCATTAACCAAGCCCTGACCTTCTTAGCTTCCAAGAGGTGATGGGTTTGGGCATTGAGCAGGTATGGCCAGATAATTTACTGCAATCAAAATAGTATTCCACCCATCCTTGATCATTTCCATTGATAATACCTGTATCAAAAATCTTCAAATACGACTACAGTTATCTTTTTAATAGCTTTAAGTAGTCACAAGTAGATGATTCACTGTTTCAGACCTGGGTATAGAAAAATTAAACCAAAGCTATAGAAACCCTAGAATTCTCCAGATTTCTCCATGGAAAATCTTGTATTGCTTTGCCTGAAATGTTCCACAGTATAGCATTATACACATCTATCCAACATTTACAACATATGTTTTTAGTGCTCAAAACAACCATGAAAAACATACCTTCTCACTGTGAGCGGAGTCACCTCTCCACAGACCTGACACGTAACTTGGTCTGGTTTAATGTTGTCAAAGTTTAATGCCATACTGTGGAACATTCTAAGCAATAACAACCTCCACTAGAAAAGTTTCATGGTGCACAGTAATCCTCCAAAGAGAGAGAACAAATAAATAGAAACGTGAGTGCAGTTGAGATTTATTATAGCAAAGTTTTTGTTTCCTCTTGCGTGTGTGACAGGAAGTACTTTGACACAGTTTCCTTAATACTTTGGACAAACATCCGCGTCTTATTTTCTGTTACCTTGTTATAACGAACACAAGCTCCATCTAGAAGAATGACTGAATAGCTGCTTTTGGCAAATCCCATGAATAATTGACACATCAAGTGACAGATCTACGCACAGAGGAAGCCGCCTTTGCTCCACAGTGCCACGCTGGGCTCTTGGTTTCCTGGGTATCCCCCGTGTGGGACGTCGGAGCCGACCCGCTGGCATGTGGGGCCCCTCCGCTTGGCCCCGGCGCTGACATGTTTCTCCTGGGCACT
Organism: Rhinogobius similis; assembly: GCA_019453435.1. Lineage (NCBI taxonomy): Eukaryota > Metazoa > Chordata > Actinopteri > Gobiiformes > Gobiidae > Rhinogobius > Rhinogobius similis. The sequence goes on along the minus strand of CM033627.1, from coordinate 9,734,578 downwards.
GTTGACCGAAAGCTCCTCTCCCTGGCTGGTCCTCAATGATGTCCTTTGCTCAGCTGCTTAAACACCAGCGGAGGCGACAAAGGGAGGTGATTGTGAGGCCCCAAAAATGCTTGAACCCCCGTGAATGAGGGGACAGGGAACCAGCTAAGACCAGATCCAAACCAGTTCTGGACATTCGAGGGTCTGTGTTGCTCCTTGTCACGGTTTACGGAGGGGAGGATACTTGACATTGAGCTACAACTGCTCTACAAAACAGCAAAGTCTGATCGGTTCTAAATAAGTATAGATTACGTGACTTGTACAGTGTGCGACAGAACAAAAAACGAAATGAATCTGAAGATTTTTAAAGGGTAAACCAGTATTCATTGACAAGTATTTGCGGATGCCCATGCCAAGTCATGACTGCCAAGTACTTGTCCAGCTTAACATTTGAGATTTAGCCTTTGTTTGTGCAGAGCTGCTGTAAATACAAGAGCTTCAGTTTAGACAAAGTCACTTTCCAATCTTCAATCTCTCCTGGTGCTGACAAAAGTGGGCTGCTTTTGTCGTTCGTTTATTGCATTTCCAAATTTTTCCTTGAAACGGTCAATGTAGGAAATTATTTGAATGGCATTTTAATAACTAGACTGATTCTGTGCTTTTTGATAGAACTCTGTCACTGAGTTTTTACAATTTTCGCTGTTTTATAGTTACTGTAATGTAAATTTTCTGTGTGTAAGTTTATTTTTATTTTATTCTTAATTTTATGCATGCCTTCTTTTGTATATTTGCAACTATTTTATTGATTGTTATATGTTGCACCTTACCGCCAAAGCAAGTTAAGTTTGAGAATAGTGTTCACTGACAATGGCAATAACCCGTTTTCTGATTCTGACTCTGACAAGTGTCCAAATTATATTATTAGCATATTATTGTGGTATTAACAACTCTTAATCTTTATGGAAGCTGTAGGAAGAATGAAGTTTGAAGCAGTTTTAAGGTCTATGTGAATATCAAGTATTGGCAGATCGATATTATTAAATCGGAACTGAAAAATCTGGATTACCTCTGAAGAGTAGTGAGGACAAACACTGAATTCATGGGTGTGGCTGTGATGTTGTACAGTAGTTCCACTGTGACCTTGTGAAGCAAAATCCATTGCCACATTGTGGGATCTGTGTAGCACATTATTGAACAAATGCGACATATCCGTCTGCATTAATACTGACATAAAGCTCACAAAAACGTGGCTGTTGTGATAAGATATCACAGCGCCTAGTGCTTAGCCTCACAGTAAGAAGGTTCTGGGTTTGACTCCCAGTTGTCACAGAGCCTGTGTGGACTTTGCATGTTCTCCCTGTGTCTGCAAAAGTTACCTCCAAAGGCTCAAGGTTCCTCCACCACTAAAAACATGTACAATACGGATAAGTTGGTGTAGAAAAAGTTTCAAAGGTAGACTCCCATAAAAAAAAAATAAAAAAAATGTTGAAAGATGACAACCTTTCAAACTTTTTCCATCCTGTTCAATAGTCCCTTCTGGGGCCTGGGGCCAGGGGCCGGGACCATAATTTCAGTGGAGTTATCCTGATGAGTAAAGGTTAAAAAAAAAAATAAGAAGAGGGGCATCTATCTTTAAAAAAAAAAAAAAAAAATCTTATAATCTGATTATGAAGTGTATGATTATTTTAGAGGGTTGATGTGGCAGTTTTACAATATGCAAAACTGTTACACTCACTGTGTTCACACTTGCAGATACACACCATATCAATAATGAGGTCAAATCGGGACATAACCTGGAACTAATCCGAGCCTAGAACAGGACCAAACCAAGTCTACATCAGGACTAAACTGGACTCAAACCAGGACCAAACGAGGAGCCAGGACCAGTGTGAACGCAGCCCACATCTCCTCCACAATAATGTCACCGGGGCCTTTTACTCGTTGGGACTCCAGTTCATTTTTCACCTTCACTTGTATTTAAATCCCATTGAATACCATCATCAATCACATCATCATCTGAACCTGTCCATCTGATTCTGTTTCTGCGGACCGGGCCTTTTGGGTGTCTGTGGCCGAGTCGTACAAACGTGGTCGGGCAGCAAAGCACAGAGCACAATGGGACGTGTTGTTGGCGTTTCCTGGGAACGAGCCGCTGAACAGTGCAGCTTTGTGCCAGGCGTCATTATCCAAGCCGGGCCCCCGCGTTTGGCACCGCTCCTCCGGGCCACTCCACAGGCTCAAAAGGTATTTCTCGGGGGCCTAATTGAAAAGACGCCACCTTGAATTGAAGCGAATGCGCTTTCTCTTCTGTGTTGTAGCAGGAACGCGGACGTCAGCAATGGAGGAGGCGGGAGCGCTCTCATGTGCGACGAATCAGAACAGAGAAAAGCACTGCCACTCATCACATCGACAAATCACAGTGTGAATGTGTGGAGGGGGGTCAGGGGGTGAGGCACAGCAGGAGGTACGGCGACTGGGGAGCCTCTTCAGCGACCATGGGGAGTAGACATGTAAACAATGGACCAGAGCTATGAGAGTAATCAAAATGCTGTTTGCTGTTTGGGGATTTGGAAACTGAAGAATAGCATGACAACTTTCAAACAACTTTTGATCATTTAATCCTTTTGGACTGCACAAGTATGCAGACTACCGACAAAAATGTTTCTAAGAAAGTTCGAAGTCTTGAAATTATCATAAAACTACAGAACCCAAGTGTCAACAGGAATTGTTAAACTCATACAATAATGCAGTCTTGATTTCATATCAGGTCTAAAGGGTGGCAAATGCAATGAAGGATTGAAGCCACATTGGGCAAGCAATTTTGGCAAAAACAAATTTGATCACATTTTCTTTTCTTCATACTGATCAATCTAAATTTTTGTTTCAATTTCATTTTATCTTAAAGAAAAAAAAAAAGTAAAAGTATTGATGTCATGATCGTTAAAGAAAAAAAAAAAAAAATTGTACCATTTAACACAAAAAAAGACAGGTCTGGTAGCAGCCGTTGGGCTGCGTCATGTTGAGTGGAGCTCCACTAGCTCTGCATCCGGTTTAATACTCGACCTCAAACCCAAACCCTGAGCCCAGAGCTTAACTAATTTAACCTTGTCACTATTAATCAATTATTGTACATTAGTAAATTGTCCCCATTTTAAAAATGATTTTGTTTTTTGGCACTGGATTTGATGGAGTGGAGTTCCACTCAGAAACCAATGGAAGCAAATCTTCCCTCCATACAGCGTCTGCAGCTGGATTCTTACAAAAAATAGACCAATCTTTTCCACATGCTTTAACTGAGCAAGAAGTTACTGTAGACTAGGGCTGGGTAATTTACTGAAAGATTGAGAGACTGAGATTCAGTCAATATATCAATGATATGGTTAGGGTTTTTTTTTTTTAATTAGGACTTCCACAGCCAATATTCAGTACAAACATGTGATTTGTAACTGAGGTCAGACATTTGAGGAAAGTGATTATTTTTTGTGTTCATGAAATCAATACTAAAAGGCATTTTATTTATTTTTTTAAAAAGATCAAATGAAATTAAATTGAAAATCTAGATCGATCAAAATGAAATAGTTCAATAATGAAATGTTAGTATCTTGTTAATCTCTGCCTTAAACATTTAAGAAATGGTAAAATATGGTTCAATTTATATGAAATAAGAAACCAAGAACCAAGACCATACATGTTCAAACACTAAGCATCTATAGACTGTAGTTTACATGGAGCTACTGTCACCGCTCAGACTGAAGTGACGCTGGATGACTCGACCGACAGAAAATGATGAGAGCAAGTCTGACACTGAGAACAGAGAGAACACATAGATGAAAATGTAAAGGATTTGTTCACGGAGTTGTGCTGAAAGTCGACTAAAGATAATTCTTCATCAACTAAAAGTCATGTTAGAAGCTAGAAGGGCGAACGAGGGGCGACGTCATCCAACTGGAGGCACTGGGCACCATTAGAAGATCACAGGAGTTCACGCAATTACAAATATAAATATAATACATTAACTGTAACTAAAACGGCAGATTAAACTGAAAATTCACTCCAAAAAAATCACACTCGCCACAAGATGCATTTTCCATTTTTGAAGTCTAAATTTTATGATTAAATACCACATTTATTCTTTTGATTTTAGTAAAGTAAGTGCATTCTGAACACCACCAAATGAAAGAGAAACCAGAATACAATAACAGCAAACTTAGTATTCTGAATATATGTTTTTCGGTAGTTACTTCTCAACGCTGAACACACTTGATAATCATTCTAATCTCAAACGACTTTAAAAAGCAGAGAAGAGACACATGTTTTAGTCTGGTTTTCACACTGCATTCAAAGTTCACTCACCTACTGTCACCGCTTTGAAAATGAGCCTCAGACAACCTAATTAAATTATTATGCCAGGTATGTGTCGGAGGAAACAACGTGAAAGAGAAAAATAATGAGTTTAGAGGTTGTCTGAGGAAGAGGACAGACTGTGCTGTTACATAATCAAATGAAACAAATGGTGTCAGAGTTTACAAGAAGAAACACTGGGCCACAACCTTGAAATCGCCTGAGAACAAAGCACCTCTGGGTGATATTTATGGGTGCTTTGTCGACTTGTCTCATTAGATTACTCGTAAAGAAGAATTAAAGAATTTAAAAGAAACCTAATTTAATGCATTCAGAACTTGAAGTAAACTGTGAAATGTGATAAAATCCGAGGGGAAGAAACTTACACAGAAGATAATGCTGCATCATTTAAAAAAAGTTAAAATACATTTGAGATAAGGGAAAGAGAAGAGAAGAAGAGAGGGGAAGAGGAGGAAAAATAAGATGAAGAGCAAAGTAAGGGAAATGGAAAAGGGGAAAAACAAGAAAACAAGAAAAATAAACAAACAAAACAAAAATAGCAAACCTAAAGTGATGTAATACATCTATATCTCGCATCTTTTTATGCATTTATGCACTGGTATGTTATGTAAGTGGAATAATGTGAACAACATAATAAAGAGTCAAAAAGAGAGAGAACAAAACACATGATATATAGTATGTATATCTGCCCGCTTATACATAAAAACAAACATAAAAACTAATTGTTTTGGTCAGAATTTAAATGATTGAGTAAAATCATTGCTTATGTATTATCAGCCATTCTAGATGAAGCAAGAGGCTTTAGACCAAAATGTTTCCAAAATGTGTTTCCTTTCTAAATTGGCCCAAATAACCAAAAGTAGAACTTATAACTGTAATATCAGAAAAAAAATTCTATCAAAATCTAAATAACAAACAGTTTGTTGTGATATAGACTTAAAATTGATGTTCCAGGCCTCCAGGTTCATCAAAACTACATCAAATGCAACATTTTGAATGATTCACTTCATCGTCGTGTCGTCTGTGGCCCTTTGCTTCGTACATGTTTCAAATGTGGTCCTCAGTGAAAAAGGTTGGACAATACAGACTGAGGGGTAGAGGAGTACTTCACCTCACTTTTTTCAGAACATAATTATTTATTTTGATTACATCATTTTGTTAATTGGTTGGCACAATAATTGTTATCGCGCTTAAAAATGTGATAATCAACAACAATCCTCTGAGCCTATCAAAACAGTAAAAGTATCTTATCAATCTTGTCTTTTTGTATGTTATTAAAACCAAGAAAGAACATCTAAATGAAAGAAACAAGGTGATTTCATTTCAAAACGTTCCTAAAATGCTTGAAAAATAATTCCATTTGTTACATAAGGCAAGAAGAAACAACATTTGTCCAGCCAAACAACAACAAACCCCGGCTTGTGTCAGGCGCCAATTAGTGCTAATATGCAAAACTATTCAGATCCTGGTAGGAAAAGCCCACAAAACATCAGAATTCACACGTTTCATCTTGTTCTTCCTCTTAATGTCATATTGAGTTGTTTTCAGATGTCTCAGTGTCTCAGTTTTCTTTCACAGTGGTGGTGTTTTCCTTCAGCCCCGGTCCAAACGGTGCATGTGTCGGGAGTTTGGCAGCACAGAGTGAGTGCTTTGGTTTGCGCTGACGTCAGGACTGTGTCAGAGCCGGAGCAGCGTAATGAAACCTGCTGAGCTCCTCCTCATTGTTATTCCCACAGTGACACCTGCACTTCTTCAGTACAACCAGACCACAGAGGCACTTTTACCGCATCTCTATTAGTATTAGAGGTCGAAAGATGGATTATGTTGCTATTGTTGTTTTAGAGTTATGCAAAATTAGAATATTGAGTATGTTGTCTATAAAATTAACAAAAACGCTAGTGTAATCTCCCAAAATAGAGTGATATTCCTGCAGTTTTGTGGTTGATTTTACAATCCTTAAAGGAGCTGTACCTGATTTTTACAGTTTTGAAACGTGAAAAACAGCATGTAATAAAGTAAAATCTGTTTCCCCAGAGAAAATACATTCCAAAACTGTTTATTCAAGCGATCTCTGCATCTTTATTTAGTGTTATATTCTACGAGAAGCAGGAAGTGTGCCATTAGCATGCTAATGTTTGTTAGCTTTACCTGGCAAAACTCATGAAAAGTGCTCATAAAGTCAAAGCGGTGAATATTTAGAATGCTGGACCTGTATTAGGAAAGTGATTGATACATGTGATTGATTTAAGACTTTAACATCAACCAGTTCTGTTTTTAACGTTTCAAAACAGTAAAAATTTGGTACAGCCCCTTTAAAAGTAAAGTTCAATCTTGAGGAGTTTGGAGCCGACCACAGAGAAGGCCCGGTGCTCCTGGTTTTCAGTCTGGTCTTGGTACCACGAGCTGGAGCTGGCCCTTAGACCAAAGAGCAGGCGTGTAAATCTGGAGGAGGTCAGATGTGATATGAGGCCAGTCCATTCAAAGCTTTAAAAACAAACAATCACATCTTAAAATCCACTCTAAAATGGACTCAAGCGGGGACAAATAAGGTTATTTGATTGATCGAATTGCAAAGACGCTAATATCAGAGTTATGTGCTTTTCTGGTTCCAGTTAAAAGGCACAATGCAGAGTTGTATACTAGGGGGAGAGAGGGAGAGGAAGAAGCTGGACAAGGTCATCAAGAAGTCCAGCTCCGTCCTGGGCTGTGCTCTGGACTCAGTGCGTGAGGTGGGGGACAGAAGGGTCCTGGCTAAACTCACGTCTACGCTGGACCATGAGTCCCACCCCCTGCAGGACGCTCTGTCTGCCCTGGAGAGCAGCTTCAGTGACAGACTGATTCACCCTCGCTGTGTGAAGGAGAGGTTTCGCAGGTCTTTCCTTCCTGCTGCTGTCAGACTTTACAATGAACACTGTTAGCCCTGAACATGTGTCATTCACCCGCTACAATCATGTGCAATATAATTTATCATACTATTAATACACTTTTACCTCACTATAGTCACTTACTGTATATAACAATACACTTAAGCCACTTTAGTTACCATTTTTACTGTAAATGAGAGTGTGCACTTTATACTTTATATTGTATTTTTTATGACCATGTTTATTTATCCTATTTTATTGCATGCGCCTATTTCTTTCATTCCTGTCCTAAACTGTGTGTTGCAACAGTGGAATTTCCCCATTGTGGGACAAATAAAGGATCTCTTATCTTATCTTATCTTATCTACTAACTGTACGCAGGAAAGTGTGTGGTGGCTAATGCTAAAAAAGTGCATTACAGTAGGCTAAATGAGATGAGATAAAAGTGTGTTGGTAAAAAGATTTAAAAGATGAAAAGGGTTTGACTTTGGATAAAAGCAGCCAGATTTGATGACGGTTTTCACATGTTTGTTTAACATCACAATCAATAGTTCACTTGCTGATTGAGTGGGCCCAAGTCCGTGAGGGGTCAGTGTTACCAAATAAAATGACCTCGGTTTTGCCTTTGAGATTTAAAAGCCGTGTGCCAACCAAGCCTTGACGTCACATTCAAGGACAGGTGTCGGGGGCAGGAGGAGTGTTTTTGAGAGTTTGGCAACCGTCTGCATTAAATGAAATGTACTTCCACTACCACAGCAAACTTTAAAGTGAGCCGGACAGTTGAACTCTATGGGTATTTATGTTTTTTCTTCAGAAAAGCTGCATAGTACCCCTTTAAACATGTCCAATATTATGATTAAAAAGAACACAGACATATTTTCTGCAAACAGCTACAAGAATCGCATTTCATATTTGTTTGTTTGTTTGTTTGCAAAAGATATTACACTACCTAAAGACATTTGTAATTACATCCATGATTTCATTTTCTATAATATTGATGAGTCTGCAACTACTTTATTCAACAAGTGGATATTAAAAAGAAGACAGAATGACTTTTCACATGACTGGAGACGCATTTATGGCATCTCTAAATATGTACGCTTATTACTGTTAGTATCAATTGACTTGCCTGCTACTTCTTAATGTAGTCTTTAAAGTAGTTTTTGTATGTCTTGAGCTCTTTTGTCATTTTAACGCAATTTGAATTGCCTTGTACATTAATTGTGCTCTCCAAACACGAACAACACCAAACTATGGCAAAATATTATTGGAGAAATGACTGCAATAATCTTAGTTCTGTAAATGTGTACACTTTATAATGTAAGCGAGAGCAAAATGTTATGCAGTTGTAGCTCAAACAGAAAAATATACATTAGCTTTGCGTCTGCTCCATAAACACAAGCAATAAAGTCTCAATATCAACTAATTATCTTATATTATAGCTATCTTAAAGACTAGACTAGACTGGAGTTTCATAATCTATAATAACTCCATAGAAATCATTACATCTCTTCAGAAAAAAATAAGTCCATTGTATGTAATTATAAGTCGATTTGTCACTGATGATGGAAACAAACGCAAATTCACTTGAGCCAAACAGGAAGAGATTACAGAGATGCACAATTTGTGTGATAGATTTAAGGCGAGCCGATATTTTATGGTGAAACCTCGTGATAAGAGACATCAGATTAAGCCTCAGCGTTTGTCGGACAGGAAGTACACTGTAAAAAAGGTGCGGTGGTAAAAATGACTTGAATTCAGATGATTTGATTGTATATCTATTACATTGAAATTTAGATAATATGGTGAATAGATATGATACATCTTAATATTAAGATATTAAGCTACAAAGATCAGATTAAAACAAAAAACAAATAAAATATGTTGTAATCTTTCAAATAACAGCATTAAGGTGACAGTTTTGCACTTTTGTTATTCATTTTACATATGTTTCTGATTCTAATTTAAACACATTTCTGTTGGATTGACATAATATTGTTTTTAAAAAAATATTGCACAATTATTTTTTATCAACAGCCCTAATTACACACAATTCACAAAGTATTCTAGATTATCTGCAAATAGAATACATTTATTCAGTCAAAACATTTTTTCGGCCAACATTGCTTCAGTCAATTGCAAATATTGAGTGATTGCAACAACAACAACAAAACTATGACTTATCACCTGCTTTGAATGATCTGGCTCTCTCGACAGCCCAATGACGACTGTCCTGAACGTGTCGTAATACAACGTTACAACTTAAATCCATATCTCACGCTTGTGTTTCTGCTGAACATAAATAAAGCTTCCCACATTTACTCCCTATAATTAGCTGAATGACTCACCTAATGCTGCAACATAAGTCTTAGGGAATTATAATATGAGTAATACAGTATGTTGTCAGTTTAATTCAGTTTTCGATTTAAATAAATTGACAAACCAACAGTCAATTAAAAATTTGGCCAAAATCTGTCCATCCATTACCACAAAATATGTAAATAACAGCAGGCATTATAAAGCCACAGCAGTTTATAGATGACATTTAAGGGAAAAGAGCCAAGAACACAAGGTGAGAGAAGTGTTTTATTTGTTTTCAGAATCAGGATCACTTTTGTTCATCCCCAACAGGACACTCTTTTTGTTACAAAACATTAATAAATACAATTTCAGCTTGTTTTAGTTGCTTTATAAAACGCTGAGCTTCCACCATTGTGTTGTGTTCAGACGACAGACAGAGAACAGTCAGAAACCTCCATTTGTGTTTGTAGACATGGGGAATATATTGAAAAACGGATAATATTTCAACAGTTGTTTTGGAAATAAGCAAAATTTGAGTATCTTGTATAGTTAAAACTATTAAAAATGACTTCAAAAACACACAGAGAAGTCTAGCGTGATCTCCCTAACAAGGATTACGTAATCAATTAATTGCAGCTAATCGACTTTTTAAATAATTGTCAACTAATACAGAGTTTTTCAATGGTTTTTTTGCTTCAAACGATTCTGTGGTACATTACCTACTAAAATAACACTAAACCGCATCTGTTTAGGGGAAAAATGTCGTATACAATGAAGTTAATACAGTTCATGCCACTAAATTTGGCAATGGTGACTGTTTTGTGTTTTTGGATCAGAAGGACACTCCAAAATGGTAAATACTCAATTACATCCATGTGTGAATCTGTTAACTCAGATTGGACTTTTTTTTTTTTGTTGAAGGAAACCTGGCACACTAGTTCCCCGGCAGACTGGTTGAAAATCAATAAACTAATTAAGTAATTGAATATTTGTTGGTCTATAGACTCCAATACCTGACATGTGCTGAGAAAAATTATTATTTTATGACTCAGCTTTAGCAGTGATTGCATGAAAATGTGTAAAATTTGTCTGTAAATATAATTCATCAGGACAGCAGCATCTCTTTAGCTTCATCTGGATCTAATTTAGTAATAATTTCATATTCACCAGCTGAAAGAAAGAATAATCGCTAGACTAACCAATTAGCAAAAAAATCGTTAGTTGCAGCTTGGGCTGGACAATATATCGCAAAAATATCAATATCTTGTCTGACACAATAACGATATCGCAACAAACAAAATATATCGCAGTAACATCAAAGTCTTCCATCTGATAGAAATGTTCTGCTTTAAAATGAAAACATTGAAAAGGGAAAATCATGAATAAAATCTATCTTTTTCAAACTACCCTCAGTTTTGTATTTGTTGGTTTTTATTTTAATATAACGGACATTATTGCATCAAAAATAGGGCTGCAGCAATTAATAGAATAATCGTGACAAGTCGACTATAAACATTAATTACAGTCATATTTTGATGATGATTGTCGTTCTCTGGACTAAACAGACTCTAAAACGTGAACTTAAAGACTTTTATTACAAAGACAGAGACATTATTAAAGAAAAATAGAAAAAAGAACAGACCCTTTCTGGTTTTCCTCAGTTACACTTTATTCATAAATACTGTCCATCTAGAAGCCTTCAGTCACAATATTTCAACATTTATTTAGTTAAAAATTTTTATTCTAAGTCTCAGTCTACAATAGAATAATAATTGCTGACTAGTCGACTACTAAAACAATCGTTAGTTTCAGCCTGGGTCAAAAAGTGTATTTAAATATCGCAATAATATCAATATCGCAGATTTTTAGCCATATCGCAATCATTCCAATATCGTGCAGCTCTAGTTTAAAGTGATATTTCTGCCCTTTTGTGATTTATTTTCACATTTGTGCGACACTCGAACCTCAATCAAGACGTTTAGCGGCAAATTCTGCACATTCCTGGTGCTTTGTTAAAGTATCGTTTCAGTATCGTTATCGAGATGCTGCAAAAAAGTATTGAGATTAGGGCAAAAAATTATTATCACGATTTTCTTGTGGCCAGATCATGACTTCGATTTTATCACGATTCTTGTTCACTTCTGTTTCCTATAATAGAGCTGCACGATTTAGGAAAAATATCGAATTGTGATTCTGTTCAAATTCACATTTTAAACACAATTTTGTCGCTTTTAGTTGCATTTTTGTCACATTCAGTTGTGTTTGTCATATTTAAACATGTCTTTGTCACTTTTACTCACGTCTTTGTTGTTTTTAGTCGCATTTTTGTTGCTTTTAGTCGTGTTTTGGTGCATTGACTCATGTTTGATGTTTGTAAGTGCGTTTTTGCTTTTGAACATATTTTTATCGCTTTTTCAATTGCTTTATCGCACTTTTTGGGACTTGTTTCAGAACATGTCTGTACAAATCCAAACTACAGTCTCAGCAGTTTTCTTTCAGATCAAAGCAAGACATTTTGTTGTTTGTGGAAGAAATGATTGCGCTTCAAAAATTGCAGCCTTTGCGATTTGCTTATTGCATCCATTAGAACAGCCATTTTGTGGCTAAACAACAGGAGAAAAAGTGTGTTTGAACAGACAGCTGCATTAAAGAGACAAACAGGGAATCACGATATGACGATTTCAGAAAAATGTCACAGGGACGAGCTCACAATTCGATTTTTATCACCAAATCGCCCAGCCCTAATTGAGATGTTACTTTTTGTCAGTATGTGCCTTTGTCAGCTTTAGAGTAGAGTGCGGCCGGTGGAAACGTGTCTGCCGTGTCTCACCGTCTCACTGTCCTTGAGGTTGTCCTTTCTCTGCTTTGTCTTTCTATCGATCGAACCGTTGCTTTTGTTCATGTGTGGCGCTGTTACATTACCAGAGCACAAAGGCAGTAGTTCCACGCATGGATTGAGCGTTTTCTGCCTCGGATTCAGACCTCCAGCTGCAGAAAGGGGGCGGAGACACAACCGCCGCTCTGACGGTGTGACGTGTGCAGTGTGTGGCCATTCACTCCTGCGCTAAAGCTATTTTTATCCTCTTCACGGGACGCACGGACTGACCTGAGAGAGCTGAACCCACACTCTAAAATCTATACCACTTTAAACAGTATTATAGGTTTATGTTTATGGATTTGTTTCGAGATAAACAAAAAAGATCTCTCAAGAAGCAAGGGCTTAGTAAAAAATGTGGTTTATAATGTTGCGATTAATGGTAAATGTTACTATCTGGTTCTTTCAAGTTGGCTATGGTCATCGTTTTACTTACTTTTTTGGTACAGAAGTATGTTCAGGTCACTCCAAAAAGGGAAAATCTCTAAATCCATTTTAATTAATCTTAATTAATCTTAAATCCATGTGTGAATCCAAATTGGACATTTTTTCAAGGCTCACCTGGCAATAACTCAAGGCACACTAGTGTTCCCAGGCAAAAAATATATCAAAACTATGAAGTCTTACCCAAACTGCGCTCAAAACACAACTGCAAAGTATCGAAAATCAAGTAATAATTGATATTAACATGAATATTGAAACGAGAAACTCATTTGAGCAAGTATCAATACTAAAAATATATCACATAAAAAAGACAGAATGCGCCCTTTCCTGAATAGTATCGAGTATTGGATCTGATACTAATCGATACAAAAACTAGTATCAAAACTAGATACTCATTTGAGCAAGTATTGATTCTAAAAAATTCACATAAACAGTGAACAGTTTTCGAATGATCTTGACATTTATCAGAACAAGTCATAGACCACATAAAGAAAGTACTATGATTTAGTGTTGAAAATTACATTCTATTGTCTAAAAAAATTTAGTTTTTTAATCATAATAGAGTTTTTTTTAATTGTATTGAGTATTGAGCCTGTCATAAGGATTATCAAAAGTATCAAAAATCAGATACTAATCGATGCAAAAACTAATATCGAAGCTAGATACTAATTTGAGCAAGTATTGATACTTAAAAAGTCACTTAAACAGGACAAAATCTGACCTTTCTTGAACAGTTGTAGAGGACCTCATGGCAACATAAAGAAAGTTCTCTTTTTTAGTGTTGAAAATCACATTTTGTTGTCTAAAAAAGAGCGTTTCTTATTATAATTTTGGTTTTGAATTTGGTATGGAGAATCAGGCCTGCTCCTTGTAAAATTGAGTTTGAAAAGGTAAGAGAACAACCTTTTGACAAATACATTTATGTTTTTGTCAGTCCTGAAGATTCATTCGACTTGCAAATTGACAGCTAAAGAAATTGAACACTTTGAGCTAAACGGATTGTCGTCTTTATTGCTCAATTTGTTTTGAAGAATGTGATATGTCTAAACCTCATTTTTTATATTACATCAGAGTAATAAATGCATTCAATTCCACTTCCATTTGCTGTAATATAGACCACACATGTACATTGTATGCTCGAATAACTCAGATGGATTTCTCCTCTGAGGATGCAATATTCTCCGCCGCTGCAGCCTCGTGGTGTGAGCGAGAAGATTAGTTTCTGACGACGATTTGTCATTTATATCCCGGGATCCTTCCTCTAAGCTGTGAGACGTAAGCAAATCACTGTGCGTCAGTGGAGGAGCGTCTCAACTGTTTTAAGAAGACGTACTTTATATTTTTGGATCCACTAAATGCTGCGTGAATGAAAGGAATTGTTTAGCTGAATTGGCAAAGCTACGTTTTAAAAAAGAAGGACGATGACTCACTCAAAGACAATTTATTCTTAGCCGAGCGCAGTATTTTCTGTCACTTTGGTTTGACTTTAGAAGGGAAGCCCACACAGAGGCAAGACAGTGGGCAGATAATGTTAGGATGACGTTTACGGAGGTTAAGTATCACCAAAAATAGAAAAAAATCACATTAAGAGGACAAAATTTGACCTTTCCTGAACAGTTTTCGAATTATCTTGAGGTTTGTCTGAACTAGTTTATCAGACGACATGGTAACATAAAGAAAGTGCGCTATTTTGTGCTGAAAAGGACTATTGTCAGTCTAAAAAAAATCATTCTCGTTGTGGTATGGAAACTGGTATCAAGTATCGAGCGTTGAGCATATTCCTACCTTAAGGACTTGTCGAGTTGGTGATGCATTACGGCTCATTTATGCTGTGCATTTGAGTCGGATCCACATGGAGGCTTCGGTCCGTCCTCTGTGTATGCTCTGTCCGTCATTTTGATCCGTCTGAGCTCGTGGATGTATGGTACGCGCGGCACATAAGTGAAAGCAGTGGAGGCTAAACCTTTTTCTCAGATGGTTTACTTGACTTTTGTTTTCTGAATGATAAGTTCACGGAATGCACAAATCTCAGGCTCCGTGTGCAGCCGGACGCACCGTTGTGAGTTTGAATGTCCTTCCCTCTCTCGTCCCCATTTCATGTTACACAGTCCCACTGGCCAAAGGGCAAAAAAGAGTTGAAAGTGTAAAGGCAGTGACAGTAACCATGTTTGGAACACACAAATCTGTTTACACACAAAAAGCGAGCAGAAATAAGCCTTTAGTCATACAGTGTTTTCCAGGCATTCAAAGCAGCTTTCCAACTTTACGCATCATTCATTTACTCTATACTCAGAGGTAATAAGCAACTTCTAAGGCCACAGCTGCCCCGGGGCAGACTGACAGAAGAGAGGCATCAATTCATGGCTAATGTGAAGTTAATATTTACTATATCTGCTTTTCGTTCAAAATAGGAAACCTGAAACAATATTTTAGGGGTTCAGTATTTATTCTGTGAGTCAGTGCACTTGCGCCGTATATTTTTTGAAGTTAAATAAGATTTGAGCAGTTCAATAAGTATTTCAATAACTCATTATGTTTTTATTGTGTGTTTATTCACAGCATTTATTGCAGGTCACGTTTTCTTAAAAATATTGTTCTCAGAAAATGGTTTACTGGGATTATCCTGCTTTAAGGTTTGTGTGTCAGGGTTTAAAGTAGTTTAAAGTAGAAGCAATATGTTGTGTTACTGTAACAGGCCTAGTCTTGCCCAAGGACACGACAACAGCACTGCACTGGTCCAAGTTAGTTTTAAGTCAGTAGCAGAATTGATTTTCATTCATTAGGGGCAATTATATTCACAAAAAAATATCTACCCAACAAAATATCTACTATATAAAGGGCATTTTGAACTTTAAAAAGACAAATTCAAAGCAACTGTTAATCATTGTGTATTAAACTAAAAGAGAATGTGCACAGAAAAGTGACAAGCGTCTTATAACAGAGTACATTGCTCCTTTGATTATGTGATGCAATGGGACGCAAGACGAAAGGCTTTGATAAAGAATCTGTAAAAAAAAACCAAGATAAAACCCAAAAATATATAAAACGTGTTCAGAAGATTTCCTAAATGTCAAAGAAACGATTATCTTACCACTTTGGCGAGCAAACATTGGTGTAAACATAATGCACCAGTGATCCATGGACAGTAATAACAGTCTTCAGGTGACAGTGAGTTGACAGTAAACACCTCATGGATTCAACAGCGTTTAAGAAAATCCCTTCAGAGGCATACGTTTTCACTGCCGTAAAGAAGAAACCGCATTCGTCGCTTTGCAAGATCTATGAATGTTGTACTAGTATGGAGATTTTTACAACTAAAATTAACCGAAGAAAAGAAAGACACAACCTGTTTCTATCTGGAGAGAGAGCAGTGCATTCCCGCAGCTAAAAGGTCAATAGTCATTTATAAAACATTGGCATCTGGGGCTTGCAATTAACGAATGAAATATGTGTTCAAAATGTTGAGAAAAAGTGAATCAGAAGTTGTGCACGTCAAAGCAGACTGCTCTAAAGTGTTCTATTGATGCTCTAAACCAGCCTTTCCCAAATCATCGCATCATCGCTGCCTTAAGGATGAATTAACAGCTGTGGAGCTATTATTGTAACATACTGGATTTAGAAAGTTCTGGATGCTCGTCTCAAGTTCTAACTGAGCCTGCCCCTCAACCGTTAATGGGTTTTATAAGAGTAGGTATTACGCAAAATTAACTTTTTGGTGCTTTGTTGTATAACGGTTTTCGCTCATTAAAAACCTGCCTGAAGTGGTTTGTAATTCTTGTAATTCATACATGTCTGAGTAATCTTGGATCTGTCCTGTGCACTGTTCAAAAACTATTCAAATCCTCTTTACTGTTCCAATCCTGCAAGAAGAATTCCACCCAAACATAAAGAGACGTCCAGTGAGTAAACAGCAACCTGCTTTGGAGAACAAATCTGAGTGTTACAAAAATTCTGCTCTCTTTTGTGTTTATTTCTCTTCTTATTGCCTTCATAAACTTGCGTTCGACTGTGTTGTGTTGACTCTGTGAAGGGCAAGGAGCAGGAGGAGGAGGAGATTTAGAGCATCAAAAATTAAAACCAAAACGGATATAACATTTTCCGATGTTGTTTTTGTCAAATAATATCGCATTTTCAAAGCCGCAAACAACACATAGTGATCTATTTGTTTACAATTAATACCCTATTGAAGCGTACTACCCCCTGCTTTAAAAAAAATAAATGAATAAAAAATAGACTACGCACTAGAGCATAGAGGAGACTGAAATGTACAAACGCAAAGGACTAGATTTAGCCAAATGGTGGTGTCTATAAGGCACAAAATCATGGAATGAATTGCCAGAACACATCAAAAACTGTGGAAACTACGCAACCTTCAAAAACATTCTTAAAAAATTGGTTGATAATAAACTTGTCAGGCTCTTTTAAAGGTGGTGTACCTGATTTTAAATGTTGTTAAACGGGAAACACAAAACTAGTCCATGTTCCCATTTTTTTGCATGTAATAAAGAAAAACTGTGTGTTGCTCCAGCACAAAATATTGTAAAAGCATCTATTCGGGCAAAAATGAGACCACAACTTTTACTCTGTATCTATTTATAGAGCATTTATACTACAAGAGAAGTGTGTTGTTAGCATTCTAATGTTTATTAGCTTTACCCAAGATGATCTGTGGAGTTTAATATTTAAGATGCTGGGACTGCATTTAGGAAAGTGAGCGATAAATGTGACCAATGTAAAGACTAACATGAACTAGTTCTGTTTTTTATGTTTCAAAACAGTAAAAATCAGGTACAGCACCTTTAACATCTGACTATTGTTTTTACTGTAAACAGCTTCTGTTTTCTTTGTATTGTCTCAGATGTGTTGTCATGTTGTGTCTGTTGTTGTATAATTGAATGTTTTTACATGCCATATAAAAGTCATATAAACCCCCCAAATAAGAAGTCACTCTGTTTAAATACTTTTATCCTGATTTCTACTTCCATTTTGCAGAACTCTTCCTTAATCTTTGAATTGTCCGTCATAACAATAACCTTATGATCGCACATTTAACAAACAGGAAGTGCACCTCTCTGTCCGCCATGTTGGATGCTGCGTCGCTGTCACATGTTTGTGCATCGTTAAGGTCCAAATCCCAATCCACTACGAGAGTGTAAGCAGATCAATGCTCAGCTTAAGCGTCAAATCCCTCACAAAAGCCCCAGAACTGCCCGAGCACAATACTGAGCGCAGATAATGAGTAAAAGTTAGAGCTCGGGATCAGGGTCAGGGGCCACGCTGGAGCAGGCAGCAGTCTGTGTGTATGAGGTGAAGTAACAGTGAGTCTGTGGGGACAAATGAAGCGCAATTAGCAAAGGATCGATGAGGTAAAAGCCAGGAACATCTTACAATATAAATGATAAACCAAGGCTCTGTCATTTACACACTCATTTAGCAAAGGCAACGTAAAGTTTGTTGCACGAGGACACTATGTTATCAATCATCCAACTATTATGATTCCAATTTATTTTTACACAGGACTAAGCAAAAGAAATCAATTGTTTTAATATCTTAAGGAGCCATCTTGATTTTTTATTCATTGTTTTCGTTCCAAAAACTAAACAGAAACGTCCTTCAGGATCGATTTAACGATCATAAACCAGACAGACTTCTAATCAGTGCAATTTTAACACAAGAAATAGCCAGAGTTCTCCCTCCAAAGTTTGATTTCCTCTCTAAACCACATACTTTTTGGAACTGGATGTGGATAGGCCTGTCACTGTAAATACTATATCGACTTATCGTTCAATATATGATGGATGGAACAATATTTTTGGGGCTCAGTCTTTATTACGTGTACCTTTTCTTTTTTTCTTGTCTAGTATAAACATTTGAGGTTTTGATGGTTGAATAATTAAGATATGAGTAAAACTTAACTACTTTAGTGTTTCATTCTGTTATTTCATATTGCAGCTCATGTTTTTTTTACAATATGTTCATAAAAAAGGGTATACAGCTAATTTCCTGCATTAGTGTTGTTATGTCAGTGGCATAAAGTATTTTCAATATCACCGTTCATCGAGGTCTAGCTATGGACTTCTCAGTTTAATAAACCCAAGTTAATCATCGACCATTAGACATAAACCTCCATCTTGAATAAAATCGGATTAATTGCTCAGCCCTTTTTTGAGAAGTGATAGAATGATGTTGTGGGTTGTTTTAACCTTGACATGTTTCGGTGAACATCTGTCAAGATAAAAACTTACTTTGTGAGAAAAAACAAACAAATGGTGAATTTCTTTAATGGAAGTGATCGATCTGTGCATTTAATATGTCAATACTTAAAGTAACTATAGATTTTTTATAGATTTTTTTTTATCTGACAGCAAAAACAGATTTTATCTGTTGATTAATTTTATGACTAATAATGCCATTATAAGTTAAATCTAAACCCAGAGTTCCACCAGGCTGAACAAGTCAAGGATAACTTGGTACTTTATATCTCAAACATATCAAAACAACACATAGGGCAGTAGTCAGTTAAAGAAATTCTTGGTCGACTAAAGACATGCCCTGAGCAAAGGTTGTTTAATTAAAAGGGGGCACTGTCAAAAAGCCATTGAATTTTTTTAGGATACTGTGCAAAAAACAAGTCAACAGCATCTTCAACTGACCAGTCACTCCTAAACTCTAGCTAACTCACTCTATCTCTTCTCACTTCTGCTGTCTCTGTCCAATAACTAGTCGACTATGACACTATCGACCAATCAATCGACTAAATGTGTAACTTATTTTTGTACCCCAGGGACTGCAGATGGAAATTAGCTGTTTAGCTAGAATCTGGTGCAGATCATCTCTGTCTTACGAGCATAATGTCTCTGTACACTGTCCCTTCAAATAAAGACTAAACTAAACTAAAATAACTAAAGGATACAGCTCTACACATTATATTTGCTCTTCAATCACACCCTGAGGACGACTGCAGGGCTGTAATCCTTTAGTTGTTTAATTGATTAGTTGGTCGATGGTGTCTTAGTCGACCAAAATTTTCATGGTCGAGTAATTATCTTATTTAGATTGAAGGGATTTATATGTCAAAAAAGATATGAAGTGAGTTAGCTGAAGATTTTGAACATATAAATAAACTGTTTTCTAGTGCTTTTCTGTATAATTAGTTGTTTTTGCATGAAATCTTGTGCAGTTGTTTGTTGCTTTTGAGTGCAGTTTGGGTAGATATATGGAGATAGTTTATACTTATGATATATATTTTTACCACACTCCCTTTTAGTCGGCTTATCGGTCGATGGGAGAGGTCTTTAGTCGACCAAGAATTTCTTTAGTCGACTACAGTGCCCAGATATATGTCGGCAAAACTGTGCTTATGACCTCACAGACCTAAACTAAATTACAATTCCAGTGACAAAAGGAGTGGATGTGTGCGATGAGACACGATTCCCTGTGTCAGAAAACAACAAACAACAGCGCCACTGAGGATGTGTTTAAGGAATTTCATACCTCGCACTTCAGCTGTGTCTGTGAGCCACGTCCTCTCCTCTCAGATTTGACAAACGCCACTTCAACACGTAGCTATTCGCAGCCTCTTCTGTCCTTTTCTCATTACATCGAAACCTACATTTGAGGACAAGCTATTCCTGCTTTCAAACTGCTGCATCAAACACATGCCATTTACCTCCAGCGATCAGATCTCCTGAGAGCGATGCCTCCGAGTCCAACCTGAAAGCCTGTAATCGCCCCGACATTAGACGTAAAAGCACAAAGGGCACTGTTGCCAAATAAAACGCTCTTAGGTCTAATAACCTCTTGACTTTCGCAGTAATGGCCTCTTTGTATTTTGACACTTTATTACCTGCAGGTTTCTCTGTAAGCAGCAATTGCACAAGTTCTTATAAAAATCATTCCTCTCTGTGGAAATGCATTTGAACTAGAAGGCCTACACTGCAAAAACGTAATATCTATCCTTGCTTAAAACGACCTGAATTCAGAATATTCATCTTATTTTGACAAGTTTTGACCAGAAGAGATTTAATTGCTTATGCGATGTGGAAGATTTCGCTGGTTTCATGACATTTCTATTCACATTTCAAGATGATTTAGCTTGAATTTAGAAAATGTATTTGCCCACGAGGTAAGTAAAAACTTGATTAGCAAACAATTTGGTTTAAATTAAGAATATACGAACTGAAACAAGTCAGAAACATCTTTAAACACGTCAAATAATCTAGGTCCCTCAAGAAAATACATCTCAGTTATTCAAAGTTATTGAAATTAAGATTAATATCCTGAATTCAAGTCATTTAAACGTATCTAGAAATATTTTTAGCCGCATAACTTGACAGGTGTGGTAGGAAAAATATCACAATTGGGCGTTCACTTGTTGGAAATCCTCACATTAAAAGAATCAAAGAGTCCTTCATGTTTTTGTTTTGTGCTTCAGAGACAGAACATGATTCCCACGAGGCTGGATCTGTGTTTGTGGATCAAAATAACACAAGTACCAAATAATACATTTTCAAAGCGCCACAATAAATAGTAAAAGTGGAACAGTTCGGGACATTCGTAGTTGTTATGATTCAAAAGCATTGATGTGTTGAATAAAGGGGGCTCGCTTTGGGATGTCACAACAACACTAAAACGTCCAACGCGATTTCGACACAAAGGAAAAGACTTGATTTCATTTTGATTTAGATTCCACAATGATAATAAAACTCTCCTTTCTGCGGAATAGAATCAATATTTTCAACACAAAAGTTATATAAATATCATGTGGTCTAGACAATTTTAAAACTATTCAGAAAAGGGCCAACTTTGTCCAATTTATGAGGGTTTTTTTTCTTTGTTCTGTCTAATTTTACTATTGTTAGAGGTGGGTGATATTGACAAAAATAAAAAATCCTGATCCCGATAGCAATTGTCAGACAATCATATTATGTCAGTGCAAAAGAAATGTGTTAAAACATGTCTTTAAATGTACTAGTTCTAGTACTAAAATTAATCAAAAAAGTGCAGAATATCATCTTATTTTAAAGTTTACAACATCACTTTTCTTTCATTTTAAATTCTAATCAGCTTATAATAAATCTAAAATGTAAAAGTGATTAACTTAAGGAGTATTTGTCTTGATTTGAGTATTTGGCTTTCTTAAAATAGGATTTGCCAATAAAACAAGTAAGGTTTGTTCTAAAAAAAAAAAGTAGTATAGTTTGTTTTTTTCAAGTTCAAGTGATAAAATGGTTGTCTTTTTCTTTATATTTTACGCTTGATAGTCAAAAAATACTCAAAACAAGATAAAAAATGACTTACTTAAAACACTTTTTAACTTGTTATATGTTTTAAGATTGTAATTTTTCCAGTGTATAAACAATAAACTCGATATTTAAGCTTTACATATCTTCAAAACAACATTCACGATATTGTCTAAAATCTAAAATGACATTGTCCATCCCTAATCTGGTCCTCAGTCCACGTTGTACCGCCAGATGGACTGTCCCATTACTCTGAAATAAAATACAAACAAACAGTGCGTGCCGAAGTTAAAAAAAAAGTGGGGATCAAAACAACTTCTAATCAATGGCCTTTGTGTTTTCCTCGTTTGAGTTTTTGTTGTTTTTGCACTTTGACCCATCCAATCTCTTTACAATTTGGAGATTTCAGGCCGTGTCCTCGTTCAAAAAGATCCAAACGTCTTCTATTATGTCACTACAAACCGTTTTATCTCCACGGGTGAGCTCAGTCCAATTTTAATTACTTTCTGCGTAAAACCACGGGGAGGGCCATTTCAATTATCGTTTCTGTGACAAACAAAAGCGTGCACACGCTCTCAGCCTAATATTATAAAACAATAGCGCCTGAAACTATCAATCCGACTACAGCTCCCACCATGCACCTGGGTTTTGGAGGCAGACCCAGAGCGCTGACATCAGGTTTGAGAGTTTGGTCTTTATCTATCTGTCAAGTCCAGAAGTCCAGCTCGCTCTGGACAAACAACGACAAGAACAAGACAAACATACAAGAACTTTAAACTTTGTGGACGAATAAGTTAAACATTTAAACTTAGACAAACTCAACCAAAAGTCAACCAAAAACAAAACTGTCTGCAGTCGACGCCAAATTGTTCTTACAGGTTTAGTCCAAGGCAGTTTTGTTTTGTTCGTCTGCGTTTCAGAGTTATGAAAATATGTGATTGATGAAATTATCAGTTAAAATCAAAATATTATATCTTGTGAATGGGCAAACAAAGAAGTCATGAAATTGAAACTCATCAGTACTGTAGTTCCCAAATGATTATCAAAGAACACAATTAAACATTATATTGTCATAATAATATACAGCACAGATACAAAAATATACTTCAAGAACAGGGGCTTGCAATTTTAATGGATACAATTAGCAAATCACAAGGACTGCAATTTTTGAAGTGCCATAATGTCCTCCACAAACAACAACATATCCTGTTTTATTCTGCATAAATACTGCCAGCCCATGTTCTGAAATCCACGTGATTCTTTTATTAGTTTGTCCGTTTACAGACCCAGACCTTTTTCAATTCTCCTGGACGTGTTTAAAATGGGAACTTTGAACAAAATCCTATTATTTTAACGTAATTAGATATTTATCTCAAATCGATGAGCCCTAACATGCAAACGTGCTCAAAAAGTCTTCCAAAACAAGAAGTCATCGGATTAAAACCAAGCAAATCCGCATTTAAAACACAATTAAACATTACATTGTCATTATAACATACAGTACAGTAGAGAGGAACACAAATATCCCTCAAGAACTGTCCTTCAAATAAATACAGTCTACTTCAGTGTATTAATGAAGATGTTTGATGGCACAGATTTTCTAAATGTTCGTGCCACTGCCAACCTCCACTGCTCAATAATCTACTATTGATCCACTGTAAAACATATATTATTGACCGGCTGACCTCTACTCAACCAAGAGTTTAACCGCAACTGTTCTCACCACTTCGATTTGTCGAGCCCAAAAGCACAACAGCAGTCGTGGGGCTTTACAACATTGTTGATTTAACCAACAAAAATGATGGAAATTAAGCAAAATCATTGGTCAAGAAAAGACAAGCAGATTAACCAACATTCTTCTGGAAGTAGCCAACATTATATAACCTCCAATAATCTCTATGTTTTGGTATACTTATTATTATATAGCACAATGTATTGATTTTTTATTGTACATTTCATTATGGCTCACTTGGTCTAATATAAACTACATAATATTGCTGTAATTGTTTAAATAAAATAAGGATTATATGCACAAATTTATACTATTTAGTACCAATAAATAACACTAATGATAATATTAGCCCATATATTGAACTATAGAATTGAATAATGTAAATATAAAAATGTATTTCTTGGCTATTTTCATGTAGGCCCACAGAGTTAGTTACTTTACCGCTCTTTTTCTGATGTGCTTCAATAAAAACTGCATCAAACAGGACACGCAAACGCTTAATTAAATCAATAAAATAAGTTCAACGTTTGCCAAAAGGTTCAGCAGAGCATTTCAAACCACACATCCACGCCACAATCTAAAGGGATTCAAAAGCCAAAGGGTCAGAAAGGACGTCGTCTCCTCTGACGCTTCACTCCCGCTGCGAGGAGCACAAATGTCTGCACGTTTCTCTGTAGTAAACGTGCACAACTTCGATTTCGTAGTAAATAATTTCTTCCCGATTAAATAAATAATAATGCCACCGCGCTTCCCCGAGGGTCAGGTGCATCGTGATGTCAGCGCATCCTTCAATCCATGCATCTGACGCACGAGTTACGGCCGCCAACTTAACGTTTCGCGCAAGAACCGTGGCTCGGTGTCTCGTTGGCGTCGATTTTTCGGGAGATCGCGCGCGTTTTCTGCACGCCTGGGAAGTTGAACACGCGAGCACGGCATGGTGACATTGTGCGAGAAGGAACGGAGCGCGCCATTGATAGAAAAAAAAAAGAAAAAACACTCACCAGAGAAGTCCAAATATCTCCACAGCGCGCTCTCGCCTCTCGCACGCCGCTTGTGCTTCGTACGTCGCGTCTTCTGTCCGGCTGCGTGCCCCTCGCGAGTGCGTCCCTGTCATGTGTTTTTCCCCAGTAAATCTCGCTTCAAAAAGTGGGATGTGGAGAAAAAAAAAGTACTCAGGGTCCGCCTACCACCGCGTGCGAGGTTTTCCAATTGTGTTGTGTGTGTCGAGTCTCATCCACAGCCCCCTCCTCTTCTCTTTCTCTCTCTCTCTCCTCTTTTCTTTCCTCGTGCGTCCGTCGTTCGTTCGTCGTGGTCTTTTTTGGCACGCGTCTTTTCCGAGGGTTTGCAAATGACATGCGCCAGTTTTTGTTTTGGTCACACGGTTAAAAGGTCAAGTCCACGAGGGCGCAATTAACTAAAATACTGACCAAAATGATGCTTATTGATGGTGCATGGTTAGTGGTGCGTTCACTGTCATCACTCACAATAAATAATATGCGTTTTTGGATCACTGTTAGTTATAAAAATACGCATCACGTGGATCTCTTTTTATAGAAATCGATCCAATTGTGCGGGGCTCTTTATGAAAACGTAAGCGTCAACGTAAACATCCCGTGTGCCGTCGTCGCTTACGCACGCGATGTGTAAAAGCCGACGCAGGCACGCTCCCCTTTTTTCTAGGTCATCGGCGGACGGGAGCGCGAGGGGATGTCACGAGGCTCCAGGCGGCGTCTCTTTTCTTTTCTCGACTCTTTCCTCAAGATCATGTTCCCCCCGCGAGGACACACGCACGCGCACGCACGCACACCTGCGCGCGTCGGGACAGACAGGTTCACCTTTACATCCAGGAATTCTGACGCAACACTGACAGCGTTCCCTTAAAAACACACACATTTCAACGCATTACGGTTTAGTTTAAAGACACAGTTGCAGCATCGTGACGTTTTGTTAATATTCTGCAAAAATGTAAACATATTGTGCACTTAGTGATGGACAACAGTCAAATAAAGACCTATTTTTTGGTGTTGTGCCCTAAATTGTCCTCTGCAGCTACAGTAACCACCTGTCCCTGTTGTGTTGGTCCTGCTCAGCATTTAGGCCCCTGTTCCACTTATTTAGAGAATGTCCCACTTTTTCAGTGATGCCAGAATTGCATTGTATAAAGATATTTTACCTAAAAGCCTTCCGCTTTCTGGTTGTATAATATTTGCACCTCTTACTATTCCAATATTTCTCCTGGTTTATTAATTAATTACGATTACGATTAATAAAAACTTAATCAGTTGATGTTATTGCAACGTTGTTATTATTATAGCCTATAGTTTAAATTCCCTGAGAAATTTTTCTAGAATTTGATACAAGGAAACAAATATGTGGGTATTTTAATCCAAAGTGACATAAAAATCTATTGAGAGCCCTTGATCTGTTTGTTCTGTTCTAACCGCTCATTTTAAATCGGCCTTCTCGTCTGTCTGTGTGTTTTTGCAGTTATTATCAGTGATTCATCATTGAATCATAACATTCTCATGTTTTATGATTTAGTTTGGTGGGAGGGCCCCTGTGGTAAATAATTATCATAGTTTTACATCCATGAAGTTGCCATTTGTGAAGAAATTTTGAAAAATAAAAGTTTAAAATGACAGGAATCTGAGTTTCAAAACAAAATCCCTCTGTGGTGTCATCATGAGGCGACGTACCCTTGAAAATAGAGGAAAATAGATGTTATCAGGTATTATTTATTGTGAATTTCTTACTATTGTATAATGTATGTGGAGTTTGGCCGTTGTTTATAGTCTGGTTGCTTGGTAACAGTTGTGGAATCATCTCTATGTCACATCTGCTGCTCTTTCAACCAGGAAGTTCATTATAAACTTTACAAAAACTGTCAACCTTTGGACAAATAGACAAAATGTTTAGCAAAACCTTAAATGTAATCATGTTTACTACGTTCTAACTTGTCAAATGGACTTTAAATTTCCAGAGTCTGTCTCTCATATTTGCAGTTGCCCCTCCATCAATAGTAAAGCACATCTAATGAAGCAATAGCGTAATAGTCCATAACTTTAATAATAGAAATTGCACATCACCCTATAGCACAATTATTTATAAAGATAAATTCATATTCATAAACCAGTGCCCTTTCCGAGCTAAAATGAGGTTGTATCTGCAGGGCATCTGGCTGAAAAAAGATGTGAAAGATGAAGATAAAAGAACAGTTTTGAAGCTTAAACGCACAATTAGTTCTGAGCCGGTTTAAAACAATATGCCCCTCCTGAAAGCAAAGTAAAAGCTCTGATATAAATGTGTTGTTTGTTATTTTCTAGTGTTTCAAGTCCAAAATGCAGGTGATTCTGAACAGTGAAAATGAAGCTGTAAATTTCCCTGGGAGTGAAGAGGTCGACTGATGAGGCTTTAAGTGCTGCAGATTGTAGCTCTCACGGGGGCTGTTGTGTTGCACTTGAATTCATTATCCATTTATTCAGTTTACTCAGTGGAGGTAAGCCTGTGTCTGTGTTATTATGGTTTATTGGTTAATATTTTTGTCGACGCTCAAAAGTCCTTGAATAAAAACTGCAGACGTTAACTGTAGTTGCGAATTTGTCTTAGAATCCTGCATCCTTTTTGAACACTTCCAAAACAAAACAAAACAGCCAATCCAACTCAAGAGTTCAGTGCTGCAAAGAGTAAAACAGCATCAATAATCACGTCAAATCACATAAATTGCATTAATAGATAAACACAAAGTCAATAAAACCATGAATAGAAATAATAATAAAATCTGCAATAGAAAACTCTTGATTTTACTATTTACTATTTTTGTCTAACTTAAAGGCTAAAATGTGAGCAGTGTTTTCACATAATAAAACATGCTTCTATACAGTTCAAATTGTAATTTAGACTCATTTGTAATTGACTTCAAAGCCCTGGAACAACACTGAACTTTCTATTGCCTCAAAAATCGCATCATTGCATTTAATTTTATAAACCAGTGAAATCAAAATCGCAAACAACACAGCCAATTCTCACTAATTCAGAAGAAATTGCTTGCTTGGCCATTAAATCCGCACCTTACTGTTTCTTCAACCTCTGGAGATGGCTTATGCAATGTCTTGAGGTCAACATTTGCATAATTAATGGCGACTCGTGCAGTTTCAGGCGTACATTTTCTTCAAAAGGCGTGAAAATCCTCCCGGAACTCTGCAATATTGTCGTGTCGATTCATTAACGTGCCACAATCGTTCGTCCTCTAATTGTTCACCTTGCAGTTGAGGTTATCGCAGATGCATAAGCGACAGAGTGCGGTGAGAATACAGAGGTTACCATAGAAACAAGGGGCCAAGGCTTGTGTCAAATCAACTTACATCAAGGTTATGAGAACTCTGTTGGAAAAATGTACCACGGTATTTTATTACAGCATGTTAAGGAGCTCGGTGTACGCAAGGAGATGCTGGTTGCTGGAGAAACAGCGGTTGCCAGGTAGATCACCATTATTATGTGTCATAGAGCTCAGAAATATTGGACTGGGATTCATTTAGCACTGCAGATGGATTGTTTTTGGCGTTTGTATTCCACATGATTTCTGAACTGTGTATTTGGGCCTCAAAACTCCAGTCATGGACACACAAATGGATACCTTTGGACATATTTCTGTCGACAGGGAAAAGGGCCATCACAAAGAAATGGATGACACAAACTGCACAAACAATCAAGGACTGGAGCAATATTATACGTGACAAAAATAAAAAATGACAATTGTTATATTCACACAAAATTGTTTATTGTTTATTTCTTCGTGACTTCCTCTTCCCTTTTCCAAGTCTCGTTGTGAGAAGAGGTCAGTCAGCTTTTGTAACCCTTTGTTTTATGTGTCCTTTTGTAATCGTTTTGTCTTTATTTATCGTTATTACTTTATACATTATACTTTTATTTAAATCCATATTGAGCTCTTATGTTGCGCCGATGTTACGTTTCATTTGACAAGAATAAGTGCGATGATGAGTCTAACTCCATCACCGTCGCCTCTGTAGTTTGGGCTGAACTGGTGAATTTGCAGCACATTCTGATCTTGTTTTATTTCACCAGATTAAACGAAGAGTGCCTTTTGACAGACTTTGGACAAACTACACTGGACAAACTGTGGAGGGATGTTTGAGTTAATCCTGTATTGCTCTGCGACTGAGGCCCCAGTGCTCTGAAAATTCCTGTTTTTACCTACCCCCTAGCCCCGCCCACTGCTCTGAACTTTAAGATCATTTGAAACATAGAGTTCCAAAATGTCACACAGCCACTTTTCAAAGAGAGGGAAAGATGCTGTCCAAGGTCAGATCCATCGTGGCCTCTGCAGGCTCTGGACGTGATTAACAGCAGCGCATTCAGTCAGACACTGATTGTCTGAAACGGCAAATCTGAGCGCTTCAGACAGACTTGTGTCCCTGAGTAAATGTGTATGAGTAAATGTTCTTGCACTTTTTTTTTTAATCGATGTGGATCTGTCTATCTATCTATCTATCTATCTATCTATCTATCTATCTATCTATCTATCTATCTATCTATCTATCTATCTATCTATCTATCTATCTGTCTATCTGTCTGTCTGTCTGTCTATAATCTATAATTGATGTACAGATTCATTTGTGGCCTTCATGACTGTAAGAACATGAGTATCATGCGCCTGTAACTCAGTGCCACTCAGTACCAGCCTGAGCTGGAGACACTGGTTCAGCTGTTTGATGTGGTGCATTGTGCTGAGGACTGGGGTTTTTAATTGTGGCGTGTGGTTTTGTTTATGTTTGGGTTTTTTTTTTTGTCTGTAATAAAGTTTTTGATGGTGATTAATCTACATTAAGTGCATAATTATTTAAAGGTGCACAGTTCTATTAAACGTATAAATCTGCCTGGAAACAAGAAGGTGATCTGGTGAAGTTACAGGTCAGAACTGTGGAGAGGCGAGCCCACTTTCAGCAGAGTTTATGTTTTAAGGTATATTGATAGATTTTAATAGATAGATATGTTTAATGCCGTACTGTGGAACATTCCTCACAAAGCAGTACAGACAAGCAGGTGGTGCAATCAAATCAGATTATTTTATTTTTTCAAATATAGTGTAGTCTTTCTGTCTTGCAGCGTCCTGGTTGTTCACTTGATTTAGTAAATGCCCTAATGTTGACATTGTCTTTAATTGTCTGTTTATTAAAGTTCATAATCCAAGCTACAAACTCTCCTCTGACAGCACATCCAACAGACGAGCCCTCTGAGCTCTTCAATCCCATGATTCTACTGGTAAGACAATATAAACACAGCCTGTGGATACAGTTGAAGTTAATAAACTATAATAAAGACAAAACTGTATGCGCATCAACAGAGATTTTCCAAAGAGCTCCAAGAGGATTTAGTCCAGAACAAGGAGGTCTGTGACTGTGGGAGGTCAAAAAGAGTATATTTAAGGGCACTGCCTAAAGTGTTTATCTAATTATTACTTGTTTGATGGGATAGTAGGTAAATATTTAACATGGTTTTACATCAGTCAAAGTGCAGTTTGAAGAGAAACTGAAAAATAAAAACATAAAAATAGAGTTCTAATTGCTCTATGATGTCATCAATAAGCAACAGTTTAAAAAATCATTTAACACAATAGATGTGTTATGGGGTATAATTATTTGTGAAATAATCACAACTATTGTCTCATTTATATGAAATCTGTCCCTTGTTTACAGTTTGGTAACAGTTGTGAAATTTGTGCTCATGTCCAACCAGGAAGTGCAATTATGAACCTCTCCAAAATTGTCAAACTGTGAAAAATAGGCAATTTTTTAAGTAAATTTTTAAATATAATTATGTCCACTACATTTTAGGGAAATGTATAGTCTATTCAAACCTGTTTTATGCAGTTTGAATAGTGCACATTGCACTATCTGCCAACTGTACATTCTGTATATAGTCTATCTTAGTCTATTTTATTCTTAATTTTATGCATGCCTTTTTATATATTTTTTATATTTTATCCTTTGCTTTATGTTGCACCTACGCCGAAGCAAGTTCCTACGTTTGTGAATTTCACTGACAATGGCAATAAACAATTTCTGATTCTGATTCTGATTCTGATTGTCACATAAGAATAAAATATACGGTATTAGCTCTTTTTTTTGTGTGTGAAAATGGCTTGGCCAAACCTTGGTCCTTAAACTGCAGCCTTTGCCTTTCATGTTGCAGTTCTCCTGGTTGCGTTTATAGTGTGAACTTTGAACAGAATCCCATTATAAAAACATAAAGCGCAATCGCAAAACTGGTAAAAAAAAAATCACAAATAGACATTTTTCCCCAACTCGAGCAGCTCTAGTGTCAATACTTATGTAAGAGTCACATGAGAAATTATTGAAATAAAATAAAAATACACAAACAAATTAGATAAAAAACATTGTGTGTTACATTACCACCAGGTGACGTCATGTGGGGGACCAGACTTGCGGTTTGTTGACGTTTCTCCAGAATATGCACCTATGTCTCCGCAGCAGCTCTGTAGATGTACGAGACAAAAGCAGATAGCACGTTTCTTTATCGAGACAATAAAGTCTAGCTTCACCTTAACATGGACAGTGATTTGATTTGAGTTAATACAAAAGCATTCTTTCTCTTCAATCAGATTTACCTTCAGTCTCTCACTCTCTCGCTCTTGTGTGTGAACCTCTGTCCGTAATGAGGACAAATGTGCAGCAGCGATCTCCTCACAGACCACTAAACACATTCAGTCCGTTCTGCTGACCGCGGCCCTAAGTTAACTGCAATCAAACTCAATTAAGTCCAATCTCCAAGTGCATTCATCATCCGCGGAGTACAGACAGTCAGTGAGATAATCCACAGCAGGGAGGGTCCGCCCGGGTGGTCCAGAACTACACGGAAATATGAAGAGACGACAATTAAGTGAAGAGGACAATATTAAAATAAACAGAACAAATGAGCCGCAATATCTGAGAAAAGGGCGCAGTAGGCTGTAGGGTTACTGGACTTAAAGGTGCAGTATGTAAGTTTTCTGGTGAAGGGCCCGTCACCTGCTTGTGTCATAAAGCAGAAAGCAGAGAGACTGGCTTGATTGTTTTTTCATAAGATGTGTTGTTTTAAGGTTGTTTGTTTGTATGTTGTAACTGTATTAAACTTTGCTTCCGCTTGGCCAGGACTCCATTGGAAAAGAGGTTTCAAAGGACAAATATTATGCAAAATTGAATTTTTTCAGCTTTTAGCCATGTTCTTACATTGTTTCATCGTCAAAAACATAGGATTTAGCTTTAATTCACACTAGTTTGATGAATTCTGGTTTGAAAATCCTCTCCCCTCCGACCGTCAAAAACACTCTAATTGATTCGATGTGTGTTTTTCGATAACTGATGTCACTTATCCAAGAGGCATTTCTGCTATCTAATCACAATCATTACAACTGTGTCAAATCAGCTACGTTACAAAGCATTGTGGATTTACAAATATGTCTATTTGTCTCTGCGGCCAGTAGATGGAGCCAGAGGTAAGTTACTCTGGCATCTCCCAAGACAGTGATAAAGTAATGTTGTTCTTTGTAAACGTAAATAACCCGTTGTATTTATGGTTTTGTGCTCCTGTCTTGTTTAATTGTTGTATCAACAGAGCTCGCTGGTGGTGCAGTGGTTAAGGTCGTTGCACGTGTGCTGTTGCTGCCAGCGCTGCCCTGTGGATTCAAGTCCAACCCTTGACCATGTGCTTAACGGCTCTCCCCTTTTCACGCTGACTGTCCTGTCGAATAAAGCATTTGGGACAGAAAAATAACAATAATAACAACCACAGTAATGTTTGTATGTTTGAGAAAAATTGTTTGAGAAAATTAATATTGTTAAAATGCAGAGTTTTGTTGTAATATAGTGAGTTCTTGTCACTTATAGAAATGATCAGGTGAAACATTTGGGAATTACCGTTTGGAAATTTAATGGTAAAGTACAATGTAAATAATATGTACCACTTTATAATAACTACACTTTAATTTGCCTTAAAGCATGAACAAAGACTTGATTCACAATGATCATATAGTTTAATAAGCATGATTCAGGTTTAGTAACTACTCAATTAATGCTCTAATCCTAATTCCTAACCCTGACTCTGACCCTAACCTTAATTACAAAGCAAATGATTCTGGTACAACACTGTACCCGCTGTCCACACTGAGCCTGTTTACGGTCCTGACAGTGATTCAGTCGTCCTGCTGCGTGAACATCAGTTACATGCACAACTCCCGATGTAGCACCTCGAGGTGTTACAAGTCCCTCAATACATCGCTCTGAGGTGTCAGCACACATGCCACATCACAGGCTTCATCAGACTGAAGAATATCAGGCAGCACGGGTCCAAAACACATGACTGGGGAGTAAATAAAGGAGAAAGTTCAAGAAAAATTGGGCATACAACAGATTGGCTGTCAAGTTAAAGGTGCTAACTTTTCTGGATTTGTTTTTTCTTGCATGACAGGTTCATTTTTATTTCATTCATTTATTTATTTATTTCATATCAAGTAAAAAGACATCATCACTGACGATATTAAACATAGTAAAATGAATGAAAAGGAGCAGAAAGAAGAGCAATCTTATGTTATGAGGGGTTTTATTACTTGACAAATACCTAGATCTGATCTGTCACCTGGTCTGGTCTTGCTGCTTGTCTCAATTTAATGTCGCACATGTAAACAAAAATATAGATTCTTCACCAGAAAAGTTACGTAGTACATCTTTAAGTGGACATGAGGTTTATATAGACATTTTTCAATAATGATGTCATGTCAGTAAACAACCCTTTTATTTTCATGAAAGCCAAACAGTTCATTAATCCTCAGTTGAGCTAAGCTACTTTAAAGTCGATATGACAGGTTTTCATGTTTTTCTAATTATGACTTTGGTGGGAGGGCACCCGTGGTAAATATTAATCATAGTTTTGCATTTGTGAAGTTGCAGTTTGTGAAGAAATCCTGAAAAATAAAACGTTAAAAATTTCAGGAAGTATTGCTGAGTCCTGTGATGTCATCAAAAAGCGACACACCGTTTAAACTAAAGAGACGGTTACCTCTTAACTCAAACATTTTTCGGAAAGTTTAAACGGTCGTTCAACAAAATAAGGTTGTTAAGAGGTGTTATTATTTGTCAAATCGTAATTATTGCGTAATTTATGTGGATTTTGGCTCTTGTTTTCAAAATGGTTGCTAGGTAACAGTTGTGGATTTACCTCTAACGCTGTCATATTTGCTGCTCATGTCCAACCAGGAAGTAACATTTTAAACTTTACAAAAACTGGGGACAAACAGGCAAAATGTAATCATATACGTTTTAGTGAAATCAGTCTAACCTGTCATAGAGTGTAAAACATTATTGATTTCTAAAACAGTGTCAACATGACTTTTGAAACTTTGGCTTGGACCACTGCTGGATGCACGAGGAGTTCGATCAATAACAGACCAATAACATTTTAACAAAACTATTGATTTAACAATATACAAGATCTGATTTCCAGTTCTGCATATTATTCAAGTTCAAGTAGAAAACTATAGGCCATTGTTTGATCCGTTCAAGTACAAACACATCCTTCAATGCTTTGATTTTCCAGAGTCTTTCATTAATAGTAAACACGGAAGCGCAGCCTTCAACTGTTTGAAAATGCTCCAATATCACACACAAACTCTGGTCTGCTTTCAATGTTTTCATCCGAGAGAAACAAATATTACACAACAAAGAAATCAACACTTGACCTTTCTCAATTTAAAAATATTCAAATAATTCACAAATAGATTATTGCTGTTATTCACTTCACTCATCAGAATATTATTGGCTGATTTGCGCCAACAGTTTCAGTTTTCTCACCTTAAAAATAAAAAAGGTGGATGGTAGTTCAATAGATTGTATATCTGCCATGCACTTTCTTCAACTAAATTTCTTTTAAATGCTATGAACAACTGGAATTTGATTTAAAGCACAATAAAAAGCTGGTAATTCCTAATGTGACAAAAAGGGTGGACTATAATCTTGTTTGTGGTACGTTTCATGTAATTGTGGAGCTTGTGCAAGAAGCTCACTATGGACTGGTCTAAAATGGTACAGACGTTTTACACCTAATGCAGCAGACGACGATGTTCAAGAGGAAACACTCGGAGGAAATCATCATCTCATCATCGACTGAAACAACAGAGCGAGAGAGTGAGGCAGAGGGCTTTCCTGTTGTGTCTCCAAAGGGATACTGTGATGTCCAGGCTCCTGAGGAATATTACTCTCCTCAAACTGTTCTATCTATCTATCTATCTATCTATCTATCTATCTATCTATCTATCTATCTATCTATCTATCTATAATCACCAAATATAATTGTCATTATAACATCAGATAATAAAGAACGTGAACTTGAATCAGATTGTGCAGAAAAAGCTATACTTATCTATGATGTTCTCTTCTGATCATTGTTGTTTCCTCTTAAAACAAAGTACAATAGCTCTATAAACATGGAACTTGTTCACAATATTAAAATTACAAATGTTAATCTCCATAAAACATTTAAACTGTCACAAGATGTTATAATTGTAGTGATATTATTGTTAACCGAAATGATTTTGGACATGATAATTGTGATAGAAAATTATTTTTGCACCTTAAGATATTTTATTATTTCATTAAATCAACTTGCACCCATAGAGTTATATTGGACTTTGCTACTTCAAATACTGTTTTCTCAAAATAAAACTCTAAGACATTAACACCATCCCCTAAAGTAACATCAAACCCCAAACATTACCATCTTTACTTTTGACAAATCGTACAGAAAGTTGAAAGTTTGTTGATATATTTGACCTAAGCCTGATTTAATAAGTTTATCTCCAAAAAAATGAGTCAAAAAAAAAAGAAAAAAAGTGGCCATTTTTCAGTAAGGGCTAGTTTAATCAAAAACTAAATAAGATATCCAAAATCCCCTTTTTAATTATTATTTTATTAACAAAATGAAGTAAGAGATTTAAACTTGACTCTTTCAGTTTTTTTTCTTTCCTTTTTTTTTTTGTTTTTTTTTTATTTTTATTTAAACACAAAACACAGAACAGGACCAGAGAGCAGAAAACAACAATAAAAACCCAAATAAAAACAGCCCCGAACATTCAATGAAGACAAAATCACGGCACAACCAAATCAACATAAAAGTTCAAATTAAGTCTAAACATATTTTTCAACTGTGACAAAAACTTTAATGTTGTCCCTGTAATAAACTCGATTAATATTCAACAAAAGCGTAACATCACCACCAGAGTCACCCAAACTTAACCGTTGCCAATAACCAGCGTGCAAAACCAAACCAGTGGCCTGAATTTATTCCCGTAAAACACCACATTCTCCAAACACAAACAGGGAGTGTTCCATACACTTACTCGAGGACACATCTGTCACGACGGGAGCGACTGTTTGTTTTCCCTCTCCACTTCAATCATCTGAGAACGTTGTGCTCACAAAGTGTCCGCTCGGGCCCGGCCTCAGCACCTGCCTCCTCGGGCCCCCTCGGTCCCATCAAAGGGGCCCAGGACTGTAAGTACACACAGACTCAAAGACAGGCTCTGCAGGGGAAAGATAAAGCTCCGGCATTATTCCTCTCTGTGGGAGCCGCGGGTTCAACCGAAGGAGGCGCCAGGTCGAGTCAGGAGAGCAGCGCAGGGGTCGAGGGGCAGGTCAGGCATGTGCACAAAGTTTACTGTAGTTTATGGAGGTTAAACACAGCAGTTATGTTCAATTTAAAGTGAGTATGGCAGGGTTTCATGATTTTAAAATTTAGACTTTATTTGCTGTATTAATACCTGTTCTAAATATAAATTATAGTTTTACGCCAGTCAAGCAGCTGTTTGTGGAGAAGAGTTGAAAAATCTGTAGAAAGTTACAGGAGTCACAATAGGGAGCCAAAAGTTATGCATCATTTTCACAAAATAGACAACTTTTTTACCCTTTAAACATTAGTTCAACAAAATAAAGTTTTTTACATGTATTTTTATGTGTCAAAAAAAAAAAAATCTGTGACATTAGATGAATTTGGCCCAGTGCACAGTGTGGTTGCTCGGTAAGTTCCTAGTGTGACGTCATCATTTACAACCAGGAAGTAAAAAAAAGAAATTAAGAAAATTGCTAAGCCGGGATAAAAATGTTTAAAGTATTTTAGCAAAATGTGTAATATATTTATCTGAGCTGCATTTTAGCGTAATGAGTACTCCAACCTGCCATAAGCACTTCAAGGAAGAGGAGGGACATTAAAGTTGAATGTTTTTCATTATTTTAGTTACATACAGTAAATTTAAGAAAAATAATGTATTGCAATCTTTTCATCTTGTAATATTTCCCTTTACAGTTAAGGAATTTTAAGTGTAAAAATCGTAAGAAATTTAGCTATTGAGCTCGGGATTGTGACGTCACACAATTTTCAGTCAGCCCAATGTTAAATCAATGGAGATTTTAAAATGCTAAATACTAAATTTAGCATTAATTCAAAAGTATTCTAACACTATTTATTGATAAAATCTATTTACCAAAAGTGACCCAGCAGTTTCTCAGGTTCTTCATGGATTTGTTTGTTCACTTTTTTACATTGTTTTGGCTAAAGTTTTTCTATGTAAGTTTAGCAGCTGAAAACATGGCATTGAGTAAACAGACAGACTCTTTTATTGAACATTTTGCCTATTTGTCCCCAGTTTGACAGTTTTTGTGACGTTAAAATGTTACTTCCTGGTTGAAAATCGGCAGCAAATATGGCATAGAGATGATTAGACAACCATTTTGAAAACAAGGGCCAAAATCCATATAAATTACACAATAGTTATGATTTGACAAATAAATAATACCTGATGACATCTTTATTTTGTTGATTGACTGTTTGAACTGTCAGAAAAATCAGTTTTTCAGTGGTATTTTCAATGGTACGTCGCTTTTTGATGACATCACAGAGGAATTAGTACTACTAATTACTATTTTACTATTTTAAACTTTTCTTTTTCAAAATGTCTTCACAAACTACAACTTTACAAATATAAAACTATGATAAATATTTACCACAAGTGCCCTCTCATCAAATCATACTTTGAATATGATAAGAACCGGTCGTGTAGACTTAAAGCTGTGTCCTTGTGTGATATTCCACTGGTATTTGCAAACCATCACAGCAAAAACAGAAAAATGCATTTGACCCATCCTTCAATGCCACTGAACCTGTTCAAAGTACTAATTACCCAGGGATCCTTCTGACTATAATCTGGAAACTGTTATCATTCTATTCATTTTGAAGGTTTATATTAACGAACAAATGTGTTTAAATAAATAGGATCAGAGCCATGGGTTGATTTCGTCTTGTATTCAAATTCATTTACACCTGTTCAGTACAGACAAATTGGGAAACGTGTCTTAAGAAAAAAATAAGTGTGAACGATTGTATACTGGCTGGATTTGGGATAAAAACGGCCAACATTTGGTCCTAAATCTCTACCTTCAATGGTCCCCAGCATTATACAAGAAAAAAATAATCAAATGTATGTTTTTACCTCTGAAAATGTATTTCTAAACCACAATTCAACAAAAAGAATTCCTTTTTCTTATTGAAATAAACTAGAATGGCTTTATACGTACAATACTTGCATTTTCTTACATAATGTTAGATGAAATTAGTGAACTCTTTGACCTCATATAGATTATTAAATAAAAGCTGATTAAAGGCTCAAAAGAACAAAACCATTTTACCGTAATAAGCTGCGACATTCCCTTGAAATCGGTCTTAGCCTCTTCACTTATTACAGTGTGTTTAGTTTCTGTTTGAACAGCTGGACACAGATTTAGAAAACTCTCCTGCTCCAGACGAGTTTATTACCACTGCAGGAGCCACCGTGCGACAAGAATTTAGCTCCAGGTCGTCTTCGAGATGCCGTCTTTTGAATCCTGGAGCAAAGGAACACAAATACGTCAAACTCCGCTGGACAGATGTGAGCCGTGGGTCAATGCACCTGACAACACAAGGCTTTTCTTAGACACACAAGCATCACTTATTGACCAGTTACAAAAATAAACACTGGAGACGTTTCTGAGATGCCTATGAGCCGCGTCAGTTAAAAGAAGAGATTTTTTTTTTTTTTTGCATAATGTGTCGAGGAATAATCAGGCAAAACATCATGATCGCTGTAATGTCAAATTGCATCACTTCATTGCAGCATCTGTTGGAAAGCAAGGTTTTTTTAAGCAGCAACTTCATCTGAATTGTCAAATCAGGTCCATTCAGTCTTCTGATAATTTATTTTGAAAGGTACTCAAACTCTGAACTGAAACTGAAAAATGAATCTTTTTAAATAAATTGCCATCTTATTTTCTTGTCATAAAACGCAAAACATGGAGCACGACACAGAATAAGAAACTAACACAAAAACATCCAATGAAATAAAATGAGGTAAAATGACATCACATTTGACACTTCGACAAGACAGTGAAAGTGCATTCGTTTATGCCGTTATTATATTATCAGTATCAGTTAATGCAACTTTATTTATCCTTAAGGGGTAATTAAGCACATCAAGCACAAAATCCCATAGTAAAAGAATAACTCAAAGGTTTCAGTACCTTTTGGGGCACACGATAGCAGTGCAGTGTGGGTTCGAATCCCAGACCAACATCACACGATCTGTCTGCATGTTCTCCCTGTCGTACCACGGGTCCATTTTCCTCCCACCAAACACAAGCTTGTGTTAGGGCAGTGGCAACTCTAAATGCCCTGAGTGAATGAACGTGAGGGTGAATGGTTGTCTGTCTTTGTCTATATCTCTGTGTTAACTGATGATTTGGCCCCTGTATCCCGCCTAAGGCCCAAAGTTACTGGGATTGGCTTCAGGCACCCTTAACCCTTAAAGGGAACAAGAGGTAGAAAATGAATGAATGATAGGTTTCAGTGCAGTTTATCAAGAGCACACATCAGAAGAACAGGAGAGTAACAGCCCTCAGGACAAGAGTCCTAAGCATGTTCTCTCTGTATGGGTGGGTTTCCAGTGGGTCCTGGTTTCTTCACCTGGAATCCAGAATGCTACATTTGACCCAGGTTGACCCAGCACTGCGGCAGTGAAGGATTGGTCAAATTTATATGACAAAGGTCACTTCCAGGTCAGGCTAGGTGATTTGGCAATTTGATAATCCTGATTTTCTTCAGGTCAGATCATGATTTTGATTTGATCATGACTCATGTTCACTTAGTATTTTTTGTGTGCCAATAATAGAGCTGCCCAATTTAGGAAAAATATCTAATTGTCATTTTTCTGATCAGGTGTGGGATTGTGATTAGATTTGTGATTTATGTTTTAATAATAGGATTCTGTTCAAATTCACATTTTAAACACAATTTTAGCCATGTTTTGATGCATTGAGTTGCGTTTGTTGTTTGCAGGCACGTTTTTGTTGCTTTTGAACACATTTCTATCATTTTTAGTCGCACCTTTATCGCTTGTTTCAGAACGTGTTCATATAAATCCAAACTAAAGAGTTTTTTATTCAACTCAAAGTAAGACATTGTTGTTCTTTGTGGAAGAATTATTGCACTTCAAAAATTGCAGCCTTTGCAATTTGCATCCATTAAAATTGCGATTTTGTGTTGATTTTGTTGAGGTAAATAAAGTCATTGCTCAGAGGCTTCAGAGGCTAAACAACAGGAGAAAAAGTGTGTTTGAACAGACTGCTACGTTAAAGAGACAAACACTGAATCAAGATACCACGACTTCACAAAACTAGCAGATTGTCGCAGGTAAGTCGATCCAGTGTAAAATGATCTGGCATCTCTAGTGTCCCAACAAGACTTTTTAATCAAACGTCCGTCTAAGCCACAGTCACTCAGCCGCACTGTTTCAGATTAATCCACTGCAGCAACCAACGTCAATCTGTACAAAAGAGTCTGAATAGGACAAAATGAGCTCTGATGTAAGCAACAAACAGGACAGAAAAGGAGTTTGGAACAGAGCAGGAAATGATGAACAGACAAGAATGTATGCTGTGGACCTCTAGAGTCAGTGTAAAATAACTCTTGTGCAACAAATTCAGATAAGAGTAACAAGAAACTGAAAAATAGAACAAACACTACAGGGAAACTCTTAAAAAAATAATAAAAAATTGTTTGTTACTTGGTCAGTTTGGACGCTTAAGTCTTTACATGAAAACCACATCGTCCAGTCTGCTCTTGAAGATATTTTACCATTTCACTGCATTAACTTGATTTATATAGAACATTGTAACTTCGAAGGCTGTTTTTGCAAAATGTATTTTTCCTTCAATGAAGACATAAAGAACAGCCCTTAAACTATCACCTACCCCAAACTTTCAATGTTATACTTAAGGTTTGTAATTTGTAGTTCTAAGTTTGGTTTATTCAGGTTCTAGCTCCATAAATGAATGAAGCAAGCAAATTTAAACGCATCTATCAGATTTTCAGATATATATGCTCCAAATATATGTAATTTTGGCCATTTTCACACATACAGTGCCTTATTTATACAAAAAAATTACACTGGAGGTTAAAGGTATTGCAGCACCGCAGCGTCATGAGTTTGATTCTGGGCCTCAACCCTTTGCAGAAAGTCTGCCTTCTCTCTCTCTCTCTCTCTCTCCCCATTTCACGCTACAAAACAAATCTTTAAAAAAAAAAAAAAAAAAAAAAAAAGGAACAATACATGATGAAAAACTTACATTTATATTTTGTCATGTAACTTAACTACAGAAAGATTCAAATCCATACCTCAAAATTTAAGATTTGTTTCCCAAGTACTCAACTATATTCACCTAATGACTT
The DNA here is from genome assembly GCA_019453435.1 of Rhinogobius similis. Classification (NCBI taxonomy): domain Eukaryota; kingdom Metazoa; phylum Chordata; class Actinopteri; order Gobiiformes; family Gobiidae; genus Rhinogobius; species Rhinogobius similis. The sequence goes on along the minus strand of CM033627.1, from coordinate 9,692,959 downwards.
AAATTCATTGCTGCTCCTGTCTTCAGTCGCTCCAAAACCACTTGGCGAAACGAAAGGAGAAACGAGGTAAAAATGGACACAACAGTTATGATTTGTAATTAGTTTCATGGTTTTGAGATTCAGAGACGGCAGCAGATAGAACATGTCCAGCGTTCGCCCGACAGGAAGCAGGAAATGAAGTCGAACAAGCCGTAGTAAATACTGCATTATGAAACGGGCTGTGGAAAATGTAGGACACAAATGGCACAAGAGAAAGTTCACCCAGTTAAGAACCAACATTTCAAACCAAAGACAATAAAAACATTGTGCAAGTGACACAGTATTGATGTCCACAGTTTAATTAATTGAACAAATAAAGATATGCACAAAAACACAACCTTAATACACAATATGTTATGTACAGAATAGAAATACAGGAGCTTCACAGTAAAAATAAGACTTGGCCCCTTCACTTGAAATGTAAATCCGTTTGTTCACTCGAGCTCAGTGTATCGCGCGAACATGGCTTTTCTGACGGCGTCCTTGTACGTGTCCGAGGGCGACAGTTCATACGCAGCTCCTTTTACGCCCAAACCAGTGCCTTTAGTCCTCAGAGAAGCCTGGGGAGGAAAACAATGCCTTATCATAAAAATCAGACCAACTGAACCAGGTTTCTGAAGGATATAAGTCCCATTGCTGCTTATAAATCGATATTTGATTTTGTGAGAGTTGCATTAACAAATACTCTTCTGGGACATGCTTTCTTATTACAATTACCACATTTTTCCTTTCTTTGGCAAAGTATCGTTGCTGGAATAATGCTATTTTTACACCTTTTTTTTTTTATCTTTGGCATTATTGGTAATTTACTTTATATTTTGACTCTTCTCATCAAAGGAGTTAAATGTATATAATTATCTGAGTACTATATTCACCTTTTTCTTTCATAGAACAAAATGTGTGACTGTAAAAGGCTAGGCTTACTTGACCGTTCTCAATATATCCATCATCAATTAATTAAATTCAATAACCTTAAGTGTTATTACTGAGATTTTCAGCCCAAAAAAATTAAATACATTCTTATTTTTCATAAATCGACAGTGTCTGCATTGTTTGTTGTCGTCATAATGGAGCTCAACAGTCACCGCCCACCGATTTATTCCTGAAGTACATTTTTAACTCATTTGTCTCAGAGATTGTGATAAAAAAGTATATTATATGTTTGAAAGCTCCAGGCTAATGAGCTATATGGTAAGTAATGTTGAATAAGCTATTTCTGAAACTTAATAAGCAGTAAAGTTATAACATTTTACCAAATTTTAAGTTTTACATGTGTTTTTTTTCTGAAAACAACTGCATTATGGACATTGTCACCTCAGAGCTGTTTAACCTCCATTGTGACTTTAAACTCTTAATATTTGAATTTTCCTAAACTGAATGAGACTTTTACTTTGAGAACCGCGTCAAACTTCCCAGCGTGCGTGACAGTTGAGCTCCATTATGTCGCACAGCTTCAGTTTAGTGCATTCTTACAGCGATGGGCGTGGTGATCCCCTGCTGGTGCCGTCCCAGGCCTTTGCCCTCCTGCCAGCCCATCGCCTGCAGCATTTTGTTTCCGATGTTGTCGCTGGTCAGTCCGTCTTTAGTCGGCTGCTCGTAGCTCCTGAAGGGAAAAGGGAAACAAAAGGTTAGGGTTTTTGATTGATATCACTATTGCTTATCAGTAAACGCTAGAAAAAATAACCGCAACAAACAATAACAAACGATCTGAGCAGGAAATCGAATGTTTGCCTTCTAGATATTTGAAATACAGTTGTGTTTAGCCTTTTTCCTTTTGTTCCTTTTCTTTGTGTCTTGAGCTGTAAAATGGTTTTCATTGTTTTTGTTTTGTTAATTACTTTAATGTATGAGTGGATATGGATGGCATAGAAGTGAAGTGTGGAAGTTTGTGAAGATAAAAAGAAAGAAAAAGAAAAGGGAAATGTGATATACAGAATAATTATCTACATTTTAGCTAATAAACTGTCAAAGTGTAAATGAGTGAGTAAAATTACCAATGTCAACATACATAAATAACAATAAACAAACTAAAAATAAACTAATACAAAAGATTAAGCTTAGCAACTGTTTTTTTTTTTTAATATTACTTCTTCTAATTTACCAAAAACAAAAGAAAAGTCAGAATTGACAGAAATTATGATTTGGGAAAGCGGGAAATGTTTTATAATTCACTGCTGCGTTTAAGTTTTGTAACTATTCTCCATCAATGTATATCCAACTATGATGCTTACAAAATTGTCAGTTTTTCAAATATTGGCAAAGTATCAGTGTATAAATATAAATACTAGTTTTCCACTCACACTGTGGCGACTGGGGGATGTTTCTTGAATTTCTTCTTCGGTGCTGGAGGTTCAGGGACTCCATACTTCTCTCTTCTCTCTGCAGCTCGGTCTCTGTATTTCAGCTGCACTCACACACATTTGTTCACTTAGAGCAGCACAGACACTCATAAATCACATCAGAAAAGACATTAGGAGGAATTATTCTACAAAAAACTATTCAGCAACTCAGCCAATACTCCAAGACAAAGGATTAAAATCTTGTATTTGTGGAAGATCTTAAATAATTTTCACAATTTCTCTTAGTCTTGTACTGTATTCGTTCGGTAGTTCAGTTTTCTCTCTAATGTCCATGAAAAAAACAACCAACATTAATCTAAACTGTAACAAGTGCAGAAAATGGGCCATTATTGATTGTATTCAGTCTAAATGCAGCAGGGTTCATAGAAATGTGTTCAATGTCCAACAAACAAATTATGGCGGTGAGTCAGTGCATTTCATTTTGTTTAAGACTGCATGACATTCTAAACAGAACCATTTGCAATTCTTCAGACGAGCAATTTGATGTGCAATTTGCATTTAAGTAGAATTTTGTTCAAAATTCAGATTTTAAACATGTCCAGTGGCATTAACATTTGGAAGAAGACTGAAACATGAACTAAACTAATCCAAGAATCACATGCAGAACATGTTCGCTGACCTCTAAAATATAAATTGATGTTGATTGGTTGATGATGTTTTGATAACAATTAATGTTGCGTCAACCTAACTTTGTCAAATTCAAAGAGATGTGTCTAACTATTAAAAGTTATTGTTTTATTATGTACTGTCACATGAATTGACTTGTACCTCTGCTTCTCTCCTCTCAAGCTCATCCAGTTCAGCTTCAGACAGCCTGGTTCTCCTCTGAATTTCCAAATTTTGCTGTAAAGAATGAAACAAACCGCAGTCATGTCTCTCTCGTTATTATTCATATCTCTTCGTGCATTCTGCACACAGAGTGAGCAGATGGCAGTGTCGTCTCCCGCCGCAGCCTCACCTTGTGGAGGTCAGAGAGCTGCTGGTGCCTTAATAAACCCTCCTTCGTGGGGAACTGTCTCCGGCACAAAAGACACACCATCTTTGTCCAGTCGGTGATTCTGGCCTCTTCATCGGCGCTCACCTCCTCCGGGTCACTGTCGCCGCTGTAGAGCGCCACCAAACCCTGACAGAAGAGAAGAAGGTCAGAAAATATTATATTAAAAAGAATGAATGATGGTAGTGTTGTGTTCATTCAAACTAGGTTTTTGTTTCTATTTAATCTATGTTCTTTGGTGAATCATTGAGGACATGGTCAGACGATGATAAATTTAAGCTTGTAGATAAAGACTATAAACTCTGATTCTTTCAAAAAATATTCTTTTTTAAGCTGTAGATCACATCTTATTACAACATAAAAAGATTGAACCCCCTTAAAAAATTGTTTTTTTTGCTGGGATTATTTATGCAAATCTGTTTTCTACGTAAATACCAGTTACTTATTACTTATCCCATTCAAGTGGGACCAGTGGAAAGATGGGCCATTATCTAATGCCATACTGGGGAACATTCTAGCCAGGCAAAGCAATAACATCTCTGTGGATACAAGTGGGCGTTGAATCTTCAACCAAAAATGTACATTCAATGCCGTGATATTACTATAATCTTGTCTTAAATATTTGTGTCTCTAAAAGAAGACAACATATTTTGAAAACTAAAACAGCATAAATATATCACTTTTCCACAAACACAAACCTTTATTTTACCAAAGGGCAGATTTTCCCACTGATCTGTTGTTAAAAAGTTTGGTTTGTGAAAAACTAATAAGCGTTCACATTGTTACTAAATTATTACAAAGTTATAAAATTCAACAACAAAGATTTTGAACCCCTAACCCTAATAACGTTTCTCCAAACTGACTGTATTTACTTGATTGCTGATCTGCCGTTAGTGTATTTTGTTTTGCAAAGTCTGGCTGCTTTTGGCTGTTTTGATGTCAAAATGTAACATTCAATTGCTTGACAGTTTCATTTAATTTTCATTGATTGCTTTGGTCAATTGTGCAAACTAATAAACGTTTTCATTCTGAATATATTATTACTTCAACTACAACCACAGAACAAACCTTGGTGGCAGCAACAGCAGCAGCAGCAGCAACAGGCTCTGGCTCTTGACTCTTAAATGGTTCATTCACAGATTTTTCTGGCATTTCAATTCCTCCCATTTGCTGAAATTACCAACAACAATAAATTAAGTTGTTATATGTGACCAAATAACAGAAACTTTCCATTATTGTACAGGTTTTTAATTCACCTTCTTCTCAAACAAGTAGAATCCAGCGTCAGCAGAGGCAGACTCTCTCCTCTCTTCTTCTCTGGAAGCACCTGAACTGTTCTTGTTTTCCTTTTGTCTGTTTAAAGTTTTGGCCCAACGCTCCATGTCCTTTGCAATCTGCCAGACAATTTACACCAAGCATACATAAAATGAAATAAAGCAAGATTAAATAACAAGATTAAATGTTTTTGTAGTCCGTTACCTGTTGTGCGGACTTGCTCTTGGGCTTTTCCTTCTTCTCTTTTGGCTCTTTAGTTGAATTTGTTGCATTTGTTGCTGTCGTTTCCTCTGCGTTTGTCTCTGAACCTGGAGCTGGGACATACGTCTGCTTCTCAGTGTCCCAATACAGATACTGCTGCGTCTCTGAGTTGTAGTAATACTGTTGAACCCAAATAAACATGTTGTTGAATACAGACTGATGTGAATTATGTTTGTAAAGCTTTGAAGTTGGACTGTACCTGGCTGGTGGGGTCATAGTAGAGCCCAGTCTGAGGGTCGTAGTAGTAACCTGAAGATTCGTCGTATTGATAAGAGGAAGTGTCCGGGACGACTGCGCCTACGAAAAAAGAGATACAGTAGTTCAGAGAAAGCAACTGAGACAAATATTCACACGGCAATATTCCGTTTTTACTTCATTTTCACACCTAAACTTCTGTTGTAACTTATTGCACTTGGTTTAAAACTTTTGGCTTTTAAAGTTGTAAATGTGCTTTAGAGATAAATTTTGACAGTGACAAAGACCACAAAACGTAATTAAATATACATAATTTATTGTTTTCTTGTATATTGTGCCACCCATTTCCTAATAAGGCTGCACGATTTGGGGGAAAAGTCTAATTGCCACTTTAGTATTGTGATTGTAATTTTTGATTATGTTTGAACAGAATCTTATTATTAAAGTTGACATTTAAATATTTTGACAAATAGACTGAAAAAGGCTTATGAACTGATAAACTAACAAAAAATACCCTGTTTATTTCAGAACATGTTTGTACAGATCTTAACTACACATTTAGCAGATTTTATGCAGAATTATACAGAACATTTTGTCAATTGTGGATGAAATTGTGGCGCTTTAAAAATTGCAATCTTTGAAATTTGCATCCATTAAAATTGTGATTTAAATTTGATTACGATCCATCTTGCAACCCTAATTCCTAACCATCACAAATAAAGCTGGTGTATCTCTATTTTAGTAAATTAGTAAAATTATTTCCTTCTTCACCATAGAGTACATTGTCAATATTCAGTCTTAATTTTAATGCAAATGACCCTATTTACAATGAGCCAAAGGTGAGTAAGAGTTAAATTCGCCGCACTGTTTATCCCAAATGTTACAGCTGTGTAAAAGTGATTTGCTCTTACCTGATGCGCTGGCCAGAGCTGTTGTTGCAGGATTAGACGAAACTGGCAGTGACGCAGTGAGAGCAGCTTGTGCAGCATCAGCGGGATTCACTAACTGCAACGTACATTTAATACACATTTTAAGTCAAGGGTTCGGACACATTTTCAACATAAAATTCAGCCGCTTTTCAAGCAACTTCAACGTAAACTCGCAAGTTTTTTTCAAGCATCTTTATATTTAACTCAGCCCAAACGCACTGCCGTCTTTTTGCATTCAGGACATAAACAAACTTGCAAATGTATATTTCAATTGCAGTTTCTGATTTTAAACAAAATAATGTAATGATTCTCTCCCAATGTGCGTTTGAGAATGTCATTGAGACAAAGTATCAAAAGAAATTACCAGAAGAAGTGTAATTTGTTGGAAATTTTGGACAAATCAGAGGTTATTTCCTGTATTTTAGGGTATTTGGCATGAAACATGACATAATTAGGGTGCACGGTGGCAGAGCGGCTAGAGCTCTCAATAAGGAGATCGTGGGTTCGAATCCTGGACCACCCCAACATCGTGGTTTCGAATTCCGAACCACCCTAACATCACACGATCTCTCTGGGTGGTCTGCATGTCCTCCCCGTGTTACCGTGGGTTCTCTCCGGGTTCTCCGGCTTCCTCCCACCGTCCAAAGACATGACTGTGTAGGTTAATTGAGAACTCTAAATTGTCCCTAGTGAATGAATGTGAGAGTGAATGGTTGTCTGTCCTTGTCTGTCTCTCTGTGTCAGCCCTGTGACGAGTTGGCCACTGTCCAGGGTGTACCCCGCCTAAGGCCCAAAGTCACTGGGATAGGCTCCAGTCACCCGCGACCCCTAACGAGAATAAGCGGTAGAAAATGAATGAATGAACATGACATAATTAGCATGTAACTCATTAATATGCATGAAAAAGTGCATTGACGGCTCAGTAACTCGGAGTCAGCTCCAACAAGAACCAGCGTTGTGAGGAAAAGCGCAGCTCCCATTCTTGTATTTAAACTGAGACAAACTCATGGCACAATGCACAGACGCAGAAATAATTTTGAAGGGGCACGTATAACATAACTGTACACCACGCGTCGTATCCAGTTATAGTTCTTCAAAACAAACTGAAGAAAGTGCCCTTTACTGTCAAAACACGTAGGATACAGATTGGCAAGTTTAAATTTCAAGCATTTTCAAGCACTTATTTATTTATTTTTTTACAATATTCAAGCACTTCCCCAGCCTTGAAAACAACACAGTAAAATTCAAACATTTTCAAGGATTTCAAGCACTCGTACGAACCATGTAAATCAGTTCAACTGGAGGCAACTGTAGAAAAACTAAACTTAATTCATTCAGTCAGAATAGTTCAACAGTACAATATTATTCTATGTAATTGTAATGTAATTAATGTATTGTTTATAGTTTGATTAAATAATTATTATAAAACGTGTGAGTGTCATGTGTTTGCTGCCGTTTACCTGCATGGGGACCGGAGCCATCACCACGGGCTGATAAACCTGAGCTGATTGTGACAGGACCACACCAGGAGGCATTAGTGCTGGAGCAGCTACAAACAACATTCAAAACAAACAGTCATTAAAGCTTAACCAGAAGAACTGCACAAACAGATACAGTCTCCTGTACCTCCGAGTAAACCGTCTCCAACAGGGGCCAGGCCTTCAGGAAGCTGATAGCTCTGCTCCAGAAGAGAAACAAATACAGCAATGTAAAAATCTAACACAACCAGTTTAATTTTTGCTTGTCCTTGTGTTTAAGACTTACCTGTTGGGCATAGGTCTCCGGAGCAGTCATGAAGGCTGAATTTGCCGCTGCTGCTTGTTTTAACTGCAACATAGAAATGAAGTACACTTTAAAAGTCTAATGTGGTGCCTGATGTAATATTCAACATTTCCTACAACAATGAACTAAAGGATGAAAAGAACAGAGAAAAACACACATCTATTTTGATTCAGTTTAAAAAAAGCACTGATGAAATATTAAATCAAGACAATAAGTGATATTTGTACTCTCCACATTTTAGGAGCGTAGATTGAGCGGTAAATAGTGAACCTCTACAGACCCTGCTCTAATCCTCCTGTCAATCTCACGCTCCCCCTTCTCTCACTCGTGAACAAGACCCCGAGATACTTGAACTCCTCCACTTGAAGCAGGGACTTTCCACCCACCCGGAGAGGGCAAGTCACCAATCCGTTCAGATGTGTTTATGGTGTACAGTATGTAAGCTGGATGATGTTACAGAGTTATTTTTATAAACTAAACTTCAACGCTAGATTGACAGCAGCACAGTGCGTAACATTTCGGACCTGGCTGGAGGACCACTGAGCAGCCGCGATGGCCGTGCTGGCAACAGAGAGCGCGTTGGCCCGGATCCCGTCGGCCAGAGCAGAGTCCCTGGAAAACACAGATGTCCAATTAATCTGGCTCTACTGTAACTGCCAGACACAATTCCATGTCATTCTGGCACAGGACAAGACTATAATCCAGTGTAATAGTTCAGTACATAATGGGTGAAATATGAGCTAAACGCCTCCAGAAAAGGTCGACATTAATGCCCTCCGACATCACGCATTAATCAAACTCTTTAAAGTACTTTTGGATACCTGAACATAATGTGCAATATATGTGAGGAAATAAGGTAGACATGGCAAAAAATGATTAGCACGGTTTTCTTGGGGCCAAATCATGATTTTGATTTTATCACGAATTATCTTCACTTTGTATTTTTCTGTTACCTATAATGCTGATTAGATTTGCAATTTATGTTTTAATAATAGGATTCTGTTCAAATTCACATTTTAAAACACAATTTTGTTTTGTTGTTTTGTTTGCCTTTGTCACTTTTAGTCGTGTCTTTGGTGCATTGAGTTACATTTGTTGTTTGTAGTTTTTGTTGCTTTTGAACATATTTATCACTTTTGATCAGGCTTTTGTTGCTTGTGTCAGAACATGTTTGTACAAATCCAAACTACAGTGATAAGCGTTTTTATTCAAATCAAAGCAAGACAATTTGTTGTCTGTGGAAATGATTGCACTTCAAAAATTGCAGTCTTTGCGATTTGCCAATTGCATCCATTAAAATTGCGATTTTGTGTCAATTTGGTTTAACTGTGCAGCTCTTAGCCTTTAAGAGGTAAATAAAGTCATCTGCTCAGAGGCTAAACAACAGGAGAAAAGTGTGTTTGAACATACAGCTGCATTAAAGAGACAAACAGTGAATCGCGATACCACGATTTCCCAAAAATAACAGATTGTCACAGGGACGAGCTCACAATTTGATTTTTATCACCGTATCGCCCAGCCCTAAAATAAGGTAGAGAAAATTCAGCCATTTCTTTCCAGCAAAGGATACAGAACAAAAGGCTAAAAACACAACAGTGAAGCCCTGAAAAGACTCGAACAGGACCTAAAAACAACCCCTTCCTGAACATTACAGAAAATCAGATGGTGAGTGTGAATAGAACAAAACACAACTCCTGGTATGTTTTCCAGCTATATAAATTATTCTCACTCACTTTCTGGCACTCTTCGCATAATCCACACCAATAGTTTTTCCATCGAGCTTCAGAGGAGGCTGAAGGCCCTGGAGGATGTTAAGCAGCTGTGAAGCCTCCTGTGAAACCAGTTAAACACATCCTCATGAGTCAGTCAAACAAATTATAATGATTAATAATAAAAACCTGAATATATTCATACCAGTGGAGAAGAGAGCTGCACAAAAGCAAACCCTCTGTTCTGTCCCGTCTGTTTGTCTTTGATGAGCCGAATGTGTCCAGCGTTCAGGTTCACGAATGGAGCCAGTAATGACAAAATACCATCAACAGAAGAAAGAGGCGCAATGTTCCTCAGAATGATCGCTGTGAGCAAAGCAGAGATAGTAAAACAATTATAGCAACAGAAGAAGTGTACAGCTGTACAAATGAAGAACCAAAAACTGATGATTGTACTTTGCAAATTCCATCAATTATGTTTGCTTGTTTAAAAACAGAGCTTAGTGAGTAATGCATTGGGCTTGCGTTGGGTCAGGTGCTCATCAAGCAGGAAAAGCTACACATCTTTAAAAAAAAAAAAAAAGCGAGAAGGGACATCTTTGCATTTTGACCTGAAAGGTCTCGTTAGGACATAACGTTTTGAAAGTGAGAACACGTGCTATAAATAGCAATTGAAGACACTACAGCGTACACAAGTATGTAGACAAGAACGCCACAACATGAAACTAATACAAATCTAAAATAAGACAACCAAGAATTAACATGGAAAAATCAAGTGCCGGAGAAAAAAAAAAGAACATTAAGTAAATACATTTGTATTTCTGCAACTTTCTGAAGATCTCAGATCTTGCATTCATTTTCTACCACTTGTTCCCTTTAAGAGTCGCGGGGGACTGGAGCCAATCCCAGTGACTTTGGGCCTTAGGCGGGGTGCACCCTGGACAGTGGCCAACTCGTCGCAGGGCTCGAGATATTGCAGATCTTGCGATGTATTGGAAAACAACTTTAACTATAAATAGTGACACTCACTGTCTCCATTGTTCCATTGACTCAAGTCTCCCACTTGAGCAGCGCCACATCTGAAGCACTTTTGTCTTTTCCGGAAATTGTAAAGACCACACTGCAAAAGTATACAATACAATTATACTATACAATTATTATGACTATATCATTGTATTGAATTGTTTCATTATAAAATTGGATTCTAATCATTTTAACAAGAAAAGAGAGGATAAGCACTTACTGAATTGCAAAGCCAGTTCTCTGCTTTCTGTCGTCTGTTACTATAGTGCACTGCAATGCTTTTGCCTTGGATCTCCAACTTGTTCTGTAAAAATCCCAAACTAGAGTCATTTCTGCCCCGCTGAATACAGTGCCCCACCGCATGAGTGAGCACAGCCGGAACAGGAAAGAGTGGCTAGACGCTCTTTGGGGTTAAAGGGGGACAGAAGTGGAGAGAGCGCTTCAGAGAGGGCAGCGAGTGTGTGCCAAACGAGCTCAAATATTCAAAATAAATCAGTGTTTGGGACCGGAGTGCTGCCAGCTCATCTGTGTCTCACTCCAGTCTTCGGATGTTATATGGAGATGAGATGTGCATATCCAAGTGACAGAGCTGGAGCAAGTGTGCAAAGGAAACTATGACATCTTTTCAATGTAAGGAAAAGTGCCTGTTGTAGTAGACTAACCATGTCATTTATCATAGCAAATGATTTTACACTGTAGCCCTAAATGGATTGCATTATATTTCGTGCATCAATGTCTTATGGAAAGTCAGTAAATTGGGTCTGTAATCGCCAAGAATAAAGTCTAAACTTGGTGATTGTTGAGGCAACCTGATTGGTCTCCATCCATCGTGTTGAATCTTGCAAGTGATAAAACTCCACGAAGGCGAAACCTCGGCTTATACCTAGAGACAGCATTCAGATATAGACGGGAGGCGTGTTAGTGAGAATGCCTTGGTGCAACATGTAAACTCACAATCGGCTTGAACAGTGGCAGGGATGTAGCTTAAAAGGCAAAAACAGGGAGGTGATTTGTTCTGCAATGAGATCAAGATTACCTCTCCATACCAACAAACCCAACATGTGCAGTCCACTGATGGCTGATGAAAGGGGCTTTTTTGTTAATGTAGAGATAGATACAGTGTGTGGAGGGACGATGGCCCTATAAACCTGTTATTATTTACCTGTGCGTTTCTTCATGAGGCGAATGTCCACAGGTTGTGGCCCAGGCAGCTGTTCAAGTGCTGTGCGAATCTGCAAAACAAGGTTGGGTTAATTTAGTAAACTTAGAAGCGAATAAGTAAAAAAATGATTTTGAACAAGTACAACTTAGTATGGATCTTTATAAATATGCCTCCCCGCAATTCAAACCATCCCGAAGCTGAAAGAACCATATAATGTACCTGACTATTACACATTACTATTTTTGGGTAAATTTTACAACATTTATTTTACTTGTTTAGGGAAAGGAAACTGGTTTATACAATACATTTGACATATTCAGTTTTAATTATTAAAATGGGTGTATTTCATTAAGTTTGTGCTGTAGTAGTTAAAAAAATATTGCCATTAAAATGTATTTAAAAAAGTGATATCTTGCAGAATATCATGCACCATGTATTGACTATCACGTGTATCACAAAACTGGGATTATTGTACTGATACTGTACTATATCACATTCTGAGGGACCCTGTGATTCCCAGCCCTGCTGTATTTGCTGTGCATTGTGCAGTGAGAGTGAATAAGCGTACATCATCTTCAGTCACGTGAAGAGACAGGCCCCGGAGCATTATAGTCTTGCTTTCTTCATCGGACTCCATCCTCCCATCCTGATCTGGATAGTCCATATCATACTCATCGTCTGAGTCGTTACTGTGGCGTCGCTTTCGACCTCTCTGTCGAAAATAAAGACAACAAAATAATACCACTGCCTTGGAATTAAAGATGACCAAATAAATCTTGTGTTTTTCTGCATACCTCTGGACTGTAGTCATCATATCGATCCCTGTGTCTGTCATCACTCCATCGATCATAATCTCGATCCTCGTCTCGGTTTCTTCTGTCGTGGTAGTCGTCGTCGTCTCTGTGGCTGCCTGAGCCGTACCTACCGCTGCGTTCACCTCGGCTGAGTCTGCAACACGGCCAAAGAAGGATCACAATCACTTAATTTTGCCCCCCATATTCTGGAAAGTATTTCATATTTGTTCCAAATCTGGGGAGGCAGACTTTGGGTAGGGCTGGGCGATTAACTGAATTTGTATTGAGATCCAGTCACTTCTTTGGCTGTCAATAATGATTATTTTAGTAGTGCCAAGAGAGTAAAAATCCTTTATTGACACAGGGACACGCTGACATGTTTCAAACCCTTATGGGTCTTCATCCATTTTCACTCTTAGCAGTTTTAGACTTTTTTTCCACGGATCCTTGAAGAGCAACCCAATTTTTTCAAGCACTCACTTATCTCTGTTAGATTATTTCAGAAGGTCAACAACCTAGCAATAATTTAGTTGTATATTAAGACTTTTTAAATACATTACATACTATATATAAAGGTCACTGAATGAATATCCACTACTGCGGCTCTAACTTACGGCACACCACGGACAGTAACTTTTCGTCACATTCTTACCTTTTATCACCTCCCATAGTGTAGCTTGTATAAACAATCTGTAGATAAAATATAAGAAAAGGAATCAAATTAGAAAGGTGTAGCTAAAAACAAGGGCGTGCCGACAGTTCATGAGACGGCAACTGTTAAAGCAAATAAATAAATGATCAATTCAACACTGTCATTAGGATAAACATTTAGCAACAACATATACAATGAAAATGCATATATTGTTGACGTTTTACTCACAGTTATGCATGTATTATTTGCAAAAATCGACCAGATCTGTTTGGTTCTTCGTAGCTTTTCTTTTCGGTCACGGCACCGGAAGCGCGTCTTCTTCAGTTTAAGAGCAGCGACAGCAAACTAGTAACACGCCCTCTAGCGGCCAAATCTGTCATTACACAGTGACAGATTATGCCATAGTAACCGGTTCACTTTTCTATGTAACCTGTGGTTGTGAATCACTGCTCTAGAATTATAATGAAGTGATGGCACGACAGTAGCCTAAATTAAGTATTTTATGGTTCTGTATCATCTTTATTAACGATAAAATTATTACTTATTAGAAAGCAGCTTTCCAGGTAGGAGAAGAATGTTTGGGTCACCAAGAGTATCCAGTAAAATTGGGATCACTGGGATTATTTAAGGATTTTAGATCGTTAAAATTTTCTTTTCAATTTTTAATAAGCACTAAGACAGTTGGTTCTCACTTCTAATGACTCTTAAACCTATGGAACATTAGTTAGTTAGCTGGGCTTTCCCAATTAGTCTTTACAAGTTTACTTTATCTAATGCCCATGTTCTACAAAAGGAATTATTTACAATTATATGACGTTAACAGCAGGGTTTTAGAGCATCAACGCTATACAACGAAGCACAAGACGCAAATAATAGTAAAAATATGACTTCAACCATTTTGGAAAAACTGCCAACAAAAATTAACATCACTGCGCACTTCTCTTTCACGACCACTAGATGGCACTGCACTGCACGTGAGAGATGCTACTGCAGCGCTGAAACAACCTGCTTCTCCATTGAGTTATTACAGCATTTTTAGTGCGAAGATACAGCAACTTATGGCATCTAAAAGAAAACCATAACAGTCTTAGCAACAGTTAATGATTGAGACATCTTTTATTCGTCTCTAAATTCACGCTGTTTTTTTGCATCACGGCTCGACATCTCCCGACAGTGACCCACCACGAAAAAGGTAGCATGATGCTAACATTAGCTAGCCTTTCTGTTTTAAATGTCATTTTGTTATTGTATAATACACGTTTGGGGAACTATTTTAAGTTGAAAATGATGTTATGACTGCATTTTGAGATAAAAAGTACTTAGATCTTTATAATTTTTTAGCTTTATCCGTTGTGGCTAACTTAGCTCAATGACATTCCCATTTGTTCCCTCAATAGAACCATCGTAGTCTATTTTTATTTATTCATGGACATTAACCAGACAGACAGAACAGAATAAAACATACATAATTTACGCACCCATACATTCACATAGAATACAATAACCAATAAAAAAAAATAAAGTAATTATACGTGCTGCTGGGATTGAATATACAAATAAACTGACTGAAATATATGGTGGTTATTGATTTTTACTCATTTATTTTTTGCTGAAGGGTTTTATTGATTAGAACAATAATAATCATATGTTGTCTCCTTTTTCTCTCATTATAATGTGTGCTTTTTTAGCCAGTAATCTCTATGGCTGAACCAGAGTTGCTGCTCGACTCCAACATTCGACTATGGGTGGTGCTGCCCATCGTCTTCATCACATTTCTAGTTGGTGTTATTCGGCATTATGTCTCAATTCTGCTTCAAAGTGACAAAAAGCTGACACTGGAGCAAGTGTCTGACAGGTTTGTACCAAGTGCTTGAGCGATAAGATGATTTTAAAAAGCTACTAATTTAATATTTTTATGTTTTTATCTTCTCATTTCAGTCAGGTCTTAATTCGCAGCAGAATCCTAAGGGAGAATGGAAAATATATCCCTAAACAGGTAGCTGTTTACAGTACACACGAGGGCTTCAGGTCCTTGTGACAGTAGTAGATACATTTCTTTATACACTAAACTATGTCATGGCATTTTAATAGCATTCTCTACTGTATTTTCAGTCATTTTTGATGAGGAAGTTCTATTTCAACAATCAAGAGGATGGATTTTTCAAGAAGACCAAAAGAAAAGTAGTTCCACCATCCCCGATGACAGGTACAGTATGTAGCTAACTTGAATGTACCTTGACATAATTCTCGGTTTATATTTGTGTTCTAATTAAGACTGCATTTAACTTCTTCAGATCCCAGTATGTTGACAGACATGATGAAAGGAAACGTGACAAATGTGCTTCCCATGATCCTCATTGGAGGGTGGATTAACTGGACCTTTTCTGGATTTGTAACAAGTACGTATCTTTGAGTATCCCAGCCTAGGCTTACTGTATATTGCAACATTTATTTATTTTGGATTAACTGTCTCATGTTTTACAGCCAAGGTTCCCTTCCCCCTCACATTGCGTTTTAAGCCGATGCTGCAACAAGGAATAGAGCTGCTCTCCCTGGATGCCTCCTGGTATACTTATATCAATAATATATGTAGAGTCATTATTATAAACCTAATTGATTATTGACATCAGTTTATAATTGTGTTCCGGTTTAGGGTAAGCTCAGCCTCTTGGTACTTCCTTAATGTCTTTGGACTAAGAAGCATGTACTCATTAATCCTAGGACAGGACAATGGTAAGTTTGAAGAAAAATAACGTGTATCAAATTGTCAAAGTAGATTCATTCAACAGGTTAGAAGTGTAACCAGATGTAAAGAGAACGACTTATAAAGAGAGTTATGATTTCTGTCAAAGAGAGAGTTAGATGTGTGAACAGATGCTGTTTATGGAGGCAGATGGTTGTCTGCAGCAAAAATGTATTAATGAAACAACCTTTTTCACATTGTATTGTTTTGACTGTTCACAGGTGCTGATCAGTCCAGGATAATGCAAGAGCAAATGAGCGGTGCAGCTATGGCAATGCCAGCAGATACAAATAAGGCATTCAAGGTATGAATTTGCTAAGATTTAAAATGTTAAGAATTACGCTATATATTACAAATAATTAGCATCAAAGTTGTATTTGATTGGTTTATGTATGTTTGAGAAACCCTGCATTGTCCTGCATTTGAGCATTGAGTGCTCAGAAAATTTCTGTTTTCACCTACCCGCTATCTCCACCTACTTCTCTGTAATTAGGTGTGCAATTTTGAACAGGTAGACAACTGTTTCCATTACTAAGCAGCAATAGATTAATATTGCCCTTTACAATGAACACAGTGTAAAATGGTGATCTAATTACGTTTTAGTTTAACATAAACTAAAACATCATCTTGGGCTTTTATGCTATAATTACAGTTTAATTCATGCCACAAGTGGCTGAGTGCTAATCATAACACTCTTGCTTCCCAACAAGAAGGTTTGGGCTTCCATTACTTCAGTTTGCATGTTGTTCATATCCTTTAATTATTTTTAACCACAATTCATAAGGTTAAGGGAATAATAAACATTTCTTATTGTTTATTGATTGATTGTTTATTGATTGATTTATTGTTGATTTGTCTTTCCAGGCTGAGTGGGAGGCACTAGAGCTGACAGACCACCAGTGGGCGCTAGAGAATGTGGAGGACGACCTCATGAGCAGAGAGCTGGACTTTGATGGCATGTTCAGTAAAGAGTTACCAACCGGTATCTTCTAAACGTCTGAAGCCTTCAGGGATTTGCTTTGGTTAAAAACAGAAATGGGCCTGATCCCTCAATGTTATGCAACGTTTACATTCCTTTAAATTGTCCAAACATTTTCACGAGATTTTCCATTCCTTTTTATATTTCAGAGATGTAAAAACCATTGGCTTTATTGTAGTGTTCCATAACTTTCTGCTTCATCAGACTCTGCAGGACTTTTGTTTATAATAAGCATTAATATTGGTTTGCTGATGCAACAAGCTGTGAAGCGATCGAGCACCTTCAGTTCTCACATGTTACAAACTATTTGCCATTCTACATTTCAATTTTAGTTACACAAAAGACAACAATATTTAACAATACTGCATTTGCTAATTTAAATGTTATTATTAACTGTAAGATTGAACAAATGCGATGCTAGATCATTACATTGGACTCTGCTGAAATATTAAACTTTGATTTGTGTAGATGATTAATTTTCTAATGTATCTTTTTTGTTTTGTAATGTATAAAAGCCTGTTTGGACAAATCTGCGTTGGATTATTTTCATTACTGTCCATAGCAAGTCACGGCATGTCGCAAACTGTAACACTCATGGCTCAGGAAGAGTATTGGGTTTTGGGGGCTGTCTCTGTATTTCCTCTGATAAAACATGCACAACAGACAAAGTTTGAACTTCTTTTGAACAAAATCGTTACTTCACTTAAGTACATTCTACCCTTTGTGTGTAGTTGCCTTATCTGTATTAAGTTTGTCTTCTGCACCACTAATGTCATGGCCTTGTGTATTTATTTTGATAATATTTACTTTGCTTTATTCTAGTTCCTGTTTCCTACTTTGCAGTCAGTCACTCATCTTGCATGGCGGGTTTTGCGCACACTGCTACCCAAGTTGTACTCAACTGGTTAATTATCTGTAAAACATGTGAATGTGATCTGCCCTTTAAAGATACAGTACATAACTTTTCTGGAGAAGGGTCCACCATCTGCTTGTTTCTATGGAGATCTTTGTATGTTTGCCTGGACGGATTCAGAGTTTGGCATTAAACTTATCTATAAAAACAAACAGGCCAAGTTACTGGTCAGATCTGTGGAAAGGAGACCGCCCTCAGAAATAATGTATGCCTGCCAATATTCTCAACAATAAAAATATCTGTGATATTGTATTTCAGATTCAGATGTTTGATACCACACTGTGGAAGATTCCAGCCAATGTACAACTAACAACTGATGAAACCGCAGAATGTCACCATCAACGTGTTAAAGAATAACCCTTAAACAAAATTAAAAGTACTTTTTACTTTTCAGTCCAGTTAAAATATATAGTGGAGTAAAAAACACAGATACTTGGTCTCAAATGTAGTGAAGTAAAGCTAAAAAGTATCAACTAACAAGTAAGGAACAGTTACCTACAATTTTTACTGAAGTATTGTACTTTTACTTTTGTACTTTGTTATTTTCCACCACTGGGTAATTCTACCCCTACTTGAGTAATCATTTATTTGAAATAACAGTACTCTTGAGTAAAGGTTTTGGTTAGTCCCACTGTACCTCTACAAGTGACAAAATCTTTGTTACAACATTCAATGAATTTTCCTTTTCCTTGATCCGCTCCTTCAAATGTGATTTACTTTGTCTCATACAACTTAAAGTTCAAAATTCAGACAGTTACTTCTACTTGAGTGGCAGTTTCCCCATGTACTTTTTTACTCTTGAGTAATTTCTCCGACCACTACTTTGTACTTGTACTTGAGTAATATAATTTTGAAGTACCTTTACTCTTACTTGAGTAACATAAAAATGAAAATCAGCTGCTTGTTCCAGTAAAATGTCACTGTGAAGAGGTGTGGCTTATCAGTTCTGCAATGTTGAACAGGATGTGATGAACCTGTTTCTAAGCTGTTTTAGATTAGATAGTTGTGCTTTACGATGAGCAAAATGTCACGTGATTATCTATTTATGTTATAGCCCAATAATACGTACCAAAAAAAAAACAAAGCGCAATATGTCTCCTTTAAACTTGGTTCTCCGCCTGCCGTGATCTATGGCCGTGATCCGGGCTGGCTGTGACTGCGCGCCTCCGCCGCAGATCTCGGCTGTGCGTTACTTCCTGTGCGCGCTCCCGGCACCGGCACACTCGCTGCACGATGGCCGAGGGAGGCGGACCTGAGGCGGGTAGCGCCGCGGACTCGGGCTCGGGCTCGGAGCCGGTCGCTGCCGCCCAAGCCCCGTCGCCTTCTACCGAAAACCAAAAACAGACTATCGGCTCACTTTTAAAAACCACCCTGAGGAAAGGCGACGAATGGTAAAGATCTCAAAGACTTATTATTAGCTCCACTGTTTCAATTAGCATTAGCCGGTGAGCTAAGTAGTATCAAACAGGAAATGCTAGCATGCTAACTGTAGCTTTACATTGGCATCGGGTGCTGTTATGCTACTGGTACTTGGCAAGCTAATGTATCATTGGATAGCAAGCTAGTAGCTCTACATTTCACTTTCATTTCAGCTTTATATGGTATGATTATTTTAAAATACTAATGTGTCCTCAACAACAAGCGAAATGTTACTCTCAATCACCTGCCTCCATTGAAGTTACATTGCTTTATATGGTGCACTTGCGAGGCCTTTATAATGACAAGTTAGCTGGCACAGGCTGATAAAGGTTGATAGTTGATTGATAGAGCAGGCCCAGTGAGCTCTTGATAGTCAAACCGGTTTGTTTTAAATTGGCTTATCAGGAACTAATTATAACGAAATCATGTAAGTTTCGTTTTCGTTGAATAAAAAGCTAGCTGTCAAGTCAACAAGGATGTGGTCTACTTAACGCAGATCAAAGCCTAGTCATTGGCTATGTTTACAAGTAAATCAAAAATCTGGTCTGATATCTGGAGCTCTCAGATTATTAAAATATCATGTAAACACGTCTGATGTGAGTAGTGGGATTTGTTTTTGATTATTTACATTTGTGCAGATTTTGATAAGAAAACAAATCATTCAGTTTGCCAAATGAAAAAAATGGCAAAGTAAAGCGGCTAAAGAAAAATGAAAGAGAAAATGTTAAAGACTGAAATTGTTATTTGAACATTCATAATGCGTTTTCTCTCAAATACAAAGGTTACTCTAAAAATCCATTGATAAACTGATAATCAGACTTCTCATGGGCAAGTAAACGCACACCATAAATCAGATCTACTTGCCATGCAGCCGACCAGCAGAAGAATAGAGTTATCAAAACAAAAGTTAGATTTTTCTATCACAGTAAGAATAAATATACAATAAATCATATTTTTTTTTATTATCAACTAAACTCACTGGAGAAGATGAAATAAATTCACATATAACTTGACTAGTATAAAAATATAGAACCCTCACATCATATTATTATTCATTAGCTGTATTATGGTTGTTTATATTTACACATTATATACCTTGTTACATCTTTATGTACAATTTTATCACCCAATTACTGGATTATCTGAAGGTGATCTTTTTTTCTGACCATGTAAATATACCTCTTGTGTTAAAGTAAATGCAGTTTTTGGACAATTAACTCCATGACCTGAAAGATCTCGAGAAAAGGATGTTGATATGTAGCACTAATGTTTTATGCTGCATTGACTCTTGTAAAATGCATGTTTAAATTGGACTTTTTTCATTATAACAATCCTAATTCAGTCTATTTAGTTTTACATTATTACACCCAAAGCAATGTGTAATTCTTTGAAACAAAGCTCATTACCTAAATAAGATTCTCACAGGGATCGGATTAAGTGGTTCTAGTTTGCTGTAACTATATATGGGATTTGTTTTGGAAACTACTGTTGGCTGTGGAGATTTCTCTGCCCTTTGCATTTTGTAGTGTCACAGTAGCACCAGGAGAAAAGACGTGATGACATGTTCTCACTAATATTTTTTTAGGTATCTTATCGACAGCCGGTGGTTCAAACAATGGAAGAAATATGTGGGCTTTGACAGCTGGGACATGTACAATGTTGGAGAGCAGAGCCTCTACCCAGGACCTATTGATAACTCTGGCCTGTTCTCAGGTAAAACAAGAAGCGATCTTACTGTACACAAGATTTTGTTAGAATTAAAGAAAGTTTATCCAAACCTAAAACTAGTTCCACTTTGTTTTAGACCAAGAAACTCAGGCCCTGAAGGAGCACCTTATAGATGAGCTGGACTATGTTCTTGTTCCAACTGAGGCCTGGAACAAACTCGTCAGCTGGTATGGCTGCCTTGAGGGCCAGAAACCCATCGTTAGAAAGGTAAAGAATAATGCATATTTCTTGCAAAAAATCAAATCCAGCACTTTATAACTGTCACATTTTGTCCTGTCTGCAGGTGGTTGAACACGGCATGTTCGTCAAACATTGTAAAGTGGAGGTTTATCTGTTGGAACTCAACTTGTGTGAGAACGACAATATGGACAATGTCGTCACACGGCATTTTAGTAAAGCTGATACTATAGGTATGAACTATTTGTGATATTTATAACTTTACATTCATGTTTAAATGTCATGCACATTTTGTTTTCAGACACAATAGAGAAGGAGATGAGGACGCTGTTTAATATCCCTTCAGAGAAGGAGACGCGGCTGTGGAACAAGTACATGAGTAACACGTATGAGCAGCTGAACAAGCCGGACAGCACTGTCCAGGATGCTGGGCTGTTTCAAGGACAGGTGAAAGAACACCACTAACACCAACTTACCTCTTTGTGCCTGACATGTCTTTTGTGATTTCACTTTTTCTTGTCAGTACTCAGTGATATTATTATTACTGCTGTACACATGTTTGTCCAGGTTGTTGCTGAGTGGCAAAATGTACATATTTGTGCCAGCATAGTTATGAACATAATTTAGAAAAACACTTTCATTGTGAGTTCGCAAATGACACATGTTTTGCCTTTGAATTTCACAGGTTCTTGTAATTGAGCGCATGAATGAGGACGGCACATGGCCGAGACAAGCATCTCATCCCAAGTAAGTGGTCTTTCAATCACTTTTTGTGTAAAGTGTTTGCACCAGGTGTCTTTTATTTATTTGTATTCCTTTTCATTACTAGATCGAGTACAACTTCCTCCAGGAATTTCACTACCTCTCCAAAGCTCTCCTGCAGCTCCGCTGCCAGCGCCTCGTCCACAGTCACCAATGGGGACAGCAGTAGCAGCAGCAGTACTGGATACACGCTCAACAACAGCGCCTCCTCTGGCAGCAGGCAGGACTTTTATGACTGAAGGATTTATGGCTCTGTATGGTGCAAGCAAAATCTCATAAGTGAACTGCTTTGTCCACAGATTGGGAGGCTACAGCTCGTATAGCTCCTCGTATAACTACAGAGAGTCGCAGTCCCAGCCTGGCCTCTGTGGGCTCAGTAATCTGGGCAACACGTGCTTTATGAACTCAGCGCTGCAGGTAAATATAAGAAAACAAACGAAGCACTTCGTAGGGCTGCTGACTCGTGAAACCAAATGATTTCAGCTTTGTTTTAGAGGTCTTGTAAAAATGACGAGCTAGAGGCTGACTCATCAAGGGAATATTTATAAATAATTTTTTTTTAAAACCACAATCTCAAAATGTAGATCATTGTGCAATTTAAAATAAAATAATAATAGTGGTGACATACTTGTTATTTATTTCAGTCCAACAACCAAAGCCTAGACTGAATTTGCATTAAACAAACCAGAACAAAACGGGCATTCACACTAGTCATTATTTGGTGTAATGAGTCATTTTAAGTCCTGATGTGGTCCTGTTGTAGTTCTTGCTTAGTCCTGATCTGGTCAAGGTTTAGTTTCTAGTTTAATCCTGCTTTTGTTCCAATTTTGATGTGGTGAATGTGCAAATGTGAACGGACCCTAAATAGGTCTCATTTGAGTCACTTTCGGCTTTAATTGTCTTTTTACATTCAACGTCTGTCAAACATCTGTTAACCTAACAATATGTTTTAATTGTAATGTTCATTTTACTTTTCCCCTCCAGTGCCTGAGCAATGCGTCCCCTCTCACGGACTACTTCCTGAACGACCAGTACGAGGCAGAGATTAACCGTGAGAACCCCCTTGGAATGAGGGGCGAGATCGCAGAGGCTTATGCAGATTTAGTCAAGCAGATGTGGCTTAGTCGGAGCAGTTATGTCGCCCCACGTACCTTCAAGGTAAGGGCATTTATTTTACAGCTAAGAGCTATTTGGTCATACTGTTGCATTCAAAAGCATGAAGGTAATGGGTTGTGTTTTGACAGAACATAAAGTGACAGGTTTTTATTATCTTTTACATTAATTTTTATTAGATTTTTAAAAACTGCCGTTAAACTCTAGCTTGACAACTTTAAAGTATTTTAACGTCTTAAAAATTAAAGGGCTGAGTGATATGGCAAGTCTTCAGTTTTATAATTTACTTTCAAATGCAAAATAAAAATGACTTTCAGTATGGATTTCATGAATATAAACTATACAGACTTATAACTAGTGCCATTTAACACAAAAAGTCAAGCTTATTATTATTTGACGATATCTTTATCAAAATTGGATTAATTGCCCAGCCTTTTTTCGACCATTGCCTTTCCAATTTTGCTTTGCTTGTGGACTAACAAATACATTGACACAATTAATTGAGTATGGAAATAATTATCAACAAATACAGTAATCAAACAATCGTTAACTGGTCGACACATATAGTTTCTAAATAATGCCATGTGTCGAGAAAAGAGGTTTTATGTCTCAAATTCTGCCTCAGTTGCATGAAAATGACTAGTGTATTTGATGAAACACCACCAGGATCTTCAAACAGCAACAAATCGATTAATTGACAAAATATTGCAAAATGATCGTTAGTTACAGCCCAAAATTACATATTATCTGTGATGAGCTGTTTATGTGACTGTATTCTCTCTCCAGACCCAGGTCGGCCGGTTTGCGCCCCAGTTTTCAGGTTACCAGCAGCAGGACTCTCAGGAGCTGTTGGCGTTTCTTCTGGACGGCCTTCACGAAGATCTGAACAGAGTCAAGAAGAAGCCCTACCTGGCGCTGAGAGACGCAGAGGGACGCCCGGATGAGGTCCTACTATTCATGATTTCCCATATATTTAATTTTAACTTGAATAATTCTCTTGTATACATTTTGTGGAGTAGCTTATAATGTCACTTTTTGCCTTTAAAATTTTAGTAAGGATTGTTTTTGTTCAGTATATTTGCTTTTATACGGTTATGTCGATAGAACAATGCATTATACGGTAGGCTGCATTATTATTATATTATGTGAATGAGTAAGTCCTTCCTCTTAGTCTACAAGTCAGTCGATTTACAGAAGTGGTTCATTCATACACAGTCAATGCTCAATCAAAGGAAATGCTGTACATCCAAGCTATGACTTTCCTTGACACAAGATGGCGCCAAACTGGAACAAAGTTGTATTCAGGGGAAAGTATCAGCTTTGCATTGACAGTGAAGTCTAAACAAGCAATTTTTTTCCTCGTCTAAAGTCCAAAAGCATTCACCACAATCTAGAGTTGTCACGATTCTGAAACTTAATTATGATGAGGAATATAGTTGATTTTGGACAGCAATTTCGATACCATTATAATAATTTAAAAAATGATCTTTTTTAGGTCATGGTTTTAGACAATAGACTTTCAAACAAACTAATAGTTATTTCTTTATTAAACACTGTGGTCTTAGTAGTTTGTAGCGATAAAGCTTCAGATCATTCTAAAACTATTCAGGAAAGGTAACAATTATTCCTGTTTATATGATTTTCCAGACTTTCGAGTATCTAGTTTCAATTCTAGTTTGATAACCCTACCATAAACTAAAAAAGGCCAGTCGACCCTGGATTTAACAGTTTTAATGTTGTTAAGAGGAATTTACTCAACAAAAATTTAGAATAGCTTTTAACAAAAATAATTGCATACATTAAAATAAAGAGAACAAAACTGAATCTTTAAATGTGCTTGACTTTTAAAAACGTTGTCTGACAGATTGTTGCTAAGGAAGCCTGGACTAACCACCGGTTGCGGAACGACTCCATAATCGTAGACATTTTCCACGGCCTGTTCAAGTCCACTCTGGTGTGTCCCGAGTGCTCCAAGGTGTCGGTGACCTTCGACCCCTTCTGCTACCTCACGCTGCCTCTGCCCATGAAGAAGGACCGCACCATGGAGATCTTCCTGGTGCGCTCCGACCCGCAGTCCAGACCCACACAGGTATTCATTCACAGCTCACACATTTTATTTACATCAGAAATCAGAAAAAGGTTTATTGCCATTGTCCTACAAAATTCACAAACTAGGAACTTGCTTCGGCGATGGGATGCAACATGATCAACGAGTAATAACAGGAAAAAATATGAACTATGATCAAATAAAATACG
The DNA here is from genome assembly GCA_019453435.1 of Rhinogobius similis. Taxonomy (NCBI): domain Eukaryota; kingdom Metazoa; phylum Chordata; class Actinopteri; order Gobiiformes; family Gobiidae; genus Rhinogobius; species Rhinogobius similis. Next base: position 9,667,694 of record CM033627.1, on the reverse strand, counting down.
CAAACAAATAAAATGTTACTTAAAGGTGCTGTACCATATTTTTATTTACTCTAGTTAAGATACATTCTCTTTACATCATATATTGTTTGACTGAAGCAACTCCATTGAAAGACATCGGGTTTGTGACCTATAATCTGCATATTATAAACACACTTTGTTAGGAAAAAATTAGTTTGCCAGGTCACCTCTTTTCAGCCAATCAGGCAAATCGTACACTATGAATCATGGGGAAATAACTGCTTGACACTAGCCCAGACTGTGATTCTCTGTCATGGTGCAGTTTCAAAAGTGATAAAAGCTAACTGTGAGGAGAGTTAGAGGAACTATATGGAAACAACTGCATAAGACTATTCCAGACAGTCGTTTCTGAGTCCTGGTGCAATATTGAATGAAAGGAAGGACTATGTGGGCGGGGCTAACGGTTCAAACAAAAACATGTTCCTGTCTCACGGTTCAAAATCAGGTACAGGCCCTATTATTGAATATACACACAAAATTGTACCTAGGGGTCGGCGATATTGACAAATCTAGACGTGTATTTGTACATGTATGTAAACGTGTGTAATATTCAGACATTATTTTCAGGAGTGTGGTTGTAAATGTCTTGGTTGAGGTTCAAGTATTGCACTAAACGGGAATGGAGCCCAAAATTAACCACAATTACTAACATTCAAAACTCTTTCAATAAGGAATCGACTCGATACTCGAATCAAATACTCGGAATGAATACTCAGTACTGCCATTGATGACAAAATAATAATTTTAATAAAGATGATCATTTTCCACACAAAAAATAGTACTTTCTTAATGTGACCTTAACAAAACTGTTCAGGAAAAGGTCAATTTTGACTTATTTATGTGATTTCTTTCAGTATCGATACTCACTCAAACAAATCCTAGTTTCGGTACTATTTTGTGTATTGTTTAGAGCTTTTATACTTTTGACAACTCTACCACATTTGTACAAAAATATCACTTATGATTGTTTGAAAGATTACACTAGATGTTTTTGTCTCTTTTTGTGGTCATTACTAAAAATTTAATTGTAGGCAATAAACTCGATATTCTAATTTAGCAAATCTCCAAAACAACAAATGCATTTCTATCAGTATCAAGTATGTTTTCTGTAAAATTAACACCGTTTTGTTTCTCTTTTCAGTACCGTGTGATCGTCCCCAAACTGGGCACAGTGATGGACTTGTGCAGCGCCTTGTCCAAACTCTGTGGTTTCCCTCCTGAAAATGTGAGCGTCCATTCCTCATTAAATCATTACTTTGTCAAGATCACATCTGCTTTAGTAACACGATGTCCTGTGTCTGCAGATGGTGGTGGCAGACGTTTACAATCACAGGTTCCATAAGATTTACAGACGAGACGATGGGCTCAACCAAATTATGGAGAAAGACGACATCTTCGTGTGAGTAAAGCTCGAGCTAAAATGATTTGCTCTGTTGAGGTGGATGTGTTTGTAAGTTGTCTTTCAGTCGTCCTTAGAGGTTGGAACTCAGACATTTTCTCTGTGTTTAATGACAAGTCAAAAAAACAAATAATATGTTACAGAAACAGTTGTAATAAAAACAATTAAAAAGCTCAAATCAGCCAAAATTTGCATCTGATTAAAGTCTATATGACATGTTTTTCTAATTATGATTTAGATTGTCGGATAGCACCTGTGATAAACATTTATTAGTTTTACGTCCATGAAGTTGCCGTTTGTGAAGAAAATTTGAAAAATTAAAGTTTAAAATTACAGGAAGAAATGCTAATCCGTCTCTGATGACCTCAGTATACGAAAATACCCAGGCAATTTACAGCAACTGACACACTGGCGGTTTTAATGATCATTCAACAAAATAACGTTGCTATCAGACATTATTTATTGTCAATTCCTTACTATTGTGTAATTTATATGGATTTTATCGTTGTCCACAATTGTGGAATTACCTCTATGTCACATGTGCTGCTCATGTTCAACCAGGAAGTAACATTATAAACTTTACAAAAACTGTTAAACTGGAAACAAACAGGCAAAAGTTTGTATAATAATATAACATGTTCACTACATTTTAGTGAAATGTGTCCTCTAACTTGAAATATGCACTCATAGTTAACTTGTTAACCCAGACATTGTTATTACAATTACAGTTTAAAAATCAATGTTTGAAAATGAATTTTTGTTTTTGTTGACTTAAACTCTGTGTAAGCGTTAGCATAACAGTGTCTTAAGACAGCAAAAGACAATAGAGAGAAATGAAAAGGAAAATAACACATGGGCTATCAATATTTAATATTTTGTTGGATATCAAACTGTATTCAAATGCAGGACGCAGCCATGTTGTATTTTCTCTGTGTACTATTTCAGAACCCTGGGTATGTCCAAGTAGGAATTCCAAGTTAGAATGCTGTTCCAGTGTAAATTTACAAATCGAAACTCTTAAAATCCAACCTTCAAGGACAACTTGATCGTAGCAATAGAGTAGATGAATCTAACTTCCCTTCTGGAAGAATCTGATTCAAAGGTTTTCCTTCAAAGTTAGACAAGTGACAAAATGTTAATTTGTAGAAAGCAAATAGTAAAACAAATAGTGAAACAGACAAATTATATAAGATCCTACTGCTATTGTGTTTTGTAAAGTTGTGTTTTTGTCCCCTCTCCAGGTACGAGGTGCAGGAGGAGGACAGTGAGCGCATGAACCTGCCGGTGTACTTCAGGGAGCGTCACTCCAAACAGTCGAGTGGCTCGTCCAGCACCATGTTGTTCGGACAGCCTCTGCTCCTCACGGTGCCACGACACAACCTCAGCGCTGACCTGCTCTACGACAACATCATGGAGAGGATCGGGTACGGCCTTCTACAGACGCATAAACTGTTGTTACTGTTCAGTTAGAAATGGACAGTTTGAAAGCACTCACAGGCCATACATTATATTTCATAGTAATTATTACTTCTCTTTTTGCACCAATTATTTGTCCTGAATTGCTTTTCTAAACTTCATTGTATTAATTGACCAAGTCAACTGCAAGCATACATGACTTGATGTTTTATTTTCCTTTCAAAAATGTACAAATTTAGGGCTGCAACTACATTTTTTTAGTAGTCTACTAGACTGATTATATTTTTTTGATTAGTTGAATAAACAAACAATAATTTGTATTGAAATTTGAGAGTTTTAACCACATTTTAAACTAAATAAAAGTTGAAATATGGATTCTGAAGTTTTTTAGATACAGAATATTTCCAAATTAAGTTTTGCTTTGATGAAAATCTGAATTAATTCATTCTGTTTTGACATTCATGTTTTGTCTTCATTATAAAAAGATCTATTGCTGTGTGTTGTGAGTCCAGAGAACAATTATGATGATCAAAATATGACTACAATGTTTTTTATAGTTTACTTGTCAGGATTTGTCGATTAAACGTTGCATCCTCATTACAAAACATGATTAGTTGTGAATTTATGAAATATTTTTCCGCTATTGAAAAAAATGCTGACTTTTTCCAAGATTTTATTATGGATTTCTTGATTTAAATACAGGTGTATATACTATAACAGTGTATTGTATGTTCTTGCAGGCGATACGTGAAGCCAGTGCAGAGTCTCGGTGAGAGCAGAGCCTCGGCTTCAGCCTCTGCCACTCAGAGCAGCAGCAGTCAGGCTCCGGAGTGCTCCTCGTCTGCAGTGGATCCTGGTCTGGACTCCGGTCTGAGTCCTGGTCTAGACTCGTGTCCAAACCCCGGTGCGAGCGGCTGTGGGAGTCCGCCCTCTGATGGAGCCTCCTGCAGCGCCAGCTCCAGCAACGGCACCAACCACTCAGCGCCCTGCACCGAAACCAACGGCATGTACGAGGGTGAGGAGGCCAGTGCTCAATACGAGGTTGAGAAGGCCAGTGCTCAATACGAGGTTGAGGAGGCCAGTGCTCAGTATGAGGCTGAGAAGGCCAGTGCTCAATAGGGGTCTAGTGTTCAATACAATGGTGAGAAGTCTAGTGTTCAAAACAAGGATGAGGAGTCTAATGTTCAATACGAGGCTGAGGAGTCTAGTGTTCAATACGAAGCTGAGGAGTCTAGTGTTCATTATGAGTATGAGGAGTCTAGTGTTCAATACGGGGGTGAGGTGTATAGTGTTCAGTACGAGAAGTTGAGGAGTCTAGTGTTCAATACGGGGGTGAGGTGTATAGTGTTCAGTACGAGGATGAGGTGTCTAGTGTTAAATACGAGGTGAGGAAGGCCAGTGTTAAATACGAGGTGAGGAAGGCCAGTGTTCAATACAGGGTTGAGGAGTCTATTGTTCAATACGAGGGTGAGGAGTCCAGTGTTCCATATGAGAGTGAGAGGTCTAGTGTTCAATATGAGGGTGAGAAGTCTAGTGTTCAATATGAGCGTGTGGCAGCCAGTTTTCAATACAAGGTTGAGTCCAGTGTTCAATATGAGGTTGAGGATGATTTTCAAACAGGAAATAGAATTATAGGGTTATATATAGGGTCAAAAGTGTCAAACTGGGATGAAATTTGTAACATTTGTAACAAAATCTTAAATATTATTAACTCAACTGTGTTTTAATCAAATTAGTTGTCCAACCTGTCATAGGCATTTTAATTTTTAAATGATTGGGAGAACGGATAACTTAATTTATACACAGAAAAAAAATCACTCGGCCATGGTAGCTTACAAATTACAATATAATTATTCTATTATAATAAGAAAGTGCAAATAAATGGCACTCAAACTCCAAATAATGAAAGCATCAAAAATTACAAAAAATTTAAGTAAGCCGCTAATCACAAGTTCATCATTGCCCAGCACTTGTAAATATAAAATATATTAAGGTGGAATCAAGAGAGAAACTGGTTGGATTTACCTGCAATTAGTGGAATTTAAATGACCAGTTTTTGGGTTTTGCCAGTTTTTTGGTTGCCTTTGAGCAGTAACTTGTGCGGACATGCAGGAAGCCCCCCTCAAGTGGAAAATGTCTTGGAGAAATTAATGAAAAGGCTAGGTCAACATCCATGGGCAGTTTTTTTTTTGGTGTTCCTAATGTAAAGTTGTGCTGGTTCAGGAGAGGAGGAGGCCATGGACCACCAGCAGAGCCCAGAGCCGGACCACGGCCAGTCTGAGGGAGAGGAGGAGGCGTCCGAGCTGGAGAACGGGACGAAAGCAGACAAACAGAGCTCTTCTTCACCAGCCAAACTCTTCACTTTCAGCATCGTCAACTCGTACGGGACGGCCAACATCAGCCCGCTGCCCTGCGACGGAAACATACTCAAACTGAACCGTAAGTCGCACACAAATTCTGCCCAGTGGTTTAACCCTTAAGCCGTCTCGGTTCAAGTTGTGCCGTAGATATTATAGAATTACAGAAATACACAGGGACAATAGTGAAGAAATGCAAATATAGAGTAATATTCATAAATCTTTTGCTTTTTGAAGATTTGATAAGAATAAAATGACAATATTAGGTTGCATCGGTAGCTACTCCAGTACTGATAGCTGAACATTTTATGGACTGGGTATCGATTCCCAATCTTCCGATACTGATCCGATACTGCACTTTCGATCTGAAAAAATGGATAGGTTTACATCTCTTGGTTAATTTTGTACTCATATTAGTTACACAAATATTTACAGTGGGAATTTTGGATTTCTTATTTACCTTTTGAGTAAACTAGATCTGACTGACTTAAATTTGTTTCATTTTTTTGACTTAAAATTTTAATAAATCAGTTTTTGAATTAGATATCAAAAAATCCCTCTGTACGTTTCGTCAGAATCTTGTTAAGTACAAGATTGTAAAGTTTGGTGTGTTGTATGTCCCTAGTAGAGAAAAACGCATTTTAAGAAAACAGCCTTTGAAGTTACAGTGTCCCAGAGAAATCTATGGATGAAGTGGATCGAATTAAATAATAAAACATCTTTAGGAGCAGATTGGACAAGTTTGTTGTTTCCACATGAAACTCTGTATGTTGAGAGAGCAAACTGACCAGAAACAAAAACATTGGTTTCGCTTGTTGTGTCTCGCCTTAAAAATGTGTTTTGGATTGAAAACTATTTTGTCATTAGTTACAACATTGCTGTTTAGCCTCAGTCTAGTCTTAAAACTTTTAAGATTTTAAAAATGAATGGAAAATTTACCTCTGAAACCACAACATGCTTCAAGGTTAACAGGACTCCATTTATCTACTGTGTTAGTACTAGAAGAATGAATATACTTATAATATTTTGGCCAACTATTTTGGCCAACTTTAAACGCAAGAGCCTCGACAACTGGTCCAGAATATTTAACTGTATTTCATTTGTTTCTCCCGCAGCACATTCCACGGTGGCCATCGACTGGGACGCTGAGTCTAAAAAACAGTGCTACGACGAGCAGGAGGCCGAGGTCAGAGCAGTGGCCTTCATCATTTCTACAGCTTGTTTATGTTTTGTTTCTCGTCGACGTATGTGCGCTTATCGTTGTGTAAATATTTGTGCTCAGGCATACGAGAAGCACGACAGCATGCTCCAGCCCCAGAAGAAGAAGGCCACTGTGGCTCTGAGGGAATGTATCGAGCTGTTCACCACCATGGAGACGCTCGGGGAACACGACCCATGGTGAGGATCAGGGATGGCTACATCATGATCATCTTACAGCAAGATTAGAAGAAAATAATGGAGTTCAGTTCTGCAATGGACTAAAAAAAAAACTTAACTCTAGACTAGGGCTGTTCAGCTTTATTTTACAACTGCTGCATTACACATTTATGGAGAAAAAACATGCAAATGATTTACCAGAATTGCTGTGCAAAATTTCCAATCCAGAATCTGCTAGAACTGAACCAGGACCAACCCAGATCCAGTAAATATGAAAAGAAATATTGTTTAATATTGGAAGATGGGCTGCCCGCCAGATCAGAAAGTTTAGAGGACCTGATCTGGCCCTGGGACCTTAAGTTGAATAGGCCTGCTCTAGACTAAGGCAAGAGATTAAGTGGATGTAATGCAGGACAAAATCAAGACGATACAAGATCATGTAAAGTGCAAAGTTAACAGATTCAATTGTTTACCACTGGAGACTTTGGTGACCCCCCACAGTCTAAAAACAAACGTCACAAATCATGTTATGCAAATTAGGGATGGGCGATATATCTGTTCTAGTATCAGTATCGGCCAATATCGACCGATTGGTGCTGATATTTTTTGGGCATCATTTGGACTTCATGAGTGAAAATGGAAGCAGAAGAGCAGTTCCACCAAAAATATGGTGCAGTTGCCTAATAATCCTAACCCTAAATGACCCTAAACACCTTAACCCTATTTTTATGGATTTTTGTATATTTAAAATGTAAATATCAGTATTGGCCAACATCGGATATTGTTACCGGCTGAAAAAAAACCTTATCACAAGGCCCATCCCTTATACAAATAATAAGGAGTCATCCTCGTGCTTGTGGTATTGTCATATACTATTAGACGTATATTTAATCTTAAATCACACTTTAGCAGTAGAAGCATTAATTTTCCAAAAATCATATTAAATATATTGATTCAAATATGGATTGGACTCAATTCACACAAGTGTCTTCTGCTTGAGATTATGTATATATTCAATTACGTATAAAAACTTGTGACCTCATTGACCAAAATGAATCTCAGCAGCCTGGAGAATCACAGCAGGGTTTGCACACTAGAGTATGTTTGATTTATTTATTGTTTATTTGATACAACGAACAGTTTAACGTGGAGTAATCTGATGCAGGTATCACAGTGTTTAACGCCTTGGCTAATTCACACCAGCCCAGTTCCTAGAAAGGCTTTTGGCAGATCAGATTTCAACTAAATGCAATATTAAATAGGTTTAACAACAATGAAAAGCACAGCAGAGTTCATTATACTCACACTTGCACTCTATCACTCCCCTCAGCCCTCACTCACAATTTTACACACTCTTTATACACATTTACTCATGATCACAGTCAGGATTTTGAGGTTCAATACGCTCTTCGTGACCGTATGGATTTGCACAGTGCTTCTATTCGTCCTCTGCGTTGTTTTATCTGTTTTATCCATTTGGGTCTTATGCACAACACATGAATGTACATGTTCTTACCACTGGGGGCAGTAGTGAACACAACTTTTGCAAAAGTGACTAGAACAAGCTGCAAAACCAATCTTTTTTACCTCTTTTTAAACAAATGTGATCTAAAAACTGCTGTAGGAACCGCCACCTGCACTTTTTCTTCCGTTTTGGTAATGTCTATAACTTTTATTGCCATCTTGTGGTTGTTTATCAGAACACAGCCTTGACAATTGAAACTACAGTAACCACGCTGGTAACACACAGAGCTATTCATGTACAAAAATGGCGCATAAATGAGCCTTAAATCTGCGTTTCAAGCATGGACAGTCCGGTTATAGTCTTTATGTGAGCTGGTTTAAGAGTTGCATTGAAAAGGCAGTCTGAGCGAATGAAGTTGTGCAAAAATGAACTCTACAGTCCTCATTTGCGGTGAACCTTTGGACAGTCAAATCCAGTTCAGGTGCAAGTCCATTCAAACATTTAAATACAAGGTTCAGCAACACTGGGGCATGAACGAAGCTAAAGGCCTGTGATTATGGAGCCACAAAATACATTTTACTGTTAGGGTGCAATCACACATGTCAATTTTGCGATTATTTAAAGATTAGTGACAGTTAAATTCACATCTCATAGTATGTGAACAGCTTTATGAGCAACCATAAAAGAGCATTTGTATTTAGGTTTTCTTTTGTGCAGTAGATTCTATTCAAATAACTCATTTAATTCTTGATTCCAAAATGGTCATGATTGTTATTTTCCCGTTCTTTCCACTATTTTGCTCTGAATAATCCCATTCATTAACTGATAAATCATGTCATCCCTAACTGTAACTGAGGCTATTACTTCACATGAAAGTACTGAACATTGAGTGGTATTAATGTGTCTTTGCAGGTATTGTCCCACGTGTAAGAAACACCAACAGGCCACAAAGAAGTTCGACTTGTGGTCTCTGCCCCGGATCCTGGTGGTTCATCTAAAGCGCTTCTCGTATAATCGCTGCTGGAGGGACAAGCTGGACACGGTGGTGGACTTTCCCATCAGGTGAGCTCCAAAAAAACTGATCAAACGAGTCAAAGAAACTGCACAAAGATTAATTAATTAAGATTAATTAATTCTTTAATCGCCAAACATTTTCTCTACAAAATGTGTGGATGACAATGAAGCTTTAAACTGTAGTTGATTTGGTGTAATAAACTAAATTTCAGACATTGTACCCCTTTGTTTAAAGAAGACAGATGCTTTTTTCAGGTAATTAATAATAAATAAACTATAAGTAGATCATAATTTAACATTTTGTTCAATGTAAACCGCAATATTGACCTGAAATTACATCAAAATAGAAACCGATGCATTGACTTCCTGCTGCATTGCGCTTTTTAACCAATCAACATGTATTACAGTTTTTACATGATCGTAAAATAAAAGTACAGAGCTGTGGGCGGGGACAGGGGGTAGGCGAAAATAGGATTTTTTTGAGCACTCAAGCATTAGTTTCAGGACAATACTCAAACATGCATGAATCAATCAAAATACAACTTTGAGTGAACTAAAGCCTGTAAGTTAATTTGCGTAATCTGTTCCCTTTAATCTGTTCCTTTAATTCCCTTTAAAAGCTAAAATCCATTTAAAACAAGACATAAATCTAACTGTTCTGACTGTGACTTTTGAGGAACTTGGCCTCCTGACAGCGGAAGTGGACTAAAATAACTGTTTTGATGAGCTCTGACGAGAGGAATTGTGCACTTGATTTAGGAAGTGAATGTTTATCGTTTTAAGTGTGCATAACAGAAATGTCCTTTCTCTTTGTCAGGGACTTGAACATGTCGGAGTTTGTGTCCGATCCTAAAGCTGGACCCTACGTCTATGACCTCATCGCGGTGTCAAACCACTACGGCGGCATGGGAGGAGGGCACTGTAAGTCAGGACGGGTTCATCTACATTTACAACATTTTAGTTCCTTTTTTACCCTTTTATTATTTTATATTTTTCCTTTGTTCTAATCATTAATATCAATCCTTTTAATGTTTATATACAAAAAACAATAAAATACCTTTCACACAATGACGACAAACAGGGATGCATTAATTAGAGACTAGATTAAGTCAACATTTCAAAAGGACATTCACGATACTAATATAGACAAAAAAAAGAAGAGAAGTCCTTTAAAGAAGATGGTTTATGGTTTTTTTGTAGTATTTTTAAAGTTTCTACAAATCACATAGATCGTTATTTAGGATTTTGTTTATTTTAAATCACAATATTAGTCCAGAATGATTTAATAATATAGTCACAGCAACAGCGAAGAGTGAAATAAATACAAATCAATGGGTAGTAAATGGAGATAAAAACAGGATTTAGTTTTTATGGCATTGGCGCCTCAATGGCAGGACAATAGACAAAAATCTAGTGCCAGAAGATCAATTTCCACCAGATGGTGCTCGGACAAAAACAAAATGGTTTAACTTTGGTGAGTCACGATTTGAGAAGTTGTAGTTCAAATGACCGCCGTTCTAAAACATGAAGATAAGATCGATTAAGAGGCGTGATCCAAGATTGTCACCTGATCCTATTGTTGTGTCAAAATCTCGTCTTGTTCTTGTGTATCGTCTCATCTTGTAGAAAATGTATGTATGTATGTATGTGGGGAACCCAAGTTTGTGGAAAAAACAGACCTCTTAAACTGTCATAATCTAATAATTAAACATTTTATCTTGTCAAACTTGTAAGAAAGAGCCATGTGAGCTACTAGTTGACACTTTGGGATGAGAGCTGATCAGGCTGGCTGAGAATCAGAATCAGAATCAGAAATTGTTTATTGCCATTGTCAGTGAAATTCACAAACGTAGGAACTTGCTTCGGCGTAGGTGCAACATAAAGCAAAGGAGCAGGGATAATACTCCTACTTCACTTTTGTGTGCTAGTGGAAAAAAAACTATTATGTGCCAAAAAGTTTGTGAGAGCGAGGAACAAGTTAGAAATGTTTAAATACCTACTTCCTTATTTCGCTGTTTGAAAAGTAGGTACCGTAGCTTTAATGATCAGACTCAATTTTCAAAGGACTTTTCCAACTTTAAATGACAAATAGGAGAACAACATAATCTTGATTGGTAACATTTTAACTTCACTCTCGATAGTTTGCTGTGACAAATATTCTTAGTCAAGTGGAACATTGTTGTGTGAAGTTACATTTTAACCCTCTTGTTCCCTCGAGTTTGTCTTTCCTGTTTGCTCTGGCTGTTGTTGATCCTTTGTTTATTCTTCTCGCAAACAGACACGGCGTACGCCAAGAATAAAATGGACGGGAAGTGGTATTACTTTGACGACAGCAGCGTTTCGTCTGCCTCAGAGGACCAGATTGTGGTGAGATTGTACTCCTCAAAAGACGCCACTAACGCCATGACTGAGAATGAAGAAATATGAACATGTCTGAGGCTGTTGTGGACAAAATGTTCTGGGTTTAGTGAAATTTGGTTGAAGCTTAAAAAGGTTGGAATAAATTGAAAGATAAAACCATGATAAACCTAACCTAACTAACATAGTAACCAGGATTATAAATGTGCACTCTTTAACTACATCAAAACTGTTGCAAAACTTTTTTTCTTTTTGTTTCACGTTTTTTTCCCTTGAGGAACATGAAGTGAAAGCAAATTAAACACTCAATAATGCAAATATATAATGTGGGGCCCAAACAAATATACACCCTATTAGCATTTTGCATTTTGTTTTGGTTATGTTGCAAAAATAGCCGTTCCTAATTTCCCTACAGTATCCTCGGCTAAATTTTTGTGAGTTCATAAAAAGACTCCAGTATAATATCTGGACATGTACTGTGAAAAGTAGTAAATACATCTGGGTTTATACTCTGGGTTTTCTCAGAATAATCCCTGAAATAGTATTTTGTGACATTCCTAGAAACACTGGACTGAAGCTGTTGGCACAAATTGTGACAGGTTTTCATGTTTTTCCAAATATGACTTAATTTGGTGGGATAAAATCTGTGATAAATATTGACCTTATTCCGGAAGTTGTCGTACGCGCCGCCGTCTTGTTTCCGTTGTATTAGTTTACATGGAGCAGACGAGCTCAACAGAAAATAAGTTCTACACGGACTAAAAAGCCGTTTTCAAACTGACCAGGAAATCGGTGCGTTGTTGACTTGTTGTTGCTCGTGTTCATTAAACATTTTACACAAATCAATCTACTTTATGTAACATTTTAGCGGTGAGACATTTTCCTCGTTCGTCATTAGCTTTAACAGAGTTCTCGTCAAACGGGAGTGCGTTTACAACAAAAGTGCAAAAAATGACAAAAGTGGGCGGGGCAGAATAAGGTCAATAGGCAAGGCAAGTTTATTTGTAGAGCACAATTCGTACACAAGGCAATTCAAAGTGCTTTACATAACAGGAAAAGTTGCACTGTAAGTCATAGTTTTCCCCCGGTGAAGAGTCACTTTGTGAAGTATTGCATAGTTTGAATACATTGAAGACACAGGGCAGAGAAATTCTTTGTCCACTAAAGAAGCTCTGTGAATCGATTAATCGACTAAAAGGGGGCGCGCCAAAGGTCGTCTTTCAATGATCTGACCTAAACTGCGCTCACAGGATTTAATGGAAAGACAACTATTTGTACAGAAAGATATAAGTGAACCAGGTATTCATATATAAAAAAAGGAAAAAAAAAAAAGCAGAATTAATTACAATGTACTCCCAAATCCAATAGACCCAGAAAAATTAAAAAGTTTGGTTGACTTAGACATCGTTAGACAACACATTTTACGGCAGTTTGAACACTATTTGATCAAAATAAAGGTAATCCTGACTCATCATGGGAAGATATTATGGAATATCTCCAAACAGTCAAATTTTAAAGTTCATTGTAACTAGGGAAACCAAGTAAGATTTTTAACCAATTGTTATCTACGTTTTAGTGAAATAGTTATACCCAGCATTTGCAAATCAAGGTTGAATTTATGAGCTGAAAACACTGCAAAAAGAACAGAACATGACCAGAGAGAACTGAAAATCGGGGCAGTGAAAGGTATCTGAATGAAAAAATAAAATTGAGGCACATATAGTCCAAAGTAAACGTCCCATTTGGTGATTTAAAAAAAAAAATTCCCCCAATTTACACAAGTCCGTTATATTATAGTTACTGTGTACGTCAGGAGTTTTGAGGCCCAAATACAAAGTCCGATGTGATATCAAAAACAGTCGCAGTGCTTTGTTAATCTCAGTCCAGTGGGTAATAGGACAGTCCCAAAACATAAGGTAATCATGGGCCTCCTGACTCATCTGTTTCTTGTGATAATAAACACTCTGCTTAGTTCAAAAGGCTTTATTATATCATGGTAACTGTATCCATGTCTCTTCTTCTTGCAGACAAAAGCGGCCTATGTGCTCTTCTATCAGCGCAGAGACGAGGACGACGCCCCCAAACCACAGCCCTCGGCGTCACTAGGGGGCGCCTCGGAGTCAGCAGACGACAATATGGACACAAACTAAACTTAAATGCCCCGAATGGGAAGAGCGGCACTGAAAATATAATGGCAAATAGAGACACTTGTACGCACACTCAAAGCTAGTGAGAATAATGGACATCATAGACTTTGCATTATTAAATCCACCTTTCCCATGTTTTGGTTTTTGTCTCATTTGCTGAAATCGAAAGCCTTGAAGGGCGACCAAGAGACTTCCTCAATGCAATAGTGAGTTTGTGGATAATTGAACTCAAGTTTAGTCGGTCTCTGCTATGAGGTAAACCAAGGTGTGTCCAGAAAGTAAAGATTTTTATTGTTAAATGGTCGCATTTTATAGGGAAAAAAAATCAGTGTTGAAATGAATAGAAACACTCAAAACCAAAACAGGACTGCAACAAGACTGCATTTCAATCATGTCTGAATTTAGGATTAAAAAAGGAGACTAAAAAGTGTCGATTTAGGACTAATTCTAATTCCACTCACTTCTACAAAGAGCCTGTTTGCCACCGTTTTGTCCTGCACCACCGTTTGAGAATCAGTCACAACTACAACGTCATGTGACTCTCAAATAATCTTTCCTTTAAATATTTCCATCCTGGTTTTTTGTTTGCAGATCAGTCGCTGCTGTCGTGCTTCGCCGCTTGCAGCAGCAGCTTGACAGACTCAATATTACTCGTGTCAAAAAGTGCATTATAACTGTTATGTATTATTATTTTATGTTCTTATTTAAATATTACAAAAAAGAAAACGTTTACTGGAAAGATTATGACAGATTGAATGTCACAAAATCAGTTTAATGTTTGCTTATTCTGAAGATAACTATTTTACAATTATTCATAATTATTTACACCATAACCAGACAACAATTAAATCATGTATTTGCTTAATTTAAACATGTAATAGATCATCGATGCTCGTCTGTGCTCAGCTTTATGAAATCAAACTTTCTGAATGATGATGTAAAGGTGGTGTGACATAAAATGCCAGATAAATACTGCATGTAAGTTTACTTTTTTGGAGCGTAGGTTCTTTTCCCGAGTTTTTAGTCCTTATGATTATATCGTGTCTTGAATAATCACAATGAATTAAACAATACATCTTTACAACAATACAGTGTAGGGATAAAAAATAATTACTGTCTGGACACACCTCACATCGCTGAATCATCCTAAAAAACAAGCCAAATGTTAAACCAAAGCTGTCCACATTATTTATGAACCGGACAGACCACTAGCTTCACGCATAGCCTCTAAAAACAGAAATATAACTGTATTTCACTTGTCCAACCCTTGCCCTCAAAGGTGCACTGTGTAACTTTGCGTGGGGGGCCTGAAATGTTCCACAGTATGACATTAAACTTATCTATTGTGCTTTTATTCAATTACAGGTGTTTTTACGGCTCAAAAATGCCTTGAAAAACATGCATTCTTACTAGAAGTGGTGTCGTATCTCCACAGATCTGACCTGTAACTTTTCACTCCAATGAGACCGATACGTTTAATGCCATACTGCGGAACATTCCAGGCAGAGTCATGTCATATCTCCATGAACCAGAAAAGTTACACAGTGCACTTTTAGCGATTTTATGCACTTGGTCTAAACAACACAAAACAGACTTGACCTACTCATTTTCTTTCTATTTATTAGAATACTCTGCTTGGGGCTGTCTCTAGGAACTAGGAGACGAAAAACTGTTATTTTGTTTTTATAATTATATTGCAAACGCGGCCTTTTTGATTCCTGCAAAGAAAAGGAGGCACTTTTGAATAATGGCTTCATAGATATATATAATTTTGATGCTTCTGGTGAATATATAGACTATAAATAATAGCTGTATGGGTTGGCCTTATTGGGTTGAATCATACATTTCCAGATCATTTTAATGTGTTTTTTTAAAGCATATTATATTTTGCTGCCTGATGAGACCTCTAGGTTAAAACTGCAATGGCTTGTTCTTATAGTCTTGTACATTACTGCAGCTCTGTATTGATATGGCTATGTTGTTTGATATCTTAAAGCACACTGGGTGAAAATCAAAATAAACTAGAATAAAAGTGGTGCTTTACTCATGAGCGTTGAATTCTGTGGAGGAGATTCCATGATAAGTCTCTAAATGACAGACCTGTGATGTGCAGGTGCAGAAAAACAGTCATTAAGTTGGGATGGTGGTGATTTTAATACACAGTGATTACCAAAACATGTTATTGTCTGCCCTGAGTTTTGCCAAGTTGTCGAAGAAAGTTCAAATGTCATTTTACTTCTTTTTAATTAGATTTGGGTAGGCAATTGTTTTTTCTTAAAATAATAATACTATAATAATAGTAATTCATTGGACTCATAGAGCATTTTTTTTTGGACGATCAAAGATGCTTTTTTGCCACCTGCCGCCATATTGATTCTATTTGCTAATGAAAACAATTGTAAACTCCACAGAAACAAGTATAACTGCCCAGATTATAAGTATTTAATCAGTTTTAGATTATTTTGATTTTTGATTTTCAGATCAGATTAATAACCGTCTCATCTCATTATTAGTGTGGAAATCCAAAGAAAAATGTTTGATGGACCGAGTATGGTGCTGACTGCTCCAGTGTCAATGAAAGGCCTGTGTTGACTGCCCTGTGTGATGTTAGTTGGCAAAAACTAATATGCAAAAAAGTATATATATAGGGTTTTCAACTTTGTTTGGTGACTTTGCGTTGGTCAAACTGTGCTATACAAATGCTGCAAAAATGGTATACAATATTTGTATCATCAAGGTAGTGTTTATCAAATTGAAGCTATAAAAGTTTAGCCAGAAAAGAACAGGTTCCACAGTACAGTTTGTAAAGGACGATAGGGTCAAAATGTTCAATTCAAACCCAACATTAGAAACTTAAAGCTGGGATTATAAATAACAGGAACTAACTTTGGAATAATGTCCAGTCATTTTCAGGATGACTAACTCACTTAAATCCTGTATTACTCAATGACTTTGAAAGAGGAATTTCTCAAAGGAAACGAGTCACTGTAATAGGTTAAATTGCAACATCACCTTGACTTGTGGGAACCTTGAGAAATCTCCTTCACAACAAAGCTATCATTTATAACTTTACTACTCACAGCAAGCAGTAAATGTGCTGTGACCTATGATCCAAAGTCTACATTTAAATAGATTTTAAAACACAAATCTGTTTGATTCTCCAGTGCTGTTAATAGCCATTGGAAATAACTCCCTTGAAATGAATATTTTCCACTGAACAAAACGTTACTGGACATGTAGTCATTGTTTTAAACTTATTATTTTATTGTTGTTGTTTTTTTCTCTTCTCTTTTACTATTGATGACTTTTCTACGAGTACAATGCAAGAATGCAAACTCTTGATCCAAGAAATGAACTTGTTGGAGTAAGAAATTAACCACGCAATTATTACTTAAGGATTTTAGACCTGGCTTAGTCTCCTTTTAGACCTGGCATAGTCTCCTTTTAGTCCTGGTTTAGTCTCATTTTAGGCTTGATATAGTCCGGATTTAGATTTGGTTGTACTTAGAAAGCCAAATACTTTGTGCGATAAGTTTAAGAAACAACTCTACAGGAAACACTGTTTTTAAATGCAACCTAAAAAGAAAGAGGCCATTTTAAACTAGTGCAAAAAAACTTTTATTGATCGTCGTACATGATTTCTGTGCTTTCTGTGCAACCAATACATCTGCAAAGGCCTGTCTTTTACATTGTTCGGACGCCCCCCTCACAAGTGGCTTCAGAGGGCGTCTTCATTGAGTAAAAGCACAGGACACAAACCCATTGACCACACCGAGAGCACAGATGGTTTGGACGTTTTCGTGAATAGCCTAGCGTGCCTGGTTCAGCAGCTTCTTAATGTCTGCCTCGATGTCGCTCGTCAGGAATCTGCGACTGTAGCGCTTGAAGGGAACGCCGTCTGGACCGATCAGGAACTTCTCGAAGTTCCAGGCGATGTCGTTCCTGCACACGGGGCTCCAGATGATGCACTTGGGGTCGCCCATGAGGGAGGTGGGGTCGTCGCTGGGTGTCGGGAGTTTCTCCCTCAGGTAAACGAACAAAGGGTGCGCGTCTTTGCCGTTCACCTCCAGCTTCTCCAGCAGCTGGAACTTGGGCTCGAAGCCGTTTCCCGGACGGACGTGTTTCAACGACAACAGGATTTCCTCATTTTTGCAGTTCTCCTACAAAACAATAATAAACATCATGAAGCATCATGTACTGTATGCGGTTTCTTTCTCAAAAGACACTGTACATTGCTCAACTAGATGAAGTGTCTTGCCCAAGGGCACAATAAGCTGTGGTCAAACGATGAAATAAACAAAGCTGCTTTTATCCAATGCTGTGTTTTTACTAAAGCTTATTTTTTACGACAGCTTATAATCACAATTATTTAGCTCATAATTTAAATTGTGATTATTTTAAACAATTACTATATTGTCAAAATTATTCTGTAGAGAAAGTATAGATCAAATATATTGTATTAGTAATGTTTTAGAAAAGTGCCTTTGCTCCAGGTTTGGAGGCAAAAGGAGTGCACTCATAACTCTGAACAGAGGGCAATTCCTTGTATTTACAATTACAACATTTTTGTAACTGAATAGAGTAATAATTTAAATCACAATCATATATATGATTAATTGCATAGCCCTACTACAGCTGAAGGCTTTTAGTCAATTAATCGGTTGAGACTGTCTTAGTCAACCAACATTTTATTAGTCTGCTATCCTTTTATTGGTGTTATAAGGATATATGGCTCAGGAGAAAGGAGAAGGCATGAATGAATGACTGGACTTTTGAAAGCAAATCATTAACTTATTATTCCATTTAACAAGTAACTTGGCTGTTGTGTTTATTTTTCTTTCATTAAATCCTTCATGCACGTTGTGGATACTGCAACATGTTATGCCTATATACACTATACTATACACTATAATATAATACAACTCAATGTGAAAATATTCTAAATATTTAGAATACTGTACTATGGTGGAATATGTTACAACATACATTACATACACTACGTACACAATACAGACCTCAGTAGGGTTATTCTGATTCTGATTTTCCCATCACTGCCCATGTTTAAATTGTTTGTTTTTTCCCTCATTTTAAATTAATTCCTAATTCTGTTCTACCCGTTCACGATAACAGTCACCTTTTTATCTGAGTTGTGCAAACCCTTACGTCAAACCCACTTTCATTTCTAAATAACTCACGGATTTCCTACTTCCTCTAAGAAAGTTTCAACATATCCAGTAAATAATAACTAACTTCAGGTCACACCCAACATTTCTTACAACACAAAGTTTACTTAGACTTTTATGATGAAGGGTAGGGATTATTGTGTAATCCCATTGTAATAATATGTTAAGGAACTTGAAAAGCTGTGCTATTTCCCTGTTGGTGTTGGAAAAGTTTATTGAAACAGGAAGTAGTGAAATTATACTGCGATAAATAAACAATTAATTCAAGGACTTTACCCCCAAAAATATAGTTAGTTGGTTGTATTATATTCATTCTGAAATCCAATTGAATCGAAAATCGAAATTGAATCGAAAAGTGGGGACTATGAATACACCAGTAAATAAACTTTTAATTCAAAACTAATTATATAGCATTATATAGCAGTATTTCGGATCAGCAGAGGAGACTAAAGTATTTGTGCATCAATTACTTCCAAAACTCTTCAGAATGTCCATGATCTGACCATGTATATCATGTATACCATGTATATCTGACTCAAACTGTCCTTCTAAGAGGCTATACAACTACAAATAAATAAAGTGTGTTCATTTATTAAATGCAGAATCAATTTCACAATACACTTACAATTCCATTTTCCTTACTATTGCCCACCCTTTTCTGCTGTTGTCCACATAAATCCGAACAATTCCAATAAAATACTTAGCTGACTAATATTTATGTCGGTTGACTAAAAACCTGCCCAACGATTAATCGACTAGAAGAACAAAGAAGTTCAGTCCCAATTTAATCTGTAATAGATCATAAGAGGTCGCATCTATATCCTACTCGATAAATGGTATTAAAAGAACTAAAATGATTCAAATATGGGTCATTTGTGCCACAGTAGTCTCTAGAAACCTACGGGAAACACTACAATATCCAATTTGAAATACTCTGGTCTTTATGTCATATAAAGGTCAAATCTAATAAAATGAGTAAATGCAGTAGGGGCCGGTGCAGTGTGCTCACCTGATGGCCGAACTGGTTGCAGGGAGCGCCCAGGACCACGAGCCCCTGAGCGGCGAAGCGCTCGTGGAGCTCGTTCATCTGGGTGTAATCCCTGGTGGTCGTACCTCAGAGAGACGCCACATTCTCAATAAGGACAACTTTGCCCTGAAGCGACGAGAAATTCAGCGTTTCCCCCGACAGGAGTTTGGCAGAAAAGTTGTGAAATTCAGCCATTTTGTGCGGAAACTTTATCCCTCCTCGAAAGAAAAAGACGATGCGCGTTTCTCCAGAGATAAAACACAACAGAACCTGACACTGAAGGTAAAGAGCCAAGATCAGACCAAAGATCAAAAACACATCAAGAGATGTCAGACGACGTCGAAAATGGGAGGAGTGATGTACTGTCAAAAAACGTTTGTGTTTTAGAAAAAAATGGTAGATAAACAGTATAAAGTGATCCCTGTTTACTTTTTAAAAATTACGTTTCTTGTGATGTTGGCTAAAGTGTTTTCTGTGTCTTTTTTAAAGGTTATTACTACAAAAATAGGTATTTACGTCAAATGAATCTCAAAAATCTTTGGCTGTCGCTTTTTGATGACGCAGAGATATTGGCGGTGGCGCGGAAATTTATTTCGTGAGGACAAGAAGCAGCAAAAAAAACAACAGTAGGTCTTACTTTTATAACTTTTAAACATTTTGACAGCAAAAGGCATGATCTAAACATAACATGACATGCGTTACAACGTGTGTTTGTTGTCATATGTGTGAAATGACTGATAGCTGATGTAATATGTTCGTATGTGTGTTATTTATGCGACATTACTTTCTTAAACTTTAGCTAGTTCTTGGTTTTAGTTGTTGACATTTGTCTTCATGATTTACAGATGAGGAAACGACGATCAGCAGTGGATAAGAAAGAAACGAGCATTTCAGCTCCAAGCAGTAAGTTCATAAAAGCAAAAATAAATTCCAGGGGTAACCAAAATAACTAATCAGTTAAGTTACCATCAATCTAAAATCCTCACCAGAAATACAGTAACGCACAGGGGTGGAAATTAACTACATTTGCTGTAAATTAGTAGATTCTTTAGGTATTTTTTGTAGATTTCTAAACACTTGTAATTGACTATATTGTATGCATGTTATTGTACATGGATGCATTTAAAACCGTAGTAGTTGTTGAATACAATATTAACAAGAGCTCAGAGAATATGCTGATAGTGGTTTCAAACTTATATTTGCTCTAAACTGTTTATAAAAGATTAATCTAAAATCCTGCTAAAATTGCATTAAAAAGTTACTTAATGAATTGCATTTTTGTTCTGTACTTTATAATTTTACGAAGTTCAAATTTGGATGAAACGGTAACGGCAGATCGTAACACAGTCACATACAATGACTAATACTTTTTGTAATTTTTTTCTGTTACTATTTTATAGAAGCAAAGAAGAGTCGCAGCAGTAATCCACCTGAAACCAGTCAAAGTGTATTCGCTGAGTTTATTCAGGAAGCTGGTGTCACGTTAAATTATGGTGGTGAATCCAATACAATTGGTAATGATTTAGTAATACATTGTCATTGAGTTGATATTTTATTGGTCACTTGCCATAACTGCATGTTGTCTTTCAGCTGTTGACCAGATCATTTTCCAAAAAAGGATACAGAAACAACTTAAAAAGAGCCCCAAGTATCCGGATGTGAGTATATACACTTTACAGAAGCTATTATTTAAAATTTTAAAAACTTCTGTACATTGTCAGAGCTCACAAAAAAATATGATTTAAAACATTTATACTGCAATGTTTTGACTCTCAAAACTGCAAAATGTGTGGGGTTTTCTAGATTATTCCCTTTTTCTCTACACACAGTACCTGCCTTCACATTCATTAATTCTCATTACTTCTTTTGTTCCAGATTGTAAAGGAGTTTATCACAGGATTAGAAGCTCACATTGAAGAGGCTGAACGGTTTAAAAACAGTCTTCTTCCCTGTGTCCCTCGAACAAAGACTGAGGACTCCAGGTAAACATCTCAATTAGGGATTCTGTTCAATCTCTTTTACTGTTTTACTTATTTATTCATTTGTTTAATGTATTTCCAGGCGGGTCCATTTTTTTCAATAATAATTGTGATCTTGTGACCTATTGTTCCCAGATTATATTTAGTCTCATTTATAGTCGTGCGTTATGATTCATTGACTGATAATCCAATTATGGCAATTAATTAATTCATCATAATGACCAGAACGACCCATTATTTAAACTTAAATTAAATTGAAAGTTAAAAACTTCTTGAAAACTGTTTAACCAGAAATCTCTTTGTTCTAGTTATTCCAATTCATTTCAGGAAAGTTTACTTCGAATGCTTTTGGGGGTTGAGATGCTGCAGGTAACAACACATTTTTATTTAATCAAAAATGAGGATACAACAAACAGTATGCATTTCCTAACTAACACTAATTGATTGCAGACACTGATAATTAACACACTTCTTGAAAAGGTTCCTGAATTTATGCTTGAAGGGTATGCCGTCTTAATTCATGTGGATGCATTTGTTAACATTATTAGCAAAGTGACTGTATTTTTACTTTTTCTTTGCCTCTAGAACAAGTGATGGAGGACTGAGCATCCCTCGCATGATAATTAACCAGCTCAAATGGCTGGACAGAGTGGTGGACAGCAAGGTAATTGTTTAAGTTAATTAAGCTCTATTGTGAATCAAATGACGTCGTTTTGGTTTTATTTTATTAGGATTTGGCCTCTAAACTGATCGAGTTGGTGTCTGTTGCCCCTGTGGAAGTTCAGAGAGACATCATCATCAGTTTACCCGAAATTCTGGAGGATTCGCAGCACAATGACATCGCCCGAGAGCTCAAGTACAAGCCCCAATCTATCTGCATTAGTCTCAGTTAGTCTGTGTTGTTTCCTGCTCTGTTTTCAATTAACACACACTTCTCCACAGCTCTTTGCTTCAGGAAAACACGCAGCTGACTGTTCCCATCCTGGACGCTCTCTCCAGCCTCAATCTCAGCTCCTCCATTCTAATTGAGGTATTTATAATAATGAAACAAGCGTATTTTTACATGTTAGAAGAACAAGAAGAAGACACTTTTTCCACTGTATCTCCATGACAACAATGATTGGTCCCTAATTCATGATCGAATATCTGCCAATTTTTTTTTTCTTTCTTTCTTTTTTCAGGTGCGCACAGCTGTTATGGCGACGCTGGCTGCTGTTGAACTGCAGGATCTGCCTGTGGTCGTAAAGTTTATCCTTCACTCTGTGTCGGCCTCGGATGCTCCGGAGGTTTGGGCTGACAATAACACAAATATATTTAAGTTTTATAGAGTTTCCAGGGTGTTAGTGTCTTTGTCTTTGTGCAGGTCGTGTCAAATTTGAGAAAGAAACTGGAGCTGGAGCAGTGTGTTCTCTCGTCTGTCCTGCAAGAGTCTCAAAACAGACTAAAGAACAAAGCAACACAGGCGTAAGTTGTGTTTTCCCTGTTATTTTGTTGTTGTTTTGGTCATTTCGTCTAGTTTTAATCTGTGTTTTTACCACTCAAAATATTTTCTGTTTCGGACCAGGCCTAACACTAAAGCAGCAGCATTAAATCAGGACAGTATAACTATGATTTTGGACGGCATTAAAACGGCACTGCGATTTCAGAAAACGATATCAGAGGCTTGGCTCAAGGTTTGTGGTGTTTTTTAATGTTTGTAATGTTTGATTGACTTTTATATTAAAATGTTATAATGGTATTCACGTATTTTACCAGGCAATTGAGGCAGTGGAAGAGCCTGAAGACCATAAGGTAAAAGTCAAACATTACATTTACTCTTGACAAATTCCACAGTCATAATGGGCTTTATCACTTTTGAGCAACAAAACTGTATCGATCCATAAAAAAGTTACTCTTGCTCCATTCACATTTTTAATTTCATTACGTTGTTGATTACGTTTTCTCTGTTGTTTTCCAGGTAGTTGATCTCCTGGTCCTGTTCATTCTGCACACCACAAACGCAAACCAGAGCCGCAAAGGAGCCGAGCGAGTGATGAAGAACAAAGTGAGAAGCGGACTTTTCCAGGAGACTCTGCTGCAGAAGACGTTCAGGGACTACGCTCAGGTCTGGGACTTCGATACGGGTTGAGACGAATAAATGAAATCGCTGTGGTATTGAAGAAAAGGGTTGTGCCTCTACTGGTCTGGTGCCAAAATAATGTTGTTATCAAAATGTTGAAATTAGGCAGATTAAACCGTTTGAAACAAAAAATTTTGAAGCAGTGATTGTCAGATTGGGGTACGCAAGCGCCCTCTGGTGGTGAACGAGATCGTCAGCTGTTAGAATCCATTTAACCTGCATTTAGCTCTTTTTTTTTTTTTTAGAATCAGAACTACTGTTGCAATGGTCTGCTCCTATTTTAGACCTGGTTTAGACTTAGTTTAGACCTAGTTCAGACCTAGTTTAGCCCTAGTTTAGACCTAGTTTAGCCCTAGTTTAGACCTGGACGTAGAATTGAAGAAGTGTGTTGTTGTTTTTTTTTCTTTGTGTATTCTGGATCCCTGGCAAGCAACCTGAGTAAATTGAAATACCTAGTTAAAAAGTGTGTGACAGGTCGTTATGATTTTCTAGTTTTTACTTTATTTGGTGGGATAACACCTCTTGTAAGTATAAATGATAGTTTTATACCGATCAAGTGTCAATTTGTGAAGAAAAGTTGAAAAATATGTTGAAAATTATAGGAAACATGTGTTCGCATATGTTTTTCCTTGTCATCTATTTATTTAGGAGTTTTGGTCCATGGTTGCTAGGTAACAGTTGCAGAATTTCCTAGCATGATTTCAGGAAGTAACAGTGTAAACCTAAAAAATTACCAAACTGGGATAAAAATTAAAAATTCTTTAGCAAAATCTTAAATATTATGATCTTAACTGTTTTTGTAAAATGAGCAGTCCAGCCTGTCATAGGCACTTTAAACATAATGATGGAGGGAGAAATAATGTTGACAATAATGAATGTAGTGTAGTTTATAATAATCAAATTAAATACTAGAAGCTATAATATATAAAGTACTAAGTGTAATAATAATAATAAATTTAAAAATGTATCTTGCTACTGTTTTGATATTAAGTGATTCAAATCAAAGGAGTCCAGACCAGGTAGATGTGAAAATAGTTTACTGGATCCAGCCGCTTTGTCTGCGGATCTGCAGACGCCGCGATGAAGAAGTACAGAAGATACCACCGATTTATACGTCTATGCAAAACAGAGTAAAAGTGGGCGTACATAATGAGTTCCAAGTACAGAGCTTATATTTCTACGAACACAAAGAAGTGTGAACACATTAATCAAAGAGGCCCTTGCATACCAAGACTGGACGTAAATGGGTGTAGAGGAACCTAAAAGTAACGAATGGGTTGTCGGGAGACCATATAAGGTCTTACGTGAACCAGATGTTGAACGTCCTTTGACCTAGGAGAAGAGCATGTTCACGGAGATAAAAAAAAAACATACTTACATGTTTTATTTGTTGTTTTATGTTGCACCTTACGCCAAAGCAAGTTCCTATGTTTGTGAATTTTGATCACTGACTATGGCAATAAACGGATGCTGATTCTGAGGAGAAAATATAATAATCGAAACTATGCCCCTTCGACGTTGACAGATACTTTTCTTGTTATTAAATCAGTAATGTGTTGATAACTGTTTGTGTTCTGCAGGTGATGAGGGTTTATTTCCCCTCGATCTTGGCTCTGGCTCAGGGTCTGGTCCGCTCTCATGACCCCAGTGTGGTGCCGTTTGGAGGACAAATGTACAGACACTCCTTCACCGCCTTCGACACGTATTGTCAACAGGTGAAGTTCATCCACAACAGGAATATTAGTTCGCTCCGAAAAGACTTATGTCGTGTATGACTGTGCTTTTCAGAGTAAAAAAGAAGGCATTTTATAGCAAAAAGTATTCTTTGTTGTAAAAATATCCATTATTATGTTTTTGGAGGATTGTAAGTATTATTAAAACAAGAAAATATAACAGTAATACTGACAATCTTTTTACTTTAGCACAGATTTATTTGCCTTATACCCAAGTTCGGTGGTTCTTGGAGTTTGAGTCTTTTGTTTTCGCTGATTAATGACACATCCAGATTATTTCATTCTAAACCTTTATGTAGGTGCTATGTCCTTGTTGGATAATTAATACAATAATGATTATTTTATAATACTTGTGATATTTTTGTATTCTAATTTTTTTTAAACACAAGTAAAAGCGTGCTCAATGCAATGTCACACACAATCATAATTTTAAGTTGCGCTACACAAATTATTCACGTTTGTGTTTAATACATAACTATACTGTAATTGTACTTTTATTGCATTGTACAGAATTTTGACAGTTTTATTTTCCTCTTTTAATGCACGTATGGAAAGCACTTTGGTTCAGTGGTTAATGTTGCAAAGCTTTGTTTATTTATGGTATTTTTTATTTTTCACAGCACTTTTAGAGAATTAAAATAGATCTTTGCATCTTATATCTTGCTTTGTTTTCACATATGATACTCTATGTTTATATAGATGTTGCTAATACACATTATAATAGTGTTTCTTGATCTCTTATGGTCTTGATGTTGTGTTTGTTGCAGGAGGTGGTTGGAGCTCTAGTGACTCATGTGTGCAGTGGTGTCGGAGGAGAAGTGGACATGGCCCTGGAGCTGCTCTGTGCACTGGTCTCAGAAAACCCCAAAGAAATGTCCCTCTATGCTGTTTTTGTCAAGGTAAATGTGATGAGTCTGTAAGAAATAGACAAGCCTACATGCTATCTGCTATTTGTTCATTTACAATAAGGCTGCAACTAACAGTTATTTGAGTTTTGTTGTATTTTGAGATGCTTTACATGTATTTTTAAGCAGATAAAGGTAAATATAAGATGACTGAAGACTTCTAGGTGGATAATAATTTAAAATAACGTCTATTATTTATGAAAATCACTAATTGTTTTGAGATTTGTAGAATAATGCCAGTATCTTTGTTATAAAACCGCTATGTTCATGTGTTTTAGAGTATGTAAAGTCCAGAACAATAATATTTAATAGTCAAGTAATCTTTGTAGCCTTAATTTACAAACTGTTGAGGTTTTGTATACATCATAATAAGATGATAAATGTTTGTTTTAAAGGGTATTCTGGATTACATGGACAATCTCAGCCCGCAACAGATCCGTAAACTCTTCCATCTCCTCAGTTCTCTGGCGTTCGGACGACAACAACAGCAAAGCTCGCACATCCAGGTGAAAAAATCCGAAATGTGTCCCGTTGAAAGATCTCGCCGAGTTTACTATATCAGTGTTTCCCAACCAGGGGTACGTGAGGAATTACCAAGGGGTATTTTGAATGGTTTGAAATGAAGATGAAATGCACTTTTATCTAAATAAAAAGTGTCATTAGTTATAAATATAGCATCTTTTTAGAGCATCTTGGACTTTAAATAGAATAAAAACAAGAAAATAATAGTAATAATTGACTATATTCGACTAGTAAACCCATTTATTTGCCTGAAACTCAAGTTAAGGGGTACTGTGTGTGTGAGACAAAAGTTAGGGGATACTCGAGACAAAAAAAGGTTGGGAACCACTGAGCTAAATAATAATGTTAAAAGCAATGCCTGTTTGGATTCATTTTGTTGACTACCTGTATTTGTCTCGCTGCAGGACGACATGCACATAGTGATCCGGAAGCAGCTCTCCAGCACCGTGCCCAAGTACAAGAGGATCGGCATCATCGGAGCTGTGATGGTTATCGGCAGCATGGGGGCTCACAGGTGAAAGATAGGTGTATTTTTTAAGCAATATTACAATCTCCAGCTTTTAAAAGGTACTACAGCATTTGCCTAACGATTATTTTAGTAGTCAACTCAATTTTCTGATTTGTCGACTAGTCAAACGGTCATTTCTTTATTCAAACTTTCTAAATACATTTCTAGGGGTGGACAATATGTCAAATTTTAAATAATATTGTGATTGTTGTTTTGAGGATATGCAAAATGAGAATATTGACCATCTTGTTTGTAGTAAAAATGCTACAAAAAGAGCTGATTAAAAATTGTGTAAATGTTTGAATAAGAGTATAATGTAATAGTTCTGAACTTTTGTGTTTAGTTTTACAAACATTTCACATTTGTGGAAGTGTGAAAGTGAGGCCCGTCATGAGAATTTGCAGTAAACCTATTTCTACACAGAGACAAATAAAGTCTTAAATCTATCTAGTTCACATAACAATTCCGATTATTAAAGTATGACTGGTGTTTTTTTTTAGTTTTTTTTATTATCGATTAGTCATTATTAGTCAATTAATTGTTGCAGCATTACCTAATATAATTACATTGGTGCTATGTTAAAAAAATAATGATATTTGAAAGAGCAAAATCTTTTTTCATTCTTCAATATTCTATGATATTTTTAATCTTCTGTGTTTTGGTTTGGCTCAGGTCAAAAGAGAAGGAGTCCCAGAATGGCTCGTTACCACAAGAGACTAAAAGACAGGTGAGTTAAACCTTTGTTTCATAAATATTTGAGTTCTCTTGTTCATTTTAGGTCACAGTATAAATAGGGGATTGGACAATACAAACCCAACGGAAGAAATAAAGAAAGAATACAGAAATCAATTCACAAAATAACGTCACTAAACTACCAATGTTCAAAATGTTTTTGAGCCAATACTAATATTTGTTTTGCTGCTATAGCTGATAATCAATATTTGAGAAATATTTAAGAAATTTAGACATTAAATCAAAGCAAGCTCCAAAAAATATGTTAAATTCCACTGTTGTAAAAAATAAGTACAACATCTTTTTTATCTGGGATTAAAAACAATTATTTGCATGATTGTGTAAACTTCTACTTCGAATTTTGCTCATTAGTTTGTTCAAAAAGACAAATCTAAGTCACTGAGGACAAGCTGAGAATTACACACAGGAAAGTGCAGACAAATATTGGTCCCAAATATCAGATACAATTTTTAATACTGGACCGATATCTTGGATAACCCTCCGATATTGAAACCGATTTATCGCCCATTTCTTTAAATCGAAGTCTCGTCTTGTCCCACCACTTGCACATGTTCAGCTGTTCTGATAATCCTGATAATGTTGTAACCCCCCAAAAAACACTGCTCTGGCTTCAGGAGCTTCAGCTTTTATTTGAGTCTGTAGCTGCAGTGTTGTTCAGTCTTGGTCCTTTTTGCTCTTTGTAGCTCACAGCTTTATTGGAGTTGGTGCAGTCGAGTAGTGAGAGCTCTCCTGAAGCTGCTGCCCTTTACTTCGATGAACTGGCAAATCTCATCGCCACCGCCAACCTGGACCCTCACGTGCAGGTTTGTGCCCTTAAAATCAAAATATAAAGCCAATCCTAGTGAAAATACATACAAAATATTGCAAAAACTGATGATTTGTTTAATTTTGTTGACTTTGTTACAGGAAATGATTGGAAAGAGTGTTCTGAATGACTTCCAGGATGACTTTGTGGTCGACTTAAGCCCTAATATATCAGGGTAAGTAGTAAATACAATGGTTTCACTCCTAATTATGTGCTGCAATTGATTTAAAGGACACAGTATGCAGAATTTTTGAGCTTTTAACATTTTTCCCTCATCAAAAACATACCTGGTTAGTGTCAAATTTCCCAGTTTTGTGATGTCATAGGTTTATCTCCGAGAGCTAAACTGACTTCTGTGCTGTTTTTAAGTCCGTCAGTCATCTCCAGACTCGTTCTGAGCATTTCTGCCGTCAAACTGTGTTAATTACAACCACGTTCTTACACTAGCGTGATTGGGCAAGCTAGGTTTAGTTTATTTCCCCATGGCTGCCAGTAGATGGAGAGCTAACTAACAACAAATCCTAATTGGAGAACGCCTGAATTGACAGAAAGTACATACATATATTCAAGTTCGAAAACATGAGACGAGACAAGAGCATGTTTAAAGGCGATAACAATACAAATAATGAATAATATGTGTTCTTTAAATGGCCTTCTTCAGGTCCTTTCCACTTCCTGCTTGTGCCATGTATAACTTGGATGAAGATGACAGTCAGGAGCAGATCGCCATAAACCTGCTCCCCCTGTTGGCCAAAGAGACACAGCACAAGGGAGAAACCAAAAAGCAAAGTGAAAAGTTAGTCCACACAATTCATGGGATTGATAATGGGTGGTGACTTTTCTGTTTTGTTTAAATTTGTTGTAATGTTTTCTTGCAGGAAAGTGTCTATGCTGTGTCTTTCTCCGTTTTTCCGTTTGCTGCGTTTGTGTGAGGAGAAAACGCACAAAGGAGACCTGGAGGAGATCGATGCTCTCCTTGGTGAGAATGAAGTAGCACCTAACGGCACAACCATACACAATACAGCTGCGATGATTCATTAAGGATAATCGACTGTAAATAGTAGTCATAGTCATATTTTGATTATCGTTATCTGGACTAAACAGACTCTAAAACACCTATAAAAGCCCTTTTTATAACAAAGACAGTGGCATTATTAAATCATATTGTCAAAAAAGAATAATCTGTGTCTGATTTTAATTAATAATGCTCTTTATTCGTGAATATTCTGTATCTAGAAGCTTTCAGTCACTGCATTTCAACTTTTATTTTGTTGATAATGTATTTTAAAAGTCTCAATGTACAATAGAAATAATTGTTTAACAAGTCGACTAGAGGTGGGCCATATCAGATCGTTCATGATTTATCGTCATTTGCTTTCGGATCAATATGAAATCTGGAACATCGAGATATAATTCCACATACACTGCAGCAGATTTTCCTCATAGTTCTGAAATGAATCTGATATTGCAGCAAATTGTGAACGCTAATGGCTAGAGACACATAAAAAATCAATGTTGACAATCAATTGAATACATATTAATCCTTAATATATTAATCCTTAAAGGTTCTACCCTCTATAATTGCACAAAGACAGCACACAGACGTATCATTTTGACTTGAATAGATGTTTTTACAACATATCTGGACTGAGGCAGGACTGATTTTACTTTCTTACATGAAAAAAATGGGTAAAGCACCTTTAAAACAAGTCAAATATTGGTGTCACTGTTAAGTATTTAGTCTAGAGTCATTTATATTGTCAATTATTATACCATTACTGCAAATTCTCTTTTTTATATCATGATACAAATGTTTGGCCCTATCGCCTTGCCCTAAAGTCGACTAATCAAAAAACAATCGCTGACTGGGCTAGTTAGTTGCAGCCCTATATATATAACATATATATTAACAATATAAAAGCAAATGATGACCCTTGACCTCTTATATTAACATTAATCTGAGGTTTATTGTTCACTGAGCATTAGATAGTATTTGAATTTGTCATAAATGTTCTGGCAGCAGACATTCATTCAGAGATTTATGAAACCAATGAGAACTTCAGAATCGCCTCAATGTTTTTATGTATACATATTCTATTTATGATTGTTTTTTCAGGTGTTTATGTAATGTTTTTGAAACCTCATACAGACATATTTTGAGTTGACATTAGAATATGTGCCTCTTCTGTTCCCAGGTTGCCCTCTGATTGTGACAGACTTGAATGTAATTGACAAAGCAGAGAGTCTGTCCAAATCAGAGAAGGAGTTTTTGTGCACGCTGCTCTTTCACACCATTAACTGGTTCAGAGAGGTAACTACAGACTAATTTTAAAATAATTATGAAGTTGTACAGATAGAAGTTAGCATTTTATTTGTCTTTGTGAAGGTTGTGAATGCCTTCTGTAAACAAAACGACGCAGAGATGAAAATGAAAGTTATGACTCGACTTCAGAACATCACTTACCTTCAGGCACAACTGGAAAAGGCTTTGGCAGGTAAATGGGCTCTTTCTGTTCAAATAAAGTAAAGAAAATAGTTTTTAATCATGATTTGTTTTGCAGTCACTCCTGGTTATGCACCACCTGTCGCAAACTTTGATGGAGAAAGTGTGGAAGGATTCGTTCCTAGTTCTGGAGTTCCTGGGAATAAAGCAAAGAAAGGTAATTTTCTTTTTTGTCCTTTTATTTTGACAAACATAACCACTTCATCACAGACTTTTTGACTTAAATTCCCATGCCACTTGAAAGAACCGAGCTTGCTCTGCCTTTAAGCTGGTGTTTACACATTTCATATCACAATGTTATGTACATTTTTGATATTTCATATTTACATTTAGTCCAGATGCCCTATATTTTAGGCTTTTTTATTTTTAGCTCATTTTGTTCTATGAGGAATGTTTGCACCAAAGAAATAACTTGTTTGGGAATCCTGTTCACAAGTCAAAACAGCTTCTTATTCTGCTATTAATCTTCATTTGTCATTTTTATAGAAAGTACAGGGAAGAAAAGGAAGGCTCCTGGAAAGACTCCGTCTCAAAGCAGCTCTCAGCTCGACGAGTCAAATGATGCAGAAGAATCTCAGCAGGTCAGCAGCATATATTTAGTCTTTATTTTTAGTGTATGATTTATTTTTCTACACACAAGACAGGCACATCCAAAAAAAACAACAACAAAATGCATAAGTGCTTGAAGATTAGGGTTGTTAAAAAAATCTACTTGAAACTAGATACTAATTTGAACAATTCTGAACAACCTTATTCTGGACTGAAGGTCCATTTTAAAAACACAAGTACATAAATAAATGATTATGTTTTACAAAGACAGACAACCAGTGTTTTCACATCTTGGACTGGTCTCATATTGCACTGCATCTTATTCGTGAGCGACAGGTGAAGGGTTTCATTTGTCCTATTTCTCCTACAAATAAAATTGTACATTAAAGTTCTTCGTACACCTGGTTTACGGTTTGTAAAGCGCTTTGGGTGCCTATTAGGTGGAAAAGCGCTCTATAAATAAAAATTCTTCTTCTTCTTCTTCTATAAATTGTCGAACATCTCGCGCTGGTCCATCGAGGCCTCGTCAGCAGCAACGAAAACCGTCACAGTAAACCACCTGCAGTCTCTCCAAACTGACTTTTAGCCCAGAAGTTTGCCTGAACATACAACATTCTACTTTGTCTATAAATATCATCATCATGTGCCATGTCTGCAGTGATGGAATAAACAAGACATAACAAGCATCAATAATGACAAAATTGCACCTTTCTTGAATGGTTGTAGAATAGCCTTGATCTATGCCAGAACTAGTACAAGGCCACATGGAACTATTAAAGAAACTATTATTTGTGTCAAAGAAGAGTGCTTTTATCATGATTGTGGTATCAAATGTCTCAGGAGCCTCCAGAGAAGCAGAAAGAGAAGGAGAAGGAGAAAGAGGTGAAGTCTGGAGCGAGTCTGAGCGGATTCAGGGCGTTTTTCCGGGAGCTGGACCTGGAGGTGCTCAGTGTTTTACAGTGTGGCCTCATCTCCTGCTCTCACCTCAACTCCAGACTGAACACTGAGGTAACACACTCTGTTTCACCTGTTCACATTTCAAACAACTATCTAATATATGCCAATAACTGGATTAGGAATATCGAGATTGCAATATTTGCTGCCAGAATAATCGATAGCTCAACAATTATTGATCTGAAACAGCTTAATAATAGACACACGTTAATTGACTTAATTTCACCATATCACTATCATTTACTTGTTTTTAAAGTTCAAAGATGGCTTTCTAACATTTTGATCCCTACATGTTTGATCCGGGGCAGAGAGCATCCAAAGCAACCGCTGACCAGCAAGTGCTCATTTCTTTTGGAGCCGATATTGGACAATCTTTGATAATTTTCTTCAAAATATTTGATTTGACATAACTGCAAATTACTGTCTTTGCCGTGCACTGCATCTGCAAGAAAAAAATATATCAATAGAAATAATTTTTAGACAGTCACAGCCCTATTTTACTACTTAGCCGTCATGGAGCACTGGAATCACATTTTGTGCAATGATGTCATCTCACTACAGCGTTAAAATTGCGGGTAAGAACAGAACAGGGGTCAGAGATAGGGGGTAGGTGAAAACTGACATTTTCTGACATTTGAAGCCTTGATTGTAGAACTGTTATAACATGGTTAAGCTCAAAAAAGGGAATTTTACATAATCTGTTCCTTTCCTTTCATATTAATAATTGTTACCATATCTTTGGAAAGCAATGCATGATTTACTCATTTGTACTTTTCTATTTGAAGGTTCGAGAGGAGGTGTTGCTGGGTCCCTCTGAGTTGGTCTTTCTGTTGGAGGACCTGCTTCAGAAAGTGGAGTTCAGCCTTCACTCTTCACCAGCCAAAAGAGCGCCTTTTCTCAAGGTCATTATTATACATTATAACCCATTTACTTACTTAAACGTCAGTAAACTATCTAGAGCTGCAACATTTATCGCAATCAAATCAACTAAAATAAAGCTTAAAGTTTACTTCTTTTCGTTTTGAGCATCATGGACTCATAGTACATTATAAATAAATTCATTTTCACATTTATCTCTTTTTTGCAATCAATTTATGAATGTTTTCTGTTTTTAACTAATGCTAAAATAAATAAAAGATAATAAAAACGGCTATCCCTGTAGTTTCAGCCCACAATGTGAAATGCATGAGATTTTTGGAGTCTTAAATGTCAAGGTTTCTGTTTAAAATGTGAACATGGAACGGAATCCTCCAATCAAAACGTAAATCACACATTGACTCGTCATGTTGTCTCGCAGGCTAAGGTTGACAAAAGTGTTGGATTTTCTCACCTTCAACAAAAAAGCCCCAAAGAAATAGCGTCGTGCTGCGTTGAGCTGCTGCCTGCTCTTTGCTCACACCTGGAGAACTGCCACAACTACTTCCAGGTTTACACTTTTATAAACTCGATCTGTTGATATATGTAGACTTTGATTATTTCCTTTGCGTGTGAATAAATGTGCGTGTTTGTTTTGTAGACTCTGCTCTCTGAGAACAGTGGCGTTGTGGATGGACCGGCCACAGATCTACAGGAGCATCACCTCATGTCTCAGTCGTATCAGCTCCTCCTGCAGATCCTCAGCACCATCTTCAACTGGTAAACGACAATATTGTGTTTGGTGTTGTTGGGTTGTCAAAATAAAACAATAGAGGTCATGCACAGACATTACTTTGTGCGGAAAATGCTCCTCAACATTAAGTGGCAGAATTATTTGCAGCACAACTGTTGCTCTGACTCAGCTAGCTTGTTTTCTAACTGCAGTCGGAGATAAAGGACACTTAAACATCCGCACAACAATTCATTTTCTCAAAAAACAGACTCAGAAGAATCTTATTTAAGGAGAAAAAGATACTGAGTTCACCTGTGTGATTCCAAAGTCTGTAACAGTGATAAATGTGAGCTGCAGTGTTCCTGTCTTTAGCTGTTTTCTTCTTGTAGATGTCAAGTGCATGCTTAATATTTTGCGGAGTTGTAGACTTTTATAGTTGTTATCAGACTTTAGCAGCTTTTTCACATTTTAGTTGTGTTTTTGCTGGAGAAAATATCATCACTCACCAGAGACTCTCATTTGTTTTTGCCATTGCTGTGAAGTCACCAGGTTATCTCTGTCCCAGATGCTAACTGGTTGTAAAACTTATCAAAGTTAGTCACCAAGTGTTGATAATTAATAAAATCACATAATAGGAGAAATTTTGACCTTTTCTGTAGAGGTTTAGAACAGTCAGGATCGATCTATATTAAAATTAGTATAAGGCAAAAAAGGAAATACTGTAAATTGAGTTGAAAATTATTATTTTTTATTATCATTGTGGTGGTATCGTAATCAGGGCTTTTCATTAATATTGAAATCGAATGAACATTTTGGTTTTGTAACAATGCAGGAAAATGGAAACAGAGGCTAGAGTTGGGAGATATATTGAAAAAAATAGAGAATATCGACCAAAAGGGATGTTTACTTTACCTTTATTTTTTCTTTCTTTATTTTTTTTCTGTTCTTCTCTATGTTCTGTTCTGTGTGTGTTGCTTTGGAGATATGCAAAATTAGAATATTCAGTAAATCGTCCTTAACTAAAACGATTGAAAATGTGACAGAGATGACCAGTGTCTTTTCCCAAAGGTATAAAGTAATATTTCTGCACTTTTGTTGTAGATTTTATGGTTCTTTTTGTGCGATACTTGAACCTCAACCGAGACATTTACAAATACATGTTACAATATTGTTTGAATATTGTTATTGAGATGACGCAAAAAAAAATATTACCCATCCCTATGTACTTTAAATGTAAAGAATGGATTCCAGATAAAGACATGAGGATTGCTCTGAAATGGTGTTATGAAGCAGAAGTCTAAAATTTGGCTTTCTGTTTGTATTTTATTGATTATTGTCAATAAAATGAAGGAGAGACTGGGATTTTGTTGTACCACGTTCCAGACTCTTGAATAGTCTTCCTCTGCACATAACAACAGCTCAATCTATGAAGTCTTTCCTAAAATGTTGGCTGTAATTTTTCTTCTTTTGTTGCATTTTTTATTTACAATTTTTTGTTTTGTTAAAAAGAAAGAAAAGAAAACCCACTTGTTTGAGTCTGAGCTGAGGAGAACATTTGTATCGTACTATTTTAGCTTTTTTTTTCCCTGTATGTTTTGTCTTATTGCACTTTATATTGCCTTTGTACAGCACTTTTTGGTTGCTTTATAAATAAACTTGACTTGTGTCTGTCCCAGGTCTGGATTCAGTCAGCCCGGTCAGAGGAGCTCCATGAAGAAAGCACTTGCAGTTTTAGCTGGACGACTCAAAGAAGGAGAAACGGAGTTGAGTTTGGAGCAGCTGGTGAAGTAAGTGTTGAAAAATCCAATTGAATTGAATGCACTGTTATTTTATTATCCATGTCATCACAAGCTCCTGTTTTCCTGGTTTAGATACAGCTTTGAGTATTTGCAGAACTTCAGGAACACGATGCCGAGTCTGAGCACCGCGCTGTGTCTGACTCAGCTCCTGTCGACTGTGTCCGAGAAAGGAGGCCACGCTGCTGCCTACAGGAAACAGAAAGGTGCAGTTACTCATCAGTTATAAATTATGCCTAATTGGATTTGTTATTTTTAAATACATTCAGTCCAAGAATGACAGATGATAAACAAAACAGCAAAAAAGAAAGAGAAAATAAATATCATTATCTACTTAAGTGCAGTATATCATTTTTTTGAAAAGTGCAGACTTCTTCCCCGTCTTCAAATGCACAACGTACTTCTATGTGCACGTTTTTCAAAACAAAATAGATCATAAATCATGCCAGAGTTTGTCTGTTGGCACCGACATCTTTGTTTAAAGGTCCCATATTCTGCTATTTTCCCCTTTACACAGTCTATTCTAAGGGCTTTGTTGATAAAATTTTGCGTTGTGCTATAACATAACAGTTTCCAAAAAACACCCATTTCTTGGACTGGCCCCCCTCCTTGCAAAAGCAAACGGCTCACTCTGAGATCTGACCCCCCCGAATAGAGAGCAGGCTGCTCCCCCGCCCAACTCGCGCCCCCCCCCCCCCCGCCCAACTCGTGCCGAAGCCTAGAGCGGAGATAGTGCGCATGCACCGTGTGCTCCGGTAAACAGCGATACACAAACACGGGAATAAACCTTTTATCCGTCCTGACGGTGCGTCGTGCTGAGTCCTACGTCCTGGATCTGACCTGGAGTTTGACGTGCTCCAGTGCCTCGACGACGGACGTTGCCGTTTGGTAAATAACAAGCTAACTCTTCGATCTGTCGTATCCATCGTGTAATTACTGTGTAGCATTAGCATTAGCTGTTTTTATTCTGCGGCTGCGCGCTTCCCGGAGGCGTGGCTTAAACACCGCGTCATCCATGGGAAGCCGGGTCATCCATGGGATGAGCCCCCGTCTGCCTGCTCAGCCGAGGGGGACAAAAAAGACAGTTCTCTAGCGAAAGCATGCGGGAATCAATCAAAAAACCACTTTGGGCACAACATACGAGGCCCAAATAGCACTGTAGGAAGGTTAAAACCTCTGAAAAGTCGATTTTGCATGTTATGGGACCTTTAAGGTTAATCCATTTCACTTCTGCCCAAACCACAACGCTGCGGTTTGGGCTGATTGGGCTGAATGCTGATTGGTTCTCCACACAGCGACTGATTATTTTTATAGTCGACAAGTTACGACTAGTCAGTGCAGCAGTGCCGGTCTCTATAGAGAAAGAGAAGTGTAATGCCATACTTTGGAGCATTCCAGTAATATCTCCTGATTTGGACTTGGTTTGTTCGAGTCCTTCTTTAGTCCTGATCTAATTCGTGTATTAAGTTTAGTCACAGTTTTTGGCCAATTTTGATGTGGTAAAGTGTGAACCTCTACAATATATTCTGATATTTCTTCAGCTTCTCTCGCTCGTCGATTCCTAAACCAAGAGTGGATCACAGCAACAGGAGAGAGAGAAAAAGGGACCAAATTCAATGAAACCCTCCACACTCTTCTCAGGTATTTTGTCTCTGTCATCTCTGTTGTATTTTGGACATTTTGTGTTAAATATTGTGAATATATCTGTGCAGTTTATACTTGGAGCATGTTGACGACGTCCTGAAGGCAGTAGAGGAAATCGCTGGAGAAGGAATATCTGAACTCATAAACGCCGCCAAAGATGAAAGCTCTGCGTCTTGGCCCACTCTGCACAGGTACGTTTGTAATACCTTCCAACATTTGTAGACAAACGATGACAAAAACACCTGATTTTGTCTCCACTTTTAGACAAACCTTCCTCGTGTTTTACAAAGTTTTAATGGCTGTTTTGGAAAAATCTGTTCGGAGGATTCCAGCTGCGAAAATGGGTGACAATACTGAGGTTAGCCACTTGATGTCACTCTATTCAGTTACTAAAATAGAACAAATATGCAATGACAAACTCCTGACTTTTTAAACTTTATTTTATTATACAATTTAAGGTTCAAAGCGAGAAGCTGTTGACCTGGAATTTGGCAGTTCGAGACTTTCAGATCCTTGTCAACTTAGTAAAGGTTTGTATTTGAAAACTCTCAAATAATGGCAAATATGTTGTGTGTTTTACTTTCCACAACCTTTACAAACTTGTTTTGCAGGTTTTTGATTCAAGGCCAGTGCTTAATGTGGGCCTAAAGGTAAGATTACAAATTAGGATTTTCAAATGTACGGCGTGCTGCTTATATTTTGTGTAATTTCTCTTTTTTTCATTTTAGTACGGACGCCTTTTTTTGGAGTCGTTCTTGAAGTTGTGCATGCCTCTTCTAGATTACAGTTTTAAGAAACACAAGGTACAGACATGTTTTTCACAAAGATTTCAATGCTCAAACAGAAACATTTAGGGAAAAACATTTAGCCCATCATTAATTTGTGTTCTGGCATTATCTGTTTGTTTTTGGTGGACTGAGATTATAAAGTACAGCGAATTATTTTCAGCATAAACATTCCACTTGATTTTAAAGGAGGCCTTCTTTCCAAAATCGACTTGAAGGAGCTTTTAAATTTTGTTTTTTAATTAAGTCGTTTTAGATCAATATTGCAATTTACACTGTCCAGAGTAATAATCCATAATAATGTCCAAAATGATAATCCACGGGTGTTGTTGATCAAAACTCTATCGAAGACAAAAGCACAATATGTCTTTAAAACGATTTAAAAATGTATCTGCGACATTAAAGTCCTGCAATGGAAACAACAATTAATGGATACCTTTTTTTGATGTAATTTTAGCAGAGGGAAAGCGCTATCACAAAGAAATGAATGACATAGAATGAACCGACTTTAAAGGACTGGGCTTAAATAACAATGGACATTTGTAATATGGAAAAAATCACCTCCTGAAAATGGACAAATAAAACGTTAATAATCGTCGAGACAGATTTTCCTAGGGATACACTATGTGACAGACCTTATGAAGATGATTTAGCTACACTATTTTGTTGTTCCTTCTCTTTGTCATTTTTGTTTGTGAATGTTTCTTCAATTTGATCAAAAACAAGGTATTGCATTTTAAAATTGTTTTCGTTTTAGGAGGATGTGCAGAGCTTATTGAAGACTTTCCAGCTCAGCACCAGACAGCTCCATCACATGTGCGGACACTCGAAGGTACAGTTTACTTTGCTTTCACATTAAGTATCTCAACACAGTTCAATCTCTTTTGCATTTTGTGGACAATTAATATTATGTAAAGTGAATCAAGCCCACGTAATTGGCTTGAATGTTTGTTGTTTAACGTTTAGTAGTGGACGTTTTTATTTTTATAAATCATTAATATTATACTTTCCCAAATAAGAGTTTGCTCACATATCGACAAACTGGTAATAGCACAATTGTTTTGTTTTTGAGAAATGCAAAGTTAGAATATTGAGTGAATTAAAACAGTTAAAAAGGCTGAAAAATAAGCAGTTTAAGAATAAAGACGTAACAAACTTGCAGTGTAATCTTTAAAATAAAGAGAATGTGATATTTCTGCACGTTTTTGGTTAATGTCACAGCCTTGTCATGTTTTACACTATAAATCAACCTTAAAAATTTACAGCCACATTTTAGCACATTTGTGATTGTGATTTGTGACTGCAGTAACTTGAGATACTCATGTTTGGCAATATCGCCCACCCCTACTCCAAACAACATTTTGGTCTAACATTTAAGCTACTATTAGCTGGTTTAAATTAACTTAGAGTAATACTAACTTGAGGTACTATAAACTGTCTAGTTACTTAATATAAAAAAACAAATTTTGAATTAATTTCTATTTTGGTAAAGACTGGTTTCAAATGATCCATGTATTTAATAATGAAATGTACAATTATCAAAAGAAAGAGGCCTGAAATTATGCAAATGTTTCTATTAAATTAAATTGCGCTCTGTTCTTTGTAAGTCTCTATAAATTGTTGCAGGTGTAGAATTCATCAGGCTAAACTCATGTGAGGGAAATGTTTATGTATTTCTCTCTCCACAGATTCATCAGGACATGAGTCTGACCAATCACGTGCCGGCGCTGAAGAAGAGCCTGGAGCTGTTCGTTTACAGAGTGAAGGCGATGCTCACGCTCAACAACTGTCAGGAGGCTTTCTGGATGGGCAACCTCAAGAACAGAAACCTCAAGGTGAAACGGATTTTGCTGAGACCAGTTTCACACTATTCAAAGCAGTGTTTGTTTTAACGCCCGACTGCAACGTAATGTTAGTCTGAGCCTTTTGACCAGATTTTTCTGGAGGGTCAAGATTCAGTCAAATAATATTTTTTTGTTGAATTTAGTCGATGAAATCTCATAATAATTTGTAATCTGTAATCAATTTAGTCAGTGTTAGTTTTGACAACCAAAATAGTTTTAGTCTGAGCCTAAACAAATAGATTTTCAGAATCAGAAGCGGTTTATTGCCATTGTCAGTGAAATTCACAAACATAGGAACTTGCTTGAGCGTAAGGGGAAGTAACAAAATAAACCAAAGATGGGAAAAGGTTTAAATAAAGATGCAATTTAATGAACAGGGGTGTAAGGGTAACGTAACAGAACTAAAACAAAATACAGAAAACAAACAAGGTATGCCAGTCCCAAAATGCACGGGTCACACAGGCCTAGCAAAACAAAGGCCCATAAACAGAATCAGGTGACAACTTAAAAGAGACATGCCATAAACCAAATGAAACAAAACACACGTGCCTCAAACCACACAGAACACAGGCGCTGCCACTGCAGCCCTGACAACAGAGGCACAATATGGCATACTGGCCACACACAGGCCAGCAGCCTAACACACAATGGCATACTGGCCACACAGGCCAGCAGCCCCGAACAGGTGAGCAGAGAGTCCTTAAGTACTGGGCGGGACCACAGGTGGACTGATTGGCCCTCCAATCAGTGGGCCCGGAGGCAGCAGCCAATCACGTTCGACTTTCCAGTTCCACACAAAGACACACAATAGTAAAAAAAACACAAAAGGAGGCATGATCTGTAGGCCTTGGGCCGTAACATGAACTAAACCTGTAATGAATTTAATCTATAATACTGCTCATTAAGATGGGGTAACCGACAAACTAAAGAAACTAAAGAAAACTAAAGAAAAGATAAAAACAGTAAATTGCATTAGAAAATAAAAGCAGTTATAAACAGATGTGAGAAAGACTTGCTCCTTGGATGTTTGTGATGATGATCTGAATTTGAATTTAAAACCCTACTGTGTCATTGAGAGATTGGTTCTAGTTCCTACTTGTTCCTTTAATTTATTGTCATTTGTTTTAAATGTCTTTGGGTGTATTGATTTTACTTTAAAGAATATAGGTGCGATGTACTCTTGTAATTTCACTATCAAGTCTTTATTTTATGTTTTCATTTCTTAAAGGGAGAAGAGATTCTTTCACAGAGGTCTCAAGAAAGCGATGAAGAAGAAGAAGCCCCCAATAAAGATCAGTCAGACGAGGTACAACAATAATTCACGAACCAGGATTGTCTTTGTGAATGTGCATAAAGTATGTTGTAAAATACACTGCATGAATAATTTTCCTGTGATCAAATGGGAACCAGCTGAGATTTCTTATTTTGTAGAAGTAAGAACACATATTTTTAAATCTATTTAATTTAAGAAAATGGTTCTATTGTCTGTTTTATTTATTTATTTTAACTATTTTTATGTGTTTAATTTAATTTGATCCTGCTCTTGCTTACCATTGAGCATGTGATTTTATTAAAGCTTACTTGTTTAATGCTTCATTTTTATTTTCAAGTTATGTCAAAGTGGCTCTTCAGTTTGTCATATTTTTAAGTTAGTTATTTGAATAGAAGGTATTTAATCAACAGACAACAGGTAAATGCATAACTGTCACTGTCTCTCCACAAAGTTACTGCTGTTGTGTACTTTTCTTGGTTAAACTAGATGTTTGTTAAAATTCATTTGGAAATGTGGAGGGCAGTGCACAGATAAGATAAAAGTCAGTGGCTAATGATTAGTGTCTGTCAACTGTAAACTGGAGCAGCTGGTTTAAATGGACTTAGGGTATTATTAACAAGCGATACTAACTAGACTGGATAGTTATTTAAAAAAAGAAAGCCTTGAATTTGAATTTACAATTATTCCGGTAAAGGCTAGTCCGAAATTGTATGTATGTATATAACGAAATGTATATTTGTCAAAAGAAAGAGGTCTGAGTTTATTCAAACATTTCCATTAAATTGAAGTGGGCTCTGCTCTTTGTAAGTCTCTTCATACATTTTCTTTTAAATTTCAGGTTCAGGAAAGTGATTCTGAGACGACAAACATTGAAGACGATCCCAAGAATGTGATCGACGACTCGGAGTGAAAGACCCGCACATTCATGATTTTAAGTCTTAATTTAAGCTTATTAATTCACAAATAGTGGTCTTATAATGTTACCACTTGATATTAAGTCCACAATATACAAAAGAATGCAATAATATTATTTTTCTCATTAAGATTTAAAAATGAATGTTCAAAAAGTTGCACATTGTTTTTGTTTATTCGATAATAATACTGTATGTATATCACTTTTAAATATATTTTTATGTCTGTTAATGTCATTTGTGAGAAACAAATCACAAAGAAAAGAAAAAACGTCAAAAAATAAACCAACACAGAATAAAACGTGTATCTTCTGTGTCACTTACAAAACAAAGGAATAGAGCTGAGTAATACCAAATGAAAAGGACACATTTACATTATTGACAGCATGTGACGTGGGTTGAACCATTTCATGAGAGGAGGGGGGTGCTGGTAATTTGTATTTTTTCATTTATATCTTAACAGTATCTTAAATCAAATAAGTGAGGTGACATGGCAGCTAATCCTTGTAAAACATTTAAATTTTCATATTTATGACAACAATGTACTAAACATTGAGTACAATAGAAGTAAAACACTGAAAACTCCCCTTCCGGTTTGAACAGAATGGTACATCCGGGAAGTGTGATCACTGTTTGGGAAAATACCGTAAACAAACTGTTCGTTGCTACTGCACTGTCTTTTTTCTGCGTCGTGACAGACTTTGTACGGCTTTAGAAAACGTTCAACCGCTTAAATCCGCTCACTTTGCTCGTTGTCGCGGAAAATAAAGTCTACATTTGTACTCATAAGTCGGCACCATGTCTGAGTTCATTCTCCTGATCCTGATCCTCGTCGTTGTCGTGTGCATTTTTGTCACGATAGCGGCTTTGGTGATGCACTCTGGGCTTTTGTCCGACGTGGTTGTGAGAACGGG
This sequence comes from Rhinogobius similis, assembly GCA_019453435.1. NCBI lineage: Eukaryota > Metazoa > Chordata > Actinopteri > Gobiiformes > Gobiidae > Rhinogobius > Rhinogobius similis. The sequence goes on along the minus strand of CM033627.1, from coordinate 9,623,848 downwards.
ACCACCTCCGATTAAAAATGTCACGATCGCGTAGGATGAAGTTGACCTATAATGTATTTATTTATTAAATCTACATGCCAGTCCAAACACTTACCTGTAGTAATATGCTGGGTAGGAACCTTTGTGATGGTACGTGTGGAGGGGGAGGACAATAAAGCATGTTCCAGGCGGACTAAAAAGACATTACCCATATCAGTGTCACAGGCCAAAAGCATCATATTCGAAAGCTGAATCATTTTATTATAGCTGGATTTAGCTATAAGTTATCTTGTAATGGACATAGTCTTTTTTTCTGTCAACGTTTTTATGTCAGATGCCCTTTCTACTGTAACGTCATTCATAAATTCATGCTTGACACCAGCAGTCAATACAGAATCCCATCTGGAGAAATGTAACCTAATCACAACAGACTACATCGTAATTCAATATTCTCAGTCCTCATCGTTTCATACAGTTTGCTCCTTTTTGTTTTTGTTTTTTCTTGTCTAGTTTTGAACAGTTTGTGTTTATGCACATAGTTTAAGGTCCCAGCACTGTCTGCACTAGTAGTACTTGGACCTCTGATTACACAACAGTCAAAAGGATATCACAGTTGATTACCATAACACCTCTTGATGCTTTTACTGTCAGGGGCGTGAAACTAAATTCCAGGTACAAACCTTCTCGTGGGCCCCTAATGCATACTTTTGAATATGATTTATTTATCCCAGCAAATGTTGTTATTATTGTTATTTTTTTCTTTCACCTTTGCTAGAATATACAGCCTATGGTTTCTCCATAGCAATAACTCTGTGATTTAGAGACGTCTTGTGTGTAGACTTGTTCCGATAACACATTTTGAAGCACGATATGTTGCTACAGAAAAATACAGAGATAAACAATATTAGACTTTAGACCAGGGGTGTCCAAACTTTTTTCCATCGTGGGCCACATATTGAAATATAGACCAAGCGGAGGGCCACAAATCAATCGCAAAACGTTAAAAAAAGATGCATTTATCTGATGTTTTAAGCACCACCACATCTACATTCAGTCTCAGTGCCTTATTATCAGGTCTGTATTGCAACAAAATGTTAGTTATTTAGGTTGGAATTGTAGAAAATCTGAAATGTGCTGTAAATAGTACTTATCAGGACAATGTGGGCCGGTTCACCAGGAAGCCTAAGGGCCGAGAAAAATTGGTCTGAGGGCCGCATTTGGCCCCCGGGCCTGAGTTTGGACATGCCTGGGTTAGACCATTCCTGGATTAAAAAATTGTTTGTTGTGCGTTACTGTCCACTAGATGGCAGTGTAAGCATTAAAAATAAACAAGACAACTTCTCATTATCTTCCTCATCTCCACCAAAACAAAATAAACACACTTACTTACATTTATTCACCATTTCAGGCATTTAATCATATCTTTATAACATTTTCTTTACAATTTGTGCTGCCAATAAAGTCTGCTACAGTTTTGATAATTGTGAAAATACATCCGGTCCTTCCAGTGTAGTTACTGAGCCAATTAGCGGTGCGTCTCTGCCAGCGCTAAATGCTAATGTGTTTGATAGTGAGCTCGTTCATGCGTGGTTGTGTGTGTGAATAAAAGAGTTCCTTAATTGCCACAACTTATTACCACAGAACCGCCGGGACCGAGTTAAGCACTTTGGGCCCTCGGGTGACAGAGGCAGCAGACTGGACAGAGCTGCTGCTGCAGATTGTTTAAGCTCTCTGTGTCGTTCCATTAAAGAGATAGAGGTCTGCTGCTTTTGTTTGAATGTTTGAAAGTTTCTGTTTTTACGACTTGGAAGTTTTTGGGCACAGGATTTTGTTTTGAGCTCTTGAGCACAGATTAAAAACATCTTTCTCTGATAAAAACAAGAGTGACATTTTTATTAACATGAGATAAAGCAGTCAAAATACAACAATTTGTTTCTAAACTTGAATATTTGCGAGTTGATTTTGCTCACCACCCTCTCTCTCCCTCTCTGTCTCTATCTCCCTCCCTCTCTCTTTCTCCCTCTTTCTCCTTCTTTCTCTCCTCCCCCTTTTGCCCTCTCACTCTCTCTTTCTCCCTCTTTCTTTCTCTCTCTCGTTGTCTCTTTCTTTCTTTCTTTCTCTTTCTTGCCTTCTCTCTCTTTCTCTTTTGCTCTTTCTCTCCCTCTCCCTTTATGTCTCTGTCTCCCTCTTTCTCTCTTTCTTTCTCCCTCCCCCTTTCACCCTCTCACTCTCTCTTTCACCCTCTCTCTCCCTCTTCCTCTCTTGCTGTCTTTCTCTTTCTTTCTCTCTTTCCCGCTTTCAGCTTCTCTCGCTTTTGCTTTTTCTCTTTCTCTCCCTTTATCTCTATGCCTCTACCTCCCCATTTCTCTCTTCCGTTTCCCTCCCTTCCACTCTTCTATCTCTCTTCTATCCTGTCTTCTCTTTCCCCCCCTCACTCTCTCTATCTATCTCCCGGCTCTTTTCTGTTCCTCTTCTTCCCCTCTTTTTCCCCTCGACTCTCCCTCCTCTTTTTCTCTCCCTCCCTCAGTCTCTCACCCACTCTTCCACAATCTCACTCCCTCTTTCCTCTATCACACCCCCATCCTTTTTCTATCTTTTTTCTTCTTTTACCACTTTTTCTTTCCCTTTCTCTCCCCCTTTTCTCTCTCCTTCTCCTCCACACTAAAACCTTCTCTTTCTCCCTTCCTTGGTCTCTTGCTTCCTCTCCCACTATATCTCTGTCTTCCCCCATCCTTTTTTCTCTCTCTCTTCCCCTCTTCTTCCCTTCCACTCTTCTACTACTTCTACTACTCTTTTAACCTTCTCTCTCTCATTTCTCTAATCTTTTTTCGCTCTTTTCTTGCATCTCTTCTTCCCTTCAACTCTTTCTCCCTCTCTCATTCTCTCTTTTTCTACCCTACTACTCACCCCCCTCTCTCTTTAAGAAGGCGACATATTATGGAGGGTTTCACCAATCAAAATATTAAAAAGTTCAGATATAATTACATTAAATATCCAATTCCTCCTAAAGCTAAAGAAGTACGTTTTAAAATGTTAAATAATGTTTACCCCTGTAAAGAATTTTTACATTCAAAATTTAATATTGAGGACAATGTATGTGCCTTCTGTTCGTCTAACATTGAAACTGAAGAACATCTTTTTTTCTCATGTGTGTACTCAAATATCTTTTAAGGGAGTTTTTGTGCACGGGCTCTACACAACAATCTAGGTATCCGTTCTTTCAATTTTAATGATATTAAATTTGGAATTGTACTGGAGGACAAGTCAAAGGATTTTACAATTAATACCATGATTATTATGGCAAATGTTTTCATTCACAAATGTAAATTTGGTAACACAAAACCTTTATTTAATGTTTTTCTCTGTGAATTGTCTTTACTAAAAGATTCTTTGAACATATGTAAATCCAAAAATGCACTTTGGCTGTTCAATAACATGGAGGCGCTTTCTTTGAACCCTGTGACACTTTGAATATGGCTTTCTTTTTATTTTAAAATAGTTAATCTGTTTTCGATTAACTTTGTTTTCAAATGTGTTTAATATTTGACCTGCTCACAATGGTCTATGAATGTTTTGTAAGCCTGTTTGGTTTTGATATTAATAAAAAAAAAAAAAAAAAAAAAGCCCAGGGGTCGGCAACCTGCGGCTCTTTCACCCTTGCGGCTCCGAGTGGCTTGGGTAAAAAAAAAGAAAAAAAAAAAAACATATTTAATTTGATGATGATTTTTATGTGTTAGTTATTTTAATTTTAGTTCTAAATTGGAAGATTATTGTGGTCTTGAAATACAGTGATCCCTTGTTTATCGCGGGAGTTGCGTTCCAAAAGTAACACACGAAAAGTGAAATCCGTGAAGTAGTCACAGCTTTATTTTTTATTATTTTACAATGCAATACTGAACTATGGAATGAAACCAAAAATCAAAACCTGTTTTAAAGCCCAAAATTAGTTTAAAACAATAATTTTAATATACAATATACAAGGTTGGAAACATTGTCACTGGCGTATTTCACAGTCTGTGCCTCTTCGTCCTGACTCCGCTCCGCTGTAGCCTCTGTTTCTACTGAAGGCGCAGGAGAAGAACATTGTTATGGGGAGTTGTTGGCGCTCTTTCATTTTCTGAGCAAGAAGATTTTTATAAACGGATATGCCACCTTCGATTATATTTGAGAACTGCAATGAACGACTCGTCAAAGGGTTCAGTGGATGCACTGTAAAAATATCCGCACTGTAAAAAAAAATCCGTGAAGCAGCGAAGCCGTGAAAGATGAAACGCGAGGGATCACTGTATGTATATTTTTGTCTTTTCAATAAATGCGGGTTTTTTCCCCCATTTTAAAGGTCAAAAAGTATTTGCGGCTCCCAGTGTTTTTTTTTTTCGTGGAAACCGGGTTCAAATGGCTCTTTCGGTGTTAAAGGTTGCCGACCCCTGATATAGCCTATTTATCTATTTATTAAAGCTCAAATACACACATAAATATCTGTCACATTAAATTATTATCCACGGCACAAATGTAGATTATGGACAGAGAAAAATATATGGATTTGATATGTATATTTTAGCTTTTTTTTTTTCATTTCTTATGATTTGTATTATTTTATCACACATCAACTGAAGCTTCACGAGTGTCCTCAAACGCGGCCCTAGCTCTCGCTGTTGCTAGGTAATGGACAGTGTTATCAAAAGTCCCGGGAGCGTTTGAACCGCGCACTCAAACAAAAATCTGATCATAAAAGTGCATTTTCAGCTCGTTCGACATGTCCAAACAAGATTACCTTGTGTTTACGTCTACGACCCGACAATAGCGGGCCCGCCGCGCGTTGGAGCAGGCGGGGGCGGGACCAAGCGCGCGCCGTTGCCGCGCTGCTGAGTAGGGCCGCGGGACGAGGTGGGGACCGGCGAACTCCGTCGATGGAAAAGTAAATTGAACAAAGTAATCTTGTTGTCGGTGCGATGGAATCGAATGCCTTCCTTCCTGGGGGATCTCTGGAGACCTGCTATGGTCCACTCCGATGGTCTGGGTGGGGAGATGCTACGGGAGCGCGCTTCAGGCGAGTTCCGCGGCCTGGAACGGAGCTCCGGGGAGCGGCGAGGAGGCGGGGATGACCTGGGGGTGCATTTTCAGCTCGTTCGACATGTCCTGCCCTACGACCTTTTACCCAAGCCAGAGGAAAACTCCGAGAAATCCTCCACGGTATTTTCAAAGAGTTAGCTAATGTGAAACATTAACGTTAGCAAAGGAAGTTGTTTTGCGCTTGCTAATTTGTTGAAACTAGCTTACTGTAAAATTCCACATTTAAAGTCTGTTATCTTTTCTTTATTTTTTCCCCAATTTATTTGTACATATTAATTTGCACATAAGGTTCATAACGTTATGTAGACTGGACTGAGTGCATTTTACAAAAATAAATAAATAAATAATAATAGCTGCAACTAACGATTATTTCTTTTGAACACTGAGACTTCAGTATATTTCAATCAAATAAAGTTAGGTGATTAAGGCTTCTACAAGGACAATACTTAATAAATGTGTTATTGATTAATACTAATTAATAGTTTGACAGTTTTATTGACCAGTGCCAGTGTCTTTGTTATAAAAGGTATTTCCGTTCCCAAAGAAACATTACCGTAATCAAAAATACACCCACAATTATTTTTCATAGTTTTGCAGCTCTGAGATATAGATAAAAAACAACCCTAACGTGACAGTAAACAAACTACTTTTGTGTTACAGTAATGTGTCCAAGTTCAGGCCCACAGTGGTCCAAAAGGAGGAGCTTCCCAAGACGATGGGCCAAGCCAAAGTGTAGAAGCCCTCTCCAGACAAGTTTCCAAAACTACCAGACAGTAAGTGGTAACAGAATAAAATAGCCTGTCTCCTGTGGGTCTTCCAGTTAGTCAAACCTGTCAAGTCAAGTTTATTGGTAGAGTACAATGTGTACATGATCTAATTCATTTATTCCAATTTAATCAATTCATCAAGGTCCTTCCATGAAACTCTCAAGTTATAACACTTTCATTTATTGTTCCATCAACCATTCTAAGAAGAATCAGGATCAGTTTATACTCCAAATCCATTAAATAAAAACAAGACTTCATTTGATAAATGCTGAATAGGCTTTTTATATGCGTTTTATATATATATATATATATATATATATATATATATATATATATATATATATATATATATATATATATTTAGCTTTGTGATCTTTTTTCCTTTATATGTCCAGAAATCAAATTTTTTGTTGGCTTCAGTGCTTTACTCTAAAAGTATAATTGTCAAAACCCATCAAAGTCTCAGTCTACTGTCTGTCAGTGCATTCCTCCAACAGCAGCTTTACTCGAATATTTACCCCCCAGAAAATCAGATTTTCTTCTGTGCATGACTTGTGACCACTTACTGTATAATTAGAATAAATCAGACATCCAAAGCCAAAACTTCAAAGTCTCAGTGTCACAAAGAGCCCAGCCATTTGTTTATAGAGGGCTTGGGTTAGGTATTCATTTTGTTACTGACAAAAATATAAATCCCAATCTTTTTTGGGGTATACCAGTAACAATATACAGTATTATGTCAGTCCAACAGAAATGTGTTAAAACATGTCCTTAAACGTATTAGGTAAGCTTTGTTCATCAGACAAATGTGAAATATCAGTAACATTAATCACAAAACTGAAAAAAAAAAAAATACCTTTTTATACCCTTATTGGAAAGTTTACAATATTACTTTTTTTACAGCTTTGTTAAATTTATTTATTACAAACAAAATTCAAAATTTGAGATTGAAATTTTACATATCTTCTGGAGCCGGTGCTTGCGAGGGGTGATCCGTGGCGGGACGCTGGCCGGTTACGGGCTGGGGCCTTGCCTGAACGGGGACGGCGCCCCGAGTGTGGGCTGCCCCACCTGTTGGAGCAGGAGGAAGCGAGAGAGGGCGAAACAGGAACGGAAATTGCCGACCGCAATCGGGAGCTGCGTCTGGGAGAGGTGGCCTGTTGGCGGGATGCCGGTTCGATTTGAGTCCTGGTAGGACTAGCATGGGATGTCCCTGGTGTCGGGCTGATTAGCTTGTCATCGAACGGCACGAGAACGAGTTGATCCATGAGGCAAGATACGTGGTAAGTGCGCTTCTCTTCCGAGCGGTGCGTATGTGCATGAAAACACGAACATAGATGTGTGTGACCGGGACACTTAAATAGTGTGGCCACCGGAAGGGGCGTAGATGAGGTGTGGTCCTGCTCCCGAACTTTAGATAATAGACTTATCTCCATTTAGCCATAGACATTTGGACACAAATTGCAGGTCAAATATATTGCATTTAACCATTTCATTTTATTTTATTTCAGAGGCCCAGAGTGCTAAAGAAGGCCGTATCAACGCCATAAAGAAGCCACCTGTTCCCACCAGGTCAAAAATCCCTCCAATAGGCATCCAGACCAAGCGAGACTTCATAAAGACCTGCACAGTTGTATCAACTAAACCAAAACTCGTCAGAGTAGACAGCCACAAGGGCCACAAGCAGGTGCTGGAAAACTCCGGACTGGTCCCCAAGTACATCAAAAAGACGGTATTTTCATATGGGTTTCTGTGCGGATTCAAATGAAGATAGTGTGCATATGTGTGAAAGCATTATTTGGCATTTTCTCCTCAGGATTATGGGAAAGTTCCTCAGTATTTGCAACGGCGTAATGCAGAAAACCAGAAAGCGCATGACAACTATGTGAAAGAGCAGAGGGAGAAGCAAGCCATGAAGCAGCTGCCTGAGGAGGAGTCGCTGGACATTCTGGAGGTACGCATTAGACGCCGTTAAATCTGCACATAGAGCTCGACATGTTACAAGTGAATGTAGACTACATCTTATTTAAAGACATTTTATTCTGTACCAAAAATTATCAGCAGCATGTCAGTGTTTTATTTTAGCTGGAGCTGTTTTCCTCATATTGATCAATCACAAATCTTCACCATTTTTTATTTTATTTTATTTTTCTTGTCTAACAATTAATTTCCTGAACATAAACAAGACAGACTTTTAATCATTGCTATTTAACACACAAAAAAGACACATTTTCTCCTCCAAAGTCTGATCTCAGTTTCAAACCGCACGCTTTTTCTCACAGAAGATTGGTTTTGTATCTCTCAATTTATGAAATCCAAGCTGATAATTGACAATTAGATATAGCTAAATCTCACTTTATTAAAATTTGATTGACTGCAGAGCCCTTGGTTGCCTGAGGATTGACAACTAGGGCCTTCATTGTAATTTGAGCTGTAAAAATAAATCACCTGTGTGCAGTCATAAATGTACTTTTACGCCTTTAGCTAAAGGAATAGATTAACAGTGACGGGAGAACGAAGCCTCAGCGCCAGTCACAGCACAAAGCTGCATCAAAATGAAGCCTCAAAATACTGCCATCTGCTGGTAATTTTAATGTATTGCAAATAATTAAACGTTTGTTTTAAAGGTTTCCTACAAGTGTGTATGAACTATTATCAATTCTAACAATAACAAGAATATTTATAGAACTTATTTATTTATTTTTAACTTGACTTACTTCTGGGCTTCATCTGGCATTCTGAGGCTGTGCTCACCACAGCTTGAACCAGGCTCCGAGTAGCAGTAGTTACAGTTGTTGTAATAGCATAAATTATTATCAGTAAGTATTAAAGAAGATTATTCGATTTATATTTATGATATATACTTTATAGTGGAAAGGAAATCAGGATTATGTTTTCAGGATGATAGATGATACTACAGAGCCCGTCTGATGACCAGGGGGAGAAATGTTTTTAAATTGTGGCCACGAATTACTATTTCGTTCCCACCAAATATAATTTGTTCCCACGATTTAGCCAAAACGTTCCCACGATTTAGCCAAAACGTTCCCACGAATTGGCTAAATCGTTCGCACAATGAGTATGATACAGTTCATTTGACCCCCAAGGTTTTTTAGGTGGAGCCAGCTGCATAAATAAACCTCCACATAAAACAAACAAAAGCAAAAACAAAAAAACAAAAGCAAAAACAAAAAAACAAAAACAAAAAACCATCACACAAAAAGGGGATGGACATTTTTCCTCTCATTTCCTTTCATTTTTGTTTTTGCCACATTTTCCATGTCAAAACCTGCACACGAGTGAACAATCAGAGGGAAATCATAATCATCAGACGTAACTGTTTGCACGATATTTCAATTATCTGGCATCTTCAGAAATCATATAATAATAATTCTGCACGTAAACATAGCCACTGACAACTAACAACCCCAAAAATCAATGTGTGGTTTGAGCAGGACCTGAAGAAGGACTGGGACCGGCTCTATCAAAAGGCTCAGGACCTCTACATCAAGTGCGAGCGCCTGGAAGCCAATGCGAATCGCCTGGTGGAGGATACTAGGAGGCTGTTGGAGAGCATTAAAATCGCCAATAACTAAATAAAGACAATGCATCTGTGACCGTCTGTGAAAAGGATCTTTCACTTTAGGTTTTATCTAATTTTCCTCTGTTTATTATTGCAGATTTGTGTTTATTATTAGTAAATAGTTTGCCCTTATTTTTCATGTGTTTGGTGTGTTTTTTTTTTTAAGTGCTGTCAGCCGGGTGATCAGTGGGGACACCTGTAGGGTCTGGGCTGCAGCACTGGGGTTAAGTTAGAGGGGGGTTTGTAAAGTTGTTGGGTTGTTTCAGTTTTACTTTTGGCTAAGTTGTTAATTATATTGCTTTAAATATAGTTTGCAGATTCTTTTTGTTGTGGTTGCCTGAGTTATTGGTTAAAGTTTGTTTGTTGTGAGGTATTACACCTCTTTGGGTTCTCCCCTCCCCTGGAGGCTGTTGGTGCCTCCCAGGTGGTGTGGGATCCCCAATTTAAATCTCCTGGGTGTGAGGAGAAAAAGGGAGAGGCAGTTTGCAGTGAGGCTGCACGTGGCTTTGTGGTTTTTTTGTCTTGTGTATGTTTTTTTTAAGTCCTAGGCATTATGATTTTGGTGTGTGGCATTTTTTTTTGTTTGGAAATAAATTCACCTTTTTTTTGAGCACCACTCCTGCTTTGTGTCTTGCCTGACCCCCCAGTCCAGTGGCAACACGACACCGTCTCATCATTAAAGTCAGAGGATCTGTTGCAGCAGATTAGTCTTTCAATGAATAGAATCACCACTGTAATAAAAGGAATCAAAGGTAGCTTAAAGTCTATATGACAGGTTAGACTCATGGATATATTAAATGAACTGGATAAGGTACGCCCCCTCTGTCTGTGGTCCCAGATTGATTAGTGACCGTGCGAGGTACTGCAGCCTCTTGGAACCAGCCTTTTTCTAAAATTGCTCATTATAATCACAGACAGGGCTGAATTATTATCAGTATTTAAATAAAATAGAAGGAAATGTTCTTTTCTACCGTTTCTAAAATCACCAAAATTACCGTTTTTATATGAAGTGGGGGATTGTCGTCACGTGGCGCCCTAAAGCAAAGATGGCAGCCTCCGTATCAGGAAGTAAAACAAAGATGTCAGCCTCCGTATCACCCCGGGCTCAGACCACATGCAGTCCAGCTCCGGTTGCTGTGCCGGAGCGGTCTGGTTGCAGTGGGTGACTCACACAGAGCGCGCAGTGCTGCGGTGCTGTTGCTGGACTGCCGCCTTCGCGAGACCACGAGTTCACGGGGGTTCACGCTCGTTCGCGCGATAACTGATGGTGTAATATTGGTAAACAAAGTAGTAGTTGCTCACGGTTTGGGATTGTGTTCACTTCTGTTCGTTTTCCGTAATGTTGACAAGCGCGAAGGTAGTAAAAGTTGTAGCACGAACACATTGGTTTAACTTTGAAAAAACACCAGATCCACTTCACTCGCGCTCGTATCATTTCCTGTTCGTCTCGTCTAATTTTTACAACTTCACGGAAAAGGCGTGCGGTGGGCTCCGGCAAAAATTCAACCAAACGGAAACGGAGCACCACCGCACTGCACGGTGTGCGGTCTGAGCTCCTCTCGCACTTTTGTAGTAACGGAAAGGCTGCGGTCACTGCACCGGAGCTGGACTGCATGCGGTCTGAGCCCGGGGTCAGGAAGTAAATGCGGAAGTAAGAAATTTTTTTGGGGTCATGCGCCAATGAGCACACTCCATAGGGATAAACAGGGCGGCCATTTTGGATTCATCTTCCAGGTTTTATTATAGTTCTATGGTTTGACTACATATTTCGCTAAAACGTGGTGAACATGATTATATTTTAAGTGTATAATAGGCAACAAATATGACATAGATAGAGGTAATTCTACAACTTTTACCTAGTAACCAGACTGTAAGCAAGGGCCAAAATCGATATATATTGCAGAATAGTTAAGAATTTACAATAAATAATACTTGATAAGATCTTTATTTTGATGAATGATGGCTGAAATTGTCAGAAAAATGTGTCAGTTATGTTTAAGTTGTTCCTGTATTTCAATGACACGTCCCTTTTTGATGACATAGTGGAAAATGGAATTCCGTTTTAAGAACTCAGCTCTACTTCCTGTCATTTTAAACTTTTGTGGATGTGGCCCTGTGAAAAGAGAGACTGGAGACGATGCGCTCTTGATGATTTTATTGAAGTTTGGATAGATGCATGAGAGAGTCCAAAGGCGTTTACGAAGTGAAGCATATTTTTACCATTCTCAACGTCAGTAAAAAGGCAAACATGGTATAATGCAGTATATGTAGCAGTCTGAACAGGTCCGTTGTACCTTGGGCGTCTGGAACATAGGGCTAAACAAATAAACAGCAGTGATATGGCCATTTCCCAGAATTTAGACAGACAGTTCAATGTGGGTTTCAATGCATACAGTGACAAGCCACTACATTTAAACCATACAAGAGCATTTAAGTGAAAGCAAGCACATACATATTATAGAAACAGATCAAAATTATCCACACTTTCATTCTTCAAAATTTCCTCACAAACTGCGACCTGACTGATGTAACTACTCTACTAGCTCTCCTACCAAATAATGAGACAAACATGAAAACCTGTCATATAGACTTGAATATGACTTCAGCAGTTTGCGTGGTGCACTGTGTAACAAATCATTAAGCATTGGTCTGAGTCACTTTAGCGACTAGGACTAGGTACATCCCGAGACTGTGCGGTCCTCCAACCACACGCAGTACTGCTCTCTCTCTTCTCCGATTGGTCAGAGTGTGCCTCGAACATAGCATAGCAGCCGAACAGCCGAACATGGGTAGTTTGTTTTTACATTGTGCTAGAAAATGCTTTCTGGACTGTAAGAGGATTTTTTACTGCAGTTCCAATGGACTGGTCACTTGTCTAACTCACGACAGGTTTAAGCTAGCAATTTCCTATCCAGATATTTTAATAGATCCATAGCAGAGAGAATATTAGATGCACTTTCTGTCAAACTGTGATGACGTCACATAAATTTAATCCTGAGAAATAATAGTAAAAAATTCAAGTCCCGCCCCTTTCCTCCCCTTTGACCTAGATAACCGGTTGAGACCATAGACATAAAAATAGTGGACAGACGATCGTCACTCCGCCCCATTCATGATAATGCGGCTCAGTCATGGAGAATTCAAAATGGCCGCGGGTTAGCCCCCACCACTCCCCCCTCGGTGGGGAGGCGGGGAGAGAGCGACTTTGGGGCGGCCTTTTGCTGACGTACTGCCGTCGTAGCCTCTATAGTTACCGCCCACTCGTAGGTGAATGGCTGCGTCCTGACATTTCCGGCGCGTAAAGCCCGCCTTCTTCATTAGATATGCAGGAACTTTAAAAAATCACAGCGGCTAAACCAGCCTGGTTCAAAAAAATTCACCCCCCTCAGCGTTGTCACAGAGCCGTAAGCTAACGTTTGAGACCAAAGCCGTATTTTGAGCCTCAGGCTCTAAAGTAGGTTTTGAAACGTCTAACTCCCCATTGACTTGCATTGAATAATTCTACTTCCGCAGCAGCCCCTAGCCATGGATGTATTAAATGAACTGGATAAGGTACGCCCCCTCTGACTGTGGTCCCAGATTGATTTGTGGCCGTGTGAGGTACTGCAGCCTCTTGGAACCAGCCTTTTTCTAAAATTGCACATTATAATTGCAGACAGGACTGAATTATTATCGGTATTTAAATAAAATGGAAGGAAATGTTCTTTTCTACCGTTTCTAAAATCACCGAAATTACCGTTTTTATATGAAGTGGGGGATTGTCGTCACGTGGCGCCCTAAAACAAAGATGGCAGCCATCATTTCAGGAAGTAAAACAAAGATGGCAGCCATCGTTTCAGGAAGTAAAACAAAGATGTCAGCCTTCGTATCAGGAAGTAAATGCGGAAGTAAGAAACTTTTTTGGGGTCATGCGCCAATGAGCACTCTCCATAGGGATAAACAGGACGGCCATCTTGGATTCATCTTCCAGGTTTTATTATAGTTCTATGCCCCTAGCGGTCAGCAGCAGATTGCAAACATGGCAGCCTACAGTCGGCGGCTTAATTTGAGCGCGGTAGCCTCGCCCACTGGTTGAGACTGGTTTTGTGTGTGTGTGACGTCAAGATTCGCGCTCTTTTTCTCCTCATTCCGTTTTGGAATGGTCCTAATGGAGACCAGATGTGTGACGTAGGGTGGAGTGTGGAGGGGCCCTGCGGATGATGTAACGTTTTCCAGGCTTCTGTTGGTGTAGATTGTATTTACTTTAGATTGTATTTACGCGCTTGAGACAATTGAAGGAACCCGACAGTGTGAGGAGGGTACGCTAGCGGGTTGGGAATCTGTGGGGGGAGGAGCGCGTGGACCGATAGATTCTAACGCAGATTCTAATGCAGAGGCTAATGCAGAGAGTAATGCAGAGGCTAACATGGGAAATAACAACCAATCAGCTTCTATGGGAGAGAACAATGACGGCGCATCCAGTGACAATCCAGCTGCTAGCAGCAGTGATGACATGCGTGTCATAAACCGTGAAAGGTTTAATAACATTGAGATCCGCACTTTCCTCCGCTTTCCACCTCCGTCTGCTATTCCTAATTTTAGAGATTTTTATCTGAATGTCACCAATGGTTTCCAAGACCGAATTTCAAGTGTTATTCAGAGGTCCGGTGTTCAACCAAATGACATTATCCAAGTTAATCTACGCGCCGATAGTTTACAGGACGACGTTTCAATGACGGTTCGCTACGGAATCGGATCGGTGTCGCAATTTCAGGAACTTTTAGACAGATTAGTGCTGAGTAACATGGCTGTTTTCACAGACGGCTCCCTAGAACTAATTGTCAATTTTGTGAGGGCTCAGCGCGGCGGTGCTAAGAGGCGAATTGAAACGTGTTTTGCGAGTGAAATAGTAAAAAAAAAAGCAAAACATTTATTTGTACTTCCCACAGATGACCAAACATGTTTTGCTGTAAACTTGGCACTACTGGCAAATCCAAAGCTCACACACGGAAGCTGTGAGTGTAGCGCATGAAAATTAATCCAAGTTGGGTTTAAGTCTTGACAGCATGATCACATTTGAAGACGTTATCAAATTTGAAGAGTTATTAGGGTGTAAAATTGTCATCTTTTATCAGACATTAAATAAAGAAAAGAAAAACAAGATGGCTACCTTTCAAACAGGAACCCCTTCACAAGAAACGACGTACTACATGCTTTTACACGATAAACATTATTACGGGATAAAAAATATTAAAGGTTTTCTAGGCGTGGATTTTTTCTGTAAACATTGTCACAAAGGATATCAATGTCAATACAGACACTTTTGTGAAAAAAGCTGCAACGTCTGCTGTAACGACTGTAAACAGAACCCGATTCAGAAAATCTTTTGCAGCGACTGCAATAGATTCTGTGTAAATGATCTTTGTTACGAACGCCATTGGGAATTAAAACGTCGTTCAAACGTTGAAAAACTGGTCAGCAACTCACGGGTCGGAAGATCTCATTCTGACACTCTGCGAAATTGCACTGAACATTCTAAAGGGAAATATTCCTCTTACCTCTGAACAGTACCGTAAATTGAATAAGCAGAAGAGGTTTATCAAACTTTTCGCTAACCAGAAGACCGGAGTAAAACATAAGCGTAAGGTGTTGACACAGTCTGGAGGATTCATTATCCCCTTATTAGCCACCGCTCTCCCGTTCTTGTCTAATTTGCTTTCTGGTCAGAAATAGACAATGTGCAGGGTTGCCTTGGGTTTGTTTAATAAAATGTATATGATTTCCCCGCAACAACTGGAGAGTTTAACCCAGAAGAATTCGATGCGTGAAAACATTGCAGAGAGAGCTCAACATGTTTTAGAGGAGAAAATGGAGCGCTTGTTAAAACAACCCGGACCAGCGTACAGTAAAAGCTTACATTACAATGAACTACTTGAAAAATATCAGACTTTATTGCGAAAGGAAGAGAGTCGTGATCGTGAAAGACTTTTGAAACTCACTAGCAGTGAGAAACCTATTGAAAGCATCGAAGGACGTATAAGAGTTGAAGAAGAAGATTCTCCGAACAACGTCGAAGAAGAGATTTTAGAGAATATAGGGTCACGTAATCGAAAAAATGCTGCCAATATTCTGCAGAAGCTCCGTAACTCGGATCTTCTAAGATGGAATCGTTCAGGCGAGATAATTGTTCAGGACGAGACTGTTAAAGGATCACATATTTTTGATTTAATGAAGACCCTGACGAATCGTCGCTTCCATGCCCGGAGTGTACCAAGCGGATGGGATGTGTTTTTAAAAGTAATTTCTGAATTAAATATTCCGATCACCACTGTTACAAACACACACGCGCGTGAGCAATTAAGAATTCAACCCTCCAAAGCCATGAGGGTGCAAATTCCTCAGATACGTAGAAGCAGGAGAAAACGCGGTAAAAAATCATTAGACCATGATGACGACTCAACGAATCTTCAACAGTATACAACGCCGATGTCAGAGTGGCGAACGTCTACACCAATCCCCTCCAAATGGATAGATTTTACCCGATAACAAATGAATTAATGCATACTGTGTGTTTTTAACAATAAATGATTTATTGAAATGTATATATGAGAGAAAGAGTATTCATTCAGAACTGTTACAACACTCATTAAACAGTTTTAAAGAGCATGCTTTCTGTTGATATCTTTTATTTATTTTTTTTTTTTTAATTGATAAAATTATATTACAAGTATAATACATTCAGAGTGTCATACTTAGAAGGGATAGGTTAGATTGGTTCCATACAATACATATAAACAGTGAGTTTCGAGGCATAGTCACTCACATATACATATATATATATATATATATACACACACATATATATACACATACACAAAACATACACACAAATATATATATATATATATATACATACACATATATACATGTTTTGTCAGTCATGAATATATTTTCATTTGATTTGCAATATTTATGGTTTTGATGCATTTTTTATTGGGTATATTCTGAATTGATTGGAGGTAATTGTGTATTTCTATTATTAGTAAATTAAATGAGGGTTTGTAATTGAGGAATTTTGCTTTATGTATATGGAATTTGCCAATTAGTGTGAGGAGATTGATTATGTATTCAATTTTTTTGTTTTTATGAGTGAAATGTGTAATTATATTTTGGTAGTCTAGGTTAATTGATTGTTTTGTTGTTTGTAGTATGAATGACTGTAGTTTTGACCATAATTCTTTGGATAACGGGCAATCAATAAATAGGTGGCGTATAGATTCTTCAGTGTGGTCACAGAAGGAGCAGCTTTTCTCTTTGTCTATGAATTTAGACATAAATAAGTTTGTAGGGTATATTCTATGAATTATTTTCCAGTGTATTTCTTTTATTTTATTGTTAATGCAGTATTTTGAAGTAATGAGCCATGTATATTTCCAATTTATGTTGAAGAATTCTGCATTCCAACTTGATTTACAGGCTGGTGTGATTTTGTTTTGATTTAGAATACTGTTTCTTATGTGTTTGTTAGAGCATTTCTTGTTGGTGATATCTATACCATTAATAAGGATGGGTTGTGTAATTATAGCAGTAGCGTGATTTGTTTGTCCTTTCATTAGTTGCCTGATGCCATTTGGAATGGCTTTGATTACATAATTATATTCTTGAGAGGTAATTGGGAATTGATTGTTTGTTATGAAATTTGAGTATGATTGAATATGTCCAGTATTTTCGAATAAGTCTTGTAAAAAATAATTTTTTGTCAAACCATTTAGTTAGAAAAAGGGACTTATTGTTTTTAGTTATATTTTCATTGTTCCAGATTATACTTTTGTGTGGTGAGAAGTTGTGTTTGTAGCAGATTTTCCAGGCAGTAAGAGCTTGTTTGTGAAAGGCACTAAGTTTTAAGGGAAGTTTTGCGATGCTATAATTACACTTAAGTAAAAATGGCAGCCCACCAACCTTTTGAAAGATATGGTTTGGGATGAAATACCAAAGTGAGTTCGGGTTTGTGATGCAGTGTTTGATCCATTTAACTTTGAATGTTTGATTTAAAACTGAAAAGTCCAACATTTCTAGGCCTCCTTCTTCTTTCGGGTTGCATAGTATAGTTCTTTTGACACGGTGTTGTTTGTTTTTCCATATGAAGTTTGTGAAGATTTTGTTGATTTCTCTGCATGTGGATTCGCTGAGTTCCAGTGCGAGGGCGGGTATATGAAGGGACACTCCTTCAGCCTTGGATAGTAAAGTCCTTCCCCAGATAGATGTGTCTCTTTGTGTCCACAGGTTCAGGATATTCCTTGTTTTTTTTCAATTTGGGAAGAAAGTTTTGTTGCTGTCGTTCATTACTGTCTTTGCTGATTTGTATTCCCAAATATTTCACACTTTTCTTAACTTGAATATTGTATATAGTCTTGTCGTTACATTCATACAAACACAGGAATTCACATTTGGAGGTGTTTAACATTAAACCAGATGCATCCGAGAACTGTTTGACAGTTTTTATAGCATTTTCAACCTGATGTGTGTCTGATAGGAATAAGGCTGTGTCGTCGGCAAGTTGAGTGATTTTGATTTCCTGATTGAAGATGGAGATACCTTTGATGTGACTATTTTTAAAATGGATAGAGAGAAGCTCAACAGTTAACAAAAACAGAAATGGAGCCACTGGGCAGCCTTGACGGACAGACCTGGTTACTGGAAATCTGTTGGTGGTATTAGGGTACATCATTACACAACTGTTTATATCCTTATAAAGTAACTGAATTAGTTTAACAAAATTGGGGCCAAAACCGAAGCTCTGGAGTGTTTTGAATAGAAAGGGATGTTCTATGGTATCAAAAGCTTTGTAGAAGTCTAAGAATAAGATTAAAGCATTGGTGTTGATATGTTCTGAGTAGTCAAGTAAATCCAGTACTAATCGAATATTTGAGCTTATGTGTCTGTTTGACATAAATCCAGTTTGGGTTTCACTGATTATTTCATGGAGCCCATATTTCAGTCTTTTGGCAAGAACGGAAGCAAGGATTTTATAGTCTACATTCAAAAGTGTTATAGGCCTCCAATTTTCAATTAATAAGGGATCTTTTTCTGGTTTCGGTATTAAACATATTGTTCCTTGTTTCATAGTGGCAGTTAATTCTTGCACTGTAATACAGTGTTTAATTGCGTCAAAAAGGGGCTGTTCAATCATATCCCAGAAGTGCTGGTAAAATTCAGCCGACAAGCCATCATTCCCTGGGGACTTTCCTTTTTTTAAGGCTTTAACAGCTTCTTTTATTTCTGTTTTTGTTATCTGCTGTTCGCAGTGTGATTGAAAGCTTTCAGTAATAGGAGGAATGTGATTTTTTATAGATTGAATGAAGGCCTCTGACACATCAGGTTGTATGGTAGAGCTGTAGATGTCACTGTAGAAATGCTCCACATACTTATTTAAGTCCTTAGAATTGCATAGTAATTGATCTCCTGTTTTTAATATAGTTATGTTATTTCTTTTTTGATTTCTCTTTTCAAGTGCAAAAAAATAGCTAGTGTTTCTTTCTCCTTTTTCCAACCATTTGCTTCGAGACCTTATGAAAGCTCCTTTAGCTATATCTATAAAATAATTGTCAATTTCTTCTTTTAATTGTTTAATTCTAATTTCATCTTCCTCACTAGGACTAGTTTGAAGTAAAAGAACGCCAAGTTCATTCATTAAACTAATTTCTTTTTCTGTGCTACTTCTTTTCCTTTCTTTACTTCTTTTTATAGCAGTTTCTCTCACTTTAAATTTGAAGAGCTCCCATTTTTGCACATGGTTGAGGTCTGTTTGGTTGAATATTTCATCTGCAGTCCGTTTTATTTGCTCACAGAATGTTTTATCAGTTAATAATTGATTGTTTAATTTCCAATATCCCCGTGCATTTCCATTATTGGAATTTGTCCCACAGAGTTGAATAAATATTGCTTTGTGATCTGTCAATGGAGCATAACTGTGTGTGACGTCTTTTGTGTACTGTAAGCATTCATTAGAGACTAACCATAAATCTATTCTGGAACATTGTGATCGGTTTGAGTTGTTCCATGTGAATTCTTTTATGTTAGGATTAAAAAATCTCCACACATCTATCAACTGTAACTGATTCATGAGGTATGTTGTTCCTTTAAACTTTCCTGTTAAAATTGACCTGGCTGGAAGTCTGTCTGTTTGCTCATTTGGGGCGTCATTGTAGTCACCACCGATTAAGGTGAAGGCGTTCTGATATTTAGATTGCAGGTTTTGAATTTTAGAGCATAAATCTGTGAACATTTGTTTTGCTAAGCTTGGATTATTGTACCCATAAATGTTGCAGATGATAAAGAGGTTATTGTCCATTTTTTGGACCAAAATTATCCATCTACCCTCCTCAGATTTAACTATTTCGATTGTGTCACCCTTCATTTTGTTTGATAGAATGGCGACCCCTGCTGATAAGTTGGTGCCATGACAAAAGTGACATTTCTCTCCCCATTGAGAATTCCAGAATCTAACATCGCTTTCCACTGAATGTGTTTCTTGAAGAAAAATAATGTCTACATTTTTCCTCCTACAGAACATAAATATTGCTTTTCTTTTAGTGATATCCCTCAAACCTCTAACATTTAATGAGATTAATTTCAAGGAACCAATTTTACATCCGTGCGTAGTTATCTTTAATGATTAAAAAAAAGTTTGGCGATTTCTAACTAAGAGAGAATGCTGAACTCAAGCACCTGTAGACCTTTTGGTATATTTGATTATTATTATTAATAAACAAACAACAAAAAAAAAGAAAACACTCCCTATCCAATGTAACTTAAAAAATTGAAAATCACATTAACAAAATTGGTGTTGTTACTAACATAACCCAATTAATAAACAATTCAGAAATTCCCCCCTTGCACCCCCCTCCCCCTCCCTCCCTCCCCTCCTCCCATGTCCCTTGTCTTTTAAGTTGTAGTTAAATGAGTTTACCGTCTATCATAACTCTTACGCCAACAAAAAAGGCCTTCTTCCCCTCCTTCCTTGCAGTTTCCACCTGTGGCCAAAGAGAGTTGCGTATCTCCTTATCTCTCGCTGTCAGGTCCTCTTTGAAGTGGAGCTTTCTGGTCTTGAGGAAGTCCGACGTCTTCGCACATCTCCAGATGTGCTCCTTGGTAGATCTGGAGATGAATCTGATGATAACTGGGCGAGTGACTCCGTCTTTTTTCCGCCCGACTCTGTGGCAAATGTCCACAAAGAGCTGCAGAACATCTCCTGTCTCTGGGGCCACCGCCTGGCAGATGTCAGTGATGCTCCTCTTGAGGTTCTCTCCTTCGCGTTCGGGCAGTCCACACAGGCGCAGGTTCCAGCGCCGGTGGTACCGCTCTTGCGCGTCCAGTCTTTCTTCCAGCTCCAGGATTCGCTTTTCCTGGGCAGCAGAAGCATGTTGCAGCGCTGTGACATTGTCTTTGGTTTCCTCTGTGTCTTTGAGGAGGCTAGTCAATTGTACATTTATGGTGTCTATGGCATAAGTGTTTTGATTTATTTGTTCCATGATTTGCTCTGTGTTTCTGCTCATAGCACGCATCAAGTTTTCTTGTAATTCGAGTAGCGAAAGATCCATTTTGCCTTTTTTGGCGTCAGGCGTCGAAGCCGCAGAACCGTGAAGGACAGAGTCGTCCTCTCCTATCGATGCATACGAGTGGATTTCTTGAACACTTGTGTTGACTGCGATGTCAACTTTTTCTTTTCCCTTGACATTTTCCCTTCCTCTTTTTTTCTCAGCCATCCTTCGGCTTTTGTTTGTGAGTCCAACAGGTGGAACGTAAACTCTCAGCGTGCTCCACGGAGGGTTTAAAAAGAATGTCAAATTTCGAAGAGTGCAATGTCTCTACCTTTTCTGGGTTAGTAAATCCACTTTGTGTGATTTTTGGTTGGTCTCGGGGCTAAGAATCCATCATTTATCTCCTAGCTTCGAGCACGCCAAACTTTGGTGGCAGCCATCTTCATGACAGCTCCCTGTTGATATCTTTTATAGGCTATATGCACAGAGCGGTGTGACGTATTTCCGGTAGAATGTCAGATTGCATCGTAACTTCCGGTAATGGCGGACACTAGCGTATGACCCTGTTCAATCTCCGAAAACCCTCAGCAATTATTTTACTTTTAAGTATATTTTCATTTTTGTTTCTCATTTTTTGCATTTTGTGGTTACGTGTCTACACTATGACATCGAAAAAGACAAAGTTTTCCTTCCAGAGGAGACAGGACAGCACATCAAGCTATCACTGTTGTGTTCCCAGCTGTACAGCTTCAGCACGGTGTAACTCCGCTTTGAGCTTTTTCACCTTTCCGAAAGAAGAAAGTGGACCATAAACATTCGGAGGGATCAGTTTGTTGTGACGGACAACACCAGAGTCTGTACTCGACATTTTTTACCGGCAGATGTGATCCAGCCCTCGACCACACAGGGGCGCCGACTGTTAAGAAGAGGAGCCGTTCCCGTTCTGTTTGAATGGAATAATTACTCCCTTCCTGCCCTGCGTCCTGGTGTTTGGGAGCGGAGAGAGCGGCCAAACCCTTCCTCTGACGACCTGGAGGACTTGACAGTGGAGATGGAGGTGGCCTGTCCCGACCACGACTCCTGCGCCACTGCTGAGCCCGCTGCGGTGGATTTAGTCTCAATGAGAACGTGGAGCTCCGGTCTGAGAATGCGGCTCTCCGGAGACAAATAGAGGAGATGGCGATCAGCTGCAAGTTTGTCTTGGAGCGGTTTGCAGCCTCGGATGATGACATCAGATTGTACACAAGGTAAACTAACTTGAAAGTTATGGATGAATAAAAATAATGCATCAGTACAAATGCTAAAGGTAAACAAACAATTGAAGACGTGTTGATGTTATATACAGTGACTTCAATATTGCCTTGTAGCTCATAGTCTCATGTTGATAATACAATCTGCACACGTCTTGCATAGCTCGTTTTTTGTTGTAATTAGTTGTCCTTTTTGTTTGCACGTGTTTTCACCACTGACTGACATAGCATACTCTAAAAATCTCTGGTGAATTTTATTTTTGAAATGTTTACTTTTTTGAGTTGAGTTTACATTTTGGCACACGTCATTTTCAATCAATCAATCAATCAAAATTTATTTGTATAGCACTATTCATACACAAATAACCCAGAGTGCTTTACTCGCCGACATAATCGTTTAAAATAATGCAATAGTGCCACCTACTTGCAACATGCTGAAACAGCAATTTGCAATTATTTGCACGTTGCTTATACACTGAACAACATATTTCTTTTCTATTATTTACCTACTTTTTGTTCTTTATGGCAATTATCAAAAGGAGTAGTTTGGACATTAATAATAACTACATTTGTTACTGTTCTCCATGAACAGGTTTGCAAGTTATGATGTCATTCTGGGGCCAGATAGAACCAGCTTTACCGGATATGGTACGGGTGACAAGAACTGCAACTCCTGGACAGGATGTTCGCCATGCTGCTCCAACGGTAAACACATTTTAACACATACATAACTATCTTGTATTTTCTTTTTTTAAATTGTATATTTGATTGTGTTAAATAATAACTTAAAATATTACTATTACTATAATACTGTTAATACTACTAATTGAGTTGTTATCTGAGGGGATCTTAAGGACAAGTAATAATAATGTCTACTCTTTTTTTACAGTCTCTTCAGCCCATTGATGAGTTTTTTCTTTTTATGAATAATTTATCATTGGACCTGGTGCAGAAGGATCTGGCCAACAGATTTAAGATTCACCAGTAAGCCGAATCATCAACACTTGGGCAAACTTTCTGTATGAGGTGCTTGGAGCTGTTGGCATTTGGCCGGATGAGGAGACCGTAAAGCAGAACATGCCAGAGGTTTTTGCCGATTATGCAGACACCCACATAATCCTGGACTGCACTGAGCTACACTGCCAAACGCCCTTTTCCCTCTTGCTGCAGAGCGAGATGTAATCGCACAGCACATTTAAGGGGCTGATTGGAATCGCCCCTCATGGTTCGATCACGTTTATCTCCTCTCTGTACGAAGGTGACAGGGAGATTCTGAAGCAGTCGGGCCTAGTGTCTCTCCTGAAGCCCTCAATGGCCATTATGGTGGACAAAGGTTTCCTTGTGGAGGATCTGGTGCCCTGCAAAGTCCACATACCTGCCTTCTTGAGGAAGAAGACTCAGCTGTCTGGAGAAGAGGTCAGGAAGACCCAGTCCATTGCAAGGCTCAGAGTCCATGTTGAGCGTGTGATACGGCGGGTGAAAGAACACAAGCTGTTCAGCACGGAGATCCCCTTGTCTTTAACTGGCAGCATCAATCAACTTTTTGCTGTGACCTGCCTCTTGGTAAACTACCAGAATGGACCTCTAGTTAAAGCCTGGGCCCGTTAAATATTTGTCTACTTTGATGTATTTTGTTTGTGGAAATGAAATGTATATACCTGTATCTAATTGTACATAATCAATATAATGAAACCTAATTTGTATATAATTTTGCCTATAATCTAATGAATTCTCATCTGTTCTCGTGTATTTCAATACAAGAAAAAAAAAACAGTATTCTTGTTTAAGTGCCACTTTTTAAATTGTTTATTGTTCTCCAACAGCTTATCACTGAAGTTTTAAAACTCGTTCTCAAAAACATTTGGTGCACATTAAAGTTAACAATATAACAAAATTACTAATTAGTACTAGTGTTGTCACAATCACATTTCAAACTATCTTGTTACTAAGAAATAGGCTCAATAATCTAAATAAATTTCAATACCACAAGGACAACAAAATACAATCTCTTTTTACAAAAAATAAACTTCAACACAAAATAACGCTCAAAATCACTCTTAAAATCTAAATGACAGGTTCTCCTGATATTCTAATTATGCCTTAGTTTGGTGTAAGGGCATCTGTGGTAAATATTTATCATAGTTTTACTATGTGTAGTTGCAGTTTATGAAGAAAATTTGAAAAATGAAAGTTTAAAATGACAGGAAGTAGAACAGAGATCTGAAACAGAATTCTTCTTCCTATGTCTAGGGCTGTGGTCGACCAAAGAAATTCTTGGTCGTCTGAAGACATGCTCTGCTGATCGATTAGTCGACTAAAAAGGGGGGGTGGCTTTTTTAAATCTAATTTCTGACTGCAAAAGTAAATATTTATACAGAAAAGTCATACAAATTGTGTATTTACATGTAAAAAAGCAGATTATAATCTCACAAATCTTCTCACTTACATTTTTTCTGCTGTTGTCCATATAAATCTTCATAATAATAAATAATAGTCTCCAATTTTAGTTGACTGAGACTCCATTAACTGATCAATAGACTAAGTGACTACTACAAACATTTTTGAAGAAAACTAATGGTAAAGTGTGTATTTATCAGTAAAAAAAAAGAAGCAGTATTTAATTCACTACATGTCTCTTTTCTGCTGTTGTGAATAAATCTCCAAAAATTCCCAAAATAATTTGTCCACTAATAAAAATGTTGACTTAATAAAAATGTTGGTCGACCAAGACAGTATCAACTGATTAATCGACTAAAGATTAACAGCCCTACCTATGTCCTTCTAAAGCAACAGACATTTTACAGACAACTGACACATTTTTCTGACAGTTTAAACGGCCATTCAACAAAATAAAAATAAATGAATAAAAGTCATTGTATATTATTATTTGTCAAATCATAACTATTGTGCTACATATGTGGATTATAGCATTTGTTTTTTAAACCTTTGCTAGGTAACAGTTGTGGAATTACCTCTATGTTATAGTTGCTGTCTGTGTTCAACCAGGAAGTAAAATTATAAACATTACAAAAACTGTCAAGCTGGGAACAAATGGGCAAAATATTTAGTGAAATCTTGAATATAATCATGTTCACTATGTTTCAGTGAACTGTGTGATCTAACCTGTCAGGGAGACTTTAACATTTCAGGAAAGGTCACAATTTACTTGTTTAAATTAATATCTGCATGTCCTCCCCGTGTTACCGTGGGTTCTCTCCGGGTTCTCCGGCTTCCTCCCACCGTCCAAAGACATGACTGTGTAGGTTAATTGACAACTCTAAATTGTCCCTAGTGAATGAATGTGAGAGTGAATGGTTGTCTGTCCTTGTCTGTCTCTGTGTCAGCCCTGTGACGAGTTGGCCACTGTCCAGGGTGTACCCCGCCTAAGGCCCAAAGTCACTGGGATAGGCTCCAGTCACCCGCGACCCCTAACGGGAATAAGCGGTAGAAAATGAATGAATGAAAATTAATATCTTGTTTCAATAAAGTTTAGTATTGTTTTGTATCTGATTTGATACTTTTTACAACCCTAAATTATACTTTCTATTTTGGACTCTACCCTAGGGTCAGGTATTTTGGAAGGTAAGTATAAAAAAACAAAAACAAATCACATCTCTGCTTCAATTTGGACAATACTGCATTATCTCTGTAAATGCGCTGCACAAACATATCATCACGCCGGTAATATGCATGACTCTCCTTGAGTTTGTGCTGGCCCTGCTGCACTGTAAGGTAGCCACAATCAACGTAACTCTGAGCATTTGGACATTTCATTTCAACCAAGCCACATGTTGGTCTCTCAAGAGGATCATAAACTAGTCCATCTGGTGACGCTCCAAGCCATGGTGTATAACCAGCCCACACTGTGACACGTTGAGGTTCTTCATGGTGGCATACTCTTTTAAAGCTCCAGATTCCATTTCAAGCCCTCTCCTCATGAGTGCAGTTTGTTTTACACCCCGCATGATTCTCTCAGCCAGGTTGTCTGCAGATTTTTCTCCCCGCACGTGGCATACTTCTCTGAAGTTAGACGCGGTTACCCTTTCCCTTCTGAGAACATGCCACTCAGGTGCTGCACTCTGACCTCTGGTTGAGGCTTCTATATGTCGAGACTGGGACAAAGTAACATGCAGTGAGTGCAGGTGAAGCTGCTCCCGAGGTAAAGGCACAAAACTACAGTCAGTTGGAGGAATATGGTAGTCGTCCAGTGGCAGTTTTGGAAAAGGTGGCGCATCCTGATGCACGATTACACCTTGAGGAGATGGCGGAGGATGGTGATATGCCAGGATAAGTATCTCAACACAGTTCAGTCTCTTTTGCATTTTGTGGACAATTAATATTATGTAAAGTGAATCAAGCCCACGTAATTGGCTTGAATGTTTGTTGTTTAACGTTTAGTAGTGGACGTTTTTATTTTTATAAATCATTAATATTATACTTTCCCAAATAAGAGGTTACTCACATATCGACCAAGTAGTAATAGCACAATTGTTTTGTTTTTGAGAAATGCAAAGTTATTGAGTGTATCATCTATAATTAAAACAGTTAAAAAGGCAGAAAAATAAGCAGTTTAAAAATAAAAACATAAAAACTTGCAGTGTAATCTTTAAAATAAAGAGAATGTGATATTTCTGCACGTTTTTGGTTAATGTCACAGCCTTGTCATGTTTTACACTATAAATCAACCTTAAAAATACATTTACAGCCACATTTTAGCACATTTGTGATTGTGATTTGTGACTGCAGTAACTTGAGATACTCATGTTTGGCAATATCGCCCACCCCTACTCCAAACAACATTTTGGTCTAACATTTAAGCTACTATTAGCTGGTTTAAATTAACTTAGAGTAATACTAACTTGAGGTACTATAAACTGTCTAGTTACTTAATATACAAAAGAACAGTATTAAATTTTAATTAATTTCTATTTTGGTAAAGACTGTTTTCAAATGATCCATGTATTTAATAATGAAATGTACAATTATCAAAAGAAAGAGGCCTGAAATTATGCAAATGTTTCTATTAAATTAAATTGCGCTCTGTTCTTTGTAAGTCTCTATAAATTGTTGCAGGTGTAGAATTCATCAGGCTAAACTCATGTGAGGGAAATGTTTTTGTATTTCTCTCTCCACAGATTCATCAGGACATGAGTCTGACCAATCACGTGCCGGCGCTGAAGAAGAGCCTGGAGCTGTTCGTTTACAGAGTGAAGGCGATGCTCACGCTCAACAACTGTCAGGAGGCTTTCTGGATGGGCAACCTCAAGAACAGAAACCTCAAGGTGAAACGGATTTTGCTGAGTCCAGTTTCACACTATTCAAAGCAGTGTTTGTTTTAACGCCCGACTGCAACGTAATGTTAGTCTGAGCCTTTTGGCCAGATAGATTTTTCTGGAGGGTCAAGATTCAGTCAAATAATATTTTTTGTTAAATTTAGTCGATGAAATCTCATGATAATTTGGTGACCTAAATGTGTAATTAATTTAGTCTGTGTTAGTTTTGACAACCAAAATAGTTTTAGTCTAAGCCTTTTGAACAAATAGATTTTTCAGAATCAGAAGCGGTTTATTGCCATTGTCAGTGAAATTCACAAACATAGGAACTTGCTTCGGCGTAGGTGCAACGTAAAGCAATGGATAAAATATAAAAAATATATAAAAAGGCATGCATAAAATTAAGAATAAAATAGACTAACACTATAAACAGAATGTACAGTTGGCATTCTGTTTAGTCTGTTTAGTTTTAGTTACAAAATTTAATCATTTTGTGAACTAAACCTGTAATGAATTAATGTATAATACTGCTCATTAAGATGGGGTAACCAACAAACTAAAGAAACTAAAGAAAACTAAAGAAAAGATAAAAACAGTAAATTGCATTAGAAAATAAAAGCAGTTCTAAACAGATGTGAGAAAGACTTGCTCCTTGGATGTTTGTGATGATGATCTGAATTTGAATTTAAAACCCTACTGTGTCATTGAGAGATTGGTTCTAGTTCCTACTTGTTCCTTTAATTTATTGTCATTTGTTTTAAATGTCTTTGGGCGTATTGATTTTACTTTAAAGAATATAGGTGCAATGTACTCTTGTAATTTCACTATCAAGTCTTTATTTTATGTTTTCATTTCTTAAAGGGAGAAGAGATTCTTTCACAGAGGTCTCAAGAAAGCGATGAAGAAGAAGAGGAACAACAGCCCCCCAATAAAGATCAGTCAGACGAGGTACTATAATAATTCATGAACCAGGATTGTCTTTGTGAATGTGCATAAAGTATGTTGTAAAATACACTGCATGAATAATTTTCCTGTGATCAAATGGGAACCAGCTGAGATTTCTTATTTTGTAGAAGTAAGAACACATATTTTTAAATTTAAATTTAAGAAAATGGTTCTATTGTCTGTTTTATTTATTTATTTTAACTATTTTTATGTGTTTAATTTGATAGGATCCTGCTCTTGCTTACCATTGAGCATGTGATTTTATTAAAGCTTATTTGTTTAGTGCTTCATTTTTAAAGTTATGTCAAGGTGGCATCTTCAATTTGTCATATTTTTAAGTTAGTTATTTGAATAGTTGGTATTTAATCAACAGACAACAGGTAAATGCATAACTGTCACTGTCTCTCCACAAAGTTACTGCTGTTGTGTACTTTTCTTGGTTAAACTAGATGTTTGTTAAAAGTCAGTTGGAAATGTGGAGGGCAGTGCACAGATAAGATAAAAGTCAGTGGCTAATGATTAGTGTCTGTCAACTGTAAACTGGAGCAGCTGGTTTAAATGGACTTAGGGTATTATTAACAAGCGATACTAACTAGACTGGATAGTTATTTAAAAAAAGAAAGCCTTGAATTTGAATTTACAATTATTCCGGTAAAGGCTGGTCCAAAATTGTATGTATGTATATAACGAAATGTATATTTGTCAAAAGAAAGAGGTCTGAGCTTATTCAAACATTTCTATTAAATTGAAGTGGGCTCTGCTCTTTGTAAGTCTCTTCATACATTTTCTTTTAAATTTCAGGTTCAGGAAAGTGATTCTGAGACAACAAACATTGAAGACGATCCCAAGAATGTGAGCGACGACTCAGAGTGAAAGAACCGCACATTCATGATTTTAAGTCTTAATTTAAGCTTATTAATTGACAAATAGTGGTCTTATAATGTTACCACTTGATATTAAGTCTACAATATACAAAAGAATGCAATAATATTATTTTTCTCATTAAGATTTAAAAATGAATGTTCAAAAAGTTGCACATTGTTTTTGTTTATTCGATAACAATACTGTATGTATATCACTTTTAAATATATTTTTATGTTTGTGAATGTCATTTGTGAGAAACAAATCACAAAGAAAAGAAAAAACGTCAAAAAATAAACCAACACAGAATAAAACGTGTATCTTCTGTGTCACTTACAAAACAAGGAATAGAGCTGAGTAATACCAAATGAAAAGGACACATTTACATTATTGACAGCATGTGACGTGGGTTGAACCATTTTATGAGAGGAGGGGGGTGCTGGTAATTTGTATTTTTTCATTTATATCTTAACAGTATCTTAAATCAAATAAGTGAGGTGACATGGCAGCTAATCCATGTAAAACATTTACATTTTCATATTTATGCCAACAATGTACTAAACGTTGAGTACAACAGAAGTAAAACACTGAAAACTCCCCTTCCGGTTTGAACAGAATGGTACATCCGGGAAGTGTGATCACTGTTTGGGAAAATACCGTAAACAAACTGTTCGTTGCTACTGCACTGTCTTTTTTCTGCGTCGTGACAGACTTTGTACGGCTTTAGAAAACGTTCAACCGCTTAAATCCGCTCACTTTGCTCGTTGTCGCGGAAAATAAAGTCTACATTTGTACTCATAAGTCGGCACCATGTCTGAATTCATTCTCCTGATCCTGATCCTCGTCGTTGTCGTGTGCATTTTTGTCACGATAGCGGCTTTGGTGATGCACTCGGGGCTTTTGTCCGACGTGGTTGTGAGGACGGGACCACCTCCAATTAAAAATGTCACGATCGCGTACAAATTCAAGGAGGGCTCGTACAAAGACAGCGGAGCAGCCTACACCGAGACCTGCAGCATCGGACCCAAACTCTGCACCATCGCGGTCTTCTACGACGACCCCAGACAGGTCACTTTAATTCATTTTCTGCCATTTTTCTGCTTGCATTTGACCCATTATGTAATCGATTGCGGTGAAAGTATCTCTGTGATTACGGCTTTGACCTGGTCACGCTGAAAAGGGTCATTCCAGCAGCTGATAAGACATGCACTTGTAATAAATCTTGTCTGGTGTTCAGTGTTTTGGACACAGGTTTAATCTGATTGTTGCACTAAATTCAAGCTGCTGCGGGGTAAACATGTCTTACATTTAAAAGACACAGATAAGAATATTATATAAGTAATTTAAAAGTACACTTTGTAGCTTTTTTCTGGTGCTTTTGCCTCCATAACACTGTAATGATCCACAGGTCCACATTAAACTAATCTCTTTTCCAGATTGCTAGAATCATACCTAACTGTGGGCTCGCCTCTCCACAGATCTGACCTGCAACTTGGCCTAGTGACGGCATGATTATTTTGGTGGCGATTTTTAATTTTTGATTAATTGATTAGTTGTGTAGGCCGCAAAAGGGCAGTGAATGAGAGTTTTTCCCATATTTAACCGTAAAGAAACTGCTTGACAACATCTTCTCAGAGGATACAAAATATATTTTTTGATAAAAATACTTAACTTGTGTCCTTTTATGGGAATTCAAGCTTCATCTGAGTGAGCACATGACAGGTTTTGGAGGTTGTGTATAGTTTAAAAAAATATTATAAAAAAAAATGGTTAACAATAATTTAATTCATTGATTAGTTGCAATTAATCGATTAACTTATTTCAGCCCTAACAGAGATAGATTAGTTTAATACTTTGCATTATTCTAGGCAAAGTAATACCATCTCATGTACATTAATCATATTAATAAAGCCTTTCATAGACCTGTCACAATAACACATTTTGAAGCTGAAGATGATGTTGAAACTGCTTTTTGCCACTGACACAATAACCCTAAAGCAGGACATGAACTACAACAAATAAATAGCAGAATGAACCAATAATTAGTTACTTATTCTACCCTCTACAACTCAAATCTCATTGTATTACACAAAAAATAACAAAAATCTCCCCACAGTTGCAAAGAAAATGTACACATGATGAATATTTAGTCCCAAAATATATTGTTTAAGGTGTGATCCATCAAATGAAAAGTCAATATAGTAATTATTGTGACAGCAGGCCTAACCGTTCATCAATTCTGACAAAAGTAAAATAAAAAACACTTGATAAGGAGTAGGATGAAGTTGACCTATAATGTATTTATTTATTAAATCTACATGCCAGTCCAAACACTTCCCCATATCAGTGTCACAGGCCAAAAGCATCATATTCGAAAGCTGAATCATTTTATTATAGCTGGATTTAGCTATAAGTTATCTTGTAATGGACATAGTCTTTTTTTCTGTCAACGTTTTTATGTCAGATGCCCTTTCTACTGTAACGTCATTCATTAATTCATGCTTGACACCAGCAGTCAACACAGAATCCCATCTGGAGAAATGTAACCTAATGACAACAGACTGCATCGTAATTCAGTATTCTCAGTCCTCGTCGTTTCATACAGTTTGCTCCTTTTTGTTTTTGTTTTTTCTTGTCTAGTTTTGAACCGTTTGTGTTTATGCACATAGTTTAAGGTCCCAGCACTGTCTGCACTAGTAGTACTTGGACCTCTGATTACACAACAGTCAAAAGGATGTCACAGTTGATTACCATAACACCTCTTGATGCTTTTACTGTCAGGGGCGTGAAACTAAATTCCAGGTACAAACCTTCTCGTGGGCCCCTAATGCATACTTTTGAATATGATTTATTTATCCCAGCAAATTTGGTTATTATTGTTATTTTTTTCTTTCACCTTTGCTAGAATATACAGCCTATGGTTTCTGCATAACAATAACTCTGTGATTTAGAGACGTCTTGTGTGTAGACTTGTTCCGATAACACATTTTGAAGCACGATATGTTGCTACAGAAAAATACAGCGATAAACAATATTATTGAAACTACTTTATGCCACTGACCCACTCTCCTTAAAGCAGGATGATCCCAGTAAACCATTTTTAAACATACCGAATCATTAAAAGCAATGAGCTGCATCAAATTAATGCCAGATTTAACCAATCGTTAGCCATTGCAGTTACTCATTCAACCCTCTACTGCTCAAATCTTTTTGTATTACTCAGAAAACAACAAAAAATCTCCCTACGATGGCAAAGAAAATCAGAATCAGAATCAGAATCAGAATCAGAAATTGTTTATTGCCATTGTCAGTGAAATTCACAAACGTAGGAACTTGCTTCGGCGTAGGTGCAACATAAAGCAAAGGATAAAATATAAAAAATATATAAAAAGGCATGCATAAAATTAAGAATAAAATAGACTAAGATAGACTATATACAGAATGTACAGTTGGCAGATAGTGCAATGTGCAAATGAGTAGTGCAAATAGATTGTTCTTAAATAGTATTATTGTTGAAGTGACAGGTGTTACAAAGTGTTCATGAGTCCAACGGCAGAGGGAAAGAAACTGTTCTTGTGGCGGGAGGTTCTGGTCCGGATGGACCGTAGCCTCCTGCCCGAGGGGAGTGGCTCAAATAGTCCGTGTCCAGGGTGAGAAGGGTCAGCTGTGATCCGACCTGCTCGTCCCCGAGTCCTGGAGACGTACAGGTCCTGGACAGATGGAAGGCTGCAGCCGATCACCTTCTCAGCAGAGCGCACAATGCGCTGTAGTCTCTGTTTGTCCCTGGCTGTGGCTCCAGCGTACCACACACGGTGATGGAGGAGGTGAGGATGGACTCGATGATGGCCGTGTAGAACTGCACCATCATCTGCGCCGGCAGCTTGGCTTTCCTCAGCTGCCGCGAGGAAGTACATCCTCTGCTGGGCCTTCTTGATGATGGAGCTGATGGTCGGCTCCCACTTGAGGTCCTGAGTGATGGTGGTGCCAAGGAAGCGGAAAGAGTCTACGGTGGTGATGGGAGAGTCTGTCAGAGGCGAGGTGGCAGGTGGGCTGAGACTTTCCTGAAGTCCACGATCATCTCCACTGTCTTCTGGGCGTTGAGCTCCAGGTTGTTGGTGCTGCACCAGGACACCAGCCGATCCACCTCCCTCCTGTAGACAGACTCATCGCCGTCCGAGATGAGTCCGATGAGGGTGGTGTCGTCTGCAAACTTGATCAGTTTTACAGAGTCGTGGCTGGAGTTGCAGCAGTTGGTGTACAGGAGAAGAGCAGAGGAGAAGTACACAGCCCTGTGGAGTTCCTGTGTTGATAGTCCGAGTCTCTGAGACATTCTTCCCCAGCGCACGCACTGCCTCCGGTCCGTCAGAAGTCAGTGATCCACCTGCAGATGGAGTCAGGCACGTGGAGCGGAGAGAGCTTGTCCTGGAGCAGAGCAGGGATGAGGGTGGTGAATGCTGAGCTGAAGTCCACCATCAGGACCCTGGCGGGGGTTCCGGGGGAGTCCAGATGCTTCAGGATGAAGTGGAGGGCCAGGTTGATGGCGTCGTCTACAGATCTGTTGGCTCTGTAGGCGAACTGCAGTGGGTCCAGGGCGGAGGAGGTGAAGGACTTGAGATGGGGCAGGACCAGGCGCTCAAAGGACTTCATGACGACAGGCGTCAGCGCCACAGGCCTGAAGTCATTAAGTCCAGTGACCCGGGGCTTCTTGGGAACAGGGACGATGATGGACGACTTGAAGCAGGCTGGGACATGGCATGACTCCAGGGAGGTGTTAAAAATGTCTGTGAAGACAGGAGTCAGCTCGTCCGCACAGTGTCTCAGGGTGGCGGGGGAGACACCGTCTGGTCCAGCAGCTTTCCGGGGGTTGGACTTCCGAAACTGTTTCCTTACATTGTCCCTGTGTAGTGAAAGGCCAGTGGGGGAGGTGGGGGGACCCGGGGTGTGATTGGCAGAAATGTCTATTGTAGTGAGATAGGTGGGGGAGGGGGTTGAGATTTCGAATCGTGAATAGAAGGAGGCGAGCTGTTCAGCGAGTTTCTGGTCGTCAGCAGCATGGGGGGCTTTGGGCTTGTAGTTGGTGATCTGCCTAAGTCCCCTCCAAACCGCTGAGGCGTTGTTAGCAGAGAAAGACTGCTTTAGGCGCGTGTTGTACAGAGATCTAGCTCTTGACACCTCCCTGCTAAATCTGTACTTAGCACCTTTGTAGCTCTCTCTGTCCCCGGCTCTGAAAGCTGCCTCCTTCTGCTGCCTGAGCTGCCTCAGTTTGGGTGTGAACCAGGGCTTGTCATTGTTATAAATCACCCTGGTGCGTGTGGGGATGATACTGTCCTCACAGAACTGGATGTATGACGTCACAGTGTCCGTGTACTCATCCAAACCATCCGTGGCAGTTTTGAACACATCCCAGTCTGTAATGTCCAAACACGCGCGTAGTTCCTCCACTGCCTCGCTGGTCCACTTCTTAGAAGTCCTCACTACAGGTTTGGAGAGCTTCAGCCTCTGTCTGTACGTGGGGATCGTACACACGATAAAAATATATTGTTTCTGCTATTAACGATAGCATTATTAACGATAAGTCGATATAATAATTATCATGACAGGCTTAACTTGTGTTGCTAACAGCTTATATTAAGATACAGTACTGTTTGTTTTTGCTTAACTACCAGACTTATTTCACAAACATCTCAAAACATGTTATTGCAATAAGAAAAAACACTGACTGCAAATTAAAATCACTAGTTTTATTTGTTAACAACTTGGCTAATATGTGAAGAATGATTTTCTTTTTAAAGGGGTGATGAGGTACTTCGATCTCATGCATAATTGTATTCAGTCTTCTGAAGGACTTTACTCAGCCACAATGCATTTTAATTCAACAAAAATAGATTCAAGTGTATAAAAAAGTGACAAAACAAAACAAAAAAACATCTCATGCTTTTGAGGGCACGTCACTGACCTGGGCCCCGGGGAAATCAGTACCCTTTACCCCCTCAGTCCGATGCCCCAGCAGGCAATGGTATATTATCCTTCCCAAATACTCTATCTATTCTAGACAGTTAGGTTTAGTCCCGCATAGTTATAGCTGAGGTACTTTTTTTGTGTAAATTACCATTTATTTATATTTTAATCTTGTAAAAGCTGCACTTTGCAACAAAAATGAGACCTTTGTGTGCTGTTTACATGTAATAATAAAGTGTTTTATGTCTCATCAGTTCATAAATAAGAGCTG
This sequence comes from Rhinogobius similis, assembly GCA_019453435.1. Taxonomy (NCBI): domain Eukaryota; kingdom Metazoa; phylum Chordata; class Actinopteri; order Gobiiformes; family Gobiidae; genus Rhinogobius; species Rhinogobius similis. The sequence goes on along the minus strand of CM033627.1, from coordinate 9,588,369 downwards.
AAAGCAGCGCTCTGATTGGCTGAGCTTGGGGCGGTCGTTAGAGTTTTACTTTGCCGTCTGAAAAGAGCTGTCCTAAAGCTGAGCCCGCGCCTGAAAATGAATGCTTGTGGATATAAATAAAGGGTTTGTCAGAGAGAGGGACCAGTTAGACACATTTGAATACACACTTCTAGTTTCACGGTATTAAAATGAGACACTCCAGCTTTAAGTCAGGGATGCTTTATTAATCCCATCCCCCTCTCCATCCACCCCGTCCCAATTTTGAGAAAATTGAATTTGACCCATAACTAGATCATCTTGAGCTTGTTTTGGGAAGTTTGTCAGGACTATGTTTACCTCCAAGTTTTGCTGAAAACATGAAAATAAATACATTGTGTATTTATTGCAATCATAATATAGATATCGGTATGGTCTCGGTGTAGTTCTGGTTTGGTTATTGCTATTGTATTTTTTTTTTTTTTTTTGTACATGAAAGTAATTTATGTCAAAAGTACTTTGTAAAGTGATATCATTTGAACACTATTCAATAAGTTGAGGTTTTAGTTGGTTTAGTTTATTTCTTTATTTATCTATCAGGGACAATGCAAATAAAAACATTGACCTACACAAAAGATGAAAGATGCTTGTGTCAGGTTATAGCAAAGTTGAAAATTTCCACCTGCAGTCCTAGGACATGTCAAAAATGGAGTAAATGCCAATAATACAATACATACAATAAACATATACATTGCAATATACAATCACTGATCCAGTCATCTGTTTAAATACCAAAACCATTTTCTAATGTATTCGTATGTGGAGTCTTGGGTAAAGTATTTATTTGTGTTTCTAAAAGTAATGGACTAAACATGATTGCATTAGGGTTGTCAAAAGTATTAAAAAGGTATACAGTATGCTAAAAACAAATCTATTTTACAGGACAACATTTGAACTTTATTGAACAGTTTTAGAATGATCTTTATTAGAACTAGTATAATAAGACCACAATGTTTAATAAAGAAAGTACTATTATTTTAGTGTTGAAAATGTCGAAAATGTTGCTTAAAATCTAAAAATGAGCCTTTGTAATTATGGTTGTGGTATCAGAAATGGAGTACTTTTCTTAGTATTGCATTGAGTTTGAAATAGTATGATTCTATTCTTCACTGTGCCTTTAACGCGGCAGTCTAGACAGAATCCTAACTTTCCGTGGTGTTCTGTGGAGGAGGTGGATCCTGAGCGCAGTCAGCTGTTCTGTGCCACGTCGCTCTGTTGATATTTTTTCTGACTCACAGTCTGTTTCCACTCTGCCAACAAGGACCTCCTCTAGAGCTGTGAGCGGACCGGACTAAACCAGGACTAATGCTGGACTGGAAGGGCGTGTTCACGGTCCAGTGCTGGTTTGATCCTGATGTGAGCTCACTTTAGCTCTTGTGTAGACTTTAAGGGCGCATTTACACTTGCACAAACATCACATTCAAACTGGGACTAAACCAGAACTAAACACGGACAAAACCAGGACTAAAATGAGACTAAATCAAGTCTACGTCAGAATTAAACTGGGCTCAAACCAAAACCAAACGAGTACAAGGCATTCTTTAGTCCTGGTCTGGTTTGGGTTGCTCAATTTATAATCACATCAAAAAAGTATAATCATAATTATTTGACTTATAATTGAAATCACTATTATTTCGAACAATTACTTCTATACTGTTAAAAGAAAGTAAAGACCAAATATACTGTATTATTAATGTTTTAGAAAAGTGCCTTTGCTCCAGGTTTTAAGGCAAAAGGAGCACACTCTGAACTCAATTTATTGTATTTATGATTACAATTTTTGTGATTGAATAGAATAATAATTGAAATCACAGCTGTATATTTGATTCATTGCACAGCCCTAGATCTGGTTCAGGTTTTGTTCGAGCTTTAGCCCCAGTTTAGTCCCAGTTTTGATGTGTTTTGTTTACATGTACGAACGCACCCTGAAGCAGGACAAAACCTGGATTACATCAGGATTATGCCAGGATTTAAAAAAGATCTGAACTAACAAATCTAGGGAATATGAAAGAAACATTGAATAACCAAAACTAAACCAAGCCTAAACTAACTTTTAACTTTAAGGACAAAACTTCTCCCAGACTTGCAATAATCCAGAACCAAACCAGCATTAAACCAGTCTTTTAATTAGTTTTGCATAAATTCTATTTATAACATGGCACAGTCTGTTATTAGAAAGCATTAAACCTGCATTGCCACTATGATACAGGTATTTCTTCTCACGTGGGAGCGATGGGGAAATTGCTGGTTGTGGCTCAGTCGTATTGTGTTTAGTTCGTCATAGAGTGTCAACAAATAAAGTCTACACAGCGGCTGCTTGTTTGACGGGATAGATACATTGGTTTTCTACCGATCAGATCAAATTACATGGAATTCTTTGACAAAAAGTGAAAAAGTTGTGACCTCCAGTTGCTGTAATGAAACAAGCAGAAGATCAATGCTGTGAGATAAATCCTATTATTATTTAAGAGACTAGCACTAGATAAAAAACAAACAGTGGCATGCAGAAAATGTTTTTAATAAAGTAGATAAGCACAAGCAAGACAAACATGTGGCTTTAAGTGCAAAAAAACAAGATTATTTTATTCATTTATTTCAGTTTTAGTCAGTTCTTATGAATGTGTTTTTAAAAAAAAAACTTTGAACAGAATCCTATCATTTAAACGTAAATCACAAATCTAATCGCAATACTTATTTTCCCCCAAATCCTGCAGCTCTATTAATATAAATACGTATTTCCCTGGTGTAACTTAAATTGAATCAATTATGACTACTTGCACGGCTGTGTATTTTTGGCATGCGGAACAATATCTAAATCTCTTGGATATGTTCATCTCATGGTTGGCTTATCGTTTTTGTGTAAAGAATCAGCTTTTTCTCTAAAATGTCCTGACAAACCTTGTGCGTTTTTATAAATGTCCAGTTTCCAGACGATAAGGATGTACAGTATTTCTTCATTTTCCCCACAATTTATCACGGAAAGTTGCTATTCATTATAAAACGAGTAAATGTTCATGTGTTAATCCGACACCCCTCAGTGAAAAGTGATAATGCTGTACTATAACTTCATTTGTTGGTGGAAAACATTGCTTTTCATCGTTAAGTCTGTTATTGGTGAGTGCTTGGTTGTTTGTTTCTGTCACACAGGTGAGAGTTACAGTTTACAGCTCCTCACTAGTTTAATAAGCTGACGTGAACAGCACTTTCTTGCTGTAGCGTTTCTCTGGTCTGTGGCTCGTCCCTGAATGCGCTGCTGCTCTGCGGAAAGTTGTGGGGATCTAATTGTGTGGCTTCAAACTTTCCTGCTGACTTGACACTGTCAGAGTCAGATCATTTGCACACACCGTTAACTCCTTATTACGACTAATGACCAAAGTTTCTAATAATGAAAATATCATGCAATGTAAACTTCACTGTGGAGATGCAGCCGTATGGAAAGTGTATTTGGAGGTTATTTTCATTTTACTTAACATAGCTATCCATGGGTTTCAACTTCCTCTTAGTGTATGATGTTTTTCCTTTTCAAAAATACTACACTGTATAGACTTTTTACTTATTACACATAAGCAATAATATGGCATCATCGTCCCCCTTTGAAAAGCATTTGAACTACAGCTGGATTTGTTTATGAAAGCACTTTATTTTCTATTTTCTTTTAATTCTATCACTTCACAGAATTCATGTTGTTATCATTTGCCTAAAAATCATGGAATCTTTAGGCAGTTGGGAATCCCAGGGTTCGTCGCGATTCAACACGATTCACGATGCTTTGCTCGCGCTACAATAGTATCACAACATTGCACTACATTCTACAATATATATCACTATTTAAAGAACCCAATACATTTTAAAGTTTTGTCTTTTTTAAACCACACTCTGCTCAAACTTAAAGTGAAATACACTCATTTTAATAACCAGTGAATGTGTAAAATGTTTTGCATAAACAAGTTTCCTTTCTCTGAACAGGAAACAGAAATGTAGTGGTGTCACAAAATAAGGAAATAAGGACATTATACCAAAAATGACTCTTTGCGATTGATTCAGCCGCCCACAAGACTGATACTGTATCATCAAAACTAGAATCATGATATTTCGATATTTTGGCACACCCATAGCAGATTTAGCAAGTTTTTAGAAAGCATTTTGCATTTAAAACATTTTATAATTACTACACCTTAATTGGCCTTCAAGTTTGTGTGTCTTAATATCAATAATCACATTTCCAATAAAAATCGATATAAATCTAAAGTTAGTAAATCCCTGCCCAATAACAGAGGTAGGTTTTACATTTACTTTTTGACAATATACTTTTCTTCTACTTGAGTAATATTTTTATTGAAGTATCATTACTCTTACCTGAATTCCTTGGTTCTTCTCACTGTGAGTAAATCTACAATGTTGACGAGATTAAATTATTTGAACATTTGTGTTTCTTGCATCGCTTCTCATTTTTGTGTCGATCCTTTGAAAGCACCAGCTTTTGTGCATTTTTTCATGTTTTGTCCATAAACGTAAAATTACAAATCAGATATTACGTCCAAACAGTTACTCTTATTTGAGTGGTGTTTTCCCCAAATACTTAAAAAAAATATATCATTTCTAGATCCACTACTTTGTACTTTTACATGAGTAATATTATTTTGAAGAGAAAAAAATTGGCTACTCTACTCTCACAAAGACTTTAGACCAGGGGTGTACAAACTTTTTCCATCGAGGGCCACATATTGAAATATAGACCAAGCGGAGGGCCACAAATCAATCGCAAAACGTTAAAAAAAGCTGCATTTATCTGATGTTTTAAGCACCACCACATCTACATTCAGTCTCAGTGCCTTAATATCAGGTCTGTGTGGCACCAAAATGTTAGTTATTTAGGTTGGAATTGTAAAAAATCTGAAATGTGCTGTAAATAGTACTTATCAGGACAATGTGGGCCAGTTCACCAGGAAGACTAAGGGCCGAGAAAAATTGGTCTGAGGGCTGCATTTGGCCCCCGGGCCTGAGTTTGGACATGCCTGCTTTAGACCATTCCTGGATAAAAAAATTGTTTGTTGTGCGTTACTGTCCACTAGATGGCAGTGTACGCATTAAAAATAAACAAGACAACTTCTCATTATCTTACTCATCTCCACCAAAACAAAATAAACACACTTTCTTTACATTTATTCACCATTTCAGGCATTTAATCATATCTTTATAACATTTTCTTTACAATTTGTGCTGCCAATAAAGTCTGCTACAGTTTTGATAATTGTGAAAATACATCCGGTCCTTCCAGTGTAGTTACTGAGCCAATTAGCGGTGCGTCTCTGCCAGCGCTAAATGCTAATGTGTTTGATAGTGAGCTCGTTCATGCGTGGTTGTGTGTGTGAATAAAAGAGTTCCTTAATTGCCACAACTTATTACCACAGAACCGCCGGGACCGAGTTAAGCACTTTGGGCCCTCGGGTGACAGAGGCAGCAGACTGGACAGAGCCGCTGCTGCAGATTGTTTAAGCTCTCTGTGTCGTTCCATTAAAGAGATAGAGGTCTGCTGCTTTTGTTTGAATGTTTTAAAGTTTCTGTTTTTACGACTTGGAAGTTTTTGGGCTCAGGATTTTGGTTTGTTTGTAGATTTTGTTTTGAGCTCTTGAGCACAGATTAAAAACATCTTTCTCTGATAAAACAAGAGTGACATTTTTATTAACATGAGATAAAGCAGTCAAAATACAACAATTTGTTTCTAAAGTTGAATATTTGCAAGTTGATTTTGCTCACCACGCTCTCTCTCCCTCTCCCTTTTTCTCTCTGTCTCTATCTCCCTCCCTCTCTCTTTCTCCCTCTTTCTCTCTCTTTCTCTCCTCCCCTCTTTCGCCCTCTCACTCTCTCTTTCTCCCTCTTTCTCTCTCTCTCGTTGTCTCTTTCTTTCTTTCTTTCTCTCTCTTTCTTGCCTTCAGTTTCTCTCTCTTTCTCTTTTGCTCTTTCTCTCCCTCTCCCTTTATGTCTCTGTCTCCTTCTTTCTCGTTCCCCCTTTCACCCTCTCTCTCCCTCTTTCTCTCTCTCTCTTGCTGTCTTTCTCTTTCTTTCTCTCTTTCCCGCTTTCAGCTTCTCTCGCTTTTTCTCTTTCTCTCCCTTTATCTCTCTGCCTCTACCTCCCCATTTCTCTCTTTATCCCCCCCTCTCTTTTTTTGGCTGTCTCTCATTCTCTCTTTGCTCTCTCATTTTCTCTCACTTTCTGCAGACCCTTCTTTCCCCGCTCCTCACACTCATTTTCCTCTCCCCTTCCCTTCCACTATCCCTTCCTCATTCTCCTATCTCTCTATCTAATCCATTCTTTTTGTCCCTCCCTCTCTTACTCTCTCTGTCTTGCTATCATTTCCTTTCTCTTTTTCTTCACCCTTTCTTTCCCCACCCCTTTTCTCTCTCTCTCTTCCTGCTTCTCTCTCTTCTCTCTATTCCTCCCCTCTTTCTTCGCATACTTTCCTCTCTCCCCTCTCTTGCTCTAACTATCTTTCTCCCATCTCCTTTTCCCTCTCTTCCTACTCTCTTTTACGTCTTCTCTCTGTCTCCCCCTCCCTTCCTTTCTCCCTCCTTCTGTCTATTATCTCTCTCTTTCTCTTCCTCCCTCTCTCCTTCCACTCCACTCTCCCTCCCTATCTCTATTACCCTTAAACTCCCTCCCATCCCCACTCACTCACCCCTCCATCACCCTTCCTCCAACTCTCTCTTTCTTCCCTCTCCCTCCCTTCCACTCTTCTATCTCTCTTCTATCCTCTCTTCTCTTTCTCCCCCTCACTCTTTCTATCTATCTCCCGGCTCTATTCTGTTCCTCTTCTTCCCCCTCTTTTTCCCCTCGACTCTCCCTTCTCTCTTCTCTCCTGCTACCTCTCTCCCTCTATCTTCTAACCCCTCCTCTCTTTCTCTCCCTCCCTCAGTCTCTCACCCACTCTTCCACAATTTCACTCCCTCTTTCCTCTATCACACCCCCATCCTTTTTCTATCTTTTTTCTTCTTTTACCACTTTTTCTTTCCCTTTCTCTCCCCCTTTTCTCTCTCCTTCTCCTCCACACTAAAACCTTCTCTTTCTCCCTTCCTTGGTCTCTTGCTTCCTCTCCCACTATATCTCTGTCTTCCCCCATCCTTTTTTCTCTCTCTCTTCCCCTCTTCTTCCCCTCCACTCTTCTACTACTTCTACTACTCTTTTAACCTTCTCACTCTCCCCCATTCACCCCCTCTACCTCTCTCTCATCCTTTTTCGCTCTTTTCTTGCATCTCTTCTTCCCTTCAACTCTCTCTCCCTCTCTCATTCTCTCTTTTTCTATCCTACTACCCCCCCTCTCTCCCCCTCTCTCTTCTCCCCTCCTTCCCTTCCACCCCACTCTTCTCTTCTTTCTCTCTCTCATCTCTTTTCCCTCCTTTATCTTGCCTCTCTTCTTCCCTTTGACACTCCCTTCTTCTCCCTTCCAACCACTTCTCTCTTTCTCTCTCCGTCTCTGTCCCTCAGTCTCTCGTTTCCTCTCCCACTTCCTTCCTTCCTTCCTTTCCCCACTTTATCTCTTCTCTCTCTCTCCTTCCCTTCCCCTCTTCAATCCCACTTCTAATCCTCTCTCTCTTTTCTCCCTATCCCTTTTCTTCCTATCCGCTCTCCCTCCTTCTTTCTCACTATCTCTCTCTCCTTCCCTTCCACCTCTTCTCTCTTTCTCCTCCTCACTTCCTCTCCCTCTCTCCCTCAGTTGCTTGCTTCCTCTCCCACTATCTCTTTCTCTTCCCCCGTCTTCTTCTGTCCTACTCTCTCTTTCTCGCCCTCTCTATTTCTCGCTATCTCCATGTCTCTCTCTCCTTCCCGCTCCGTCCCTTCCATTCTCTCCTTACTTATACTTCTCTTCCCCTTTCTATTTCTCTTCTAACCCTTCTTCTGTCACCACCACTCCCTGTCTCTCGCTCTCTCTCCTTCCCTCTCCTCCCCTTCCCCTCTTCTATATCTCTTCTAACCCCTCTTCTCTCACCCCCCCTCTCTTCCTTCCCTCTCTTTCTCTCTCTCTCCTTCCCTATACTTCCCTTCCCCTCTTCTATCTCTCTTTAACCCTTCTTCTCTCACCCCCCCTCTCTCTCTCTCCTTCCCTTCCCCTCTTCTATATCTCTTCTAACCCCGCTTCTCTCACCCCCCTCTCTCTCTCCCTCCCTCTCCTTCCCCCTCTCTCTCCTTCCTTCTCCTCCCCTTCTCTCTTCTATATCTCTTCTAACCCCTCTTCTCTCACCCCCTCTCTCTCCCTCTCCTTCCCCCCCTCTCTCTCCTTCCCTCTCCTCCCCTTCTCTCTTCTATATCTTTTCTAACCCCCTTCTCTCACCCCCTCTCTCTCCTTCCTTCTCTCTTCTATATCTCTTCTAACCCCCTTCTCTCACCCCCCTCTATCTCTCCCTCCCATCTCTTTCCTTCCCTTCGATTCTTCGATTCTCCCTCCTTCTCTCCCACTACCTGTCTCTCTTCCCCTACTCCATCCCCATCCTTTTCCCCTCCCACTTCCTCCCTCTCCCTCTCTCTCGCTGAAGGGAGGGGCGCGGCGTGGAACTGCATTGGAAGCGGGTGTAAATTGGCAGAGGAGTGACTCACCTTGAGCTCAGTTATATCAATCAGAATTTCAGATCAGAGCGAGAGAGGCACCGCGCGCACCCAGCCAAATTTATTAGCATTTCGCCGCCGCTTGTCTGTCTGACGACTCCCACCCAACAACATTAAAGTAGATATAAAATGAGAAATAAATACTCTGAAGTCTGCTCCCATAGGTCTTCAAGCCAATATTATGCAAGATGGTGGACATGCTGGTTTCCCTATAGTAAAGTACCGCATTAATATTTATGGACAGTGAGCAAATCCTGCGAACGAGACTCCAGACAAGACCCAATGAAGTGAAAAATGTTGACTGCTTTTTCGTGCTCCCTGATGCTATTTTTAGGCGGAAGAGTGTTCGCACAAATATAAGATTGTGTTAAAGTATTAGCCCATGGAGGGGCCATACGTCAGCCAAACAGGAAGTGGGTGGAATGTGAGGTAATGGTTTGACATTCTTTTTCACCTAATAAAGCATAAAACATCATAAATGTGGCATAAAGGTGGATGTGGGCGATACTGGAGGTGGGAAATAAATCAAAAATCAAAAAATTGAATTTTGTTTTTGCAATCAGCCAAATCACAATATCAAGTATAGCAATTGAAATAAAATATATATATATTTTTTAAAAAGCTGTAAAAAGAGCTAATTGAAAAAAAAATATATAAATATATATATATATATATATATATATAAAGAAAAAAGCAGATAAGATGTTATTTTCACACTTTTGTGGTTAATTTCATGTTAAATTTGCTGTCACCCTCCAATGCTTCATTAGACATTATGCACATTTTAGCACCATTCTGATTAAATGTTATTATTATTGTCGAAGTATCAGCATCGAAACAAGCCAAAAACAAAACAAAAAAAGTCTAACCCCTAGGCGTCGTTGACAGTGAATTTTTATTTTCTATTTTTATTTACTTGTGTTATTATTATATTAATAATGATATTCAGACAATATTTTGAGGTTTGAATATCACACAAAGTGTGAACCATAAAATGAATTACAAAAGTGCAGAAATATCACTTATACCCTTAAACCTAACTGTTTTTTTTTGTTTGTTTGTTTTTTTGTTTTTATTTTTAAACAGCTCTTTTTGTAGCATTCCTGTAAATGATATACTTGACGTTAAAATTTTGCAAATCTTCAACAGCATTCACAGAAATGTCAATATATTGTCCACCTACTTTGTATCCTTGTTTGGGAGATTACACTAGATGTCTCTTTTTGAGCTATTATAATTATGATATTCTAATTTTGCATGTATCTCCATCTGTTTTTTGACACACTCTCCCACCTCGACACAAACGGCTGGATGTAATTTGTTTGAAAATTAAAATTAGTCACATTCCTCACTCTCAATATTCCACTTCCACTTTAAATGTCCACTATTTTTTCTGTATGTCTATTATTGCTTTGCCTTGCCTTTTTCACAGTAACAGGTGTTTAATTGCAAAAAATCTTGAAAAACATGCATTCTTCCTGAGCTCGTCCCTTCACAGATCTAGGGTATTATTTATGAAACTTAAGGCGAAAATCTGACTGAAAGTGCACGTAAGACATAAACTTATTATTTATTTATCTCTCACTTCTCACTTTCTAAATATTCTCAGAAAGAGTTCAAAGTTTGTGGAACTGGACTGCACAATTCCTCATCAAGTTGTCTTTTTATAGACCATAATAAAGTGGAAAGTCACGTACGTTTTATAAATGAAACCCCTGATGTTGAAATGGATGACTTTAATGCAATACTGCGGAACATTCCAGCAGAGCAATAACATCTCCATCTCTGAAAAGCCTGTAACATTGCATAGTTTATTAATGCTCTATTATTCCTTTGCTTTACATCTTAGCCTTGCATAAACCATAAACAACCATCGTGTCTCACTGTCACCCGTGGGCCTCTGTATTTTTTTGGTAATTAATGCACACCTCGTCTTCTCTGGGGATGATCTTAATGTCTATCCATAATGTGAACCAAATTAAAACATGGAACTCTACGCCCAACGGGAGACAAATGACTTGTTCCTTCAAAACAAGAAGAAGAAGAAGAAGAAGCTAATGGCCTTATGCTAATGTCAAAATGTAACTGTTTATGAACTTCCTGAACTAAAACACAGATTTGAATACTATAAAAGGTCAGAATTCTCTTAATTCAGTGTTCATTTGTATCATTAACCTTTACATTTTGGAACATTTCCTGCTTTTTGATGTGACAATGAGTGCTGCTATACGTAATAAGTAAAAACTCTGGTGCTCTTCAAGGATCTGTGGAAATAGAGAAGAAAATTTGATACCAGCACTAAAAAAAATTACATAAACGGGACAAAATTTTACCTTTTGTTTAAAATTATTTTGAGCTTTATCAGAACTAGTTTAAGACCAGAATGTTTAATAAAGAAAGTGCTATTATTACGTGTTAAAAATGTCAGTCTACTTTCTGAAATCTTGACCTAAAAAAAGAGCTTTTGCAATTGGTATCGATATTTCTTAGTATCGTATCGAGTTTGAAGACTAACACTAAGTGGAAAAGAGTCATTAAACGGTGAAGAGAGGAGCTTTTTTATACTAAAGTACTTTACGTGGTCTTAAAATAAATGTGGGTGGCACGGTTGCACAGCAGTTAATGGTCTCGCTTCACATCCAGAAGGCCCTGGGCTCGAGGGGTTAGACCATGGACAAAATCCAGTGTGTTTACAGCATTTATATCACGTATGTTCATTAGCTGTCCTGACCAAATAAAATAAACAAAACGAGAAAAAAAACATTATTTAACAGTTATTCACAATTGTTGACCCCAGCATTAATTCAAATTGAATAGATCACTAGTTTATGTCACCAACTTTTTAAAATCTTATCTGGATTGAAAAAAGTTAATGTGACATAAACCAGCAGATAAGATTTTTAATTAAAAAGTGTAATGAAAGACATGCCAAAGAAAATAAAGGCTTTTTAGTCTGAAGTTAACGTCAAGCGTATACTTTTGGCTGAAGTTCCCTGCAGCCAAAAGTATACTCCAGAGATATCCATTAATTGTGTCCATGGCAGGAATTTTAGGCCCAAAAACATAGATCTGAAATCGAGTGGGACCGGGATGTCAAAAACAGTCTATATCATGACCTAAATAATCAAGATTTTCGATTTCCCGAATAATCTTGACATCCAGTTTTCCAATGAGACGCTTCATTCATAAGTTCCATCAGTGAAGCTGGTGTGTGCGTGCTAACGATGCTAACTTCAGAAGTGCCTCTCAGATGGAGCGCTCACAGCTACAGGAAGAGCCTCACCAGTGATTAAACAGGCCTCAGCTCCCATGATGCCGAGCGTAATTACCAGTCGAGTCTTGAGAGCGGCCTGGAGGGCGGCAGCAGGGGAAGATTTTTAACTGCATCATGAGGCAACAGGCCTCTGGGTCCAAAATGTGATCACGACACGAGGATTATAATCTGATGGGAAAGACTGTGACGAAAAGCATTTCGAGTTTGTAATTTGGAAGTTTGGACACTGCCAATAATATCTGTTTGCTTGATTTTGGTGGTCTAACGCCTAGTGTACACTGAGTCCAGTCCGGTCGCGGTCCGGGACCCGCGCGGGTCTCTTGCAGACGCCTGTCACACCAGCTCCGGTTAACTGCGGTCCGTTTTTGACGAAAGCCACGTAGATTCACGTGGTTTCACGTGAGAACAATCGTCAAATGACATGAAAGCCGCACCAGACCGCTGCGGCGTCCGGCAAAAATAGACTTCTTGCGGGATTCTTTCCGGAGACCCGCGCGGCTGCCGGACCCGCGGCCGCAGAGCTCCGAGGTCGGTGTGACAGCAAGCATTGATTTTAAGCACTTTCTAAGTCTTGCGGGACCCGCACGGACCCGCACGGGACCCGCGCGGGTCCCGAACCGGAGCCGGACCGGAGTCGGTGTGCATCAGGCGTAAAGCACTAAAACACTGATCACATGTATGTTGTTTAGAAAATATGTAAAATGTTAATATTCAGTATATTATTTATAGCAAAAAAAAAAATAAACGAATGAAAATGTATATTGTAAGTGTTTCAATTTATGGAGGATCCTGAGAGCCATGTTAAATGAAATAAAGCTTTTATTGAAAGAGTTTTAAAGTACTTAAAAACTTAAAAAAATATATTAGGTCAGTTTATTAAACGAATCAGCTTTTTAAAAGAATATTTCATTCATTCATTTTCTACCGCTTGTTCCCGTTAGGGGTCGCGGTGACTGGAGCCTGTCCCAGTGACTTTGGGCCTTAGACGGGGTACATCCTGGACAGTGGCCAACTTGTCGCAGAATATTTAAACATAAAATTTATACAGTATATTCAATAACAAAAGCTCTTATCAAAAGAGAATGAATGTATCTGTAAATACTTTCCTTTATTCTTTTACAAATCTTTTTAGGAAAGCTTTTTGTAATTTGTTTAACCTTCTTTGATTATCCAGTTGCAATTAGCTTCTCCGGGGTCCTCCTGGTCCTCCTGGTCCTCCTGGTCCTCCTGGCTAATGTCAAGTAAAGAATAAAAGTGAACTAGTAAGGAGTTTGGTTAAAGCAACTTAACAATTAGAGAGTTCCTTCCTTTTCATCGTTCACTTGACTTTGATCTGGACCAGACAGAAGGGTCTGGCTGCAGCCGATGGTCAGTGCCACTCTGACCACTCTGAGTGGAGCTCCACCAGCTCCACATCCACAACCATCAACCCCTCTCCCTAACCCTAACACTCACCTTACTCAACTTAACCATGTAGCATTCGTTAATTAATAAATCATTCCCACGTATTTAGTTTGTAGCCACTGGATGTGACGGCCTCAGCAGCCGCTGATGGCAGACCTTCTCCATACACTCTGGACTCTGGGACCAGAAGAGCCACGGAAAAAAGTTTGTAAAATATGTACCAAGTAATGTTTAAAAGTTTCAGTCATGTTGTAAGTTGTCTTTTAAAAACATTTAATAAGAGCATTTGTTAAATTATGTACTAAATCTTCTTTTAAACACTTTCATTTAACTTAGCCGACGACTGCAGTGATTTAATTTTCATCATTTCCTCTGCTCAGTGCAAACAACAAACTCTCCCATCATATTTTGTACCAAACCTTCTGTTGTCTGTACCTCTATAAAAATGCATGAGATTCTTGTATTGTGTGTTCCTAGATAAATTGTTCCAATGTCAGCGGCTGACGAAAGGTTTATAACAACCAAGGTCTCTGCTGCATAAAACTATTTGCATTTGGTGTCTGGTCAAACATCGATCAGTGTGAGTTTCCGCTCTTGTCGATAATGAGACGAGTCTGACCCACATACGGCAGGACACATTAATATTCTGCAGTTAATATTCTGTGTGTGAGGACCAGCTCATTCACTTCACCTGTGTGTCATAATGTTATGGCTAATCAATGCAGCAGTGGTCGTGCATTCAAATGAGCTGCTTCTTTGCTAAACATTTGTTCACTGTACGACAAGGAAGGAGGCTGTTAAAGATTTCAGCTGATTGATTTTCATTTTCATCATTATCACCCACCTTTTCATTTTATCTGTCATCTGCCATGTCTTTTTTTTTTCTTGGCTACACAACTTGTTAACATAAGAATCATGAACTTAACTCTTACCATCCGTTTATGATCAGCAACTTACTTTTGGGTTAAAATGCTCCGGAATAATATCATTTTCTATACTAAACTGACATAAAGATCTACATTTACTACAGCAAGTTCTCCCCCAAGAAATGTTGAACAAAGTAGGTGTAATTTCCTGTAATCTGGGGTATATTTTGCCAGGAGAAGTGGCCTCATGTTTTATGTTGCTTAAAGAATTCAACAAAATGATGGATAGAAACATGGTAAGTCGCACCATAGATCTAGAGACATAATGTATTAGTTCAGCAGCTGTAACTCAAACCTTTTTAGTTTGGAGTACCCCTTACGCTTTATCTCACACTCAGAGTCCCCCTTAACTTGAGTTTCAGGCAAATAAATGGGTTTACTAGTCACATATGGTCAATTATTACTATTACGTTTTTGTTTTAATTATATTTATGGTCCAAGATGATCTAAAAATGTCATACGTTTACAATTAATAACACTTTTCTATTCAGATAAAGGACTATTTTATCTTCTTTTAAAACCTAAAACCATTCCAAGTACCTCCTGGTAATTGCTCACGTACCCCTAGTTGGGAAACACTGAATTAGAGTCGTATTGACCTACAATAAAGTCTGGCTAAAAGCGTATGAGGTGTATTCGCTGTTAATGAGGTGCCTGTGTCATTGTACCAGGGGCAGCGGCAGGGGCCCCTCCCATCACCACGCGCCCTTATTATTCGCCTTTACGGCCGACACTGACCCTAATGATGGTTTATTCAAGACAGCCATGAAATCACTTCCATGCCTTAATTGGGAAACCACCCATTTGAAGTACAAGGCTGAAATGTTTTTAGTAAACATTCTGATTAAAATTAAAATTATTTAAGTCTAACGCTAATCATTAAGTCCATCCTGTTGCATTAAGTCCATCTGCATTAGCTGATTAAACTGTTCCTTCTGTTTAAAGATGAATGGTACTATCATTTAAAAGTTATGCTGTTAGTTCCATGACACTTTCCTATCTCCTTATTGTCACTTCCACAAACTCTTTCAAAGTGAACGGCCTCTTCTCTGGCTAATTTGGCTTCACATTTGGTTGATTGGTGCTTTGAAGTTACGTTTTAATGAGGCAGTTGATGGTGTTTGGAGGATACTGTACTCTCATTATGACCAGGGCTGTAGATTCTAGTCTTGTCTTCTAGGGATTCAGAAATGACCAGCTCCATTGTCCTCTGTGTGCTGCATAACTTTGGCAAATGGTGTAACTGCAATGACAAATGTGGTTATATAATAAGAAATAAAAATGAACACATGAACTGAAAAAAATAATTATATAAGATTCCTCATGCTTTAGTGTAACATTTGCTATAGTTTCATGCCCTTGATTTGCTCATCAAAGACAGAAAAGAGGAATACTTCCCTGCCGTCTGGGGAGTGAATCCTTTTGAAGTGCTTTTGCTGTTTATTACATATCTGTCAACACATATCAACTGTCCAACTTTGACTTGCAACTAGTTTGGTCCTGATTCTGACCTGGACTGTCTTGGTTCTGCATCTTTTTTTTGCCCTGTTTTGGTTTAGATTTGGTTCAGGTTCTGGATCAAACTCTGCGTTGGAAGAGATGCATCAGTCCTGAGAGCAGATAAGGGCAGTTATCTGTGATGAGCTGATTCTGGTATCAGTTATTGTTGTTCCATTCTGAAACATTTGCTTGATTGGGTGTTGGTTTGAGGTTCAGCAGATTTTCATGTTTGAGCTCAGAAGATGAAATTGGTGAGGAAATCAGAATAACATCCAGTGCTCATGACAACATTGGTCTTGTTCAGGTTCATTTTTTACTTTTGCCAAATCTAAGTGACTGAGGCGCAGTTCCAATAAAATATTTTATGAAATTTGTAGTTCAGAGCAGCGACTTTGGCTGGAGATGGATTAATTTAAATTAGCGGGTAACTTTGTGTGAAATGTTTCGTACCAAATGTAAATGTATTTATCTAAACTGTCCGCTCGTCTGCAGTCTAATTTTCGTAAGCACTGTGACTTCGATTCAAATGGACCAAATGTGCACTTGTGTGTGAATGTGTGTGAATCTGGTTTATTGACGCGTTCACATCTCCACAAATGGAACGCACTTAGCCTGAAGTGCACCAGGGTTTGCTTCAATCGGACGAAGAGTGAACATGCCCTTAAAGAACAAATCTTATGCAGAATTGACTTTGTGACTTGGCTTTTAACCCTGTTCTAAAATTGTTCTATCATCAAAAACATACCTGGAGTAGCATTTAGCTTGATTCACGTTTGTTTGATAATGTTCTGAACTATGAACGATGTGAGACGTAGCTGATGCTGACATCATTTATCCCTGAATCTTTTGCTGTTTTAAGTCCATAAATCATCGCCAGACTCACTCTGAACATTTCTTCCATCTAATCACAATAACTACAACTTCATCAGATCCACTCTTTACTGCAAAGCATTGTGGGTATATATTTACATGTGTGTAATTGCCTCTACAGCCAGCAGATGGAGCCACAGCTAAGTCAAAATGGCATCTCCCAGCACATCGATAAAGTTACAGTTTTCTTTGTAAAAGCATTGTATTTTTAGTTGTAAAACACGACATGTCAAACTGAAGACACTCAAGAGCAGGTTTAAAGGCTAAAAACAATACAAATATTGCATAATATTTGTCCTTTAAGGATAAAAAAAAAAAAATCTCTGCAATGGTTTCGGTGGACATTTAGCAAAGACCAATACTTTGGTCTTAAATATTGGTATTGGAATTGAACAGTCTCTGGTTTAAACCTACACTTGTCCTGATTTAGTTCTCACATTCACACTAAACATGATTGAAAAACATTGTCCTCTCCTCCTCTGAGACCTTTACCTCTCTGTGGACCTCAGAATCGCCCTGCCTATCCTCCGGTGCGCTGTGTGAGCGTGAAGCGAGATGAGAAGAGTAAATCCTGATTATGTGGGTCTAATGAAGAATTACCTCTATCACGCGCCTCTGTCTTACGGTGGCAGAGCCTTCCTGTCACAAAGCGGTCCTGGTCGCGTCGTACCGTCAGGAAATAATTGCATCTGAAATGAGTTTCTCTTCAACAGGTCCTTTGAGATGTGACTTGTGGAGATGTGTGCGGAGGAATTGGAAATATTCTGGGTGTAATGAGCGCCAGATATTGGAAATGTTATGATCTGTATAGTCTAAACAATATACAAAGAATGTCTGTTGTCTGGAAGAATTTACCTCAGAGTAATGTAAAATTGTGAAAAAAAAGTAACAAGACAGTGTCCTTCAATCGATTTTATTGTGTAGTACTTTACAACAGCAACAACTGAACCAAAGTGCTTTCTATTTGTGCATTAAAATATGACAACATTTTAGGGCAATAAAAATTAAGGCAATAAAAATACAAATATAGCACAGGTATTAAAGGCAAATGTGTATTAGTTGTTGTTGTAACTGTAGTTATTGCTGTAAATGTAGTGTTGTTGTACATTTACTAGTTGTTGTAAATTTTGTATCAGTAGTAGTCATAAATGTAGTTGTTGTTGTAAATGTAGTGTTGTTGTACATTTAGTCGTTGTTGTAAATTTTGTATCAGTAGTAGTCATAAATGTAGTTGTTGTTGTAAATGTAGTGTTGTTGTACATTTAGTCGTTGTAAATATTGTTGTTAATCTCGTTTCTGCAGTGTAATGCAATGTGTGTAAATGTTGTATATACTGTTGTTTTGTAATTATTGTTCGTGTAAATGTTGTTGTAGTAACTGTTTTAGTTGTAGTGGTAAATAATGATGATGTTGCAAATGTTGTTTTTGTAAATGTTGCTGAAAATGTAGTAGTAGTTGTTGTAAATGTAGTAGTAGTGGCTGCTGCAAATGTTGTGGTAAATGAGGTTGTTGTAAATGTTGTTATAAATACAGTAGCAGTAGTTGTAAATGTAGTATTTGTGGCAGGGGAGATGTGTTGTGATGTGGGAGGACAGTTGTATCCGCTTTGTGTCTGAATAATGTTGTGGTTTAAAATACGACAGCCGTTTTGACAGTGAGTGTTTAACTGGGCCGGCCGTGGACGTGACAAGATCTTGTGTGAGAAATTCTGTTATTGACCCAGTCGTCCTCGTTATCCCACACGCCTCATGTCAACTGAGAGTTCTAGAGAAAAATATATCAACTTATAGAGTCACCTAGGTTAAGACTGAATGGTCAACTCCTGGAACATTATGAAGCTTTTAAGTGTGCATCACTCCTGGTGAAATTGAAAGTTTGATCTTTTGCTCTGCAACAGTTGTGATACCACACACCGTCTGAGCATGTACAGTATGCAAAATCTTCACTGGGAAAAATTTGTATTTTATTTTAATTCTTTCCTTTTCTGTCTGTCATTTCCCTGTGATCCTGTTCTGTCACTTAAAAGAGCGAATGATGAGTAACAAATTACTAAAACGGTGATCTGTGAGGCTCACTTTGTCTTTCATGCACAACAACTAAACAAGTAGTTAATGAAGTTTTTTTGACACGTTGAGATTAGAACGTCAGTCACAAAGTGATTGGCAACCATTTTTTTAGTTTCTTAATGAATATTTCAGTATTTGAGATGCCATTTGTGCACAAAATAAGACTTCATTCAGGTAAAGAGCATTTTTTGTTTATACAAAAGTAGATAGATTTTAGTCCTTCCAACTATAGACCCTAACCTTCTTTCTTGTAAGGAGCACATACTGTTTTCAGTGACCAGTTGAAGGGGGCGTCATTATAGTAAAACACTGATCGACTGCAAAACAGAAATAAAATACATTTTAAATGATAACATGTTTCTGTGGGGCCCTTTAGTAGATCTATTTTCTTATTTTTATTAAACGCACAGAACAAGATCAGAGAAATGCTCCCTTATCAGTCTCTTCTGCCTCAGTGTCTGTCAAATTTGTCCACTTTCAAGTTCAAAGTAAAAGTCAGTTTTTCAATTTTGTAAAAATACAGTGTTATTTCAGTGCAGTCCTTGACTTGTCGGTTCAGTCCATGTCATCCACTTCTTTCTTATTGCTTTATTTTTGCAGCGAAAAGTACATTTATGCTCTACCATTCTGTCTTTTCATATCTGCAGTACTACTTTGTTTTCAATGTATCTCCTACTCCTAATCTTTCTCTCTCCAAATGTCATTGTCGGGTGTATTTTTCCACACCATATTTCTGTACAATATTAAGTGTTGACTCTTACATGAGCGTAAAAGCAGGCTTGTGCTGTGCAGAGTGTAGCCACAGGAGAGGACCGGAGCTGGGGCGTCTGGTGGTGCAGTTTACATGTGCTAATTATGTGTGGATGCGAGGGACATGAGCCGAGTGTAGCTGACTCCCATCTGTGCCCTGTGTGCCAGCAGCGGCCGCACAAAACGCTGCAGCAAGACGCACTTATTCATGCCAATCACTCTCAGACAGAACCTCCATGCTAAACTCCAATGGTGGCTCCAGCGTCACGTAATAATGTTTATACGCTGAGATACTGGGGCTGTAAGTGTGGAGCTGTTAAAGGTGCGCTGTGTGACTTGGAATGCTCCGTTTCATGGGAATAAAATGGGTGTAACGATTCACCTATTTATTCGATTTGTACATATTTTGCCCTTATGATACACTTAGGGAGGCACGTTTTCATTTTTTTCTTTGGATCATTGGAGCATTTCGCAATCAATTAACCAGTTGTGTTAACACGGTGCATTTTGTTGTAGTTTTTTTTTAAATTGACCTCAGTGCATTATTTTATTTATTTATTTAACAGGACCATGTACAATGACATTATGCTCGGGGGCAAAGATGATTGCACCAGATTATAGCTATGCAAGCTAATTTCCATCTGCAGTCCTGGATAAGGGACGGGAGGAGGACAACGTGCATTATTTACAGTGCAACAGTTTTCATACAGTCTCTGACACTCAATCATTCACTCACATTTCATCGTCATCAACATTATCATAACTCATTTTCTCATTATTATGTTGGTGAACACAGAGCAGCACAACAAGGCTGAATGAAAGTGTCTCTAAATGTGATTCTGACACATGTTGTAGTGATTGTGAATAATGCACTCTTGCAATTGCAATTTATATTTCAACAATATGATTCTGTTCAGAAAGTTTCAGTTCAGTTTGTTTATTTGAGCGGTTTGTCACAAAATTCATACAAACAGATTTACAACAGAGGGAAAATATATATAAAACAAAAGCTCTAAGGGAGTAAGCAGAAGTACAAATACTTAATATTACATTTACATTTTAAACTTGTCCAGGAAATTTGACAAAAAGACACCTGACAAACTAATAAAAGAATCACACATCTAGGGCTGCAACTAACGATTATTTCGGTAATTGATTAATCTTGCAAATATTCTTTTGATTAATAGTTGTTTAGAACGCAAAAGGCCCCTGAATATGAGATTTTTAATTCAATTTTACTCAGATAAAGCTTAATTGAAATCATAAAACCTCTTTTCACAGCCATGGCATGTTTTAGAGTCTGTTTGGAGACCTTTTCTTTAATTTACTTTACTTTACGATTTGTAGACAAACTATAATCGTTTAGTTGCAATTAATCGATTACCGTAACTTTTTGCAGTCCTATGTATTTCAAAACATGTTTGATCGATCTAAACTACAGGGTTACCAGTTTTTATGCACAAAAAGACAGGATATTTTGTGGTTTGTGGAAGAAACATTTATTCAAATTTCGATTCAATTGTGCAGCTCTAACCAGCAACCCTCCTGTTAGAGGCCGAACACTTAACCCTCAAACACCTAGTTATCCATAATACATGCTAATAACAATTCTCTAAAAATACAGACACAACCTTCAAAAACCATAACTGCAGTTCAAGAGAAGGAACTGCTTTTGCACTGTTTCTGTCGCTGCTGCAAAATGGTCCCTGAGTAAATTACGTTTAACTGTAGGGTCTTTCCTCCTCTCAGCTTGACCTCCCTGAAGGGCACATAAACACACCATGATATACTGAGCCAGTGTTATCTATATCTTTATTTATAAGATGTTATTATTCCCACCAAGATACCAAAACAACAGCCCGTTCAACTCACAGTAGCTGACTTTGCCGGTTTAAATCATTGCTACGTTTTAGTTTTTCCCTTTTTTTTCTCTAACTGCTTCCAGTGCTGTGGAACAATTGGGTTTTTCACACAGTACTGACCTTTTGTTTTGCTTTAAAAGTCCAAAATGATATCTGTATTTTTTTATACAGATTGATATCAGTGTGGTCAGTCTTTGTGAGAATCAGGGACACGCAAACATGGGCTTACGATTAAAAGATATCACATGGGACTGAAAAACATCGTGAATTTCCGCAGAATCAACGAACAAAGCACAAAACACTAAATCTTCATTACTCTGAAACTCATGAAATGTCTATTAATTCTTCAATTCAATTCTAAATACATGACAAACATCCTCACATTGATGTTAGTGCTGGGAAGATTGATACCAAATATAACATATCGATACTAACAGAGTTAACAAAAAGTATCGATATTCATGGAACAATATTGATGCATAACGACCCCCCCCCTTCACAAAAAAACAACATTAAGCCATTAGCCAAGGTAAAATTGTTGATTGTACATATAATTTTGATTTCAATCATTACTTTATTCAATTACAAAAATGTTGTAATCCTAAATACAGTGAATTGCCTTCTGTTCAGAGTTAGAAGTGACTCCTTTTCCTCAAAACCTGCAGCAACGGCACTTTTCTTAAACATTACTAATAAAATACATTCAGTCTATACTTCCTCTACAGAATATTTTTGATAATACTGAAGTAATTGTTTGAAATAATTGAGATTTCAATTATGAGATAAATAATCAGAATTATAATTTTTGCCATAATCGAGCAGTCCTACGGGGAGCTAGATTATGTTTTCATTTATATTTATATGTGCTGTGTATAAAGAACATATTTCATTATAAACATATTCAGCAATTTTAATTATTTATTTTTAAATTATCAATGTTTATTTTATGTTGTAAATTGATGAAAGAAGAGCAAGATAAATAGTTTTCAAAAGGCGATGAAAAAAGATTGTTCATTGATTAGTTTATTTGTGAACCCTCAGGGCCCTTGGGGACATTTAATTGGGGACCCCTGATCTAGAGACTGGGGTCACAATTTGGGACTTTTATAGCTCCTGCAGGTATTCAGGTATTTTTGAATCAGACCACACACATGCAACACTGGCTGTTGTTAAATATTTTCAGTCAATCTCAGACTAAGATAAACTTTATGATTCCAAAGAGAAATGCCTTGGATTGTGTAGCTAAAAGTACAAAGTAAAAGTACAAATACAGCGTGAATTTGTAGCAATAAAATGCATTATAACTGTGGCGAGTGCATGAGAGTCTCAGTCCATGAAATACTCTGCTCTGACAGTTGGCCATTTCACGGTTTCCTTTCGGCTGCAAAGCAAAAAATGTGTTCCAAAATCTCTCTTTCACACGTCTTTGTTCTCAGAATCTCTCACTTTCGGCTCGCTACAGATCAGGTTCTCATCTTGTGAACAGACATGTCGCTGCGCCATCTGAATCCCACTCTCCAAACTGCAAACAGCTGTGAGTGGGAGAGTGACTGACAGCCCGGTCCAGTGTCCTCATCTGCATGCGTTCTCAGGGAGCACATTTGGAGACATTACGGTAGCTCCAGAGGGACATAAAGCAGTGGCCCTGTCAGCACTTGTCTGTCTCTACTGGCACTTAGAGCAGGGTTAAAGGCTGGTTAACATGGACAGTAAAAGTGGGTTGTGTAAGAAGAGAGTGCAGGCTTCAAGATGCTCCTAGATTCAGCACCAACAATAAGAAAATAAGGCGAAAACCACCAAAACACCTCAATTCAAACTTTAATGTGTCTAAACTGATATAATAATATGACCACCTGTCACTAACAGACAAACCTAACAGGCAACTTTATCATTTTTTATTGTTAATTAGCAATTGTGAATGTTTCAAACCATCCATGAGGTTCAGCTTCCTGTAATTTTTACTTTATACAATACAAGGGTTAAGGGGTAGAGTTTAGCCATTTAATAAATAGAGATATTCTAACTTTATCAAATCAAACTTTATTTATAAAGTGCTTTTCATACAAAAAATGTAACACAAAATGCTTTACAATTTACATATTAAAAACAATTCCCAAAAACCCACCCACACCCTGTCCCCACCATCCCCACATTAAACTTCATCACACACACGCGCGCACACACAAAAGAAAGTAAAAAAACACTAAAATTAGCCTAAAGTTAAGTTATATTAAATACTAATTAAAAAAAAAAGTTCTCTGTGGCCCTGAGGTTCTCTGGCAGGCCGTTCCACAGACGAGGGCTGTAGTACTGGAAAGATGCCTCGCCGTGAGTGTCGTGACTTTGGGAATGACTAGGAGCCATGAACCCTCCTAGGACTAGGAGGGTTCATGGTCAGTTTGCTCCTAGGACTAGGAGAGTTCATACGGTAAAAGAAAGTCCCAATAAAAGAACCTTAAAATTGATCCTGAAACACACGGGGAGCCAATGCAATGAGTTTAAAACCAGTATAATGTGGTCCCGCCACACAATATTGTGATATTGTGTGGTCTGTTTTAATATAATGACTTATTCATTGAACGCACATGTCTTTGGAATATGACAGTGATACAATTATTCAAGAAGAACATTTTAAAAGGAAGACAAAATTCTGAGAGATTTGGATATTGTTCAGAATCAGCGCTAAGTCTACAGTAATTTTCTTGTCTGTTAAACTATTCTTCTCTCCTCATGTGCATCACTGGTCCCTGCTTCAACAATCTGCCTTCTATGGACGTCTTACTGACCACAGCAGGCCAGGAACTCCACAAAAAGCACTCTGCAATTTTGTTCCAGACTGGTTTGCGTTTATTATACCTCCTTAAACTTGCTCATTTCTGTATCATAAGCATTTATTTACAAAATGATCTGTTTGTGGCTGATATATCCCACTCACTTTTAACAGATTTAACATCGTCAACTGTTTTAATCCCTTCCTCTGTCATTGATTAACACGACCGTAATGATACTGTGGTGGTTAAAATGCCTGAATGTTGTTCTGGAAGTGCAAATGAATATGACCCCATTAAACACTGAATCCATGTCCATAAGTCATCGCTCGGACAATGTTCAGTGCTGCTGCAGGTTCCTAATTCAATATTCAAAAGCTTTATTTGAACAGATCTGGTAAAAGCGTTCCCATGTCGTTCTCTGACAGTCGTATGATTACATGAGCCGACTGTCAGGCTCAGATCTGACAGGACAGAACCTCATGTGATGTTTAAGGCTGTTTCCTGAATTTGCATCAGGAAAAGGCAATGCCATTTCTCAAAAAACGCAATGTAATGTCCTCATCTTGATGTACACAAAATGAACTCATAGTCATCAGGGTCTAATTGAACATCTCTTCCAGAATTGTCTTAATCATTGTTCAATTTTAATCTGATAAAATTCAGGGGAGGGACTTTCTGCATTTTAGGATGTGTTCAAACTTTCACACAAACCACATTAATTGATTAATCTGGACTAATCTCGGAACTAGGTGTGTTCACAATTGCATATTCAACTAAGGCTGCAACTTAATTAAACTGCTGGACTATTGTTAGTTGCTGGACTATTGTTAGTCCCCAGAGTCTCTAAAAGCACAGTAGGAGGTCGAGCATTTAGCTACCAAGCTCCTGTGTTATGGAACCAGCTCCCTGTTCATGTAAAAGAGGCCGACACAGTCTCTACATTTAAGACCAGGCTCAAAACGTTCCTCTTTGAAATAGCTTATGGTCAGGCCAGTTAGGAACAGAAATAAAAACCTACAGTTTTAGCTACGCTGCCCTTGGAGCAATTCTGCTGGGGGAAGTATGGCAGCTTGAACACTGTCCTCTGGTTCTTCCTACTTTATCTATCAACAATATTTAATATTACTTCAACTGTAGTCTGTTCATTGCTGTTCACATGTTTCTCCGCTGTTCACATGTTTCTCTTTCTCTCCACTTCCCCCGGGGAGTGGAGACTGTTTCAGGCACTGCGGCGGCTGCTCCAGTGACGACCCCCCCACCCCCACCCCCACCATATCTGGACGATCTATGCACCACCCGCCTGGACAGCTGGATTAGCCACACCTCGTCTGCCTGGACGAACTCCTTCTACTTTAGATGAACTGTTCCTCATCTCCTGCTGGAGGATCTCTCTACACTGGTGGACTGCTCCTCGTCCGCCTGGAGGAACTCTTTAAAGCCACCTCCCTCTTGAGTGGTTCTGGCTCCACAGTCCAAGTGGATGTCAGTCCTAGTTCATCTGCAGCCTGTCCGTCCGTGGGAGTAGGATCTCTCCTTCACTGTGGTTCTCCCCGAGGTTTCTACTTTTTCCCATGGGGTTTTTTGTAGTTTTTCCTCGCCGCGAAGGAGGGTCAAAGGACAGGGGCATTCTGGGACAGTTATCTGAACTGCTTTTACCTGTGGCCCATCGAGGCAACTGTTGTTGTGATTTTGGGCATTATAAAAATAAATTGATTTGATTTGATTTGATTTAATCAATTAATCGCAACTAATCAATTATTGAAATAATAGTCAACTAATTTAATGATCAAATAATTGTTTACTG
Organism: Rhinogobius similis; assembly: GCA_019453435.1. Taxonomy (NCBI): domain Eukaryota; kingdom Metazoa; phylum Chordata; class Actinopteri; order Gobiiformes; family Gobiidae; genus Rhinogobius; species Rhinogobius similis. The sequence goes on along the minus strand of CM033627.1, from coordinate 9,562,507 downwards.
GTCTATACATAGCTTCCAAAACATGCCGTGAGCTGAGAAAAGAGGTTTTATGACTCAAATTTTAGCCGCAATTGCAATGAAAATTAAAAAACTGAATTGTAAATTCAGCGTATTTAGTGAAAACGCTCTTTTGGCCATAAATGTACCAAACGACTTCAATTCATCTGGGTCAAATTAAGTAAAAATCTTTCCATGATGAGACTTTTGCGTTCTAAACGACTAATCAGTTATTTGAAAGAATAATTGCTAGACTAATTGATTAGCAAAATGAGTGTTAGTTGCAACACTCCGTTCAACACATTACAATTGTGACTAAACCCAAACCTGAGCTGTAGAGTTATGAAAAATATCTAACTGCAATTTGTCTAACAAGAACTGCAATTTATGTTTTAATAAATGTTTTACATTTAAACAACACACAATTCCTTTAAATCTGCCCTGGATAAAAAGACTGAAATATGAACTGCATTCCAGAAAGTTATAAACTACAGGGTTAGCAGCCTTTACACAGAATAAAACAGGATAAAACACGATTTCGTCCAATCAAAACGCGATTTCGAGTAGATTGCAATTAATCTTTTCCCTGACCACAGCTGGATCAGGACTAAACAAGGACAGGACCAAGTGTTAATCTAGGACCAAATGACCACAATGTAAAGTACCCTAAATTAGACCAGGACTCGTCTAAATCAGGACAAGGGCTGTACAATCTTGTGGTTTGAGCGGTGTTGCCAGGTCTTCGGTTTTGGCCGGCTTTTTAAGAGCTGCTGCGCAATTTGCCATTTAAAATAAAAATGTTCAGAGTAAACCTAATGAGAGTCCTGAATTTCAGTGACAAATCCTCATATCTAAAGCACACTCTGTGGATCTGGATGGTTTTTCAGACGCTCTTGAGTGGGTTTGGCTGCTGAGGCCTGGCAACCCTGGGTTTGAGTCTCATTGAGATTCTGTATTGCTGTTGTGTCTTTGGGCAGAACATTTTACCGACAGTATATGCATTTGTTTGTGGCATTTTTTGGTAAAGATTTCATGGGCCCGGGGTGGACTTCAATTACAGTGTGGGCAACAATTTATTGACTAATCCTAACTAGTCGACTACAAAAAAAATTGCATTTTGACCATCGTAATCATTAACTGGACTGTACAGACTGTAAAACACAAAAACAGTCTTATTGGATCAAATTTTCATCCAGAATATGCTTAATTCATAAATATCCTCTAATTAAAAAGTTCATATTTCAACCTTTATTTGGTTAAAGATGTAATTAAAACTTGTTTGAATAGTCAACTACTAACATATTCATTATCGACAGCCGTAGACCGAAGAATTACGAACAAATTATGGCTCAGTGTAAAGAAACATAACATATATATTGAAGAGCCATTTCATCTTTCCGTATTTTCTTTCCACACATCATGCAATGCAGTCTCTGTCCCGGGACATATGTGAAGTGGCAGCAGCTTCAGAGTTCTTCAGTGGCAGCTCATCCTCTCTCGCTCACATCAGATCACATGGACGAGCTACGTCTCAGAGAGTTTGGATCAAAATGACCGCTAACGCAAGAATTAATGCAGCAGTGACTAAAGCTGCGGCATCAGCAGAGACACTTTTATACAACAGGGTGTTTATCTGCAGACACAATACACTTTAGCGTTTAGTATATTTACACATAGACACAAGCAATATATCAACATTTTGATAATATTGTGAATGTTGTTTTGAAGATATGCAAACTTGAGTATATCATTTATAGTAAAAAAGTGCTTACTAAATATCTGATTTAAATAAAAATGAAAATGAAAAATGTTGCAAACTTTCAAGGTGATATTTCTGCACGTTTGTGATTAATTTTACTGACATTTCTCATTTATCATGATTAAATTTGACATGAGATGATTAAACTTCAAATATACAGTACATGTCATGCCCTGTACCTGATTTTTTATTCGTTTGAAACGTGAAAAACAGAACTAGTTTATTTTAAATTCTTTACATCAGTCACATGTATCTCACTTTCCTAATGCAGTCTCAGCCTCCTAAATATTCACCACGATGAGTTTATTAGCACATGTCACAATTTTCAGAGCCCAGAGCTTCACGGACCGTCACACGTAAAGCTAAAAAACATTAGCATGCTAACGGTGCACTTCCTGTTTCTCGTAGAATAAACACTGGCTTTCTTTTTTCAAACACTTGAAGGTTCTATATGCACAAGTTTCCTACAATCCAATCCATTCAGTTATGTTTATGCCTTTGTTCTTTTCACATTTTTACATATAATTTCCTGGTTAACTGAATACATGCAAGATAGATAAGTTTAATGTCATGAAACATTTGAGGGAAGACAAGTTACATAGTGCACCTTAAGTTTCCATGTGTTCTGTTGATCTTTGGTCCACTCAAACCCGTTCTCTTTCTCTATTATTTTACCATCATTTACTCAATTTTAACTCCTCTAATCTACATTTAATCAGATTTTATGTAACACATTTATATCCATTTGGTTGTTTATTCTGAAAATTGCAGTAGTTTATTTTGTGTATAACTCTGGTCTCACATTTTCTTATGATTGTCAAATTGCAGTTCATTTGCATACATTTATTCTACCATTTGCAAATCACACTAAAAATCAACAAAGAGAGTGATTCTTCCCATAAAACAAAAAGAAAGATCTGACTAAACAATAGCTGTTTATTGTTGCTATAATTACACTGTAAACTGCATTTCATTGCGTTTTGAATTTGGATTTCTTGTAGACAACAAATTCTCCTGTTGTTAGACCTGTGCAATATATTGTTATATTGTATATTGAGAAAATATGTCAATGGGATTTGGGGGTCCTCCCCATAGAAAAAAATGAATAAATTACATGTAATATCCTGTATTCAGGTGCATTTTAAATGTAATGTTTTATATTTTATCTAATCATCCATTTGAATTGGCCAAACATGATGTTATTATTTTGTTTTATGATGCATTTAATGGTTAGCTAGAGTTTTAGAGTGCTACATATTTGTTCATAGACATTATTTTTATATTTTAAAGTGGAACTAAGTAACATTTTTACCTTTACCTATTTTCGGGCCGTTTGAAGCCCCCGCCCTGCTGTCTCTGAGCGGAAAACCAGCTACAACTTTCCTGACGCCGACCCGAAGACAACTCTCTAGAGAAACCTTGGCTTTTTGTTTTTATATTTGGCGACATTAAATGTTTTTATATATGATTAAACCTCCTAATTTCAGTAAAAAGCAAGGGGAAAAAAAAGCTTTTGCCGTGATTTTACTGGGAGTGTACGTTCACAAGAGACCTGCAGGGGGAGCTCTGTCGTTGAAGTTACTGCGTTCGGCTTTAACTTGTGTTTATCTCTCTGGTCTGGATACAGCACTCAGAGCCTAAACATTTCCTTAGATTGTTTATGCCACATGCCGGCCCTGCATTTGAGATACAAATGTAAGCTCGACACAAACTGAATCCTTAAATACTTGTGTTTTCTGTGTTTCAGAAGCCTTCAGACCAGTGCCGCTACATCGTGGGCAGTGTCCTGAGCGAAGGCGAGGAGAAGCCCGACGAGGAGTTACAGAAGCTCTACGAGAAGTTTGGCTTTAAAGTCTTCTCTCTGCCAGAAGTGAGCCACGCCGTCAACACCTCGTTCCCCTGCACCTCGCCCCTGTCCCACGTGTTCGGCCCGTACAGAGTCTACCCTCAGCTCGCCGCCTACATCGAGGTACGGACACTCAAGCGCGATGTTTATCTAAACCTTAAAGAGGCTATATCCAATTTTTTTCCATGTAGTCCTGGTACAGATGTTGTAACTGCAGTTCTTGAGGTCAAAATAAGACCGCTGTGTGTGCTCGGCGTCAAATTATACAGCGTTTGTTCTCGAAAAACCAGCATGCTTGCTGCTTGCTTGTTAACTTTACTTGCACTGGCGAAAGTTGTGTTCTGTCAAATATGTGTCAGTTTCTGAAAATCTTCTTTTTAAAAGGTGTACTAAAGTGGAATCTGGTTTACAGTGATCTTAAGTGTAAACGACGAAGATTTAAGCACAAATTTGTTGCCCAATTTTAAGACGGATCTTTCACTCCACAATTTCCAGGGCGGTGTGGACTGGGCAGAGATTTTCATAAGCAATTATTTGTCGTGGCACTCCTCGTGTCTGTGGGTCAATGTGATTCTGTCATGATTTGTCAGGTTGAAGCTCCAAAACCTTAAATTGTGAGGTCCCAGTAACTTAACCTCTGACGAATGACGGCTCTTAAACTTTAGAAACAGCACAAACAAAACCAGAATGGAGTTTATGCAAACGTTTTCATTTATCTTCACTGATACAGTGACTGTAACAAGCTCCTTACTGCCAGTGAATCTCTCTCCTGTTTCTTCCTCTGTTTTTATTTTCGCTCTAAATAAGAGCATGGAAATGTAGCTGGTGTGCCGTGCCTTGTAGGTTGTTGACGTGACATTTGCGCTCTCCTCTGCTTGTAGCAAATCTTTTCCAAAATCCTCAAGTGTGTGGTGTGGCTGTGCTTCATGTTATGTTAATTTATTTGGATCCCCATTAGCTGTAGCAGAATGCTAACTCGTTTTCCTGGGGTCCTTTAAAAATACTTCCAAATCTGATTTCATTTAGACGTATCATAACAAAACAAGTGAGTGTGGACAAATAATATCCAAAATGTCCTTATGTCTGTGATCTTCAAACTTTGTCTTATCTTAAAATACTGAATATGTTAAAATCCTGTGGTGAGCAGGCGGCTTTACTTAATTATCACTCTAATGCTTTTGTCTGCTGCCTCCACAGCTGTTATGAAAACTTACTTCCCATGTGATTCATAACATGCCAAAATGTTGTCACAAAAAACACACCAGTGCTATTTTGGGATATGATAACGCGCAGCTTGATGGCTAACTATTTAAAACTGTAATTTGCAATTCACTTCCCACTGTTTAGGAAGCTCGTCCAGCCTCGTTCTGAAATCATCCAAGGATTCTCTCCGCTGCCAAATTGTGTTTCGGTAAATGAGCGACACACACATGTAGGATTTTGGCTGCGCTCGCTGTGGGGGAACTGCAGTGTATTTTCAGCACAGAATCTAAATGCTAATTGGATCAACAAATCTATAAATTATTCAGCTTTGGGACGCGGGGTTTCCTAATTTGCAGAGAAAACATGAAATATACCGCTCTGACCCTGGACAGAATTGAGCAACAGGCGGTGAAGCAACACATTTAATAAGAGAAAAATCATTACGTGAAACAACTGCGTAATTCATCATGAACAATGGACTAGAATTGGTTGTTTATAAGTCATTTTTGCCACAGTAACCCCTGTCAAACATGCTCTAACGCATACACTGCAAACATAAACTTTATCAAATAGAAAAATACACTTGTTTTAGGCTAAACTTGACTAAAAACGTGTGCAATTATCTGCCAAGAAATCTCAAGAAATCTTAAAATGAGCAAAAAAACACTTGAGCAACAATCTAAGACAAGTCATGTAAAACAATCATTAAAAAGGTAAGATAAACAGTTATTCAACCTAAAATATTTTTGTTTTATGTCTTAAACATTGTTTTAACACTTGTTTTGCAGGTATTTATGTGCTAACTTATATATTTTTAAATAAACTTTATAATCTAATAATATTTAATGATTTATTAGTCATTATCGCTTAAAACCAGAGTCATGTGTTTTTTTACCCTAGATTTAAGATGATTGAAGCTTGATTAGTGCTATAAAATTTGAAGAGTATTTATCTTTTCATAACATAATATTTGGTACATTTTTATTTTGCTGCTTGGTGTATCTAATTCACTGAACATGAGGTATACTGTGTTATCCACGTAATATTTAGACAGGTGCTTGTTTTGTTGTACCTGACGAATTTAGCTACAAACTAGAAAAAAAAAAAAGAAACAGTGACTTATGAGAGCTGAGCCTGTGGGGCAGCAATTATTTGACTAATTGTAACTTGTTGACTGATCATAACCAGATTTGGGAAGTAATAAATGTTATCTGGAAAATACAAACTCTAAAACACATACAAAAAGACATTTATAACAAAAACAGTGGTATTATTAAAATGTTTTTCTTCAATAATGCGCTTTAGTCTTAAATATTGCCTTCAAGCACCACATTTCAACCCTTCATTTGGTTGATAATGTTTTTTAAAAGTCTCAGTGTACAACAGAAATCATCGTTTGACTAGTCGACTACTAAAATAATCATTGGTTGCAGCTCTATAACAGCCACGATGCTTCTTTCCGATCGCGTTCAAACCCGCGGACCCTCTACTGCGTCTACGCTCACAGCTGCACTTGTCATGTATGTTGTTTCGCTCGGCGCTCGAGAGGAACTGCTTCCCATCATGAATAGATTAAGTATTAGTCGTGCACTCAAGTAGGAAGCAGCCCCGAGGCAGCTCTTCTCCAGATGACCCTTAAAAAGCTGTTGACATTTATGGTGACATTTGGACACATGGAGTGATTTTAGAGTGCCCTGTTGTAAACGTTCTCATTTGCGTATGGAGGTTTTTTAATCAATGAAATATAAATAATTAAACACATATATAAATACACTGATGGGACAGATAATTACACTGATGGATGACAGGAGAAAGGCAGACTATTTACTCATCACGGCAAATGTTTCTTTCTTTTTTCCCAGTTAACATTTTCCCCTTAAAGTGCCATATGACAAGTTGCTGTATTTGGTGGGATAGAACTTGTAGTAAATGTATGTCAATCATCGTTTTACATCAGTCAAGTCGAGTTTGTGAAGAAAAATTGTAAAATAAAAGTGGAAAATTACAGGAAGTAGAGCCGAGTTCTAACACGGAATCCCTCTGTGATGTCATCAAGAGGCGACAGACCCCTGGAAATGCAGAGACAGTTTACACGCAACAGACACATTTTTCTGACACTTTATGAAGTCATTCACAAAATAAATGTGTTATCAGGTATTATTTATTGTAAAATCATAACTATTGTATAATTTATATAGACTTAGGCCCTTGTTTTCAAAATGGTTGCTAGGTAACAGTGGTGGTATTACCCATAACTGTGTCATATCTGCTGCTGCTCATGTCCAACCAGGAAGTAACATCATAAACTTTATAAAAAACATCAAACTGAGGACAAATAGGCAAAATGTTTGGTAAAATATTAAATCTAATCATGTTCAGTACGTTTTAGTGAAATGTGTAGTTTAACTTGCCAGATAAACTTACGGATTTCAGTAAGAAGAACAAATTGTGATAGGCCTGTCACAATAATTACTGTATTGATTTATCGTTTAATATATTATGAAAAGAACAATATATTTTGGACCTCAATATTTACTGTGTGTATTTGTTCTTTGTAATTATAGAGATAGATAGATAGACCTTTAAACCACTTCCCATTTTGGATATTAACAGTAATTGTGCAGTTTCATTATAGAGTCTCCCCCTTTTTTCTTAATAAAGACAAATAAATATGTCGTTCACTCTTCACTTCATGAGCATAAACAGGACAAACTTTTAATCAGTGCCGTTTAACAAAAAAATATGCATGTCTCCTTGAGGAGACATACATATTGTAAGTATAGTTGCAATTATTATTTATTGACTGTTGATGAATAAAATATCCTTGAACAGAGGTGAGTGAAAGATGGCGTCTGTATTAAACAGTCACCAGATGTTGCTGTTTTTGCCTCGGGCGCTTTTCCACCTTGTTCCAAACCTTAATGACCTGAAAGACACTGACGAAGAAATAGCCCTCGCAGGCTTCCATCAGGAATAACTAATGTGATGCCTGAAGTTCAGATCATATTTTATCCTTGAACAATTTGAATAGCAAGTATATACAGTATCTTATTAATCTAAAGCATGAATTATAGCTGTGTCACTTTTTATTTTATAGCACTGAGTATTTAATGTCTTTAGATGCTGAAATGATTATTACATTCGGCTTTTACGCTTTTCCTGTTCTGAAAGCGCTTTGAATTACTTTATACAAATTGCGCTCTTCAAATAAACTTGCCTTGCCAATTAAATCATCACATGAAATTGAAAATGTAATAAAATCGGCGTCACATACAGAATTCTGGACAGTACGGCTGGTGACTATGGATAATTTGAATGTATTGGTGGATATTTAGTTTGGAGCAGCCATGAGAGAGTAAAACAACTTTATCTGAATCAATTGTTACAAAGTCGTTGTAGATCTACAAACTCGTGTCCCTGATTGGCTAATCTCTCTGTCAATCACGCCCATCTGGACTCGCAGGGATTATGGCTTGACCAGATTGATAGTGATCTATATGGATATATGGACAGAGAGATATCATTCTGGATTTTCAACATATTTGCGGCTTCCTTTCAAGAACAATTCAAGAGACACGACAGAAAAGTTATAGAAAATCACACTTGATGAGGAGGGGCCTCGAATTTTGCCATGGGCCCCTAAATTCCTAGGTCCGCCACTGAAAACATGTCTTTAAACACATTAGTTGAGGTTTATTTATCAAACAAATGTGAACTGGCAATAAAATGAATCACAAAGGTGCAGAAATATGGCTTTATACTTTATAAATCAGCTCTTAACATTTTTACAATAAATATAATATACAATATTTAGATTTTGCACAATTTTCAAACAATATTCATAATATTATCTAAAATTCGACTGATTTCCCACCTCTACTGTGAACTGAATCCTGTTTTTGAACCCAAATACAATACTTTAATTGCCTTGCATAATCATACGTCCAAGTCTGTTTGTCAAAGAAAACTGTTACGGCCATTTACCAACAAATAGTTTTCCCTCTTGCTGTTATTTCTGTTGTGAAACACAGATCCTGACCACTCCGCACACTCTAACTGTCTGGTCATCTCACCATTGTTTTGCAGCGGCCTCATGTCTTATTCAGAGGTTTACGGGCACAGCGGATGATGCGCAGTGACACAGACTAAACGCTCTGAATGACTTTAGCATCCCTCTGTGTTAAACCTCGCTCCCATTTGCGCCGCATGCTATCATTACGTAACCGCCAGCCAGCTCGCGTCGCGTCAAATAAACCGCTGTCACCCTGTACACGAGCGTTTTATTTTCACCCGCGTTTTCGGTCTGTAGATTGACCCGAAGTGTCTTGACAGGTCATTAAGGCGCAGTTCTTCGCGTACGAATGGGGCTAATAACTGGCGAGTGTTTAGTGTGTGCACTTGCGACTGATCAATAATGAAGCATCTCCGTTTAGAGAGGAATGAGCGCGAGTGCGAGGAATACATGGGCGCTGATGGGATATTTATGAGAGGTTGAGTAGTTCTGAGGGGGGACACGAGTGACGTAGGGCGGCTCTTATAGGGAGCTGCATAAGGACACTTGTGTAAAGGTTAGAAACGTGTAGCAGGTCGTTGAAATATTAACGGGAAGAAGGAGGACTCTATAATATATTTACTGCTTACTTTGGTTATATGGCTTTGTCGTGCCAGTTTGGTCCTGGTCCCAGTTTTTTCCTCTGTTCTAGTCCTAGTTTAGTCCGGATCTGGTCCACGTTTAGTTCCAAGTCTTCTCAGTTTAATCCAGGTTTCGTGATGTGTGTAAGTGTGCCCTATTGTAACCGGAGTAACAGACATTATCAATCAATCAAACTTAAAGTGCTTTTCACATAAAAATGTGTGGCTTATCAAAACTTTTGATTCACTTCATTGTTTTGTCATCTGTAGCTCTTATTGAAAAAAGTTCAGATTTTCTGTTTCTGGTTTCTATTAATTTATTATTTTTTTTCTTTAATTTCCAAAGCATTTGCCAGTCAAAATAAAAGCAATTCCTCCTCCTATTCTGTCATCTTATCATAAACAACATTTTGATGTTATACAGACCTAAAATAAATGCTGCAAGCATTATTAAGGTGTGCTAGGCATAACAAATGTTTTATTAATACATTATTTAAATCAAAATCATACTTGAATTATACTTTTGAATCCTAAAAGCAAGCAATTCTCAAAAAGACTTAGAGCTACAATAAACAAGAAACTACTTCCAGTCAACTTTTTCTGGATTTATTTTACTTTTCTGCACCTCTGCAGGGGTTTACTATTGGTTTGGTTAATTTTAGACTCATTATTTGGTATAAATTTCAGCTGATGCTAAAGTGTGTTACGTTTGTTTGGGTACGTTTGTCATCTCAACATTTAAAGTTACCATCACTGGGAATACAGAGGTTTATCACAAGATCAAGTCAGTGTTGGTGAAAAAATATGATTTCCTATCTACATCTGCTTTTTGCTGTCTTGTCTTTGCCCAAGTCTGCATTCTCTTTTATCATATCATCCTTAGATAAAGTGGACCTGGAGCTGAAGAGACCCAGACCTCTTTAGGAGAAGGCGGGTCACTAAAGTGGAAACACTTTCAGGGCGCATCATCTGCTCCATAGCAAACCAATGGAAACGAGGCTTAAGTGTTAAAACGAGGCTTTATATTGTTGCATTCATATTTTCATGCCTATTGTCGTCATCGTAATGCTTTTGTAATCTATAATTATGTGGTACATTGTTCTGACCTTGAATCCACCTTATGTTATTGTAAAAGTATAGTTCATGTGCTGCGTATCGTATGCTAATTGAATTAAAGTCATTCTTCATGCGTAATGCCTCGAAGCTTCTGGGATCTCCCTTTGAATTTAGCTGAACTTACATTGTTTCATCAGAAAAATGGTCGCGGCTGAAGGATTCTCATGGAAAGCTTAACTATTAGCAGTTCATAGTATCACTGGGAGGGCGACATAAATTAGTCATTAGTCGTGTGTGCTGTGATAGCGCCCCCCGAGAATCAAAAACAACAGAAAACCACAGGAGAGTAAGTATAATAAAAGAGTGTGTCAAAGCAGACGGAGGGTAAGCTCAGTCATTGGACGGTTCACATGTTTAGACTTTATAATTAGCCTTTATTTGTGAATCTGTCATGCTTTAACACTGCAAGAGGAATTCAAGATAAAGTGGTTTGGTGAAGATTGTCCATAGAACTGGAGTCACCTGCTGTTTTTACCTGAAGAGATGTTCAATAATGGAAATGTATTTGCATAAATAAGTAAATAAAACAGGTCAGTTATTTCACATCACTATAACTTGCCTGCTTTATGTTGGATTTCAAGAGATAAGAATGTAGCACCTTGAAATACATTTAAACACACATCCAATAACTTAAAGTGCGTATGACACATCTTTTTCCCTAGTTTTGACTGCATTTAAAATTGTAAATATAAATTATAGTTTACACCAGTCAAGTTTGTGAAGAAAAATATGTTGAAAATGAACATAGAGCACAGTTCATAAACATGGCGTCGTACTAGGAAGACATTACAAACAAAAAACACGAAATTTTCTGATCCTTTAAACATTATTTCAACTAAATCTGTTGTTAAATAGTCATTTCTGTGACAGCTAAGTAACGTTTGCAAGTTTCCTGGTGTAGTGAAGCTTTCTTTTTCTCTTCACTTCTCTCCACTTCTCTCGAGAGAAAGAAAAACATGTGAACAGCAATGAACAGATGAACAAATCTAAATATTGCTGATAGGGAAAGTAGGAAGAACCAGAGGATAGTGTTCATACTTCCCCCAGCAGAGTTGCTCCAAGGCAGCATAGCAAAAACTGTAGATTTTAATTTCTGTTCCTAACTAGCCTGGCCATAAGCTGTTTCAAAGAGGATGCTGTGCGCTCTCTTCAGACAGCGGGTGTTGCTTTCATTGTGGGACATTTTGAGTACACACCAGCTGGACATTCAGACACCACTAAAATGGCGTGACCCCTGCCCCCTGAAGAGAAGAGGGAGGACATTCAGACGCAGCCATAGAGTTTTTGGAGTGGCACTTTAAATGGCCTTCTCTTTATTCCCTCTTTCAGATTCTGCATTTGTTAGATTTGTACATTTCTATTTCCAGACAGGGCTTCATATAAACACTGGCGGTGAATATTTTTGATAAAAGTGAATAATTCTGGTAAGGACACATCGACTCAGGCTATCTGAGGTCTTGTTTACCTGTCGGCGACACCTGAAATCAGCCCCGCTCCAGTGGCCAACCTCTAATCAGGTCAACACATGCAGTAAAGACGCTGTGGACAGGCAAAACACATTTTCTATATTTAATTTAACATATAATAGCATCAAAGAAGATGCAGAAGAGACGCTGGTGAATAAACCATGAGCAGAAAAGAGGTGAGGAATCAACACTCGGGAAACCTGTGAAGCTGCGACGGAGTGAAAAATAAGATCTGTCTCAGTTCTAAGTAACAGCCCCCAAACATAAGTGAGTACAGAGTGTGAACTAAAATGTGTTTGCCCTGTTTAAAAACTGCTTTAGTCATTTTGTCAATTAAATAGTCGTTGATGTTTTAATTCGCCAACATTTATTTCATGCTGATTTTAAACATGTACATGAGACGATAGCACAAAGGAGAAGACATGTTGTGAATTATGAGTTCAGTCTTTTTATATATTAATACACCGTTAGTTTTCTTGAACAATGAACAGTTAAAGAAGAGTGTATATAAAAGTGCAATAACTGCAATAAGATTAATTGAGCATGAACTCCCTGTGCGTTTAGATTATACATATGGATTTTGTGAATGAGAGCTTTAGCCAGGTTCGCGTCATCTTCTGTCTTTAGTCGACTAATCAATTGTCCCGTTCTTTTTGTGGATCAAGAATTCCCTCAGTACCACAGCGCTTTTCTCTCTTCTTCTTTTCAGCCACCTTACTGCCCTTTCTCATTTTCTCTTTCACTTACAAACTTTTAATTATATACATATCATGATTCAACCTGGAAGGACTTAAACAAACATACGTATAAGTGCATTAGAGCCAGTGTTAGGAAGTATGAATAAATGTACCAAAAATATATATTCAGAATACTGATTTAGTATCTGTATTCAGGTACAGTTACTGTTTCTTTTTGTGGTATTCAGAATACAGTTGCATTTCTAAAATCAGAGGAATACATGCTGGTATCTTTGCACAAAATTAAGACTCCAAACCTCACAGCATCAGTTAGAAAAATATAAAACAAACTTTTATTCTCAAATTCGTGATGAAGGTTCTCTTTTCTTATAATGCTGCATTACAGTCGTCCTTGGTGGGCAGAACTCGGACCTCAAAGACATGTTTTCTGAGTTTCTGCGTTCCGGCAAAAAGGCAAAATGTTTATTTTCACAACTTTTAAGTAAACTGTATAATCTAACCTGTCATTTAGACATTAAAATGAAAGGTCTGTGGGTTTCAGTTTCCTGTTTGTAGGTGATATTTGAGGACATTCAAAAGATACATTTAGTTTTGAATTGGAGATCGCTATGGCAACATTAACAAGCAGCAAACAAAGCACATTTTGGGCAAAAAAAAAACTCCTTTAACTGAATAAAAGAAACATAGATGAGTTTATATCATACTGTGGAATCTTCCAGGCAAAGCAAACATTACTTTATGAGGAAAAAAAATCTGGTAAACCTCAAAAAGAAAACCTACATTGTGCACCTTTAATGACTTCAACCCATGGATACCAGGATGTCTGTGCCATAGACATTCACAGACGCCAAATTCTTTATCTCTGCTCGTTGCTCAGACACGACCACTGTGCTAGCCGATGCTACCCAGGGCCGGACTTACGTCAAATCGACTGCTCCTTCACAAACAAATGAATGGAGAAGCTGATCCCCATATTAAAGTATACAAAAATTTTATTTCATGATATTTATGCCATTTATCTGCTGTCCTCACGAGTGTCATGTAAAAGAGGATGTTCAGTGGTCAGCAAAAGCACTCAAGATCATGAATCTCAACTCAAAGTCAATTAGCCTTTAGCTCAAATGACAGTTTTACACACTAATTATGATGTAAAATAAAACACCAAAATGTTTACACACTCAACGATGACTTATAGCGAGGTTTTGACTCCTTGTAGTTGTGGTCGATGGGCTGGTACCAGCTGACACGCTCTGAATTATTCAGAATGTGCATGATTTGCGGGTCCAGGTTAACGGCTATAGGGAAAATACATGAGACTGCCATCGGAGTCCTTCAAACCATACCGGACTATACCGCGTTGCTAAGTGGTTGATCGCATGAGCATCGAACACCGCATCTACTATTTATATGTCTACAGTCTGTGCCACCAAGAATGTCACTCCTGGAAATGTTGATTAATTTAAATCCTTGTTTTTGTCAATTTGTCAAATATTACTTTACATTGCATGCTTTTTAAACCAATTCCAAAATGCATTTACCTTTGTTCTCCTGCTTCAAATTAACAACGTCTATACTAATCTGTAACGCTTTCATATATCCAATTATCTCGAATCCCACAAGTGAAAAAACCCTGCATTTCAGCGCCTCCATTTTCTATATTTGTGAATGTTTTTTATCTCGTTTCTTTCATTCGTCAAGGTAACAGCCTCAGCACTGAACCAAGGCTCATTACATGCGTCTACTTTGTTCTATTGAAACCTTGAATAGCAGAAACGCGCGCTGACTTTCACATTTCCACGTTTGGCATTTTGAGCTTCATCTCTTCATCTTAATGTTGTCCGCGGTTAATTATTTTGGACGTATACGAGTTTTGAGCTTGGTAGAGAGATGTTAAGACATGTTCAAAACTTCAGAAAACATCTAATTTTACGGGGAGAGTTTGTAATAAACAGATGGCTTGTTAAATTTCTGGTCTGATGACAGTGTTTTTGCTTACCTCTGTATATGAAAGCAATTAAAAGCACTTCTTTAGCATATGGTGACTGCGATTTGGGGAATAAAGTACAGTGCGGTGTTTTCTGAAGAAGCTTGGGATATATTATATAATGGGGTTACATGAGGTTAGTTTGGATATGCTCAGGGAAAGTATATTTGTCGCATAATTGTGAACGTGTGTAATATTTTTGGTGTTGTGTGTGTACTATTTTATGTCTGTTGAAAAGAGCTACACGTCTAAAACTAAATCTGACACAAAGCTCTCCTTTTGTAAGATAATGCGCAAGGTCTTGGATAAATAAAAACAACTAGTGTGAAATAAACATTGTTGTTGTTGTTGTTTCACTATAAATAAATGGCCATAAATAATCAGGGGAAAAAATTTCATTTGTTTAGTCCAGACTCCAAAATTAAAGTAACAGTATCTAACTTTCTGGACATCACCTGCAGGATTCCATGGAAATAGACGGCACATTATGATGGACATTGACTAAATGGAAAAAAAACTACATTAAGACTCAAAGTAAGTGGACTATTGCGATAGATTTTCCTGCACATATTGGACTATTAAGATGTTTTATGTAATTTTTATGTTCTTTCTCTTTGTCATGTTCTTTGTTTTGTTTATATTTTGAATAGATAGATAGATACAATTAAAACGCATATACATTATTAATTGTATGGACTGCATTAACACTTTATACCAAATGTGTTAAAAACTTTTTTTTATTTATGTCACAACTTCAGAGAAAAGTTGAAATAGTTTTGACAGAAGTGGCCTCAAATAGTAGTGATTATTTCTCTTGTATATTGAGATTTTTAAAGTACATTTTTAACCAAATAAAGGTTTAAATATGGTGACTGAAGGTTTCTAGACAGAGAATATTAGCAAATTAAGTGGATTATGGATAAAAGTTGCAAATTGTTTATTCTATTTTGTCATAATGATGTAATAATGTCACTGTCTTTTGTTATAAAAGATCTTTTCTCATGTGTTTTCGAGTCCAGTTAACAATTATTAAAATACAATTACAGTTATTTTAATTGTTGGCAAGTGGCAATTATTCGGACCAATCGCTGCAGCCCTTGTTGTCTCAAGTTTGGACTCAAGTATTTCGTGTGCAGACTGGCGGGGCAGCAGTTCATCTTTTAATAGTAACAGTGTCCTGGTGGCGTGCTGCCTGTGACCTGCAGTGTGGTCTGAACTGACTCGTCCTGTAGCCTCTTTCTTTCAGAGCTGTAAGTGGGCGTAGTCAGACTTCTGTCCTGATTCGGAGCTCTCCTGGTACTTTAGTAAACCCTGCGCTCGACTCTGGGAGAACTGCCTGAACCGCTGTGGGCTCTGCTGCTCTGCGTGGGCCGAGTCTGAGTGGAAGAGGCTGCCGTCAAAGTGCAAAAAGAGAGCCGCAGTCAATAAGGGAGGTGAGAGAGCGGGCAAGACGGTTTGGGTAGAAAAAGAAGAGTTGTTGCCTCATAGTCTCACTTGACCTGGAGTTTTAAAACCTAAACGATTTCTAAAACTGTTTTTCAGCTTTTTTTGAATGTGATAAAGATTTGTAGACTATAACCGTTAGAAATAGGAGAAAGAAAACACTGTTGACACTGCAGCTTCATAATAACTTTGGTAGAATGTGACTGAGGAGCTAACTCACGATAAACTCAACACATAAATTAGCATTTGATTTTTATTCTTGTGTGTCCTTTAAAAAGAGACTGGTAAATGTTGCCACTTAATTTGATTTGGAACCAAGTAAACACGCAATACCGATTTTGATAACACAATGATAATAAAAATCGTTATTTCTTTATTATTATGTGGTCTTATATAATAAAGATCCAGACAATTCAATAAGAAATTCCAAATCCTGTCCTATTTATTATTATTTATTATTTTAGTGTTGCAACTTTAGATACTCATCTCATTTGCAGAACTATCAATTCTAGTCTACGTATTTTTATGACAACCAAGTTCAATTAAACATCTTCCTCTGTCTATGAGTATTGTTCAAATTGTCAACATTTAAGTCTTGTTTCCAAAGAAAATGTTATTAGAATGATATTGTCCACATTAGGGATGTCAAGGTTGTGAGGTTCATCTATAATCCTGATCATTTTAGATGTGCAGTTTTGTCTTTTTAATTCAATTTATGGTCCAAAAACTCATCTAAATGTGAATAACTTTATATGGCTTTGTCATATTAACTTTACTGTGTCATTTAGAAGGTTTTTGTGAAGCTGGTCACAAATTTGAGGAATATTCTCATGTTGGACAAAGTGAATGAATGAAAATTAAAGGAGCTGTAGCTGATTTTTACGGTTTAGAAATGTGAGCGTTTTATTCTGTGAGAAGCAGGAAGTGCGGCGTTAGCATGCTAATGCTTTTGGTCTGTGACGTTCTGGGCTCAGAAACTCATGAAAAGTGCTCATAAACTCATCACCATGAATATTTAGGATGCTGGGACTGCATTTAGGAATGTGAGCGATACATGTGACTGATGGAAAAACTTTAAAATGAACTAGTTGTGTTTTTCACGTTTCAAAACTTTAAAAATCAGCTAAAGAACTTTAAAGATTTCACAGTTGTTTTGTCACGACCCGCAGTAATTGTGAATAATTGTTGAGTCATGAACTTTTTCCCCTCAAAAATAATATTAGGACTTTCTTAAATATCATAGTATGGTCTTTTACTAGTTCGGATGAAGACCAAGAGTTCAAGTATCTAAAATGATTCAAATTTTGTCCTATTTATTGCCGTTTTTTCCCTGTATCAATACTTGTTCACATGAGTAGCTGCAATTCTAGTTTTAGTATCTTCTATGACATTCCTAGTTCAATTTGACATCTTCATCCGTCTCTGAGCGTTGTTCGACTAAACCTTACACTCTTGTTTCTGATTGCCTGTCATTGATCGTCCGTCCATCTCTGCGTCTGACTGCGTTCCTCCTGTCGGCAGAAGAAGGCGTCGCTGTGGAGGGAACACTGCAGATGAGTTATATTTAGCTCCAGATGATGTTTCTGATGATGGTTTCCTCACGTTTTTCCTTTCAAAGCCTCCGCGCTCCGACGATGGTGCCTGAACGCGGCGCAGCTCCACAGATCTCATTACAGACAGATCCTCAGCAGCTCATCTCAAGTGCCTCTCATTCCCTCCGTGCGCCGGCTCTCCACACTCGAGCAGATCTGAGCGCGGCCACACGCATTCGCAGGCATTTGATGGCGCGCTGTTTTCGGGCTGTGATGTCGGATAAATACGTTTGTGGTGTAGTGTAGTCGTGATCTAAAACAATGGATTGGTTTGCAACAGAGGTTATTTTTTTTAACTCTCTTCTGAATGTACTACAGAAATCATCACAACTCTGAGCAATGAAAAGAGGACAAAATGCATAAAGTAACGTTTAATTTTATTACTTTATTTTCAGTATTTTTTGTCAGGCGAACTACCAACCAAAGCTTTTGTCGCTAGAGGGAATTTCTTCTTGTTTCGTTAATTCTTACAGATTTAGAATTAATTGGTTTCAGCTTCCTGTTATAGGCAATATTTTGATAACTTGTTACATTCAGAAGCTGTAATATTGTGGTTTAAAGGACAAAAGACAATTATTGTTTTTAAAAAACAATATAGTTGTATTATTGCGACAGGCCAGGCCCGTGACAGAAACAATCTAAGAAAATGTTTGGGGCCATCACCAATAAATTCATGTCTATATACAGTACAAATATTCCCCACTCTAAAATGCTAGCTAACCATTAATTGCAGCTTAAAAACAAATAATAATATGATGTTTGGCCTATATACATGGGTAATTTGACTAAATCTAACATCTAAAATGCGCCTGAATAGAAGACATTACTTGTGATTTTTTAGGGGGAGGACCCATACACCCCCCTTTACATATTCTAAGACTTTTTTCGCCCGAAAGCTTTATTCGACAGTACAGTTGTAGTGTGAAATGGGAAAAGAGAAGGGAGAGACATTCTGCAAATGGTCGAGGCCCAGAATTGAACTCACGACGTAGTGGTTGCAACACCCTTAACCACTGCTCCGCCGGCGAGCACCCCTTCCTGATTTCTTGTCTTTATGTTGTTATATTCTATCGTCATGTCCATTAATTTAAACATTATTCTTTGGCGGGCCATAAACAAAGTCTTGTTTAGGGCCTCCAAATGCCTAATGAAACATGAAATATAAAGTAGTACAACTGAAAGAAAAAGTAGATTTCTGCACCTGAGTCAGTTTTACCTTGAACATCTGTTAACCTTTCCTCCACTTCTTACCTTTCTTGGTTTTTCCTTACAATTCAGTCTCATATTTCCACTCTTTCCATGTTAACACCGCACTAACCAGTATCCGTTTAGCTCGGCCTGTTAACATCCGTCTCATTCTCGCTGCATGTTCCCTCGCTCTCCTCTTCCTGCTCGTGTTTGTGCCATTCATGTGATGTTGTAAATGGAGTTGATGTTGCAACAAGCCTGCGTGCCCTGCTCCCATCGATTCCTGTTTGGGGTTTGGCCTGAGTCTCCAGCAGGGCAGGGCTCACCACGCTGCCAATTAAGCCTGGTATAGACTCCGACAGGCGGCTCCTGTCCACTGCGCCTGCCTGCCTCGGCTGACGGGATTCATTCTTTGTTCTTTGTGCATTTCTGTGTCCGGTTCATTCACTGAAAATAAAAAGGGGATTTAATTGGGAATGTTTTTGGACCAACTTCACTAAAATGTTGAATAAACGTCTCAGGACAGGCTCGTTTTGGATTTTTTTGGAAAGGTTTGTTAAGCTCTGTCAAAGATACAAGGTCAACATGTTACTTGTGATCATTCTTCTTTAGCCTCCCTGTGTATAAAAGTCTGAAGTGGTCCTGGTTAAGTCACAAAAGTGGGTGGAGAAGCTAAAATGTTGAGGGCATTGTAGGACAAGCATATAGTTTAATAAGCATATAAACTGACAGTTCCTATGTTTGTGAATTTTGATCCCTGACAATGGCAATAAACCGATTCTGATGCAGGCATTTATTGATTTGTGGGAAGATTAAAAGGATTAATTGCTGTCTTTAGTAAGACTGTTGATGTGTAGGGCAGACAAAACAAACTCTGTGTTCAAAATGACGAGAATAGAATCATTCATTCATTTTCTACTGTTTATTCGCGGGTGACTGGAGCCTATCCCCGTGACTTTGGGCGTTAGGCGGGGTACACCCTGGACATTCCCACTCCCAAATCTTCAAATAGCACACGGCATCTTTCAACTTTTGTTGTGTGAAACCCTATCAAGTAAATTAAATAATTAGTCGACTTATAAAGGTTTTGGTCGACTAAAACGTTGACCTATGACTTTTGACTTTTTATTAGGAAAAAGTTTCTATAGACATTTTGGAAAGGGTTCAGATAAAATTACTTGTAGATGATTGGGTTTGATAGTTGAAAGCGCAAATATAAGTTGCCCAATGCTCTTATCTAGTACCAACACATTAAAGTGAACAATCATCTCCTCAGTTGTCTGCATCCATTGTCTAATTGTTACTCTTACACCCCAGTATTGTTCAAAATGAGTTCCATCAAAACTCTCAAAGGTTGTTTTAAGGTAAACTTTTGCTTTCTGGGAGGTCGAGACAGCAGTAAATGACCAGTGCCCTGTGCGTGGATTGAGAATGGCACCTCTGCAGAGAAAGAAGATTGTGTGGTTATCGCCATCTGGACCACCAATCTCACACAAAATCCTTTTCACTTTCTTCATCAGATAGCTCCACCAGCCTTATCGACTCCATTTTCAACCATTACGCCCAGCGGCTAAGTCTGCGAGCTCATTTTGGCCTTTCTAACCGGAGTTCAAGGCCTTCAAGAACCAATTTAAAGCATGCCGTTTGTCGCGTTAAGTCCAAATCCTGTACATGTGAAGTAGCGCGAGTGTGGAAGAGTGGTTTTGTAAAGATTAGACCCCCCGTATCGCTGTATCGTTAGCCTTATCTCGGGTCAGTAATGCTTTCGGATGCGAGGGACTCCAAAAAGGGCAGCACAAAAGAACAGGAGCAACATCAAATCGACCCCAAATGACTTTGCTTCCCAAAATAATCTGGCTTTGTGCTGTGCCCACAACTTTCTGTTAGAAGTCTTTGATATGATTTGTATTCGTGGCCTTCTAACACCATACTGTAAGGAATTATGTGTGCTATGTGTTGGTGTGCTACTTACAGAGGGCTTAGTTTTATGGAAGAATAATTCCAGTGTGCAGTTTTAAATCTGTTGGCATTAGGGATGTCAAGATTATTAGGTTAATCGATAATTGTGACTATTAGAGGTTGGACCAAGTCATTGTTTAGGAAATCTTAAGTTAGTCTTTGGCCTCAAGTCCGAGTCAAGTCACAGGTCAAAGAGAGCCAAGTCAAGTCCCAAGTCAATGGTCAAAAGGTGAGTTAGCCTGTGAGTTTGCAGTGTTTAGACAACCAGGAATCATCAAACTAGTGTGAATGAAGCTAAATGCAACTCCAGCTGTGTTTTTTGATGACGGAAAAATGTTAGAACATAGTTAAAAGCTCAAAAAAGTCAATATAGCATAATATATTCCCTGAACAAATGTCTTGGTGACAAATATTGAAGTGGAGGGACATGTTCCAGTTTGTTTCTAGAAAAATAACACATCTTTTAATCTGAGGAAGAGCAGCAAGTCATCTCAAGTCACAAGGTTCTAAGTCCAGTTCAAGTCCAAATCGAGTTCCAAGTCTCAACATGTTAATTTACTGTACTTAAGTAGATTTTTTTAGGTAGCTGTACTTTATCTAAGTAGATTTTCCAGTGGATACTGGTCACTTTTACTTCACTACATTTGAGAGCAGTTATCTGTTCTTTCTACTAGACATACATTTTTGAACTGGGCTGAAAAGCATTGTATTTTATGATTTTAGACCTGCTGAAACAGCTGAGGAGTTTCTTTTTCAACACGTTTACAATGACATTTTGCCTGTTTTTCTTTTAGTTCAAGTTCAGTCTTTAAGCAAACAAAAAAAGGCTCAGATTTTACTCACTCTACTCTTGCGATGTTTGAAGGCTAATGCTAATGCTCCCATTAAAATGCATTAATGCTAACTTGCGCAATGGTACTGGCAAATGGAACACACTTTTATTGAACTGAAAGGGTTTGGTCTAGTCCTAGTCCAGTTACGTGTTTAGTCTATCATCTGATCACAGTTTTGACGTACTGTATGTGTGAGCTATTTTCGTATATTTTATTTGCTTGCGGATGTAAATTGTTCAAACTTACGGAGCAGGTGTGTGGCTGGTGTGATGCCGAGCGCTAATGGCCCGACACTGCGGCGCGATGCAGCTACAGCGCGCACACATGAAGGGAGTAAGATGTCCTCCATGACTTATTCACACGCTCTAATCAAGCAGAAAACCTTGGATACGCTGCTCCACAAGCGGCTGCAGTGAAAAACTCAACGGCACGATTACCAAGTGGAAAACGCTATAGTCGAGTGTTTAATTTTCCTTTTCGTTTCCTTTTGTTTACAGTTTTATACCATTTACATCTCCTAAAAAAGCCATTGAATTATAGTCTATACTTGCAGAATTTAAGACATATGTGGGTTTTTCAGGTCTTACTATTACTTTTATGGGAAATTGCTGTGTTGCTAATGAGTTGTGATTGTTTTTGTTAAGAATTAAACACTACTTTGTGGATTACGTTGCCAAAACCTCATGGGACTATTCATTTTCAGAGTCCATACTTCGAAATAGCTATAATTTATTTTGCTGCCAATTGCCTGTTGCAATGTTCTCAGAAAAAAAGCAATACTTTTGTTAACATTAATCTGTGTTAATAACGGTTTAAACATATAGTAATACTGTGACTTTTACTTTTAATTTGTTATCTTTCACTATTTGATATTTTACGATTGACCTTTATTGCCATGAATGGAACTGAAATTATAATTGTGATTTTCTGCACTAATGAAAAGAAAGCTTAAAATCTAAGTTATGTTCTCAATGTAAGACGGAGGTGGGATTCAATAGCTTTTCTTCTTCCCACTCCTTTTCAAGCTTTATGTGAGAGAATGGAATTCTTGGCTAAAGGCGCTGTACTTGATTTTTACTGCCTAAAAATGTGAAAACAGAACTACTTCATTTAAACTGTTTGTAGCAGTTCACATGTATTGCTCACTTTCCTAATGTATAGGGATGGGAGTATCAATATCGGAGTATCGATATATCGATATGGACTTAGTAAAATCTGAGGCATTCATTTTAGACTTTTAAGGTCCATTTCTTCATAGTTTTGTCAAACATAATCAGCTGCAGCAGATTGGACGGATCAGTCTGTGTCAGGTATTCTGTTTGTCCTTCAGAGCCTGTTTGAAACTCTTTTTTTAATACATACATTTGTTGAAACGCCTTCAATGATGAGTTTATTAGCAGTTTTTGCATTTACACTTCCTGCTTCGTGGAGACTTTTTCATGACGTGAAAAAAACAATTGAGTACTTCCCCTTTAAATCTAATCCAAGGCGTTACGTGTTTTGGATACATGCACATTACATTTCCCCTTGTATTTATTGACTTGTTTGAAATTAATACGTTAAAGGTTCCATAACATGCAAAATCGACTTTTCAGAGGTTTTAACCTTCCTACAGTGCTATTTGGGCCTCGTATGTGTGCTCGAAGTGTTTTTTTGATTGATTCCCGCATGTTTTCGCTAGAGAACTGTCTTTTTTGTCCCCCTCGGCTGAGCAGGCAGACGGGGGCTCCTCACAAGGATGACGCGCTTCACCAGGATGACGCGGTGTTTAAGCCACGCCTCCGGGAAGCGCGCAGCCGCAGAATAAAAACAGCTAATGCTAATGCTACACAGTAATTACACGATGGATACGACAGATCGAAGAGTTAGCTTGTTATTTACCAAACGGCTACGTCCGTCGTTGAGGTACTGGAGCACGTCAAACTCCAGGTCAGATCCAGGACGTAGGACTCAGCACGACGCACCGTCAGGACGGATAAAAGGTTTATTCCCGTGTTTGTGTATCGCTGTTTACCGGAGCACACGGCGCATGCGCACTATCTCCGCTCTAGGCTTCGGCACGGGTTGGGAGGGGGAGCCGCGCGGGTTGGGCAGGGGAGGCAGACTGCTCTCTGTTCGGGGAGGTCAGATCTCAGAGTGAGCCGTTTGCTTTTGCAAGGAGGGGGGCCAGTCCAAGAAATGTGTGTTTTTTGGAAACTGTTATGTTATGGATATTACACAACGCAAAATTTTATCAACAAAGCCCTTAGAATAGACTGTGTAAAGGGGAAAATAGCAGAATATGGGACCTTTAAATGAACATTAACCTTCACAACCTGCTATCCGTTTTGGACTGATGAGACATTAGGACCGTTGCCATAGCGATTAACAATTTAAAACAAAATACTACATCTTTCAAATGGGGATAAAGGAAGTTAAATCCCATGACCACACGCTTTGACAAAACTTTTTCAAATAGCCATGATTGACAGGCGGCTAACCAATCAGAGAAACGCATGGTCCAATTGTGTCTAAACAAACATAGCGACGTACGAGGAAAAATGGGGAAAGAAATAACACTGGGGATTGAGAAACGGAGTGGATTTCTGCTAAATCAACAAACTAAACTCTGTAAATCTAATATAAAAAATGAAGTTATATATTTTGTTCTGAATGTTGATGTATTTCGTGCTTGAAAGACCCATTATACAAATTGGCGACAATAACTGCATTTCAACCCCCTTATTTTTAATGCACATTTTGAACTATTGCATTAGTAATGGGAGGTGGAAATGCCAAATATCGCATTTAGAACCCTTTATTTACCTAAAAGTGTATATGCTCACTTCAGGTGGATTTTAGTTTATGCCCGTAACCGTTAAAGTGAATTTTGCAAGGTCGAAGAGCATTTAGTACCAGGTGGCACCAGAGTGGACACAGGTGATGGACAAAGCCAAAATGATCCAAAATATTTCACATGATCCCATCAGGCTGGCTGTTTTCCCCAAATCCTTCAGAAAAGCAGAGCTAAACAAACGTCGCTGCACCAGGCTTGAAGCTCAAGCTAAAAACATGTGCCAACCATTAACTTGGCCTGAAACTCATATGCGCTTCTAATCTCCATTAGAGCAGAAACTTTGGGATAGTTTATGTTTGTCCAACTTTAAAAGTGTTGCAAGACTTAAGCAATCATTCGTTTTAACTTATGGGGAACATTATGGCAAAGATAGAGGCAGCAGCTTTTTGTTTGGTTTGTAAAACATATCTGGTGCGTTATTAAAGTGTTAACGATCTGCTAAAATTTGGACATGATGAAAAAGTATGCAGCTAACAGTGAAATAACAAAGTGTGCAAAAAACAAACAGACTGTGCATGCCCTCTGAAAATCAGCGGAGTCACAACACTCCGATGCTCAGATGGAAACCGAACTAAATTTGCATGTGCTATTCGCTTTACTTATACAGATTTAGATAATATGCGCATTTTGTAAGGGTGGAAACGCATTTTGTGTTTGGACCGTCCCAAGTAAGGACAGTTTTTGAAGGCCCCCTTATGGTTCGATTCCAGACCCTTCTGCATTTGAACAAAATGTAGGAGGGACTGGCTGGTCAGGCAACTGGAACCCATGGATATTATAACAGTCTGTAGAAATTTGCTTCTAGTCTGTAAAGTGCTCTTTTGGCTCTGTAAGCAAACTATCTCAAATGAATTTCCTGATATTGAAGCTCCAGCGGGAGCTGGACGCACGTTGACTTGTGCGTGAGATCTTTCCGTCCACAATCTTGAGTTCAATCGTCCAGACTCCTCCAGCGCGATGAGGAGGTGATGAGATCTGGTGCTCTGCGGAGTTTCCAATCCTGCCCAGGTCTGGCCCCCGCGCTTCAATCAGAGCGGCCCATATTTGCGCTCGATTGCCGGAGGAGCCTAATCTCGCCGCGGTGTTGGCTCGACCCGCGGGTTATCTGGGCCCTCCAAAGTGAAAAGCCCACAGTGGTGCCGCACTCAGGGTAAATATTCTTCAGAGAGGAGCCATGTTGGAGGCACACAAGGCCGGTAATCCTGAGCCCTTTGGAGCAGGAGCTGGTGACATTTTAGTGTTGTGTCAAATGCTTCTGGGTAATTTTGAGACTAACGATGTGAAAGGGCATTAGTCTGATATGGTGGTATGAAATTACTGCTGCTGCTACTACTTCACAGACGTAAAGGTTGTTTTGAAGATTTTGATTTTAAGGGTTTATGGTTGCAACTAATGATTATTTTGCTAATAATTTAGCAATTAGCTTTTAGTTGTTTAGAACGAAAATGGCCTGCGAATGTAAGATTTTTACTAAATTAGGTCAAGATGAGGCAAAAGTGAAGTGATGTGGGGACATAAATGGATCTACAGATGAGTGTTTTCATCAAAAACCCCAAGTTGACACAGATTTTGTGTTATTTTCAGAAGGCAATTTGAGGGGATGCGTGATGCCATCCCCCCTGCCGACACGTTTGTCTGTTTATTTTTTACACAAAATAATTGAAAAGCATTGCAATGTGACAATTTGCTAACATATGTAATAAACCCTTACTTGAACATTTCACTGCAGCTGGCACAGAAACGTTTTGATTGAACCCTCAGATGGAACAGTAGTAGAGTTTTTTACTGCACTATTTGAGTCATAAAACCGCTTCATTTTGGCATGTTTTGGAGCCTATGTATCGACCACTTAACAATTATTGATCTTTTTTTTTTTTTTTTTTTTTTTTAATAGTTGTGATTAATCAAATCCGATTAATGGTTAATAATAAAAAAAAAAAAACCTGGTATGACTGGATGACTGAGGGACTACGCATATCTCTCAAAATACATCAAAAGAATAAAGTATATTTCAGCAAGTCTGTGGGTAATTTTACAGTCCTTTAACATTTGTCTGACCTCAACTAATACATTTAAAGATACAAAAAGTACCAAAAATGCCCTGCAGTATCGCAACGTTTAATGAAAATGGGCAGAAATGACAAATTCCTGAGCCACATGGAGCAGTGAAAGTCCTTTAATCGAGAAGGAATGCAAATAAAGGAGTTTTACTGCTCAAAATCGTGAGTGCCTCAGGATTTTGTCATTTCTCCCCACATTAATTCAACCTTCTGATAATTTAAAGTTTTTTTTTTAGTAATCATCTGACCATTACTGGGATTCTCAAATATCAAGTTATATCATTTTTTCTTTGCGCTTCAAACTATGTCTGGCGACTGATAAGATTAGTGTGTATCTTGCAATGTTATTATTTTTAAGGTCATTACTTAGAGAGATGATGAATAGCTTTACTCGTCTCCAGGGAAGCTGATTTGCAACGCCAACTCGACAGGTAAGAAATCTCTCACAAAAGACACATTATAATAGACACAGTTAGATTGACAACAGAGACTCCACGGCGCTGACGATTTAGGGGGAAAAAGGTGGTTTTTAATATTGTCCATGCTACTGTGTCTGGTTCTTTAAGTTTAGCAATGGTGATTTCGTAGCTTATTTTTTGGTGAATAGTTGCTCAGGGGATTCCAAAATTAAATTCATGAAGATAACATTTTTTCAAGGTACATCCAGCAACACCTCAAGGCACACTATTGTTCCTGGGTCCAATGTTTGAAAATCAAGGGTCTACTCTGGGATTTATCATCTAGATGCAATGTCAGTAGCTGGGACAGAACTTGAAACCAGTGCTTAATGCGTCTTGATTTGCAACACTTTCTGTAATAAGTGTATTAGTCTGATTTGTTAATACTAATAATATTATACTACACCTCTATAAAACCCTTAGGGCCAAAACTAATGATTATTTTAGTAATAAACCCGTCTGTTATTATTTTTTTGATCGGCTTGTCAAACCATTATTTTTATTGTACGTTGAGACTCTTTAGCTACATTATCAACCAAATGGATATTGAAATGTGGTGAATGAAGGCTTCTAGATAGAGAATGTTTACGGATAAAGTGCATCATTGGTTCAAATCTGAAATTGTTTATTCTTTTTTTTTTTTTTTTTTTTTTTTTTTTTTTAATTATGACAGTCTTTGTTATAAAAAAAAGTATTTTGTGTTTAGAGTCCATATAGTTTAGATAACAATTACAATTATCAAAAGTATTATAATTTTTGTATGTTTTTTTTTTTTTGTACTTTTAACTTACTGCTATAATATTATTACACTTCTCTGGTTGGGGCGGTCAGCCATGTTGGAGGAACATAAGGTCAGTTAATCCTGGGCCTCATGGAGCTGGTGACATTTCAGTGTTGGAGCGAGCCAAGTGCTCCTGGGTATTTTTGTGATTTTGGTAAAGCAGCTACGATACTATTAATGCTTTTATGGCAGATGTAAAAGATGGATAGTGTAGAAATTGTTGTGGAGATATGCAAAATTAGACTGTCAAGTCTATTAAACTAAACGAGAGATTTCTGCACTGTTGTTGATAATATGTTTCACCCTCTTTTATTACTATGATTAATGTTAATAATAATACATTTTATTTCTAGGCACCTTTCAAAGCCCTCAAGGTCACATCGCAGATTTAAAAACAAGTAAGGACTTCTGCATTAGATTGGATATAATTATGTCTGTAATCAAACTGAAATCACATTTTGAATGAGTGTGAATTAACAAGCATGCTTCTCAGGGCTGATTCATAGGCACAACTGATAAAATGTGTTTCTTTGCTTATTTGTTTTGGCTTATTTTTCATCCATGGTGCAGTTGTTTCACTCACATTTATTTTATATGGCAAAATCTAAAGTGAAAGTAGTTTCTTTGTTGTTGTTCCGCCTGTGCAGAGGTTAGCTAGCTTATTTGCTAATGGCAGCTGGAGATAATGGACACTTCAGCTGCTGCGCAACAATTAATTCCTCAACATTTGGACGTAGAAATATCTTATTTAAGGAGAGAGAGGCAATGAGTTCTGCAGCTGCAGTGTTCCTGTTGTTTATCTGGTTTTCTACAACTGTTTACTTGATGTCAGATACAAACTAAATATGAAGAAGACTAGTGAACCTCTATTTTGTTATCCAAGTTTTTTCACATTTTAGTTCTTGTTGCTTTTACGGGAGAAAATGTCATCACTCACCAACTGACTCTTACATTTTACTCACTTCTAAACTTCAAAACGCTGTGAGATTTATACAAACATCTTTCTCTGTAGCCTGTTCAGAGGCTTCCATAGACATAAAGTTGAGTTGTTCTAATGCTTCTATGTGTTGCTCGTGTTGTGTTTCTGTATCTGTTTCCACTCCGGCCTTATGTAAAGTAGCCACATGGAGTCGCGGGGCAGTGTCCTCAGAGCGTTGTGTTATGGAAAGAGACGTGCCGAGCTGTTTACGCTGAACCACAGAGACTATTTTAGAAACACACTCCTTCTGCTTTTATACCCATGATGCCTTTAACCTCATTTTTCATACAAATGTGGGAAAGCAGTGTAGTTTTGTTGAAATGAAATTGATTTTTACTTGGGCTCAGA
Source organism: Rhinogobius similis (assembly GCA_019453435.1). Classification (NCBI taxonomy): domain Eukaryota; kingdom Metazoa; phylum Chordata; class Actinopteri; order Gobiiformes; family Gobiidae; genus Rhinogobius; species Rhinogobius similis. The sequence goes on along the minus strand of CM033627.1, from coordinate 9,533,329 downwards.
TTGGGTTTTGTAATGTGATAATGGATGTATTTGGTTAATCGATAATCGTGATAATTCAGGTCACAATATAAGCGCAAGAACTAAATAGTAATAATAGTAATCTGTTCAATATTTAGTACAAAAAAGGTAAAACTACACGTAAAGTACTTTTTAATCTGGCTGTTCGTGTGCCTCATGTGGTCGTGGCACTAAACGATTGCCTAGTTTGTTAATGCTGGCCCTGACAACAATCGTGAATAATCATACAATTGTGAAAAAATGTGATATCATGATGACATCCTGAAATGTGATTGGAGTAAGAAATATGAGTGTATGAGCCAACTGCATCACCAGTGGTTATATAAACAGTTTTTTTAGATAAACCTATCCAGTTCCACTAAAGAGAGTAGAACAGTCCAGGACAAGTCTAAGTAAAATAAAACAAATTCTAGTGACATTTAAAGCAGCAAAAACATCATTATAATAAGAGACATTGTGTTCCTTCTTTTGTCCCGTTTGTCCTAAAACCTCTTGGACAGTGTCAGTGCGGCTGTGGCTTTATCTTGACATTGTTGTCTGACTTTTGGGTCATCACATGCATTTTCCAAAAAGCAGAGTTTTTGTTTGTCACAGTAATTTTAAACTCACGTCACAGTTGATGACCTTTTGTTCACAGACAACAGACAACAAAACATAGGAGCAATTTTAAATCAGGGCAGCTGCAATTTTGAACCACAAAACAGAGCTAAACACAAAGACATACCACTAACTACATGAATGTTCAGATTGTTGTGAATATATTGACGTACATCATATGTTTTCCATATGTAGTCACCATTAGGCTTTACCTGTCATATTGACATATTGAATTAAATAATAGCTGAAAGAATATTTTTGGGGGCTCAATATTTATTGTGTGCATGTTTTTTTTTTTTTGTAACTCTTTTGTTGGGTGCTAAGATTTAAGCTGCAGAGGGTTGAATAAGTAACTTCTAAAAGTTATTCTAGATCCTTAATAGACATTGAAGGGATGGCTGAAGCAATGCGTTTACATTTCCAACCCCTCTCCCACACACTCATCACATATGGAATGTACTTCAGTACAATAGAAGGCAATATTACACAAAACAATACAATAACATACAAACAGACAAAACAGTCCATGCACTCTCATCCAGACATGACACAGGACAGACCCAACACGCTCCGACCCCACACCCTTCTCCCTCTGATCACTCTGTGCTGAGGGCATCACTCACCTTCTAATAAGACAGTTTGATTATATATTTCCACAGTCCCTTGTGCCAGAAGTTGCTCCAGATTGTCTCCTGAACATATAATATCGGTGTCATCAGCAAAACGTTTACATATTTCATTGATGTACATGGACGTCAATGAACAATGTAGGCCCTAAAACTGACCCTTGAGGTAACCACATGTGATGTTCCTATATCCTTTTTCTATTGGTCAATCTGTACAATTTTCTGCCTGTCACTGAGATAGCTCTGCAACCATTTTTTTGTTGTTTTTGTAATCTTCTAATGCCATAGCTTTATCTTTATCATATCTATTTTATGATCTATGATGTCAAAGGCCTTTTGAAGATGTATACAAATTCTAATTACAAACTTATTTGTTTTCTGTATCACTTGAGATTTCCTCAATTAAGTCAATTAAAGCTCAGGATGTTGACCTATTTTGTCTGAATCTATATTGGCTGTCAGATAGTAAGTTATGCTTTTCAACGAAACTACAAAATCTTTGTGAAATAACGGTTCTAATGTTTTGTAAAACTGTGGCAGAAGGGAGACTGGCTGGTAAGTGGTAAAACATCGTTTATCACCCGATTTGAATAAAGGGATAACTTTGGCTGTTTTCGTTCTGTACGGAAAAAGTCCAGCTTGAAATGATAAGTTACAAATGTCAGTGAACGGTTTAACAGTTTCCTCTGCAACATTTCTAACAGTTCTCATATCTATATCATTGATGTGACGTGATGTTTTGTTGTTACATTTTCTAATTGTGTCCAAAAAAATTGTTTTTTAGCTGTTGCAAGAAAATATTTGGATTTAAGAAAACAAGCTTATAATTTGATATACAGTTACAGCCCATGATTTTACTTAGACTTTTGACGATACGGTTTCATGATATTTCGGTTATTGTTACATATATCTTCAATATGATCATTTCTTGTGACATTTTTCTGTAGCAGTATGTTGCATTTCGAAATGTGTTATTGTGACCAGCCTACATGAGGGCAATTTTAGGTTTGAAACAAATCAAACCTTACATCAATGCAGCTTGCAGCACAGCAAAGTTATATAACTAAAAGTATGTCTTTGTAAACTTTAGCCAGAGACCCACTGATTCTTTCATTGAGCCAGTTCTCAGCTGTGATTATATATTTACATGATGTCGATGCAGACTTCAGACACAGTGAAGCTAATGCTCTGGAGAGGAGCCTGTCCAATAACTTTAATTAGACCAGTTCTCTAAGAGCTTCTGCTTTGTTTGTTTGGTTTGACTTCTCACTTACGCACACATTATCCTCTGCCCCGAGTGGATTGTTAAAGATTTACTTGTATTTGATTTAACGGAGGTAGAGCTGCTGTTCTGACGACTCCAGCAGCTCGATTGGTGAAGTGTCGGTCCACTGCTCAAAGATCGGGAATTTGATCCCAGCTCCCACCAAGGCTCTCTGTTGTTGTGTCTTTGGGCAAATGTGTGAATGGGTGAATGTGAACTAAAATGAGTGCCCAACTGAGCTAGAAAAATGCCTTTGTACAGGCCTCTACTTTGGCCCATTGACCAGTAAATAAGTGAGTATATTGGTGACTTTGATTGACGTTTAGCTGCTATATTTCTGCGCATTGATGGAATTTTGCTTTGTTTATATTTTTACTTGTGATGGTTCTGTGTTTAATTTGTGTTTAATCTGGTGGTCTTTTGTTTACAGTTTTATAGGGGATATACAGCCTGAAAGAAGGGCTTATAATGTGGTATTCACCTTATTTCAGACGTTGCCGTGGGCACTGCCTTCTTTTCTCTTTCTTTATTGTTGTATTAGTTTGCAGACAAGCTCAACAGAAAATAAGTTCTACCTGGACTACAAAGCTATTTTCAGGCCGCCCAGGAAATCGGTGCATTGAACATTTTACACAAATCAATCAACTTTATATATTATCTTAGCGGCGAGACTTTTCCCTCATTCTTCTACGCGTGAAGTGCGGGTCTGTGGCAAAAAGAGGCAAAAGTGGGCAGCAGAATAAAGTGAATAGGATTTCAAATAAAGAAAAACATATCCAAGTATGATATGGACATCTTTTGTTCAGGCCCTATTTAAGCAACATAATTCTGAGGTGGTGGGAATGTATGTTCAAAAAGACAATAGATAAAGACATTTCTAGTTTCAAGACAAAAATACACAATGAGAAAATCAATGCAAACTCTTATTTAACATTCCTAAAATGTTTAGCTTTTCCTAAAAACTAAATTGAAAAAGATTAAAATTTGTTAAAGCTAAATTGAAAAATCCTAAAATTTGCTGAAGCTAAATTGAAAAATACTAAATACTTTGATGTTTGGCGTAGTCGGGCCCTAGTTGTTTTGTATAGTTTGGCCCAGTCCTTTTGGCAGCTTAGTTGAGCCCTGGACTGTTGGCGTAGTCGGGTCCTGGTCCGTTGGCGTAATTGGGCTGTGGGGTTTTGGCGTGGTTGGACCCCAGTTTGACTTTTGCCAACTGCGCAGTATAGTACATTAGACCTGGACAAAACAAAACAAAATAAATATTCAGTGTATTATAGTGTTCATAGGCCCCCGGTTAAGCAACATAACAGAATAAATAACATTTCCATGGAGACAAACAGGTACAGACCCTCCTCTAGAAAAGTTGCATTGTGCACCTTTAAGACTAAAAAGAAGTATCAGTGTTAGGTCTTCATCTTGTTTGTACTGAAGTGGACCAAAGGAACACGTAATTTTATTGTGTGATGTGTTTGGTGTTACATCCCTTTAAAAAGTCAGACTAATGAAGCAAATCTTACCTAAACTCACAAATGCCCAGGAGAAAAGGAGCATGAACAGCAACATCATCCAAAATTGCCATGAGACAACTTCACGTTTGCTGGGCGCTGCCTCCTCCGCTTGTTGAAAACCCGACAACATAAACAGTCAACATCAGTAAAAGACTCTAGATCAGTTCACGATGTGCGAAAAAGGAGCTGTGTTTACTTGTAGCGGGTTTGCCTGTACAAAATGATAGGATGTCTGTCTGGTCCATAGTAATCGCTCTCTTGGAGGCGCAAGCTCCTCCACAGCTCTGGAATTAGAAAAGATATTCAACATGAGCACAATGCAGCTTCAAGCAAACAACTGATCTCTTTTGAACCACATTATGACAGAAAATCAAAACGAGTGATTGGAAATGCCTTGTTAAACTTCCACTGCTGGCCTGGTGTAACAAGAAAGTAGTCAAACAATGTGGCTTTAGGATGTGAATGTTACATATTTATTCAGAAAATCGTTGTGTTTTATAAATATGAACTGGTTTCTCAGCTTCTTTTTCTTTCTGTAGGTGTAACTACTTATCACTACAATTAAAAAACAACTTTCCTTTATAAGAAGTGTGGGACAGGCAGAAAACTCTTTTGACCACATGTTGTTTCCTGCTTTCACTCAAACAGTGTGATTGTTCCCATAAACATAAATCATTTTCAAGTAGTATCCCAAATTGGGATTAACCTTTGAATATCACAAAATTGTCAGCCCTGCGACGAGTTGGCCACTGTCCAGGGTGTACCCCGCCTAAGGCCCAAAGTCACTGGGATAGGCTCCAGTCACCCGCGACCCCTAACAGGATTAAGCGGTAGAAAATGAATTAATGAATATCACAAAATATGAAAAACCCAGGTGGTTTTGTCAAATGAAAACCGCTCCCTCTATGAGTGATATCAGAGCCGGGGGTTAAACACATTTAATGTTGTGTTTTACTGCATCTATTTATTTATAAGAAGATTATTGAAGCCTTTTTTATGAAGGAAAAAAAATCCAGTTTGTTTATGTTTTAATGGACAAATATTCACAGAAACACTTCACAATAGTTTTTGATTTTATCCACAGATGATTACATATTTAATCACACATTATAATTTTTTTGAAGCTAAAATCCAATTTTGAGGCTAGAAAATTCTATTTTTCCATCCTTTGTAGTACACTAACTGACATTTCTGATAATGGAAATTCTGAACTGTTGTTTTAAATTGTTTATTTTTTGTTACGTCGACTTGAAACCATTTGCAGCTAGATCTAATGTGAGTTAATAACTGAAAACAAATTATTGTATTTTAAATTTGCCTCTTTCTGAATGACATGGCATTTTAAATGGTTTAAATGGGAAATCCGGTTTTAGATGGTGGTACAAAGTACATTATTGTCTAAACTTTTAATTGGATTTGAGTGAGTCATTGCTGCCCCACTTTTATTATTATTATTATTTAGATTTAACATGAACAGTTTACCTTTGTAAGTTTTATGAAGTTTTTCACCAAACTTGTCTCATTAAATGTGATAACTCTAACATCACCTGCAGGAAGTGCCATCAACAATATCTTAGCACATGCATTAGTTTACAATAAAGAAAAGTCAAAGACAAAAGAAATCCATACTGTGCCCGGGCTGTGACAGTGCAGCACCCGAGTGACAGGATGACTGCAGGCAAAGCACAATTAATGAGAAAATGTCTCACGAGGATCACTGCAACTGTAAACATTTGAACAGAGTTTAGCCTTTAGTGTTGGTTTGGTGTGGAATATTTTACACTGATATTTACTTTGTGTTTTAGAGAAGTATTTATAGGACACGGCGATACATTATTATAGTTAATGTATAAACTGTGAAAGACTGGAACAGTTTGGAATCCAGAAAGATGTTCTACACCATTCATGCTTTATAGCTAGTTTTTATTTTTCGACAGTCTTCCTCTTATTTGCAATTTTAGTACAACAGCAGATGAAATAAAACAACTGTAGATTCAATAGGGCAAATAATGGTGGCGATGTAAGGCACATTTCTCAAAAAAGATACATTGAATTCTCATAAAGGAAACCTAAGTCCAGGAGTCTGCACAGACGTTTAAGACTGAACTGTTGTTGAAGGCGTCTGTGCACTGTGCGAGGCTACAAGTGATACAAGCCAGAAAGAAGAAGGTAATAACATTGAGATATAAACAACTGACTGTTGCTCCAGGCCTATTTCAGACTGCTGGAAATTTTAGGAAATTACATCTTTTTTAGCCAAAATTTCCCAGAGGAGCACCACTAGATCCCCCTCCCACATGTTGCTTTACTGCAAGAACTTAAGCAGCCACAAATCTAAAAGTAATTAAAAAAAAAGCATAAACATATTTGACATATTTTAAATGCAATACTTAATTTTAAGTGATATGGAAAAGTGCCCTTTTTGGCCCCCTCTAAATTTCTGTGCACAAGTAAATGTGAAAAAGCTGCTACAGTCTGATAAATATTAATTAGAAGTAGTATATTAATATAAATTAAGTCTATTAATATTGAGTTTGTTCTTGCCATTTAAAACAAGAAAAGCAGGGTTAGAGCAAATAAACAGTTGTAGGAAACCAGAAAAACACCAGGAACACTGCAGGTCACATTTATCACTGACACAGACTTTGGGATCAAACACAGTTGAGCCGTTGACCTTTCCTTAAAGAAGATGTTTCTGAGTCCAAGTGTTGAGGAAAATAGTTGCTGTGCGTCAGTTGAAATGTCCTAAATCTCCGACCACAGTTAGCAAACAAGCTAGCTAAGCTGCTCATATTTCTGCCACTCAGTCGAAATGTTTAGTAGCATTTTTTTCCAGATAAAAGAACAAGGAAAATTGTCCAGTGGCGAAAGGTTAGCATTCCTGGCTCACAGCGAGAAGGTCTAATCCTGAGCCAGGGCATCCTTTCTGTGTGGAGTTTGCATTTTTGAACCTATATGGGGACACTTTGTTAACTGTTCCTGATACTTTTCTGAAATGACAAAGAATCAAGATGTAGAAGATAACATTTTCATAACATCTCGAGGACAAACTAAAATGCAGCTATGCCTTAACTGTACCTCACATACACAATAACATGAGCCTTGACTAGAGTGCTCCTCATTAAGCAGAGCTGCCATCCTCGCCTGCTGCTCTGAGCTCTGGGGAAACCCTGCGTCGAAGCAAATATTGATTGCGTTTATTGTCTCTCGGTGGGAGGTGTGTTACAGTTAGTTAGCTCTGATTAATGATGGAAAACGGAAGGCAGCAAGAACATGGCCGTAAAGCAGTGTAGAGTCATTTAACATTTGATGAAAATGTGTTAATCACATAATTGCAAATGTAATATGAGGGTTTGTATGTAGAAAATATCCACACATTACATTTCCTCAAATGTTTTGGACTGGAAGCGACCAATCACATTATATATTTCACTGGCTTTTAGTCTGCCTGGGCGGTCAATATTTAAGTAACAGCAGCTTAGAAATGACCAAGAAATCTTATTAAACTCATTTGTCTCATTTTGTTATTTTTATAACATGCCTGTCTTTGTCATCAATGGAACATTTTGACTTATTTAGACTGGGAGGGCTCTTAAGATCAAGCTCTGACAATGATGGGAACATTCTAGGTCTGGGTCAGGTTTGGACAGTAGGTTTTGTGCCGTGTAATCTAAACTCCAGTGTGTGGTGCATAAAGACAAAGGTGTTGTGTCATCAAATCAATCCTCACTCACGTTGTGTGCTAATTGTGGAGCGAGTTTTCTCTCAGGTCCAATAGTTTTTTCATAAATCCATTCTGAGATTCAGCGGATCCTCTCTGTGTTGGATCAGACTCACAGTCACAGACTACTGTACATATAATCACCGCGCACAGAGGCAGAGCACGGGAAAGTGCACGGGTGTTTATGGTGTCAAATGTGTGTGTTGTTGAGAGTAATGAGTGTAATAAACAGCCCTTCTATTTGTTTGGACCAACATCTGCTTAAAAGTAGAAACCTGAATACAATTAGGCTTTTGTATAAGATGCTGACGATTCCCTGCATGAATCACTTCTTCTCACTCTCTTCACTTCTGCACTACGAGTGTCACCTTTTCCTGTGTCTCCAGACTTTGCACAGAGCGTACAGGAGGGTCTCAGTTTGCACAATGATAAGCAAAGTCCTGTGCCTATAGTGGAAGTTTTATAAATCCTGCAGAGTGCATAAGCAAGCTTTTTAAATGAGGCCCCAGTCAAAGCTTATTTTCTTTTGGCCACTTTATTTCTTTCTAATACAATTCATTTTACGGTTTGTTAAAGAGATCACATTAAACTTTTCACATCAACTCATGTTTCGTAATAAATATTTTCTTGTTGCCCAATTTGAGTTTATTCTGTGTTCACACTTGAGTCTATTTTGGCTGCCACACACACACACACACACACACACACACACACACACACACACACACACACACACACACACACACACACACACACACACACAGCCACCTCTGTCACCGGTTTGTGAGGCTGCTAAAGTTCAGGCAGTGTTGATTAAGTCACGGCTGGATTTCAATGCAATTCAAAAAGATGCTAAATACTAAACTTAGCACTCATTAAAAAGTACTCAGAGTCTTTTGTATGATGCATTTACCAGTTATGATCCAGCTGCTTATCGGGTTGTTCAACGGCTCTGTTGTTTACTCTTCATTCATTCATTCATTCATTCATTCATTTTCTACCGCTTATTCCCATTAGGGGTCGCGGGTGACTGGAGCCTATCCCAGTGACTTTGGGCCTTAGGCGGGGTACACCCTGGACAGTGGCCAACTCGTCGCAGGGCTAACACAGAGAGACAGACAAGGACAGACAACCATTCACTCTCACATTCATTCACTAGGGACAATTTAGAGTTCTCAATGAATCTACACAGTCATGTCTTTGGACGGTGGGAGGAAGCCGGAGAACCCGGAGAGAACCCACGGTAACACGGGGAGGACATGCAGACTCCACCCAGAGAGATCGTGTGATGTTGGGGTGGTTCAGAATTCGAACCCACGATCTCCTTATTGAGAGGCAGAAGCTCTAGCCGCTCTGCCACCGTGCACCCCTCTTCATTCATTGTTTTTGTTAATATAGCTTTCACGGTTTGCACTGCTGCCAAAAAACATGGCAGGGTCAATAACGGTCGCTTTCAAACATTCGATCTGGAGCTTAAGAGAGTGTATAGTTAGCTGTTTGCTTAGACTGGGTAATGAAGTGTGCCCTAATCATGTATTACTGTTCATCTTGTTGACATCCATATGAAGTTACTTTATATAGGTTTGGTGTTTGTTCAGGTCTTTTGTTAGTCCTGACTTAGTCCTGATTTAGTCCTGATTTAGTCCTGATTTAGTCCTGACTTAGTCCTGAGTAAGTCCTGGGGGCTGTTAATAAAAGATGCTAAGAAAGGTCACTCTTATTGCGGGATATACAGCTTATCATAAAGTTCAAATAATGTAATAAAATAAGCAAATGAGCATAGTTAGAATTTAGTCCTGATTTAGTCTTGAATACGATCTTGTTTAGTCTTGGTTTAGTCTTGGTTCAGGGGCTGATACTGGGTGTGTTTTAATGAGTGTTACGATTATTGTGAGAAGAAACATTGTGATTTTACAATAATTGTCATTGATTGTTGGCACTATGACTTGAAGAACTGAGAAATCTTAGCTTTCTTTCACAAATCTAGCTTTATGAAATCTGACTTTAATTTTTACTTCTTTTCAGTATAGTGTCAAGAGAAATGGCTCATTGTTACTGCTTACAATTCTCACAAGATTTATTTTTATTCACTATATTATATTGTGATCCGAACATTCACATTTATTGATTAATCATAGGCCTGTCATGGAAGCAAATTTTGATGTGCGATAGATTGTTCTTGAAAATATCACAATTAACTAATATTGAAACTACTTTATTTCGCACACAGTAACCCAAAAATCCCAGTAAAGCGTATTCCAAATGAAAATATCCTGAACTGTAATAAATAAACAGCGCAATGAAACGTTTAAGTAGCTAGTTAGTATAATTTATGAGTCATGCATGTTCATTATTCAACCCTTTATAGCTGAAATGTTTCATATATTACCATAAAATCACAAAAGGTTTTCTGTTAGTGCAAAGAAAAGATACCAACGATGAATATTGATCCCCATAAAAGATTGTTTCAGCATTCATTTATTGAACAATAACTTGATAGAGTAATTATTGTGACAGGCCTAATTAACCAAATAGTCTTCACATCCCGTTCACACTAAATTTTAGTCCCGATATAGACTTGTTTTGATTCTGTTCTAATCCTTGTTTAGTCCCATATCTAGTCCAGGTTTAGTTTCGGGTTTAGTCCTGATTTAGACCTCATTTTGATGCGATGAATGGGCGAGTGTGAACGTAACCATTGTCTGGTATTACACCCAATTCCTAAATATATAGCTACATCCTGGTATAGTCCTGTGTCAGTCTTTTAAATTCAAATAAACACAATACACTGACGTCTCTTGGGGCTAATTGTGCGCACAGTCATGCCCCATCGACTTGCACATGTTTGTTAAAGCCATAACATTTTCTTCTTCATATCACCGCATGTGCAACAATTAAAACGGGCCCAGAGCCGCTCGATTAGATTAGCGGCGGTAAATTGATTGCGAGCGCGTCGGTGTCTTCGTAGAAAAGTGCCACTGATGGCGGGGGCGAGTCGAGCGTGCCGTCGACTAATCTGATCACTCAGCGCCTAATGCGATCGGTGCAGCGCCAGCCACAGCAGATTGGGATTAATGTGCCAATAGGGCGGGAACGCAGAGGTGGGGAATGGAGATAACACATGTAAGATCAATACAGGTTTAAGGATGACACGGGATTCAACTTTATCAATGGCTCCTGTCCTGGTCGACCGGGTGCACATTGTTAGATTGTACTGAAGTTTATGTTGGTGCTGATGCAATATTAGACGACAGACATAATGCAAAATGAACTTGTTTGAGCTTTTAACCATGTAGCATTGTTTTGTCATAAAAAAAAAACATAGCTGGGGTTGCATTTAGCTTCATTCACTTCCCTTCATTGAGTTTGGTGAATCCTGTTAGAAAATCTTTCTCCCTCTGCGTTGACTTTTTATTCCAAAGATCTCAGCATCATTACAAAAAGTACTTGTTTTGCTGCTTGTCTCCAGGAGACATTGTTTGGTTTTATTTTATCTCCAGGGAATAGAATGTTTTTACCCCTCACCAGCAAACTACGTTGTCCTTTTAAATCAAAATGTCCAAAAAAAGATTATGGCTGTATGGGGCACTAAAGAGTGGCCACGCCATTTTTAGTGGTCCAGCAGGTGAAAAAGTAGTGCACTAAAAATTTCCCACAATGAATCTTGAAAAGTAGTGTCCAGCGATGGTCACTAGACTGGTCAATAATGACCACAATGCATTGCAAGAGTTGGAAAAACTATAGAGAACAGCGACAGGTCACAACCAGTGGGCGAGGCTACCGCGCTCAAATTGAGCCGCCGACTGCAGGCTGCCATGTTTGCAATCTGCTGCTGACCGCTAGGGGCTGCTGCGGAAGTAGAATTATTCAATGCAAGTCAATGGGGAGTTAGACGTTTCAAAACCTACTTTAGAGCCTGGCTCAAAATACGGCTTTGGTCTCAAACGTTAGCTTACGGCTCTGTGACAACGCTGAGGGGGGTGAATTTTTTTGAACCAGGCTGGTTCGCTGTGATTTTTTAAAGTTCCTGCATATCTAATGAAGAAGGCGGGCTTTACACGCCGGAAATGTCAGGACGCAGCCAAACACCTACGAGTGGGCGGTAACTATAGAGGCTACGACGGCAGTACGTCAGCAAAAGGCCGCCCCAAAGTCGCTCTCTCCCCGCCTCCCCACCGAGGGGGGAGTGGTGGGGGCTAACCCGCGGCCATTTTGAATTCTCCATGACTGAGCCGCATTATCATGAATGGGGCGGAGTGTCGACAGTCTGTCCACTATTTTTATGTCTATTGTCACAACAGACTGAATGAAAGCAGAAGGAGGAGCTGTTTAAACACTGAGCCCAGATTATGTACGAAACACTTTAAACAAACCATTAAGCAGCAGAGTTGCTAGCATTAGCCGCTTACCTTAGCTTGACCTGTGAATAGATCACAAATCTCTGGCAAAAAGTTTAATAATCCAGTCCGTTTGATGTTTCACGTGCAATCCATGATGAATAAAACATGTATGATCATTATTAGTCCATGAATATGTGCGTGTCAGGAGGATTTGATCCATATTCATTACAGAAATAGTATTTTTATCTGAGTTTTGCCGATTTTGTTTTTTTCTCCCAGACACCACGTGATGTGCACCAAGTAGTGCACTGCATGTCCGAATCGCTCCAGGATTGAGGACACTATTTAGTCCAACAGGGCAGGACTGTAGAGAATGAGTGTGGATAATAGGACACGGCTTATATGTTTTTCTTCTTTGTAAATATTCTCTATCTAGAAGCTTTCTCTCAGGTTAATTCAACATTTTGGTTAAGTGTGTTTAAAAATACCTCAAAGTACAATACAAATCATTGTTTGATTGGGAAAATATATGTTGACGTGCACGCTAAAATCTAATTATTATCTGATTTCTGAACCTTTACAATTATTTAAATGACATGCAAACGACATAATCTGATCAGAGAGTTCATGATCAGAATAGGATAATTTTACCTTTTAACTTCAAAAATAATGATAATAATAATTACTTACAGCCCCAATGACAAATACATATATTTGCCTAGTTTCAGAAGTTTTGAATGTTTGCAGAAAAGACGCATGTGGCATAACAACCCCAGCTGTCTGCTCTCTCTCCGAGCTTTTGCCCTGCACAGACCTCTGCATGAGGGGGCGCCATCATATCTATTGATCCCATTGATTCTCTGTGCTCCCGGGTCGGCGTTGTGTGTAAAATGGTGGACGAATTCTTTGCTGCACTTATCACAGCGATAATAGGGCTGTTCCTGTCCCCTGCCTGCCCCCATTCACCCAAATGCCACATTAGCATCACCGTGCCTCAGCTTCGGCCCCATGGAGACGCACACGAGCACCTGCCCTGCCTATAGATCCGCAGACATCATGGTTTATGCATTATCACGATTTTCTCCCCGGAGTTGAAGAGGCAGCATGCAGACTGTGTAAGAGAATGGACACAGAGCTTTGGGTGTCACTTAAAATGGAGCCCAGTGAAGTGAGAACACAAAAGCCTTTTACAAAATACTTCAGTCGTATCAAAAGTCTGTCATCAAACGAGTTGAGAGAGAGAGAGAGAGAGGGGCATTTCTGCTCTGTGATGCGCCGGCCTTTGATGCACAATACAAAGAATCAAACAGTTATGGTGGCCTGGGTGGTTCAAGACATACAACAATACAACACAACAAAGCTTCAGTGTGAATGTTTCAGAGGGCTAGGTTTAGGAATGTCAATCGGTTAATTGATCATTCTTTCATTGGTCAATGAAAGAATTTAGACTCTTGCAGGAGGCATGTACCAAGATGCACACGCAGCCTGGTTCTTGTGTTTTACATCAATTCATTTTGACGGAGCAACAAATAAAACACTGTAATTTCGTTATCTGTAGACAGCGCAGACACAGGTTGTTGTTAAAATGCTCATCACATTTGCCAACAAGTGATAAATGAAAGGCTGAATCAGACTTCATCCTCAAGCTAGTTTCTAAAGTTCACTTATTACTAGGATTTGTGGCACTTGGTGAAACAAAATATTAATTTACCTGTCAAACTATAGTTGTGTTTTTGTTGCATTATTGTCCAGATCAACAACAGATTTAAGAAGTGTTTACGAGGTTGTTAGCCCTGGTGCAGCTTGTACTGTACAATTACATGGGAAAGACTTCCTTTGATATCACAGACCTGTTTCATATCAGACTGTCGCTGCATCAAACTCAATTTGAACTTATATATTTGTTTTATAGTTTTAGCAGCTAAAGTTTAGTGATACACTATAAGTGACTCAAATGAGTGCATTGTGATTGTGTGCAGCTCTTCTGTCACATTAGAGTGGATAAAGTGGACACAGTGGACACAGAGCTCCCAGCAGCTTCACTTTGTCCTGTTAATGCTTTATATCACATTGTGCAGTGAGGCCTGACCTGTGTTTTACTGCAGATCCTGCTCTGTCCAGGTTTGGCTCTTGTTTGGATGTTTGCCTCACAGAGCAGTCATCACTGAAATGTGTTTCTTGTTGTTAGCTGCACATTAGCGCCACTTTTAGTCTTAGGTAAGAGACGTCTCTTATGTCTGCTAAAAGTCTTCACTCTTTCAAAAGTATTTTGAGTAATGCGTAAAACACCATTATCTTTTAAGGTGAAATGTTGCTATTGGCAACACGGGGCACAGCACCAGAGAAAAGCCCTTTGTTTTTGAGTCTGGACAAACGCTGTACCAGGCTTGTGTTTTATTCAGGTCTCAAAGTGGATTCTCATGCAGCATAACTGATTAGATTTCTGTTAATTTTGTCGACCAATAACATTTAGTACGAACAAGAATAAAGCCCACACAATTTGGCAGAACAGGCTATAATTTTCAGTTTTTAGTCTTTTCAAATTGATTACAGCTATGCGTGGAGCAAGAAATGATTAGTTTTCCACCAGAACAAAGATGGATTCAGACCTTTCTGCAACGAGATCATCATTTTCCACAGTTCACTTGGTAATATGAAGGTTCACTGTGCAACTTTTGATGTTGCTTTGCCTGGAATGTTACACAGTACAGCATTAACCTTATCTATCTCTATGGAGACAAGCAGATGACCTCCCCAGACCAAGTTACAGGTCAGATCTGTGAGGGCGATCCCTTTTTAAGCAATATAGACATGTGTAATTGAATAAATGCAAAATAGAAAAGGTCAAAATGCTGAAACAAACCATACTTTATGTATGAAAATATGTGGCATTCTGTTTCCATTTAGTTTTCCTGGAGTCTAAACGCAAGTCACCTTGAGTTGCACAAGCTGTGAGTTGTTTAGAATAACAGGCCTAGCCCACACTATCATTTGCTGCTTGATAAAACACTCGAGACAAAGAACCCTGCTGACCATAAATGCAGAGAAGCAAAGACTGCAAACCGACATTAAGGCCACTCTGGTGTCGATCACAGAAGAGTGAGGAAAATGTTAAATGTCTGTGGTGGAGTGAGCGCTTTAAAGTGGGCAGCGGGGGATCAGAACAAGCACAAGAACAAGAGGAGGGAAGAGATGTGTAATTTATGCTTCTTTGTGTTCTGAAGGTAGAGTTGAAAGGAAAGTGTGAAATGATTTGTTTTAGTTAATTGAGTTTTTTATTATTACGCTTTTCGATAAGTGTAAAAATGAAAAGTGGAAATAAAAGATTGCTAGGTTGGGTATTGGGCGGCACCGTTTTGGAAATGATTGCAATATCTGAGTATACTTTGTGACAAATATGTTCATCCCTTAATGTATTAAGCCAAAAAGTCAAAAATAAAAACTAAAAACAAAGACAAAACAAAGTCTAAATCAAGGCTAATTTAGACTAAAAACAGGGAAATCAGTTTGTTTCATCATAAGTTAAGAATATTCATCTTGTCTTCTTTAATTAGATAGTTTTGTTGTTTCTTCCGTATCAGAGCAATAGGTAAGAGATGATGTAATTACGTTGACATGTTTCGGCGTGGTCAAGCTGACGGACAGGTTGACGGACAGGTTGACGGACAGGTTGACGGACAGGGTGACCACGCCCCCTGCTGGTTGTTTTTGGAGAAGTGTGTCCAATGTGCAGGAAACTTGGAAAGCTCCTTCGTCTCGATTAGTTGTGCAGGATCCCCGTTTCCTTGCTTCTGCTTAATCGTCCTGCAGTCTCTTTTTTGCATTCCTTCTTGTGTTCATTTTTTGTGGTGCTGAAAGTTTTACCGTTTCTCCAATGTATATTTTGTCACATGATTTGCATGGTATTTCATAAATCAACCTGATGAGATTAAGACAAGTCACACAGACCATCGTGTCAAGTTACCGGCAAAACAAGTCAAGGCTATTTCATCCTCTCTTATATTGTCTGATATAGAAGAAACAACTAAACTAAACTGTTTCCTCATTTTCATTTAAAAAACCCTGTACATTCCTTTCAGACCTTGGTTTTATTGTGATATATTTAGTTTGTTGCTATATTGATTATTGCATATATCGATATATTTTGCAGCCCTTGTCAAGGACACAGTTTGACTTCAATTTCATCATTTCCTCGTTGGTAGGTGAAAACAACTGTCTTTGATTAGATGGACATGTTTATTTTTCAGTATTTGAGGTACTGGCAGTATTGGAGTTTGGAGGTTCAGCTTGGTGTGTGGTTGGTGTAAACAGCTCACCTGCTGCGCTCAGGAACAGGCTCACACCGTCATTCAGAGAAAATACAGCAGGACTTTGCTGCAGGGGGAAACAGAAGCTGAAATGAACTGAAGAGAGAGCTTTACACAGCTGTAAGAATATGTGTTGTAGTTATTAAAAGATTGGATTTATAAACTGTCTATTGTCTCCTTAGAAATGCACAACTTTATTTATCCACTAACATTGAATTACATTTTCGGTTTTGGATTTTCACAGCTCTAATCTGTGTGACTCATCCCTTGTTCTCACGACATTAACATTCACATGCCTTAATTTTCGGCTCGTGCACAGTTTCAAAACAGCTTTTTCAGACGGCGAAGTGAAACTAGAGCAGACCATCAAAGCAGAGCCAATCAGAGCACTGCATTCAGCCCTGACTTCCGGGTTGATGAGACATAAAATACTTTATTATTAGATGCAGACTGCGCACAGGAGTTTCATTTTTGTCACAATGTGCTGCTTTTACAAGATCCTGTAAACTTTGGTGAAAAACACAGTAAAAAGCCAGTTTTCCCCGGCTTTAAAAGTGTACGTCGTAACTTCTCTGGGTACGCCACATGCTTGTGTCCATGGATATGTTTTGCTTTGTCTACAATATTCCACTGTATGGCATTAAACTGGGTCAAGTTACAAGTCAGATCTGTGGAAAGGGGACCCTGATCACATTAAGTATGTTTTAAGATTTTTGTTAGCATTAAAACACTTATAAATGCAAGATAGATTGATTTAATGTCATTCTGTGGAACATGGAGACAAGAAGGTGGCGGACCTCCCCACCAGAAAGGTTACATAGTGCATCTTTAATTGTTACCTATGAGTAGGGATGTCAAGATTAACCAGTTTTTCAATAATTGTGATTATTTGGTTATTTGCGGGGGTTTTAGAGGCCATGGAAAACCAGAGAAATGTCTCAAACGCAGCCAGAACGCAGTGTGACCCTCCATGAGTGAGATGAAAGACAGAAGGAACGACAGCACTTCAGGAGTTGCATCTACCAAAAAAACCCCAAAAAAAAACGCAGTGTGGGATCCTAAATTAAAATCCTAAATTTACAAAATCTGTCAGTGACAGACTTCGGGACAATCATCCGTCACAGTTTGCCCAAGTAAAAAAAGTGACTAAACAATACAATTATAATTCAATCATTTAAAAAGTGTCTGTTATATTGTAACAATATCCAAAATTAAGTTAAATATTAACATTAACAACAGTTGAAGTCTTGATAAAATATTTGAAAAAGACAAAAGAAAATTTTATTACTTTGTTTATTTTCATTACTGATAATCGCAAATAATCGTAAAGTTGTGCTTTTTTTCCCCTCACAATAATCATGACTCTAAAATTATATATCTTGACACTTGAAATGCATTTGTCTCAAAAACAGTTGATCATTTGTTCCTGTTGGAGTCGACATTCCCATTGACGTGACAATCGACAATGTTTTAGATTTGCAGCCTAACATTGTTCCTGCAGCTTGTACCTGAAAATAGAAGAAACGAAACCGATTAAACAACTTGAGACATTAGCAAGTAAATTTGCAGTGCCTTCAGGTGATGTTTAACAAGGCGGAGATCATTTTGAGATCACATTTATAGGGCAGAATTTTTAGTTAAAATTACATTTGTAGATTGCCACTGTGCATCATTTCTCAAGCGGAGCGTCCAGGAGGCCACGGGCAGCACAAGAGGGAAAATTGGGGTTTATGTAAATTAGTCAGGGAAAAGGAAAGAAATACATTAGTTCATTGCTCTACAAACGCAATTTATCTTCATTTTCCGCCCAATATGAAAAAAGTTCTCCAGACGTGAAAATATGGGAAGAATATGCTGCCTACGGGTCTCCAGGGAAAGAGGAGAGAGATAAATGAATTTAGCGGGGATTTTTCCCCAAGCTCATACTGCATTAGACCTATTGTGCAAAAGATTTTGTCAAGCGTGAAAAACCATTGTTAAAGATGCACTGTTTAAGTTTTCTGATGGAAGGGGTACAGTATCGGCTCGGCTCTGTGGAATTATGAACGCTCGGTCTTGAATGTTCCACAGTATTGCATTCAGTGTATAAACTATAGACGTATAAAAAGGCTATCAAGTAGATTTTTTTTGCTTTTACTTTACTGAAGTACATTTTACTCTCACTTTTTAATTGTGCACACCTGAGTGTTTATGCTATTGTTTGAGACCAGTACATTTCTGTATATAGTCTTAGTCTATCTATCTTAGTCTATTTTATTCTTAATCTTATGCATGCCTCTTTTATATATTTTATTATATTTTATTCATTGTTTTATGTTGCACCTTACGCCAAAGTAAGTTCTTATGTTTGTGAATTTTGATCACTGACAATGGCAATAAACCAATTCTGATTCTGAGCTGATATGGTCAAAAGGGTTTATTTTTGGCTCATTCAAGTATATTCAAATACATTCAAATATTGAATTCTTTATCAAGTTCTTAAATAGGTCTCAAAATCTGTGGTACAGCTTTAAGTTGATTTTTTTACATTTAGGATGCTTAATGTTTACCTAAATGTTCTTTTCCTGTATCTGTACTTTTACTTAAATAACGAGAATGAAAAAATCCTTTCATATTTCTTCCACCACTGATTCATTTAACACATCTCAGTAGTAAAGCACGTTGTCCGAGGTATTTTTGAGCAATAAAAACACCCGTTATGAACTAAATGCTTAATAGAAACGTTAAACGCCACAGAATCTTATAAATACATATACCACTAACCAGTCATTGTATAAGGGCCCAGGAGGAACTATTTTTAGCGGGGTGTCCAATTAGCATGAGCAAAGAAAGAGAAGCCACCCATGCACATTTGCACACAACTCAACGCAGTCTGCACATCCAAGATTATCACTGGAGTCTGACTCATCACCTCACATGTATACAAATGTAAGAGAAGAACGCCTCTTTGCCCATTCACTTCAAGTCAATCCAGTTAGTAAAACGGAGGCGGCCTTTGTTGTTCAGGGCCACAGAGGTTGTCAAACTGAACTGTGGCTATCAGAGTTAAAGCATCTCATTGCAGCTTATTTTGGACAGAATTTAAGTTTGGATGCATTTTCTAATAATCATATTTTAATGGCACAGTCCTACTCTCATCAGTCGGATACACTGGTAGTGAGTGAACGATTCATCAGAATAATCGTGCCTATAGTCGACTGTAAAGTATTCATAATCGTATTTGGTTAACTGTAAACTGCACTAAACAGACAGTAAAACATGTCAAAAGACATTTATAACAAAAATGGCAACAATATAAACTAAAAATGCAAAAAATAAATAAACTATGTTAGATCTTTATCGATATACACTTTATTTGTAAATTATTATCTATCAAGGAGCCTTCAGTCATCATACTATTTCAGTATTTAGTTGGTTAAAATGTATTTTGAAAAACTCACGATGTACGATAAAAATAATACTAATTGCTGATTAATTGACAACTAAAATAATCATTAATTGCACCCCTAATTAGGAGTGAGCATCATGTTCAAAGTCGGGAGGCAGGATAAATTGACAATTTAGTAAGTAAAAAATAAAGCTGCTGGATTGTAATCGAATTGGAATTGCAATTTGAAAAAAACGGCAACACGAGAAACATAATTTCCTCCGCAAACAATGAAATACCTTGTCTTATAAACGTTTTCTGAAATGTACGGGATTCTTGTAATAGTTTTGTATCGCTCATATTTCTCTCAAATGTTGAATTAAAACAATTAAAACAATCCAAATCTACTCACAATCTCCATGTTGATCAGAAAAAGCTGTTGGATATTTTTCTTCATTAAATTATTCACTTTACTGTATCCCCAAAATGGCAGTTGGTTGTCATTATCTATCAAAACATGTCTACGGAAGAAACCGTTTTAGTTTTGTTTTTCCCCTTCCTTTATACTGTAACTCACTGTGAATACTGGATAAGCACGATGAAAGTGCCTTAATTATATTTTGCCTGATGACAATTTAAAAGTATTTGTAGTTTGAAGTATAATCATCCATGTAGGTTTATTAATGTACGTACAATGCGCGTGGAGGACCTCATCAAAACTTCAAAAACATTCATTCACTGCCAGGCAAAGGACCATGACGCACCGCGGCAAAGAATGTAATTATTTGTCCCTCAGTGTAAAAGCAGATATGGGCTTTTTAATTGACTCAAAAGACACAATTATAAGGCGATATTTTCTAAGTCCTTGGGGCGATGAACCGCAAACAGTACAGGTCACTCAAAAACTAATTTACTTTCCAGAGATCATACTTTTACTTTTGGAGGAAACAATAAAAAAAATAAAAATAAAAAAATCTTGAATCAATGTAGCAGAGTATGGTTCTGTTGGTAATAGTTGTTGTAGGTAGTAAGAGTTGTTTTTCTAAGTGTATAATTGTTATAATAGTTGTTGCAGTAGTTGTAGGTGTAGTAGTATTTATTTTTGTTTGTGTCCTTGTAGGTGTAGTTGGCGTAGTAGTTGTTGTAGTAGTATTTGTGGATGTCGTTGTAGTTGTTGATGGTGTTGTTGTAGTAGTAGTAGCAGTAAGTTTCATAGGTGTTCTAGTTGTTGTAGGTAGTAAAAGTTGCTTTTGTTTGCGTATAATTGTTGTTGTTATAATAGTTGTTGCAGCTGTTGTAATCGGTGTAGCTGTTGTAGGTGTTGTAGTAGTTATTTTTGTTTGTGTCCTTGTATGTGTAGTTGGAGTAGTAGTTGTTGTAGTTTCTGTAAGTAGTTGATGAATTAGTAGTGGATGGTGTTGTAGTAGTAGCAGTAATAGTTGTATATGTGTTGTAGTTGTTGTAGGAGGTGTTGTTTTTGTAGGTATAGTAGTTGTTGTAGGTGTAATTGTTGTTTTTTATAGGTGTAGTAGTTATTTTTGGTGAAGGTGTAGTAGTTGTTGTAGAAGGTGTAGGAGTTGTTGAAGGTGTAGTTGTCATTTTTAGGCGTAGTAGTGGTTGTTGTTGTAGATATACCTGTAGTTTTTGTAAGTATAGCAATTGTTGTAGGTGTAGTTGTTGTTTTTAGGTGTAGTACTAGTTGTTGTAGATATAACTGTAGTTTTTGTAAATGTAGCCGTAGTTGTAGGTGTAGTTGTGTATAGCAGTTGTTGTAGGTGTGTTTTTTTTTTCTTGGTGTAGTGGTTATCGTTTTTTTAGGTAGTAGTTATTGCAGGTGTAGGTATAGTTTTGTAAGTGTAGCAGTTGTTGTAGATGTAGTTGTAGTTTTTGTAAGTGTAGCAGGTGTAGTAGTTGTTTTTTTTAGGTGTAGTAATCATTTTTTAGGTTTAGTGGTAGTTATTGTAGGTATAGGTATGGTTTTGCAGGTGTAGTAGTTGTTGTAGGTGTAGTTGTACTTTTTGTAAGTTTAGCAGGTGTAGTTGTTGTTTTTTTTTAACATGTAGTTGTAATCGTTTTTTTTTTTTTTTTTTTAATTTTATTTTTTCAAAACTTTCAGTACTTTATACATGTAATACTTTTAAACAATAATCGAAGCATACAAAGACATTAACAAGGAACATACAAAAACAAATAGCAAAACTAGGGTGTATAGTTATTCTCAGGTACATTCAACCGTTGGAGGATCAGATATACTCTGGCCGACTAAGAATAATATAAGATTTCCATTTCTGCCATGTTTTATCAAATTTAACCCTTTGAAGTCCATTTTGAAGTGTAATCCGTTCCATGACAAATATTGAATACACAATCTTATGCCAGTCATCTAGGGTTGGGGCTTCCGGCTTCAACCATTTTTTGGTAACAGCCTTCCGTGCTGCTAAACTTAACATGCCAAATAAAAGTTTAATCTCAGAGATTGTGTCCACAGAATATAAAAAACCAAAAAGCAATTCATCCCATTGTAAAGGTGTCTTCAAATTCAACATTGCCCTCAACTCAAGTTGCAGATTATTCCAAAAATTCTGTATCAAGGGGCAAGACCAGAACAGGTGGAAATGGTTAGCACCCTGAACCCCACAATTCCTCCAACAACTGGAAGATCCCGAATAATGACCGCTTTGTTCAGGTGTGATAAAATATCTGCTGAGGCACTTCCAGCCAAAGCATCTCCAAGAATTTGAACTAGAGAGTTTCCATTGGAGAGCACAGTACTTTAGCCAAACTTCATTAGACAACACAGTATTTGCTTCTCTTTCCCATTTTTGTTTAATATACTCTGTATTTGAAAGCTTCATTCCCTGAAAGTCCTTATATTGTCTAGAAATCAATTTCAGACCAGAGTCATCCTGATATGACTTAATAAATATATTCAATGTCGGAAATTGAAAAATGTTTTTATCCTTTGGCATAAAACCTTTTACATAGTGACGTATTTGTAAAAATCTAAAAAAAAAAAAAGGTTGTTATGTAACTGGTGTTGTCTTTGAATTGACTGAAAGTCTCTCATGGCTCCCCTATGGAAATATGTACAGTATGATGTTAGACCCTTCCCTGTCCAGTTTTTATACACTCCATCCCATCTATTTGGTGCAAAGTCAAGATCATTGGAAGCCCACCTCAATATTTTAATCTGTTCATGCAGGTTGTTCCTATTAATAAAATGTAACCAGAGTTTCAATGGTACATTGATCCACTGATTATCGTGTTGCATCTGTTTTTTAATAAGTCTTTTATCTCCAGCTCGGCCTGAATTGGATAATCATTAGAAATTCTCATTTCTTTTTCTTTCCATCTGGCTTCATAATCTGAATTACACCAACACACCAAAGTTCTAAATTGGGATGAGACATAATAATCCTTCAGGCAGGGCAAGGCAAGCCCACCTTTCTCCTTAGCCATCTGAAGTGTTTGTCTCCTCCTTGGCCTCCTCCTGCCAAATGAACTTGGAAATCAGTTTGTCCCATTTCA
Organism: Rhinogobius similis; assembly: GCA_019453435.1. Taxonomy (NCBI): domain Eukaryota; kingdom Metazoa; phylum Chordata; class Actinopteri; order Gobiiformes; family Gobiidae; genus Rhinogobius; species Rhinogobius similis. Next base: position 9,510,053 of record CM033627.1, on the reverse strand, counting down.
TAAATTGCTCGTCACTTAAAAATATTGGGAGAGTTTGGAACAAATACAACATCCTGGGCAGTATGTTCATTTTAACGGCTTCAACACGTGATTCGAAGCTAAAGATTGGAGTCAAATCCCATCGTCTGAAATCACTGTTCATTTTCTGACATAAAGGTTTGACATTTAGATCATAGAATTGTGATAAATCTTTTGGGACATAAACTCCAAGATCATTTATACAATCCAAATCCCACTTTAACTGGATTTTAGAAGTCAATAACTGATTAGGCTTGTGATTGAAACTAAGTAACTGTGTTTTAGAAATATTTAGTTTATAACCAGAGATTGAACCAAAATGATCCAGATATGAAAGAAGACTGAGAAAGGAGTCTGGATTTGTCAAATAAATTAAAACATCATCCGCGAATAGTGACATTTTATGTTCTTGGCCAAACATTTTTCCTCCAGTTATGTTATTATTTTGAATAATTCCCCGACTCAGAGCCTCAAAGACAGCAAAGCACAATGGACTGCTCGGGCCCTTGTCTATTTCCTGTCTCTAAGTTCAATGGTTTGGAAAGGGCTGCATTGACATTAATTCTCGCTTTTGGACATTTATAAAGTGCTTGAATTATTTGTATGAATGTTTGGTGAAATTTGAATTTTTCTAAAACTTTGTAAAGAAATTCCCAGTTGACACGATCAAATGCCTTTTCGGGGTCGAGGCTCATGAGGAACATTTTATCCTGATGTTTCACTACTTTATCAATTATGTGTAAAGTTCGATGAATATTATCCTGTGTCTGTTTTTAATGAAGCCAGTCTGGTCCAAACTTATAATGTGGGCTAAAATATTTTCTAGTCTTTTAGAAATAATATGTGTAAATATTTTATAATCTTGATTAAGCTTCACTAATGGACGATGCCACAATCAAGTTTATCCTTTCCCTCTTTAGGTTTTAGAGAAATGGACGCCTCGTTCCAAGATGGAGACTTTGTTCCAAATATTAAACATGATTGAATGTTGTGCTCATTATTGGAACAATAAGGTCCTTCATCTCCTTAAACCACTCGGACCTGGCGCCTTATTAATTTTATAACTAGATATGGCTTTTTTAATCTCAAGTTCGGTTATGGCTGAAGTCAAGAATTTATTTTGTTCTTCACTTACTTCTGTTAAATTAACTTTATCCAAAAAAGCATCCATATGATTAGCGTCTACTCTGGGTTGAGTGTACAAATGTCTATAAAATGTTAAGAATGCTTGTTGAATCTCTTCTAATTTGGAGACTACAGAGTTTGTTTGAGGATCCTTAATTTTATGAATTGTGTTTTCCAATTGTTGCTTTTTTAATTTAAAGCCAGTAGCTTTGCTGATTTCCGTCCTGCTTCATAATAACTTTACCGTAAAAAAGTCATTTTTTTCTTTATTTCACTTGAGAGAATTTCGTTAATTTCATTCTTTGTCTTATCAATTTCTGTTTTCAAACCTTGATTTAAATTTACTTTACGGAATTTTTCCAAATTCTTAACTGTGTTTGTAGCATTATTAGACGTTCATTCCTTTTCTTTTTTAGATTTGAGCTGTAGCCAATAATCTTTCCCCTTATGACTGCTTTCAATGCATCCCACACAATTATAGGCATAACTTCCTTATTATCATTTTCAGCTAAATAATTTTTAATATCTTCTCTAATTTGTTCCCTCATAGGGTGTAAAATGCTTGTATTTAACCTCCAGGAAGTATCTCTTTTTTCTTCACTTAATATTACGTCCATGTATACTGGGGTATGATCCGACAAATCCATAACTCCTGTTTTACAATTCACCGCTCGGTGTAAATCATTTAGAAATATAAAGAAATAGTCTAATCTGGAGTACAGATTGTGTGGATGTGAGAAAAATGTATAATCCCTTTGTGTTGGATTAAGTTCTCTCCAAACATCCAGGAGCCCAAGTTCTTTCATTGCCAATTTAAAATGTTTTGTCGACTTATTTGCGCTCTGTGTCTGTGGATTGGATGAATCTAAGGATGGGTTGATTCGGATGTTCAGATCACCTCCCAGTACCAGAACACCTTCTGCCTCTAAAGTAATTAGCTCAAAAACATGTTTATAAAATTTCCACTCCGATCCTGGGGGAGCATATACATTGATGACTGTAGTCAAAACACCCTGCAAATAACCCTTCACCAGTACATACCTCCCCTCAGTATCTCTTTTCTCTTGAATACACTCAAAGTTTAATCTATTAGAGATCAACGTAACGACACCCCTCTTTGAGCTTTGGGAGCAAGAAGAGGAAAATTGTTTAAATTTCCACTTTTTAAGTTTTTCATGCTCTGATTTAGGTAAATGTGTTTCCTGAAGTAGTGCCAGCTCAATTTCTTCCTTTTTCAACTTTGTCATAATTTTGCCCCTTTTAATAGGATTTCCCAAACCATTTACATTATAAGTTACCACTTTAATTGACTTGATACTCATATTCAGTCCTACCAATAGTGTCCTCCTGTAAACATAAAACATACACCCCTAGAAACAGAACAAATAACAAACATCAGAACAGATGTTAAAACACAAAAATCTAACAAAATGACTTCCAAAGAGTAGGCCACCATGTCGGCCCGGGGGAGGGAAAGGGCTACTCCGTCTTCTCGTGCAGGAGCGCCCTCTTCAGCCTGTAGGCTGTTACGTGAGTCTGCGGGGTCTTTTATCTTAGACGTAAATTACCCGACTACAAAGTAAATGCCTTATTTTGCCCTTATCATTAAAATGTATAACAAACAAAGGAATGAAAAATTCTGAAAACAAATCGGATTACTTACGGTGCTGAATAACAGATTACCACACTCTTAACAAGTCCAAAGATACAGTCTTACGCAGTGTCGTCCTGGCGTCGAAATGCCCGGAGCTTCTCCTTGATTCCCGGCATCTGAGTCGCGACGCCTTTCTTTCCCTTTCTTCCGCTTGTTTGCCACATTTGTTGCTTTATTTGTTCAAAGAGGGGGACAGGGTTTTTGACGATGTTGACTGACATTCCTCTCTTCACCATGTCCTCCGTCGCTTCTTGTGCGGAGTTGTACATCACCGTGCCATCGCCGTAATGCACCCTCAACCTGGCTGGGAAAGGCGTCTGAAATCGGATGTTTTTCTCACGAAGTGCTACCTTTGCTGCCGCGTACTCTTTACGCTTCCGCTGTACTTCTGGCGCATAATCGTTGTCCAGATAGATCTTTTTGCCTTGAAAATCAAAACCTCTCGCCTGCCATGCTCGTTTAAGAATATCCTCCTTTATCCGATAGCTTGCAAACTTGACCACAAAGGACCGCGGTGAGGCTCCGGCCGGGGGCTTTGGTCCAAGTGCGCGGTGCGCTCTCTCAATGTCCAGTGCAGTGGACGACGGAACTCCTAGGCCGTTTCTAAGCAGAGTTTCAACAAAGTTAATCACAGATGATGCGTTGTTCTCGGTCCCCTCAGTCACTCCATATATTCTGATATTCTCCGCCAGAAACGCCCTTCTAGATCCATTAGTTTGGATTCAACCTGAGTGTGGCGTTTTGTTAGCTCAATTAGCATCTCCTCTGTAGATTGGATGTGAGTTTCTGCGAACATTATCCGTTCCTCTGCTTCATCCATCCTGTTGCTGATACCGTTCATGTCCTCTCTCATTGCGTCTAGCTGCTCCTTGTTTTCCTTTCTAAAATCACGGAGCTCTGACAGAATTTGATCAAACTTGCTAACTCTTTCTTTGGTTTCGGCGTCATGTGGCATATCGTCCTCCATGTTGCTAGTGCTACTAGCTTGCGACAGAACTTCTTCCTCTTCTTCACTTCGTTCTAATGTTTGCGCAGCAGTTCTCCTGCTTTTTCTGGGCATTTCTGTCATATGTATGGTACCCTCCGTTTACTGAGCCAAGTTCTTGCAATTTCGAGTTCTATTAGGGTACATTTTCGAGTTTGTAGTCGGGAGCTCGTTCTTTAAGCTGCCATCGCTTCGTCCACGAGACCGGAAGTCTGTAATCGTTTTTTAGGTATAGTGGTAGTTATTGTGGATGTAGTTTTTGCAGGTGTAGTAATTGTTGTAGGTTTAGTTGTACTTTGTGTAGGTTTAGTTGTTGTAGTAGGTGTAGTTGTAGTTTTTGTTATTGTAGGTGGTGTAGTCCTTTTTTGTAGGCGTCGTAGTTGTAGGTGTCATTGTACTTTTTGTAGTATTAGTAGTTGTTGTAGGTGTAGTAACTGTTATTATAGGTGTAATAGTTGTTGTAGGTGTAGTAGTAGTTTTAGTAGGTGTTATAGTAGTAGTTGTAGGTTCAATAGTAGCAGTCATTGTAGTATCTATTATGGTTGCAGTACCTGTTTTATTAATAGTGGGATTTATCTTTTAATTACAAGTACCACTGCTATCTCTTTATGTAATTCATTAATGCAAAACCATACGTTGTTCAGAGCTTATGGCCTCTTTTCCTTCATATGTGTTTGGATTTAATTTCTGCTGGATTATACATGTACAGTTGTATAGCATTGGGACTATTTTTATTTGTAATAATTTCCATCTTGTGTTTGTGTACAAAGCTGTGCCCCGGAGTCAGCTTCACCGTCTTAAAGGGATTTGTGAAAGATTTAACATCAGCCATAGAAACAGTTTAGAGATGATTCGTATGCGCAGGCCAAGAACATAACCATTCCTGCGCCAAATCAGGAATGCAGCACGTGTTTTCATGTAATCGTAAATGTTTATGAGTTTTTATAGCACTGAGGGGGATGTAGCAATGTATTCAAGACATGTTCGAAATGAAAAATCAAGTTTATCCTTTTCTTCGATGCATCATCTTTACAACTTGCATGACATAAAAACGGCCTAAAATGGTTTACTTTCATTTCGATAATGTAATATATGTGATACATTATAAGCAAGGAAATGGGTAACTCTATTTTTTTGCTTATAATGTATCAGCGATCACAAATAAAGGTGCGCAGGTTGGTTGGAGGGAACGCCATTTGCTTGTCTCCATGGAGATGTTTTTTGTTTTGCCTGTGATGTCCAACAGTAACGTGAATCATAATTTTATGTTGTGGACTTTTAAAATCACAATATTGATCTAAAACGCCTTAATAAAATAAATGTGTTTGCCTTTGAGAAGGGACAGTTCAGCTTAAAAGTCAGTTACAGAGGTTTTTATTTGAAAAAGTACCTTGAAAAAACATGCATTCTATACATTTAGCATTTAGATAGATAATGTTAATGCCATACTGTGGAACATTCAATGCAATATTCCTCCACCAGAAAAGTTACACAGTGCATCTTTAAGTTAAATGTCTGGGACAAAATAATAACAATTACACAAATAACGATTACACAACACGATGGAGATTACACAATAACGATAACATGATAACAAATTTTGAAGTGTGATATATTGCTGAAGAGAATAGACGATAAACAATAAATAAATGAAACTTATTTAAGGTTATTCCTTCAAAATCTATTTACAACATTGTTAATCTAATTGAATTGTCAGAAGTTATTTGTTCACCCCTGAACTGATCAAATCGTATCGTAGTAGGTCAATACAGAAAAGCAACAACAAAACAAGTACCCACAATAATTATTGCCCTTAAAAGAATTGTTCCATCAAACATTTATTGAGCAATAAGTTGATATTGTAAAAACTGTGACAGCCTTAGTAATGGCCCATAAAGTCTTTGGTTTATTTGAAATCTTTCTATTCTTTTTGGCGTTATTTGACAGGACAGTTTGCGTCGTAAAATGGGGATAGAGAGTGGAGAGACTTGTTCATGTGCCACACTTTTCTAAAAATGTACCAATTGAATGACATATTCTGTATTCATCACATCGTAGTGGTAAATTCAACTTAAGACCCGAGGGCCAAATCAGGCCCTCCAAGGGATATGATACGGCCCTCAACCCATCATCCAAAAATATAGAAACTATTTTATGTCTGAGGTTTAGTCCTAGTTTAGTCCTAGTTCAGTCCTGGTTTAGTCCTGGTTTAGACCTGGTTTAGTCCTGGGATAGACCTGGTTTAGTCCTGGTTTAGTCCTAGTTCAGTCCTGGTTTAGTCCTGGTTTAGACCTGGTTTAGTCCTGGGATAGACCTGGTTTAGTCCTGGTTCAATCCTGGTTTAGACCTAGTTCAGTCCTGCTTTAGACCTGGGATAGAACTGGTTTAGACCTGGTTTAGTCCTGGGATAGACCTGGTTTAGTCCTGGTTTTGTCCTGGTTTAGACCTGGTTTAGTCCTGGTTTAGATCTGGTTTAGTCCTGGGATAGACCTGGTTTAGTCCTGGTTTAGACCTGGTTTAGACCTGGTTTAGTCCTGGTTCAATCCTGGTTTAGACCTGGTTCAGTCCTGCTTTAGACCTGGGATAGAACTGGTTTAGACCTGGTTTAGTCCTGTTTCAGTTCTGCAGATGTCATTACAACATTTCGTGTTACGTTGTTGTTTTTTTGTTTTTTGTTTTTTTGTATTTCTAAAGCGTTGGACACGTTTCAGAAAAAAACTGTCCTTTAGCGGAATAAATTTGAATAGTCCTGGTTTAGGAAGATGACTCGTATCAAAACATTATTCACATTTCTCTCAACCACAATATTTATCTCATTTATTTCTGCATTTACGTCTAAATCAAAGTCTACCCTTGTCTAAAGTTCCTGAAAGTTCTTCTTGTTCAGCTCCTCTTGTGCTCTGACCTGCTCTGACTCCAGAATCCGACGAGCTCATTAAAAAGACGCTGCGGTTTGTTCGCTCTGACAGTTCATAAAAGATTTCTCCGTTACTCGAGTTTGCGTTGTGTTTTGGGGGAATGGTTGTTCTTCCCTCCCGCCGTCAGCCCTCCTCGCGGTGCCCTGCTTTTGTCTGAGTGAGACGTCGAGATGGAGGCAGTTCTGACACTTTATCATCGTTGCACCTGTCATGGATTTGATTTGAAGCCAAGCAACTGTAACATGACAAGGAGCAGGTTTACAGTGTGCTGGAGTTTAATTCTAAACAGCTAGAAGGAAAAATATTTAGGTGGAATGCCGGGACAGAAAACAATGGATACAGATTTCTGCCTCATGAGCTGAAGAATGTGTCCTTAACTCTCTAGCAAATATGACAATAGTTCTTTAGATTTAATTCTTGTACATGAGTAAACATTTTTCCCCAATAAAGTAGTAAAATCAGCACTTTCTGTTCTGATTGGACTGCTCTACACTGCCTGCATCGAAGTATTTTATCAATTGTGCAAACCCTGAAGGAAGTGCCGTAAAGCAATGCTATGATTGATTGTCATCAGTGAACAAAATTCAAAGATAGGAACTTGCTTTGGAGTAAGGTGTACATATAACACTGGTGGACTGCTCCTCGTCCGCCTGGAGGAACTCTTTAAAGCCACCTCCCTCTTGAGTGGTTCTGGCTCCACAGTCCAAGTGGATGTCAGTCCTAGTTCATCTGCAGCCTGTCCGTCCGTGGGAGTAGGATCTCTCCTTCACTGTGGTTCTCCCCGAGGTTTCTACTTTTTCCCATGGGGTTTTTTGTAGTTTTTCCTCGCCGCGAAGGAGGGTCAAAGGACAGGGGCATTCTGGGACAGTTATCTGAACTGCTTTTACCTGTGGCCCATCGAGGCAACTGTTGTTGTGATTTTGGGCATTATAAAAATAAATTGATTTGATTTGATTTTGATAACAATGAATAAAATATCATACAAAAGGTTTCAGGGGTTGTCATCCGGACGCTGTTTGAAAGCTCGAGACGTTTCGACTTCTATCCAAAAGTCATTGTCAATCAGAGAGCTGGTCTGGGAACTCTGGCTTATATGCTACTCTGAGTATTGAGGGCCACGCCCACAGGGAGGAGTCACTGAACGCCTGTTTTTGTTTGGTAAATAGTTTGTTATGCCTAGTGTCTTCTGAACCTGTTAATGACCTGTCTTTGTTAGGTTAATAGTTGGCCCTGCCCAGTTTCACCTGAGGCTAATCTGTGATGACAGTCTTAGATCTATTGTTCTATTGATGATAACCCCTGAAACCTTTTCTACGATGAATCACGCCTGGACGAATGAGGGATTACATCGACCAATGAGTAAAATAGTAGCAAAATATATATCAAATCAAATCAAATCAATTTATTTTTATAATGCCCCAAATCACAACAACAGTTGCCTCGATGGGCCACAGGTAAAGCAGTTCAGATAACTATAATATATATAATATAAATAATATAAAAGAAGGAATGCATTAAATGAAGAAATAAAATAAAATAGAATAAAATACAGTAGTGCAAATTTGGCAGTGCAAAATAGCTCTTTTATAATATTATTGTTGAAGCGCAGGTGTTATAAAGTGTTCATGAGTCCAACGGCAGAGGGAAAGAAATTCTTCTTGTGGTGGGAGATAAATACAAATAGTCCATGTCCAGGTGAGAAGGGTCAGCTGTGATCGACCTGCTCCGAGTCCTGGAGACGCACAGGTCCTGGACAGAGGGAAGGCTGCAGCTCTCCTCAGCAGAGAGCACGATGCACTGTGGTCTCAGTATGTAGTCATCATTCTCTGCTTAATTCTTTTGTCTTAAAACAGTAGTTCTAAAGCCAACGTAAATACTAGTAATAATCCAAAAGGTTTAAGGGAGCTATAACTAGATAGAAATAAATTAGAGCTGTGTCTTGTGAAACTGGTTGATATTGTTTCAGTTATACAAACGGGATGGGCCAAAACTTAAAATAGATTTGTGGGTCTTGCTATGAATTTAAAATCTAAAGAGCGGTAACAGCAGCCAAATATTGGATATCGGCTCAAAAAATACATATCCACCCATCCCTGGTATAAACATACACCATTTATTTGTCTTGTTGGTAAATTTATGCACATATTTTCTTTTAGAAAGTAAGGATACAGATCAAATCAAATCAAATCAATTTATTTTTATAATGCCCAAAATCACAACAACAGTTGCCTCGATGGGCCACAGGTAAAAGCAGTTCAGATAACTGTCCCAGAATGCCCCTGTCCTTTGACCCTCCTTGTGGCGAGAAAAACTACAAAAAACCCCATGGGAAAAAGTAGAAACCTCGGGGAGAACCACAGTGAAGGAGAGATCCTACTCCCACGGACGGACAGGCTGCAGCTGAACTAGGACTGACATCCACTTGGACTGTGGAGCCAGAACCACTCAAGAGGGAGGTGGCTTTAAAGAGTTCCTCCAGGCGGACGAGGAGCAGTCCACCAGTGTAGAGAGATCCTCCAGCAGGAGATGAGGAACAGGCTTTAATTCCAATGAAGCGTCCGTATAGAGGTGCTAATGCAAGGAGCAGCAACTTCAAACATGAAAAAACTGCACAGTGCTAATGTCTAAAACTTTTTTTTTAAATTTAGACAATTAGCCTTCTTCAGATCATTTCTTTCTTTCTTTCTTTGGACGACAGTAAGCTTTGAATTCAGCAACAAATCACAAAAAAATGTATTTCTTTGGCTTTCAAACAACTGTCTTTCATTCCTAAACACACTGCGGTCTCCATCATCCTCATCATGTTGTTTTAATTCATGTTCCTCAACTTCTGCTCCATCTCCGCCACAGCAGCAGAACCATCAGACGCCTCAGTCTCTCGTTCATATTTATCTTATCCATAAAAGGTACATCTTGCTGCATAATATTAACAAATTCCACCCAATTTATGCACATTAAGAATGACTAATCGACAACAGGCTTTTCTTCACACTTGTACTTTAACGCTTCCAAATGCATAATTAACTTTGCCTAATTATATGGAAATATGTTCAAGATTTTCCCTGGAGAGCTGCCATAATGAATGAGATTTGGACGTCCACACAGTTTATGGACTAATGGACAGAAGTAATGATGTAGGTGGAGAAAGGATGGGTTAATTGAGGGATTTCTTGGACTTGGAGCTTATTCTTCTGGTCTTAGCTGTTTAAACAGTAATTTGAGTTCACTCGAGTGTGGACAAAGTGAATGGGTTTAGGGGAAGCAGAGGGTCACTCGTCGGGCCTTTGTGGAATGATGTAATTGGGGAAGAAATTATCAAAACGTCTGTGGAAGTTAAGAGAGCGTTCGAACATGTTTTGGATTAACAGGACTCATAATTGTCAAAAGTTATGGCCATATTTGTTCATTTTAGTTGGTTTTGTTGTTCTAAATGTGGTGGAGTTCAGTTTATACTTGGTTTGGTCCTGGTTTGCCACTTGATCAAAACTGGGACTAAACTAGGACTGAACCCAGAACTAAACCTGGACCAAACTAGGATTAGAACTGGACCAAACCAAGTCTACATCAGGACTAGACTCGGCTCAAAACTGGACCAAACTGGGGCCGAGTCAGGTACCATAAAGACTAAACCAAGTATTATTAAGCACTGGAAAAATGTTGGAAAATGAGCGAAGGGTTGAGTGAAGTTCAGATTTAGACATTGAATTGATGTTTTTGAATGTTTTTTTCTTAAGACCAAATAAACTACAAAATCCATAAAAGTCTCGATAAAGATGTTATTGTTTTGCCTCAAATTCTTCATAATGACGTTAAAATTCTGTTTCCTCCATGGAGAAGAGAAGGCCAGTTTATACATGTTACATACATGTTAAACTACATGCAACATAATGAACTGTTTTTAAATTTTTTAAGCAACAAAAACACCTGAAAGAAATATAGGTTTTCGAGCTGTAGCCGACTAAAGACATTCTTGGTCGACTAAAGACTGTTCTGTGCATCTTTTAGTCGACCAAAAGGTGACATAACATTGGCAAAAGTTCTCAGACCAATTAAGTATCTCTATGATTTGACCACAAGGTCCCAGAAGTTCACGTAATTACACATATTTGTACAGAAAAACAATGTTCTTAAGGTTAGGGTACACTTTATTGTCCCTTGTAAATTCGACTTATCTGTAAAAAGTAAGATTAAACCAACAATTCACTCCCAAACCTCCATATAACATCACATACCTTCTCCTTTCTGCTGTTGTGAATATAAATCCTTTGAAATCCGCTCAAAATAATTGCTCAACTAATATACATTTCGGTTACCCAAGACCCAAAACATCAACCGATCAATCAACCCGAATTATTTTTACGTCATACTATGGAACATTGCAGACAAAACAGGGAGAAATCTGCCAGTGCTTTGATTAAAAACCTCGTCCCTTTTTGCTTGGCACTGACATTGCTAATCCGTACCATGATCATCTTGAACAGCCATAAAAATAGCTCAATCTTTTGACCATTTTTAACCTTAATCATGTCAGACGCAGATGTGAAGTGCAGTTTCAGCCCATTTAGACGCAGTAAACAGCGCCTGAGAGGATTTTAAGTTGTCTTGAGTGTTGTTTGTTAGCAGTTAGCACCCGGCCCACAGCGGAGCAGCCCACAGGAAACTCCCACTCGTCCAGATGGCCTGTCTCCTCAGCACTGCCAAGACCAACCAAAGTGTTAGCTTGAATTACTGGATACTCGGGCTTCTCAGAAATGTGTTCCGATTCATCCTCATCAAAGTAACACGGTTGTTATTTAGGAGGTATAGTTGTTTTTCTTCATTTATATGTTTGCCGCGTTTGTTTTTGTTTCAATGCATTAACCGTTATTACAGATTGTAGACTAAAGCTTGCGCAAAACTAAAAGGTAAATGGATTAAATTGTCTTACTGGTAACTAGATATCGAATGCGGCGTGAAGAGACAGCTGTTTAGTGCTTTTTGGGTTCAATTCTGGCTCAAACTAATTGCTGTCTTTAGAGCTATTCACACAGGATTAGTTTTTACCTCGGTTCGTTGGTGAACTTTAAATTACCCCACGACGCTGGTGTTTTATTGTGAGCATTCGCACGGGATCAGCAATGTCAGCAATTCTCCTGTTTTTACCGGCTTTATTTTGGAAATGGCGGACTAGTTAACACATTTGATATGACAAGAAGCTGTTAATTCATCCATGTTGCAAGTGTTTCTTCTATTTTCAACTATTTTAGGTGAGCCTTGCTTGCAGAAGTCACGCCTCTACCAATTGGAAAATGAATGAAAAGTGACTGCACAATTGCGCTTTGAGAGGCTAGTCAAGCTTTGGTGTAGAATTAGTAGTTGCACAAGTACTAGATTAGCCTTTAGCATTGCGCCCGAAGACCCATCTCCAGATCTCTGCAAATCGAAATGATGTTTATAGATTTTGTTGGTGGTTGTACCTCATTTTTATTGTCTTAAAAACGTGAAAACAGAGCTAGTTCATATTTGCAGCGGTCCAGTGTCATTGCTCACTTCCGAAAGCGTCCCTTGCATCCTAATTATTCACCACGATAGGTTTATTACAGGGTTTCCGCAGGGCATTAAAAACATTAACAGTCATCAAATCTAAAAACTAGTTTGACAAAAAGTATTTATCCATCAGAACAATAGATATAAATGTAATAAATAAGAACCAATACTTTGAAACTAGTTTGAAATTTAACATCCCAGGTGTGTACTGGAGTTATTGAATCTTGATGTTAAAAACCAGGGTTCACAACATACACTTTCATACTTTAAATTTCATGTAAATTAGCTTTTTGAATTTTGTAAAAGATGTATTAGATTATCGTCATTTTGCTGCCCGATGGAATGTGTATTGTAATGTATTGTTTTGACATTGATTATGGCATTAAACATCTTGACATGTGGCATTAAAAAGTATTTCATTTGATTTGCTGAAACCTGCATTAACCCTGTTTTATTACGTGTGTTTCACAACTTTCAGGGGCCAGAGCAGGGTTTTACCGTCACAAAAAAACCTAACTAACAATAACTAACGTGCTAACAGCGGACCAGTGTTACTTGTGGTTTACAGAGGCATTCAGTTGTCTCATTTTGACCCTTATCATATATCTTTACTGGAACAAAACAGATTTTACTTTATTACAAGGAAAAAATCAAGTTCAGCCACTTTAACTGCATGTACAACTCCTGCAATATTTTCAACAGCACTTAATCGTATTAACTTCCTCTTTATGAAGCTTAACGATAAAGCTTACGATGACCTCTTACAATCCTTCTCTTTGTCACTGGTGCAGATTCAAAAGTTTTCCTTCGAGTAAAGAAAGTTCTTCACTCTACGTTTCAGAAACTCTTTGTTCCACTCTTTGATATTCCTTTTCACTTTATGTTCTTTGAGTCTGTACTTTTTTTAAACCTCAGATTTTCTTCTTTTCGTCCTCACGTTGTGTTCTCCTTAGTTTTCTTCTCCATTGCACTTGAACCCAGTCATTATCTGGTTCAGGCTGTGCAGAGGACGGAGTAAAGACGGCTCTGTCAGAACTGAGCTGGTTAATTGTTAGAATTAGGCTGCCGCAGTCCCACATAGTCAGAGTGCCACAGGGTTCAAGATGGCCGACACTTCTGGGGACACTTCTGAGTCGAGTGATGCTTAGACTGTTTGTGAACAAGTGGATGATGACAATAGTTGTGGACAGATTGGTTCGGGGATTAGAAAATGAGGATTCTGAAACAAAACAACCAAAACAATGTCTAAATAGGACCTTAATTCTGAAATATAGGACTAATTTGGCCCAAAAGTAACCTAAACCAGGACAAATAGGTTTAAACAATGACCAAATCAGTGCTAAACCAAGGATTAAGTGAATAAATAATGCCCAAAACAGTAAAAAATAAATATTGAAGCGTGTATCTAAAGTACTAAATCATGCATAACAATAGGGGTAACCCAAATATACAACCAGGACTAAAAAAAAAAAGTTACAATCAGGTCTAAACAATGAATAATTTAATAATAATCGGTTTTGTACCAGGACTAGAACAGTAGAAATTGAAAACTAAACCAGAAGTAAATGACTGAAAGAACTAAACCTGAACTCAGGATGTCAAGATAATCAATAAAATGTGAATTTTCCGGTCAAATTAAAATCGTGAGGGCTAGAAAACAATGATTGCGAGAATGTGAAGCAAAAGTGAGTCATTTCTGTTCAATCTAAACTCGAAACGAAAAAGTCAAACTATATGGAAGTGCTTTTTTTATTTGGGTGTTTATGTGACAAGTCAGAAAGTTTGATTTCTTAAAGCTAAAGAGAGGAAGCAAAGTCAAGTTAGAGTGCCAGTAATCTTAAAACCGTGATGTTTCTTCTCACAACAAGCGTGACATCCTTAACCTGGACAATATCCGTGGTCTAAACTTTTATCTATCTTTAAATTAAACTTTTGAAGTGAGAACTTGAAATGTAAACACCAGTTTCAGGTCAAGAGGCACTGATCTAACAGACCCCGCCTCTCTGTCATGAGCCTTAATCTGATATTGGGAACATACTGATGATGTCCATTTGTTGTGATGTGTGTCACTTTTCATAACGATGTCAATCATAACAGGCTTAATTTGGCATCTGACCGCCTCTGGGTAGTTCCAAAGTTTAGAAATGAACTGTGGACTGACTTCAATAAGACGCACAGCCTGTTTGGACTTATTATGTCATGGGAATGTAAACCAATTTCTGCCTGTCACGTATAAAGACGCAAGAAGGCAAAACAAAAAGGTATCAGGATTTTTTTTACCAGATTGTGAAATAAAATTATATTATACTATAATCGTTTGACACTTTTTCATTTAAAGCACACAAAACTCATCACCTCAAAACCATAATAAATGTACTGTATTACTGAGTTTAACAATTCTACGTGGTATATCAAAAGTAAACAGGAAAAAGAGAGAAATTGTTTTGTGAAGAATGGAGGCACATCCCAGTGGAGAAGCACAAAATATCATGTTTGGAAAGAATTGTGTTGGAAAAATGTGTCATTGTATTGTATTATTGACAGTGAAATACTGGAGAAAGTGTGGCTCATCACTATCATGTGTTTGGGGACTGTCTTCATAAATACTGGACTGAGATTAAACTCTATGTGACACTTTCTCATGTTTCTCTAATTATGATTTAGTTTGGTGGATTGCATCTGTGGTAAATATTTATAATAGTTTAAAATCCGAGGTTTGTAAAGAGATTTTGAAAAATAAAGTAAGTAGTAGGGCTGTAGTCGACTAAAGAAATTCTTGGTCGACTAAAGACCTGCCCTATCGACCGATTAGTCGACTAAAAGGGGGGCTGTAGCAAAAATATATCAAAACTATAAAGAATCTCCATGTATTTGAGTTCATGCTAAAACAAATATTTAAACATAAAAGTACTAGGAAACAGAGTATTTATATGTTAGACTCCAAAATTTTCAGCTCACTCACTCCACATCTTCTCATTTTTGCTACATATATAATTTTTCGACCGATTAATCGACAAAACGACTAAAGGATTACAGCCCTAGAAAGTAGTGCTAAGTTGAAATGATCATTCAACAAAATGAAGGCGTTATCAAGTATTATTTATTGTCAGTTTAGTAGTAGTGTGATTAGTAATTAGTTTTGGCCCTTGTTTACTGTATGGTTGCTAGGTAACAGTTGTGTATTTACCGCTACCTTTGGCACATCTGCTGCTCAACCAGGAAGTAACATTATAAACTTTATAAAAACTGTAAAACTGGGCACAAAAAGGCAAAATGTTTAGTAAAATCTTCAATATAATCAATGTTTTAGCGAAATGTGTACCTGTCATAAACACTGTAGACCAGGGGTGTCCAAACTTTTTCCATCGAGGGCCACATATTGAAATATATACCAAGCGGAGGGCCACAAATCAATCTCGAAACATTAAAAAAAGCTGCATTTATCTGATGTTTTAAGCGCTGCCACATCTACATTCAGTCTCAGTGCCTTAATATCAGGTCTGTATTGCACCAAAATGTTAGTTATTTAGGTTGTAATTGTAGAAAATCTGAAATGTGCTGTAAATAGTACTTATCAGGGCAATGTGGGCCAGTTCACCAGGAAGCCTAAGGGCCAAGAAAAATTGGTCTGCGGGCCGCTTTTGGCCCCCGGGCCTTAGTTTGGACATGCCTGCTGTAGACTGTCTACCGGTGTTTCATTTGACTTTAAAATAATGTGATGTTTAATGTAAAACTCCAACAATGGAAACAATAGATGGATAGCTCTGAAATGGACTTTTGGCTGCAGCAAAAAAGGCAATAAAATGGATGACAGAGACGGCACCGACTGTCAAGGACTGGACTGAAATAACTGATAAAGTGGAAACGCTTGAACTTGAATCTGGCTGTTCAATATAAGGCGGCAAGTGTAGAAAGGTTTGTTGTCAGAAAGAATTAAACAAAAAAGCCTTGGAACGACTTTAACTTAAGTGTCATTCATCACAGTAATCAATGTCAAAATGCTTTAGAGTGAACGCTAATCTTATTTCTTTTGCTGATTTACTATTCTACACATTTAATTGCAGCGTTATGGCACAATCCCTCTGTCTGTCGAGGATGTAAATTATTTGTTGTGAGCTACTGTAGAAAAGTTTAAACAGTTTTTTCTCCAAATGCAAGAAAACAAAATCACTACTTATAGTTCCAGACATTTTTTGCTTGAATGCAGCTCCCTCAGAAATAAACCTCACTTGAACCAGAACATTTAGTATTTCCCTTGATAGCCGTAGCCGAGTAAAAGGTTTTTGCAGTGAATGTGGGTTTCTGCTGCTGTCAGTGCAAATATCCCGGGATGTCAACAAACCTGGCAGTTTAAAATGCTTTAGACGCACTTCTCCACCGAACGGACCGCTGCAAAATCGGCTCAGAATCTGGACTATAGAACTAACGGGATTAAACTAATTTTGGATGAAATCAGGAATAAACTTGGACCAAGGATTAGAGACCAAACTCGTCTCTCGTGCAGGACTAAATCTCCACAAAAAACAAAGACTAGGAGGATTTAACCAGAACTAAATGTGGGCTAATTCTAGTGTACGCTAAACCAGGACTAATCCAGGACTAAACCAAGTCAAAACAGCTGCACAAGCACTAAATCCAAGACTAATCCAGGACTAAATGATGCATTAACCACCAGACTAAAACAGGACATTGCAAGAACAAAACCCGGACCAAACCAGGACCAAACCAGGACCAAACCAGGACCAAACCAGGACCAAATCAGGACCAAACCAGGACCAAACCAGGACCAAACCAATAGATGTACAAAGTCTAAACCCAGGGACTAAACAAGAACTAAACCATATGAACACCACCAGTCCAGAATAAACTAAATCAGGACTAAAACAGGATTTAATAACTCAGGTCCATTTATCTTGCTAATTTCCTCTCATCAACCCCTATTTTATCTTTAAAAACTTAATTATTTTCTGGTTCTACAACTGTAATTATCATAGAATACTTTATAGAAGCAAATAACCTGAACTCTCCATTATAATTTACACAATTTGAATCTCTTTTCTAAGAACCTCCTAAGAACCCAATTTGAGGCTGGGAATTACGTATTGTTCAATAGGAGGGCTGTGATTACACAATTTCCAAACGCTGAACTTGCCCCAAAAAGTGCAGGTTTATGTAGATTTGAATTAAATATAAACTCAACGTTCATGAAAACTTATAAACCAGAGCAAACAGATCAGAGCAGAGAAACATTGAGGTCAACTGCCTTTAATGTGATATTTTATGTGTTTGGTGACTATGGCAGGTACGAGATACTGTGTTATGTGTGGGGCTCCAACAAGTTAATCAATTAATCGCAACTAATCAATTATAGAAATGGTTGTCAACTAATTAAATAATCGTGTAATGGTTAACCGGTCTATACACAGACTCGGCGCTGAAAGTAGAGATTTTATTTCTAAAACGGAGCAGGAATGACACAAAAAACATACAGAAAACATGTAAATTGTGTGTTTTTGATTAAAATACTATAAATATTCTTCACCAGGATGTCGTTAAATGGCTTTATCTGCATAAAATTGAGAAAAATGCTCATATTCAAGGGTATTTCGCGTTCTAAACAACTAATCGATTAATTGATTACCAAAATAATCGCTGCAGCCCTAATTATGTGTTATCAAAAACAAACATCTGTAACTAACTGTTCAATTTAAATGACTAGCGATTGAAGGTTACAACTGACAGACAACATTTTAACATATATACAGTTATTAATAAATAGTCATGCTAACAGCGTAATAAAACAACCTACATTTGAATAATTGCAAGACGGATCATTTTAACATCCCATTTACTTTATCCATATCTAAATCATCTAAATCAAAGGACCGGGACATTTCCACATCCAGGACCAGAGCGAGGGCCATGTACAGTGAGGCTTTTAGAGACTTGCTCTGGCCTGGACCCTGAGGGTTTCATTTTAAATCAGGCAGCGTCTAAAGACCCCACGTGTCACACCACATCACGGACAAACGTGAGCAGAACAGCGCGTCCACAGTTTAGACTCTGATGGAAAAGCAGCATATGGAGATGAAATATTCACAATGGCACATCTGTGTACAGTAAGAGTCCAAATGAGGCTGGAGAGGCAGGCGGCCATTTTGGAAGCATCTTTGTGTGGGTTCACTTCTGTGTTTTTGAAAAATCTGGACATGGTAGACTCAATGATTTTTACTGTTTTGAAACCTGAAATACAGAACTAGTTCATTTGATCTCTTACTCTCATATCAACTCTACACATCAGTCACATGTATCTCTCATTCACAATGCAGCCCCAGCGTCATAAATATTCACTGCCATGATTTTATAAGCTCTTTTCATGAGTCTCTCAGTCCAGAGTGAGTCCCGGGTAAAACTAACAGACAGTAGCATGCTAAACAGCACATTTCCTGCTTCTCGAAGAATAAAACGTTATCAAATATATCCAGAGACAGTGCAGCGGTCTCATTTTCACACAATGTTTTTGCAATATATCTGTGCTGGAGCAACATAGATTTGACTTTATACGTCCAAAAAACGTATGTATTTCATGTAGACTACAGTTTGGAATTTTTGAACTGAGAGCCTCACAATGGGCTGTGCACGGAATTTCAGTTGGCTATTTATTTTTAAATGGCTAGCTCATTGTACAGTTGAGTGCTTCCTGTCCAAGTCAAGCTCAGGCAGTGAACAGTGAGCTGCGGGTGGGACAGTCCTAACACTAATGCTAATTTTGAAACATAATAAAGATACAAATTAAACAAATTAAACTAAAGACTGTAATGTAAATGTAATGTAAAGTAATCTATAAATAAAACAATCAGGTCGTCTTTGTGTTACATTTGTATTGGTTGTTTCTTTATATTTTATGTTTTAATAAAAGTGATCCATACTGCAAGAAAAGAAATATCAAGTGCTAAGGTTTAAGTGATTTCCTTTCTTTTCGTGTTTAAATTTAAAATCTAATTTTGACTCGATTTACCCTTTAAGTTTTTTATTGTGACATGGTTTTGTTGTCATTGAACTGAGCGTGTTTTTCTCTTCTTGAGCAGCCATGTTTGACTGAATATTCTGTGCAGCTTTGTTTCATTTAAAAAGTTTCAACACCAGTCAGTTCAGCGAATTCTTCAACTAATTTCAATCTCGTTCAGTTTGATGATGCAACAAATGCACCAAACTGGCAATTAGCAATAAACGCGAAACCCGACACGTTATGTTTTCAAAAATCGTGCTCATTTCCAAAGTCAGCGGAAGTAATTTCAAAGTTTGATGAGTATTGCACCTGAATAATAAGTTTAAGCTTTACTTTTTAAAATTTGTTTTCTTTTTCATTTCTTTCTTTGATCAAATCCTGGTCAAGACTCTTCTCATATAAACCTCATCTTCTACTCCATCGAATATGTCACTTTAGACTGAAGACATCACATAGATCTGAATGAATTCTTTGTGTATTGTAGGCTCACTTGTTACTCACCAATTTGTGTGCAAAAACCACTGGGTATTTATGATCTGTGCTCATTTGTTTTACATGAGAGAGTTAAGATTTTGTAATAATTTTGCAGCTCGGAGGGTTTTTCCTTTGTCCCTCTCGGCTCCTTCTGGTCTCCTCCTCCTAATTGTATCTCATTACACGCTCACATTAGACTCACAGATTGAGATCTGGTTTGGAAAAGAGGATTTGTCACCACGTCAAGGCATGGACTTTGGATAATGTTTAAATGCAATAAATGAAATGATGACAAAATAGAGCCATAACTAAAACTGACAAACTGACTCACATGTTTCAGAATGTTTTTGTCTCTTTTTGTCAAGTTTTTGTTGCTTTTAGTCACAGTTTTGTCACTTTACGATGCATTTTTGTCCGTTTTAGTCAAGTTTTTTTGCTTTTAGTTCTGGTTGTGTCTTTTTTGTTGCTTTTAGGCGGCTTTTTGTCACTTTAATTTGCTTTTTTGTTGTTTGTTTCACAACGTTTTAACAATTCTAACCAGGATATTTTGTTGTTTCTGGAGGAAATTATTGCACTTCAAAAATTGCAGCCTTACGATTGGTTAATTCATTCAAATTGTGATTTGGATTAATTGTGCAGCCCTTGTGTATTTCCATGTGGCTGTCCTGTACTGTTAAGTTTTTAGTGAATCAGTATTTGTAACAACTTTTTGAATGTGTGTTTGACTTGACTAGAAAATTAATTATTATTTTCTGTTTGACATTAAAAAGTTTTATCATAAAAATGTGGGATTTCTCTACATTTACTTTCCCTATTGTCCAGGTCTTTTCAGTATTGTGCTCCTACAAATAGGAATTCTTTCCATTCATTCATTTTCAACCATTTGTTTCCGTTAGAAGTCGCTGATGATTGGAGCCTAGTAACTTAGGGCCTTAGGCGGGTACAGCAGGGGCCACACAGGGTTCACACAGATAACCATTCACTCTCACATTCCTTCACTCGGGATGATTTAGAGCTGCCCTTTGACCTATCACATTTATGTCTTTGGACGATGGGAGGAACCCACATTAACACGGGGAGGACACTTAGACTCCGCCCAGAGAGATCATGTGATGTTGGTCCAGCTGGGGAATCAAACCCATGATCTTCTCTGTGTGCCCCGGCATTCTTTAACAGAAACTATTACATTTCTTCATGCTTATGGTTCATTTTGACAGCCTTCTTAAAGATTTGGAAATGCAATCATTGACCTGTGACCCTAATATTCTATTTTGTCTGTTTTATAAATGTCTGTCTTATATGAACTGTTTTGTTTATTCAGCTTCAGCTTTATTATTATCCCATGTGGGTGTTGTACTGCTGTGAAAAAGTGATTCAAATCTCAAAGGACTTTCTTGGTTAAAAGACTCAAATAAAGGTCTTACTTTCTCATTATGTCAGTGACACTGGCCTTAATCAACACTTTAACACATTTTTTGTTGTTTTTTAACAAAGATCACAAAAGATGCATGAATAAGTTACTTTATTGTACTCAACACACTCCACCTTTAGGTTATTCTACCATATTGCAGAGTAAAGCAGTTCAGTCAAGAACAAAATGGCTCTTAACTTTAAAAACTACCACTTCATGACGTCACAAGGTGGAGCAGAGCATTTTGAGTTTTGGAGATGTACACAGCCTAAAAGTGCAAAATTACTCAAACATATGTGAACGAAACAAAAAGCAACTTTTTTGACATAGTAACGACATTGTAACTTGGCTTAAAGTTCACTGGAGTCGATTTTGTGTCATATAGTACCTTTAAGTGTTTATTTCTGCTCTTTATTTATTACCGCTCATCATATTTACAATATTTGGAATAGCGTTTACTGGGATTTTGGGATCATTTCAATATTATAATTACCTTTTATGCATTTTTTTCTGGAACAATGTAACAGACATCAACATTTGTTATGGTGACAGGCCTAGATAAACAACTCTGCATTTCTTTCTCTCCCTCGTGGTGCACCGTTCTACTTCTCTTTCTCTGATTCTTTTCCTCTTCCTTCTGTCCTTGTCTCTCTCCGTCTTCACATATTGTTCATCCTCTCACATTGATCTCTCGAGTGCACAGGGCGGTCGAGCTGCACCCAATAACCTCCTTCTGCTCCCCCCCCCCCTCTTCTTCCAAACCTCACGCCTCCATTTTCACGTCCTCCTACATTTCCACCGCGGCCACGTGGGGCAAACTCGACTTGTTCTAACGAAGGGCAGAAAATAGCCTTAAAATATAAGTCCCGTCTTGTCCGAGGGGGAAGTGTGCGGCCAGAAGGGACCGTCTGAATCGAACACCTCGGTAAAAGTGTGAAGCAGCATGTTGGGCTGAGAGGGGGGCAGGGCGAGGGGAGAAGGGTGCACTAAATGGGGAACAAGGACAACTCGAGGGACTCTCACCAATTGTCACCACCGCTATACAGCCAAGGATTAATTTTCTTATCCTTGGGACCAGAGAGTTTGGATAAAAATAGATATAATGATGGAATATGACAAGGGCTAAGTCATGTTGTTTTGGGAACGTTTTTTTTTTACTATAAAAAAGATATGGCTCTTATTACTGATTATTTCATAATTCCAGATTATGTTTAAAATATAATGCTGGCTAAAGGCTAAGAGAATATTCATGAATAAAGTGTATTATTCATTGAGTTATTATTTGTTCAGTCAGTTCAGTCCAGATAACTATTAACAGTTTCTTTAAATAGTCAACAATAACGTTATTTGTTTTTGTCATTTAGTCACAATTATTCTACATTAAAGTGTTTTTGTGTATTTGTTTGTTAAAGCACTACCTGCTCTCTCTGAATATGTCACTGTTATTGTGTAAACAGGTTGTCTTTATCTTGATAAGCAACGCAATTGAATCACGGCCTCAACGTTTTGTGAAATATAAAATACTAACTGAAGTATATATACATATATATACAGGTCCTCAGTGCTTAGAGCACTCGTTCATCAGCCTGAAGGTTGGTGGTTCCATTCCCACTTGGAACAAGTTCTTTTGCTGTGTCCTTAGGCTAGACACTTCACCCACATTGCATTAGAGTGGAGTGTTTTAGGGACTTTGTTGAGCCTTAAAGCCCATGAAGTGTAAAGTATTACTCTGATTACAGCAGCCTGTGTCTTTGGTCCATCAGGTGCAGCCTGAGAATGAAAAGAGGAGCTTCTCTTTTCAGGTGACCCTGGTTTAGATCTTGTTCTGTCATAGACTTCATTTAGATGATGGTACTTGGAAAGACTTTGTCTTGGGTGGAACAAAAACCTCTATTCTACAAATTCCACTTTATCAAACCCTTATTCTTAACAAATGTTCAATACTTTAAGTTCAAGTGTATAAACCAGCAAACGTCAGCCGCCTACATATTGGTCTCTAAAGATCTTAAAAACGTTAAAATATCTATCTTTTTTGCATTTGTTAAAGGTGCATTGTGTAACATTTTCAGTGGAGGGTCCAGCACCTTCTTGTCTCCATAGAAATGTCATTGGTTTGTCTGGAATGTTCCACAGTAAACCTTCAAACCTAAACCTATCCATCTTGCATTTATTTAGTTGTTTTTATTGCTCAAATATGCCTTAAGAAACTTGCATTTTTACTGTGAGCGTCTCTCCACAGATCTGACCTGTAACCTGGCCTGGTGGTGTCACACATTTGTCTCCATAGAGATAGATATGTCTAATGTCATACAGCCAAAGTAATAACAGACAAGCTGGACCCAACACAGGGAAAGTTACACAGTGCACCTTTAAGTTTGCTCACACGACTATGAAATAAAATCATTTCCGTTTGCCTCGGGAAACAGAAAGTTAGAAATCATTTGTCTAAGAATAGTCTGACTGTGAGGTGCATAAGCCGTGTGTGGAGACCTGAATTGTCTCTCCTTTGGCCTGGAGCTGTGTGGTATCTGAATCTCTCTCGCTGGCGTTGCTTTCATTACTCACTCGAATCGTGCCCCGAGAGGAGAAAGGGGGGAGTGTCGCAGTTGGCAAGAGCACAAGACTCTCTCAATCTTTGAATCATCTCAAGATTATCGAACTGTTAAGGTGGAGCACGGACTCTTTGCTCAATTAATCCCATTAGTCTCGGTGTAATTTGCAGACGCTCCTTTAAAATGTCTTTCCAGTTTCTTGATTAAATATAATAAGGACGTTAGAACTGTGAAGGAGATACAGTTACAGCTGATGATTTCACGTAGATAAATGAACTGTCAGCACCACAGAAATGTCTTCATGATGCTCTTTCTGATGCTGTCCTGAGAAATTCATGAGTTTGGAGTTAAAGAACAGTTGCTATAAACAATTCCAAACAAAAAGATTAATTGTCAAGTTAATTCATCCTCAAAAGGCATCCACAACACAGTAATTAGCAGAAAATAAATTGGGCAGATTGAACAGTTTCTGAAATATATTTACGATTAGATTTTATTATTATTCCATTAATGGCAGCACTTACAAATTGATGAATGTGATCATTCAAATTGCAATTCTGACTAAACAAAATTACATTTTCAATGTAACTCAAATTTTAAAGTCACCATAATTTGAATAAAGCTAAATAATTAACAAAGTTAACTTAAGCAACTTTTTCTTTTAACTAATTCACTTATTTAATTCATAAAATATAAAACACAATCACTTTGTAAAAAATGAATGAAAAGGAGCAGAGATGTCTTTGGAGTTTAATCCTGGATGAGCTGAAAGAAGTGTAATCTTATGTTATCCACAATACATTTCCAATTAAAGAACAAATTAAAGTGCATATAACAGGTTAGACTACACATTTCCCAAAAACATAGTGAAAATTATTATATTCAAGGTTTTACCATACATTTTTGCCGATTTGTCCCCAATTTTACAGTTTTTGTCAAGTTTCCTGGTTGAACATGAGCAGCAGATATGATGGGTAGAAATCAACTGTTACCTAGCAACCATTCTGTAAACAAGGGCCAAAATCCATATAAACAATAGTTTTGATATACATAACAAAATAACACCTTTATTTTGTTTAAGATCGTTTAAACTGTCAGAAAATCGTGTCAGTTGCTGTAAATAGTCTTTTCGACGATTGATGACATCACAGAGGACTTCTGTTTTCAGCTCTACTTCCTGTAATTTTAAACTTCTATTTTTCAAACTTTTTTCACAAACTACAACTTCACAGATGCAAAACTATGAAAAATACTTACCACAGGTGCCCTCCCACCAAACTACATCATAAATAGAAAAACATGAGAACCTGTCAGTATGGACTTTAATGCTCTTCTTTCTGCAATAACTCAATTTCTTGTTTCATACCTACTTAACATTAGGAAGAGTGTGATATATTTGTAGAACGTCTGTGCGCATGAACTGCAGTGACGAGGAGGAGATGGAGACGTTGAAGAGGATGAGTGTTCTACTGCTGCAGGGGAGCTGTAGCTGAAAAGGCAGGATATTTCAGTGCATTTCTATAAATACAGTAGCTTTATGGTGATTGGTGGAGATGCAAAGGCAGCAGACAGTGACAGACACACGACGAGTGGAAACACCGTCTTCTCCTGTTTGACTTCGCCGTTGCTTAAACCAGCACTTTTAAACCGTGTTCTCGAGCGCCTGCACTTACGCGCTCATTTGTAGCCTCGCTAATGTCGCGTGGTTCCCCGTGCAGTGATTTAGTGCGCTAATTTGGCTTTTCCTCGTCTGCTCAGCCCGGGTTTTGTAGAGCCGTTTCTCAGAGTAGCTCTTTGAATCTGTTGGGTCCAGCTGCGCCTTATATGTTACCCAGACTAATGAACCAACAGGAGGGAAGCCATATTAAAACTCTGGCCTTTCTTCCTGAATAAATTGTGTAAATGTGCTGGGCTGTTTTGGGGTACAATGGTGCAGCTGTGGTAATGGTAACAGAAACGTCTACGGGGTACGTGTTGGTTGCTAATGAAGATTTAATTTACATCCTAGTTTTGTGATCGCTGTGGACGTCAAGTACTTTAAAGAAATGCATGGATTTTCACTTCTGTAATTTCAACAATTAATAATACTTTGTCATGTTAAGTTGAGGAATACGTTATTATATATACTCTTACAAAACAGTACATTTTAACTATGTAATACTGCAAGTTTGTCACGATAATTACTACATCGTCTTATCGTTCTATATATCATTGAAAAAAAAAATATTTTGGGTTCAATATTTTTTGTCTGTGTTTTCTTTGCAATTTGGGGAACTTTTTTCTGTCTTTTGATCAAATTTAAGTTTTGAATAATGAAATTAGTTACTTTTATGACTCATTATTGACCCCAACTGAATAGAAAAGGGTTTAATTTTACTATTTATTTATTGGAGCTCATATTTTTAATGATATGGCACCGTTTTTTGGGGGGATTCTCTTGCTGTCAGTGGCAAAAAAAAAAAAAATTGAAATCCAATATTATGATATTTTCTGTAATATATCACACTTCAAAATTTGTCATGGCAGGCCTAATTGTAATCTTGAAAAGGTTACTCAGAGCAAATTTAAGATTTATCCCCAAGTCAATGTAGTACAACTGAAATTACATATTTATAAAGAGTTTTTAGTTGTGTAGTTTGTTTTCTTTTGAGCTTAAACAGTCTGATCCTTCAAACATCTTCTAAATCATCTTCTAAAATTGTGATACGAGTGTGTGAATTGTCTTTTTCCTTTATATAAGGTTATTTTTTCAGACCAGACGTTTTTTATTCCTGACAGTTCCGACTGTTGACTTGCAATCTTCTTCAGCTGTCGTGTGATGTTGTTGTGGCGTATGTTTTCAGCTGATTTACACTGGTTTTGGCGCTGTAGAAGCAGGACCACAGCGCCATCTGCAGTCCGACTTCTTCAGAGCAGTATCCCAGGTGTGTGAGAGTAGAAACCCCCCCTCGTCCCGGTTTATCGTCCATTGGTGGATGAAAAAAAAAATGCTTTAAAAAAAATAAATTAACAGAAGAGAAAATGAACCTCATCAAACTTTTCCTTTTTCTCCTCTTTCCAATTTTAAAATTACAATACAGAAGATGTCTCATTCTGACCTTTTCATATATTTATTTGATTGGTTTTAACTATTTTCACTTTGCGTTCTTCTGCACATTAGTCTTGCGTGATGAAATTGCAGACTTGGTTCAAAACGCAATCCTCTGAGGCAGCACTTTGAGTCTATGTTCAGTTCTTCTACATTGAAAAGTTAGTTAAGTCTCTCAATGTCTAACAAAACAAGGAAAAACCCATTTATTCAATATATACAGCCTGCAAAATCACTACAGCGCTGAGCAACTCAGTCTGATTTCAGTTGTTGAAGCCACTGTTTTCCAATCTTTGTTGAGTCATGGCACTCTTTTTTGGGTGAAAATATTTTGTGGCACATTCGCTGCAAAAATAATACCAAATCACACCTTTTAGCGGAAAATAATGGTATATAATGCAGCAAATACAGTTCATGCTTCTAAAACTGGCAACGGTGACTATATTTTTGCTTTCTTTTTTTAATTAGAAGTTGGCTCAGGATGCTCCAAAATGGTAAATTATTCAGTCATTAACAGTTTGTAACACAAATCTGGCAGAAGCTCGAGGCACTCGTGTTCCGCGGCACACTGGTTGAAAATCAATGGTTTAAGCGATGCAGAAAATAAAATAAAATAAGTTTACCCCACAGTTTATGGTATTTTGTGTTTGTTTTATGACAAAGGGGAGTCTTTGTCATAAAACTAACGAGGAGAATACTCTAGGGATGTCTAGTTTATTTGTTGAGCACAAAGTAATTAAAGTCTATTCTGAACAAGAAGGGCACAATAACACAGTACAAACAAATCCAAAAAACATAAAATCCTTTCAGTCATTTCAGTCAATTCTCTGATGTTTCCACGGCAGAGAAACAGACAGCTGGAGAGGTCGTTCTGACAGTCACTTCCCAGGAGGCCGTGGCTGTTACATTTTCACATCCAGCTCCATAAATTCAGGTCAGAAGCTCTTTACCAACAATTGCTTTAGTCATTTATGTATTTTCATATGTCTCTGCCTAATGGACTGGCACAGCGAAGTGTACGGAGAATATATCTAACGTAAACATGCCGCGTTAGATCTTATGTGGTCATACATATTGAAAAAGGGCATTGGAAGGACAAGCTGCAGTGAAAACTTACCAATGAGTCATCTTAATGGAGATGTTCATATGCAGCGAAATATGGCTGCTCCTTTTCTAGTCAGACTCGTATCTAATGTTTTTCGCTCTGGCAGCAGAATTTTGAGGAAAAAAAAGAATTCAAGTAATTCAATCGGTTGTGATTTATGTTTTCAAATCATGATCATTCAGTTCACATTTAAAGTGGACATATTATGCATTCTTGTGGATTTAACTGACTTTTAAACATGGCTTTGGTCACTTAGGCATTTGTGTTCTCATTTTCTAACTTAAAAATAACGTCTACATTTGTAAAACACATTTTTAAAACTACTCTTCTGTTTCAAACGCAATATGTTCTGTCAGCTGTGGGAATGAACAATGAAATCAATCAATAAATAAAGTCATTTGTCAACTTGAATGCTAAGCCCGGTGATGGTTTATGGAGTAACACATCTGTGCAAAGACACTTTTAGATTTCTGATCAGTGACGTAACTATTTGTGAAAAGTAGATACAAGTGGTTTCGGAGCACTTGGGCCAAGACAACCTCGCAAATAGGATTAATGAAACGAGCGTGAATGAAGCGAAACACAACCCCTCCAGGTTTTTGTTGAGGGAACAACATGGATAAAAGCTACAGCTATGGCAATTTTTAGTTTTTAATTTTGGTTTTATTTTTGGTTTAAGGACAGAAAGATAATGAGTTCATCTGTGTGTGGTCCCAAAGTCTGTGTCAGTGATAAATGTGAGTGCAGCTGCAGTGTTCCTGTTGTTTATCTGGTTTTCTACAACAGGTTACATTTTCTCTTGTCAGGTACAAACTAAATATTTCTCAGAGTTGTACATTTTAGTTGCGTTTTGAGCTTTGACAGGAGAAAATGCCATCACTCATCATTGACTCTCATGCGTTTTTCCCACTCAGTGTTAATATTCAGTGATTTATTTTAGTCAGACAACTTTTTTTTGTGATGTTAGACGTACAGTTGATGGACAGTCAATAAATAGGTCGAAGGAAGACCATAAATGTAGAGGAGAACATGAAGATTGTGTGAGAAAAATGGATGTAGAGCAGGGGTTCTTAACCTTTTTTACCTTGAGGCCCGACTTTTTCTGTCTAAAGTAACTCGAGGCCCAATCTCATATTAAATGTATTATATTTTAGTGATCGTGCGGCCCTCAAGGAGGTCCTCGCGGCCCTACTTTGAGCCCCGGCCCTATGGTTAAGAATCACTGATGTAGAGGAAGGTCAGACGGTTGATGATTGATATTGATTCAACATGTAATTTTTATACAATACTGCCACTACTCTTTGCCCTTCTTAGAGCACTACACATATTAATTACCTCATGATTACACCCTAAGTGGATCAGCGAGGCTTTACATGGTCATCGTGTGTCTTTAATCTCCTCTGTCGGCTCCAGGGAAACGACAGAAGACAGTAGACACAGATTAACTGTCCTGTCATTGTCAAACCGTGGCTCCAGGCGCTGATGTTTTAATTATAACGCCAGTAATATGTTCCCGTTCCTCGCTCGATCTCTATCTCTAGGTCCGGATTCGTCTTTCCATGATCCGCCAATCAGAGCCGAGCAGAGCAGGCTAGTGTTCCTGTGTCATTTGTCTTTTTGCATGAGTGAAGCTGTGAAAGTGCAAAGATAGCATCAGATTAGATGATGCAATGATAATATGTTAATATTCGAGTTCAAGAGTTCATGGGAGTTTTCTTCTTCTGGTGTATTTTCAACACATCTATCCATTATACTTTATTTTTTATCATAACTAAATGTTGTTGATCTTTCTAGTTATGTTTTCTGTAGATTAGGATCTGTGATGAGCACATTTTCTTCTTTGGTCGTTCATAATACCACCACATCTCTCAAGTCTTGATTTGACATTTGAAGGAGGTTTTTTGCTTCCGGCCAAGGCCGACCACTTTTCCTTTACAAAGTCGTCTTATCGAGATAGAAAAATTTCAAACTCTATTCCAGTACTAAAGAATATTGATTCTCAGTACCAATTGATGATAATGATAATAATTAAAATGGTCTTAAACAACAGACTGACATTTTCAGTACAATGTAATATTTAGTTCTTCATTAATCATTGTGGTCTTGTTCACATTATGATGAAGCTCTTATGATAAAGTTCTAAAACTATTAAGGAAAGATCGCATTTTGTCTTCAGTTGGCTCCAATCGAACAACATGACCTTCCTATGTCCAGCTCTATTTACAGTTTATAATAAAGACATGTAGCCCTGATCTCTGCATGTTTAGCCAATCAGGGACACACATGGTCAGTTTGTGTCAAAACAAACATGGCTGCTTACCAAGAAAAAGGAAAGAAAAATAAATGATATAAAGGATGTCAAACGTTGAGGACTTTTGCAGAATCCATGTCTGAAGCCCCCAATGATGTTAATCTGAGGTGCAGTTTCATTTTGTTCTGGGGTGCACGGTGGCAGAGCGGCTAGAGCTTCTGCCTCTCAATAAGGAGATCGTGGGTTTGAATCCCAGACCACCCCAACATCGTGGTTTCGAATTCCGAACCACCCTAACATCACACGATCTCTCTGGGTGGAGTCTGCATGTCCTCCTCGTGTTACCGTGGGTTCTCTCCGGGTTCTCCGGCTCCTCCCACCGTCCAAAGACATGACTGTGTAGGTTAATTGAGAACTCTAAATTGTCCCTAGTGAATGAACGTGAGAGTGAATGGTTGTCTGTCCTTGTCTGTCTCTCTGTGTCAGCCCTGCGACGAGTTGGCCACTGTCCAGGGTGTACCCCGCCTAAGGCCCAAAGTCACTGGGATAGGCTCCAGTCACCCGCGACCCCTAACGGGAATAAGCGGTAGAAAATGCATGAATGAAAAAAGGATCTCCTCGGTTTCCCAAGAATCACTGAAAAAAACTAAACTGTGACCAGACTGTAAATCCTCTACGATGGATTTCAGTCTGGATTTATCACACCAGGTTTACTTGACTTGCTTTGAGATTTATTTTTTGTGGGTTTATTTTATTTAGACTAAAATTGTGTCTCTCTCTTCCACATGAATGTATGAATCAACACGCTCTCGTCTAAAATGCACTGCTGAATAATAACTGCCATCGATTTTCTTGAGTTGAAAGAGTCTGTGGATATTTGTAAATAACATTATATTCATCTCCATTCTTTACACATCTTTCAGTCACTTCAAAGACCTGCGCTCACACCAAGAAGTTATTAAAATTGTATATGAAACTCTCTAGGACGTACCCCAAAGGCAGTAACATACTAATAAGGCTGAAGGGTTCTGTAAACATTGCTTATAATGCAGGTCAGAGGAGAACAGAAGGAGCTGTGTGAATGTCAAAACCAAACTGCAGAACAAAAGGTATGTGTGTTGTTCGGCTGCTGGAGTTAATGGCTATTTTATTGTGTTTTAATTGTTTTATACAAACTTGGAGACTGAAATAAAGATTGATTGAAGTGCATGATGTTGTTTTGTGTTCATGGGGAAAGCAATTCACCTAAATTGCTCTCTATTTTCTTCATTATGCTTTATTATATCTTTTTATTCACAAATGCTCTTGGACAACACAAACCTGGACTTGTGCAATAGTCAATTTATTGTTTATTGTATTAAAACTAACACTAACTTCTTGTCACCCTCTTTTTATTGGATCGCAATAATGTTCTACAGTACGACACCGAACTTGTCTGTCTTGCATTTATTCAGTTATGTATGTTAATTATAAGGCTATTAAATATAGTAAAACATGAATTCTCAGTGTACGATGGGGATTAATGCCGTACTGTGGAACATTCTGGGCAACACAGGACACATGTTACGCAGAATTGGTTATAACACTGCTCCCTCATCAAAAACATACTTGGAGTTGTATGTAGCACGATTTTCGATAGTTTGATTGATCTGTTTACGAGCTCCTTTGGTCCTGAGCCTCACAAAACACTCCAAATAGGTCATAGGTATAAATACAGAGAGCTCATATGCTTTTTTGAGGTCCATTAATCATCGCAGACTCGTTCTGAGCATTTCAGCCATCAAATCGTGTTCATTACAATTGCATGCATTATGTGCTAACACTCCCTCTGTTGGTAAAAGGGATACCAGAAAGTAAAGCAATTTTCATTACGCATTATTTTAATTGATAAAACATGGGGTGCTAAAGATACTCAAGAGCATGTTTAAAGGCCAATAACAATTCAAACAATGTGGAAAATGTGTCCTTTAACATCTCCATGAAGAAAAACAAGCACTGAAAAAGTTATAGTACCCTTTAAGTTTTGGTTAAGTCTTTAAGCGTCACAACAAAAAGTGAATGGACTGTTAAATTAACCACTCCAGTACAGAAATATCACTTTACACGTTGACAACAGTTCACTGCAAGTTTATTTTTATTTTTGATCACTTATTTTTGCAGCTTTTACCACAGACGATGTTCAAATTTTGCACAGCTCCAATACAACCATTTCGGCACCACCTATTGTTCCACGTCTCCCACCTCTATTTTAAACCGCATCGCATTAGTGGATTCACATAATGCTATTCGCTCCATGATTAAGTAAGTCCTAGTTACAGCCGCCTAAACCTGCCTGTCACTTCAGCTCTCATCTGCGGGATCACATCTCCTTCTTTCTCTCTCTTCCCTCTCCCTCTATTCCCCCGAGTCTGCTCCTCTGTGTTCGGATTTGTCTTTGTCTCACTGCTGCCTCATTACCGCGCCAGGTTCAAGGAGATCTCCGGCTCATTTGCATCGGAAAGCCCCCCCTGGCTCTATCCCCGCTCCACGCCGTACAGTTTAGGTCATTCAAAACCCGCATATTTTGTCCGGAGTTAGATTAAACGCCATCAATCTCGGCGCCCGATCACCCTGACCCGCCAGAGAGAGGAGAATGGAAACATCGAAGCATGTTTTACTCAGCAATACAATGGGGTTTTTATAGCTGCGCCATGGCAACTCGCAATCCTGGACGTTTCACTTATTAGATCGTGAGAAGGCGAACGAGGTGTCCGCCGCAGAGAGCAGGGAAATTCAAATAGAGATGAGTTTTACCTGGCGCGCTGTAAAAAGTGTAATCTGTCATCGTGCCGGAGATGGAGATGGAAACACGAGGGACGCCAAATAGAAATGTAAAAAGATTTAAGAAAAGCAAATTGTAAAATGAAATAAGTTCTGCTGCTTTGTTTTAAAGATTGATTGTCAGGTTTATAGAGTTGGCTTCTTGTGGTTCAAATCAGTCTGGATATGTGTATGTAAATGTCTCATATATTTTTGTCATCTTATTTGCTAAATTTGGAGATTATAAAGTTTATGATGTATATTCAACTTGATAGAGCTTTAGAGATTATTAGGAAGTTTGGTCTCGCTTGATTACATCTTTCCAGAATCCAGGAAATGTTTCTTTTTGTTTTAAAAGTCAGCGACATTTGGTTGTTTCCATTTCAGCTCTCAAAATTGCTTTCAGTCCTGTCTGTGTTCATGTTAATGTTCTGTTTTTTAAACACATAACACTTAATACAATTTTTGACATACAGTTCTGAATTTTGATTCTTTGCAAAAAAAAAAAAAAAAAAAAAGTACATAGTTTTCTCATAGTGCAAAGTAACAAAGTACAAAACTAAAATTACTGTACTTGTACATGTTTAGGTCTTAACTTTTTATACACTGGATACTTTACTACATTTGAGAGCCCTGTCTGTAATTTCTACTTCACTACATTGTTTAACCGAACTAAACACTGAAAGTATTACATCTTGCCTAGATTTTTGAAAAATAATCAGGGCAATTCTTTATCAAGATCCCACTTTGACACCATAGTAGTTTTACAATAGTTTAATACTTTTGCTTCAGTAGATTTTTTAACGTGATACTTTTACTTTGACTTGAGTATTTTTTGCTCCTGTATCTTGTACTTAAGTAACAAAATGGAGTACTTCTTCTACCTCCTTTCAGTTCTTAAAAACAATTCAGTGTAATCCCTCATTCATCGAGGAGCTGTCCAAGGTAGAAAATGTTTCAAAAATAGTTTTCTGATTCATAAAGCATGCATGTAGAGCTGCAAGATTAAAATAAAAATTGCAGTTTGATTGGTCGCAATTACCAAATCTCCTAAACAGTGACATGTGTAATATTTAGAGCGTTTGTTGTGTTAAAACCTGCCCAAGGACTACAGATGGAAAGTAGCTTGTAGCTAAATCTGGCGCAGAGCATCTCTTCTCATTGAGTTTAATGTTATCTGTGCACTGTCCTTGTTTTAAATAAATAAAAATTAAACTCACACTTCTGTCGTGTCTTTTGTTTCAGGAGAGGAAGCTGAGTGCCTTCCCGTACATTGAGATCTGCAGTTCAGACTCCATCCAGTACATGGTGCCGCTGTCCCGACAAACCGACTTCTTTGTCCCAGAAGTGAAGGAGGAGCCCAGAGCGGACGTGAAGGAGGACGACTCCGACGAAGACAGAGGCACAGATATCACAGGTAACAGGAGTTTTACACAACAAATCAGTGTTTCTCAAACTATGATACAGACTATGATGCAGATATTACACAACTGAGGCCTCCTGCTGTTCAAGATAAAACTTGATTCAAATCAAGCCCCAGTTTTCAAACGGAAGTCAGCTGACTGTTTCTTTTAAGTTGTTTTAAATATTGCAATATTATGTATCTAAAATGTCCATAACATTGTATGAAATAATCAAGGGGGGTCTTAAATTATAACTGTGTAGCAGATAACTATTTGAGTTCTACACATGTATCAATCTAGAAAGGCTCTCACGGAAAGAGTCCTGAAATCTTTTGTTTAATTCAGTTGAGAGAAAAAAAGCATATCTTTTCTGTCCACAAATACACAGAGCAGCTGTATGGGCATGTTTCTGAAAAACAAAATAGCTCATATTTCTGCTAAAATAGGCCAAAGGACGTCTGTAGGCGTCACCATGATTGGACGCTCATCTTGCTGGCACAGTTATAGAGAAAAGCATAATGTGGCTTATTTCATTGTGGAGAATTTAATTTGTTAAGTAGATAGCAATGAAGAAATATGTACGCATCAAATCAGTACTAATACAGTATTATGTGTGGCATAAAACTTCTCCAAAGATTCCACGTAAAGCTTTCCAGAAAAACCCACACCAGAAAAAGTGCATTATTAAATTTACATTACATTTTTATAACACTGAAAACAATATTTTCAGTGTTCATTCATTTTCAAATGCACCAGAGTGATTTTCCTGACGCGGCTCTCGTCATTCATCCAGACTCAGCCTCTCAGCCTTCTCTTGCTTTTCACTAAATATTGCCTGAAACACAAAAGTTTGTACCCAACATGCATCTGTTGTCTCCAAACATTTGAAAAGGGCCCATAGCCTGCAGTGTATCTCTCACAGCTGATAACAACAGAGTGGGAACACTTTTACAGAGATTTATCGTTGCCTTTTGATCGCGGTGTAATTTGTTTGGTTGCCGCGGTGATATACGGGACGGTGTAATTGTTCTGTCAGTGCCCGTATGTATCTCTATGCGGGATGTCGTCTCGATGGCCATTATTCTTCCAAACTTCCACAAGCTGTTTGCTGTGATGCGCCGCTGTATTGACACAACCATTAGACAAATCACTGCACAAAGAAACGGTGCACGCCTGATAAGACACTGCTGAGGAGGCGGGAGGATTTACGACGCACACTTCCTGTTTGGAGCTGGTCATGTGACTGCGGACAGGTCGAAGCGTGTGACCTTACTCTGGACTCCAGTTAGTGATTATTTTGACTCATTGAGCAATTATTCTTTCTAGGAATCGATTAGTTGTTCAAAGTGCGAAAGAGTTGTGAATGTGATTTTTTTTAAATTTGATTTTACTAAATTCAGACTAAACCCAGATAATGTTAAAGTAATGCCACTTGACGACATGGGGATGGAGTATATTTATAGACACCAAAAACACTAAATGTACTGGTTTTCTGTACATTGAATCAGCACATGGTATGTTTTGGGTCAATATAAAAACAGACACATACATTGTTGAATTAAACAATGTTAAAATATGTCAGCAGATTATTATTTAAAGGGCACATGACAGGTTAGACCACACATTTCACTAAAACGCAATGAACATGATTATATTTAATATTTTGCAAAACATTTAGCCTAGTTGTCCCCAGTTTGACAGTTTTTGTAAAGTTTATAATGTTACTTCCTGGTTGGACATGAGCAGTAAATGTGACATAGAGGTCATTCCAGTGCCAACATCCATTTACATTACACAATAGTTCGAAACTGACAATAAATAATACCTGATAACACGTTTATTTTGTTGAAGATTGTCTCCAAAGTCTCCGAAAATTGTGTCCGTTGCTGTTCACTAGCAAGGACCACAACCTCAAGCTTGGATGCAGAAAGTTTATTGCGAAGGAGAACATCGATAAAATGCATGAGAGTAGATGATAAATGCAGTTTTGGGGCTTCTAGCGATGAGGGCTGCAGGCTCCCGGGCCTCGATACCCCCCGACTAAAGGATAAGACAGAACAATTAGAAGAGGGTGGGAGGGAGGGGCACGAAACAACGAACGCTGGTGTGTGTGACCAGGAAGCTTAAATAGAGTAGTCACCGGAAGGGGCGGGGTGAGGTGTGGTCCTGCTCCCGAACTTCAGATAACAGACTTATCTCCATTAAATTGTTTCTGTTTTTCCAATACTACATTGTCTTTTGATGACATCACAGAGGGATCAGCTCTACTTTTGTGTGAAAAATTATTCACAAACTGCAACTTCACAAATGTAAAACTATGATAAATATTTACCACAGGTGCACTACGTCAAAATTAGAAAAATGTGAAAACCTGTGGTACTTTAAAGGTGCACTAGAACTTTTGATTGAGGGTCTTCTACTTTCTTGTGTTATTGCTTTGCTTGGATTGTCCCAGAGTATGTCTTATCCGTCTCCATGGAGACAGCCCCAGGCCCAGTTACACGTCAAACCTGTGGAGTGGAAACAGCAGTCTTATGAATAAATGCGATTTTGTGGAACATTACCGGCAAAACAAATCCATCTCCAAGGAAACAAGCAGGTGACAGACCATTTACCAGCGAAGTTACATAGTGCACCTTTAATTTTTTATTATAAAGTCCACACCTTAAGGGAACATGATTTAGTATAGCTTCAGTTTTCAATCTGACTTTAAAATATATCTAAACACAACATACAAATCACAGAATTTTGTCTGGACCCAAACAAATGACAGTTTAATCAGATTTGGTTTGTATTTTTGCCTCTCAACAATAAAGTGTCATGAGCATATTTCTTCTCGTCAACCTAAAAATCCACAACAGTCAAATCCTTCAAGTACATTTACTCCTGAACATGAACCCAGCTCAAGATTTGGCGATGGGTCCCCACTCCTCGAGCTCCTGACCAGTTGGAAGTGGCATTAAAGGGGTTGTAGCCAATTTCTGTCATATAATTCACCTTATTCCGGAAATTGTCTTGGAAATTGTCTTGGATCTTGTTTCCAATGTATTAATCAACGGAAAATATGTTCTACACTGACTAAAAAGCAGTTTTCAAGCCGCCCAGGAAATCAGTCTGTTGTTGACTTGTTGTTGCAAATGTGCATTAAACATTTTAGACAAATCAATCTCCTTTATATAATGTTTTAGCAGCGAGACTTTTCCCTCGTTCGCCATTAGCTTTAACGGAGTTCTCGTCAAACGGAGGTGCGTTTACGACAGAGGTGCGTATCTGTGGCAAAAAGAGGCAAAAGTGGGCGGGGCAGGATGAGGTGAATAGTAAAATGTGTCTTGTCCCAGCGCAGATATAAATTAAAAGCATCTTAAGGCGAAAATGAGACTGTTGCACCCTATTTGCACCTAATTATACAGTGCTTTATTCTTCGCAAAGCAGGAAGTGTGTTGTTAGCATGTTTGTTAGCTTTGCCATGACAATAAATTCTGCTCTGGGCTCTGAAAGTTGTGAAAAGGGTTTTGAAACTCACCAACTTACTCGGAAATTCGGACAGCATTAGGTACAGTAAGTGAGCAATGTTGACTGCTGCAAAGAGTTTAAAATTAATTACACGTTGAGATTGCTCCACAAACTTGAAAAAATGACTCAACGGCGACGAAAAAGTCAGACTTGCCAGATTGTTTATGTGTAACCTTTTCATGTCTAAAGCTACCCCAGTCCTTCTGACCCCAAACATGAAAGATTACACAGCTGAACAGCAAAATGAGCTTTTTACACAGAGAACTCGTGAAATCTTCCTGAAACATGTCGTAGCAGCGTTGGAGATCAGAGCCCTCCGTCGCTCCATGTGTCACACTCACAAACACAGGCTGGTTATGAATCCTCCCACTGAAAATCACGCTGAATATTTGACAGCCTGGGCTCGTCTTTTAAATTACATTATCTCCTGCAAACATGCACCGTTCAAATACATTGCACGGATCGCCACGTGTCGCTGTTCAACGCTGGAAAGACACAACATCAAATGAAAGACTGATTAGTTGTACTTTTTACGAATCTCACGCTGTAAAAATTGGTTGGAAATGTAAGTGAAAACTATTAAAACGTCCTGTTGTTACTGTTGCTGTGCTCTTGGGTAAAACTGAGGCCGCTGCAGCAGATTGGCAGCCACAGAACCATCAATTGGCCCCAAGACAACTGTGACTTTTATCTCCTCATCAGTGTGTGATTGAGGAGATAATGAAATGTTAATGGATCGATTTGCAAAGTGACTCGTAAGAATCATATCCATGCGGCTTTTTTGTGTTTTTTGTGGGGGGGTTTGTGTTTTGTTTTTTTTTTGTTTTTTTTTGCTTGGCCGTTTAAATAAAGACCTTTTAATCAAGCTTCCTTTGTGCTGTTCATACTTTTCGGAGTTATAGAGTTTAATAGTTTTGACCAAAATGGTTTTCTGTAGATTTCTTCCCTTAATATTCTATACCACAATACAGACTGATTTAGTCAAAAGCTGTCAAATAGCTGTCAAAAGTCCGGTGTTTGATTAAAATAATATTCCCACACAAAATGCAGTGATTCGAAACCTTGTGTATACATTTATGAAGCGCCTTGACGACTCACAAAATACGATTATAACGTTTTATCAAAGCCTGAGCAGAGATTCAACTCTGAACTCCGGAGACGCTGGAGAAATTGCTTATGTGGACTCAAAAGTTTTATTGTATAGTTTTGTTGTTTTGTCTTGTTTTAAAGGTTTTATATGGGCCTTTTTGAGTCTGAAATAAAGCTTGATTGATTGAAAAGTAAGCCAAGTTTGATAATAATTGTTACTAAAACTCGTAACAAAACTGGATACTCAATCAAACAGGGATTGAGACTCAAAAAAATGACATAAATGGGACAATATTGGATCTTTCCTGAACAGTGTCTTTATCTGAACTAGCATGAGACCACATGGTAACATTAAAGAAAGTACTTTGTGTCAAACAGGAGCGTTTTGTTTATCGTTGTGGTAATGAAATGAGTGATCGAGCAGATCCCTTTGTATTATAAGGGATCATTAGGGCTGTTCAACTTTATTTTTCCCAAAGGCCAGATTTCTGGAGGGCCATAACCACTTTCACAAAATAAGGATGAAATAAATACTGCTAGATTTCATTTTTATTTTTTAAAAAGTAAAATGCTAAATGTCTAGCAACATTGTTCAGCAAAAATGCCAATCCAGTACTGAACCAGAATTGAACTAGGACAAGACAAATTAAACGGATTAAAAAAAAAAAAGAAAAAACAAACAATTGGAAGATGTATTGTGGGCCGGATGATATTGTTTGGAGAGCCTGATCGGGCCTTAAAGGTCCCATATTCTGCTATTTTGCCCTTTACACAGTCTATTCTAAGGGCTTTGTTGATAAAATTTTGCGTTGTGCAATATCCATAACATAACAGTTTCCAAAAAACACCCATTTCTTGGACTGGCCCCCCTCCTTGCAAAAGCAAACGGCTCACTCTGCGATCTGACCCCCCCGAACAGAGAGCAGGCTGTCTCCCCCGCCCAACTCGCGCGCCTCCCCCGCCCAACCCGTGCCGAAGCCTAGAGCGGAGATAGTGCGCATGCACCGTGTGCTCCGGTAAACAGCGATACACAAACACTGAATAAACCTTTTATCCGTCCTGACGGTGCGTCGTGCTGAATCCTTCGTCCTGGATCTGACGTGGTGTGTGTCGTGCTCCAGTAGCTCGCAGACGCACGTTGCCGTTTGGTAATTAACAAGCTAACTCTTCAATCTGTCGTATCCATCGTGTAATTACTGTGTAGCATTAGCATTAGCTGTTTTTATTCTGCGGCTGCGCGCTTCCTGGAGGCGTGGTTTAAACACCGCGTCATCCTGGTGAAGCGCGTCATCCTGGTGAGGAGCCCCTGTCTGCCTGCTCAGCCGAGGGGGACAAAAAAGACAGTTCTCTAGCGAAAGCATGAGGGAATCAATCAAAAAACCACTTTGGGCACACATACGAGGCCCAAATAGCACTGTAGGAAGGTTAAAACCTCTGAAAAGTCGATTTTGCATGTTATGAGACCTTTAAATAAAAGAATAGCCCTGTCCTACACTTATACAGATGCACTTCACTATCACAGCGTTTACATGTCAAACCAGAAAACCAAAGTTTGATTTGAAAAGGTTTTTACTTTCATGTCATTTTGATTGAGAGGTTTTGATTCTCCAAATCTCCAAATCACGTAAAACACACCTGGAGATATCTGCTGCACGTGTCTGCATCACACTCCAATCAAGAAACAACCATGCAAAAAATGTGTTTAGACGTGTACTCAGACTTTGTTCTCTCCATCATCGTTTTAGTCTGCGTTCAACAATCAATCTGTCCTAAAAGTGTCTGAAAGCAAGTGAATTTGATTGAGTTTGTGTCGGGCATTTTCGCTGCTCGTCCTTCTGGAGATGTTAAGTTCATCAAAATGTGTCTTCCAAGTTCAGCTGAACCTTTGCTTCGCTGCAGTTCCAAAGAGCGTGTGCATGTTTGTGTTGTTGTTGTCGAAGGCAGATGGTGCAGATCTTTCTAATGAGGCTCGGATCAATGAAGCGGTCTTAGTTGTGTTTCGGTCCGGTCCTGAAACCCTCTCACACCTGGAGATAGACTTCGACTTTTCCTCTTCACCTCTGAACAACTTCACCTGAAAAATTTGACACTGCTAAAGGGCCTTTTGTACGGCATTACCTTTAAAAATACCTAAAAACAATAAATGTATTCTCAAAAGTGTTCCCATTTCCTGGTATTATACATTTCACTGACTCAGTGCTTCATGGTAAATCCATCGGTGAAACATTATTTGTATATTTTGATTTAGGCCTGTGTATGTTTTAAGTTTCCTGATAACGATCTTCAGACGATATCGATGTCAGACAGAAACAGAAATGTGTTAAAAAACATGTCTTTAAATGTTTTAATTGAGGTTTACTTATCAGGCAATTGCAAAATAAACGTGAAATTAATCATAAAAGTGCAGAAATATTACCTTTATTTGAAAGTTTACATCACTCTTTTAATTTTTGATCTCTCTTTTTGTGGCATTTTGCACAATAAATGATATTACATTTTTGTTCATATCTTCAAAACAAAAACACAAATGTAATATTTTGCCAAAGTATAATTCACCACAATAATAATTCACCATTTTAATATGTTTTATGTTTTTAAAGGGTGACAAGATCAAAGCCAATTTGAGTTATTTGATTATTTTTCAATTAAAATCAATACCACACTGAAATGCACAGTCCGAGGAACAACACGTGTGAAGGTTCATAACGCAGTGCTATACACTTTATACAATTTCAGATTAAAACTCAAAGTAGTCTTTTGACAGAATCTGGTCCTGATCGTAACTTTGCTGTCAATATGAAACTGTCTTCTGATTTGGAGAATATTATGCAATGGCTGAATCAGAAATACCAAACTCCAAACTTTTCAAATGTGAAAAAGAGTTCTATGACCCACCCACGAATCAGCTACACCCAAAAGCAAAACCCAGTCACGTTTACTGGTCAGAAACTTTATTTGACTTGAACTCACATCTAAACTGCTAAGAAGACACTCAAAATCTGGCCAGAAAATACTAGAACAAAAGCCTTTATCAGGCTGTACTTCTTGGCTGAAGGCTTGTAATACTTAACTGTGAACTGTGGAGTGAACTGTGGAGTGTTTTATTTTTATTGTTTTATTGTGCACAGCTAAAATGTAATAGGCTTGCTTAAAATGACCTAAATTCTGAATTATAATCTTAATTTGGGTGGTTTTGACCAGTTTTGACAAGGTTATGCTTATGTGATGTAGAATATTTCACTGAATTAAATGCATTTTGGAGGTTACAAAATAATTTAGCTTGAAATAAGGGGGAAAAATGTAAAAAAAAAAAATCTTACCCCACTGGCATATCATTTATCTTGAAATAAGAAAGTCAGAAGCACCCTTAACAGGTAAAAAACATCTAGGTTCATCCAGTAGATACATCTTAACCAATCAAATTTATTGAAATTAAGGTTAAAATCCTGATTTCAAGTCATTGATGTGCTGAACCTGCTGGAAGTACAGTTTTTAATTTAGTCAGGCCTGATTCTGTTTTCTTTTTCATCTTTTCCTGTATGAAAATCAAATGAATTGAATGAATGCATACTACTTGCTCAACCAAACTAACCTTAACCGAAATGAACCCAAATCTTATCCTTAAACCATGTTATTGATCTAATATTGAAGATTACCTCAAAGCAAAAGATGCATATTTCAGTCTTCTCAATGTGATGAATTCTTGTCCTCACTGTACAATTATATTCATTATTTTATTGAAAAGCAGGTCTGTTTTTTCCTGTTGAAGTCACAATTAATTCTGTTGGAATATTTATCTAATCAAGTGTGCGGCCCACATTTTCTCTCTCGCCTCATGTTCCTGCAGCTCTCACACGTCGGAGCCTAATTACCTGCTCTTTTTAAACAGTTTGTAGAAATAGACCTTGATTTGTTGTTAATAATCCCAAAGGGTCCAATTTAGCGTATAATTTAACGTAATGTTTTGTAAAAAGCTTTCCACAAGCAGCTGCTCCAACGATACCTGTTCGAGGATTGCTTTTCAATTAAACAAGTGTGGAGTTAAACTTATCCAGTTTGTAAAAACATTGCTCTTGGGATTACAGCCCAATTACCCCAGAAAGACGTGATGTTTTTACACAGAGCAGTGGTTTATAACATCTCCAGAACCAAGAGCCACTTCAGAAAATATTTGGTTTTGCTCAGCTCAACGAAGTATGACAAGGACTAAAAATACAGAGATTAAACCGGGACCAAAACAAGAACTACACCAGGAGTGAACAGGACTAAAGCAGATTTATGTCACAAGAGTGGGTTACATATCTTCAGGTGAGGGACGTGAGGACACTGGTCAGCTCTGGAGTCGAGGGAAGTCTGATCAGATCCTTCTCTTGTGCTGTCAGTCTGTGCTAGTTTACACAGATTATAGGACGAGGTTCTTGGGTGAATGTCGATGGAGACGGTG
Source organism: Rhinogobius similis (assembly GCA_019453435.1). NCBI lineage: Eukaryota > Metazoa > Chordata > Actinopteri > Gobiiformes > Gobiidae > Rhinogobius > Rhinogobius similis. The sequence goes on along the minus strand of CM033627.1, from coordinate 9,466,689 downwards.
GTGTGATCCAAAAACTTACATAAAGCAAATTGTCCACATGTAGAAAGCAAATTCTTCTGGTCTGGTCAACACAGCTATGAGAGCAGATGTACCACGAAGCGCACTGTTGTGGATTTTCTTTACACGTTATCAGAAATAAAGTACTGAGGAGAAGCTCTGTCTATTTCAAATGATCAGTTTTATTTTACATGTGCACAGTAAAATATGGTCTGTCCCTGACAAAAATAATCTCTCCCTCTCCGATTCCAAAAAGCGAAAAGGAGCCCGAACAATAATAAAACACATCCTTAAATACCCCAGAAATGAAGACATCAGACATTAATAAGATGAACATGAAGGCCGAGGTTTTGTCTCAACACATCAGGCGATCAGCAAGAGAAACAATGTTCCCATTTCTAAGACACAATAACCTGTAACCTTCAAGCGACTATTCTAATCTTCACACTTAATAAATAAAATAAAACAATATAATAATAAAACATATAGGGACATGACATTTTGTCCCACAACAGCACACCTACAGACATCGTCATCTGTCCGCGGAGATGACCTGCAGCAATCCCAGTCCCAAGTGCTGCACAAACATCAACAATCACATAAAATCACACAACTTGTATAAAATAGCATTAAAAATAAATAAAAATAAAACAGTAAAAATCGTAGAACATAACAAGACTGACTGACAGACCCTCCACCGGAAAACGTACATAGTGCACAATTTTTAACCCGAAGTGTGTGTGATTCATAGTCTTCATTTTTCATATAATCAGGACAAAATACGAAGATGTGGGCAGGGATAGGGGGTAGGTGAAAACAGGAATTTTCTGGGCACTCGAGCCTCAGTTGCAGGACAATACAGGATTAACTCAAATCAATCAAAATACAACTTTGAGGGAACTAATGATGAGGGAACATCATTGTAACATTATTTAAGGCATTTTTACTGTTGTGAAACATGAAGTTCTTTTACCCTTTTTTTTTTTTTTGCACGTATGTAATAAAGTTGAATCTGTGTTACCCCTGTACTGATATCTTGTAAAAACATCTATTCGGTTGAAAATGAGACCACGACACTTTCTCTGCATCTGTTTATAGAGTGTTTTATTCCACGAGAAGCAGGAAGTGCACCGTTAGCATGCTAATGTTTGTTAGCTTTACCTTGACGACAAAACTCTCCTCTGGGCTCAGAGACTGGTGAAAAGTGCTTATAAACTCATTGCAGTGAATATTTTGGGACTGCGTTGTAGGGCTGCAACAAGTTAATCGATTAATCGCAACTAATCAATTATAGAAATGGTTTTCAACTAATTAAGTAATCGAGTAAATGTTAACCGGTCTATAAACAAACTCCAAACATTGTATGTGCTGAAAGAAGGGGTTTTATTACTCAGACACAGCAGGAATGACACAAAAAACATGTAGGAAACATGTAAATTGTGTGTTTTTCATTAAAATACTTCAGTTCATCTATAAATATTCTCCACCAGGATGTCGTCAAATGTGTTCACTTCAGCTAGGAATAATCGCTAGACTAATTGTTTACCAAAATAATGGTGAGTTGCAGCCCTACTGCATTGGGAAAGTGAGCGACTTTAAAATGAACTAGTTCTGTTATTCACATTTCAAAACTATAAACAATCAGGTGCAGAGCCTTTAAAAGATCATAAAAGTGGATTTCCTGCAATGTGCCGGTTTATGTTTGATTGTGAGAAACTGGTAGAACAGCTGTTTATATTAAAGCGCACCAAAGTGTCAAATTCATCCTCAATCGCACAATTACCCAGAGCTCCCTGTAAAAGCACGGGCTCGTCGTCAGCGCGTTCACCTCTCCTGCTCAGACCTGCCTCTCATCAACAACTCCTCAAACATCTCCCCGTAACCTCCGCTTCGCTTCTGGATGTGCCTGACGCGATAATTACACGGACCGCCACCAGGAGACCGCCGCGGGCCCAAAGCGCGCACCAAATCCCTGTTTATTGTATTCCTGTCCCCCGTGATGCGTTTAGTGGAAACACAGTGTGATGTGAAGATGAGATTTATTTGAAGTGTGAACGCGGAGGGAAAATGGCCCGGGCAGAGGCGCCGCGGAATTGTCAAGTCGCATCTTATTTGAGCGGCAGAAGTTTGTATTGAAGTGAAGCAAAAGAACGAGAGGACCAAAGCAAAGGGGGTGTCCAGCCGACGCAGAGGAGAGAGATACAGGGCGACGTCCAAATCCTCTGTTTTTATATCCATGGGCTTCAGCTTTCTGTTTAGAGCCGACATTTTGAGGACTAGTGTTGATTTGCTTGTTAGCGTTTTTTAAGATAGTATTCATAAAACATCTTCAAATGTAAGTCTGGCTGCACCATTTGGGATAAAAACTACGAATTGCGTACTAAGATCACATTAGTCCTGTGCTCAGGTCTCAGAGAAAGAGTTTAAAGCAGCAGAGTCAGGACTAAACATGGACCGGCCTCCTGCTGGTGCCAGAGTCAGGACTAAACATGGACCGGCCTCCTGCTGGTGCCAGAGTCAGGACTAAACATGGACCGGCCTCCCGCTGGTGCCAGAGTCAGGACTAAACATGGACCGGCCTCCTGCTGGTGCCAGAGTCAGGACTAAACATGGACCGGCCTCCTGTTGGTACCAGAGTCAGGACTAAACATGGACCGGCCTCCTGCTGGTGCCAGAGTCAGGACTAAACATGGACCGGCCTCCTGCTGGTGCCAGAGTCAGGACTAAACATGGACCGGCCTCCTGCTGGTGCCAGAGTCAGGACTAAACATGGACCGGCCTCCTGCTGGTGCCAGAGTCAGGACTAAACATGGACCGGCCTCCTGCTGGTGCCAGAGTCAGGACTAAACATGGACCGGCCTCCTGCTGGTGCCATAGTCAGGACTAAACATGGACCGGCCTCCTGTTGGTACCAGAGTCAGGACTAAACATGGACCGGCCTCCTGCTGGTGCCAGAGTCAGGACTAAACCTGGACTGAACTCCTGCTGGTGCCCAGAGTCAGGACTAAACATGGACCGGCCTCCTGCTGGTGCCAGAGTCAGGACTAAACCTGGACCGAACTCCTGCTGGTGCCCAGAGTCAGGACTAAACATGGACCGGCCTCCTGCTGGTGCCAGAGTCAGGACTAAACATGGACCGACCTCCTGCTGGTGCCAGAGTCAGGACTAAACATGGACCGACCTCCTGCTGGTGCCAGAGTCAGGACTAAACATGGACCGTCCTCCTGCTGGTGCCAGAGTCAGGACTAAACATGAACCGACCTCCTGCTGGTGCCAGAGTCAGGACTAAACATGGACCGACCTCCTGCTGGTGCCAGAGTCAGGACTAAACATGGACCGACCTCCTGCTGGTGCCAGAGTCAGGACTAAACATGGACCGGCCTCCTGCTGGTGCCAGAGTCAGGACTAAACATGGACCGGCCTCCTGCTGGTGCCAGAGTCAGGGCTAAACATGGACCGGCCTCCTGCTGGTGCCAGAGTCAGGACTAAACATGGACCGGCCTCCTGCTGGTGCCAGAGTCAGGACTAAACATGGACCGGCCTCCTGCTGGTGCCAGAGTCAGGACTAAACATGGACCGACCTCCTGCTGGTGCCAGAGTCAGGACTAAACATGGACCGACCTCCTGCTGGTGCCAGAGTCAGGACTAAACATGGACCGGCCTCCTGCTGGTGCCAGAGTCAGGACTAAACATGGACCGGCCTCCTGCTGGTGCCAGAGTCAGGACTAAACATGGACCGGCCTCCTGCTGGTGCCAGAGTCAGGACTAAACATGGGGAATCAGTGTTTCAGTTTTATGCAGCTAAAATCAGGAAGTTTTAATAGATAAAAACACTAAATTAAAATGTATAAGACCATCTATTGCTAATATCGCAGATTAACACTTCGTTATTGAGCCTTAGAGAAAAGAGTGACGCAATTAAACACTTTTGAATGTCGTATAATATTTGTTAGCCATTGATATGTGGACCCTAAAACTAAAGTGTTACCAAATATTATGCTTTGAGTCGCTAATCTCTCTAAAACCCATGGATAGCACATTTAATCAACAGTTTCCAAACCAGCCAAATCAACCAAAAGACATTTATGAATGGCAAATGATTTTTATCAATCACCACTTCTTCACCCCATTTCATGTTACAAGGTGTCTAAAAATTTGTCAGTAAAATATGCAATAGAAAATGTATTTGTACCAAAAGATGAATCAATATTGTCCCTCGTCCAATAAAAATTGAGATTTCAGAATGTTTTTTCTGCTCTCATTGCTGCTGCGGTCCATAAACAGGTCTGCGATAATGTCTTTATGTAATTTGTCGTGATTGTATTTCGTTAAACGTCCAAATTTGTATTTTATTACCTCAAAGCTAAACAAAACACAGAAAAATACCCCCTCATCAGTAATGAACAAACAACATAATACAACGTCCTCATAATGTAATAATGATCAGCGATATTACATTCTCTCTCAGCACAATATCGTTTCTGTGTGCAGCTCTTTATAAAATGTTGTGTTTTCATTTTGCTCAAACGCCCTGAACATATTTCCTTCAATAGTTCCTGTTTCTTTTCTCTGGTTTTCTGTTGTTGTTGTGGGTGGCAGGTGCACCGTTATTACTCCTGCTGCTGCTTATTGCTTTTGTAATTTTAGCAATGCCTGGCAACAAAGGCTTCCTATGTCTAATACCATATACAAGAGTCTATTTTTACCGCTGTGAGAGCTCCTCAGAATCACCGGATCAATGGAGATGTGTGGATGACTGGTGCTGCAGGATAATGAATGACTATCGGGTGGGATCACAGTTCAAAGGTCAAAGACGATCAGATCGACTGAGTTAACGGCGTGAGTCACGAGGCCGAAGAAATCACAAAGAAATGTGAAGATGACTGTCAGGGGTTGTACAGAAGAAAAGCGAGCCAGGATGACAGTGTTTGGTTTTTTCAAAGTTACAATTTCTTTAAAGTCATTTCAGTTGATAGTAGGGTTGTCAAAACGATCCAAATCAGATACAAACCAATACTAAAACTTTTATTGGAACTAGATACTTATTTGAGCAAGTACCGATGCAAAATGTAACCTTTTTTTAACAGTTTTAGAATGATGTTGAGCTGTATCAGAACTAGTATTATGTTTAATAAAAAAGCTATTATTTAGTGTTGCAAATGTCAGTCTGTTTTATAAACCTTGACCTAAAACAGCATTTGTAAATATCCTTATGGTATCAACATTTGAATCGATTTAAATATTTTCTTTCTTTTTTTAGGAAAATAAACTTTTACAAACAACACAAGCAATACAGTATAATCACATGACAACGAAACAAAAATCCAGAACCAACAAAGGTCCCCACAAAAAAAAAAAAGAGTACATATTTGTATATTTCTTTGTATCTAATCGAGTTTGAACAAATCGAATGTCAGGCGTGGTTACATTAATTCACAGCTCTAACAATCTGCTGAATGTCCTCCCTTTTCTCACTCCCATTTCACGCTGCACTGTCCTGTCAAATAAAGTCTACGGGCCACTGCTCTCACTTTGCCTCTGCCCAGGGACTTCAGAGGAAAACTACCTTGCAGCTATATCTAATCTGTGCAATATATTTACTGCGCAATATCTCTGACAAATAAGAAAATGCAATAAATAAAGATAAAATGAAAATAGATAAAATAAAGATAAATACAAATAAAATAAAATAAATATGAATACCAATAAAATAAAATAAAGATGAATACAAATAAAATAAAATAAAGACGAATGCAAATAAAATAAAGATGAATAAAATAAAAATAAAATAAATTAAACCAAACCAAACCAAACCATTGGCCGAATATCTATGTACCCTCCTCTCCCTATTTTATTTTATTTATTTATTTTTTTAAGTTGTCTAACACAGTGTTTCCCAACCAGGGGTACGGGGACCCCAAGGGGTACGTGAGGAATTACCAGGGGGCACTTGGAATGGTTTCAGGCTTTAAATGGAGACGAAATCTACTTTTATTTGACTGAAAATGTGTAATTAGTTGTAAATTTAGTATCTTTTTGGAGTATCTTGGACCATAAACACAATTAAAACAACAAATATAATGTCATAATTAACTGTATTCGACCAGTAAACCCATTTATTCGCCCAAAACTCAAGTTAGGGGGTACTCCGAGTGTGAGACAAAGCTTAGGGGGTACTCCAGACAAAAAAAGTTGGGAATCACTGGTCTAACAGACAGGATTCTGAACTGAGAAAAAGTTTATGATCTTAAAATTGGCAAAACGTTCTGCAAAATCCAACCTTTGTGAAAGCTGTCTGTGCCCAACATGAGCCGTTTGTTTTTACTTTGCGCTCTAAGGAAAAATGCTTTCTGCCTCTTGTCCAGCAACAACCTCGACATATTTCAATAGAAGCCTGTTTACCTCATGTACCTCTCTTCTTTCCACAGGTGCAGACTCCCACAGCGACGTGAGCTCGGTGAGCGGTGGCGCCCCCTGGGACAGCAGAGAGACGTCGCTGGCCGCCTCCACCGCCGCCTCGCTGGCCTCGTCTCTCCCTCTGCGCGACGTCCCGGACCTGAGCGAGGAGCCCAAACTGGCCGTCCACAGGGGCTCCGACGTGTCCACGGGCAGCAGCGGCTCGTCCTTTGAGGAGCTCGACATGGACCACGACGAACAGGAAGTAGAAAGACAGGAAGAGGAAGTGGACAAACCCAACCAGGAAGTAGACGAAGCAGGCGGAGACAATTTAGAAGAGAAGGAAGAGCCTTTTGGAACTGGAGAAGAGTAAAAATGATGATTGTTTTAGTAATTTGAGCGTCTGGTGGTTGTATGTGATGTTAACGTTCTGGTGGATTGACAAAGAATCAATATTTTTCTTCTATTAGTTTTTTATTATTAAGACTTTAAAGAGCTACAGTCAGTTACATTGTGCTGACTGGCCATTCATTCCTATTCAGTTGCCTTATATACAATAGTGTAATCAATTATCATTATTACTATTACGAACTGCCCGAGATGTTGAAAATTATGTTCTGAAAAGTTGGTATTATGTATGTGTTGATCTAAAGTGTTGTGTGTTTTCAATTAGAGAGATTTGGTCAGTGTAGGTACAATTCAGTGAAAAGCCCCATTCACACATGCAACCTGGGAATTTGCCTGCATTTGGCCAGGACAAGGTCGTGTTTGAACAAATTCAGACCTTGTTTTTTATCTTTCAATTGCCTGAGGACCTTGTAAAATGACTAGGAATATGCGGGGATGTTTTATGTGTGAATGAAGCCAGAAAATATCCAGTCATGCTAAAGTAGTCATTCCCCAATTTGTGTCATTAACCGAATTTGCGTCAGTCATGCTAGTCGTTAGCTTCACTTTATTTTCATGATTCAAACGGCAAGAAATAGTTAATAATGTTATCCGTGAGTTGTAGCCTTAGTTTACCAGTCATTTATGTTGAATTTCGTTTTTTAAGACAGTTTCATGACCTTTTTTGTTTTTAGATTTTTAGATAAATCTCTTACCAAACATTACACATTCGTATTAAAGTCAGTTAGCCTCCATGTTTCTCTTCCCTGATCTTTTTGCTCAGGTTTGTTTGCAGTGAAATGTTGTGTTAAGTTAAGATTGAATTTTGATGCAGATTTGGTACAGGCTCAAACTGGGGAATCACAAGAGGTTAAGCTCCATCCTCATTCACATAAAATGATAAAGCAAACTGTGATAGAGTGAAGAGAAGCAAATGCCAGGTTAAATGAGAACAGAACAAACCTGGCAATGTTCCAGGACTGAAGTGCAGTGTAATCATTGCTGAGTGTTTGTTTGTATTAGAGATCGACCGATACGGGTTTATTAGTTTAGTTTTTCTTTATTTGAATGGACAACGTAAAGAGATTACATTTAGCTCATAAAAACAAAGTTGTTCTTCATCGGATTACAGTGCAAATAACAGCCAATCACAGCCAATACTGACTGTTTAGACCAGAGTTATCAACGGCCGAGTGGCTCTGCCGATATTTTTTGGGCCGCTATGTATGGGACCATTTTTTTTTTATCATTTTCCTCAAATTATATGATTTAAAAGTGTGTAGTCACTTTTTGTGCAATATTCACTAAAGCTAAAAGTCTTTCCTTCACTCCGATGGTCTTCAAAACCGACGTATCGCTCGATGTTTGTGAGTCAAGACCGACTGCTGAAACGCTAAAATGTGCAAATATATTGATATATCGGTCTATCTCCACTTTGTACTCAGCATTTTTATGGGAACCATGTGTGAATGGGGTTTTAATTGACAAGAGAGTGCATTTGTTGTGGGTCATTCACCTTAATGTGGAACATAACAGTACAGGAATGTCCCACAGTATGGCATTAAATGTATCCATCTTACATTTTTTGAAATCACAGTTTTTTCTTTTATAATTATTACTCAGACATTCCTTGAAAAGCATGCATTCTCTCCAGCTGACTTTAATTTTGGCCGGGTTTGTGTCTAGTTTCCTCATTGAAAATACATTCATTTAATGCCACGCTGTAGAACATTCCAGGCAAAGCAATAACATCTCCATGGGAACCAGCAGATTGTGGCCCCAGCTCCTCCAGAAAAGTTACATCGTGCACCTTTAAGTTTGAAGAAGTAAAGCTAATTGATTGATTCATATTTTATTTTACAGTACAATGACTTTTTGTTTAGTCTTGTTTAGAGCAGAGCCAGGATCATGGTGTGCGGAATATGTTTTAGCTTGTTTTATTTAGGCAAAGGAAAAACTGAGGGGAAACGTAAATTCTTAGAAACTTATATCGATTAGATTGATTCCTGGCTCTGAATGCTGAATGTCCTCCCGGATCTCACCCTCATTTCACGCTACACTGTCCTGTTTTATAGATACAGTTGGCATCCGAGGGAACGCCCCCAAACGGACCTCTGTGGGGGAAACAATCCATTAATTTTAATGTATCAGAGCTGCTCTTTCATTCACTGTTCAACAACTACAAGTTTTATTTAGTTAAATACAGACACAAAGACATGGAGAAGAATAAAGTGGCTGAACTGCCCACATTTTTGTAGTTATCTATAAAGGGTAACGTTAGCAGCCGAATTCTACTGTGTTGCGCTGCCTGCTGTATTTTTACACTTAAAGAACAATCTGTTTATTTTTCTGAGGTAATACCAGGTAAACAACGTCTGTTGAGACTCAGTTGTGACTTCACTTGAAACGAGTGCTTAAAATACACATAATTTGCCAGGAAATGTATTAGAAGAGGGAAAAAGTTGAGTTTCCTATTGAATCAATGGAGAGTTTCCCCCCACGGCAGACCACACAGCCCTGACACGATGCATTGCCGACTGTATCTATAAAGCATATTAGACAATGCATTGATCCGGTGATTCAAGGAAAATATCCTTAAAAAATAAAATAATGTAACACATCCACCAGTGCAGCCACTTCGAAAACCCACTGTTAAAGTTTAATTGAATTATAACGTTAAAATCCACCCTATATATCCAAACATTGCATTGGACATTTAATTCAAGGATGGATGTTGGTGTAAATCTAAAATTATGAGACAAAACAGACTCTTTTAGACTTCAGTCTGTTCTGTACTGATCATACATTTCTGTAAAGGTGTTTGGAAAATATTGAAAAGTATTATGTTTGCTGATATGAAGGAAATAGACTCAAAAGCCAATGACATTCTTTAATATTTTATCTCTTAAAACCATATATAATTTTAACATGTTACCTATGTATGTTTATGTATTCAAACTTCACTTTCTGTTTCTCGACTATTTTAATGAGCTGGTCTTTGTGCTGGACATAACACAGTCTGTAATAAACATTTTCTAATTAAAAGTCTGGTCCGTATCTTGGCGAGTTGAAAAAATGCATGTATTTTTCTGCTTCCTGTGTCTCATTAAATGTTGCTTTAGTTTAGCTTTGTGTCGAACAAGACGTGTGGTTTTAATCATCTGTTTTTGTGCAGGCAAAGAGTGATGTTTGACGGACACTCGTGGTCTTTTGCAGCGCTCTGTAATGAGGAAGATGACCTATGAAAACAAACCTGCTCATTCCAAACCGGCTCCAGAGCGTCTTCAGAAATGTGTGTGATATTATGCACCGAGACACTCTGGTGAATTTCTTTATTTTTGTGTAGGTATTAACTTTTAACTTTTTGTATTAACTTACAAATGTATAAATATTAGCTTTCAAAATGTCCTTTATTTCAGACTATACTTAAAGAATGTTCCATAGTATGGCATTAAACTTATTTCGAAAAGCAAGTGAGCTGTAAAAACACCCTCCACCGGAAAAGTTACATTGTGCATCTTTAACACAACGATACGTCTTCTTTTCCTTTGTTTTATTAACTTCTTTCCCGAATACTTCTTACCACATACCAACCGTGTTTATTTAAATTCGAGGACAAACTTTTTTCTCTCATTTAATTCAAAATGAACAAATAGTAAGTACTTAATGAGACGCAAAGAAAGTTGTTTTGACATAATTTGTGTCTTTTATGAAGTTGTCATCCACAGTCAATCAATTTCAAACAAGTGCTTTATCAAGTCATGAGGGAGTCCAGCTGACAAACCTGAGCACATGTCACCAGCTTTCCCTCTAAACTGTCAAGAACAAATCCCAATAAAAAAATCAATAGCACTAATGAGTTTTTAGACAACATACCTTTACTCATACTTGAGTAATGTATATGTTTGACAGTGTCCTATGTCTCTTACTCGAGAAATTTTGCTTCCTCTTCTTACTGTGAATAAGTCGATTGACAAAAACTTTGTGAACAATATAAAATGTATTGAATATTTGTATTTTTGCAGCGCTCCATCAGATATGATTTAGTTTTTTTCTCTTTTTGATGTCTATACCTTGAAAATATCACAATTTGTGCATTATTATTCTTTTGTCCAGATATTACATCCAGACAGTTGCTTTTTCCATATGAGCAATATTATTATTATCTTTTTTTTTTTTACTTGAGTGAGTCCCTAAAACACTAATTTGTATTTCAGTTTGAGTAAAATATATGTTAAAGTACCCTAATTTTTAACTTCATCCCTGTTTTTTTTTTAAATTCACTTTAACTGAAAATGAAAATAAAGCTTAATCATTATTGAACTTGGAACAATGGAATTAAACCCAGGAGAAAGTTTTAGTAAAGGTTTATTCCAGAGTTGCCTAAACGTTTATTTTCCTCTGCAAACCAAAATTAGTTAGTCGAGGGTCAAACTCATGACAGTTTGTCCATTAAAAATGTTCTGCTCTAATGAAATACTTGATTAAATTTGACCGAAAATGCTGGGCTTCTGGAAGTCGTTCTTCTTGTGGAAGTATTTTCAGTGCAAAATCAAATGAAAATAGAGCAGCACCCCATTGGGCAAACTTAATCAACGGATTTTAAAATAAGATCACCTCTGATTATGTTTAAAATCAAACAAGAAGAAGGAAAACTGCCCCTACAAGCGACCAGCGCCTGCAAACCAGATGTGACGTATAAATAAAGCATCTAAACGGGGGTAAAGGTTGAGTGGGGCATGTCTCCACAGGACTTGAGCGCGATGTGGGCCTCTTCACGCCCCTCCTCCGGTTCACAGCCCGGTCTGCTCTCGAAACCCCGCCGGGACTGACGCAAACTCGCGCCCTCGCGCCCGGACGTGTTCATAATCCAGAATAAATCCCACCTCCCCAAAGAAAAGCGCTCCTCTTTAACCGAGATGAAGCACTATAGGCTCTTAAACCATCCAGAGGTGCAGCGCTGACTGACGGAGGAGTGAACTGTGCCTCGTGGATCAGATAACGCTCACAAACACAAGAGCATCTCCAAAGAAAGAAAAAAAAAAGACATGACTGACTGATTGGCGCGTCTCATTCACGCAACTTCTGCACCGGATTTCAACTCTTTTCGCACCCATTCACAAAAATCCCACATACTTTGCCAGTTCTTGCTGTATATTTGTCTGGAGCGATGTGGTGGGCGTCATTGGCGGGGTCTTCGAGGAGGAGAAGTGACTTGTAGCGCGCCTTTCTGCTTCAGTCCGTTCAGCACCGCGGACAGCTCCAAGCCTCACCAGTTCCTTCTGCTCTTCTTTCTGACAAAACCTCAAACTACGAAGGACATGCGCGCGTTTAAACTCCAGGATTTTGCAAACTGAACCAGGTAAGACCTCTCCAAACTATTTTTTTACTCCTGTAACATCTGCAACAGTGTTTAAGTCAGCGCAGTGGTGAAGAAGTCTGTTGATTTGTTGATATTGCTGCAAGCGCTATAGAATTTGCCAATGTTTGCGCGTGAGTGCAACATATTTATAGTGCTATATCTTTGAAATCTTTCAAATAAATGTGCTGTTTCGTCTTTATTTTCTCTTTATAAACCTAAGCTGCATTGCAACTTTACAAAACGCACTTCAACGTATAATCGGTGCGTAAATGAGGCTTGGTGCTAATGTATATTCATAAATTCATACCGCAAATTGTGCTTCGAGGCGTTGACAGATAGCGATCTCCACATACTCTATACAGGCATCTTCTCCTTATCTTGTCATCTTTCACGCTCAAGGAACATGTTTAGCAATTTTTTCAAACCTATTTCTACCAATAATCATCAAAAAACTGAATCAAAACAGGCTTTTTTTTTAGTTATTGCGTAAAAGAAACGTCAAAACCGTGTAGTTCCGGCTGAGAGTTGGGGCAAAAGCTATTGTGTGATTATAAAACAAATTCCTCCTAAAGGCGAGTGTTTTGTGGAAAGCTCGGGGTGTTTTGTTGTTGATATGGGGGATAGGAGGAGCAGATAGATGCACCTTGCGTTCCCAGGAGTCCGTGCGCGCTACTGCTGCTGCTGCTGCTACGTTGAGCGCATCGCAAACAATGGAGAATCCCCCACGGTGCGGAAACATCACAGGATTACACACCACGCACGCACGCACGCACGCACGCACGCACGGGCTGAGCGGAGGAATGCGTGGTGGTTCAACATCGGGACACTTGTATAGCAGCGCATTATAGTATTAAAATGTTAAAAATACAACCTGGATTTAGACAAAAGGTGAGCTCAGAGGTCAACCTAAAAACAGTGGTTTTGTCAATGAGAAATAGTATTAGCACAACTAAATATTAATTCTTTAATACTTAATTCAGCAAAAAGTTAGAACTTCAAGTCAATGCTCAAAACTCATCAGTTTAGACTTGCATTTCCTTGATTCTTACTTGTCTTTTAAAGCATGTTTGTATGTCCAAAAAAAAAACACTATATGTTTGCTGTTTTTATATTTAGGTACATTTGAATGAGACAGAAGTAGTTTGCTGCAGCTTTGGACGAATTCACAAATGAAAAATCAATAAAAACTTAAACTCTGCAGGTAATAAATGAACATGCTTGTCGAAATAACAGAATGAAGCTCAGCAGAAAGCGTCAATCCAGGTTTACCCAAACGGTTTTCCTCGGCAAACCAAAACCAGTGGGTCGTAGAACAAATTTATGATGGTTTGCTCATAAAAATGTTCTGGTCAAGCATTTTGTTGATGATTGAAATGGCTTGAAATATCGGAAAATGGAATAGATTGGCGCTTTTTTTCGCTCTTGTGACAGTCTTTTCAGCACAAAATTGAATAAAAAATATGCATTCTTCTTAAAATCGCAGCTATCTCTTTGGATATTCTCAATTTGATTAAAACATTTTCCTTGTACATTTTGTTCTTGAATAAAAATAGATATAGTAGCAACAACATGGATATACAGCCTGTTCAGCTTTCTCCATTTAAAAGCATTGCATTTTGTCACCAAAGGCATGTCTTAATCTAATCTATTCATTTTTACAGCGAATACTGCTCTGTACAAATGAATTTACTCATTACGGGACCATTTTGTTGAAAAAGTGGAGAAAAAAATCTATAAACAGCAGATTTTGTGGTTAATTTAGCCAAAAGCTGCCATGCGTGTCAATCATTTAGACTTTATAGATACAGATATCGCTCTAAAAGGCAAAGCCGGACATGTGGACAAATCCCCGCTGAAAATTACCAAACTCGAATGATTCGTTTTGTTCACACTCAAATGAACAAATGTAGCGTGTGTATTTTTAGCCCTAGTGTAAACAGAGTCATAACAACAAACAGCTCTGCCTCGCTGCGCACAGATCCGCCTATAGTTTATAGTTTACAGCAGCAGGAGTAACTTCAGTTCAGCTTCTAGACGCAGGCAGAGCGGCTGGAGATGCAGAACACCAGCGCTTGTCATAAAAGCAGAGATTCTTTTTAACCTTTCGGCCTTGGGTTGTGGAAAAAATCAATATGAATCCAGCGGAACTCAAACTTTTCACACAAAGCATGATCGGAGATGATGTTTTGGCAGATCTGAACCAGGACTATATCAAGTCTAAACCTAAAGAAGAATTATCCCAAACAAGAACAAATGAATAGATTTGTCTCTAATTTAAACAAAATACTGCGACTGTAGAGGGGAGGGCTGTGGTCGAAGAAAGAAAGTCTTGGTCGACTAAAGACGATTAATCAACACAAAATGGTTTGTGACATTGTGTATCTCTGAGCCACACAAGACCTAAAGTTCATGCTAAAACAACTATTTATATAGAAAAGTACTTGGAAACAATGACTTTATATTTAAAAAGGCAGATTAAACTCAATAGTTCACTCCCAAATCTCCATTTCTTCTTTTTGCTGTTCCATTTAAGTCCATAAATGTTATCTAAATAAATTAATCAGCCGGCTATTGCAAATTTCGGTCGACTAAGACTCCATTGATTAATCGACTAAACGATAAAGACATACAGCACAGTTTGAGAACCACTGCACAAAATGAATACTTTTAAAAAATCACATAAACTAAACAATATTGCTTGTATCTTTAAACTGTCAGAACTAGTAAAAGACCACATAATATTGAAAAAAAAACGTCGATTTTTATCATTGTGGGGTACGAACTGGTATCAGGGTTTGGAGCTTTTCCTTCAAATTCTCGTTCCATTAAGTCATTCAACAGGAAAATGTACAGTTACTTAATGTCCGAAGGCAAAAACGCTTGCACCAGATTCTTTGGAAGTGAATTTCTAACATCTGCAGGCTTTAATTGAGTCTGAAATGTTTGTATGGTGACTGAACTCATTTGGCCGCTCTGTCTTGTGTGATTGTTTGCCACATCAAAACAGTGGAATGTTGATTTGGCAGATTTTTTACAAAGAAGTTCACTCTGGGACGTGACAGTTGGCTGCACTGAAATTAAACACTGACCGACAGCATCACTCTTACACTGGTTAATAAATATCTGATTAATAAATAGATAAATAAAAAACTAAATAGATAAGAAAGAACAAAACAAAAAACTGAATGAACTTTCAAAATGTCCAAACTATTATCCTGATTAGAGCTACAATAGTATTAAATGTACATATTAAAGGTGCACCATAGGTAACTTCATAGTGAAAAGCTTCTTGACTCTGAGATGTTTTCCCAAATTGTTCCTATCTATCTCCATGGAAACAAAAGGTGACGTCACCAGGCCAAGGATGTTTTTTTAACAATTGAGATTTTTGTAATTTAAAAAAATGCAAGATAGAAACGTTTCATACTACACAGTGGAACATTTCAGACAAAGCAATGACATATCCATGAGACAAGAAGGTGGCGGACCCTCCACTAGAAATGTTACACAGTGCACCTTTAATACAAGAGTCTCATTTTTAACAAAAAGCTCACAGAGTTACTCAAACTGATAAACTGCTTGGTCACTACAAGTAAACATGTGCTGTCTTTAGTGTCAAATGAGGTTATATAGATCGCTGATTTTAGCTTTAGCATCTTAAAATCTCCATTAGTTTAACATTAGGCTATAACTGAATATTCTTTGATGTGACACTACAATCCGAGCTCTGTGGTAGTTTCCCCCAAATGCTTTTGAACTCTTACTTGAGCAATTTGTTGGACTACTTTTTAAGTCTACAACTTGAGTAAAATTATTAATTTTACTTAATTTTTTTATTAATTAATAGTTAATTAATAATTATTTTGAAACAGTGTCCCTCTTTTAACTTCTAAACTCAAAGACTCCTATCACGACTTGAAACCATTTGTGTAACTAAAGTCATAAAAAAGTACTCTTCAAAGTATTAAATATATGTAACTTAGCTCTCAGTTTGCTGTTCATAGGTGCCATTTTGACCATTTAGTTGTGAACAGTTAATTGCTGAGCCCCTGACGCTCTCCTCTGCTCTGCTCCTCATGACTGTACAGCAGCACAAACCCAACACAAACTACAAAGAAACTCTACACAAACTCCACAGAAACTCCACAGAAACTCCACACAAACTCCACAGAAACTCCACACAAACTCTACACAAACCTCACAGAAACTCCACTCAGACCTCACAGAAACTCTACACAAACAAACCCCAAACAAACTACACAAACCTCACACACAGACCTCACACAGACCTCACACACAGACCTCACACAGACCTCACACACAGACCTCACACACAGACCTCACACACACAGACCTCACACACAGACTTCACACAGACCTCACACACAGACCTCACACACAGACCTCACACACAGACCTCACACACAGACCTCACACACAGACCTCACACACAGACCTCACACACAGACCTCACACACAGACCTCACACACAGACCTCATACACAGACCTCACACAGACCTCACACAGACCTCACACAGACCTCACACACAGACCTCACACACAGACCTCACACAGACCTCACACACAGACCTCACACAGACCTCACACACAGACCTCACACAGACCTCACACAGACGTCACACAGACCTCACACAGACCTCACACAGACCTCACACACAGACCTCACACACACACCTCACACAGACCTCACACACACACCTCACACAGACCTCACACAGACCTCACACAGACCTCACACACAGACCTCACACACAGACCTCACACAGACCTCACACAGACCTCACACACAGACCTCACACACAGACCTCACACACAGACCTCACACACAGACCTCACACACAAACCTCACACACAGACCTCACACAGACTTCACACAGACCTCACACAGACCTCACACACAGACCTCACACACAGACCTCACACACAGACCTCACACAGACCTCACACAGACCTCACACAGACCTCACACACAGACCTCACACAGACCTCACACACAGACCTCACACAGACCTCACACACAGACCTCACACACAGACCTCACACACAGACCTCACACACAGACCTCACACAGACCTCACACAGACCTCACACAGACCTCACACACAGACCTCACACAGACCTCACACAGACCTCACACAGACCTCACACAGACCTCACACACAGACCTCACACAGACCTCACACAGACCTCATACACAGACCTCACACACAGACCTCACACACAGACCTCACACACAGACCTCACACACAGACCTCACACACAGACCTCACACACAGACCTCACACACAGACCTCACACAGACCTCACACACAGACCTCACACACAGACCTCACACACAGACCTCACACACAGACCTCACACAGACCTCACACAGACCACACACACAGACCTCACACACAGACCTCACACACAGACCTCACACACAGACCTCACACAGACCTCACACACAGACCTCACATAGACCTCACACAGACCTCACACACAGACCTCACACAGACCTCACACACAGACCTCACACAGACCTCACACAGACCTCACACAGACCTCACACAGACCTCACACACAGACCTCACACACAGACCTCACACACAGACCTCACACAGACCTCACACAGACCTCACACACAGACCTCACACACAGACCTCACACAGACCACACACAGACCTCACACACAAACCTCACACAGACCACACACACAGACCTCACACAGACCTCACACACAAACCTCACACAGACCTCACACAGACCTCACACAGACCTCACACACAGACCTCACACAGACCTCACACAGACCTCACACAGACCTCACACACAGACCTCACACACAGACCACACACACAGACCTCACACAGACCTCACACACAGACCTCACACACAGACCTCACACAGACCTCACACAGACCTCACACACAGACCTCACACAGACCTCACACAGACCTCACACAGACCTCACACACAGACCTCTCACACAGACCTCACACAGACCTCACACACAGACCTCACACACAGACCTCACACACAGACCTCACACACAGACCTCACACACAGACCACACACACAGACCTCACACACAGACCTCACACAGACCTCACACACAGACCTCACACACAGACCTCACACACAGACCTCACACAGACCTCACACAGACCTCACACACAGACCTCACACAGACCTCACACACAGACCTCACACAGACCTCACACACAGACCTCACACACAGACCTCACACACAGACCTCACACAGACCTCACACAGACCTCACATAGACCTCACACAGACCTCACACAGACCTCACACAGACCTCACACACTAACCCCTCACACAGACCTCACACAGACCTCACACACAGACCTCACTCACAGACCACACACACAGACCTCACACAGACCTCACACAGACCTCACACACTAACCCCTCACACAGACCTCACACAGACCTCACACACAGACCTCACTCACAGACCTCACACACAGACCTCACACAGACCTCACACAGACCTCACACACAGACCTCACACAGACCTCACACACAGACCTCACACAGACCTCACACAGACCTCACACACAGACCTCACACAGACCTCACACAGACCTCACACAGACCTCACACACAGACCTCACACAGACCTCACACACAGACCTCACACACAGACCTCACACACAGACCTCACACAGACCTCACACAGACCTCACACAGACCTCACATAGACCTCACACAGACCTCACACACTAACCCCTCACACAGACCTCACACAGACCTCACACACAGACCTCACTCACAGACCTCACACACAGACCTCACACAGACCTCACACAGACCTCACACACAGACCTCACACAGACCTCACACACAGACCTCACACACAGACCTCACACAGACCTCACACACTAACCCCTCACACAGACCTCACACAGACCCCACACACTAACCCCTCACACAGACCTCACACACAGACCTCACATAGACCTCACACACACAGACCTCACACACACAGACCTCACACACAGACCTCACACACAGACCTCACACAGACCTCACACACAGACCTCACACAGACCTCACACACAGACCTCACACACAGACCTCACACAGACCTCACACACAGACCTCACACACAGACCTCACACAGACCTCACACACAGACCTCACACACAGACCTCACACAGACCTCACACAGACCTCACACACAGACCTCACACAGACCTCACACAGACCTCACACAGACCTCACACACAGACCTCACACAGACCTCACACAGACCTCACACACAGACCTCACACACAGACCTCACACAGACCTCACACAGACCTCACACACAGACCTCACACAGACCTCACACAGACCTCACACAGACCTCACACACAGACCTCACACAGACCTCACACACAGACCTCACACAGACCTCACACACAGACCTCACACAGACCTCACACAGACCTCACACAGACCTCACACAGACCTCACACAGACCTCACACACAGACCTCACACAGACCACACACACAGACCACACACACAGACCTCACACACAGACCTCACACAGACCTCACACAGACCTCACACACTAACCCCTCACACAGACCTCCCATATGGCTCAGACTGCGGTGTATGGCGGGGTGTCGGCTGATATAACCTCATTCACATCCCACCTTGTCATGTTCTGTGCGCTCGTGTGGTGCTGTCAGACGTGTGCTCCTCCAGAGTATGTTCATGTAGAACACAATGTACCGCTGGAGGGATTTATGTAATACCAAATTACACACTTAGACACTAACGAAAAGACTCCCAGTACACATCTCAATACTGATGATTACTCTTTTTGATAACACTTTATAATAACAACACTTTAATCTGTCTTAGTAAACCATGAACCCAATTTAGTCCCGTTTTTTAAAATATGTTTTTTCCCCCTTTTTTAAAGTGGTTTGGTTTGTAAAATTGGTACCACTTTATAGTAACTACATCTTATATTGCCTTAAGAAAGCATAAGCTTAATAAATAATGAATATATAGTTTATTCAACATGATTCAGGATAAGTAACTGCTTAATTAAGGTTAAGGTTAGGGTTAGGGGTAGAAATTAGAGTCAGAGTATTTGTTAAATAGTTACTAATCCTGAATCATTCTTAATAAACTATTTGTTGATTATGAACTAAGTCTTTGTTCATGCTTTCTTAAGGCTTTAAATATTTTGAATTTCTGTGATTAAAACAAATTATTTTTAAGAATGATACAGGTTTAGTAACTACTTAACTCAATGTTAAGAGTGTTTATTATTTCAAGTAGTTGCATTGTGTTTTTTTTTGTTTTTTTTTGTTTTTTTCTAATTATGACGTAGTTTGGTGGAATAGAACTTGTGGTAAATATTTATCATAGTTTTACATCCGTGAAGTTGCAGTTTGTGAACACATTTTGAAAAATAAAAGTTCCAAATGAGATAGGAAGTTATAAAACGTAAATCCCTCTGTGATGTCATCAACAGGCGACGTAATATTGAAAATACAGGGACAATTTACACAAAACAGACACGTTTTTCTGACAATTTAAACAATCATTTAACAAAATAAATGTGTTATAGGGTATTATTCCTTATCTATTCCAAACTATTGTGTAATTTATGTGGATTTTGACCATTGTTTACAGTAAGGTTGCTAGGTAACAGTTGTGGAATCACTTCTACTTACGTTGAACCAAGATGTAACCCCCCCCTGCATAATACTAGTTTATTTAAATATATACATATACTTTTACTTGGAATATTCCACAGTATGGCATTAAACATATCTAACTCTTTGCTCTCTTTTATTTTTTGCTTTATTTTTTTTAGCTTGAACACACTTGAAGTAACATTCAGCTGCATTCACGCTGTTTTGAGGAATGATCATTAGAAAATCGAGAATTTTTAGCTTTTTAAAGTCCTTAAATCATCGCCAGACTTATTCTGAGCATTTCTGCCTCTAAACATGACAACTGCGGCAGCTTGGCTAAATTGTCGAATGACAAATATATAAACATAATATTTTTCCTCTAAAAGTGCACAAATTGGGATGAAAAAATAGTTTCAGTGTAGTTTCTCCTCTCTTCAGAAGAAGCTACTTGGATGAGTGTCGAAACGTATTCACTCAACTTTTGACCAGTTGACAGAATAAAAATTTACTCTGAAAATATTGTAACTGTGATCTATAGGCTCTAAAATGTGAACTTTTTGCCATTTGCTCACCCCATTGTATATTACAAAATACTTATTATAAACAAAGAACAAAATTATGAAAAATATAGAAAAGTAGCGGTTGTATTGTTGTTTCTAGTATGTTTTTCTGAACTTAAATGCATTAAAATTACAATAGAATAATCATATTTACTGTTGTCTGTTTATCCCATCTTAAACATAAAAAAGTAATATAATTGTAGAGTGTGGAGTGTAGCAGCTAATTCTGTGGATTTTCAATTACATTGTTTGCCTTATTGTCATGAACAAAATTGAACCCTCACTTAAAATGACTAAATGGCGTTAGATTGTCAGCGTTTCTGCACGATCTGCTTCGCTGTAAGTGTGTCTCTGTAGATAAAAATTAGCCGCTACATTTGCCGCTAATGATTATTGCGATCGTGAATTATTGATGTGAAAAGGTCGATCCCGGGTCACGCTGTTGATTTGCTTCAAACTTAAGATCATTAGCGGAGTAGACTCTGGTGCTGTCAAAACATTAACGTGCAGTAAAATAATCACATGAAGACAGGAAAACATGTTACAGTTGATTTAGCTTAAGAAATTATTCGATTTTATGTGCAGAGTATGACAGAGTAACACAAAAATAGAGCAAAATGATGATTAAGACACAGAAAAAATACACTGCTAACAAAATAAAGTCATGTTTTTATTTATTTATTTGAATCAAACTTGTTTCCTGACTAAATGGAACAGTTTTCTGGCTAATGGTGTGTTCAAGTGCTCATCGGAGAAGTCAGTGTTTTCTGTGTTCAAGTTCTTTGAGCGTGTAAAGTCAGATTGTTTTCCAATAACGAGTAAATTGACCAAAGATAATTAGCTTCTCCAGAGCTATCCACATCATTTATTCAGGGTTATGTATTATTTAACCAATAATCAGTGCTGTTTTGCTTCTTGTTGGTTACACTCTGAACCAGGTGCATTTTGATTTGGTCGTCTTCACTGGATGTGCTTGTTTTGCTGAGATTGTTCCACAGTACGGCATTAAACTGGTCTGTTTTGTTATCTCTAAATGACAGGTTTTCCTCTCCCTAAGACATCAGCTTGAAAAACATGCATTTTTACACTTAGTGGGCTTGCCTCTGCACAGATCTGACCTTTAACCTGTCTGTCGTCATGGTGGTAGATGAATATAATGCCATATCGTGGGACATTCTATGGCTGAAATGCTGTACATCTCCACGGCGACAAACAGGTTGAAGGCTTGTCATGACAACAGATTTAAAGTGTGATTATTGATAAAGAAAAATGTCACAACAAACAAGAACATTTCAACTATTTTATGCAACTGACACAATAAATGTACAATATACAAATAAAAAGTAGAATTAAGTACTTTACTGAAAGGCAAGAAACAAAAGAATGTTTTTGGTGTTTTTTCTTTTCATTTTAGATGACTATATTGCACTAATGTATGAAATGAAATAAAAATGTAAATACTATTAACACATAGCACAAATAATATAAATAAATACACATATAATGAATAAATAAATGTATTTTTAAAAATGTCCATCTCCACAAACCTGACCCCTTCTGCTTGTGTCTATGGAAATTCTGCTCCTTTAGCCATAATTTTATGACGTCAAACGTATGTATCTGCACGGAGAATGTTCTGGAATTATGCAGGTGACTTTTCACTTCACTGAAATTACACACTGTGCCTTTTAATGTCTTTGTCACAGAAGTTATATATCCAACCCTCTACAGCTCAAATCTTATATTTAATAGATTAAAAGAAAAAAGAAAAAATCCTCTCAGTGCACAGAATTAGGGCTGCAACAAGTTAATCAATTAATGAAATACTAATCAACTCCTTTAGTAATGGAATAATCGCTAATTGATGTACACATAGGTTCCAAAAATGCCATGAGCTGAGAACGTTTTATGGCTCAAATTGATTCATCAAATTGATGAAAACACACTTCTGTAAACACTTCATGAATGTTCTCCTCAGACGGCTTCACTTCAGCTTCATCAGAGTCAAATTTAGTCAAAATCTTTTGCGCTCTAAGCAACTCATTTTTTGAATCAAGAAAGACTAATTGATTGGCAAAATAATGGTTGGTTGCAGCCACAGAATAGCCTCAGCATCTATAAGCGCGGAAATGTACACACCATAATATACGAGTCCCGTCTTTCATTTACTCAAGTCGATATTGTAATTATTGTGAGAAAAATGCATTGCAAACTCAGTCGACAGATGTCCAAAACTTTATTTATTTTAACATTTTGATTAGGTTTCGGCAAATAGTCTTGGTCAGATAATTGTTCTTTCATTGTTTGGACCACAGTAGACAAAATAGTTGCTAATATTCCCCTAAAAACAAATCAGAAGTCCATGTTATTTCATGTTTCATTGTGACAGAAAAACGACACAGTGCACCTTAAACAATCCCGATGCATTTGCTGCACCGTGAGCTCTTTACGCCGCCTTAAAGCTGCAGACACT
The DNA here is from genome assembly GCA_019453435.1 of Rhinogobius similis. Lineage (NCBI taxonomy): Eukaryota > Metazoa > Chordata > Actinopteri > Gobiiformes > Gobiidae > Rhinogobius > Rhinogobius similis. The sequence goes on along the minus strand of CM033627.1, from coordinate 9,442,845 downwards.
GCTCTAAATGCCAGGTATATCCTCTATTCCCTCATGTGCCATTCCCCTAATCATTTCCCAAAATGCATTTCTGCTCCTGTGGGGTTTACTAATGTGGCGGTGTGTGAATGAATAATGTACAAGTCGCCATAAAAGTCGACAGCGTCACAGCATCGAGGACTTTGTTTCGGTCTTAGCCGTAAAATGGCATTTGCATTTGTGGAGACTGGAGTAACTTAAATGATAATACTTAAGGTTAAAGTCATTAAAGTAGTTTATAGCTCACCTCTGCAGCGGTGGATCTGTAAATTATTCCTCTGAGTAAGTGACAAAAAGCTTGGAAAAGATCTGGTAATTAGTGAAAATGTTTAGATAACTTCTTGGTTTCTCACAGAAGAAATATGGGCAACTTAAGACATTTGTAAAGACGTGAATAATTAATGATCTTAACTCTTTTGGGTCCTCATTAGTCCATTAGAGGAAGTTAAAGGACGTGCTGCAGCGGCAGACTGACAAACAAATGGATTTAGCTTGTTTAAGTCAATAATTTGCAAAACGGAAATTGAGTAAAGCTTCCCCAATGATCTGCCAATCAACTGGGAATGAAATCACATTTTTGTAATGTTTGCCGTCAATTAGACAAAATGTTACCTGTTAACAACAATCTCCCAGAGAATAAAGCCAATGAAAAATGTATTTCTTCAGGAAATGTTCTCCTTTTAAGTATTTGTGTTAAATTGCATATTAATCTTAGACAACAGAGTTTACCAAACTTGGCTTAAACTATAGATTAAACTACACTGAACAAAAATATAAACACAGCACTTTTTCATGAGCTGAACTCCAAGATTTCTTTTCTGTAAACACTAAAGACCCATATCTGTCAAATACTGCTCACAAATTTGTCAAAATTTGTCTACTGAACAACTAATATTAATAATCCTCCCATCTCACCGGTGCGGCATATCAAGATGCTGATCAGACAGACACGCTCTGTAGGTGGCGCCGCAGAGGCAGGACATAAAACGTTGATTTAATTTGCCGTGTCAGTCACGGGCCGCAAACGACAGCTCCATTCATACGAGCACTTTTTTGACAAGATTCCAATCACTTCTTGTTCTCTCCGTGGACTGTGCCGTGACGTTCAGGATGTCCCGAGGTCAGCCGCTGTCACACCAGTCCACCCTCTTCAGAGTAACCGCTCTGAGAACACCTCCTTTAATGCTCTCCAGACTGTCGTGTTCACACCGGCTCAAACGCAGGGCTCTTTTACGTCGACCGAACCGACTCCATTTACCAATTAATCAGCTCCACAGTCCTCTTTTTTGACTCATCTCCCTCCATATTTGTCTCTGATTGGCTCATCCATCTGTCAATCACACCCATCAAAACTAGAGAAGTTCCAGATTGCATCCCTGTGTGAAGAATGGAAAGTGTGTTGTCTTGACCTGCCATACAGCAATTTGGAAAAGGCTGAACTTTTTTCCTTTTCTTCTTTTTTTTTTTTTTTTTAAACTTTATTTATCAATTTGACATAGAAAGCATAGGATGGCAGTATTGCATAAGAAATTATAAACAAAACCACATAAAATACCCTCCCACTCCACCCAAGGCTGGAACAGGCTTTGTTCACATGTTGTGAATATTATGAAGCAAATGTTTGTCATACAGTGGTGGGTCTCTGTTTTATCCGGATCTTATCTCGCTGATATTCTCTGGTAGTTGTTTTTGCTGCCTACACATCATTACCTTTAGCCTGTATTATTGCATACACAGGTAAAGCTGCGTTACTCACACTTAGACAGAGACAGATGTGGCTCATTGTCGGCTGATCCCTGGATTTCCTCTTCCTCCTCCTCTGTTTGTGCTCAGTAATACGTTTGTCCCATCTCCTGCTCCTCTGTCGGCTGCAAATGTGATTTTAGGGTCCTGTTCCCTCCGCGCGCCCACCGGGAATCTGCTCCACGCTCCATGACCTCCAGATCGCATCGCCGGGAGGGACATTTCCATATTAATGCTATGGCCCTTCCCCTGATACTAAGAATATCAAAAAGAGGTGGATGGGCTCTTTGGGCGACCCCGCGCTCTCACACCTGTTCAGTTTTCTGTGAATGTGCAGCCTTTGCCTCCAGATGGGTTTTATTTAGATTTTCCTCTTGATGAGAAGTGGAAGAGGTTAGCGTTAGCATGTAGCACCAGGCGCTGTCCATCTGCTGAAGGAGATGGAGGAACGGAAGCATTTGAAGTTCATTTGTCGACAGAAGTCTGAGGTGGAAGTAAATTGGCCTCAAAGCACACATACATTTTTAGAACATGATGTTTCTTGCATGTTGTAACCTGTGTTTATTATGTGTTCAGTTATGACCACAGCAATAACCATTCCTCCTGAGATAAACATAAAACAACACAGTGTACATTACAGCATTTCATGGATGTACATTTTGTTAATAAAAATCATTCTTAAAATGTTAGTCACACATGTAACTGTTTATCCCCTTAAAATTTTAATTTACATATTAATATACACGTACACATTCAAAAGACTGTCACCTGTTTCAGTTTTAGTACAGCATGCTTTTAATCTATTCTGATCTGTATTCATTACGAAGGCTAATTATTCCAATTTGATTCAGCTCTGTATTTATTATTAACCTTATTTTAACCAGGTAGGACCCAAAGGTTTCAAAGGTTTCAAGGTTTCAAAGTAAATATAAAAAATTGTTATTATAATAATAATTTAAACCCTCAGAACGGGGAAATGCTGTTGTAAAAACCTTCAGGAAAGAGTCCTTTGATTCTAGACGAAAAGGCATATGATGTACAAAAAAAACAAAACAGTGCAGCAGCTGAACAAACAAAAGCACTAATTATCTTTATCTTATGTGAATATGTGTGTCATTAATGCACTGTTGAAACCTTCAAGTGTCAGATCTACAGAGTTAATGAGGAATCTTTAAGAGAAATGTAGGTTAAATAAACATAAATGTGATTTAACATGAAACACTGACAGTTAAACTTTGATATGATGTTACGTGGCCACAGTTAATCATACCATGATCATGATTATTGGCTCAGTTTGTTGAATGTCCCTCCCCACTCTTTGTCCAAATTTCAGTCAAAAAATTCAATCTTGACCCTCTTAAAATGTGTCACATTTTTCATTTCTTTTTAACTCTCTGAGAATCTACTTCAATTATACACGTTAATTTAATACAAAATATCCAAACATAAAGAGGTGACATCATGTACTGTGAATGCTAGTGGTCAATCTTTCTTTTTTACTGTTTTGTGTTGCTGCTATTAATAGTAGAAGTGTTTAAAAACATCTGTACACAGTGGTGGACCTACACATGTGGGGGCCAAGACAAAATGAAGTACATGCCCCTCATCATCAATTATTTATAACTTTTCTGTCGTGCCTCTTGAATTGTTCTTCAAGGAAGCTTTTTGTTTTTAGCTCGTGGTGCCCTGACAGGTTCATAAATTTGGGGTGATAAGTGAACTATTGGAAAATTCTAATTAATATGAGCAATGGCTTATGTAACGCGGGGGTCACCCATTCATTTCTGTACCACAAATATCACTGAACTGCACCGTTTGTGTCGCTCATTCATCTGGGTTTGTGCGACAGATGACGGCTCCTGTGAGTTCATTAAACCGGTGAGGGTCATGTGAATGATGAATGATTAGCAAGTAAATAAGCGAAAGAAACCAGACCTGCTGCTCCGCTCTCGCTGCACTGAACCTCGTAAAAGGTTAAACAAACACGATAAGAAGCACCAGATCACATGACCACGTGACGTCACAGAAACGAGCGCACTGATTGGCCAAACTGACAAACATGACTGTGTAACTCATAGAACTATAATAAAACCTGGAAGATAAATCCAAGATGGCCGTCCTGTTTATCCCTATGGAGTGAGCTCATTGGCGCATGACCCCAAAAAAGTTTCTTACTTCCGCATTTACTTCCTGATACGAAGGCTGACATCTTTGTTTTACTTCCTGATACGATGGCTGCCATCTTTGTTTTACTTCCTGAAACGATGGCTGCCATCTTTGTTTTACTTCCTGAAACGATGGCTGCCATCTTTGTTTTAGGGCGCCACGTGACGACAATCCCCCACTTCATATAAAAACGGTAATTTCAGTGATTTTAGAAACGGTAGAAAAGAACATTTCCTTCTATTTTATTTAAATACCGATAATAATTCAGTACTGTCTGCAATTATAATGTGCAATTTTAGAAAAAGGCTGGTTCCAAGAGGCTGCAGTACCTCGCAGGGCCACAAATCAATCTGGGACCACAGACAGAGGGGGCGTACCTTATCCAGTTCTTTTAATACATCCATGGTGTAACTCGACTTCTCGTGATATTTGAAGCGGGACTTAGATACAAAAATGGATGGGTGACACCTGCATTACAGTCACATGTTCTAACCAGCTTTTTGGTCAGGAAGGGCATCTGATTGGGGGCCCTTTCTGGCTGGGGGCCTGAGGCAATTGGGCCGGTTGCCCAATGGTAAGTCCGCCACTGTCATAAGTTGCATAATGACAACATTCAGAGGCCAAAATGCATTCTGCTGTTATGAAAAACATTAATTGTTGAGCAAAATTAAAAGGTGCAGACAAAAAAAATGTACTCAATGGGGGCCACGGACAGTTAGAACTATCACAAAGTAGTGCAAACATTAAGAAAATTATCTCGTGAGATTTTTCTTTTTTTAATTATTTGTTTGCTGAGTTTGAAGTCAGCAAAAATATAAATGTAATATTAGTATGACGTCCAAATCCAAATGTCCAAATCTCCTCTTGTCTTATTCGAATTGTGTCTCATTCCTAAAAAAAAAATACGTAAAAAACATCATGTCCAAGTGGTTTACAAGATGCTCCAAGCCGTCGGGAAATGTCAAAGTGGGAGGAGTGGAACCTTCTGTGAGACTCTTTTGTCACCGCCGTCTCCTGGGCGTGAGTCTTAAGTGCTCCTCCTGTGTTTCTCTCACATTTTCACTGCTCCGTCTCTCACCAAAGACGCCGAAAAGGCAAAACGCTTTAAATGTGTCCACCGTTTGGGTATTCTAATGTCGCTGAAGTAAACAAACGCTCTGAGGAAAGAGCCGTAATATTTGAGAGTGAGGATTTGTGGGTCTACGAGGGACGGAAGCAGCTCGACATGAACTTTTGCTTGTTTGAAATTGCAGGAGGAAGAAGCATCCGCAGTTGGGATTATTTTGGGAAACACTAATAGTAGCCTCGGTTTGGTTAATGAAGGATTGTTGTGTTGAGCTGAAGCCTGCGCAGATATTCTGGTATTTATCAGCTGCAAAACGAATAAATAAAACGGTCTAAATTGTAGCATTAATAGTAGTTTGTTGTTAATTTGAATCATTACACACAATTAAAGGCATGCAGAATAAAAATACAATATATTAAGATACGTCCTAATATAATTGCATTGCTGTGTTTTAATTGAATAAGTTTAAACTTTTTTGTAATTTCAGTGTGAAGGAAGTGGAAGTCGTCATCTGAACTAAACTGTTTTTGTCGTTTTGTCGAAAAACAACCCTGAACTGAATGTTTCTTAAACTTATGCAAGGTTATGATTGAGGACAAGTTTATGATTCAAACTTTGGGTCGATGTCTGATGTTTGTCTCACTGCTGTAGCAAGAACTCAGATTCGTCGATGCTGATAATATGAATTGATGTTAAGATGTTAAGTTATAGTAAAGTTCCGACTAACATTTCGCTTTTGTAAAAATAATAACTAGGCGTATTTTTCTGGGGATATACCGCGTTTCCTCTAGACCAGTGTTTGCCAATCAGGGGTACGGGGACCTCAAGGGGTATGTGAGGAATAACCAGGGGGTACGTGGAATGATTTCAGGTTTTAAATGAAGATGAAATACAGTATACTTTAATTTGAATAAAAAAGTGTCAGTTGTAAGTTTAACCTCTTTTTGTCGTATCTTGGACAAGAAATGTGATTAAAACAAAAAATACTTCAGTAATAATTGACTATACTCAACTAGTAAACGTATTTATTTGCCCGAAACAGAGCTAAGGAGGAAGTCGAGACAAAAAAGGATGGGAATCACAGCTCTAGACCTTGTCCCTCAGGCCGGTTCACTTCGGAGCGTCTTCTGTTAATGGCGTGTTTCCGTGCAGCGGTCCAGCTGACGTCACCCAAACATGATTCATGTTTGTCTTGATAAATAAAATCTAAATTGCACCTGAATTACTCTTTTTCTTCATGTGGCCGATCTCCGCGATTCACAAAAAGACATTTAGTAATTACATGTTTGCTGTGCTGTAAGACGTGGATAAAGCTAGAGTTAACAAAACACAACTTTTTTCTGCATTTATTTCACTTCTTTGCACCTGTGCGCCACGTTTTAACATCTCTCTATGAAATGCGTTGGGTTTGGACAGAGTTGGCTGCAGTATTCCCTGAAAATATCATATTTTGGGTCTTGATGCGAGTGCCGAATGTCAGTAAACAGGAAGCAGCTGATGCTAATGTGTGCAGGCTTTGTTTTGCTTTGTTTTGGTAAATCTGTCGGCTCAACAAACAAAGTTATCATCACTGAAAATATGAGGAATGCTTATGCTGTCTTTATATCTGCTTTTTGCTGTTTTGTTCTCGCCTGAGTCTGCTTTCTCTTTTGTTCTTGTCCAATCATCTCGCGATAAATCGAACCCCCAGCCCCCCCTGCAAACTAGCGCCTCTCACGGCCCCCTTCTGACCCCTCAAACACACCGTCCCATTCCGGTCGTATGGAAACGTCCCTAATGTGGCGTTTCGGGTTGTTCGGGGAACCGTAGCCCGGAGGAAACTCACCGGGCACAGCGAGAAACATGCAAACTCCACACAGAAAGGTTCAGGGTTAGTTAGGTAGTTATGGGAGTCAAACCTGTGACCTTCTTGTTGTGCGGCAATAGTGTTATCCACTCTGCCATTAATAGCAGTAGGAGGAGAAATGTGACTGAAAACGTCAGGTGAAGTATCAATCCATTTACCAAGCGTCTGTAACTCTGGACATTTCAATCAATCCTTAATTAACTAAAAGGAAATGGTTGCTGTGTTTATATATGGCTTTGTTTACCTTTTACTGCAGCAAATTGTTCCTGCTTTACATTTTACATAAATTGAACAGCTATAAAATGCAGGAAGGTTAACACAATTGCTATTAAAGGGTTGTCTGAAGTTTGGTACTGTCAGAATGGAAAATCAGATTCAGTATTTAGACTTTTGGTGTGTGTTTACAGGCAAGAGAAATCTGATCATCAAAAACATCTAATGACGTGTGAGTTCAGGTGAGACACTTAAGGCACAACTTTTTTCTAGTCATTTTGTTCCCTCGACCTACAGACTTTCATGTGGAAAAACAACTTGTCCAATCTGTTCATAAAGATGTTTTATTGCTTCATTTAATCCACTGAGACGTTGTAACTTCAAAGGCCGTTTACTTGAAATGCATTTTTCTCCGACATAAAGATCAGCTCTTAGTAGTATCTACACACAAACTTAACAGTCTGCACTCAACAAGAGAAGGATTTGTTGAAGGATTTGTTTGATGATTTCATAAAGTTTTATGTATAAAATTGAGACTTCATTTTACTTTTTAGCCCAATTTTCAGTCAGATCTTTACTCAAAAGCTAAAAAAGGAATCCAAAATCCCCTCTGTATATTATTGTGTAACTAATATATGTACAGAATAAACCAAGACATTTAAATCTATTTCTCAGATTTAAATGTCCCAAATATGTGCAACTCTGGACGTTTTTACACATAAAATGCCTTATTTCTACATGACAACATGACATGATGAAAAACTTGTGTGAGTAAACTACAGGAGACATTTCTAATTGTTCTTTTTAAATTTAAATTTCACTTGCCTTAAGCATTTTTAACTGTTTAAATGTAAAAGTACAATGATCTACAGTGAAAACCTTTAAATCTTTAACATTTTCTTTCATTTTGTTACATAACTTTGCCCTCCTTTTGCATAATTTTCCTCGTCAAAACCTGCCCAGGCGTGAACAATCAGACCTCAGATCACCGTTTACGCGACACGCCGATAATCCGATTACTCCAGAAATCAGACAACACTCAATCCGCAGTAAAACCCGATCTGACGTCTCCGGGCTGTTTTTTTCCCCCCAGTTTGGCGGAGTTTGAGCTGAGGGCAGAGTCTTCCCACGGGACCCTTCAGTACCATGCATGGCCAAACCGGACTCGAGCCGGTCCCGGTCTCCCTGCGCCTCACAGCCCCGTTACCATGGAAACACCAGAGAGATACCGGGAGAGACGGAGAGAGAGAGAAACGGGGAGAGTGAGGAGCCTCAAATATGTGAAGAAGAAGCGCAGTGTGAGGTGTTGCAGGAGATAAATTATTACAGAACAAAGAACGAGAGAATCTGGGCGTGTTTCGTGTGTTTAAGTTAATAAATGTTTTAGAGAACACTTTGCTTTAGGGACCACGTATTCATCGCCAACAAAGTGGTAATTAAGTATTTATTCCACTATTATTATATTTTAAAACGTTTATTATTATTATTAAACGCTTACTAAGATGATAGTGTTTGTACAAAAGCACCTCGCTAATAATAAACAGTAATGTACTGCAAAAAAATACATTGTTAGTCATAAATAAACCACTGCCAGCAATCAGAGCCTCATCTCTTCTTTTTTTTCTGCACAACTTTGATATCTGATGAGCACCCGATCTGAGTTTTTAAACTTTGTGGTTAATATTTCTCATACATTGTTAGTATTTATAAAGGTTTTATTGATACTTTTTGTCTTTTACTATACTTTACAAGTATTTAAAATAACTGTTTTTCTTTCCATTGCGTTTTTTTCCCTACACTGCACTACAATAATCAAATAAATCAATAAAAAATGGACAATAGAGGAAAGAAAATAATTAAATATTTGTAAATGGTCAAAGACAAAAATAAAATAACTGGAGATAACAATAATATTATCTAGAAGCAGAGGGACCCTCCAGCAGAAAGTTCCACTGTTCCACTTTAAACTTTTCAGCTCCGTCTTTACCCTGACGGATGAAAGAAAGATGTCAAGTCAAGTTTCACACATCCTTTTGATGAAAATGTGTGATCGTTTTGTCAATCAACGTTAAATAAATGTTAATAATCTGGTTTTACTGTAGAGATGCACCAACATCATTTAATTCAAAAAATGCCCCAAAACATTTTGAGTGAGTGTTAGAACTATGAACACCATGACTGATAAAATGTATTTCCTTTCTTTTTTGCTCAAATCAATTTCAAACAGTAACATGGAAACTGAAAGTAGTTTCTCTGATGTTGCCCTGACTGTGCAGAGCTTTGCTAGCTTGTTTGCTAAGTGTATAAGGAGATAAAGGACGCTTCAACTGCTGCGCAACAATTAATTTCCTCAGAAACATCTTAATTAAGGACAGAAAGATAATGCACTCATCTGTGTGTGATGCAAAGTCTGTATCATTCATAAATGTGAGTGTGGCTGCAGTGTTCCTGTTGTTCATCTGGTTTTCTACAACTGTTTACTTCGTTTATTTAGATGTGAGATTCAAACTGAATGTTTAGCAGACTGTTGCCGCTCTTTCACACTTTACACGTGTTTCGAGCTCTTACAGGAGAAAATGTTATCACTCATCATTGACATCTAATTTAGCCACTCACTAAGAATGTCACAAAAACCATTAGTGTTATGATAATTGTAAGAAGATGCAGAAGATTTTCACAGTTTTTGGCAATTAGACAAAACAACACCGAAATCCTTAATGCTGCGGGTTTGTCTTTATAAGTATGATTTATTAAAGATAAAAAAAAGTGGCGAAATTTTGATTTTTAGGCACATTTTCAGTCACAAAAACGAAATAAGAAATCCAAAATATATGTACAAAATGAACACAATTAAGACGTTTAAACCTGTTTATGTCACTTTTTCAGATTTGAACGTCCCAAATATGTGCAATTTTGCCAGTTTTTCCACATACAATGCTTTATTTCTACATGAAAAAGTTACAGGAAGAAAAACTTGAAATACAGTTTTTTCTTACATGCATGTGAGTGAACTACAGGAGAAGTTTCAAATTGATTGATTGATTGATTGAAAGAGATTTCTTCCTCTTCACCTGCAGCGTCTCGATTTGAATAATCACGACCATCGATTAACAGAACACTCTCGACATCCCTCACAGTGAAAATTCTGATCGACTGATTGCTGTGACGTCCTCTGCTTCACATGTGTTGAAATCATATAATACGAGATACTGACTGATACAGTACAAACTCTTTCAGTAAAACAGATTTGCTTAATCTCTCCACACACCCTCACGTTTTTGCGATTTAACTTCTCTCTACAAACCCTCTTCCTCCTTGTCGTTTACAAACATCCATCATGAGCGTACACAGAGTCTGAGTCGGATACGCCGCTGCCACTCGCCTCAAATCCCACAGGTTTAATTATCCAAAGTGAGCCTGAAGTTTGACTGAATAAATTATCGAGCTGAAACGGTCTTCTGTCTCGCTTCTACTGTAACGCGGAGCTGACAAACTTCCATTTATTCAGTGCGGATAATGAACACGGTACAGAGAAGCGCTCTCTGTTCATGGTGCGATCGTCCTCCTCTTTGATTTGCTCCACAGTCATTATAATGTGGGCCACTTGAGGACACGGCGTCACAAGTTTTCAATACAACCGACTTTATGCGACTCTTTTCAAGCGGTTTAGAGGTAAATATATGTTGGCAAAGGAGTTTTTTTGAACCCTTTATAACCTGCCATAGAACAAGTTCGTCTGGGCACATTTTCCATTTTTTGCAACCCTCACATTTGAAATTACAGCAACACATCACTAATAAGATAAGACAAGGTTTAATATTTTAATTGGCTAAAATGCCTAATAAAAAAAAACAAACAAACAAGACAAAACAAAACAAAAAAGTTCCATATTTTTTTACAAATTTTACCCAAATGCTGAAATTTCGATGCTCTGTACTTCAAAACTGTGAATGACAAAATGTTTCAGAATGTTTTTCTAACTAGATAAAAGCTATTTGAAGTTTCTATCTGTTATAGTTTTTGAGATGAAGATGTTTTATGGATGGATTTATGTTGTTTTGTTTTATGGAAAAGTTTATTTACAGAAACTGAATAATATATTTAAAATTAAGCACTAATTCATAAATCGGTGAATAGTCAAAATCTATTTTCAATAAACTTTTGCAATTTCATCAACAAGTTCATTCATAAAATGTACAAAATAGGCACAAATATAAAAATTGGTTTACAAAACTGTAAAAAAATAAAAATAAATAAATAGCATGGTTTACCAATGGATTTTGGACACAATGGACACAAAACACTGCAAAAAGCTTTTTAAAGATCATTTTATCTACTTTTGTGTACAAAAAAAGGTTATTCTATATGAATTGGTTGCTTTTCTGCAAGTTGCTAAAGAGAAATTCAGAAAAGCGCTTGCACTCCCGTTGGTCAGAAAGGGTTAATGGCTCAGTGAGTAAAGCCTTTACCCCTGAATTAATGCTTCCTCGTCTAAAACACTGTCGGACCATCAGTAATACAACATTTAAATACATAATAAAAACTTAAATGGCTTCATGCTTTACAAAGTTTTATAAATTTGGAAAATATACAATTATTTCTAATTAACTTAAAATACACTAACTAACTAAAATACACACAGCTATAATCATTATCTTAACCATAACTATTCTGGGCCAATTCAAAATGTTAAGTGTTAATTAAGGTAGTAATATTAGTTATGAATATTAAGCATAAATAATTTTAATAAAGCATTTGTTAGTTATGAAGAAAGACTGTGTTTATTAAAGCTAGTTACTGTAAAATGCTACCAAAAAAACTGAATTTTCAGCCTAACATTGAATTAGTTCTTAATGTTTTTCCCAGAAAAATAAAGGATAAAGAAATATGAATCAATTCACATCCTTCAACATGAATTATTAACACAGAATAATTTAAGGTAGACATATTATGCTTTTAGATCTTTATTTTACATTTTGTTGATTGTAAACTTCATTATTGATCTAAAATGCCTCAAACAAAAGCAGGAATCATTCAAAATACAATGCAACCCAACAGTTTGTAGTCCTTAAGCCGGAATTTACACTCGGCGGTGACCTGCCTGGGTCAGAATGATGAAAATGTGGCTGCCAATATGCGCCAACAGCTTCTCCAATCACCACCAATAAACAATAAACAGCTCCATTTGATTTTCGTTACAACAAAAACACATCTCATTCCATTCACTGTTTTTCTTGGTCTAACCCAGAAGTCGCAGGATTCCCTCATTTTGTTGGAGAAAAACATGCCTTTCAACAACAAACAACAGATATTTGTGATTCAGAGGCTGTGACTCACATCTCAACACGTATTTTCAAAATAAATACAGTACACAGCTTTCAATCTTCCAACAGAGGAACAGAGAAGTTTGTTTTCAAGCAATTTATTTATGCAGGAATTGTGTTTTGTGTTCAGGGATAAAAAGAAGTGGTTAATGCGATTTTACGAAAGTCGTTTATTGGGATTATCAGAAAGTGGCATTGGGTGAGAGAGAGAGAGACGGTGGTGTTTTGAATAAGAAAAACAGAAAAACAAACTTGTGATTGTGTCCTTGGTGAAGGCTGCTGTAGCGCGGGCTTTAATACAACTGTGGAATTGAAAAGTCGATGTGAACGCTGCGGGTGCTGGTGGTGCGGTGGTTAATGCTGCTCGATATGTGCTGAATGTCTCTCCTCTCTCTCTCTCCTCTCCTCTCTCCCCCTTTCAACTGAAACTGTCCTGTCAAATAAATCCTTAACGACGAGTCGAGTCTGTGAACAGTGAGCTGCAGCTGGATGTCACTGACAACATGTTAAAGACTTTACACACACACACACGGCGCGACACTTCTATGTTGATAAATGGAGGTGTTTGTGGGACAATGCTAAAGCTAATGCAAATTTTGAAGCATAATAAAGATGAGAAGCAATGGGTGACGCTACTAGGCTACATTACAGGTCAGATCTGTGGAGAAATGACCCCACTCACAGAAATAATGTACACTAACGGTATTTATGTGCTATAAAAGTACTTACAATTTAATAAATCCACTGTAGAGTATTCCAGGAAATGCCCGAATGAAGACCCCCCCCCACACACACACACACACGCACACACACAAACACTAGAAAAATTACACAGTGCACCTTTAAAACACCTGAATAAGTTTTTCTCCGACATCTGTACAGCGTAGTGCCGTTTCTCTCCAGTCGAGCGCCTCTGATCCAAACACTTTGTGAGTGAAACAATGTCCTGATTGTACGGCCGCTCAAAGGCTACGACTGACTGTTTCTGTTTGATCTACAGGCTCTCATCTCCACAACAACAACAACAAGACGACGGCGGCGACGCAGCCAGGACGATGCTAGTGCTGCTACCACTGCAATAATGGCTTCTATCCCCATCAAACAACTCCTGATTTAAGCTCGGGACTCTTTCAACTACCTCCTTTCATTACCTGCACCATCAAAGCACAGGCTGACACGGACCAGCCGCCCCCCGAAAAAGGCCACACTGAACTCGGCGACATGCCTTTGCCGCGACGCCCTGCGCTTGGGGTGCACTTTGCCCCCTTGCCCTCCTGGATGTCACGCCTCAGTCTGTTGTGTTTAAGTTTATCCTTGTTTTCCTATACGTCCAGTGCTTTACCGGCGGTGGGCTACAACTTGGAAACGAAGAAGGAGATAACTCTGGACGGGGATCTGATGATCGGCGGTTTGTTCCCGGTGCATCACAAAGGCGAAGGGGCGGAGGACTGCGGGAAAATTAACGCCCAAAGAGGCATACAGAGACTCGAGGCGATGCTGTTGGCGTTGGACGAGATTAACCGTGATGACAGGATCTTGCCGGGGATGAGGCTCGGCGCGCACATCCTGGACACGTGCTCCAAAGACACGTACGCGCTGGAGCAGAGCCTGGAGTTCGTGCGGGCGTCGCTGACCAAGGTGGACGACAGCGAGTACACCTGCCCCGACGGATCGTACGCCATCCACGACGACGTGCCGCTCGCCATCTCAGGGGTCATCGGAGGGTCGTACAGCGATGTGTCCATACAGGTAGGAACTCAAAACATGAACAAATAAACTGAAAAATGGTGGTTTATGATGCACGTACAAAAAACAAGACAGCAAGACAAAAGGTGTTGTTTCAGGCCTTCTTAACTTGCGGCCCGCGGGCGTGATCAGGCCCTACAAACCATCTGATCCGGCCGGTGACCTATCTTCCAAATATTAAAAGATATACTTTCTCTTGATATATAGTTTAATTCTAGTTCTAATATTAGTTTAGACTTTTTTGATTCTGATCTAGTGATATTTAATTCTGCTTTAGGCCTGGTTTTGTCCTCGTTTAGACCTGATTTGATTTTGGTTAGTCCTGGTTCAGAAATGGTTTGTTGGTATGTTTAATTCTGGTTTACTGCTAATTGGCTATTTCTACAGCAAAGCATTTTATTTTTCCATAAAATCAAATATAGAAGTAGTTATTTCATCATCACTGAAACAAAGTTGTAAATATTATGTGCAATTCCAAAGTGCTGGTGTGTCGTGCATAGAAGCATTTCATTTCATTTATTTATTCATTTCATTCATAGCAACAGAACAAAACAAATACATCTTGAATCTTTTCAGCACAGAGATGATGAATGAAAGGGCACAGAAAGAAGCAAAAGCTTGTGATATCTGCCCCTTATCAACAGAAATCGTACACTTCCAGTGCGATGCATTGCAAACAATAAATAAACAAACAAAAAAAAGAAGCAATGCCCCTCCAAAAAATCGGGCCCTCGGGAAAAATAAGTTGAATAGCCCTGTGTTACATTTTTAGAGCGTTGCAGATGGAGATTTTGTTTCAAGAGAGGGTTGACTTGCATCAGAATCTCTATAAAACTTCATAAAAGTCTAGCTTTTCTTGTGATGAAACTTTAAATCTGCTTTTGCGTATCGTTCTTTTAATCTAAATATGTCTGTTTATTCTAATCTCACTGATTGACATCACTTGCAGTACGTGAAATGCCAAATTTCTTCATAAAAAAACACACATAAAACAAAGAAAATGTAATAACAGGGTCTGCCAAATACTCATCTTCAAGAAATGTTATTTTGTCCAGATTCTTCCACAGTATGACATTAAACTTATTATTATTATTTATTTTTACAAAATTACAGGTACTGGAGAAAAACATGTGGCAGACCTTCCAGAAAAGTTACACAGTGCATCTTTAAAGTAGTGTTGTGGATGATAGAGGGTTCAATTACAAAACTACAGAATGGATAAAGGAAATAACACATGATCTCACTGTCATTTGTGGTTATTAAGGATGCACTTGTTAACTTCTGAGTATGAACTGCACGCATTTGTAGACTCAATGGTACAGGCCCCAGTGCCGACAGGAAACACCATGGGGGCCCTTGGCAAGAGGTGGTCTGCATGGGGCCCTCATACAGAATGGTCTAGCAGTAAAGTGAGTGGAAAAAATGTGTGCTTTGACAACTAGCATTTAAGAAGAAGCAGTGACTGTCATGTACTCTAATGTTACATGTTATTGACGTGAATCAAAGGGTCCTTTTCAGTCTGAGACCCTAAACAACTGCCTGGTTTGTCTCCTCCATTGAGCCCAACCTGAAACATGTGCAAATGGCTAATCCTTCAGTTGAGTAACGTATTTTCCCGATTATGAACCTTATTCAAGACATGATGAGAAAACCTTCATTTATCCCACAATGGGAAAATTCCAGAGTTGCAACGGCAGAAGTCAAGAACAGCAGGAGAACAGGAACATATACATAAGTATAAAAATAGATTTCAATCCAACTCACACAGTTGTGCAGTTGGAACAAACAAACAGTATGACGGGCCCCCAGCAGTCGCCCACTGCTCCTGACAATCAACACAAATAACATACAGGCCACAGGCACAATACAGTATAGCATAGTTTAACATGTATTTTAGGGGTAAATAATAACAATAACATTATGTCTTAATGAAGAAAAAAAAATACATTAGAACTTAATTTAGTCGAATTTAGTAGATACATTTGACTTTGGATTATGTGTCTCAAATGTATTTGGATGTCTTTTACTGCTTTTTTCCCTGCTTTCTCTGGTCATGTTCTGTTCTTTTTGTTTTTCTATTAGAAACAGTAAAATCACTTAAAAAAAAAAAAAAAAAAAGCATATATATATATTTATATATATATAGTTATATATATATATATAGAGAGAGAGAGAGAGAGAGAGAGAGAGAGAGAGAGAGAGAGAAATAAATAAAAACAACAACAAATAGTTAAAAACGATCAAATAAATAAAATAAAAATGAATAAAAGACTCAGAGGACCACACAACTGTGTGAGAGAAAAAAAAAAAAACAACTTCTTAGTGTCTTTATCCTTCCTTCAAACACCAGTCAGACATTAGCCCGCTAATACACAGTATGTGTGCCCGTGCTCTCATCTGATCAGGTTTGAAATATTGATAACTGAAGTTTCATAAGTAAACTGGTTTGTCTGCGCTTCATTTTTCCCCAAACCACTTAAGCCACATGACCGCCACTTTGTGTTGGTGCATGTTTCCAACCATTTTTTTCACAATTAGGGTTAGGACTAGGTATAAGAACAGATCATGTGGTTAAGTTCAGGGGTTTATGGCAGGAAAGTTAAACGGGTCTTGGCATAAATGCATTGTGTGTTTGTCTGCTGCTTTTCTTGTTTTTCTTCTTTCTTTTGTGCTTGGGGCTGACTCACCAAGCACTGACCCCTTGTGGCTGTGGTGATATCAGTCCATCAGTGCTGCCTTTACTCTCTGGACAAAGTGCAGACAGTGGAGACTATCCTAATTATGGTACATCGCTTACTTTATCATTTGCTGATGCAAGTAGAATTACATGTAACAGTCAATAACATGCTCTGGACATGAAATAGACTGAGTAAAGATGCATTAAATGTGATGGCTGATCGATAATGCTGTCCACTTATATTAATGTCAGACTCCAGCTCCTTGCAATGTTAACATCACAGCTAAAGCATAGTGAGATGTGGGTAATACTCACATGTAACGTTAAACAATTGTACTTCTCTGAGTAGATACTGAACAGCATACTTTTACTCTTACTTGAGTAATATATTTGATAGTACTTTGTCCAGTACTCTGACTTGAGTGAATGTTTTGATTCCACTGTGAGTAAGATTACTAGACAAAAGTTTTATTAAATGTTGAGACACTCAAATATGATTTATTTCAATGTCTGCGGTCTATCCAGAGTTTGTGCATTAGTTAAAGGGAACATAATACTCAGAATCAACTTTAATGATCTATTAGTCTTTTTGCAACAGTGTTTCATCATTATTAGTTTAGTGAAAGTTATATTTCGATTGATTCTTGCATGTCTGAGTAATCTTTTTTGTCCTGCAACTGAGGCTCAAGTGTATTGAAAAAATCCTGTTTTCACCAACCCCCTCGCCCCGCCCACATCTAGTACTTACTTTATATTATTAAAAAGTAAAGTTATTTGAAAAATTGAAGCCTCCGACTGAGACATGTCGGTTTCTAACATGTTACAAAGCCACTTTCCAAAAATAAAAAACATGTTAATCCTGCTGCTTGTTTCAGTAAAATGACGCTATGATCAGTTCTGCAGTTTTTAACAGGATGTTTCTATTTCTAAGCCATTTTAGATCAATATTGAAGTTAACAATTAACAAAATGTAAAATGATAATTTATTTATGTTAAAAATGTTAAAAAGAATATGCAATTGTTTTGTATTGTTATTAGCCTTTAAACATGCTCTTGAGAACCTTAAAGGGGCTGTACCTAATTTTTACTGTTTTGAGACGAGAAAAACAGTGCTAGTCCATGTTCCCAATTTTTTGCTTCTAATAATGTTAAATCTGTGTTGTCTCAGTACAGCTATATTAAAAGCATCTATTCAGGTGAAAACGAGACCGCAACTTTTACTCTGCATCTAGCTCTTAGCATGCTAATGTTTGTTTGCTTTACTCGTGGCAGTCCATGATGCCTTGGGCTCAGAAAATTGTGAAACGTGCTCATAAACTTCTCACTGTGAATATTTAGGGTAAAAATCAGGCACAAGGCCTTTAAGTTTGGCATCTGATGTTTTAGAAGTGAAAAAAAAAAAAAAGTTTTATAAAAACAAAATAAACATATGTATCTGGTTGTTTGCACTACTCGCTGGCTGCATAGCGCTTACACAAACTGAACATGTGTTTGTCAGGAAATGCAAGGGACGAAGTTAGTTTGTTGTGATTGTGTTTGAAGCAATGACATAAGGACTTAAAACAGCAGAAGATTCTCAGACAAGGGACATCTGAAATAGAAAAAAACGTCATGAATTGAGGGAGTTCAGCGGGAAATGTTTTTGACGGTCGAAGAGAGAGGATTTTTTAACTGGCATTGCTCAAAACCACATTTCTTTTGACAGCCCTGCTTGGACCACTACTTTGTACTTTTACTAGAGTGATATTGTTTTAAAGCAACATGACTATTACTTGAGAACATATCTTTGCTCTCTCCTCCCTCTGTGCGTTTTACATCTCGACATTAAAACATGTTTACCTTCACGTCCGCACGCCTCACTGATCTAATTTAGCACATCACGTTCTCCTCTCCAGTCACTCACACTCGATAAATCCGCCGCAGACACGAGCTGCCTATGTTTTCACTGACAAGAGGAGTAGTGACAGAATCATTACTGGCCTTGTACCGTGAAGGCAACGCTAATTGGCCGCTGGAATCTGCCCACTCCAACATGGCCGCCACATCGGGCCTTTCTCAAACGACGGCAAGGAGTTTGAAATCCTGCACAAAATACACATCGGAGGCGGCGAGAATTGGTCTTGCTTGTGCAGCGAGACGTGGAGAAGTGTCAAGCGGACGACTGGATCTCACAGTTCACCTCACAGGAAACTTTGTACTGAGGGAGAGCGGGGAAGGGGGTGGAGAGGAGGGAAGAGGAGGAGGGAAGAAAGGGAGAAGGGGGAAAGAGTGGAGGAAACAGTGAGAGGTGGAGAGAGGGATAAAAGAGACAATAAAACATAGAAATATCATTGTGTTAACCAAGTGAAAACCATCCATTACAGTTTGTTGCATTCACTTAAAGCAAAAATATGATTTTTTTTTTTATATATTGTTCTTAGCCTTTAAACATGCTTTAGAGAACCTTAAAAAAAAAAAAACACAAAACAAAATGAACATCTGTAACTGGTTCTGTTTGCCCTGGCACTTACTGAGTTTAGGCGCCATCTACTACCACTAGAGCTTAAGCATGCATTAATGATAAATGCGAGTGAGCTAATTAGTTTCTAGTGATCGTGTTTAGAGGCAGAAATGCTCTGCCTGGCATTGATTTCAAGACTTAAAACAGCAGAAGATTCTCAGATGAGTGACATCTTAAATCGGAAAAACGTCATCAGTCGAGGGAGTTCAGCGGGAAGTGTTTTTGACGGTCGAATGGAAGAGGATTTTCTACCCAGCATTCCTCAAAATAGCTACTCCACGTTTGTTTTTAATGACGGAACATTGTTGGAACATGGTTAAAAACTCAAAAAAGTACTGTATGTTCCCTTTAAGGTGAGACACTGCAGGTGAATAGGAAAATATCTTAAATTCAAAGATATCAAACTTCTCCTGTAGTTTACGGACATAAATGTAAAAAAAATGTATTACAAAATTTTCATCATGTAATGTTTTCATGTAGAAATAAGGCATGTTATGTGTGGGGACATTTCAATGAACGTTTTTGAAAGTTTTTGGTTCATTTTGTACACATATTAGTTATAATCAATATACAGAGGGAATTTTGGTTTAGGTTTTGAGTAAATTAGATCTGACTGAAAACTGACCCAAAAATTCACATTAATAAATTAGATATCAACAAATCCTTCAGTACGTTCTGTCAAAAATCTTGTTCAGTTCAAGAATGTTGGTGTGGTGCAAGTTTGGTGTGTGTAGGAACTACTTTAAGGCTAATCTTTATGTCTCTGAGGGAGAAAAATGCATTTTAAGAAAACGACTTTTGGAGTTACAATGTCCCAGAGAAATCTATAGATGAAGTTAATTAAATGAAGTAATAAAACATCTTTAGGAGCAGATTGGACAAGTTTGAGAAAGCAAACAGACCAAAAAACAAAACAAAAAAAGGGTTTTGCCTGCTGACTTGCTTTAAGGTTGGCAGATTGTGAGAGTTAGGAAATTGCAGTAAATAAATCAACCTAAGAAGCAGGAAAAATCTGACATCGTTTGACACTTTCATGCATTATTCACTCGCTCCTCATAATTGGTTGTTGTAAACTTCAAAAGATGTCTGTGTAATCTCTCCGTCGTTCAGGTGGGTCCCAGAGCAAAAGAAAACCCATTCATTCCGTCAACTGGACAAAGGTTTTAAGAGTCAATGCGTTCATCAGAAGTGAATACGTTCATGAAGAAGCTATTGGATGAGTGACAAAACCTATTCGCGCTTAAATCTGGCTGACAGAATTACTTTTCCTTTTGCTATAAACTTCAAAAGGGGTGGATTGATAGAAACATGGCTGCTGCTCTGCGTCTACAGCTTCTGCAACTGTGGTATTTATTTATTGTTGTTGTTTTTTTGTGTTTTTAAAAAAATAGAGACAGAGGGACAGAGTTCACTTTTCCCCATTAAACTGTCACATAGCCATTGTTTTTGGATTTATGGTTAATATGCATTTAATAACTCTATCTATCCAAAGACCGGCACAAAGTTCATTACATTTCATAACTCACTAAGGTAGAATAAGTGTAACAATTCATTAACGGCCTGATTGGATGAGAGTTGAAGCAGGTTGTGACTGACGGCGACAAAATGAAGAAGAAACGGGGGAAATAGTCTTGGTTGAATGCATTTACTTCGGCTTCAGTGATAGTCGAGGCAATCACTCACTATTACAGTAACAATCACGCTGCACAATCATTTTATTGTATGTTCTTTTTTTCATTTAACGATCCTGAACACTTCTCAGTCTCAGCAGCAGCAATATTGACCTGGAGGTGGGAGGAAGTCGACTAAAGAAATTCTTGGTCAAATAAAGACATGCCCCATTGACCGATCAGTCGACTAAAAAGGGGTTTGACCAGATATAGGTTTCAAAAGTAAAACTATGAAGCATCTCTATGTATCTATTTCTAACCCAAACTCTCAACACTCAAAAGCACAGGAATTCATGCAAAAACAACTACAAACTACTTTAATCTAACAACTAAATTAGATTAAACTCATCATTCGCGCTAAAATCTTCAACTACCTCATTCTATATCTTCTGCTTTTTGCTGTTGTCCCATATAATCCTTTTTAATCAAAGTTAAATAATTAGATACATTTTGATCGACCCATTGATCGACTAAAAGTTCACAGCTCTAATGGGCAATATGTTGAAATATAGATAATATTGTGAATGTTGTATTGAAGATACGCAAAATTTTAATATAGAGAATATCATTTTTGTAGAAAAATGCTGCAAAAAGAACAGATTAAAAATGAAAATTAAATGAAAATGTTGTAAATTTAAGGGTAAAAGGTGATATTTCTGCACTTTTGTATTGATTTAAGAATCAGAAAAAGGGTTTATTGCCATTGTTAGCAAACAAATTTTACAAACTATGAACTTGATTTGACAGTAAGGTACAACATGTAACAATGAAAAGAATAGTAGCAAAATATATAAAAGAAGGCATGCATAAAATTCAGAATTACTTAATAAAATAAAATAAAATAGACATTGACTACAGGATATACAGAAAATGTACAGTTGTGTTTGTAAAATACACAGTTTAAGAGTCATTTCTCTGATAATTAAACCTCAACTAATACTTCTAAAGACATGTTTGAACACATTTCTATTGGACTGACCTATAATCGTTTGATCATTTTATGGAGATACTCCCAAAAATATCAAGATTAATGTCACATGTAACTTTGGACAATAACAACAGATTAAATTGCACAAAACAAACTCAGCCCAGTATTTGACCTCACACGGTGGACCTCCCGAGAGCTCCTGAAGAGGACAGCGAGCGCAGGAAATAAAGGCCGTGATGAACGAGCTGTAATTTCGTCCGGATTCCCGGTTCTCCTCTGAGAGCGCCGCTGTCTCCGGTTAGATTTACGGACGTGGGGTTTGAGGGCTGAGGTGTGAGGGCTGCCCCGGACCCCGCAGGACTCCATATTTCAGCCACTCGGAGGACACTGTTCCCATCGTTAATAAGAGCAGGATTCACCGGCGTGTCGTGCTGGTGCGGCGAGTGTGTAATCATTAAAGGTGATGGCTGTGTGCTGTCGATTTACTGAGACTGAGGTAATTGTTGGCTAAAAAACATGTACTTCTCAACATAAGGGACGAGGACGGTCTCTTGGGGGTCCGTCAACATGTGCGAGGAGATTTGGAATGTATTCAGACTTTAAAAGAGGAAAAAAAATGTATGTATATTTTTAATTTTTGCTTTTAGTTTTTAATTTTTTTCCACACAACAAACATACAACGCATAGAACAGAACAATCAGAATCAGAGTTATTTTTCAAGTGGAAATTCTTTCGATCAGCAGAAGAAAATAGTGGTTCAAATTAGGTGAAAATTGCTCAAAACAACAAAAAATCAGTATCTCAGTAGATGAAATAGATCTGTTTTGTACTAAACCCCAGAAGAAGTCAAGTCCAGAGAGAACAGATTAGAAGTAATAATAATAATAATATGAAGAACAATACAAAGAAGAATATGAAGAAGAAGACGAAGAAGATGAATATCGAAGAAGACGAAGACATTAGACACATTGAATATTGAAAAGTTTAGTGAATTTTTCAATATTGCACTTGTATTCAACGATTTTATGATGGCTTGAGCTCAAAGGTGCACTCTGTAACTTTTCTACTTGACAGGACATGTCATGAAGATGTAATTGCTTTACTTCCCACAATATGACATTAAATGTATTAAATGTTTTTATTACTAAAAATATACAAAAAATATAGTGCAAAACTTGAGCTTTTAACCGTGTTCTAACAAGGCAAGGCAAGGCAAGGCAAGTTTATTTGTAGAGCACAATTCGTACACAGGGCAATTCAAAGTGCTTTACATAAACAGGAAAAGTTGCATTAAAATCACAAAACACAAAAAGACACACAGAATCATTTTAAAATCATTTTAAAATAAAGTACTTTAAAAGAGAAGAGTGCAGATAGATCTTTCAGTCGTATGCACATCTAAAGAGAACTGTTTTTAGCCTGGATTTAAACATTGTCAGAGTGGAGGCCTGTCTCACATCTTCAGGGAGACTGTTCCAGATTTTAGCTGCAAAAAACTGAAATGCTGATTCCCCATGTTTAGTCCTGACTCTAGGCACCTGCAGGAGGCCGGTCCCTGAGGTCCTCAGATTGCGAGATGGTTCATATGGCACTAACATGTCAGAGATGTACTTTGGTGCTTGGCCGTGGAGAGACTTGAACACAAGCAGAGCTGCTTTAAAGTCAATTCTCTGAGCCACAGGAAGCCAGTGCAGAGACCTGAGCACAGGACTAATGTGATCATACTTCCTGGTTCTTGTCAGGACCCGAGCAGCAGCATTCTGGATGTACTGCAGCTGTTTTACAGCTCGTTTGGAGAGGCCAGTGAACAGGCCGTTGCAGTAGTCTAATCTACTGGAGACAAATGCATGGATAAGTCTCTCCAAGTCTGGTTTAGACACTATACCTTTAATTTTGGCAATGTTTTTTAGGTGGTAAAAAGCTGTTGATGTTATTGATTTGATGTGGCTGTTTAAGTTCAGGTCTGAGTCCATTATTACCCCCAGATTTCTAACTTGATTTGTCGGTTTTAGAGCGAGAGACTGGAGGTGACTGCTGACACTTTCTCTCTGTTTCTGCGGCCCAAAGACGATGATTTCAGTCTTGTCTGAGTTTAGCTGAAGAAAATTGTTTTGCATCCACAAGCTGATCTGTTGGATGCAATGACAGAGTGAATCCACTGGTCCATATTCACCTGCCGTCAGTGAGACATAGATCTGAGTGTCATCTGCGTAGTTGTGATAAGACACATTTGTGCTGAGTATGAACTGACCTAAGGGCAGCATATAGAGGTTGAACAGAAGGGGTCCCAGGATTGACCCTTGGGGCACCCCACAGGTCAAGCTCACGTGGTCTGAGACACAGTTACCAATCTCAACAAAGTACTCTCTGTCCTCAAGGTAGGACTTCAACCAATTTAGGGCAGTGCCAGTGATGCCCACCCAGTCCTCTAGTCTCTGTAGGAGGATCCCATGATCGACAGTGTCAAAAGCAGCGCTCAGATCTAACAGAATTAAGACTGAGGCTTTGCCCGCGTCAGTGTTCAGGCGGATGTCATTTGTCACCTTGATAAGAGCAGTCTCAGTGCTGTGATGAGGTCTAAAACCTGACTGAAAAACATCAAATGAGTTGTTTATTAAGAGGAAGTCAGTGAGCTGTTGGTAAACAACCTTTTCGAGGACTTTGCCTAAAAATGGCAGATTTGAGATGGGCCGATAATTTTTCAGTACTGAGGCATCAAGACTGCTCTTCTTTAGGAGAGGCTTAATGACCGCAGTTTTCAAGGCCCTTGGGAATGTTCCAGATTGAAGCGACATGTTAACTATGTGAGTGAGTGGTGTTAACAAAGTGCTCAGAACAGACTTTAGAAATCTGGTGGGTAACACATCGAGGCAGCATGTAGAAGAACTCAGACTGGTGATGATCTCTTGGACAGTTTTGTCAGTTACAGGTGCAAACTGAGTCAGCTCTAAATGTGTAGGTGGTTTTAAAGTTATTATTTGCACTGTGGAATTTATGGCATTTTTAATGCCCTGAACCTTGTCATTAAAGAATACTGCAAACTCATTGCACTTAGCTGTGGAAATTAGTTCTAATGGCAGCAGAATTGGAGGGTTTGTTAGTCTGTTTACAATGTTCCATCATCAAAAACACACCTGGAGTTTTGCATTTAGTGAGTTTGATGGATCCTGGTTAGAAATTCCTCTCCACTCCGACCGTTAAAAACACTTTCTGAACTCCCTCATGAGTGATGTTTTCTTGAAGTGGGACGTGGCTCCAAGAACCTTCTGTTCTGTTTTTAGGACCATGAATCATCATCATCAGACTGGCTCGCAGCATTTCTCGATCATTACAACTGCGTGATAGCTCAGCACAGCTAGCATAACAAGTGATGCATTTTTGAAATGCGTATACTTACCTCTGCAGCCAGGAGATGGAGCCACAGCCAACTCTGGTGTGTCCCAATGTTGTGACAAAGTTAGATGTTTTTTTTAGTTCTTAAATATTAGACGTCAAAGTATAGATACTCAAGAGCATCTTTAAAGGACAATATGGCAATGACTAAAAGTGTGTCTTATTTACGATGTTGAAAGCTATTTTGTTTCATTTTAAAAGAACAAAATAAAACAAAATTGAACATTGCGACTGACCAATATGGGGGAAAAAATGATGATACGTTTCACATTGCTCAGTCTCATAACAAACTGATCCACTGTGGCCATCAAAGCATGAATGTGACAACGAAATACACACACATCGCACAGAAACGCCACACAAAAGTCAAAAATAGTCACTACATCAATTAAGTCTTCCTCAAGTGTCGGAGGCTAACGACCTGCGTAAATATTTTCCTCCTCCTCCGCCCGAAGTGTCCAGATGGCACTAATGACTGTTTAACATCTCGGCCCAACAGAGCAGTGCCGCGCGACGCTCCCTGACTCACCCGCCGTTACCCAGAGTGCCGTGCGTCTGTCTGCCAATCCCGGCCTTTCTTCTGTGCGATCTCTACATCCTCCTCCTCCTGCTGCTCTGGGGGCCGCCGCAGACAGCACAGATGGGCCCGAGTGACCGCCTCCGCACTGCGCTCAATCTGTGTCCGCGTGAAGAGCCGGAGCGGCCGGGGCGCGGGTCCAGGCCCACCCACAGACCTGCGCCTCCACACCTCAGACACTTTAGGATGCCACCTGTCAGATCCTCCAAACAACTCAGGCTTAATTCCTCCTGGTCCCTGCAGTTTGTTGAAAATAGGCTCGGGAGAAAAAAAACACACAAACTCATTTTTGGGGAGCATTTTAGACTTTCTCCGTCAGTCGTTCACACTGAGCACAACTGCAGTCTGTCACCTTTTAATGATCTGGGTTGAATGTTTGATGTTGTCTGCACTGAAAAAAAATGAATTTGTTGATGAGTTAAAATGTCTTGATTTCAGAATATTAATCTTAAAATAATATATATTACAATGCATATTATATATAATATGTTAATATTATAATATTTGTAGCATTTAGTAGCATTTAGTTTGATTAAGGAGTCCAAATTTCACAATTCCCCTTGTTTAATAATGCGCTTGTCTTGAGATCACCTCAAAGCTTAAAGTGCCTGTGACAAGTTGGAGTACTAATTACAATGAAATGCACTTTAGATAAATATATTTCAAATTTTGCTAAAATACTTTGCAAAGTCTCTCCAGTTTTAGTAATTTTAAAGTGTTTTTTTGTTTTACCTCCTGGTTGTAGAAAATTACCCAGCAACCACTGGGCCAAAACTCATCTAATGTCACAGATTTTTTTTATTTAACAACTAAATACACGTGAACACCTTTTTTGTTGAATTAATGTATAAAGGGTAAATTATGAATAACCCTTGTCTCCACAGTGTGATGTCATCTATCTGTTTACTTCCTGTAACTTTCTACAGATTTTTCAACTTTTCTTGACAAACGGCTGCTTGATTGGTGTAAAACTGTAATTTATATTTACAACAGGTATAAATACAATAAATAAAGAGAAAATTAGAAAACCGTGAAAACCTGTCATATGCACTTTAATCTGAATCAAGACGTCCAGTAGAGGGCGCTGGACTTTAATCTCTTGTTTGTCTCTTGCACACAGTAAAGCTAAAACAATGGAAACTATCAATACAAACGCAAAGTATAAGGATGTTATTTAAAAAAGTGAGTCTATCATAACACTAAATGCATTTTATAATTATTTTGGTGGTGTTTAAGCCGTAGAAAATCCTTACTGACCAAGTCCAAAACCCAAAGCCAATGGTTGACTTGTCTGCTCCGTCCGCTCTGATCATCTGTGTTTTAAATCCTCGTCTTCTTCTCACGTCGGCGGTGGTTTACAGCAGGAACACGTCGCCCGAGGCCTGTGTTTTAATGAACACATAAACAGGAGTGTGCTGTGTGTCTGTCAGGAGTCTGGGCTCTAAATTTGAGGAGGATTCCTGAGAGCAAATAGTCTCCAAAAGAGAAACTGCACCTGTGGAATATCAAGCAGCCACTTCACACACCGCGGTAAATGGACCTGTCTCAGCAACGATAAGAAATGAGGATATTTAGTTAGATAGAGCGTTATTAATCTGATCAAATTGAATAATAAAAATGTGCAAGATTGTTTGACCTGGAATAGCCCTTATGGCATAAAACATACAGTATTTATCTTTTATTTCTTGAAAAGCCTCTCCACAGATCTGAGCTGAGTGGTTAATCGTTGATCGTAATTCTTCAGGTCACTAAAACTAAAATTAAACTAAACTAAAAACATGATACTCCAGACTATTTTAGAAGCAAAATTCACTCTTTTCAATTCTTTACTCCAAAAAAAGTACACCCAAATGGCACAATAATTTTACTTTTTCGTTCAAAAAGGTTGATTTCATAAAGGTGGCCACACACCAATGGAGCAGTGTCAAAATGAAAGAAAATGTTACTTTTGTTTTGTTATGTGTCAGTAATCATCGTGATGTTTCTTCTCACAATAATTGTAACACTGACTTTTTATATTGTGACATCCATACATAGTGTTATTGTCTATTTTAATATTTTTTATTACAAGTTAGAAAATACTTCAGAATTAATCATGTAGACGCTCAACTTCCATTCAAAAGTCAATTCCAATCAGATTTTTATTACAGTTTTTCAAATGTTTTAAAACACTCTGTAAAATGTTTGAGTGGGATTTCCGTTCACTAAACAGAAAATGCGGGAAAATATCAAATAAAGTACATTGTCTTAAATACTTGCACGTGTAACAAGTCAACGCTGCACCTTTTCTTTGGGCGACCTTTTTGTTGTTGAGATCAGCAGCTTCACGTGAAAGGAGGGGCACAGTTGACATCAGATGAATTGAGAGTTTGTCATTTGGCGTTTCCTTTCCCACAGTTTCCCTCCTAACAGTGACATCTTGTAGTTTATAAAACACTTGAATTGTATTTTCTTAAAGTGAATGTGACTGAACCACTGGATCAGAGCATTTCCAAGACTGCAAGCTCTGTGTGGTCCTGGTCTGCAGCGCTCACAATCAAGGGGCTTTAGTCCTGACATAGTCCTAAAGAAGTCATAATTCAGTCCTAGTAATCCTGATTTTAGACCTGGTTTAGTCTTGATTTTAGATCTGGTTTAGTCCTGATTTTTGATCTGGTTTAGTCGTGATTTTCTCCTGAGGTAGACCTGGTTTAGTTCTGACTTTAGACCAGATTAAGACGTGATTTTAGACCTGGTTTAGTCCTGATTTTCTCTTGTGTTAGGTTTAGTTCTGATTTTAGACCTGGTTTAGTCCTGATTTTAGACCTGGTTTAGTCCTGATTTTAGACCTGGTTTAGTCCTGATTTTCTCCTGAGTGGTTTAGTCCTGACTTTAGACCTGATTAAGATTATATTTTAGACCTGTTTTAGTCCTGATTTTAAACATGGTTTAGTTTTGATTTTAGACCTGGTTTAGTCCTGATTTTAGACCTGGTTTAGTCCTGATTTTCTCCTGAGTGGTTTAGTCCTGACTTTAGACCTGATTAAGATTATATTTTAGACCTGTTTTAGTCCTGATTTTAGACATGGTTTAGTTTTGATTTTAGACCTGGTTTAGTCCTGATTTTAGACCTGGTTTAGTCCTGATTTTCTCCTGAGTGGTTTAGTCCTGACTTTAGACCTGATTAAGATTATATTTTAGACCTGTTTTAGTCCTGATTTTAGACATGGTTTAGTTTTGATTTTAGATCTGGTTTAGTCGTGATTTTCTCCTGAGTTCGACCTGGTTTAGTTCTGATTTTAGACCAGATTAAGACGTGATTTTAGACCTGGTTTAGTCCTGATTTTTTCTTGTGTTAGGTTTAGTTCTGATTTTAGACCTGGTTTAGTCTTGATTTTCTCCTGAGTGGTTTAGTCCTGACTTTAGACCTGATTAAGATTATATTTTAGACCTGTTTTAGTCCTGATTTTAGACATGGTTTAGTTTTGATTTTAGATCTGGTTTAGTCGTGATTTTCTCCTGAGTTCGACCTGGTTTGGTTCTGACTTTAGACCAGATTAAGACATGATTTTAGACCTGGTTTAGTCCTGATTTAGACATAGTTTAGGCTTCATTTTAGATCTGGTTTAGTCCTGATCTCCTGAGTTCGACCTGGTTTAGAGCAGCACTTGTGGTTTTCTGAACAGTCAGTTAAAAGTAAATTTGTTTTGGTAGAAAAATATCTAAACACAAAAAAATCATCTTTATACTAACCATGACAATCATAAGCCGCAGAAAAACAGCAGAGGGCATTTTAACCATCACAATTAACCTCGTCTGATTTAAAATTACAAACCTCGTTGTGGTCGGCTCTTCCTGAATCCATCCCGGGCATTTCAAACAAGAGTCTCTCGTCTTGTGCAATATCTGGACTTTATGAATATTTCAACACTCAGGGAGACGACAACGTGGTAATTTTTATAGAATAATTACACCGGCAACGAAGACGAAGACACTCGAGGATGATTCTTAGCTGCGAAAGCCGTAGATCGCCCGCATGAGCTTTGACATTTGCAGACGAAAGCGCGTGAGGAGCATACTAAAACCTACATTACACCACGCCACGCCAGGCTGGGAACGGGCATCTCAAGTGCGTTTTGCAAAATGATCTTCGAGAACAGGTACCAGACGAAGAAGAAGTCCATACGAAACTGTTTTTTTTTGGACGACAATAGCGATGAAACATATCAGGAAAAGCTATGCATGCAGTTGAGATGCATTATTTATGATTCAAACTAAAGAACGTGCTTCAGAATCGATAAATAATTCACATGATTGGATTATTCAGTGGCTTAAAAAGAGCTGCGCTGTCGCAAATCCCTAATATTTGAGATGAATTATTGCGTATCGGTCGAGCTGTGCGTAAATATAAAGTAGGAAATGTACAAATTGCTCTGTTGTGTCATTGGAATAAATGAATAAGATAAGTATTTTCCCCTGCGTTGTGAGAGAATTGAAGCGTGGTGTGGTTGAACATGCCGCGGACTGGATGGTTTAGGACTCTAGGGCTTTGAATGTCTACTGCAGCAGAAAGGAAAGGCACATTATCCAGAGATGAGGGGGCAGATCTGGAATATCGCGCTCGAGGTGTGTCTAATGCTGCGCTGTTCGTGTTTCCTCTCGGTTACCAAGCAACGCAGTCATAAACGCAAAGGAAAGAACAGCAAAAGTGATGTACGCAGGTCAAGATTAAACAGTGACGGTTCAGGTTACAATGGGAACGTGACAACTGAAAAGGGTAACGATCGGGAGAATTCTGGAAGATTTCAATTCAAGTTATGCTCCAGAAAAGTCAAGCAATACGTACTGTACTTTATCATGCATTAGCCCCAACGTTTGGTGACACTTTATAGTAACTGCACTTATTCCTGCCTAATAAAGCATGAACAAAGACCTAATTCATAATGGACAAATCGTTTATTCAGAATGATTTAGGCTTAACTAATACTCTAACCCTAATTAAGTAGTTACTCATTTTATCAGGCTTCTTTGTTCATGCTTTGTCAAGGAGTGTTTATTAAAAAGTGGTACCCAATGTTAAAAACTAATACTTCAGATAGGACTGCGATCGAACAAATTTGAATCTAATCGAGTTCCAGTCATTATTAATCGTCAATAATCAGCTTGCGGCTCCACAGCCTGGAGTTCAGACTTTTTCTTTTTCAACTTCTAAATGGCAATGAAGTCTGTTTTGTTTGATATGAAAGTAATTTTTGTGTGATTGATCAATATGACATAAAAACTTGCTTAGAAAACTTAGAAACAAACTCATCTGTGCGCTATTTTTGCACGCTAATTTATTATTTCAACCGCTTCTAATGTCAAGACAGTGTTCTGGTAAAGAGTGCACTCAGGGTCAGATAGAGAATTGACCAAAATTGAAGAAAAAAGTTAACAGTTATGGTAGTTTTTAGATCACATTTGTTGGAAAAGAGCCAAGAAAACAAGGTGAGAAAAGAACGTTGTTGTTTGGCAGCTCGTTAGTCACTTTTTCTTTTAATGTTGAGCTTCCACTGTTGTGCTGTGTTCACTACTGCCCCCAGTGGTCAGCTCATGTACAGCTCGGTTACTGCACACGGACCAAATGACAGACAAAACAACACACGAGTCAAACAGAAGTCTCTATGTGTCTCAAACATAGAGCATAAATGAGCCTTAAAGGACATCTGTATCTCTGCGACGCAGTTGTAATGATCGGGATTAGACGGCAGAAATGCTGACAATCATTTATGGACCTAAAAACAGAGCGACAGATTCTCTGAGCCACGTCCCACATTGAAAAACGTCCCAAATTAGAGGAAGTGTGTTTGACGGTCGGAGGGAGAGGATTTTCTAACCAGGATTCATCAAACTAGCGTGAATGATGCAACAACTGCAGGTACGTTTTTGAGGGAACAATGTCAGAAGAGGGTGAAAAGCTAAAAAAAAAAAAAGTAAATTTAGCATGACACAGTATATGTCCTTTAAGATACAGCTGAAGCATGATTTATCAGATCCCTCGTCTCTGATTGGACGAAAAGAGGGACGTCAGTGTCTTCTCTATTAGTAAATATCCAACAAAAAGCTTTTCGAAATGGATGGATTATACATAACAATCTAAATTATTTTTTCCTATTCACCTTTGTTTACGATAATACACAATGTAAAGAGCATTTATCTTGACTTAAATAAATGAATAAAGTAAAGCAGGCACAGGAGCATTATTGTTTTTGCCATATTGCCCTGCCAAGTCTAATTAGATCTACATATACCCTCAAACGTGATATCATTTGATTCGATAAAATGAAGCTCTTGTGCCCGTGTGTTCTTCACATAACGGCCCAAGTACAGTGTGTGTTTATACGAGTTTATGTGAGTTTATGAGTGGTAGATTGTTGAGGATGGCTGCTCAGGGACTTCTGTGTTGTCGGTGTAAGAGCGAACGGAGACAGTCTTCTGGGAGGAGCAGATGGGCTTTTCATGTAGAAAAAAAAAAATACAAAAACTGCACAGAGAAGAGGCCATAGTCAAACCAGGACTTTTCTCTGCTGCTCATGATGGAGCTTTATATCATTCCTTCTGTGCTTTCTGACTAAACTCATTTTCACACATTTTTTGGACTCATTTTACAGTAAAAAAGTTAACTCACCCTGTGGCCTTTTTATTTTATCATTGTGAAACTTTCTACCAATTCAAAGTTTAGCAAAGTAACATCCATATCTATAACCGTGAACCTGCACCGATCAACTGGAGTGAAAAAAACGCAGCTGTCGATAACACACTGTTAGATATAGCACTCAATTCATAGCTCTAAAATACAGTACTTTAACAGACAAATCAATATTTACATTTTAAATTGCAATATTGATCAAACCCTCTCAGTAAAACTAAACCAGTCTGCTGACCTTCCATACGCTTCTTTACAATATGTTGCTGTAAAAGGCATCGCAATGAAGTCAAGCCGAACCAAAACTGAGGGAACTGACTGCTGCAGATCCCTCAAATACCAAATGGCTGCAAAATGCTGCTGAATCTTATGTCTACCGTTTGAGAAAAACAAGAACAAAGTAAAGCAGAGGGCGTGTTTGGGGGGTATTGGTGTCTGCAGGAGAATAAAGATGACTCAGACATGCAAATATTACTCTAAATACAACTTTGCCTGGGTACATGGGAAGAGAAAAGTATTAGAACATGGTTGAGTCGATTTGGCATAATATGTCTCCTTTAACTGAACAGCACTGTATCATTTTTAGTTTCAATATTACGAGACATTCTGGGCCAGTACATGTACTGACTGTCCAAACCCCAAAGCGACATCCTGGAATCGATACCCAGTCGATTACCAGATCAGGATGCATCCCTTTATCACACTGATAACGTGTAGTAGGTAATTCCCTCTGAAAATCTGAACTCAATTTAAATAACAACAAAATAGCAATTAATTATCAATTCAAACTTAATGAGAAATGATGCTAAGATTTTCAGCTCCAGCTTTTGTGTGGAAAAAGTTCAATCATATTACTTGGTTTTGAGCTTAAAGGTGTACTATGTAACTTTTCTGAATGCTCCACATGACAGTAAACCATGGCATCCAGTTTCCCTCCTGATGTAAAACGTCTCAAATTGGAGGAATTTCAGAATCAAGTGTTTTTGACGGTCGGAGGGAGAGGATTTTCTAACCAGGATTACTCAAACTAGCGTGAATGATCCAACAACTCCAGGTCCGTTTTGAGGGAAAAATGTTAGAAGAGGGTGAAAAGCTAAAAAAGTAAATTTAGCAAGATACAGTATATGCCCTTTAAGACACAGTTGAAGCATGATTTATCAAATCCCTCGTCTCTGATTGGACGAAAAGAGGGAGGTCAGTTTCTTCTCTATTAGTAAATAACCAACAAAATGCATTTCGAAATTGATGGATTATACATAACAATCTAAATTGTTTTTTGTAAGCGTTAGTTGGCTGTGTGAGCTCGTGCTGGTCATTTAAGGGCTGTTTCCAGACTGATCCATTCATTTTAATGTAGAACAACAGCTCTATCACCCACTGTTCAGTAACTATAAAAGCAAACGCCAAGTTTAGCAGTTTTATTGTGCCAAATGTAGACGCAAAGACATGGAGAATAAACAAAAATTTGTATAAATATCAAAGAATGTGAACGTTAGCTGCGGACAAAATGCTACCGTGATGCTAGTGACACCTGCTGTATTTTAACATCTACAAAATAATCAGTTTACTTTTCTGACACCAGGTCAAAAATGTCAGTTAAGACTCAGTTGAATTAGTTAAACATATTAGAATGGGGGAAAAGTTAAGTTTCCTTTTGAATTTTTTTTTTGAATTTCCCTCTGATCCTGTAAGACGCGTTGCCAACTGAGTCAATCGTCCCTGGCCTTAATTAGTGGGGAATTTCACACTTGGCCAATCTTGTGCCACTCCTGCAAAGAACATTCTCCACCTGTTTGTGTCCGCTGCCGTTTGTGGCAAGAAGGCCATTTTCTCTGTGTCTCATTTAGTCGTCAATTTGTGTCTGACTCTGTGTGTGTTTGCGACACTCAGTTTGTTTTTCTCACGTGTCTCCTCTGTCTGTCGCTCAATTCTGTTTATAGGCTTTTATCATTTTAATCATTATTTGTGACCATCCATTTTTGAGACACTCGATTTAGTTTTGTATTTAATCACTGTTCTTTGGTTTTCTTTTAATTTACTGTTGCGTTTGTTCATTGACCTTTACTTTCCTGTTCATTAAATTAGAACATTATTTTGAGTCTTTACAGCTTGTGTTTATTACTACCCTGTTCACTGCCAGAGCTGTACTACCTCTAATATATATATCTTGCTCTTTTTTCCCTTTTATACCTTGAAAAACTGGGTCACCTCAGATCAACCTAAAATTTTCACTTCACTTTAAAAGTTACACCGTCCACCTCTAAATACAGTAGAATCCATGGCGCTTTGACGGCGTTCGGGGCTATCACTTCCTCTGGTTAAAGTGCAACCAGAACCTCGTGCATTTGACGGGAACGAGCAGAGACAACAGTGAACTCAGGGCTCGCTCGGATGAACACAAAAACACACATTCAACACATTATAACGGCGCGCAGCTCTTCGGGCTAATCTCCGCACTCCGCCGATGCCCTTTAACGCACCACGCATCACTGTGGGCTCTGCTTTGTACAAATGGTGTTTCTCTGTACCCAAATGTAATGTTTCTGGTCAAAGGGGCAGTGTTTTGAAAGGACAGAATACTTTTTTATGCAGTAATGACATTGTGTTGTGGTTAACTTTGTAATGAGGGTCATATTTCAACTTACTGCGTGGTACTTAGGCTGAAGTACAGTGTAATAAATCATCTTATAGCAGTTGTATTATTGGTTTGTGCTGAAAAACATAAAAACACAACTATTTTAAAATATGAACAATGGAAGAAACGTGTGATTTTTATTACTTTTCTGCAGAAATGATTGTGTTGTTCTTGTAGTTTACAGCAGACTGGTGCCTTCTGGGTCGTTGCTGGCAGGCCTAGACTCACAGTATTATTTAGAACTTGGCAAGACAATTTGGAATAACTGTGTTTGCTGATTTTTATTAAGAGGACATTCCATAAAAATGGTAAATGGTTTGTTCTTGTTGACATAATCCATCTGGGCGCCTTCCTATTTTCACCAGGTCCCATGCAAGTCCTAATCCTGGGCAGTAATGATTGTCTTTCATTCATTCATTTCATCCTCATAACCTGCTCTGGACCAGATTAAGACACTGAATAAGGTAAAAGACGGCTTCTCGACTAAGTAGAGACAAGAATCCTGCTGCTGTGAGGACAAAGAAAGGGCAAAGGAAACATGAAGGAGGAAGAACACAAGAGCAGCACAGTCTTAGTCATGGATTTTATATGAGACACATTTAGCTTGTTCCTACAGAAAATCCCCATTTTTTAATCATATATTGTGTAACATTAAAAACACAAATATGTGAAGATTTACACATTAAAATGTAATTGTGCACATTTGTATAAGGCAGTGTCTTTATGCACTACTTGGCACAAACATACAGTAAGTGCTGTTCATTCAGGTCATGTATATGTTTAATTCAAAGTGGAGAAGTGTATTTTAACACATGTAAACATACAACTAATAAAAACAACAACCACAGCTGCCTTGGGGCACACTGACTGGAAACGTGGCTGACGTTTGTTGTTTGTAAAGCGTTGTGACTTGTCCCTTTGGGCTTTTATAATCATTGAATCACTCATTTATTACACCTATAACCTCAGCCTTGTTTAGCATAAGCACTTTTTACATCCTAAATGCTGAGATAAATGAACCTCCCTTGGGTCTTCCTGGTTATTTTCAGCCACATATACGTATGCACCCAGCCTATTTTATCTGAAAACCTCTTTATAGTTAAGACCCTCATCTCTCACTTTTGGCCTAGATTCAAATCCCATCTGAGCCCTACAGGAGCCCTCCCAGTGTTTCACAATCACACACTACCCACATGCTTCATACAGCAGATAAAATGTCTGTCCAAGCACTATATAACTTATTGAAAACCTCATTTGGTCCATGTCAGCGTCGAGTCAGCTCGAAACTAAAGCCACTAATTTAATAAGAGATTATGTGTTGTTTCCTTCCTGCTCAGGGATTACCAAAAGATCTGACTTGGCTTCATGCAATATTGAAAACTATTCTGAGGCTGCTTTTTTAGTTTATTTCGATGCTCGTTTTTATCTAGTGAAATCTTACTCATATTGAACTGTGAATACTAAGGCAATTCACCCATAAAACACCAGCAGTTTCTGTGAGAGGAGTCTGTATGTTCCTGTTGTTATACTGTGGGTTCTTTGTGTCAAATTAACAAAGTACAAAAGTAAAAGTTCTGTAGTGAAGTATTTTTTTTTTCGGTATCTGTATTTTACATTTTACAGTAGATACTTTTTATTTTACTTCACTACATTTCAGAGCTGTATCTTTACTTTCTACATTTTTAAACTGGACTGAAAAGTAAAAGTGTATTTTCTTAAGGTTTTCAATCTGCTGAAAAGGCTGAGGGGTTTGTTTTTAGCACATTTATGGAGACATCTTGCTTGATTTTGGTTTTGTTTGTTTTTTCCCTCAGAGCAAACAAAACAGCCTAACCTGGAAATGACCCAAACTCAACAGAATAAACCAATCAAGATCAATTTGATGCATGAACAGTTAATACTTTTACTTTTCGCCCTTAAAGTACATTTTTGACGGAGTACTTTGACACTTTTACTTGAGTAGAAATTAAAATGTGATACTTTTACTTTATTTTTACTAGTATTTTTTGCTGTTGTATCTGTACTTTTACTTCACCACTGCAAATTAATCACATTTTTGGTTTTATTTGTGCTTTAAACAATGAAGAGTGAGTGGTTGTACTCTGCTAAATACCTTAAGTTACTGAATTACTGAATCAAATGCAGAATCACACACTTTGAGGCGACAAACCTTGAACCTTAGCCTAAACCAGCTTCATGTCCTCTGTCTCTACATTCATAAATCTCCTCTTTGCTCTTCCTCTCGGCCTCATGTTTCCAGTTCTAACCTCAGCATCCTTATATTCACTGTCCCAGAAAACATCAATCTAACCTCTCTGACGTTATCTCCAAAACATCTAAAATAAACTGTCCTTCTGATGGAGCCATTCCTAAAGCCATCCCGTCACTCAGAGATAACCTCTGCACCTTCAGCCAGGCTCCGGTCATTTTCAGACACACAATATATATGTATTTTTTACCCCAATTGAATAGACTTTGTTACTGTTTTCCATGTTTCCCCTCTAATTTTGATTAATATTTGTCAAAACAATTACAAAGATGAAAGACATTATAAAACAACAATTACATAACATAAAAGGCAATACTTCACAGCAAACAGACATCATTTTCTAGACCCTTCCAGTGTTTGCTAACAAAATGATGCATTCCATTAGCCTGGTACCATTTCATGAGTTAGCGCTAATGTATTTTCAGTGAGGGAGTTAGCGGTAGCCTTGAAACATTGCAGAAAATCCAGGGCTGTTTTGGCAACTGACAACCACACATGAAAAACACCAGAGCAGAGTCAGAAAACATTACCACATGTTTTGAGGAGATTGTTACCGTTAGCAATTAGCGCCAAAATAAGCATGCACGCTAACAAACCTTAATAAACATTTCTTAAAACAAACGTTATTCTGGGCAATAATGCACCAAAAACATGGCAAGAGTTTGACGATGAAATGTATGATTTGTTTAACTAAGCGGCACACTCTTACAGGTGAAGTTTCAGAAACTAATGTGAAGTTAGATATTGATAGTTTTTACTTGTGGCAAATATGATGAACCCATAATCAACAACTACGTGTCTGCGCTGTCTACAAACGACAGAATTACAGTTGTTTGTTTGCTGCTCCATTAAAATGAATGTGATAGACTGTTTCAGACTGTACCAGGCTGTGCAACTGTTCTAAACACATCAAACTTGGAAGGATCCATAGACATAACAATGAAGTTTCTTTAGATATATCTTAATTTAGTGACAATAACACACAACACTTTGACATTGGCGTACAGTATTTGATGGCTTAACTCGCAATATTTGATTTAAGTTGTGACCATTTTGTCCATTTACTCATTTTATTTTGATCAAAAGCCAAATAATATACATTTAAAGAAATAATATACATTTTAAGATAGTCTAGTTAAAATAGAGTCTAGTTAAAATAGAGTTCATACAATGTAAAAAAAAAACAAACAAAAAAAGATATTTAAAGGTGCACAATGTATTTACAAAAACATTAGCCACCTGCTTCTTACCATGGAGATGCTGTTGCTTTGAGCTTTCATTTCTCAAGCAGGGCACAGCACGAAGCCAAGTTACAATTCATATCTATGGAGAGGCGACCATACTTTAAAGAACGGTTTGGTTTTAAACTTTTCTTTCTTTTTTCCTTCTTTTTTTAGCAACAAAACCATCAAATTAGATTAATACAGATGTGTAGAACATCCAACATCTCCATGGAACTGAAACGGCGCAAAAAAGTTTATATTGCACCTTTAATTTCCATTTAACTTCCCTCTTGTCCTAAAGCCAAACGTATCCTCTCATGTTGCTTCCATATATTCGCAGATATCTTTATGAGCTTGTCTGAATGATACAGACATGAACAGCTGACCTGAATGTCACGGATAAACGACCATTGAACCAATAAAAGATGTTCACTCATGTGTTTCCTCATTCACTATCTGCCCCTCGCTCCACGTGAGTCAGACACACACAACTGTTAAATCAGCTGCACACAGACGCTCTTACTGGACCATAGGAGAGTAAAAATATCAAGCGCTCTTTCTATTTTAGTCGCAAAAAGTCCCTCATTAGTTCTAATAAATCAGGCATTCTGGAAATCACTGTCATTTGCCCATTGAATATTCCTCTGTGCTAAAGTGCACCAGAACAAAGATTCTCTATTGGAGTGAGATGCATCATACTACATTCAAAACACCAGCCAATATGGCATGTTTAGCAATTGAAAATGTCGCTACTTTACTTCTATCATTACTACTACTTTTATTACAGTTATTCTGAATCAGGAAAAAAATGATTCTTTCAAAAACACTGCAATCTGTAAGGTATAAATGTTTCAAAGTCATCAGTGCCATGTTTTTGAAATTCGAGCCGTTTCAACTGCGATCCAGAACTAAATTTCATTCTGAACGAACTGAACTGAGAAGCTAGAAATGTATACTGCCCTGAGCTGATTAGTCCTGCCCTAATGGAGGAGTTATGGCCTGAAACTGCCCTGTCTTTGTTTACCCGATGGTCCAGTTTCGAGTCATTCACCCTGTTGTTCTCAGATGGCCTCTCGCTCACAGATGATTACCTGCTAAATCTCGGGTTGTTAATCTATTCTTCTTGCTGGCTCTCCACTCACAGCTGCTAATTTGTCGTTCATTGACTTGATATCTGTCATGGTTTGAGTGTAGTGTAACAGGAGGCAGATGAAACCTTAATTCAACCCATTTCTGTTCAAAGAAAGACATTAAAAAAAACAATAACAAATTAAAGGTAATCAGCAGTGAGTGAGAGGCCTTCAGAGAACTATTTGATTAAACTACTTGAAAATGAACCATCAGATAAATGAGCCATCCGATAAACAAAAGCAGGGCAGTTTCAGGCTATACGCAAATCTAATTCAGGGCATTACACATTTCTAGCTTCTCAGTCCAGTGCCTTTAGATTGAAAATGACATAATTAAATCTCGAAACAACTCAGTATCAAAAACAGATGATTACTTTTGATTTTTTTTCTTTTACCATGGACCACGCCTGGACGAATGAGAGATTACACCTGCCATTTAGAGAAATGTTTGAAAGTATCATAACTGGCATGTATTTAGAAAGTAAAATCTAGAAAAACTCTGGAGTTATTCACTTGCAAATTGCTTTTTGTTTTTTGTAAATGTTTGGATTCTTTGGTGCTGTTTAGCAAGGGATGCAAGTATTTGTGCTATGTCCAAATGATAGTGACTGAACTGAATACATGAATTTGTCTTTTATTGACCAATATTCTCAAACTTTCTATTGGTTAATTCAATAGTTTTATGAAGCTTTACAGGCGACTGCAGTTGTGATTTTGGGCTAAATAAAAATAGGATGAAATGCCCAGAGTACAGATGCAATTTGGCTTTTGAATGTCGATGTTCAAGTGCAAAGCTAAAATTCAAGGTTGATAAATTATAGGCTCGAAACATAAATTGTATAATCAAAACATTTACCAGAAAATAAAAAAGTGTTTGGCATGAAATACAGTCTTGATAGCTTTTTATTCAGCAACCCAGTCTTCCTTCTGGGCTCCACAGTAAGAGCGTCTGCAGCTGAATCCCTCGTATTAGACTCTCGAGTGAGATCTGAGTCGTGACACTGACAAAAACCATTACCCTCCGAAAAAAAAGTCTGAAGATTTTGGCTCCTTCATCCCTCCTGTTTCTGCCCTCCTCTGCTCTCTGTCTCTTCACGTCCAGCCCAAATATTTGATTCTGTTTTTACATGTGGCTAAAAACTACATGTTTGTATTTGACTTGTCATATGCAGCACTCTGTGGACAGCTGTCTTCCTCAAATATAAAATAAAGGAGCTATTGCAAAAGGATGAGAAATGCAGGCAAGATCTGAATATTTTTATTAATTTACTGTATGAATATAAACTCTTAAACTCTGCGCAACACCAGACAAGTGATGAGGAAGACTACTGAAGTTTAGTGAAGGAAAATATTGGCAGTGATTAGCTTTTCTGCAAAGCTTGTTGGGAGAAAGCCATATGCCATTAGTTGATTCTGATGAGCGGTTTTAATTACATTTAAATTTCTAGTTTATTGTTTTGAATTTAATACGATGACGGAGCACTGCTGTTTTTTTGTTTTGTTTGTTTGTTTGTTTTTTTTAATACTATAAATCTCCAGAGACCTTAAATCTACAGAGTTGATGTTCATCATTTGTGAATTTACATTTTTGAAGTTTCATATGAGATGGTAGAGAAAGTTTCAATGGTAGTCATCTGGACAATGTTTTAGAAAATCAAAACATTTTGTCTGCCATCTGAAAGGCATTTTCAGTGTGAAGGATCCAAGTTTCAAAACATTACCCAGATGATCACATTTGAAACGTTCTGTACAATAGATCACTCCTGGCGAATGAGGGATTACGCTGACTCAATACTTATGAGAATATCATTTTATCAATCGGGAAAACTGGCTATTGCCCTCCATCTTTGATTATCACTTTCTACTATCTGAAAACCACCAGTTTGACGAAACACCTGTTTATTCTCGTGATGAGGTAAATGAGTGCAGCAGCTGTATTTTTAGCCTGAAATCCTCACTCAGCAAGAGGCGCAAGGTGTGGAGTGTCAGCGTGAAATAACAAGCCGCAGTAAATGAATGAGACTAATGACATCTGTCGAGCAAACATCTTTAACTAATTTAACGCCTCATTTATATTTAGTACTTTGTAAAATCATTTGTCTCTGGTGGTGATTAAAGTGGAGATTGGTCCAATTTGGTTACATGTTACACAGTAGCATTGACAAGCTTATTCACTCACATCTTGTTACTGCATAGAAGTCTGTTAAATGAGATATACTTTTTGAAATCTGTCATCTGTCTGCATTTGACTCATACTTCAATACCACTCTGGCAACTTCAGTACCACTGGTTAGGGACCCATCTTCAGATGTTGAGAAGACCACATTTGCTGGAGGAATTTTCCTAATCCTTCAATCGGATTTAAGTTTGGGTGAACTTGTTTCGCTTAGGGATTTTCACTTGATTGAAAAAAAAAAAAACAAAGAAAGTGAATCCTAAAATTCTATTCAATTTTCTTAAATGTCTCTTAATTGTGTTTATATGTTTTTATCATATTGTTTTTATATTTATTTATAGTTTTATTTTATTTATAATTATAAATTATTTATAATATATTTATTGTGTGTTGAGATATTTTTCACTTTACTCCAGATCAACCTTGAAAAAGAGCTCTTCATCTCAATGGGGCTTAAATGACGGTTAAATGACGGTTATTAAATACATACATCTGGTTAACAATGATAGGATGAACTGTTCTTGTCAGAGGTTTCATGTGATCTTCAAAACTCTTGAGACATAATTGTCTGACTTCCCAAAATCTGAGCAGCTTGTGAAACAAATGTTC
Organism: Rhinogobius similis; assembly: GCA_019453435.1. NCBI lineage: Eukaryota > Metazoa > Chordata > Actinopteri > Gobiiformes > Gobiidae > Rhinogobius > Rhinogobius similis. The sequence goes on along the minus strand of CM033627.1, from coordinate 9,400,272 downwards.
AACAGCGATGATGACACAATTTGCTTGATTGTCTTGCTGATTCATTGAAAAGATCTGTAAAAACTCTTGTTGTTGTGATAGGAGAATTATACAAGTGGATATTTTGCTTCTTGTTGGCAAATTGTTGAAAAATAAATTATTATAAGATGTCTTTGTGAAGTTGTATAGCTTATAAAATAAAGAGGAAGTGTGGTTTAATTATGTTTCATTTGCAAAGTAGAACGATCATTGTGTAATTTTAAACAAAATTCCTCTCGGCTTGTATCCATGCTGCCCTCCAATCCCAAATGGAGTGTGTCACTGCCTTAAACTCAGGAACTCCAACACTTCCGCACAAGTTTCCAAGTGAACATTCTGACCCGAATTGGAGTTCAACCAGTTTTTCTGAGTCTGAGGTTGAATCTAGTCTCTGAGGTCACATGAATGCGACAAATTACCTACCTTTTTGCTCATGATCTCTCACAAATGTCTTTTCTTTTTTTTTCCAGGTGGCCAATCTGCTGCGTCTCTTCCAGATCCCTCAGATCAGCTACGCCTCCACCAGCGCCAAACTCAGCGACAAAACCCGCTACGACTACTTCGCCCGCACCGTCCCGCCCGACTTCTACCAGGCCAAAGCCATCGCCGAAATCCTACGCTACTTCAACTGGACCTACGTCTCCACTGTCGCCTCGGAGGGAGACTACGGCGAAACCGGCATTGACGCTTTCCAACAAGAGGCCCGGGCGAGACAAATCTGCATCGCGACCTCCGCCAAAGTCAGCCGCTCGATGAGTCGATGGAGCTACGAGAATGTGATCCGCTCCTTGCAGCAGAAATCCAACGCCAAAGTGGTGATCTTGTTCACACGAAGCGAGGATGCTAGGGAGTTGCTCGTTGCGGCAAACCGGATGAACGTGTCTTTTACGTGGGTGGCTAGCGATGGCTGGGGGGCGCAGGAGAGCGTAGTACGAGGTAGCGAAGCAGTAGCCGACGGGGCGTTCACAATAGAGCTAGCCTCCTACGAAATTCCACAGTTCAACAATTACTTCACGAACCTGCACCCGTACAACAACACAAGAAATCCGTGGTTCAGGGAGTTTTGGGAGAACCAGTTCCAGTGCAGTCTCCACGATTTGGGTTGTGGCAAGCACTCGCTCAGAGACGTGCCGTTTCAGCCGGAGTCGAAGATCATGTTTGTGGTGAACGCGGTGTACGCCATAGCCCACGCGCTGCATCACATGAGACAAGCCCTGTGTCCAAACTCCACCAAAGTCTGTGAGGCGCTGAAGCCGGGGAACGGCAGGAAGTTCTACCGCGACTACATCCTCAAGGTTAAGTTTGATGGTGAGTACGGGTTTCACTTTTTATAAATGTATCTCTTCATACAATCAAAAATGTTACGTATGTGACATTGCACGAGAAGTTTGTGATTGAAAGACAACTTAATGGGGAAATGAGCAGTCCGGTCCAAAAATCCTGAATTTTGCATGTCCGGGCTTTCAGAAATGAAATGCTCAGAGAGACAAAACGTGTGTGAGGAAGTTTTTTGAAGTTTATGTTTTGTCCATATATTCACTTTAAGTTAGCCTGACCAGCCATTCCCACTATTTTTCTATATCTTTCAATTTTGAAAGAAAATGGGTATGTGCATGAACAATAAACCCCCGGCCTCATCTATTCTGTGGCAACCGAGCCAATCTGAGCCGTGAGGGGAGAGCGTCACATCCCGTGTGCCGCGATTACAAGAAGTAACAAGCAAGATGGTGTTCATGACCGAGAAAATGCTCTCTCCTCTGTTTTAAACCAGAACGTTTCAATAATACCACAGCAAGAGGAAGTTTTCAGCTACACGCCATTTTCGACTGACAATCACGGTGTGCCTGTCCCGCCCCTCTGAAGTCAAATAGTGCGACGGCACTTTCAGACTAATCGATATTGATCGATATATCGATATAATATTGAATAATACATGGGGATTAGAATGGAGGCCAGGCAAACTTTTAGTAAGAATTCTACGTAATTATAAAAGAGAGTCCAGATCTGTGGGAAGGCAACTTCACTTACAATAAGGGATTTAATAGCAGATACCTGTCACATGAGTTATGAAGTTTACAGTAGGGTAAGATCAGGAGAAGGATTAGGGTAAAGGGCCAGGTTAGGAACAATGTTAGGATAATGGTTAAGAGTTAGGTTAGGGTTTAGATTGGGAAAATTGGTTAACATTTAAGCAGCAATGACTTTTAAAAAACACATTTACCTACTAGTCTTATTTTGCCTGATGCTATAAAATAAAACATTAAACCAATTGAAACACGAACACTTTGGACCAGTTTAGCAACAGAAGTTGCAACCAGATCACTTCTGTCCCACAAAACCATTAACCAATACTCAAACTAAAACACCTAAACGGGACTGTAAATGCAAACATTGAAACAAAGGCATCTGTTTTTGTTGTGGTTGTTTATTTGTTTTTTTTTTTCCAGTTTTCAGTCCATCTTAGAGAGTTTTTGTCCACGCCAGACCCCCCCCACACCATGACGCAGAGCCGACTATATCTATAGACATTTACGCCATTTCCCCAACGTGACGTCACTGCAAAGCCTCAGTTAACCCCTGTAATTGAATAAATGCAAGACAATTACTTTTTCTGACACTCAAAAACGCTGTACAATTCCATGCATTATTTATTTACTCAGTGGTGGTAAGCTTCTGTTGTAGCCTCAGCCCTGGTGGAAGTGTGACCGCCAGTTTCCGACACACGTCACATTCATACATAGTTAAGAACATTCCCCATTCACAACAAATACTGGTCGGAGCAACTGCTTTCCAAAACAGCGACGGGTACTAATGTAAACAGAACACTCCGAAAATGTAAAAATATGAGGTTGTTTTTTGTGCGAAGCCTCATCCTCACATTCACTCATACATTTATACGCATCACATTCAACCTTTTCATTGAATATAAAAGCACTTTCTGTCTACATTCCTCGCATTTTCAATTTGACATGTGCAAAATTGAATGATTGTAAACATAAAAATGTACAACCAAAGGGTAAAAGCAAAACATACATTAACACAAGTGCTAAAAAATTATGTAAAATGTTAATGGGAAATATCAGTCGTATTAAATTGTAAACAAGCATACACCTCTCCAAAGAAAGGTCAAGGAAAGGTCTCTGTTGAATGAATATTAAGCAAGGTTATGAACCGTACTCTGAGAAAACTTGCATGTGAAAAGCACCGAAAAGCGTAGACATACAGCAGCGGTGGAAGAAGTTTAATTTGGTCTCTTAAAAAGACACATATTTTAAAATGTAGCCTTCTGAAAGAGTAAAAACAATAAAGATAGTTCACAGATATTTTGATGCTAAATGTGATTTTGATAAGATTTGTGCTGATCTTTGGTCAAAAGAAGCAATATGAATACCTTTCCTTTTTTTCATGCATTTTAAGATTTAAGAATCCGGTGTCATTGTTGCAAGAAATAACAAAATCATATTAGAGCATCCATCAGTCATTTAGTGCAAATTGTAAAGAGCAAATATGCAGAATGTAAACATAGACACTAATGTAAGGCACTTATAGCATGTAATCACAGCAACATGACGAGAGAGGGACATGAGGTAGATAAGAATAGCAGAGACCCAAGTGTAGATGTGTGTGTTTGCTGCATCGATGAAAAGTCCAGGTTCATTTGTATGTTTTTGTTTGCCCAAAGCTGGGATTTGAACGTCCAGTTAAAAAATGTAGTGTAGTACAAAGTAGAGATACCTGCTCTCAAATGTAGTGAAGTAAAAGTAAAACGCACCCTTTAAAAGTAACACCAGTAAAATACAAATGTACTTAAAGGGCCTGTACCTGATTTTGAACCGTGAGACAGGAACATGTTTTTGTTTGAACTGTTAGCCCCGCCCACACAGTCCTTCCTTTCACTCGATATTGTACCATGACTCAGAAACGGAATAGTCTTATGCAGTTGTTTCCATATAGTTCCTCTAACTCTTTTCACACTTAGTTTTTAGCACTGCAACATGACAGAGAATCACATGTCTGGCATAGTGTCAAGCTGTTATTTTCCCATGATTCTTAGTGTATGATGTGCCCGATTGGCTGAAAATGCTTCTGCAGTTGTTCTTTCCTTACAAAATGCGTTTAAATTATGCACAGATTATACATTACAAACCCAATGTCTTTGTATGAAGTTGCTTCTATCAAAGAATGTGTGATGTAAAGAGAATTTATCTTAGCTAGAGTAAATAAAAATCAGGTACAGGCCCTTTAAACCTGGTGTACTGGATTTTCTACGTTTCTAAATCTAGCTCACTAGTTTCTTGCTCACACACACATTCAGATGCATTTATTTTAAACGTGCGCACAGTTTTAGAACAGCTTTTTTCAGATTGTGAAGTGAAACTGCAGTGAACCACCCGGGCACAGCCAATTAGAGCACTGCTTTCCGCTTGTACTTCCTGCTTGACTTTATAATCACATGTAGACAGGGTGCAGTGGCCTCATTTTAGTCACAAAGTCCTGCTTTTACAATATACTCTTTGGGGGAAAACACAAAATGTACCCATTTATAACAACATTAAAGTTATGTACCCCAGCTTTAAACACAATACTTTTATATGCTGCTTTCCATCACTGGGATACAGTAGAGAACATGCTGCCATATCCGCAAAACCCTTTTTCCTTTTCAAATCCCTTCATATGATGTTTTCTCCTAGGCTTAGTCAACTCCAATATGTGGCCGCTCTTCTTGAGTATGATAAAACAATACAAGACTCAACAGAAAGCATACATTTATAAATATACCACCATTTCCTTTTTGTCCTCTCTATCTGCTCAATTCAGATGTTTAGATAGCCTCAGAGTGCTAACACGGCTGTCTTACACACGGGCTACAGATAAGACTGTAATGATTCAATTTGCAGAAGATGAAACATTTCCACAGCTCCACACAGCTCTGAAGTGTGAACACAGAGAGAAGTATTGCACCTCGGAGATGACAAGCCCGCATTTCCTCCTCTAAATACATTTGAATTATGTGTACAAGTACAATGCAAACAGAATCCAATCGGGCAATTTGTGGTGCAACAGTGATTTGAATTTGAATAGTTGCATTTGACAAGTCACAAAAGCTGCAGCAAAATGTCCATTTACATAGGGTATTGTACAACGGTTTATTCTGCAAGACGTTTGCAAAAAGATCTGCAATGCATGTGATTTTTGAATAAATTCATGTTAAGTTAATGTTTCAGTCTGCGCTCAAATGTTAAAGCTCCTATATTTGGTTTAAATGTGGCTCATGATAAACAAAACAACAACTAATCATCAACGCAATGTTTGAAAGAGACTTTGTTTGTTTTTTACCCTCAAATTCCACTTTCAGTTCTAATTTGATCTAGACCTGAGAATAGAGACATGTCTGTATTAATTATATGAAGAAGATTTGAAGCTCCTTTCTGACACTAAAGGCAAGAGGGATTTTGTGATCTTGAGACGTGAAATCGGATTAAATCAGATCATCTAGGCTTTGTATTAATCTATAGAGACGTCATACAGTGTTACGCGACAGAAACTGATGAAACACGTAGAGCTGAGGAATAGACAGTCGTAGAGCTCGTTGTAGTCGAGAATTATTTCTGTTATACATTGAGACTTTTTAGCAATCAAATAAAGGTTGAAATGTGGTGACTCAAGGCTTCTATTGAGAATATTTACAATTAAAGTGTATTATTGAGCTGGTTAGTGCCCTCGCCTCAGAGCAAGAAGGTTCTACGTTCATATCCAGTGTTGTGTGAGGCCTTTCTGTGTAGTTTGTGGAGTTTGCATGTTCTCCTTGTGTCTGCGTAGGTTTCCTCAAGATGTTCCCGTTTCCCTTATGTAGGCTCCTGCCCTCTGGGGCCAGGACTCCCCTGAAAATTAGGTTCTGAATCTCAGTGGGACTTTCCTAGTTGTATAAAGGTCAATAAATAAATAAATACATTTCATAATATTGTCATAAGGACTTCAGTAAAATTCTTTACCTTTGTGTACTCAACTCATCTGTGTGTTATTCCCAGAGCAAAGTGCAGAAGCTATTGTAACCTGATCAACACAGGTTCAGACTCCTTCTGTGAATGTACTTTTGCACCTGTGGCCCTTTTACAGTGACATTAAAGGTCTCTATGTATCTCAAACATGGGGATGTATATTTAAGGAGAGATCATGTAGAGCTGATAGCTGAACATTTGCTGCTCAGAGATCACCAGAGCAAGAGTACTACTACTTTTGTAAAAATGAAGGCGCTATTTTGCCAAGTTGATGAAGACACTCTTTCAATGTTAGTTTTCTTCTTTTAACACACATTTTTCTAAATTCCCTCCTCTAGCTCCTTTCCATCCTCCAGAGCGTCAGAACGTAGTCCGCTTCGACGCCTTCGGAGACAGCATCGGCCGCTACAACATCTTCCACTACCACAAGGACGACGGCCGCTACGTTTACCAAAAAGTTGGCTTCTGGGCTCAAGGTTTGGTCCTCAACACCAGCCGAATCCCTTGGCCGTCTCAAGTCGTACCCACGTCCCAGTGTAGCGACCCCTGCAGGAAGAACGAAGTAAAAAACATGCAGCCTGGAGATGTCTGCTGTTGGATTTGCATTCCCTGTCAACCGTACCAATACCTGCAAGACGAATTCACCTGCGCCGACTGCAGTTTTGGACAATGGCCTCTTGCGAATTTAACAGGTTGCTACGACTTACCGGAGGAGTATATCCGCTGGGAGGACGCCTGGGCAATCGGTCCGGTCACCATTTCCTGTCTGGGAATGATGTGCACCTTGTTTGTCATCGGGATTTTCCTCAAACACAACGAAACGCCCGTCGTCAAAGCTAGCGGGCGCGAACTTTGCTATATCCTCTTGCTGGGAGTGCTAATGTGCTACTGCATGACCTTTATTTACATCGCCAAGCCCTCCACTGCGGTTTGCACGCTACGACGGCTCGGTCTGGGCACGTCGTTTGCAGTGTGCTACTCAGCGTTGCTAACCAAGACCAACCGCATCGCCAGAATATTCAGCGGAGTGAAAGACGGAGCGCAAAGACCGAGGTTTATAAGCCCGGCGTCGCAAGTGGCGATATGCGGAGCGCTAATATCCTGCCAGCTACTCGTCGTGTTGGTTTGGATGCTAGTTGAGGCGCCCGGAGTGAGGAAAGAAGTCAGCCCGGAAAGGAGGGACATAGTGACGCTTAAGTGTAACAGCAGAGACACTAGCATGCTAATATCGCTAACGTACAACTGCATCCTGATCATCCTGTGCACCTTCTACGCGTTCAAAACCAGGAAGTGTCCCGAAAACTTCAACGAGGCAAAGTTCATCGGGTTCACCATGTACACCACCTGCATCATCTGGCTCGCCTTCCAGCCAATCTTCTACGTCACTGCCAGTGACTACAGGGTGAGTAGGAAACTATTGGTTTGATATAAACTGTATTAATCATTTTTAATAAATTACAGCAAAATCCAAGCAATAAACTCATAATTTTTTACAAAATTATGCAGAAAAGTGTCAATTATGGTTACAGACAGTGATGATCAAATAGCAGCAAGTACAATTTTGGTTGCCTGGAAAATCCAGAATGACATCTCTCTGTATTTTCATACAATCAATATTAATTTGCTCACGTCATAATCTCCGCGAGTTCAGATGGGCGCGATTGACAGGTAGATTAGTCAATCAGCAACACTCATCCAATCCATTCATATCAAAACAAATGTGGCTGCTTGCTTATGAGGAAAGGCAGAAAGATATCATAGATTTCTGCTTCATCAAAAAGCGAAGCACAAAACTGTTAATATGAGGTGAGAGAAGTTTGATTTTGTTCTAAATGACATATAAACTCATAGTTTCACATGAGTCGTGGAAATAAACTAATCTGATTGCATGGTTTGGAATTGATTTGAAGTGCAATGGAAGATCGACTAGACTTACTCTTTGTAAAAAAAAAAATTGAAGAATTATGTATTCTAGATCCCAGGCAACAATGAGTGCACAATAATGAACATTCTTGGATCTTGGTTGAAGTTGTCTTTGTCTTTTACACGAGAAATATGTCAGAGAACAATGGGCCTCATGCATGAAGCATTCTTACAAACAAATTTGTACTTAAGGTCGACTTAGGAAGCATTCGCAAACTTTGTTCTTTACTGAAAATCTTCTTCTCTGAACAAATCCCGAAAACAATGGAAAGAACTCTAATGCATCAAAATTTAGCTGCTTGTGAATTATTTTAATAAATTTTTTGTCCTGTAGACAGGACAGCGTGAAAGGGGGATGAGAGAGGGAGGGACATGCAGGAAAAAGGCCCCAACCCTGCGCCTGGCAGCATCCCCTCTCCACCACCGATCCACCTAAGTTATATATTTTCAAAAATATTTCTTAGAAAAATAATAGGTATGTAATACAATCTTATTTATGAGTGGAGTTTTATTGAGCACGACTATCAGACTTTGAACATGCAGCACTTCTGTCCCAGCGCCCACATAACAATTATTTTTATAGTTGACTTACAAGTAGTTGTTGCAGCCCTAACATACCAAATATGTACACCTGGCTGCAGTGTGTATCTTGGCAAATTTGAAGTCAACATTGATCATTTTCCTTCAAATAATCTCGGCTCATCTAAGTTAAACTCCTCAAATCAATAACTTTATTTAAATAATTTTCATTTTACTAATGTGTATCCCCTTTTCTCTTTATTGTTTGTCTTATTCCACTGTCATGAAGTTGCAGTAACTCTCTCAGCAACTTTAACGCGGTTCTGTTTGATCTTTGGTCTTGTGTTGTGTAATTCCCCCTTTAGGTCCTCTTTTTGCTTACAGTAAATGACCTCTGGAGACCAAATGAGATCTCATGTCATGTCCAGTGCATGTCAGCGTGTGTTTCCTCCCTGAGGTCTGTGCCGCCTGCAGTGGTCGGCCAGCGCTCTCTCCCTGTATTTATGCTTTGTGTGAGCTGCCCGCGATAATGACCTCGACTCGCGCTATTTACCTTTGGGTCTGAATTATTCATGAGGATATGTAAATTATGAATGAATGTGTGAACGCTGCAGAGTCAGAGCTGAGTGGACAGGTGGTATTCAACACCGGCACACCTGTGGAAGCGTTTGTTGGGTTTCAGATGAGAAATTAGCACAGTGGCCAGAACAATTGACAATTTAAAACTAAATATTATATCTTTTGAACAATCACAAGTCCTCAAAAAGTTGCCTATTCCTGAATCTCAACTTCATGATTATAGGAAAACATAGGAAAGCATTCGAATGTTAGACATTTTGTTCGGGATTTTTTGGGAATTTTCAGTTTGACGTGTTAGTTTAGCGTTCAATAGAAAATATTCTGACATTATAGTGTGATAAATTTGAATACCAGTTTAACCAGTTGTTCCACCGCACTTTCTTTTAGTTTTTAACATTGGGTTTTTGTTTTTCCTGCCAGAGGCGTGACCTGTACTGATTCTGATCGCAAAAATAAACAAATGGAAACTCCAAAGGAAATCTGCATTAACTGCTTAAATATCAGAACAGATCTTTACTGTGGCTCTGACAATTAAACAACAACAAATTACATCGTACCAAAGGACAGCTCTATTGTTAAAAAAAGGCAAAGAACAAAAAGTAAACACTTGTCGCTTCCTGTAGAAACAAAATGTCTCCAACCGGCCGCAATTTAACCATGAATTTAACTCTATTTGTGACGTACGTTGGAATTAACTGATTGTATCTCTGTGGACGTTGTGCACATTTTCACTAAACATGGCGTATTTCCATGGTAACGGACGTTTGTTGATGTTCCATCTCAAGCTTTATTGTTAATTACTTTGGCAACAAGGCAACTTTTTTTCTGTATTTGTCTGATGAAGCTTGAATTTACAGTTAGCAAGTTTCTCAAAAGGTATAGTCTATCCTTGTTCATTCTGCCCTGTGGTTGTCTGACAGAAGTGTGGCTGCCAATCTGTGCCAAATTTACACAAGAGAATATGGCTGATCGGACTACGCATTCAATACTAAAGAAATCACAAAAACAGGACAAAATATAATCTTTTCTGAACCGTTTTTGAATGCGTTCGAGCCTTATCTGAACTAATATAAAATCACATGGTAAGATTAAGAAAGTATACTATAATTTTGTCAGTCTATAGTCTTAAACTTTGACCTAAAAAGAAAACCTTTTATTATCACTGGTATCAAAATTTACTGAGTGCATACCTTATTCAAAGCTATCTTTTCAATAGTAGATGTAGATGTTTTACCCAGGTGCTCTTCTGGTTGAGGATCAGTCTTGTACCAAGTAAGCAGGACAGAGGCACTCATGGGATTTTAGAAAATTTAAAAAGCTTTTTAAATTTTCTAAAATCCCATGAGTGCCTCTGTCCTGCTTACTGAGTGCATACCTTACTATTGAAATCACCACATGAAACTCAATGTGAAAGTATTCTAAAGACTACAGTGCTCTGATGAGACCTCGTAACAAAATACATTATAAACTACATTTTTATGCAGGTACATATACATTTATTCTAGTATTCTTCTACACTGGTGATATGTCACAATAAAAGCATCAAACTAGAAAACGCTGGAACATAGAGAAGTATATAAATAGCTCAGCAGAGGCTGGACTGAAATGCAGGCAGCTTTGTGGAGATTGTTTCTGTGCAGTTGCAGAAATGAGCAAACAGTGATCTGATGAAAGTTCAGAGAAAAGGTGGCCGCGCTCCAGAGGGGTTTGTGGCCCCTGGGAGCGAGGGGAGTGTGGTGTGAGAGCAGAAAATAGAAAATGGACTCCCCTGACACTGTCGCCTGTGTCAAAACATGAACTAAACGTCCCGAGTGTCCCTGAAGGCAGCACAGTGGCGTAGAGAGCGGGGTCCCTGAAGGCAGCGCGGTGCAGTGGTAGAGGAGCCGGGGGAGGCGCGGTCCCAGCTGTGGTCTGGGTCCCGTTTGACAAAGTGAGAAACTCGTCCCAGACATAAAGCTCTGTTTTGTCCAATGAATAATTGAACCAGAGTTAGTGCATCGCGAGCACTTCACACAGACTGGGTGCAACTGTCTGTGTCACAGCAAGTATTTGTGTTCAGCTTAGTTTAGAAAGAAATAGGTGTATGTCAAATATATGTCAAATTCAAATTTCTGTCTGCAGAACATCTCTTTTTTTATTCAATTTATTTTTGTACAACACAATTTTTTTTTTAAAGTGGCTGTTTCACAGGACTTCACAAAAAAAGTGTGTTTGACCAACAGCGTGTCGCTCGAGTGGACAGCACGTCTGCCATGCGGACAGGCCACAGCATCCGGGTTTGAATCTGACAGTTTGCTGCATGTCCTTCCGCGCTCTCATCCCCATTTCACACTGCACACGAGTCTGAGCCCCTTTGAACACAAAACAGCTGAAAGCTGAAGCTTTGTCCAAGTTTATTCCTACAACCAAAGGTAATCTTCTTTCTCAGCACTGTAAAGTCAACACCAACTCCCCACTCAACTGTTTCACAAACCCGGAATTTTTTATCCTTGAAGAATTATAATATTGAATCTTTTGGACATCTTTTGGATTTTTGGACATGTCCAATGAATCCAATTATTGCACGGAGATGTTCTGTCAGTTGTACACCTCTAGTTATCTGAAAACTACAGTTCACTCCACCTTGAAGACGTTTGATTGAGCTGTAAAATATTAAAGGTTTACGCCCTGTACTGAGAGAGAGAGAGAGAGAGAAAGAGAGAGCAAGACAGAGAGAGAGACAGAGAGAGCAAGACAGAGAGAGAGAGAGAGAGAGAGAGAGAGAGAGAGAGAGAGAGAGAGAGAGAGAGAGAGAGAGAGAGAGAGAGAGAGTACAAGAGAGAGTGCTGCAGGTCGGCTCAAATCAGCTGCAAACACAACTCTCTAAACTCACCCAAAAACACTGGACTATTGATATGGGACTGAAGAGGAAGAGGAAGGACACGCTTCAAAAATGTTTTCAGTATTAACTTTATTAAACATGAAATACTAAGTATAAATGTAATGCAAGTCTATCTTTTGCAGTTAACTTTTTACTTTATTTCAGTTCAGTTTAGCTCAGTTTACTTTACTTTAGTTTACCTAGGCTTAGTTTACGTTAGTTCAGTTTTGTTTTGTTCCATTTACTTTAGTTCAGCTCAGTTCAGTTTGGTTTTGTTTTGCTTGGTTTACTTTTACTTTATTTAGTTCAGTTTAATTATTTTACTTTGCTTACTACTTACCTACTTTACTTAAGTGTCACCAATAGAAGAAAGAAGAAGCCCAATTACTGCAAAGTCTTGAGACACTTATGATGGTGAAGAGGAAGAGAGGCTCACGGTTCTGCTGCTGCGGACGGTAGTGGGACATGTTTAAAATGACAGGAAGAAGAAGGACACAGGCTGTATTTATATAAATGGTTTGTTGAGAGGCAACACTAGCAGGCTGTAACAAGAAGGTTTGAAAATATTGTGTCATGGTTTAAATGTATTCGACTAAAGCTTCACAAAGAGTATGGAGAACATTAAAAATAGCTAAACCATAATATTATTTAGAAATACACATTCTTTGTCTACCTCTTCTCCACAGATCTCAGGGCATCTTTAACAATCACTGAACCAGACTGTACTCAAGTGACCCATAATGCATCTATTCTCTTTTTGCTTCCAGCTTCTCAAAAACCTCTGGACGTTTTGCGGCTTCAAGTCCAACTCTATTTTTTTTTTCTATGGAGTGCATTCAAATATCTTGTACAATTATTTAATATCTTTCATACCTCACTTTAGACTTGGTGTCGTAATATACATATATATATATACATATTAAGCAAATGTGCCACAGTCTTAAATACAATATAAAAACCTTTAAGACTATCAGAAACTCATTAACAACAGCGGCATCTCAGACGTTTTTTAATGCAATGATTATGTCACGTTTTTACTACTGTATAACATGTTGGTCTCAGGCTTGCAAAACTGTCCTGAGGCCACTAGAATCATTATACAAGCAAGCCATAAAAACGCTGGACAAGAAGCCACGACAATATCATCACTGCCGTGTCTTAAACAAATATAAACTACTAAACTTTGGGAATATACAAAGATTAGCGTCAGTCAAAATGGTCTACAGAATTCTCAATAACACTGCACCGGCACCTCTTAAGCACTTTGTACAACTCACATCAACAGTGACTTCCAGAGCCACACGGACCTCTAGCAGGGGCCAGTGTTTTATACCAAAACGAAAAACCTCATTTGCACAATCAGCATTTTCTTATAACGCAATAAAAGAGTGGAATAATCTTCCAACTGAATTAAAAAATCTAACAAACTACCCAACATTTACAGTAGAAGTGAAAAAGTGGCTGTGGAACAATCAGGCATGTGAACATTGAAAAAAAAGCAGCTCCTGATGTTTCATTACATTTGATGTAAATATTATTGTAAATATAAAATTGTTGATGTAAAACTGTAATTTGAGTATGTGTAAGATTTTTAACCTTTTACTGAAAGAAAGAGCATACGAGTGTGAATGTGTTAAAATGTTGAACCCAATGCTAAGGCATGAATGAGATGTTTGTGAGAGTGTTTGTGTCTGATGGCGCTATGAAATAATGGTCTTATTGTTTAGCTTAAATTATGTATTTTTACTCCTGTAAATTAGGGACTGCAGACGGAAACTAGCTATCTAGCTATAATCTGGTGCAGAACATCTCTGTTTTCTTTTTAAACTTAATGTATCTGTACATTGTCCCTCCAATAAAGACTAAACTAAACTATATAGACATTATCAGGGCTTATACTGAATATCTACACAGTGAAAATGCAAAGGCCGATGTCTTGTCCCTCGCTCATTCTAAGACACATTTGGTTTAATTATTGAAAGCACTTAACAGGTCAAGCCTGAAGCGATGTGTGTGGTTTTATACACTATTTTTACACGTCTATATTTAGCACCTTTAGCCTTTCTGAGGTCATTAAGTATATATAGAAATGTGTAAAACATTCAGGAATTATAAACCGTGTGTGACCACTTTGACTTCAGCTTCATTCTGAACACAAATCTTGGAGAATTACTGATTATACGTTTCAATTGACAGTGAAAATAGTTGCATGCAAACTGAACTTAAACTAACACATAAGAGCCGCAAGAAATTTGCAACAACTGCACACAACATATTTAGTTTAGAATGTGAATGTTTATGTTGTTACTTTAAAGTGCTTCTGACTGGTTGGACTACTCATTGAAATAAAATACAGTTAAATATAAATATATTTCAAATTCTGCTAAAATCTTTACAAATTTTACCCCAGTTTAGCCCCATATTAGGTTTTTTAATTTTCCTTCTTGGTTGTAAATGATGACATCTCACTAGAAATTACCAAGAAACCATCCTGTACAGTGCACCAAACCTCCTCTAATGTCACACTTTTTTTTTTTTTTGACAAAGAAAAATTCATGTAAACACCTTTATTTTGTTGAATTCATGTTTAAAGGGTCAAAAAAGTAGTTTCTTTTGTCTAAATTATGCATAACCTTTGGCTCCCTAGTGTGATGTCATCGATTTTTTTACTTCCTTTTTCATTTTCAACAGATTTTTCAACTTTTCTGCACAAACAGCTGTGTGACTGGTGTAAAACTATAATTTTATGTTTACAAGAGGTATTAATACACCAAATAAAGACAAAATAAGAAAATCATCCAAACCTGTCATATGCACTTTAAACAAATAAAAACATGTCAAGTTGTTCCAATGTGATCACGTTCCCTATTCTTTATCTCTTATGGTTTTTGGGTTTTTTTCTCAAGTAGCAACTTTTGCATTATGAGCAATACAACATCTTTTCATTCAGTTTTAGTAAATGCAGACACTAGAATTACTGTTTAGGATCATAATTGTAAGAAACTGAAATCAAATTATTTTTGTACAACCCGAAATCTGTTGTCTCGGAGGACTTAAATTAAATAAATTTTCTCTCCCAAAACAAAACATTAATATTCAATTGAGGGTTTGAGAGAAAAAGACCTGGAAATTGGTTGTGTTTTTTCCTCCAACTCCCCCTTTTTTTAAATTCAAGTCATTCAAATTAAAGTCAAATACCACATCAAAACGTCCTCCAAACATTACCTGCTACAGTTCACACATGTTTAATTGTACAGCGTTATAATTAACACACCACATTCAATAGAAAAAACTCTCCTTTGTTCGTGGCTTGTCTCTGTGATGATCTGGAAGTGTAAGGCACACGACTGTAACGCTGTGATTAGTATTCAGCGCGAGAACAGACGCCTGACAAACACGGCTCACACGGGCTGTACCTGAAAACCACACGGAAAAAACACACACACAAACGAGAAGAAGAAGAAGAAGAGGAGGAGGAGGAGGAGGAGGAGGTGTGTCTTTATTATATCCAAGAAAATATGTACGAGGTGGAAATGAGGCACCAGATGTGACACTTTAGGATGTGTAAAAAGGTAAAGGGAAAGGAGGGAGGAGAGAGGATGGAGAATAAAGAGAAAACCGTAGACGAGATAGAGACAGAGAGGAAGGGGAGAAAGACAGAAGAGAAGGTAAATTGAAGAGACAGAGTGAGGTGAGAGAGGGGGAGGTAGAGGAGAGGAGAGAGATCAAGAAGGAGAGGTAAAGACAAACAGAGAGAAGAGAAACAGAAGCAAACGTGGAGGAGAAGAATGATAGAGAAAGAGGAAAGAGAAAAGTGAGGCGAAAGAGAAAGACGGACAAAGAGGAAAAGAGATGGAGGAGAGAGACCAAGAAGGAGAGTTAAAGACAGATCGAGTGAAGAGAAAGAAGAGAGGGAACAGAAGGAGAAAGATGGAGGAGAGGAGAAGAATGAAGGAGATGAAGAGAGAGAGAATGAGGAAAGAAAAGTGAGGTGACAGAGAAAGTGAAAGATGGACAAAGAAAAGAGAGGGATGAGGTAGAGGTGGAGAGAGACCAAGAAGGAGAGTTAAGACAGACGGAAAGGGAGAGAAGAGGGGGATCAGAAGTATAAGGGGAGAAAAGGGAAAGGAGAGGATGAAAGAGAAAAAGAGAGATGAGAGAGACTGTGTGGAGAGTGCGGGAGAGAATGAGAAAAGAAAAGTGAGACGAAAGAGAAAGATGGAGAAAGAGGAAAAGAGATGGATGAGAGAGTAAGAGGTAGAGGAAGAGAGAGACCAAGAAGGAGAGACAAGAGAGGGAACAGAAGCATAAGGGCAGAGAAGGGAGAGGAAAGGATGATGGAGGAAGAAAGAGATGAGAGAGACAGTGAGGCAGAGAGAAGGAGATGAAGAGGAAGAGAATGAGAAAAGAAAAGTGAGACGAAAGAGAAAGATGGACAGAGAGGAAAAGAGATGAGAGAGGATAAGAGAGACCAAGGAGACGTAAAGACAGAGAGAGAGAGAGGAGAGAGGGAATAGAAGCAAAGAGGAGAAGAATGACAGAGAAAGAGAGAGATAAGAGAGACAGTGAGGAGAGAGCGGGAGAGAATGAGAAAAGAAAAGTGAGACCAAGGAGAAAGATGGACAAAAGGAAAAGAGATGGATGAGAGAGGAGGAAAGAGACCAAGAAGGAGAGTTTAAAAACACACAGAGCGAGGGAGAGAAAAGAGGGAACAGAATCATAAGGGGAGAGAGGGGGAGAGAGAGAATGAACGAAAGAGAGAGAGACAGAGAGAGGGAAGGAAAAGAGATAAACAGGAGAAGGGATTAGACAGAAAAGAGAGAACAAAGGGTGAGGGAGGTGAGGGATAGACAATGAAAGAAAGAGAGAGAGGGAGAGTGAAAGAGAGAGATGAGAGCGTAGTGGAGAGACAGGATAAGAGAGAAGGAGCCCAAGAAGGAAAGGGAAAAGAGAAGAGACAGAGAGTGAGCAGAGGGACAGAGAGAGAGGGAGAGAAAGGTAAGGAGGAGAGGGATAGGAGAAAGAAAGAAAGAAAGAAAGAAAGAAAGAAAGAAAGAAAGAAAGAAAGAAAGAAAGAAAGAAAGAAAGAAAGAAAGAAAGAAAGAAAGAAAGAAAGAAAGAAAGAAAGAAAGAAAGAAAGAAAATGAGAGAGGAGGACGTAAGGACAGAAGGAAGAAGAGGGAAAGCTAGAGAGAGGTAGAGAGAAGAAAAGAGTGATCACAAGCATATGAAGAGAGAGAGAGAAGGAATGAGAGAGAAGAGAGAGCAGAAGGGAGACAAGAGATAGACAATGGGAGTGAGAGAGAGAGAGAGTGAGGATAGGAGATAAAAGAGAGAAGAAAGGACGAGAGAGATGAGAGAGTAGGTAGGGGGAGAGAAAGGAGAGGAAGAGAATGAACGAGAAAGCGAAAGACCAAGAAGGAAAGAGAGAGAGAAAGAGGAGGAAATGAAGAGAGAGAAGGATAGGAGACACAGACCGAGAGAGCAGAGGTGAAAGAGGAGGAGTGGAGAAGGAGAGAGGCGGTGATTGACAAACAGATAAATCATTTAGCACCTCGTCGGAGCAGGTCTTTGCACCGGTGCGGTTTGAACGGGTCGTGTTATTGAGTTTGGAAATGGAGGGAAATGGGCGAGACACAATTTCAGATTTAACCGACATTCGCCAAACACCAAACAGCAATTTGAGTCCATCAAACACCGCGATGAAGACAAAACGCTTCCTGCTGGTTGTGATTGTTGCGTGTGGTTTAATTCGCAGTAGTTTGTGGAAGACTGTGATTGAAGCGTGAGATGAGAGCGTCTGGGAATGAGAGCGCACAAGAAAATCAGGGGGTGCCACTCAGTGCTTTCCTCGGCCGCTGTTGTGTCGTTGAGCAAGCGCTGATTGTGTTGACGTCTCTGTGGATTGTATTGTACAGAACGAAAGAAAAGAAGAAGAATCGGTTTTACAGATTTACTGAATTCTGTTCACGTAAAGACAGTAGTTTCCTCTTAACACGAGTTTTTCCAGGGCCAATCTTTTCCCCAAACAAAACTTTTGACAGGATTAAAAAGCCAAAGTTTCACGCAAAAACTGTTCCTCACGATTCATTTTGTTCAGGTAACAAACAGGTAAGAAAACAGACCGGAGATTAGTACGTTTTAAAGCTTTCTGACATTCTTGATTGATGTATTTTATCTGTTTTATGTTACATTTTATTGTCTAATGAAGCACTTTGTAAACACTGTCAAAAGATGATTATTGTAACTCAGGTGATACTGATGGAGGGCCTTTGGTTAAATCTCATAGAGCAGGGCTGTTCAATTGGCTGCCCGCGGGCCAAATCCGGCCCACCAATCAATATGATGCGGCCCATGATGGTAAAATGGGTCACTGGCACAGACTTTGTGGTCTTGTCCTGTTCAAAATGTGGTTTACTCCAGATGTAATCCAAACGACGACCTACATTGGGGTTAGTCTTGGTTTAAACCTAGACCTGCTGTTATAATCTGCTGTAATTCAATCCTTGTTATTGATTGACACTAGTTTTGTTTTTGCTGAGTACTGCTTTAGTTCTGTTTTTATGTGAGAGAGCATTAATGTTATTCTTGTTATTTTTTGTGTGAAAATAGTAGGTTTCTGTTGAAGAGTAACATTGCGAGTTGGCTATAAAACATCCAATTGTGGTACAGTTTCCTAGTCCAGCCCCCAGACAATTAGGCCTCCGAAAAATCTGTTCCACCGGAAAACATAATGAATGAATAGCCCTGTCATGAAGTCAGCTGACCTCCCTCCCTGGTCTCTCTCAGGTGCAGACCACCACCATGTGCATCTCGGTCAGCCTGAGCGGTTCTGTGGTGCTCGGATGTCTGTTTGCTCCAAAGGTCCACATCATCATGTTCCAGCCTCAGAAGAACGTGTGCACTCTGAGGACGGCCACCACGCGCTTCAGCGTCACCACCGGACAGGGATCCAGCTTCTCCCAAGGTAAAGATCAGCCGTTATTGTCTCGTCGTGGGAAAATGTGTGTTGGACAAGCAATGGCACAACACCCAGCGGTGGCAGGTACCATCCAAACATAACAATCTCCATAACAATCTGAGTTCATATGCAAATTCATCAAAACGATTTGCATATAAAAACACAGCAGTAGAACAACACCAAACACAAAGCATATATTTTTACATTTAATTACTTTATGTAAAGCAAAGCAAACTATTCCGATTTCAAAGGACAAATATTATGATAAACTGACCTTTTTGAGCTTTTAACCCTGTTGTAATGTTGTTCCCTCATTAAAAACATACCCTGGAGTTGCATTTAGCTTCAATCATGCTAGTTTGGTGAATCCTGGTTAGAAAATCCTCTCTCCTGCGAGCATCAAAAACACTATCTGCTGAATCTCCTCAATGCCTGGCATTTTTCCTACATCTGACGTCATTTATCCGACAATCTTTGGCTTTAAGTCCTTAAGTCCTCGGCAAACTCGTTCTGAGCCTTTCTGCCGTCTAAACCGATCACTTTAACACCAGTAGATGGCGCCAAAACTCAGTAAGTGCCGTGGGAAACAGCAGAGATTCAGTTGTTTTTATTTTATTTTATTTTTATTTTTTTCTAAAACATGAGATGCCAAACTTAAGGTACTACAGAGCATGTTTAAAGGATAAAATAATATTTTTCCTTTAATATGATCCACTTTAAATAAATACAATAAGAGAAGTGAACCTCTGTTTGTCCCACAGTGGGGGAAATTCCAGTGTGAGAAAGCAAAGTACAAAATAAAAAAATATGTAAAAGATAAATAACTATTTGACTTAACTCTAACCTTTTATATAGAATGATATATAGGAATATCCTTTTTTAACTTCAGATGCAAAAAGTCATAAACAATAATAAAATATGACAATAATTATAAAATACGGTAAAAAAGCAAACATTTGGAAGCTCAGAGCAGCCGGTTGATTTAAAAGCAAAAGGTGATTTAACGTAAACCTTTTTTTTATTATTAAATGGAAATGTAAACTGTATAATGTTGAAGCAGAACTCTTTTCTAGTTTGAATGAATAGTTTTATAACCCGTTAAATTACCTGTTGTTTGGTGAGTAAAGGGCCTTAAATCTGCTGCGATGTGGGCAAAACAAAACATGCTTTTAAATGATAGCTTTACATTTATTGTCTTTTGTCTTTTGTTTCCTGTTCCTCCATGGAATTCCCTCAACAACACTATCACCATGTCTAAACCATCGACTGCAGAAAATCGAGAAGTAAACCCAGCGACAGTTTGTTGTTTGGCTGCTCTCACGAGGCCTGACACTTCATTCCTCGTCTCCCGTGCTCATATTTTTAGTTTCTTACAGTGTTATAAACAGAAATGCTTTTTTTCACCCACAACAACCTTATCATGCTCTCCAGATACTTCATTCAGAATATGAATAAAAGGTCTGCACCACTAAATGTCTGACACACATTCGAAAAATATGTCTCTGTCTCTGTTTTCTGCATATTCTGTATAATTTTACACAGTCTTTGTTGTATTATTATATTACATCGTTTTAAGTCGATGAATCGATTGGCAAGACATTTTAAAAAACTGACCAACAACTTTTGTCGACTACAGACTTACACTGCAAAAAATGAATATCTACATGAGTTAAAATGTTTTTATTTCTGATGTTTTGACTTGTTATGATTAGTTTAGACCAGGCATGTCCAAACTCAGGCCTGGGGGCCAAATGCGGCCCTCAGACCAATTTTTCTTGGCCCTTAGTCTTCCTGGTGAACTGGCCCACATTGTCCTGAGAACTACTTTTTACAGCAAATTTCAGATTTTCTACAATTACAACCCAAATAACTAACATTTTGGTGCAATACAGACCTGATATTAAGGCACTGAGACTGAATGTAGATGTGGTGGTACTTAAAACATCACATAAATGGAGCTTTTTTTTAACATTTCACAATGGTTTTGTGGCCCTCCGCTTTGTCTGTGTTTCAATATGTGGCCCTCGATGGAAAAAGTTTGGACACCCCTGGTTTAGACTATTTATTTGATGGGACTAGACCATTTTACTTGTTTCAAATCGTTTCTTGTCTTTCTTCAATACATTACTTCTTACATTTTCTGCCAATGGTTCGATATATTTACTTACTCCATTGGTATCATTATTATCACATGAGTCAGTCAGAAATAACTAGTACTCAAATCCAGATCATACTTATAAATTCAAGTCATTTTAATCTTAATCATTTAATCTATAGTGTAATGTAAAAAAAATAACTTAAATAAGATTATGAGGAAAAAAGTGATTGAATTAAGTTATATTTATCTTTAAGTTTGAGTTTATTTTGACATTCTTAAAATGAGATTT
This sequence comes from Rhinogobius similis, assembly GCA_019453435.1. Taxonomy (NCBI): domain Eukaryota; kingdom Metazoa; phylum Chordata; class Actinopteri; order Gobiiformes; family Gobiidae; genus Rhinogobius; species Rhinogobius similis. The sequence continues at coordinate 9,379,026 of CM033627.1, read as the reverse complement.
GCCAATGGAACAAGAAAGTTTTGCCAGTATTTCCAGTGTACAAGCATTTTTTTCCATTCTCAAATAAAAAATGCTTGTCTTTTTTCTATTTTAAGTAAAACAAGACATGTTACAGTTGTTCCATTGACAACTGTATTTCCAAACAGTCAAAAATCAGATAAATACTACTTATTTCAAGCCCTTATTCACTTGTTATCTTGGTCCAGGATGGTCATTTTCCCAGTGCAGCTGCAGATTACACGCACATAACAAGTTTCTCCACAAAACAAGACAAAGAAGCTAACATTCTCCGTCTGCTTCTGTCCTGCAGCGTCGGCCTCTAACGTGGTGCCGACGGTGTGCAACGGTCGAGAGGTGGTGGATTCGACCACGTCGTCTCTGTGAAGCTGCGGGGCCTGGAGCTCAAACACATCCTTTGGTCGCAGGTTCAACAGACTTAAACACAAAAGTCACACAATTACATTCCGCACTATGGAGTTGTTAAGCGACGATGTCATGACTCGGCGTCCAGGTCCAACGAGGGTCCACAGATTTATACATTTTAACCTTTTATCATGCTATTTAAACATTTAGCAACATTTCATTTGGGTTTTACTATTGCGGTTTTAATAAAAATGATACATAATTTAATTTGAGCATAAAGAAACACTAATGGATATGATTTTGCTTGAAAAAGGAGGTGGAATGTTCAGTCTTGTTTAGTTTGGTCTGAGAACTGTAATGGTCCTGGTGTCTCAGTCTGAACAAGAATCAAATGAATGTAAAAGGTAGAACGTTGTCTAAAAGCAAAGTTTGAAAATGGCACACATAAAAACATACATAACAAGAGAGAAGAGAAGTAAATTGGAAAAAATAAGTGGACATACAGTAAGTATTTGGGTTTGGAGCAGTGAACAATAAGCTAACAAACAAAAAACACTGCCAAAATAACGTATTATAGTCAATAAAGCTGCTCTAAACATTATGCTTGTAGGTCCACTCATGATGAGGAAAGTCATTTGCTTATTGTAAAGTAAAGTGCTTTATTTGCCTTTAAACACACGGAGCAGAGCAACAAAATAACAGGTTAGATGTGGATTAGTCCTGAGTAAAGGTGGGTAATTAACAAAAAAAAGTAATGCACAACGTCTAGTATTTTCAAATGATAGACCACGACAATTTGGAGCCTAAATCATATCTTACAGACCATGAAAGAAACACAAGTATTTCACATTTTCAACACAAAGCTTTTGACACTTGTAAACTAACTCCATCAGAAGAGAACCTAAAGCTTTACTTGTATTAGGAAGTACCACTTTATAATAACTACACAAACAATAAAGCATGTACAAAGGCTTGAACAAATAGTTTATTAAGAATGATTCAGGCTTGGTAACTGCTTAAGTAACACTCGAACCCTAATTCCTAACTCTAATTCTAACCCTTAATTATTTACTAAGCCTGAATCTCATAAACTGTACGTTCATTGAGACAATACAGGCACAAAATACCATCACTTTTTCTTATTTCTTTTCTTTTTTGGTCAGTTTGTTCTCTCAACATATCTGCTTTCATGTGGAAACAACAAATGTGTCCAATCTGCTCCTAAAGATGCTTCATTATTTCGTTTAATCCATCTCATGCATAGATTTCTCTGGGACGATGTCACTTCAAAGGCCGTTTTCTTAAAATGCATTTTGTGCCGCAGTGACAGAAGGATCACCACTTTAATCTTGTACTTAACAAGATTTAGACAGAACAAACAGAAGGTTTGTTGATATCTAATTCTAAGCCTGATTTATTCATGTTTTAATTATAAAAAATGTGATGAAATTTGATTTTCAGGTATAATTTTCAGTGAGATCTAGTTCACTCAAAAACAAAATAAGAAATCCAAAATCCCCTCTGTAAATGTGTTTGTAACTAATAAAATCAATCAATAATCATTCAAATCATTTTCCAGATCAAAATGTTCCAAACATATGTAATTTTGGTCACCTCCACACATTTCTAAATGAAAAAATTGCATGATGAAAAACTCGTAATACATTTTCTCATACATTTAAGTGAGTAAACTAAAGGAGAAGTTTCAAATTATTATGTTTAATTTTTTTTTTTTTCCTATTCACTTTACGTCTTTGTTCATGTTTTGTTACGGAAAATTAAGGTTCAATCATAAAGTGGTACTGGAAGTATAGCCTGTAGTAAATGTAACTAAGCACAACCCAACAATGTAAACTCTATCTTCACAAAGGGCCGGGTCTGGTCTGAGAATTGAACCCAGGACCTTATTGCTCGGGGGTAAAACTCTTAAAGTCTATATGACAGGTTAGACGACACATTGCACTAAAACGCACTGACCATGATTATATTTGAGATTTTACAAAATATTTTGCCTGTTTGTCCCCAAATTTGACAGTTTTTGTAATGTTTATGATGTCACTTCCTGGTTGGACATGAGCAGCAAATATGACATACACTGCAAAAAAGGCCTATCAAAAAATAAGAAAAATAAACTCAAAATAAGACCTTTTTACCCTAATTTAAGTGAAATTATCTGCCAGTGGAATAAGATAATTTTACTTATCAAGTTTACTTAAAACCAGTCAAATAATGTCAATTTGAAGTAGTCCTGTCAAGTGAAAAAATCTTAAAATTGGACTTTTAAGATTAATTTGCTTAATTCAAGTAAATTTAACTAAGTTAGATAATCCCTTTTTGCAGTGTAGAGGTAATTCCACAGCTGTTACCTAGCAACCATTTTGAAAACAAGCTCCAAAATCCACATAAATTACGCTGTAGTTTTGATTTGACAAATAATAACGCCTTTATTTTGTTGAATGACTGTTTAAACTGTCAAAAAATTGTGTCAGTTGTCTATAAATTGTCTCTCTTTTTACAATGGCGCGTCCCTTTTTGATGACATCACAGAGGGACTCCATTGCAGAACTCAGCACCACTTCCTGTACTTTATTTTTCAAAATTTCTTCACAAACTGCAACTTCACAGATGTAAAACTATCATAAATAACTGCCACAGGTGCTGACGCCTCAAACTAAGTCATAATTGGAACATTTTGAAAACCTGTCCTATAGACTTAAAGTATTATGACACACTTAACAACTCCATGGTCCCGTCCCAGGTCTGAGCGGTCGACTCCAGTTACATCTGTATCTCTTAGTCCTGTATTGGGTCCTGTACATTCTGAGGGCAAAGGTTTTGGTCCTTGTCGTCCTCTCAGTGCTGTGAGTTCAAATGTCCCGATGATTTCAGTTTGTTTTCGACTCGTAGCGACGCAAAATGCCAATACAGTTTAATATAGCCCTCGTTTTTATCAATGGACTTCTACTACTACTACTGCCGACATGGAGTAAACGATAGTACATCTGTTCAGTGTATTATATCTATAGAGGAGACATTTTTATTGTAGATTTTTTTGGTGAACCGGTTTGTGCGTTCTTGTAATTTATGTAAATAAAATGTGTTTTTTATTAATACTATACAAAATGAGAGACTTGTGTTTTTCTTTGCGCCGCACAGAAGTCATTTTGTAGTTTGGTGACACTGTATTCTGCACTTTCTAAATCAAAGAATGTAAATAGTGGCAGCAAGTTGAATGCAATCGAACTAAAATCTCAATTATAACAGTTTATTAAGGTGACAACACAGCAACAAAAACGCGTGAGAGTCAATGGTGAGTGATGACATTTTCTAGTGTAAAAGCTCAAATCACAAATGCAAACACAAAAAATGTGAAAAAGCTGCTTAAGTCTGATAACAAATACAACAATCTACAACTTTGCTTAATATTTAGTTTGTACCTGACATTTATAAAGAAGAAAATCAAGTAAACAGCCGTAGAAAACCAGAGAAACAACTGTAACACGGCAGCTGCGCTCACATTTATCACAGACTTTGGAATCACACACAGTTGAACTGAATGATTATCTTTTCTGTCCTTAAATAAGATGTTTCTGAGTTGTGTTGAAGAAAATTATTGTTGTGCGTCAGTTGAAGTGTCCTAAATCTCCAACTGCCGTTAGCAAACAAACTAGTTAAGCTCTGGACAGTCGCATTATCTAAATTTTCTTTTTCCCAACCCACTTATGACACATGACTATGATAGCAGGTGTTTCACAGTTAAGGTTAGATTGGGGAACAGATTATTTGGTTTAATTTAGGGCTTTGTGGCAGGTAAACCAACTGGATCTCAGCAGAAAGTTTTGTGTAGAAAAACTACTTTCAGTTGACGTTTGACCAAATACAGTTGATCTGTGTTTGTGGATTTAGAGTCATATTTAATGTTTATTGTGACTGTGGCCGGTGGGAGATTTGACATGTTTTTATGAAAATTGAGGAATATTTTTCAAATAAAAGAGGTTCTCTGCATAACCTTTAATGTAGGAATTATAAGGTTGTAATTAAAAAAGGAAAAAAAATAAAATAATACCCAGATGCAAATTTATACTAAAATTACCGCTGATACCTAGAATTTCCCACTGTGCAGCATTAAAGGGCCTATGACAGGTTCAGGTACTCATTTTACTAAAACACAGTTAAGATAATTATATTCAAGATTCTGCTACAAAGAAAGTTATTTTTATCCCAGTTTGGCAGTTTTTTAGGTTTAAATTTTGACTTCCTGGTTGTAAATCATGACATCACACTAGGAAATTCTGTAACTGTTGCCTAGAAACCAGGTTGTACACTGGGTGAAAACTCCTCAAATGTCACAGAAATTATTATTTGACAGATAAAAACATGTAGGAACGCCTTTATTTTGACGAATTAATGGTTAAAGGGTCAGAAAAATGTGTTTGTTGGTCGTAAATTGTCCCTGGTGTGTCTCCCTAGTGTGATGTCATCGTGTTTTGGAACTCTGCTCTGCTTCCTGTAAAGTTCAACATATTTTTCAACTTTTCTTCACAAAGTGACTCTTGATTTGGGTAAAACTATCATTTATATTCACAACAGGTTTTATTCCACCAAATAAAGTCAAAACTAGAAAATCATAAAAACCTGTCATACGCACTTTAAACCCTTCTGTCAGATCTGTGGAGAGGCGACCACCCTCACAGTAAGAATCTGTGTTTTCCAGCAGTAAAAACACACATTTGTTTTTTACTTTTTATTAATTAATTAATTTAATTTATTTATTTGTTTGATAAGGGACATTGCACATTAATCAACATAAACAATGGAAATGTGGCCGAGTTAAAGTGCGTATGACGGGTTTTTACGATTGTCTAATTTAGACTTTTTTTAGTGTATTAATACCGCTGGTAAATATAAATTATAGTTTTACACCAATCAGGTCACTGTTTCTGGAGAAAAAGTGAAAAATGTGTTGACAGTTTCAGGAAGTAAACAAACTGATGACATCACGCTGGGGAGTCAAAGTTTATGCATAATTTACACAAAATAAACTACTTTTTTGACCCTTTAACCACTAATTCAACAAAATAAAGATGTTCACATGTGTTTCTCTTTGTCAAATGAACAAAATCTGTGACATTAAATGAGTTTTGGCCACTGTACAGTGCGGTTGCTATGGTAATTTCCTAGTGTGATGTCATACTTTACAACCAGGAAGTAAAATTTAAAACCAAAAAAATAGCTAAATGGGGTAAAATTTGTAAAGAGTTTAGTAGAAATTTGAATATATTTATCTTTTATCTGCATTTTAGTTAAATGTGTATTTCAACCTGTCATAGGCCCTTTAAGTGAGATGCAGGCGTAGTCCCTTTGCCAGACGTCAGAAAGGCATCCTAAAAGTAAATACACTTAAAAATGCACACATCAAACATGACACAAATGTGCAATACAACAAATACAATGATACAAAATTAGTGCTATCTTGTACTCGACAGAAGTTTTTAAATTTAGTTAGATTGTCCCAGTTCATTACTTCACACAATGAAATAAATGCTTGGTTGATTTGTTAAAAGCCAAACTGTGGAACATTTTTGCCAAAGCAACAACATCTCCATGGAGACAAGCTGGTGCCGGACCACAACGCAACTTTAATCTTCTGGCTCCTGAAGTCCTTTTGAGATTTTAGCATCAAAAACAACAACCTGCTGCTCCCAAAGGACAAAATGTTAGTGGGATTTAAATGTTTTCTGCATTTTTTGACTCAGTATAAAGTGTTCTGCTTGTACTTTAAATGGAACCGAAATGAGTAATTTATGGGCCACCTGGACTGCACTCTACCATTAAAAACACACGATGATGCTCAATCCAATTAAAAGCAGATTTAGGAAGGATTTGAAAACGTAGCTCAAATCTCACCATCTGCGCAGAGTGGAGGCTGTACGTGAAAATTAGCAAATATCATCATCATCTTCTGTCTCTAACAAGGGACTGAGATCCGCCAAATCTGCTCCAGAAGAACACGAGAGCGAGAGCACGAGAGCGAGAGCAGGAGAGCGAGAGCAGGAGAGCGAGAGCAGGAGAGCGAGAGCAGGAGAGCGAGAGCACGAGAGCGAGAGCACGAGAGCGAGAGCACGAGAGTGAGAGCACGAGAGTGAGAGCACGAGAGTGAGGGCACGAGAGTGAGAGCACGAGAGCGAGAGCACGAGAGCGAGAGCACGAGAGCGAGAGCAGGAGAGCGAGAGCAGGAGAGCGAGAGCACGAGAGCGAGAGCAGGAGAGCGAGAGCACGAGAGCGAGGGCACGAGAGTGAGAGCACGAGAGTGAGGGCACGAGAGTGAGAGCACGCAGGAGTGAGGGGGAGAGTGAGAGCAGACGAGAGCGAGAGCACGCAGAGCGAGAGCACGAGAGCGAGCAGGAGAGCGAGAGCAGGAGAGCGAGAGCAGGAGGCGAGCACGCAGGCGAGAAACCGCAGAGGCGAGAGCAGGAGGCGAGAGCAGGAGGCGAGCACGAGCGAGGCGAGAGCGAGAGCGAGAGCAGGAGAGCGAGCAGGAGAGCGAGAGCACGAGAGGCGAGCACGAGGCGAGAGCACGAGGCGAGAGCAGGAGGCGAGCAGGAGGCGAGCAGGAGAGCGAGAGCGAGAGCAGGAGAGCGAGAACAGGAGAGCGAGAGCAGGAGAGCGAGAGAGCGAGAACAGGGGAGCGAGAGCAGGAGGCGAGCACGCAGGCGAGAGCAGGAGAGCGAGAGCAGGAGGCGAAACAGGAGGCCCGAGCAGGAGGAAGCGAGCAGGAGGCGAGAGCAGGAGGCGAGAGCAGGAGGCGAGCACGAGGCGAAATCTGAGGCGGAGAACAGGAGGCGAGAGCACGAGGCGAAACAGGAGGAAGCGTGAGGCGAGGCGAGCAGGAGGCGAAACACGCAGGCGAGAGCAGGAGGCGAGAGCACGCAGAGCACGAGAGCAGGAGAGCAGGAGAACCGAGAGCAGAGCGAGACAGGAAGCGGAAACCACGAGCCGCAGGTGAGAACAGGAGAGCGAGAGCAGGAGAGCACGAGAGCGAGAACAGGAGAGCGAGAGCAGGAGAGCGGAACGAGGCGCAGAGCGAGGCGGAACAGGAGAGCGAGAGCAGGAGGCGAGCATGAGAGTGAGAGCACGAGAGTGAGAGCACGAGAGCGAGAGCGAGCAGGAGGCGAGCAGGGAGGCGAGAGCACGAGGTGAGAGCACGAGAGCGAGAGCAGGAGCGAATACGAGGCGAGAGCAGGAGGAGCGAGAGCAGGAGGCGGAGCCGAGGCGAGGCGAGAGCGGGAGCGAGCGAGCACGAGAGCCTGCGAGGCGAGCGAGGCACGAGAGCGAGACAGGAGGCGAGCACGAGGCGAGAACAGGAGAGCGAGCAGGAGAGCACGAGGCGAGAACAGGAGGCGAGCAGGAGGCAGAGCACGAGAGCACGAGAGCGAGAACAGGAGAGCGAGAGCAGGAGGCGAGAGCCACGAGAGCACGAAGGCGGAACAGGAGAGCGAGGGCCGCGAGGCGAGAGCATGAGTGAGACCACGAGGTGAGAAACCGCGAGGCGGAAGCACGAGGGCGAGAGCAGGAGAGCGAAACCGCGAGGCGAGAGCCGAGGCGAACCGCGAAGCGAAACGCGAGGCGAACAGGAGGCGAGAAGAGGCGAAAGCAGGCGAGGCGAGGCGAGAGCCGCAGGCGAACAGGAGGCGAGAGCCGAGGAGGCGAAACAGGAGGCGAGAGCAGGAAGGCGAGAGCAGGAGAGCGAGAGCAGGAGAGCGAGAGCAGGAGCGAGCGAGCAGGAGAAGCGAGGAGCAGGCGAGAGCAGAGCGGAGAGCACGAGAGCGAGAGCAGGAGAGTGAGAGCAGGAGAGCGAGAACAGGAGAGCGAGAGCAGGAGAGCACGAGAGCGAGAACAGGAGAGCGAGAGCAGGAGAGCGAGAGCACGAGAGCGAGAGCAGGAGAGCGAGAGCAGGAGAGCGAGAGCACGAGAGCGCGAGAGCACGAGAGCACGAGGCGAACAGGAGGCGAGAGCACGAGGCGAACGCGAGGCGAGAGCATGAGAGTGAGAGCACGAGAGTGAGAGCCACGAGGCGAGAGCCGGAACAGGCGAGGAACAGGAGGCGAGCGAGGCTGAGGCGAGCCACGAAGGCGAACAGGCAGGAGGCGAGCAGGAGGCGGAGCCGCGAGGCGAGAGCAGGAGGCGAGAGCACGAGAGCGAGAGAGCGAGGCGAACAGTTGAGAGCGAAGGCGGGCGAGAGCCACGAGGCGAGAGCAGGAGCGAGAGCAGGAGAGCGAGGCGAGAGCAGGAGAGAGCAGGAGCGAGCCGCGAGAACGAGGCGGGAACAGGAGGCGAGAGCAGGAGCCGCAGGCGAGAACAGGAGAGCGAGAGCAGGAGGCGAGCACGAGCGAGCAGGAGGAGCGAGAACAGGGAAGCGAGCAAAGGAGGCGAGAGCGAGGCGAGAACAGGGAGGCGAGGCCGAGGCGAGGCGAGGCACGAGGCGAGTCTGAGGCGAGAGCATGAGGTGAGAGCACGAGTGAGAGCACGAGGCTTGAGGAAGCCGCAGGCGAGAGCAGGAAGGCGAGAGCAGGAGAGCGAGGCGAGAGCAGGAGGCGAGCAGCGAGGCGAGAACAGGAGGCGAGAGCAGGAGAGCGCGAGGCGAGAACAGGAGCGAGAGCAGGAGGCGAGAGCACGAGGCCGCGAGCGAGATCCGCGAGGCGAGAACAGGAGGCGAGGCAGGAGGCGAGAAAACCGCGAGGCACGAGGCGAGAACAGGAGAGCGAGAGCGCGAGGCGAGAGCCGCAGGCCGAGAGCATGAGTGAAACCACGAGTGAGAGCACGAGGCGGAAACCGCGAGGCGAGCCGCAGGCGAGAGCACGAGGCGAGAGCAGGAGAGCGAGAGCAGGAGGCGAAACAGGAGGCGGAAGCAGGAGGCGAGAGCAGGAGGCGGAAACAGGAAGCGAGCACGAGGCGAGAGCAGGAGAGCGAGAACACGAGGCGAGATCTGAGCGAGAGCAGGAGGCGAACGCGAGGCCGAGCAGGAAGCGAGAAACGAGGCGCGAGCAGGAGAGCGAGGCGAGCGAGAGCAGCAGGAGAGCGAGCACGAGAGCAGGCGAGAACAGGAGGCGAGAGCAGGAGAGCACGAGGCGAGAACAGGAGAGCGAGCACGAGCACGCAGGCGAGAACAGGCGAACGGGAGGCGAGAGCATGAGTGAACCACGAGGTGGGAGTGAGAGCACGAGGCGAGAGCACGAGCAGGAGCGAGCAGGAGGCGAGAACGAGGCGAGGCGAAACCGCGAGGCGAACCTGGGAGGCGAAACAGGAGGCGAGAACAGGAGGCTGAGACCACGGGCGAGAACCTGAGGCGAACCGCGAGGCGAATAGCGAACCGCGAGGCCACGAGGCGAGAACCGCAGGCGAGAGCAGGAGGCGAGAGCAGGCGGGAACAGGAGGCGAGAGCAGGAGGGCACGAGGCCCGAGGAGACAGGAGGCGAGAGCAGGAGGCGGAACGCGAGAGCGCAGGCAGGAACAGGAGGCCGAGGCAGGAGGCGAGAGCCGCGAGGCACGAGGCGAGAACAGGAGGCGAACCGCGAGGCGAGAGCCGAGGCGAGAGCCGAGGCGAGGCATGAGAGTGAGAGCGAGTGAGACCGCGAGGCGAGAGCAGAGGCGAGAGCAGGAGGCGAGAGCAGGAGGCGAGCCGCGAGGCGAGACCGCAGGCCCGAGCCACAGGCGAACGAGGCCGAGCAGAGCGGAGCAGGAGGCGAGAGCACGGGCCCGAAACAGGAGGCGGAAACACGGAGCGAGAGCAGGCGGGCGAGCACGAGAGCAAGGAGAAGCGAGCAGGAGAAGCGAGAGCACGGAGGCGAGCGGCGAACCAGCAGGCCCGAGAGCAGGAGGCGAGCAGGCGAGAACAGGAGGCGGAGCAGAGAGGCACAGGCGGAACCAGGAGGCGAAGGAGGCGAGAGCACGAGAGCCGAGGCCGAGAACGAGGAGGAAGCGAGGCCGCGAGGCGAGAGCCGCGAAACAGGAGGCGAGAGCAGGAGGCGAGCACGAGGGCGGAGCGAAAGCGAGGAGCGAACCACGAGGCGAGAGCCAGGCGAAACAGGAGGAAGCGAACCGCGGGCGAAACAGGAACCGCAGGCGAGAGCAGAGAGTGGAAACAGGAGGCGAGAACAGGAAGGCGGAGCAGGAGGCACAGGCAGGAACAGGAGGCCGAGACAGGAGGCGAGAGCACGAACGCGAGGCGAGAACAGGAGGCGAGAGCAGGAGGCGGGCGAGACCGCGAGAACGAGCCGAGGCGAGAACAGGAGGCGAGAACGCGGGCGAGCCGCAGGCGAGGCATGAGAGTGGGAAACGCGAGGTGGGAGCCAGGAGGCGAACCTGAGGAACCGCGGGCGAGGAGCAGGAAGGCGGAGGCGAGGCCGCAGGCGGAGCACGAGGCGAGAGCAGGAGGCGAGAACAGGAGGCGACAGGCGGAGCAGGAGGCGAAGCGAGGCGAGAGCAGGCCCAGGCGCGAGGCTCACCAGGCGAAGCGAGGCCGCAGGCGGAAACCGAACAGGAGGCGAGAGCCAGGCGAGAAGCAGGAAGCAGAGCCGCGAGGCGAACAGGAGGCGAGAAACAGGAAGCGAAACGCAGGCGAAGCAGGAGGCGGAGCACGAGGCGAAGCCGCACGAGTGAGCAGGAACAGGAGGCGGGAGCCGCGAGGCGAGCAGGAAGGCGAGAAGGAGGAGGCGAGAGCAGGAGGCGAAACAGGAGGCGAGAAACGAGGCGAAACCACGAGGCGAGACACGAGGCGGAACAGGAGGCGAGCAGGAGGCGAGAGCACGAGGCGAGAGCAGGAAGCGGAGCCGCGAGGCTGAGCCACGAGGCGAAGCAGGAAGCGAGGCCGAGGCGAGAACTGGGAGGCGAGGCAGGGAGCAGGAAACAGGAGGAGCAGGAGGCGGGAGCAGGAGCGAACAGCGAGAGCGAGAACCGCAGGCGAGCACAGGCGAACAGGAGGCGGAGGCGAGACAGAGGCGAGACAGGAGGCGAAACGACAGGAGGCGAACCGCAGGCGAGCACGAGGCGAGAGCCCAGGCGAGCCAGGCTGAGCAGGAGGCGAGGCAGGAGGCGAGGCAGGGCGGAAACAGGAGAACAGGCAGAGCAGAGGCAGGAGAGCAGGAGGCGAGATACGAGGCGAGAACAGGAGGCGAAAACAGAGAGCGAGGCAGGAGGCGAGGCCGCAGGCGAGATACAGGAGGCGAGAGCAGGCGGAGCAGGAAGCGAGGCAGGATCGAACAGGAAAGCGAACCACGGAGCTGAGGCAGGAGGCAAACAGAGCCGCGAGAACCACGAGGCCGAGGTAGCAAAACACGAGAGCGAGGCTCTGGTGTGAGCGAAGCTGAGGCAGCAGGAGGCGAAACAGGAGGCGAAAGACAGGAGGCGAGAGCCGCAGGCGGGCTCTGAGCTGCAAAGGCGAAAGGCAGGAGGCGGAGCAGGAGGCGAAACAGGGAGGCGAGGCAGGAGGCGAGTGAACCACAGGCGAGGCAGGAGGCGAGCCACGGGGCGGAAACAGGAGGCGAGGCAGGAGGCGGAGCAGGAGCCAGCCGGGGCGAGGCAGGAGAGCAGGAGAGCAGGAGAGTGAGAGCAGGAGAGTGAGAGCAGGAGAGCGAGAGCAGGAGAGCGAGAGCCACTGAGGCGAGAACAGGAGGCGAGGCAGGAGAGCAGGAGGCGAGAACCACGAGGCGGAGCAGGAGGCCGAAACAGGAGAAGCGAGAGCAGAGGCGAAACCACGAGGCGAACACGAAAGGCGAGCGAAACACAGGCGAGGCAGGAGAGCGGAAACAGAGGCGAAACAGGAGGCGAACAGGAGAGCAGGAGAGCAGGAGCGGGAGAGCAGGAGGCAGGAGAGCGAGAGCACGAAACAGGAGAGCAGCAGGAGAGCAGGAGGCAGGAGGCAGGAGGCGAGGCCACGAGGCAGGAGGCAGGAACAGGAGAAGCGAGGCAGGAACCGCAGGCGAGAACAGGAGGCGGAGCAGGAGGCGAGAGCAGGAGGCGAGCAGCGAGAGCGAACAGGCCGAGCGAGAGCCGCGAGGCGAGGCAGGAGGCGAAACAGGAGATCGAGAGCAGGAGGCGGGAGCCACGAGGCGAGCAGGAAGCGAGAGCCACGAGGCGGAACTGCAGGCCGAGGCGAGGCTCTGGAGCAGGCGAAGCGAGGCAGGCGAGAGCAGGAGGCGAAACAGGAGGCGAGAAACCGCGAGGCGAGAGCAGGGGCGAAACAGGAGGCGAAACACGAGGCGAGAGCAGGAAGGCGAAACAGGAGGCGAAAGCAGAAGCGAAACCGCAGGCGAACAGGAGGAAGCGAGCACAGGCGAGAGCAGAGAAGCGGAAACAGGAGAAGCGAGCAGGAGGAACTACGCAGGCCGAGCAGGAGAGCAGGAGAGCAGGAGAGTGAGAGCAGGAGTGAGAGCAGGAGGCGAGAGCAGGAGGCGAGAACCCGAGGCGAAACAGGAGGCGAGACAGGAGAGCAGGAGGCGAGCCACGAGGCCTGAGCGGAAGCGAGAACAGGAGGCGAACAGGAGAAGCGAGGAGCAGGAGAGCAGGAGGCGAGAGCCACGAGGCGAGAAGCAGGAGGCGAGAGCAGGAAGCGAGGCGAACGAGGCGAGAAACCGAGGCGGAAACGCACGGCGAGCTACAGGCGAGGAGCAGAGGCGAGCAGGAGGCGAGGCAGGAGGCGAGAGCCACGGAGGCGAGAGCAGGAGGCGGAGCTGCGAGGCGAAACAGGAGGAGCGAGCAGGAGGCGAGAGCAGGAGAGCCGCAGGCGAGAGCAGGAGGCAGGAGAGGCAGGAGAGTGAGAGCAGGAGAGTGAGAGAGGCAGGAGGCGAGCAGGGAGGCGAGGCGAGGCGGAGCAGGAAGCGAGGCAGGAGAGCAGGAGGCGAGAGCACGAGGCGAGAAGCGCAGAGGCGAGCAGGAGGCGAGAGCAGGAGGCGAGCAGGAGAGCAGGAGGCGAGGCCGAGGCGAGAGCAGGAGGCGAGCAGGAGGCGAGAGCAGGAGGCCCGAGAGCAGGCGAGCCACGAGGCGAGGCGGAAAGCGAGGCAGGGGAAGCGACCACGAGGAGGCGAGCACGAGGCCCAGGAGGCGAGAGCAGCGAGAAGCGAGGCTGAGAGCGAAACAGAGAGCCGGAGCAGGAAACACGAGGTGAGAGCAGGAGAGCAGGAGAGCAGGAGAGTGAGAGCAGGAGAGTGAGAGCAGGAGAGCGAGAGCAGGAGAGCGAGAGCACGAGGCGAAACAGGAGGCGAGCAGAAACAGGAGAGCGAGGAGAGCTACGAGGCGAAACAGGAGGCGAAAGCAGGAGGCGAGAGCAGGAGGCGAAGCAGGAAAGGCAGAGGCGAGAGCCCACGAGGCGAGAGCAGAGAGAGCGAGACAGGAGGCGAGAGCAGGAGTGAGCACGGGCGAAACACGGGCGAGAGCCGCCAGGCGAAAACCTGAGAGAAGCAGGAGGCGAGAGCAGGAGGCGAATAGGAGAGGCGGAACCACGAGGCGAGGCAGGAGGCGAGAACCTGAGGCGAGAGCAGGAGGCGAGAGCAGGAGGCGGAGCAGGAGAGCCTGGGCGAGAGCAGAGGAGAGCAGGAGGCGAGAGCCGGAGAGCGAAACCTGAGCGAACTGAGGCGAGCACAGGCTGAGAGCAGGAGAGCAGGAGCGAAACGAGGCGAGAGCAGGAGGCGAGCAGGAGGTGAGAGCAGGAGGTGAAACGCGAGGCGAGGCAGGAGCGAGAGCAGAGGCGAGCAGGAGGCAGGAGGCGAGGCACGAGGCGAGGCAGGAGAGTGAGCAGGAGAGTGAGAGCAGGAGAGTGAGAGCAGGAGAGTGAGAGCAGGAGAGTGAGAGCAGGAGAGCGAGAGCAGGAGAGCGAGAGCAGGAGAGCAGGAGAGGCGAGCAGGAGGCAGGAGGCCGAGAAGCTGCGAGGCGAGCAGGAGCGAGAGCAGGAGGCGAGAGCAGGAAGGCAGGAAACGAGGCGGAGGCGAGGCTGCAGGCCCGAAGTACGGAGGCGAGCCAGGAGGCGAGCAGGAGGCGAGACCAGGAGAGGCGAAAACAGGCGAGAGGCAGGGCGAGAGCAGGAGCGAAACAGGAGAGCCGCAGGCGGAACAGGAGGCGGAGCAGGAGGCGAGCAGGAGTGAGCAGGAGGCCCGAAGGCGAGCAGGAGGCGAGAGCAGGAGAGCGAGAGCAGGCGGAACACGAGGCGAGCAGGAGGCGGAAACAGGAGAAGCGAGAACAGGAAGCGAGAGCACGAGGCGAGAAACAGGAGGCAGGCTGCAGGCGGAAGCAGGAGGCGAGAGCAGGAGGCGAAACAGGAGAGCACAGGCGAGAACAGGAAGCGAGAGCAGAGAGCGAGCAGAGAGGCGAAAGCAGGAGGCGAAACAGGAGAGTGAGAGCAGGAGAAGCGAGAGCGCGAGCGAAGCGAGAGCAGGAGAGGCGAGCAGGAAGCGAGACCAGGAGAGCAGGAAACCAGAAACGCAGGCGAGCAGAGGCGAAACAGAGGCGAAACAGGAAGGCGAAGCCAGGCGAGGCAGAAGCGGAGCACGAGGCGGAAAGCAGGAGGCGAGCAGGAGAGCGAGAGCAGGAGAGCACGAGAGCGAGAACAGGAGAGCGAGAGCAGGAGAGCGAGAGCAGGAGAGCGAGAGCACGAGAGCGAGACATAGAACTATAATAAAACCTGGAAGATGAATCCAAGATGGCCGTCCTGTTTATCCCTATGGAGTGTGCTCATTGGCGCATGACCCCAAAAAAGTGTCTTACTTCCGCATTTACTTCCTGATACGGAGGCGGCCATCTTTGCTTTAGGGCGCCACGTGACGACAATCCCCCACTTCATATAAAAACGGTAATTTCGGTGATTTTAGAAAGCATATAATATTCCTATTAAAGCTTGTGTTAAATACCTCGGAATACAATTAACCAAAGACACAGCTACAAGTGAAAGATTAAACATATATGATAAAATTGTTCAATGTAAATCCAAACTGAACTCTTGGTTACAAAGAGACTTGACAGTCTTTGGAAGAACATATTTGACTAAAATGGAATCCCTAGCTCGATGTATTTATCCAGCCTATTCTATGTCTATACCAGATAAATCAATTAAAATAATAAACCAACTCAATTTTAAATTTATCTGGGAGAACAGAGCACACTACATTAAAAAGTCTGAAATTGTGAAAGAATATGAAGATGGTGGTCTTCAGGCCATTGACTTTGAATGTTTAAACACGCTCTTAAAAATGAAATGGTTAAAATCTTTTGTTACCGAGAAAAATAGCATTTGGTTTTGTCTCTCCAGGGGGTTGTTTAAAAAAATGGGAGGTGTTGAGTTTGTCCTTAGATGTGATTTTAATATTGAAAAACTACCTGTTAAGTTGTCATCCTTTCATAAGCAAGTCCTGTTAAGCTGGAAACTCATGTACAACCATAATGTTACCCCACATCAAACACCTATTTGGAACAACAGATATGTGCTTCTATTCTTACAGCACTGGATGGATAAAGGGGTGTGGTCCGTACGCCACCTAGTGGATGAGAGGGGCTGTTGGTTCTCATTTGAGAATTTCTGCTCCACTTACA